>OU898277.1:36405956-37718456 GCA_918026665.1 Diabrotica balteata
CCTATTCGAAATACTACACTTAGGACAAGAAGATATGATCACACCTTTATGACCACAACGCCAACAAGATACTGACTTGCTCCTACAGTCACGGGAAATATGACCTGGTCTATTACAATTGAAACAAATAATCTTTTTCGGATTTCTTGGAGCTTGATAAGGGACTGACTGCATTAATGGAGGTGGGGACGAAAAAGATTGCATCATTGGAGGTGGGGACGAAAAAGACGGATTTCTGATTTCAGTATTCTCTGGTGGAATGGGTCTATTATTTTCATACTTAAATTTGGGATTGGGTCTCCTAGAAAAATTTTCTCTGTCCTGTCTGTCACCTACTCCACTTCTATCTTGCTTGGTTTGATTATTCACCACATGAACTTGTTCTTTGGGCTTTTCTGAATCATCAATCGAAATACCTGCAAGACCTTTAGTAGTCTGCAACAAGGGCAGGACATTCTGCTCTAAACGTTTTATAGTTGCTACTAACATTTCTACTGTAGCAAAATCCTGAAGGGCTATCAGTGGAATGTAGTCCACTAAAATATTTTTTCCTCATTATTTTTACTTTTTGGGCTTCACTAGTGATATGTTTCCAAACGTTTAAAAAGGTTTTCCATCACTGCTGAATAAATGGTTATGAATTCATTCCTTTTTTGCTTTCTATTTTTAATTTCATCAAAGAGATTATCATTATAATCTGGGTGTAAAAAAGCAGATTTGAGTAGGGCTACCAACTCATTCCAACTATTAATTTTATCTCTAACACTCCTATACCAAATAGCAGCATTACCTTCAAATAACTCAATGGCTGAGCGAAACAGGATGTCTTCGGAAATATTCCGAGACCTAGCAGAATCTCTAACTTTCTCTAAAAATGTGGGAAGGGCTTTACTCTCACCATTAAACATAATATGTAAATCAGAAATAATGACAGGAGTTGAAACCTGTATTATTGGGGCTGGGACTGTACAACTGGGAACTACAGGGACTGAAACTGGGCTACTAGTGGATGGTTTTACTAAATCATCAGATAATTCTAGTTTTTCTAACACATCACCCTTCAACACTAACAAATCATCTTTACACTCTTCTACAAACTTTATTACATCTTCCTCAACATCATTCGTAGGGAAATTCTCTAATCTGGTATCTAAATGTGAAGACCTTGTCTCAAATCTAGCAAAATCAGCTTTGGTTGATTCTACATTTATTGATTGAGCACAACTATATAAATCTTCTATAATTCAACATGATCTCATTCAACTCTTCCTTAGGATCTACTACATTATTAACCAAATCGACTAAACTTGAAGACAAAGTGGCCTCCTTGGCCAACAAAGCTTCTTAACATCTTTCTCTTATCATCAAACTGTCTTATTTGGGACATTTTTACCTCTTATGAAAAGCTCATAAGATAACTCTCCTGATTTCAAATGATTAACCTGGGTAGACTTCATTTTTCAAAAATTGGATGAAAACAAACACACAAAATAACTAAAATCAACTTCAACAAGTGGTAGAAAATATGACAATTTTAAAGAAACAACCGTTTCCATTTATCACCTGATAGTAAGTCTCACTTGCACTCCCGCGTACTGAAATCCAAAACTCAATCAGTTTGCTGCAACTTCTGCTCTTGACTTAGTAATCAGTTGGTAAACAAAAAATGAGGTCTTTAACCTGTCTCCTAAAAGTTCACACTTCCACTAACAAGGACTAAAAAAAATGGTTTCAAACAACATGGGACACACATGGACATCTAACAAGCAACATAAACCGTACATACAGGGAAAGAGAAAAATACTAATTACATTGAAAACTTGACCTTTGAGTGAGCTACACTAAATAACACCAAAATAAACCAACTCTTGTTCCGAAAACTAAATGAGACTGCTCCTAGTCAAAACTAAAATAGCATCTCCTGATCACAAATATTACACCTGTGGTCATTCAGATACAAGAAAGAATACACAATAAACAACCAGTCTACTACTGAGACTAAACTTGTCGAATCTTCTCTAGGACTCACAATGACTACCCCTCGTACAACAACATTAATTAACCCTTGGCATTTAAATACACCTTCAGAGACGGTTAATTAGAAGACAAACTGTAATACTACTTCTCAACTACATAGCTCAAAAGTCACTCAAACGAATACACACATTTACTCAAAATGACCCAACAAATAAAAAATTACAAAAACCGATTATTCTGTAAAATTTGTCGAATCAATAAAAAAATAAATGTAACAGTAACTGTATAATTTGCTACTGTTTTTAAATTCTTTTCAATATCAATACCTCAATTAAAACTCATATTTAAATATTTAACTCAAATATTTGCTTTCATTTACCATTACATATAAGAAACAATACATATGTTAACATACACAAATATAAATGTTGGTACATAATACATACATATAATACAAATACTTTACTGTTTGTGAGACACTTTGGGGCACTATTCAAAAGGAAAAAAGTTTCATATAAATGGCAGGGAACTGGGGAAACTGAAAAAGATATGTGGCTTCAGGAAAAGGGTCAAAAATCTAAAAATTAAGGAATATTCAAAAGCCTCGCACGTTGGGAGCCAAATTTTGTAACGACTATTTTGCTTACCACAGGGTAAGAATATGGGGGACAAGATTGGGCAAACAAAATAATCGAAACAAGTGCATACGGACACTCAGTTGGTTGTTGGAGAGCTGGGTCGTGGATAAGTTGAAGATATTGGGGGTTGGATTGGGCAACTACAAAAAAAAAGAAATAAAGGGGTACTTATACAAATCTCTTGGGACAAACAGAATGAAATTTAACGGAAAACACCTCAAGAAATTTAATATAGGGCGCCACTTGAGGTGCCCAATTATACCTATTACAACCACTAGTTGTAACTAGGGAAATAATTGTATAACATCAAAAATATAAAAAAAAAATATCTTTTTCAAATAAAACTCAAAATAGATCAGAGAAACAAATTAAACATTTATTTTTGTCTCACCAAACAGTTTTCAAAAATACAGCTTATCCAAAGGCATATTAAATAAAATTAGCTGTCAAATACAAATGAAAAAAAACTTACATATCTGTTTACAAAAGGTTACAAAACTCTTCGAAACGGTTCTTAGTAAATAATTTAAAAAATAATTTATAAAAGAAAGCAAATTTTGTCTTTTTAAAAGAAAATGTCTATTTTTACTTTAAAAATTAATAACGTAAATGTTACCTCAGTTCACACATCTTAACTTAAACTTTTGAACAACTGGCTAACTTCTGCGGGGTATCTAACTGCACATCAACGGAAAGCTTTATTGAAAGCTGAAACTGGCACATCCAAATCAAAACTGCTCCAATATTATTCTACATGAGGTGAAAAGGGCATCTCGGGAAGGAACTGGATTTCTCAAAAAAAACGAAAAACAAACAGGAACTAAACTTGTTCACTGCTCAAACATCATAAATCTTCAGCCAAAATAAAAACAGTGGTTACTGGTCACTCTTTCAGAAACGACATATTACTTAGAGTGAAAATTCCACCATTTTGGCGAATGAATGCCGGCTTACAACATCACAATTAAACGACATTTTTCTTCGAGAAGTTCTTCATCACATCCTCTCAAATCTTTTACTCCATTCCCACATGTCTGCCCCGCTTGGAACTTAAATCTCGACTCCCTTGCTTCGTTACATTTTACAAGAAACTCGCCAAAAATTTCCCTTCCGTCTTGCAGCTAACCTGTCCCCACAAACTCAAGAACCAAAACAACATCCCCTCGCTTGTATCGACAAAAAAAACAAATTTTAAATGTTCTTTTATTGCCTAAACAAACAAATATTCTTTTTTTGACCCTCGACTAATAACGAAAAACAACTTTAATATTAGGGGAATTCATGGTTTATTGCGTTTTAACATAATACCTCTTTGGCGACAAAAAACTTGTTATTTTACCTAACATTGCAACACAGAGATAAAAACATATTTCCAGCGTTAATACGCATTTAAAAATCTCGTCAAAAAAAACTTGAAATATTTACAACGTACCTACATTTAACTTTATTGATCGATTTCTTGGTAGAAACAACAGGGACGTACCATAGAAATATTTTATATACACAATAAATAAAAAAAACGCTACAGCATTGGGTCCAGATTATTACAAAAATGTGTATAAGTCTGATTCGCTACCCCAAAAATTGCCGGAAAGAAGACAAAATCGAATTAAAAATTCTCAAGTTTTTCATCCGATATAAAGACCTCCAATTGAAAATTTTTCTCACGAACCGTTAGTTGTAGGAAAATTCTGAGTATGGCAAAAGAACGAGCGGTCAATTTTATGTAAGAAATGTCTACCCGCTTGACTCTAGGACGAAAATTGACGCCAATATAGCCGAATAACGAAATTTTAAAAAACATCCAAGGGTACCCCTTTGATGATTTTTTCCAAATTTTCGTAAAAAAAAAAATTTTTTTTTATGTTTTGGTGCATGCATTGGGTCCAGATTATTACAAAAATGTGTATTAGTCTGATCCGCTACCCCAAAATTGCCGGAAAAAAAGACAAAATCGAATTAAAAATTCTCAAGTTTTTCATCCGATATAAAGACCTCCAATTGAAAATTTTTCTCACGAACCGTTAGTTGTAGGAAAATTCTGAGTATGGCAAAAGAACGAGCGGTCAATTTTATGTAAGAAATGTCTACCCGCTTGACTCTAGGACGAAAATTGACGCCAATATAGCCGAATAACGAAATTTTAAAAAACATCCAAGGGTACCCCCTTTGATGATTTTTTCCAAATTTTTCGTAAAAAAAAAAATTTTTTTTTATGTTTTGGTGCATGCATTGGGTCCAGATTATTACAAAAATGTGTATTAGTCTGATCCGCTACCCCAAAATTGCCGGAAAAAAGACAAAATCGAATTAAAAATTCTCAAGTTTTTCATCCGATATAAAGACCTCCAATGAAAATTTTTCTCACGAACCGTTAGTTGTAGGAAAATTCTGAGTATGGCAAAAGAACGAGCGGTCAATTTTATGTAAGAAATGTCTACCCGCTTGACTCTAGGACGAAAATTGACGCCAATATAGCCGAATAACGAAATTTTAAAAAACATCCAAGGGTACCCCCTTTGATGATTTTTTCCAAATTTTCGTAAAAAAAAAAATTTTTTTTTATGTTTTGGTGCATGCATTGGGTCCAGATTATTACAAAAATGTGTATTAGTCTGATCCGCTACCCCAAAATTGCCGGAAAAAAGACAAAATCGAATTAAAAATTCTCAAGTTTTTCATCCGATATAAAGACCTCCAAATGAAAATTTTTCTCACGAACCGTTAGTTGTAGGAAAATTCTGAGTATGGCAAAAGAACGAGCGGTCAATTTTATGTAAGAAATGTCTACCCGCTTGACTCTAGGACGAAAATTGACGCCAATATAGCCGAATAACGAAATTTTAAAAAACATCCAAGGGTACCCCCTTTGATGATTTTTTCCAAATTTTCGTAAAAAAAAAAATTTTTTTTTTATGTTTTGGTGCATGCATTGGGTCCAGATTATTACAAAAATGTGTATTAGTCTGATCCGCTACCCCAAAATTGCCGGAAAAAAGACAAAATCGAATTAAAAATTCTCAAGTTTTTCATCCGATATAAAGACCTCCAATTGAAAATTTTTCTCACGAACCGTTAGTTGTAGGAAAATTCTGAGTATGGCAAAAGAACGAGCGGTCAATTTTATGTAAGAAATGTCTACCCGCTTGACTCTAGGACGAAAATTGACGCCAATATAGCCGAATAACGAAATTTTAAAAAACATCCAAGGGTACCCCCTTTGATGATTTTTTCCAAATTTTCGTAAAAAAAAAAATTTTTTTTTATGTTTTGGTGCATGCATTGGGTCCAGATTATTACAAAAATGTGTATTAGTCTGATCCGCTACCCCAAAATTGCCGGAAAAAAGACAAAATCGAATTAAAAATTCTCAAGTTTTTCATCCGATATAAAGACCTCCAATTGAAAATTTTTCTCACGAACCGTTAGTTGTAGGAAAATTCTGAGTATGGCAAAAGAACGAGCGGTCAATTTTATGTAAGAAATGTCTACCCGCTTGACTCTAGGACGAAAATTGACGCCAATATAGCCGAATAACGAAATTTTAAAAAACATCCAAGGGTACCCCCTTTGATGATTTTTTCCAAATTTTCGTAAAAAAAAAAATTTTTTTTTATGTTTTGGTGCATGCATTGGGTCCAGATTATTACAAAAATGTGTATTAGTCTGATCCGCTACCCCAAAATTGCCGGAAAAAAGACAAAATCGAATTAAAAATTCTCAAGTTTTTCATCCGATATAAAGACCTCCAATTGAAAATTTTTCTCACGAACCGTTAGTTGTAGGAAAATTCTGAGTATGGCAAAAGAACGAGCGGTCAATTTTATGTAAGAAATGTCTACCCGCTTGACTCTAGGACGAAAATTGACGCCAATATAGCCGAATAACGAAATTTTAAAAAACATCCAAGGGTACCCCCTTTGATGATTTTTTCCAAATTTTCGTAAAAAAAAAAATTTTTTTTTTATGTTTTGGTGCATGCATTGGGTCCAGATTATTACAAAAATGTGTATTAGTCTGATCCGCTACCCCAAAATTGCCGGAAAAAAGACAAAATCGAATTAAAAATTCTCAAGTTTTTCATCCGATATAAAGACCTCCAATTGAAAATTTTTCTCACGAACCGTTAGTTGTAGGAAAATTCTGAGTATGGCAAAAGAACGAGCGGTCAATTTTATGTAAGAAATGTCTACCCGCTTGACTCTAGGACGAAAATTGACGCCAATATAGCCGAATAACGAAATTTTAAAAAACATCCAAGGGTACCCCCTTTGATGATTTTTTCCAAATTTTCGTAAAAAAAAAAATTTTTTTTTTATGTTTTGGTGCATGCATTGGGTCCAGATTATTACAAAAATGTGTATTAGTCTGATCCGCTACCCCAAAATTGCCGGAAAAAAGACAAAATCGAATTAAAAATTCTCAAGTTTTTCATCCGATATAAAGACCTCCAATGAAAATTTTTCTCACGAACCGTTAGTTGTAGGAAAATTCTGAGTATGGCAAAAGAACGAGCGGTCAATTTTATGTAAGAAATGTCTACCCGCTTGACTCTAGGACGAAAATTGACGCCAATATAGCCGAATAACGAAATTTTAAAAAACATCCAAGGGTACCCCCTTTGATGATTTTTTCCAAATTTTCGTAAAAAAAAAAATTTTTTTTTATGTTTTGGTGCATGCATTGGGTCCAGATTATTACAAAAATGTGTATTAGTCTGATCCGCTACCCCAAAATTGCCGGAAAAAAGACAAAATCGAATTAAAAATTCTCAAGTTTTTCATCCGATATAAAGACCTCCAATTGAAAATTTTTCTCACGAACCGTTAGTTGTAGGAAAATTCTGAGTATGGCAAAAGAACGAGCGGTCAATTTTATGTAAGAAATGTCTACCCGCTTGACTCTAGGACGAAAATTGACGCCAATATAGCCGAATAACGAAATTTTAAAAAACATCCAAGGGTACCCCCTTTGATGATTTTTTCCAAATTTTCGTAAAAAAAAAATTTTTTTTTATGTTTTGGTGCATGCATTGGGTCCAGATTATTACAAAAATGTGTATTAGTCTGATCCGCTACCCAAAATTGCCGAAAAAAAGACAAAATCGAATTAAAAATTCTCAAGTTTTTCATCCGATATAAAGACCTCCAATTGAAAATTTTTCTCACGAACCGTTAGTTGTAGGAAAATTCTGAGTATGGCAAAAGAACGAGCGGTCAATTTTATGTAAGAAATGTCTACCCGCTTGACTCTAGGACGAAAATTGACGCCAATATAGCCGAATAACGAAATTTTAAAAAACATCCAAGGGTACCCCCTTTGATGATTTTTTCCAAATTTTCGTAAAAAAAAAAATTTTTTTTTTATGTTTTGGTGCATGCATTGGGTCCAGATTATTACAAAAATGTGTATTAGTCTGATCCGCTACCCCAAAATTGCCGGAAAAAAGACAAAATCGAATTAAAAATTCTCAAGTTTTTCATCCGATATAAAGACCTCCAATGAAAATTTTTCTCACGAACCGTTAGTTGTAGGAAAATTCTGAGTATGGCAAAAGAACGAGCGGTCAATTTTATGTAAGAAATGTCTACCCGCTTGACTCTAGGACGAAAATTGACGCCAATATAGCCGAATAACGAAATTTTAAAAAACATCCAAGGGTACCCCCTTTGATGATTTTTTCCAAATTTTCGTAAAAAAAAAAATTTTTTTTTATGTTTTGGTGCATGCATTGGGTCCAGATTATTACAAAAATGTGTATTAGTCTGATCCGCTACCCCAAAATTGCCGGAAAAAAGACAAAATCGAATTAAAAATTCTCAAGTTTTTCATCCGATATAAAGACCTCCAAATGAAAATTTTTCTCACGAACCGTTAGTTGTAGGAAAATTCTGAGTATGGCAAAAGAACGAGCGGTCAATTTTATGTAAGAAATGTCTACCCGCTTGACTCTAGGACGAAAATTGACGCCAATATAGCCGAATAACGAAATTTTAAAAAACATCCAAGGGTACCCCCTTTGATGATTTTTTCCAAATTTTCGTAAAAAAAAAAATTTTTTTTTTATGTTTTGGTGCATGCATTGGGTCCAGATTATTACAAAAATGTGTATTAGTCTGATCCGCTACCCCAAAATTGCCGGAAAAAAGACAAAATCGAATTAAAATTTCTCAAGTTTTTCATCCGATATAAAGACCTCCAATTGAAAATTTTTCTCACGAACCGTTAGTTGTAGGAAAATTCTGAGTATGGCAAAAGAACGAGCGGTCAATTTTATGTAAGAAATGTCTACCCGCTTGACTCTAGGACGAAAATTGACGCCAATATAGCCGAATAACGAAATTTTAAAAAACATCCAAGGGTACCCCCTTTGATGATTTTTTCCAAATTTTCGTAAAAAAAAAAATTTTTTTTTATGTTTTGGTGCATGCATTGGGTCCAGATTATTACAAAAATGTGTATTAGTCTGATCCGCTACCCCAAAATTGCCGGAAAAAAGACAAAATCGAATTAAAAATTCTCAAGTTTTTCATCCGATATAAAGACCTCCAATTGAAAATTTTTCTCACGAACCGTTAGTTGTAGGAAAATTCTGAGTATGGCAAAAGAACGAGCGGTCAATTTTATGTAAGAAATGTCTACCCGCTTGACTCTAGGACGAAAATTGACGCCAATATAGCCGAATAACGAAATTTTAAAAAACATCCAAGGGTACCCCTTTGATGATTTTTTCCAAATTTTCGTAAAAAAAAAAAATTTTTTTTTATGTTTTGGTGCATGCATTGGGTCCAGATTATTACAAAAATGTGTATTAGTCTGATCCGCTACCCCAAAATTGCCGGAAAAAAGACAAAATCGAATTAAAAATTCTCAAGTTTTTCATCCGATATAAAGACCTCCAATGAAAATTTTTCTCACGAACCGTTAGTTGTAGGAAAATTCTGAGTATGGCAAAAGAACGAGCGGTCAATTTTATGTAAGAAATGTCTACCCGCTTGACTCTAGGACGAAAATTGACGCCAATATAGCCGAATAACGAAATTTTAAAAAACATCCAAGGGTACCCCCTTTGATGATTTTTTCCAAATTTTTGTAAAAAAAAAAATTTTTTTTTATGTTTTGGTGCATGCATTGGGTCCAGATTATTACAAAAATGTGTATTAGTCTGATCCGCTACCCCAAAATTGCCGGAAAAAAGACAAAATCGAATTAAAAATTCTCAAGTTTTTCATCCGATATAAAGACCTCCAATTGAAAATTTTTCTCACGAACCGTTAGTTGTAGGAAAATTCTGAGTATGGCAAAAGAACGAGCGGTCAATTTTATGTAAGAAATGTCTACCCGCTTGACTCTAGGACGAAAATTGACGCCAATATAGCCGAATAACGAAATTTTAAAAAACATCCAAGGGTACCCCCTTTGATGATTTTTTCCAAATTTTCGTAAAAAAAAAAATTTTTTTTTATGTTTTGGTGCATGCATTGGGTCCAGATTATTACAAAAATGTGTATTAGTCTGATCCGCTACCCCAAAATTGCCGGAAAAAAGACAAAATCGAATTAAAAATTCTCAAGTTTTTCATCCGATATAAAGACCTCCAATTGAAATTTTTCTCACGAACCGTTAGTTGTAGGAAAATTCTGAGTATGGCAAAAGAACGAGCGGTCAATTTTATGTAAGAAATGTCTACCCGCTTGACTCTAGGACGAAAATTGACGCCAATATAGCCGAATAACGAAATTTTAAAAAACATCCAAGGGTACCCCCTTTGATGATTTTTTCCAAATTTTCGTAAAAAAAAAAATTTTTTTTTATGTTTTGGTGCATGCATTGGGTCCAGATTATTACAAAAATGTGTATTAGTCTGATCGCTACCCCAAAATTGCCGGAAAAAAGACAAAATCGAATTAAAAATTCTCAAGTTTTTCATCCGATATAAAGACCTCCAAATGAAAATTTTTCTCACGAACCGTTAGTTGTAGGAAAATTCTGAGTATGGCAAAAGAACGAGCGGTCAATTTTATGTAAGAAATGTCTACCCGCTTGACTCTAGGACGAAAATTGACGCCAATATAGCCGAATAACGAAATTTTAAAAAACATCCAAGGGTACCCCTTTGATGATTTTTTCCAAATTTTGTAAAAAAAAAAATTTTTTTTTTATGTTTTGGTGCATGCATTGGGTCCAGATTATTACAAAAATGTGTATTAGTCTGATCCGCTACCCCAAAATTGCCGGAAAAAAGACAAAATCGAATTAAAAATTCTCAAGTTTTTCATCCGATATAAAGACCTCCAAATGAAAATTTTTCTCACGAACCGTTAGTTGTAGGAAAATTCTGAGTATGGCAAAAGAACGAGCGGTCAATTTTATGTAAGAAATGTCTACCCGCTTGACTCTAGGACGAAAATTGACGCCAATATAGCCGAATAACGAAATTTTAAAAAACATCCAAGGGTACCCCCTTTGATGATTTTTTCCAAATTTTCGTAAAAAAAAAAATTTTTTTTTATGTTTTGGTGCATGCATTGGGTCCAGATTATTACAAAAATGTGTATTAGTCTGATCCGCTACCCCAAAATTGCCGGAAAAAAGACAAAATCGAATTAAAATTCTCAAGTTTTTCATCCGATATAAAGACCTCCAATGAAAATTTTTCTCACGAACCGTTAGTTGTAGGAAAATTCTGAGTATGGCAAAAGAACGAGCGGTCAATTTTATGTAAGAAATGTCTACCCGCTTGACTCTAGGACGAAAATTGACGCCAATATAGCCGAATAACGAAATTTTAAAAAACATCCAAGGGTACCCCTTTGATGATTTTTTCCAAATTTTGTAAAAAAAAAAAATTTTTTTTTATGTTTTGGTGCATGCATTGGGTCCAGATTATTACAAAAATGTGTATTAGTCTGATCCGCTACCCCAAAATTGCCGGAAAAAAGACAAAATCGAATTAAAAATTCTCAAGTTTTTCATCCGATATAAAGACCTCCAAATGAAAATTTTTCTCACGAACCGTTAGTTGTAGGAAAATTCTGAGTATGGCAAAAGAACGAGCGGTCAATTTTATGTAAGAAATGTCTACCCGCTTGACTCTAGGACGAAAATTGACGCCAATATAGCCGAATAACGAAATTTTAAAAAACATCCAAGGGTACCCCCTTTGATGATTTTTTCCAAATTTTTGTAAAAAAAAAATTTTTTTTTTATGTTTTGGTGCATGCATTGGGTCCAGATTATTACAAAAATGTGTATTAGTCTGATCCGCTACCCCAAAATTGCCGGAAAAAAGAAAAAATCGAATTAAAAATTCTCAAGTTTTTCATCCGATATAAAGACCTCCAAATGAAAATTTTTCTCACGAACCGTTAGTTGTAGGAAAATTCTGAGTATGGCAAAAGAACGAGCGGTCAATTTTATGTAAGAAATGTCTACCCGCTTGACTCTAGGACGAAAATTGACGCCAATATAGCCGAATAACGAAATTTTAAAAAACATCCAAGGGTACCCCCTTTGATGATTTTTTCCAAATTTTTGTAAAAAAAAAATTTTTTTTTATGTTTTGATGTTATGATGTTAAACAGTTGTTTTTGGAGGCTGTAAATAATGTAAAACCTGAAAACTGGGAGAAGGCAGTAAATCACACTTTTAAAGAAGAGGAAAAAATGTGGAAGCTGGACAATATTACTGATAAAATGATCGAGCCAGTTATTATAAATCTTGGTTCTGAAAGTTCATCTTCTGAATCTGATTTGGATTTGTAACAAGTAGCTGTAAGTTTTATATTAATATTTTTGTTCATCTATTTAACATACCTTAGACGGTTTTAAAAACTCTTTTTCTCTTTTGTAATTTTTAAAAATTAAAAAAATGTGAATTTTTTAAAACCCTTTTTAATGTAGGTCAGTCAGTTCTAATATAGTGTGTGATAAAAGAGGTCACTTTTGTTTACATACACATAACACTTTATAACACTGAAATAATTCATTTATTTTTTACAATTATTCAAAGTAATTTTTCAATTAATCTTGAGCACGCCCATGGAGTGGTCGGAGATACCAGTTAAAATTATGCTAATTACTCTCTCGTTCATAAAAATAAACTATAGTTAAGTGACTAGTTACTAGTAATACTAGTAATAAGTAACTAGTTAGGATGTTACTTTTTCGACATCCTAATTGGGCTTTCCTTCGACTATTTTAACCATGTTTTAGCACATGTAAGCTTATTAAATACAAACGTTTATTAAGAATCAGATTGACTCTCATGGAACATGGTAGACAGCTGTTAGTTAGAGCATAGTCACGGATCCCTTAGATCGTGGGTTCAAACCCCACCTGGTGTCAGTTGTTTAGACATTTAATAATTTGGTTGGTCTTTAATGTAGATATGTTAATTTAAGCTTAAAATGTACCTACTCTGTTACATTGTTCTCTGTACTCTGTACAAGACCAGGACCAGGTATATTGACGCAAGACCAAGACCACAATTGTCTAAGTCTCGTCTTGTTCTTGCATTTGGGCAACACTGCTTGAAAGATTCATTACAGTCTGAATATATTGATTTATCAATGAAATCGTTAATTAATCATCAATTCTACAATCAACTAATTTGGTGTCTGGTGTTAATCTCGACGTCTGTCAGAATAAACACTTAAGAAATGTTGTTAATTCGTATATTTTGTTGTTTGTTCCAGCAACTAATTATTTGTTTCTGCGTCGTCGCCGCTTTGCCACTTGCTATATTTGAATAATATTTTTACTGAGATGTTTATTGCATTTATTGCCCTGTCTATTTTTTGTTTTTGCTGTTTATTGCCTCAAACAAATTCTCTAATAATTTGATTTCATTGCTTCTAGAATCGAAATTAGTGGCGTCTGCAGACTCACCTGTTTCTTCATTAATAATTAGTTTTTCACATTTTAGATTTTGATTTTTCACCAGTTTGAATTAAACACTTTTTTGTTCAATACTTTTACAACAAACTATAATGGTTTAGAAAGGTTTAGTTAAAGAAATTGTTTTATTGAACTACTTTTATTTAAGGTTATGCCAATCGTTTAATAACATTACATAACGATAAAAAGTATAATTCTTTAGAAGTTAGTCTCTTATTCGAAAACCGCAATTGACATCTCGTTGATGGTCACATCTTCTTGTAAGGGTATCGAAGTATGTTCCAGCTGCACATCTAAATGGTACTGGTACGCCATTAGCACATTGATAGAATTTAGTGCATGACCAGGCATCCGCAAGAAAAACGGAATATCTAACATCTTTGGGACATCTTCCAACTAAAACGAAATCATTTTATTATTACTATTTTTTCTCAATATTAAGAAGCAAACCCACATATTACTATATTTTACTACTCACCAAATAAAATTAATTATCATCAGAATTTAATTGCATAGAATAGAGCAACATGTAGTAGTATTAGAAAGAATAGTAATGACAAATCTCAAAGTACACAAAAAAATTATTTTAAAAATTATTCAAGTATATATAGCATTTTTCTATAAAAACGTTTGCACGTCTCAATTTATATAAAGTGACGTCACTTTTATTTAAAATTTCCAGAACATCAACCTGAGAGTTCAAATTTTCCTAACAGAGCTAATAATACGAAACCCATACGGAACTGCTCGATCTTTCATAGGCGTCAACATGGTGTAATAATCAGAAAAATGTAATCATCATTATATTGTAAATTTTAGAATTACATTGATTAAATAACCAAAAATATTTGTTATTGTTAATAATATAAATTTTATGAAATAACTCAAGTCTAATATTCCACAAAATAATCATTTTAATTGAATAGATTAGACAATTGAAAGCAACTGATATGGGAATACTTCAAATTTTATTGACAGTTCAGCGTGTGGCAAAACTGTATAAAGTGTTGCCGCTTTTTTAGAGTAATAATTTTGTTTATATTTTGATTTCTTACACAATTTGATCATAATGTAATATATATTATTAAATTGTATTTATAAATACATAATAAATTTAGATTAATAGATTTAAAAACTAATTATTGCTGTGTATTGTGATTGTGCTATGCCAAAACAAATAAATAGTCTGTAGAAAGCTGATATCGATAGTGGACATATCGAACACTTACCTTGACAAAAAGTCTAATGTTATTTAGTTTACCTATAAAACTTTGGATGTAAAATCCAAATATTTAGTTATTTTGTCAAATCCTATTAATAATTATCCTGCTAACCTTCTGTGGCTCAGTGGTAAGAGCGCCTACCTTTAAACCTAAAGGTCGTGAGTTCGAATCTCACCTGGGTGGAAATTTTCGTTTATTAAAAATTAATAAATGAAAATAATTTCTATCCTTGTGCGATCGGTACTCACCGGAGGGACCGCAGACGTTCAGATACAATTAGCGTCTCTTAGCAAAGACAATGACGTCGACTTTGCTAAGTATCAAGACAATTACTTTACACACACACACACACACACACACACACACACACACACACACTACACTAGGTACCTGACATGCCAATGATCTTAGTTGTCGATGCATTAACTCAATAATAATAATAATAATTATCCTGCTGATATATTTATTTTATTTATTGTTTCGTTAACTAATAACTTTATTAAAGGTATTTTATACCAAAATTTAGAAGTATTGATGTTTTTATCGATTTATCTTTTACTGTCTGGAGTAATTGCATTAAATCGGAAGTATGCAGTGGATTTGTAAAATGTGTTTATCACGAAACCTATTGAGTTTTAAAGGTATTAACAGGTCTACATTTTTTTTGTTAAAATATTGTATCTTTATTATTTTTGATCAAAAATACCGATAACATGAACGGCAAAAAGGTTAAGTCCAAATGTATGCCACATTTGTGGCATATGTGGCGCGCTCTATCAGCAATATCAAAGTATGTATCAAGTTATCATTCCTTATATTCAGTAGTACAAAGTTGTACGTTTTTATACATAAATATTCACAAATATGAAAGTTATAGCGAAAAATAAAATTTTAAATTTCCTCTTTAATACCCTATATCTTTCTTAATATTAACATTTTATTAAAGCAATTTGACTTAAATCGTAATATTTCAAAGTGTAGAATCTTTGGTTTACTTTTGTACAATTACTTAAGGACCACCCTATATAGTAACTTAAAGCCACTTCCAGTCGAAGTCAAAATTTAACAAACGTATCAAAATATTTACTTGACAGCTGGGACAAGGTTCAATAAACAAAATATAAAATATTATTGACCAAACATAAACAAAATAATTAAAGAAAATAGTTACTTTGTCCATAGGCATAGGCAACACAACACAGCAACACAACAATTTTAAACATTGTTTTTCCTTCTTATGAAACAACTGTAAGCCATTCCAAAAGCTTAATATTTTTATACTAGTTCATATCGTGCAATTAACATATAAGGGTTTTAATTTGCAGCCAATTCAATATTTTGTAAGGCCGATGTATTCATATCTAATCGGAACAAATTGATTTGACATTGAAATAAATGTATATTAAAGAGTATGAGTTTAAAATACCCCCTTCGCTTAAACAACTGCAATGAACCCATATATGACCAACGACATACTCGAATTAATGTCCGAAAGAAAACAATACAACAAGAAATATAAAAAGATACCTACATATATAAAAAAGAAAATAATTAAAGCAAAAGAAAATTAAAAGGGATGTACAAAGAACTAGAGTTTTTGCAGAAATAAAGGGGTGACGAAAGAATGATTGGATTAATAATGGAGAATGGAATAAAACAGCTATTTAGAGATTACATAACACAAAACATCAACAGACACACACCTTAACCCTTAACTTGTCAAAAGGTTAATTTTGAATCTAAGAATCTGAAAATTGATATGTCTGCTGTTTGGGCATCATTCTATACCAGAGTATACATTGCCAAATAAACCGAAAAATAGATTTGTATAGCATATCATTTATTGCCAAATTATGAAGAACAAGTAATATAAATAAAAACTATCAAAATTCAATCAAAAATATTTATTTATTAATGTGAATATCCGTAAAACAATTATTATTATGCACTAAACATAGTCTAATATTACACTTGTTACAAAAAATGGCAGTTTGCAATCCCTTCTTACAATTTCTGCACATGTCCATTGCGCCATATACTGGAAAATGATACAGATGGTCTGATCTGATATCATCTTGGGGTTTTGGCTTTACTGGGTTTTTAATTTTTTGGGAAAGTAGTAGTAGCTGCTCATTGCAAGGACGTCCTCTTTTTATTTTGTCAACCTGCAGTAGACTTTTGATAAGTTTAATTTTAAATTGTTTCAAAGGAATGACTATTTTTTTATCTTATTGTAGAATGCTTGCATCATGTTTATATAGTAGCCAAGCATTATTGACGAATATATCTATAATTTGAAAAAGAAATGCCCATATACCATCTGTGTGTTTTGAAGCGTATTCTACATAGAGCAATTAACATGTCTGCACAATACCCACCACCAATATGACTGTTACACAAGCAGTATTTTATTAACTGTGGGCATGGAATATCGATTTTCCTGTTCTTCATTTTGAAGAATATTTGTATGGTTGCCATTGGAACTACACAAATTTACGTACTTGTTATTGTACCACTTTACAACGACAATGGGACTATCATTGTCTACTCTTTGGTCAAAAAATCCTCTCTCATCTTTTTCATTTTCTCATTAGATTCAAGTGGGCAACCCCGTAGCATGTTTTTCCTAATAGTTCTTAAAGAAAGTATTCCAAATTCACTTCGAAAATATGTAATAAGTTCTAAACTTGTAAAACAATTATCAAAATAAACCGTCGATAAAGGTTTACGTTAAATTGTTGAACATAGTGCTAAGACACATTTAGCCCCAAATCCTATGGTATTTTCCTCCTCCTCAATCCTTTAGCCCTTGTCAGGGCGTAGTGACACCCTAAATATTGTTAGTCTGCTGTCTCCATTGACTGCGATCTTGTGCCATATGGACGGCTTCATGTAGGGATTTTCCCACCAAACTCTTCATTTGGTCTACCCATCGTATTGGAGATCTTCCTCTTGGTCTTCGGCCTTCTACCTTTCCTTCTACTACCAATAGTTCCATGGTGCCCGTTCTTCTAGCTATGTGGCCGAAGTAAGTTAGGTATGCTTGGTTTACTTTTTTTAGTAGCCTGTCTTTTATATGAATCTTTTCCAGAATTGACAGGTTGGTTCTATGTTCTGTCCAGGACACGCGTAGAATTCTTCTATATACCCACATTTCGAAGGCTTCGATCTTACTCCTATTGATTTTTTTGAGAGTCCATGTTTCAGCTGCATATGTAGCAATGGGAAAAATAAGGGCATTGACCAACCTGAGCTTAGTATTCCTTATTATTGTTCGTCTTTCCATATTTTAATAAATTTAGCAGTTGCAGTTCGGGCCATTCCTAGTCTACGTTTGATTTCTGAGGAACAATCACCATTGTTGCTTATTAGAGAGCCCAAGTATACAAATCTGTCGACTACTTCGAAAATCCCTATTTGGCGTATATGCGGTAGATCATTATTTGCTCTGTCCACAATCATTATTTTTGTTTTTCCGGTGTTGATTTGAAGTCCGAATTGTTCACTTATTCGGCTTAGACGTTCGATGATGGTAATCATTTCGACTTCATTCGCTGCTAGTATAAGTGTGTCATCTGCGTATCGCAGGTTACTGATTTTTCTGCCTCCTATAGTGATTCCTCCATCCCATTCATCTAGTACTTTTCTCATTATATATTCAGAATATATGCTGTACAATAATGGTGATAGTATGCAACCTTGTCTAGTTCCTTTCTCTGTTTGCATTTGAATATATTCCATGTACTTTAACTTTGGCTGAGTTTTTATTATACAGATTTCTTATTAGGTTAACTAGGTGGTTAGGTACTCCCATATTTTCCATTATACTCCAGAGAGGATCCCATTTTACTGAATCAAAAGCCTTTGTGTAATCTACAAAACAGAGCAACATTGGTATGTTATGTTCTCTCGCTTTTTCTACTATCTGTTTGATGTTGAGTATTTGCTCATGCGTTCCCTTTCCTGGTACAAATCCACATTGTTCTTTGGCTATCTCTGGAAGTAGAAAGTTCTTTAGCCGTTCATTGATTATATGTAGCAGGATTTTGCTTGCATGAGGGACAAGGGCAACGGTTCTGTAATTGCTCCATATGGTTAGTGATCCTTTTTTATGGATAGGGATCAAGGTTGATTCACACCACTCATTAGGCCATTCACCTGTGATCCATATCATGTTGCACATATCCAGCATTACATCTACGCCAATTTTGCCTATTGTTTTTAGAGTCTCCGCTGTTATACCATTGAATCCTGGAGTTTTTTTGTTTCTTAGTTGGTTAAGAGCCTTCTCTACTTCTGCTCGTAAAATGATTGGTTCAGCCTCTCTGATTGCATGTTTTTTTGTGTTCTGAGACTGATGCGTCATCTTTTGAAGTGTCTTTGTATAATTCTGAGCAGTAATTTTTCCAGGTCTCTGCGATGCTCTCTATGTCGGTTTTTACTTCTCCATTAGAGTCTTGAATGGCTTGAAGTTGTGGCTTAAACTCTCGGGCTAAATATTTAAGGGCTTTTTTAAATAGTTCGTGACTTTCATGGCGATTTGCATGTTGCTCCAGTTCTTGACATACGTTATTTATATGGTTGTTTTTATCTCTGATGAACATACATTTTATTTTCCTGTTTATCTCCGCTATTTCTTGAGTGTTGCTTCCTGTTTTTGAGATATGTTGTAGCATAGCTCTTCTTTTTTTCACTAACTCTAGTGCTTCCCCTGACATCCAATGTTTGTTCTTTTGGGTTTTACGCGGTGTGTACTCTTTTTCCACTGAATATATCCAGCTTTTTATTCCATTCCACGTTTTATTTGTGTCTTCTGATACTTGTTGTTTTTCTTTGCTTATCAGTTTCATCTGGAGATCTTCAGCATTTATTTTACTCATCTGTAAAACGATGGTTTCTAAAGGTATAGTTTCCTCCATAGGGAAAGAAATCATACACTATCCCCGAAACGCCACAACGAACAAACATTTTGAAACCCCGTTTTTTTGGTTTGTTCTTCACATATTGTCTTCTCAAACCTGCCTTTTTCTTCTTGTATGGGACCATCATTTCACCCACTGAACATCTATAGACCTTAGAAATTCAATTGTTAAACAGAGTCTTTGTACACGTTTTAAAATAGGCCTTATTTTGAAATATCTGACAAAATGTAAGCTGCGTCGTATTGCTTGATACCTCTTTAGTGACATTACATTTGCAATAATTTAATTAAACTTAATTGAAAACTCATCCTTTTTTACGATTACAATCCTCAAAGTATTAATAAAAAGTTAATTTCTTTAGAAAATTTTTCTTTTGTTTCTTTCTCTTTTTTATTTACCTTAGATATTGTTTATGTGTATAATTTAGTTTTTTCTCTTACTTTAAGAGTTTTTTTTATTTATTAAATAAAACTATATAAATTGTTTTCTTCTTAAGAAACAGCGTAAGAACAATAAATTTATGAAAAAAATTTACTCTAGCATTTAATATTATTTCTTTATAGTAAATGTTTAATTTAATTAATATAGCTACCTACCCTTTATATTCGTCTGAGAACGGTCTTTACGACTAAGATTGTACTTTTTAAAATTATAATACTTTTCCTCTTTGAACCAAGTTTTAGACAACACTGCAATAGCAGCATCATTCTCATGAAGAAGGAATTTCAAGTTTTCGTTATTTGAAACTGCCGATCGGCAGTTTCAAATAAAAAAATTAAATCATACTAAAATAAAACATGTATTGGAATAAGGACGTCTTTGTTCAAATAAAGACTGGTAGTACCGAAACAAAAATATTTAAAGAAGCATTAGATAGAAGTGAGTTTCATCTTCTCTGTTTTTTAAATTCAGAGGAAATATTTACAAATGTTAGGCACACATGGAGGTATAAAAATTAATAGAAAAATTATTATCAACAATATCCGATACGCCGATGACATGGTACTAATCGCTGATAGTGAACAGGATCTACAAACTCTTCTAGATAGAATACTACAGGAAGAAAAAAAGTATGGTATCAAAGTCAAAGAAAATAGATTAAAAAATGATTATTTCTAAAAGTTATTCACCCTAAATAAACATATAATTAACGGGCATTCCGTAGAGCAGGTAGAAAGATCCATATGCTTTGCTGATCTAATTACCAATACAGTTAATCCAGATCAAAATATAAAAATATGATAGAAACTGCCAAAAACGTTTTTCCAAGAATAGCAATCTGTTATATAGCATGGAAGTATAGACATTAACCAGCAACCTGTTATATAGCATTGAAAGTCAGTACAATGCGAAAACTGAAAAGCTTTGATATGTGAATATTTCGCCGCATGCTGAATGTTATTTGGACAAACCACATAAGAAATAAAGAAGTTTTAAGACAGGCGAACTTGGATCGAAAATAGCTAGCCATAATGACAAAGCATAAAACAAGTTATATTGTCCACATACTTAGTCACGATACTTCTTACAACATAATGAAAAAAAAGACTGAAGGCAAGCTGGGATCTTATAGACGACAAATGACGTGGCTAAGAAACAATAAAGACTGGACTGAGTTGGACTTTTAATCATGAATAAGAAAAGCCAAAGATAAAAAAGAATATTTAGAAGTAGTACAAAGTTAGCCCTTCTTTCTCTTTTTACTCCTAGATAAAGTAGAAAACGACGCAAAATTGTGTTATTGCAACAGTTTTTGCTGCTTAAATTGCACAACTATTGTGGTTAAATGCTTTACAGTTACAATATCTAACTAGAGTGGTTAATGCTTTGTTACAAATTCACATTTTTTCACCGTTTTCTCTTCCCGCCATGTTGATATCTTCCAGTGTATACTTGAAGGAAGGTATAATAATTGAAGAAATTGTTTTATTGAATTACTTTTATTTTAGGTTACACCAATCGTTTAACGATAGTATATAACAATAACAAGTATAACTTGAATGTGAATATAATATATATGCAATATTCAATTGAAGTTAGTCTCTTCTTCGAAGGCCGCAATTGACATCTCGTTGATGGTTACATCTTCTTGTAACCGTATCAAAGTATGTTCCAGCTGCACATCTGAGTGGTATTGGTACACCATTAGAACATTGATAGAATTTGGAGCACGACCAAGCATCCGCGAGGTACACGTTATATCTACCATCTCTGGGACATACTCCAACTACAATAAAAATATTTTATTATTACTATTTGTTTCTATATAATAGGAAGCAAAACCATAAAAAGAATATGTTTCTATAAACTTACTACAATTTATTATCATTTTAGTTTAAATGTTAAATTAATTTATATGATTAGTGAATGGTAAAAAAATATGAATATTTTGATCTATGGATGGGGGTGGACATATAAATATTGATTCTTTGAAATATATTGAAATCCCCTCGTATGTGTATTAAATTGAAATCCCTTTATATATGCAATATAATAACGAAGAACTTTTTCAATTTTTCTTAGTTCGTATCTTTCAATTTAAAACCGAAATAATATTTCGTTCTTGAGAAATATAACTCAAGATAAAGAGAAGTAAGGTGGTATGGGCATGTTCAACGGATGCCAGCAATAAGACTCCCCAAAAAAGTATTAGAATGGCAACCGATAGGTCGACGGAAAAGAGGAAGACCCAGATTAGAATGGCAACACGGCGTAAACAAGTCCATGAGCGAAAGAAATTTAATAACTAATGACTGCGAAGATGGGAAGAGATGGTGTTGAGGTATCGGACAACGTCGAAAGACGTTCTAAACCGATGTATATATATATATATATATATATATATATATATATATATATATATATATATATATATAGATATATAATATTTCGTTCTTTTCACGTCGCCAACTCGTAATATAAACCATTTTAGAGTTGTTTATTTAATTCGCAGCTGCGTATGTTGCTCTATATTCTTTGATTTAAGCCGCCCGATGTACTGCGTTTTCAAATTAATAATTTACGTCTTAATTTTTATTGTGTTTTGTTTATTTCAGCGTTTTGTTTATTTTCAAGTTATGTGAACAAATTTTTAAGATAATTTCGTCATTCTTACTTGGGTCACTGTAGGCTCAGGTATGGATCCAAATACATCCGTCGAATTTATAGTTTTCTGTTTTTGGCCCTTTTTTATGGAAATATGTAACAGTGAAAAGTAAATTGTGAAGTATGTCTAGTTACAGAGGAGGTTAAAAAAGTATTTAAGAGATTTGTGTAGCCTGCAGCAATTCTGATGTTCCAGTTTGTTTTCAGTTGAAGTGTTTTTTCAATCTCGCTGTTCCTGAAGCAGTTTGTTCAGTTCCAATTATAGTTCCAGAATTCTAGTGTAAAACCCAGTGCAGTCCAGGTAAATTTTGTGCAAATATTTAAAGTAAAGTAGACATTTTGTTAATAATATAATTGTTTTCATTAAAATTTAAAGGATTTATAATAATTAATAAATTATAAAATTTTAGGGTTTGACTTTAGCTGTCAATTTTTGCGTTCTGTTATTCTTGTTCTCTGTAACTAATAATTTATATGTAAATTTGTGCCATTTATTGTTAGATATATAAGATAGAAGTAACTAAACTGATGTTGTAGAAGACGTAAGAGTGATTAACACATTTTCTCTAGGAAGTGATCATCGAATGGTTAGAGCGAAATTAAAGATAAATCACAAGTATAAGAGAACTCTGAGGAACAGGTCAAATATAGATGTAGCTTAATTTAAAAATATAAGCAAGCAATAAAGAACTAAGCGCAGAAACGTCGAAACACCAAAATAAGAATAAATAGGTTTAGACTCCAGGAACGATGTTATAACAAAATAACTACTCAGTGCCAGTTTAGAAGTGACTACACATAAACAAAAACAATATACCAAAATAGAATCCCAGAATATGTTAAAAGAATGGAAAGAGCTTTAGAAGAAAATAAAATCGGAACGTAAGCGGATAAAAGAAGACATTTAGGAACATATGGAAGACCACATAGAAAAAGATATAGAGAAAACCGAAGCCTTAAATTGATTATGGGACAAACTGCCAACAGGTGTAGGTTCTCAAAAAACTTGATAATTGATAGTTTTTATGTACTTTCGGTATGTAACAGTCTTCAGAGCTTCGTCTTATAGGCTATAAATACCTCATGGAAGAGTGAATGTCGATAAAAAACAAAATAAAAATATTATAAGGCCAAGGCCTGCTTATAAGGGTAAAGACCCTTTTAAAATATAAAAATTGCATTAAAAAGGTTACAATAAATTACCGTTAGATATGAGCACTTATGCTCGCTTGTATACTAAAGCTAGTTTGTTTTCACGACGTTCTACATAGCTTAACACCAAAATATGTATCGAGTAAAAACTACGCAAAATATAATTAGGAGAAGGAAAATGGCAGCATTGTGCTTATTATCCAAAATTTTGGATGAAGAAATTATTTGTTGATCGTGTGAACTATGACACGAAATTGCTTAATTGATGAGGATGATTACAAAAACTACCTCAGAAAAGACAACTTCACTTTTTACCTGTTGCTGGAAAAAGTTGGTCTACTCATTTCCAAAAAAGATACCGTCATGTGTAAATGTGCCAGTACTGAATAACGCCTTGTAGCAACTTTACGCTTTCTAGCCACTGGAAGGTCCTTTGAGGGTATGAAGTTCAGTTTCAGTAAAGTATCCCCACAACTATTGGGAAAGGTGATATCAGAAACTTGCAGGGCTACAATAATTTTTCGGGCAATCGAAAGTTATTTTCTATTACTTTTTTTCGAACTAGGTATCTTTGCACAGCGATGTCAGATAGATAGCACCAAGTAAAATTTTGTTTAAAGCTGATGTTTTAAGCAAATTGTATACAGGGAGGCTGAATCTTCAGTTCTTGCATACGACCGATCATGACATATGGCATAGAAGTGCGCGAAGATACCAACAAACCGAAACAGATGCTAAGGGTTGCCGAAATGAAAACCCTAAGAACAATAATGGGGAAAACAAGAAGAGACAAAGTGAGAAATACAAACATTAGAGAGCAGTGCAAAATTCAAGATATTGTAAGATGGGGAAGGCAGCGCAAGAGGATGTGGTACAACCATGTAAGACGAATGGATGAGAATAGACTCCCAAAAATTGCCCTAGAAAACAATCCGCCCGGTTCAAGACCCCCCGGAAGACCACCTAAAAGATGGAGGGATAGTAGGCAATCTACCTCCCAAGAAATTAACCAGAGGCAGCTTCAGAATTAAACAGATCGAAAGATCTACAAAAAGTAGAAGAAGAAGAAGAAATATACAGGGAGGAAATATCAGTTACGAAGTAATTTTGTAGTAAATTTACTATTTTAATTGGGAATAAGCCACAATATGAGATAGAGTGTCTTTGACGTTTGGACTCTCACTTCGGAAATTGTTATCAAATTATTCCGAAGTTAAAGTCAAAACGTCAGATAAATTTAATATAATAACTAATATTCAGGCTTATTTCCAATTATATAGTAAATTTGCATAAGATGCCACAAGAAACTAACTGCAGAACAATATAAAGAATAAAGAAACAGTTACTTCTAATTTTAGTACAACTATGATTTAATTTTTGTTGTTTGTTGATACGTTTGATGATTGAATCGTTGCGTAAAGTAATTCATAGAAACTTCATACGTAACAGGTGCCGAAGGTCAACTGACTGAGGAAATTTTCGATCCTACCTGTGATCCGACTTCCAACTTCAACATTCACGCTCCCACTTCATCGCCAGTCGGAAGTCGGACCCCTTCAAGTCATCCCTCCATATGTTCCGACTAGCACCACTAAATAGTTGTCCAACTAATCCAACCAGCCCACTCTCCTGTGAGAGTGAAAAATCCCAACGTAAATGGCCTGTTTAAATTCCAACCACTTCCAAAAAAGTAAAAAGTTGACCAACTTATCAAAAACTTAACTACTCAATTTACTAGACAGCTGGAAATATTGACCAAATATAAACAAAATAATAAAAACAAAATAGTTACTTTGTCCACAGGCAAAGGCAATACAGCACATCAACACAAAAAGCTTAAACATTGTTTTTCTTTCTTCTGAAACAACTGTAATCCATTTCAAAAAATTTATTATTTTTATACTAGTTCATATCGTGAAATTAACATATAAGGTTTTTAATTTGAAGAAACATCAATCTTTTGTAAGGTGGATGTGTATAATATGTATGTAAATGGGACAAATTGATTCGACAATTTAATAAGTGTTTTATATTAAAAATTATGAGTTTAAAAATAATTTTAATAGTACAGATGTATTTTATACATTTTTTTAATAAATAATATTTTGTTTAAATAAAGTAATAAAAACGCGGATAAAATATAGAACGACCTTAATAATAAACAACTTAACTATTTCAGAAATCTGAAAAAAAAACAAAAACAAAAAATTCATATCTACATTAGGCTATACCAAATACTTATAGCGCGATACCTCATATTATGTTTTGTGTGTTTTTTCAAATTTTACATATTATTTTAAAAATTTACATTAATTCACAAAGTTTGTTTATTTATTTAACAATTTTTTTTTTATAAATTGTATTATATTTTAGTGCAGAGAACAAGTAATACAACGCCAGTATAGAAGCTCTCTTGCAGAATTCTTGGATGACTAAAAACATACTCGATTTAATCGATGAAAGATAATAATACAAACACAAAGAAAATAAGAAATACAAAAAGATACAAAAACTTATAAAAACAAAAATTATTAGGGCAAAAGAGAATTGGATGACAGGGATGTGTAAAGAACTAGGAATTTTCCAGAGGCAAAAGCATGACGAAGGAATGATCAGATAATTAGACAGTGGAAATAAGGAAATTTTTTGCAAATTACATACAGAACAAATTTGAAAAAATATATACGTATTGATTTAATACACGGAATACCTCCATTAACAGTTTAAATTACAATATAGAATATCATAGTTAGGATTCAAAACTTGACATTACGTTAATTACTATTAAACTGGGAATAAGCCACAATTAAAGATAAAAATACGTTTATTGACGTTTCAATTTCCACTTCGGAAATCGTTCTCAAAATACAAACAGTAAATTAAACAAATTTTGTTTTTTGTTACATAGTGAAAAATTCTTCTAATAATTTAATTTTATCTGACTCATTTATATTGACAATTCAGACATACATTATGCATTTTAAAGTAGACGACTTTAAAATGATATTGCCAATATTGTTGAGTTGCGCTCCTGGGACGACTTTACTTATAAGATAGTTCATTCGATTACAAGAAATCAACTTTAACTTGAGAATATCCTTCAGAAAAAAATCATAGCATGTAATTCGTCTTTAAAAAGACAAACACATGACATGATGACAGTAAAATTCTCCTGTTAGTGATTCCATAGTAAATTATGAGGGAAAAACCAGGAAAAAAAACTCATATTACTATCCCGACATTGTAAGTATTTGTTCGTGAATTTAGTTTACCTTCAACAAACATCAATTTACGTTATTTAAAAAACATAAATGATGTATCCTCTATATGTTACTGACTTACTAATACTGGTATTTTCTTATTAATAACTTCTTCTTTCAATATTGGTAACCAGATCCTACTACATTCTGCCGAGGAATTTGCGACACAATTGGCCTCATTTAGCATAATTAGAGCCGCTTCTTTGATTTTTCTTTTTTTACCATCCGTTTCTTTTAGGACTATATTTGAGTTATTCCATGGAATCCTATGTTCATTATCCCATGCGTGTTTACAGATTTAAGATCTATCAAATTCTCTATTTTTAATATAAGATTGGTGTTCACTTATTCTAACATTTAATGGCCTTGATGATTCACCCAAATAAAACTGATCGCATTCACAAGGTATTTTATAAATGCAATTCTTTGTCCTTTTTTGTTCATTGTTAGGTTTGGTTTTGGACAAAATAGATATCAACGTGTTTGTTGTTTTGAATGTTGTTGAAATGTTGAATTTATTTCTGATAGACCTAGGTTTTTCTGATAGTCCTTTTATGTACGGTATTGTTATTTTCCTCATATTATTCCTTGTATTATTTATATATTTTTTGAAGTTACGTATAATATAAAATCAATATCAATAAGTTCAAAAAAGGATACTAAAATCTTAAATATTAAAAATATAATAAGAACAAATTTCAACAGTACTAATATACTTATCACAAATCAAGAGATCTTTTTAATTGAGTTAAAGTTATATTGAAAATATCAAAGTCAAGAATATTTACTAGCTCCATGTATCTATTTAATGAATATTGAAAACATTGTGGTAACGTAGAGCTTGATTGGGAATATCAAAGTTAATCTGGCTTAACAGCTTAAACTTCAATCGGATGGGGGCCTCCTTCAAGAGTCACAACATCTCTCTTGATACATATGTAGGAATGTTGTGATGCTACGTCTTCTCTGTTTTTTTATATGGTGTTGAACCGTGGACCTTTAACGAAGATATGTGCAGAAAACTGAAAGTATTTGAGATGTGGCTATATAGGAAAATAATTAAGATTCCGTGGACTGACCGAGTCACAAATGAGGAGGTCCTCAAAAGACTGAATAAGAAATGAGTCCAGATATGTTCTCCTCAAAGCCATCCCGCAAGGAAAAATATTTGGAAAGTGAGGTCCAGGAAGAAGAAAAATATCTTAGTTAAAGAACCTCAGAATCTGGTTTAATACAACATATCTGCAGCTTTTCCGCGCTGCTGCAGATAAGATAAAGATTGTCATGATGATCGCCAACATTCGTATCGAACATCAAGAAGAAGAAGGCTTAACAGGTTTGGACAATCAATAAATCCATGTATAATCTTATATACTTCTTCTAATTTACATACTGCTGCACGTCATCGGCGTCATAGCCCGTGACGTCACATGGTACCACCACCAAATATTTAGACGGTAGGTGTGTTCTCTTTTAAAATCACTTTGCCGAGTACACTGACATGACAGCCACTAGACATATTTTATTATATACGCGTAGAAATAATATTTAAAGATTTCTATTAACGTTAATGTTAATTTAAAGAAATACACAATAATATGTTTCATTTAATTTGTATAAATGCATTATAAAGCGTTTTTGTGAAGAACATTTGTTCGGAACATACTGTAACTGTAATCGAACGAAGGTGATATTGTGGCATAAATTGGTAACACTTATTTGACAGTTGCGGTTTTGACAGTTCTTGTACTTTATTATTTTGAATTTTAAAGTGAATACCTCTTGGTTTATATTTTTACCTATTTAATAAAATCAGTTCTTTTTAGAACAAAATTAGTGTGTATTAATATATAATATTGTTATTATTATTAGTGTGTCTAATATTAATTTGTTTTGTTAAATAATCCACCTTTGCAATAATTATGTGAACTATTTGATTTGAAATTGATCCAGGTTTTTTTTATACTTTGACAATTATGACAACTTCGATCTCAGACGTAGATAATGACGTGCAACTGTATATAAATTAGATGAAGTATATATAAATATAGCTGCTGATATATCACGACGGTTCTTGAGTAAGGATAAATATAATTGTTGTTCGATACGGGCATAATCTAAGTTTATGCTGGACTCTTTCTTTGATATTAATATTGTTCTGAAAATAGGGTGACCAAATAACGGAACAGTATTCCAAAATTCAATTTCAATAACAAAACCAAGAAGTTTAAATGCCTTTATTGAAGTATGAGTTTATGTGGCCAGAGAAAATAGGCTTGGAAAAGCGGTTTACGGTCTTTAGGTAGAGGTAATATATCAGATTGATAGCAAACCAAGTTTGATACAGTGAATTTTTTGCAATGAAAACCATATTGTAATTGACATATTAAGCCTTTACATAACCAAGAAAGTTGCTTTGCTCTAAGACAGTCGAAGAGCTTAGGGATTGCAGATTGTATACAAATGCTACAATAATTTTCAATGTTGTTTTTCTGGCCAGTTTTAAACATAGAAACAACACAACTTTCTTTTCATGACAAAGGAAACATAGAGGTTTTCAAAGATGTATTAAACACTGTAGTAAACGGCAAAACAAGGGTAAAGACACATTTTTTTAATTAAAAAATATCGGTCGTAGTAATCTTAAAAGGATAAATATTTGTACTAAAGTTGCTATTTAATAGATGGATAGGTACGTAAAGGTTGCTGTTATTTGGCAAATACATAGTTTAGAAGAAGGTTATCAATAAATTATCTATGTCATGACCATTTGTTGCAGATTGGACTTGGATAAATTAGCTAGTAAGGTAGTGTATGACTATTATAGATCGCTTATCATTGACGTACTTCTAAAATAATTTTGGATAATTTTTCAGGACAGTATCTATACCTTTGATGTAGTTGCTGAATCAAATTTCAGGCAGTTGTTAACATTTATGTTCAGCAAAAAAAACCTAATGTCGTCATGATCAGAACAAATATTAACATACATGTGGTGAGCATGTGTTTTCTTCAGAGTCTTCTAAGCTCAGCAGAGAACCACTTGGGAAAAGTGTAAGTTCTATGTATATTTCTTTAATGGCATAAAGTAAGCAATTCTTGTAGAAATAACTTCATATAATAATTTTGTAGCAACATCAATATCATTAACCATACATATCTGCCACTCTATGGAGGTAAGGAAGTTGTTAAACACTATGTAATCGCCATTCCGTGCCGGTGTTAGTTTCTAAGAAGGAGAGGTTCTGAACTGAGTAGGGACTTCTTAGCACTTCTTGGAAAACACACTCGGAGGGGGGCAGCTCTTAACCTCGACACGGCGCGTCCCAATGGCTGATAGGGAACGTCCTACAGATATGTAGGACAGGTGCGAATAAGGCATTGCCAAATAAACACCCGCGGATCAACTGAGAGCATAGCATAGGGCAGCAGCTATGTCATTACAGGATCAGAGCGGTAAAGATAGGATCTTTGTATCGGTCTGATACCAGATAGTCACGGGCGGTAATCAAATTATGATTTAACCGGTTGTAAAACTGCGGTGCAGAAAGCAACGGGAAACTACTGCACTATATTTTCCCTAGTAAAGTAACCTATGCAAAACAAATTAGAACAAGAAGTAGAGAGAGCAATCAAAAACGCAAAAAATGGAAAAGCCCCTGGCCCCGATGACATACATACGGAAGTCATAAAGCTACGGGAAGAGAAATATTTAAATATAATCGTCAAATTATTTAATCAAATATATACAAGCGGTGAAATTCCACAAGAATGGTTAAAATCAGTCTTTATTCCCCTTCCAAAAACTAAGGGAGCAAAGAAGTGTGGTGATTTCAGACTTATTAGTTTAATGTCGCATATGTTAAAGTTATTCTTGAAAGTTATTCACCAACGCATTTATAAGAAATGTGAACAGGATATCAGTGATGAACAATTTGGCTTCCGAAATGGATTTGGGACACGGGAAGCATTAACCAGTTTTATTATACTGCTGCAAAAATGTCGAGACCAAAAAAAGGACCTCTTTTTATGTTTTATTGACTATCAAAAGGCCTTCGACAAAGTAAAACATGATAAGCTGATGGATTGCCTTCACAAAAAGGGACTAGACGAGAACGATTTTAAAATTATCCAAACGCTGTATTTTAACCAAACTGCAGCAGTTAGAACAGAAGCCGGTGACACAGAAATATTCAATATCAAGTGAGGTGTACGACAGGGGTGTGTCGTACACCTCACTTGATATTGCTCGTGCAAAGAAATCTTTGCACGAGCACTAGAGCAATCAAGAGAAGGTGTTAAAATTAACGGCAGAGTTCTAAATAATGTACGATACGCCGACGACACGGTCCTAATTGCAGAGAGCGCACAGGATCTCCAGACACTCTTAGATCGCGTCAGATCGATCGAAGAACAATACGGCCTCAGCATTAACGTCAAGAAAACAAAAACAATGATTGTCTCCAAAACATCCATCTATCCACCCATGCCTTTAAACGTGAATGGCAACATTATCGAAAATGTCGAGAAATTTCGATATTTAGGGTGCTGGATAACGAAAGATATAGATCCAGACATAGAAATAAAATCGCGAATGGAACAAGCAAGAAATGTCTTTTTTAAATGAAACAAATGTTTACGTCCCAAACGCTCAATCTCAAAATCCGATACCGAATGCTGAAATGTTACGTTTACAGCACCTTACTATATGGAATGGAGGCCTGGACCTTCAAAATCAACTCACTCAGGCGTTTGAAAAGTTTTGAAATGTGGTTATTTCGAAGGATGCTGAAAGTCCCCTGGACAGCGCATATGAGCAACGAGCAGGTCCTACACAAGGAGGGTAACGACAGAGAACTCGTAAAAATAATGAAAACACGGAAAACCTCATATTTGGGACACATATACAGAAATGAGAAATACCAGCTACTGCAGCTTCTTATAGAGGGGAAGGTAGAAGGAAAACGTAGTCCTGGTAGACGGCAGGCGTCCTGGTTGAAGAACATTCGTGAGTGGACTGGTTTGGATTCTCAATATTTAACAAGAAAAGCCAGGGACAGAAATGATTTTGCTGAGGTTATCGCCAACCTTCATTGAAGACGGCACCCAAAGAAGAAGAAGAATCCATTCCGCCATTCCGAAATTCATAATACAACTTATCATAAACGATTTTATTTCTATTTGTTTTTTTCACATCGAGGGATTTAAGGAACATTTATAACCCACATGATGGATGCTAGAATCTACAAGGAGATCGCTTGGTTTTAAGATACTTAGCTTCCTACCAGAACAAAAAACTAACTAAAAAAAACATTTTTTCTTCTTTTTGGCTATAATCATTGCAAATTCATTTCTATCTTCTGTTTTTCTTAGAAGCTTCTGTGTGTTTAACCCGGTACAGTCGCGACTGTTTTCAGCCAGGATATTTGTCGTCTATCAAAACCCATCTTTCCTTTGATTGAACCCTTCATAATTTGCTGCAACTACTCGTACTTATCATTTCTAGGTATGTGCCCCAAATATGCTGTCTTTCGCTGTTTAATAGTGTTCAAAATTTCTCTGTCTCTTCTTGTCCTATTCAACACCATTTAGTTCGTAATATGATCGGCCTATGGTATCTTCAAAATTCTCCTAAAAAGCCACAAATCAAAAGCTTCCAGTTTCCTCATTAAGTTAACATTAACAGTCTAGGCTTCGACAACATAAAGAAGAATAGAGTGGATATAATATTTTACCATCTGAGATCTGATTTGCAAATTCGGAGTCTTTGGTTACTCAGAAATTTCCTCACCTTTAAAAAGGCTGCTCTTGGTTGCTCTATTTTTGAGCGATTTTCTAATTTCAGATTCAGATCTTCCGTAATCTAGACTCTTAAGTGTTTAATTTTGTGCACTTGTTCAATATCTTCATTTTGATCTGGATCCTTAAAATAACTTTGCCCCTCTTACTGATAACCATGGTTTTTATTTTCTTTATGTTTATTGTCAAACCAAACTATTCCACAGTATCACAAATTGTGTTTAGTAACGTCTGCAGGTCTGTCTCACTTTCAGCGATAATGACTGTATCGTCAGCATAACGGATGTTATTTATATTTTCACCATTTATCTTGATTCCTTCTGTACAGTTTTCAAGTGCTTGCGTAAATACGTCTTCGGAATATATAATAAATAGTAAATGTTTGAGAAAGTATGCGCGAATTCATTTCATAATTTTACAGTTAATATTTTTTCTGTTACAGTACTGTAATGTGATCTAATTTGGTGCTGTATTTTAAAAGACCTTTTTAAAATATATTATTTCCTGTGAGTTCGTAAAACTCAAACTGGCTCTCATTTATCATGTTAACGTATTCTATGTCAAAAAAGATTGAACCAAGTGGTTGATTTATGGCACTTGCATCTGTTGGCCACCCAACGACCAGAGGGCGGTATTGCCCTGGTAGCGATCTCAAGACGGACACTTTTTGCCACTTCTTCTTCAGACAACGATCGATCGACACGCATCTAGTTCCGGACGGTTCTCGTGCTAAGCCTCGGGACGGCGACGCAGCGTCGCGTCGTGATGCCCAACGACCAACTCTTCAACCTGTAACGAATTCATCAATAGAACCAAAGGGTAAGTCTATTCTTGTATAAAACATTGATAATGAGTAAACCAGTTTATTTCTAATTTATTTCTACTTTTACAATTTTTAATTGCTATTTTCACCAATTTTATGTATCAACAATATCACATTTTTTTCGTTATAATTATTTATTCAATATAATTTAAACCAGCGACTTCCAAGTTTAATTCCTAAACAGTAAAGGTGAAAGTACACAGCCCTGTCTCACTCCTCTACTTACCTGTTGCGCATCCGTGCTATTCCCGTCTAATGTTACCACAGTCTGTAGGATCCAATAAAGATTTCTCATTATGTTAATATCATTTTCATCTAGTCCTTTTTTCTTTAGACATTCCATGAGAATGTCATGTTTATTGTTTCAACTTTATTGAAAATTTTTCTCATAGTCTCTAAACGCAACGGAAAGATCTTTTTGTTGGTCTCAACATTTTTTGACAAGAATTGTGAAACTATACAGAGCTTCCACTGTTCGGAAGCCGTTACGAAAGCCAAACTTTGTATTACTTATATCCGCTTCGCACTTTCAATCTATAGTCATTATAGTGTTTGGGGTTTGGTAGCGGAAAAAAGGTCGATAGTAGCCATTCTGTAGGTATCTCACCAGATTTGTATATGTTGTTAAAAACACATTACGATTATTAAGAATACTATTATGTTGGTACAATTTTTAAAAAACCAAAGGCTTGGGCAATATCTCATGATGCATTAAGAAGATTGTTATCACCAAAAACATAGATGTTTGTAATAAGTATTGCAGAACAACAAAATAAACTTTACCATTTGATTTAATTAAATTGGTTAAACTTTTTATGATAGCACTGATGAAGGAATAGTTATTCCAAAAAAGTTCTGTTATATAGCCTAAAAGGGTTTCTTATTATTCTCCTTGTAGCGTTTTATATTTAATGTCTAAATAATAATATAAATTCGATTCTATATAGTACGCCCCTGGTATGCTAGAAATGTGTTGTCTGTAGAGATTTTTAAATACGCAATAATTCTTCAATAAATAAAGACGTATTTGCTAAAGAAAACAATTTATGGCTTTTTAACTTCAACGTTCCGAGAAAAATATTGCAACCTTGGTATTATTTTTTCTAAAGCGTAGTAACGCCGGAAGTTTGAACGAGTTTGAGTGAAGAATTTGTTGATTTGACAAGATGGAATGGTTGTGCGGGGAAAAGAGGCGGTATCTATCCGGCAGATTGAGATCGAGAGGGTCAAGCGAAGTTAGTGATGAATAATTGCTCGAAGGGAAAGGTCGTTTAATTGTGATGTGGTAAGCCGGCATTAATTCGCCAAAAATGGTGGAAATTTCACTCTATGTAATATGTCGTTTCTGAAAGAGTGACCACTAACCACTGTTTTGATTTGGCTGAAGATCTATAATGTTTGAGAAGTGAACAAGTTTAGTTCCTGCTTTCTTTTCGTTTTTTTTTGAGAAATCCAGTTCCTTTCCAAGATGCCTTTTCACCTCACGTAGAATGATATTGGAGCAGTTTTGATTTGAATGTGCCAGTTTCAGCTTCCGATAAAGCTTTCCGTTGATGTGCAGTTAGATACCCCACAGAAATTAGCCAGTTGTTCAAAAGTTTAAGTTAACATGTGTGAACTGAGGTAACATTTACGTTATTAATTTTTAAAGTTAAAAATAGACATTTTCTTTTAAAAAGACAAAATTTGCTTTTTTTTATAAATTATTTTTTTAAAAAATATTTGTAATTAAAATAAATATTATGTTAGGGCGTGGGTTAAACTGTCATGCCAAAAATTGTACTGTCATGTCAATTTTATCCTGTTTTAAAAATGTTTGTTTTGACATATTATGACAGTTTGATTTTTAATCTATTGTCAAAAAATATTTTGATTTATAGTAAAGATTAAATTTTATTTTTTATAAAAGGATATCCATAAAATTTGGCCACATTATCTACTAGGAACCATTTCGAAGAATTTTGTAAACAGATATGTAAGTTTTTTTCATTTGTATTTGACAGCTATTTTTATAAAATATGCCTTTGTATAAGCTGTATTTTTGAAAACTGTTTGAGACAATAATAAATGTTAGATCTATTTTTTTATTTTATTTAGAAAAATCTCCTAACCTTTTTTTGTTATTTTAGATACTAGGGAAGAATTTTTCTTTCCTTCTGTAAGCTAGGATCCTTCAAGTGGCGCCCTATATCAAATTTCTTGAGGTGTTCCCAGTTTATTTTTGATCTGTTTGTTTTATCAATTGCCCAGGAGATTTATGTAATTATCCCTTAGTTTCAATTAGTAGATACCCCAATCCAAAACCCTTTATTTCAACTTATCCACGACCCAGCTCTCCAATAACCAACTGAGTGTCGTTCGCACTTGTTATGATTATTTTGTTTGCCCAATCTTCTACCCCTCATGTTCTTACCCTGAGGTAAGCAAAATATTGTCGTTACATCCTTTTATAATAAATTCTTATATATTTTGTTATATAATAAAACAACTGCTGAAGAGAACAAACTCGATTATTGAAAAGCTTTATATACATTTATAAAGCTTACCAATAATCACGTTTGTTCCCTCCAGCAGTTGTTTTTTTAAATAAATCGCAAAAAACACCAAAAATTTAACTTTGTAATCTTTGATAACTTTAATACTTTCTTACAACACATCTGACGTCGAAGAAAAAAGTTTTAATTGCTGTTAATTATCCTCAAAGACGGACGTTATAAAAACGGAATTTATCTTAGATAGTAAAATTTTCCTTGATATCCCAAAAACGTAGCTCAACGTCATGGTACAAGGAAACATAATATCAAAAGTTAACTTAGCGGAAAAGTTATGAGTTTCCCTAAACCGGGAAAGAGGTAACTTCTGCTTTTCGTGAATGTTTACTTTGTAAACCATGAAATTACTTCAGTTTTTGGTTAATAAGTTTTAGAACATGTAATGCACGAAATTTAATAGCGATATGACGTAATGTCAAACTAAAATAATACAGAATCTGGTTGATATATGATATGCTCATATACTATAATGCTTATTTACTATAGTTAGTTCCATAGATAATTAGTATCGATATATATATATATATATATATATATATATATATATATATATATATATATATATATATATATATATAAACGAAGAATGATCACAGCTGTCCAATTATTAATTAGTATAACGGTAAGGTTAATTGGGTTAGCAGCAGGTTTTCAGCTGCTAACCCAATTTACCTTACCATTATACTAATATATATATATATATATATATATATATATATATATATATATATATATATATATATATATATTGTTATGCTATTTAAATTGTATTATTGCTTATTTAGAAAAAATCCTGTCTATATTTATTAAATGATATAATCTCCAATTAATCACAATAAATCAGCATTAATTAATTACAATCTCAGGCTATTTCACTTGTACTATTTACCTTTGATCGTGGATTCAAAATATTTTCCAATTGGCTTCCTAATTGGGATAGGTGATATGACCTGAATAAAATACATAGAATTTCAACTGAACTATATGTGAGATGTCCTTTATTATAATGAAATTTTATATAACAATCAATCCTGTAATATTTGCAATATACTAACTTTAAATATATGAGAAGTTGTTTTCTATCATGGACCCAAATGTTATTTTACATTGATTTTTAATATGTGTTATAACTAAGCTCTTTTTATAATTTTTTTTTAAATGATCGCAAAATTAACTGTCTCTATTATTTATTCAATTTATTTAATTAATAAATGAAAACCACACTCCTGCTCTAATTAATTCTTTCTCTGCTGTTGCAATTCTATGGCCACGCCAAAAAAAAATCCTTTCTCTGCTTCTGCTCCTATTGTGGTCCAGATGACGTACACCTTTCTCCTATCTGTCCTTGTGTCTGCAACCCAACAACTCGTGTTATTCTATGCAGCCTCCTTTTGAGCCAATCTCCGCGCCTGTTTATAACTCCAAATGTTTCCGGCTTTGTCTGATATTAATATTCTTATATCCTTTGGTTTTTCTATCTCTCTGCACCCCGTTCCTCACACTGGTTAGCTTTTACACACAGCAAATAAACACACCCGGTAAATTACGTCTTCAGGACTTCAAACAAACACAAATCACAAAGCTCCTTCCTTCTTGGGCGACGAAAACTGACTAACTAACTTTCTTCCTCCCTCCTATCTCATAGCCAAAACCACCACCTCCTTGCATTCAAAAATTTACCAATAAAAATCATCCACCTCTGTGACGTATATCGTTACCAACCAACTATCTCTATAAAACGTCATTCGGGTAATTCCAGAAAACAACATTCTTTAATTATTCTAACTAAATCTATCTGCTTTACAAATATTTCTTACTAATAGCTACAAACGATACCTGTTTCTCAATTCAATGTCTTTTGTTAATAAACTTTTACCGATATAATCTTTCGGGGAGAAAAACCACCGCAAATCCCGGTCTATTGTTTAAACACTTTCTATATACACTTTTATTCCGGGTAAATCCATTCCACAATAACCGACTTATTTAAATTTCTTATCGATAATATTTGAAAGTCTTGTCTCTGAGGCCTAATGAACAATTCTTCGAACAACTTAAAATACATATTTTGTCTTATACAGGATGTTTGAAAATTTATATGCCCGTGTCTTTCTGAAATATCAATAATTTTAATTTTTATTTAAGTAGTAAAATTTGTATATTGGTTTTTTATTGCTTATGGACATTCAAAAGTACAACAATATATATATATATATATATATATATATATATATATATATATATATAAACGATTTTACTTGTTGTATTAGCGATACATTTTTCTCAAATATATTATCAAAAATTGTACTTGTTGTTAAAAGTTAAACCTAAGGCAACGAAAAATTGAAAATTATTTATAATTTTCGCATTTACACAGATCAAGAATAGATCACACGGATCAGATTTCTACTTATTATTCAATGGTTCGCAAAATTTTAAGATGGTATCAGAAAATTGGAATTCATATCTTTCAATTATATTTTGCAAAACGCTTATAGTCCTTTTAATAAGTATTGCGGTAGAAAACTATTCCTCTATCAGTTTCGTCAGAAAGGTTTAGACTACCTATTACTACAAAAGTGATGTGATCAATTTTTTTTATAACTTTAAGATCATAGTTTTTAAACATCAAAGATATAATTCAAAAAACCACACCTAATGGGTTTTAACCAACATACTTAGTGGCTTCAAACATGTAAATCCAGATAGCACTGATGGAATAGTTATTAATTACTATACCTTTTCTACAGGACTTTTTTAAATAAAAATTTTTGTGATACATGGTATACAGCAGCCAACTATAGAAATTCAGTTTCCTTATGGCTCTGTAAGGATACCCAGTTAAAATTTCAGAGTGATCGGGACCAAATTGGTGGAGTTATAGGTATCTATTTGTGAGTGAGATAAGTGAGTGAGGTGACTGAGTAGGGTAGGTGAGTAAGGTAAGTGAGTGGGGTGAGTAATTGAAGTAAATGAGTGTGTTAGGTGAGTGAGTGAGGTGAGTAATTGAGGTGAGTGAGTGAGTGAGGTGAATGAGTGAGGTGAGTTACTGAGTTAAGTGAGCTTGGTGATTGAGTGAGATAAGTGAGTAAGGTAAGTGAGCATTCACGTAGAAATTGGAATGAGTGCAGTATCAAATTCTTTTAATTATGCACTCAAGGCAGATAACAATCGAATTACTAGAGTTAATAAAATGGCTGCAGATGCAAAAATAAAATGGCAGAGTTCATCGAAAGTAGGAGCAAAAAGATGCTCTAAACATTATAGCAGAAAATGGAGTATGAGTTTTATACTGTATGAGTATAAAACAAAAATAAGCTGGTAATTCTCTACAGTTGTTCTAGTTCATTGGGTAAGCATTTGTCTGTAGGCTTCATTTTTTTCTTTTGTTTTATTCATCGTCAAACCAATAATTTTTACGGGCACAAATTTCTGTTTCTATTTCATCTTTCGCTGCTTGTACAATATTTTTATTTATTCTGGTCCAGTAATAGTCTACATCTTTCACTAATACACAATCTCTATTAACAGTGTTAGAAGCAATAAAGTTTTCATATTATTACTATAAATATTTCATATTACTACCATGAACTATATGGTTTATTGATACTATTACTAAATATAACAACAGAAAGTTAACTATATCTAATTCTATAACACCTAGGTTATATGGACTTTCTAAAATCCATAAACACAATTGGCTCATAAGCCCTGTTATAACTTTTTGTACCACTCCAGTTTCTAAATTATCCGAGTTTATTTACAAAACAATTCGGTCTATCATTATTTTAAACATATAAGTTCTCCATTACAAATTCTTTAGATCTAATAGAACGTGTAAATAACATTAAAATAGAGGAGAGTTTGTTTTGATGTTTTTAATTTGTTTACTTCTGTACCAAGAGATGAAACAATACCTTTAATACAAAACCTTCTAAACGTGCAACATACCAGCAAAATACAAAGATTCTATCTTAACTATGCTTAAATTTTATTTTGATTAGGACTTCTTTCAATTTAATCAAAAAATATATAAACAAACAATAGGTTTGGCGATGGTAACTCCATTATCACCTTTTTTAGCTGATATTTTCTTAGACAGCTCAGAACAGAAATTTGTTAACAACAACAGCAAAATAGTTTTTGGTCAAGATATGTTGATGATTGTATAGCTTTCATACAGGGAACCCAAGATGATGCTTTACAGATTTTCGACGATCTTAATAACCTCCATCCTAACGTCTCTTTTACACTGGAACCAGAATCTGACAATAAATTGAACTTCTCGAATATGACTATATCTCGTAATAAAGCTTCTCTAATGTACAATATTTACCGAAAACCTACTCAAACAGATCATGTTACACATGAAACATCTAATCATCCAACCCAACATAAAATGACTGCTTTCAACAGTTATATTCATAGGTTACTCAAATTTTCACTTTCTAATGATAACTTTAATTTAGAACTTAATAATCTCAAGCCAATTTTTTTTTAATAATAGTTATAATCACAACATTATCCATGAGCTTCTAAATAGAGCTTAACTTAAAATTGACGAAAAGCTTGCATATTCATCACAATGTTTGCTTCAACCCAATTATTCAAATAACATCAGATATTTCTCCTTTACTTATATTAGCAACATTTCCAATAAAACATCTAAACTTTTTACTTCTACAATAGAGACATCAAAATTTCAATTCAAGTCACACAACACTGTAGATTCCTTTTTAATCAACACCAAAGATATGATGAACACACATGACAAAAGTGGTATTTATAAATTAAAATTTGATGATTCTGATGCCTCTTATGTAGGCTGAACCATTACAATAGACCAAACTCTTTAACTTTTGGCTATCACTTATTATCCAGTAAACATCAATACTGGTTCATCTATTGTACATGACATTTGTAGAATTAAAAACTACTTGAAGTTGGATTTTATTGGAAAATTTGGAGATTACAAGTAAAACAATTAAAAACACACTGTTTTAATACACAAATTAATTTAAATTGCACTAAATTTAATTTTATTTTTAAAAACTTTATTATAGCTTCACCTCGTGAAGGAACCAGCTCGGCTGTTGAGACTTCCTGCACTGGGTATACCCATTAAGAACTCATTACTTTCATACTTTGATTAACATTACTATTTTATTGCTCAATAATTTACAAAACTATCTAGCTCAGATTCAATTGATCTATAGTTGATTACACTCTTCATATCTCTGCGTAATTTAGATATACCATCTCCACAGTTGTATATTTCAACATCTTATACTATTGGTATAAGAGTTATAGAGGTAGTACCTTTTATCGGAACGACCACATCGAGCGTCATAGACGGGAGATGGTTCTTGATAACTGGTCCTTATAAGACACCCAACTCTCACTTATCACTCCACGTGCCACACTCTGGGCAACTGCATTGGTCTGCAGGCTAAACTAAGTGAGGGTAGCCAGATATGGTGAAAATAGCAACGTCTGTATCCAGAATGGGCGGTTGCAAACGGCGTCTGTTCCATAGTGGGCGGCTGAAAACTCAGCCCTAAAGCGGCATGAAGGAAGCCAACGGGATACCAACTTCATTATATGTCTCAAGACAATCACATGAATACATTCAACTCAAAATTATCCGGAGGTATAAATAGTTCCCCAATCGGATGTCCGGGGATAGCGGTATTGAATGTTTCAAACGTAAGAGCAAACTTAAGAAATACATTAAAGATAGGCACCTGGAATACACGTAGCTTATTTGAAGCCGGCGGCAAGCTGGCTAACCTAACTCAAGAAATGAGCAGATTTGATCAAGATACCTTTGGAATCTCAGAAACCTGGTCGCCTGGATCCGGTAAATGCACTACAGAAAGCGGAACATTATTTTACTCAGGCAATGATGACCGCAATCATAGAAAAGGCGTCGGGATTATGATAACTAAAAGATTGGTGAGAGCTGTCACAGAGTTTGTACCATATTCTGACCGCACAGCCTTAGTAAAACTTAAAGCAAAGCCAAATAATCTCAACAATATACAGGTTTATGCACCAACTACGGATGCATCAGATGAAGTAGTGGAAAACTTTTATAGTGAAATCAAAAAACTACTTATGATGTCAACATAATTATGGGAGATTTTAATTCCAAAATAGGGAAGAGCAGCTTTGAAGACGTAGTTGGACCCTATGGTCTTGGAACAAGGAACGAAAGAAGCCACCGACTTATACAATTTTGTCAAGAAGAAAACATGATAGTTACCAACACATGGTTCCAACTTCACCCCCGTCGCCTTTATACTTGGAATTCTCCAGCCGATAGAGCTCAGAACATAATAAGAAATCAGATCGACTTTATTCTTATCAACGGTAGATTCAGCACAACTGTCAAAAGAGCTTGCACATACCCTGGAGCAGATGTCCCTTCTGACCACGTACTATTTGTGGCCGTCATAAAGATCGCTCTTTCATGCAAGAACAAGCTTGAAACTCAACAACAGATAGCACTGGATAAACTAAAAGACCCAATGATACAATCAGAAATAAGCAATGAAATAAACGCCATAATAAATGACCAAGATGGCAGCAATATGTATGAAAACAATAACAGGCAAATAAAAGCAAACATAAGAATAGCAAAAAATGAATGGCTTAAGCAACAATGTATCGATCTAGAACATTTACAATGACAGCACGACGACCGTAATTTACATAAAAAGCTTAAGGAAACTGCTGGAATATACAGAAAACGAAGACCAACTACCATAGTTAATCAGGATAACCAGATAGTGCTGGGTGAAAAGGAGAAAATTGATATATAGGAAAATTATATCCAGGAGCTCTTCCATGACGAAAGACCCATAAGTGAAGTTTATACAGACGACCAGCTGACTGGCCCTTCAATCACCAAAGAGGAGATAGAAAAGGCAATATTAAATTCAAAAAACAATAAGGCACCTGGACCAGATAAAATCCCGTCAGAAATACTCAAATTACTAGATGAAAGGGGAATTTGAGCACTACACAAAATATCTAATTTAATTCATGAAACTGGCTGCTATCCTCAACAGCGGTTACGCTCTACCTTTATTCCCCTGCCCAAGAAAGTCAATGCAAAAAGATGTAAGGATCACAGACTCATTAGCCTGATGAGTGACACTTTAAAGATATTCTTAAAAATACTACATCAAAGATTATACAAAAAATGTGAATGGGACATCAGTGATTCCCAGTTCGGGTTTAGGCAAGGTTTAGGAACACGAGAAGCAATAGTAGCAACACAGGTGCTGGTCCAAAATTGTTACGATCAGAGGAAGAATGTGTTCCTATGCTTTTTAGATTACCAAAAAGCGTTTGATCGTGATCAAACACCACAAGTTAATGCAGATTTTTAAGAAAGTTGATATAGACCAAAAAGACATAAGATGCATTGAAAACTTGTACTGGCATCAAACGGCACAGTTAAAAATAGACAATTCTATATCTAAATCCATACATATAAGAAGAGGCGTTCGACAGGAATGTGTGCTTTCCAGGACAGGAAAAATACCATTTCCTCCAACTTATAATCAAGGGTAAAATTGAAGGCAAGAGAGGAATGGGACGCAAGAAAATGTCCTGTCTCCGAAACATAAGGCAATGGACAGTGATTATCGACATACAATATCTGATACATATTGCAAGAAATAGAGAATTAATGGAAAATGTGATCGCTAACATCCATTAGTGGATTTGCATCTGAAGAAGAAGATACTGTTGGTCAATTGGTCCTGAGTAATGATTTGACATTTTAATTTTATGATTCTCCATTGACTGTTGGTTTAATGGAACTACTTGGATTATACCCTATTTATACACTCTGCTTTCAATTTTGATTTTTAACTTTTGGTATTTTAATTTCATAGTTAGATTTCTTCTGTTCTACAATATTAAAAGTACCTGGTAGACCCTTTTATTGTAGTCAACCACTGTCTAATAGATTGTTTAGTCTTGCATTTATACTTTACGTCTACTTCAGTTGACCTCAAACTAACATCCTCATTATTATATACAGGTTTGAGTGCGAGATCTAGATTATACAATCTGCTTAAAATATTCTATATAATTTCATCAGTTAATTTCCTGTGTCAGTTGAACCTTTGGTCAGTGCTTAGTTTCATAGAATTTTGAAATATGCATATCACATTACCATGATTGTGACTGTCCATCCAAGCTATCATCAAAGCATTAAGCAGAGAAAGGTGGAGTATTTCGGACATGTAATGGGAGGTCCTAAATATAGGTTGCTACAAAATATCTTACAAGGAAAAATAGCGGGCAAACGCAGTCCAGGACGAAGAAGAACCTCATGGTTGAAGAACTTGCGAGATTGGTATGGTGTTCATACAAGCATGCTAGTTAGGGTGGCAGTGAATAAAATTAAGATAGCTATGATGGTAACCAACGTTCTGAAAGGACATGGTATACGAAGAAAAAGATTTTAGCTGTTATATGTCGCGTATCACCTTAACATTTTCGTTAAGACCAGGAGCAATTCTCTCTCCTGATGCGAACCATAATGTAGCTTGGCCTTTTTTTTAAGTTTAAACTGTTTATCCCTGTGTAGTGTAGTGTAATGTACAATTTTATGTTTATGGCATTCTGAACAGATTGTTGGATAGGCCAAAAAATAAACAGTGCTCGATATCTGCGTTTCATTTGATTAAAGTTCATTTATTCGAGCATTCAACCTTATATCAACTTTTCATATTTCGTAGATTATGATTCTGGCAACTGTCAGGTTTAACTAGAATGTCATGTAATGACGCACTAAAAGAAGGGTTTGGTTTGAACTCCAATAATAAAATACAATATACGAATTTTTGACATGTCTTTAAATAAAAACTAAGATAAAGTAAAAAAAACTAAACTAGACTAAACATCTATTAAGTTACTGAAAATAAAAATACCTACTTCACTGTGAATGTTTCCATTCAATTGCTCTTCCAATTTATTAACAACTGCTTTTTATTTTAAAATATATTTCGCCGGTCTAATTTCTGCGTAAATGTTTCTAATTAGCGAATGAAGTCTAAATGAAAGTGAAATGAAAAGAAAATGGCGAAATGGCAAAATGGCTAATGAGACTTGGAGTCCTAATCAAAATAATCCCATGGTGAAATGGAAAGCCCGAGGCTTAAGGACAATAAAATGGCCAATCATTTTTATTTGCGGCTTTTTCCTCATCCTATCAATTTTGAAAGGGCTGAAATGGACAATTTTTTTATTGTAGTTTATATATTCATAAATCTGATAAACTTTTAAACTTTTATAAACAAATTATACAGTTGTGAAAATGTGAAAAATTAAAATTGAACAATTTGGTCCATTATATGGACCAAATATTATTGGATGCAAAATATGCAACACATTTTTTTATTTATCACAAGAGTGACATCTATAACTAATAAGAGGCACAATATCATCGATATCGGATGATATAGTTGAATTTCTAAAAACTTTCCCTTTAGAAAGCGCTTGATAGTACATTATTGCCCTTCTACACTTTCTCATTCATTATATGATTCATTCTTGCTACGTTCTCTCGGTTTATCTTTTTTCCGACTCTCATAATCTAATCAGTCACAATTAAGAAAGAACATTGCGGTGGTGACTGTGTTGGCAACTGGTGGTCATCATAATTTAAAATCTGAGACAACTAAAACTATGGAAAAAGACACATTTGATACACGCGGCCATTTTCAAAGAAAAATTTAAGAATCAGGAGGTTCTATTCCTAGACTTTCGATGATGACAACCGACATGACAGTACATAACGAGTGTAGAATTTATTAAGGCTATTCATTATCTTGTAAATACGTTTTATTAGTAAATTTTTTTATTTTATTTAATTTTATTTAATTTTATTTAATTTTATTTAATTTTATTTAATTTTATTTAATTTTATTTAATTTTAATTAATTTTATTTAATTTATTTAATTTTATTTAATTTTATTTAATTTTATTTAATTTTATTTAATTTTATTTAATTTTATTTAATTTTATTTAATTTTATTTAATTTTATTTAATTTTATTTAATTTTATTAAATTTTATTTAATTTTATTTAATTTTATTTAATTTTATTTAATTTTATTTAATTTTATTTAATTTTATTTAATTTTATTTATTTTATTTAATTTTATTTATTTTTATTTATTAATGGGAGTGACGTTGAGGGACCGAATAAGAAACGAAGATCTGCGAAGAAGGACGCGTATTACTGATGTTGTGGAACGCATAGCGGAACTAAAATGGAACTGGGCAGGCCATGTAGCGAGAATGCACGATTCACGATGGACGAGCAAAATTACAAATTGGAGGCCAAGAGCAGACAAACGCAGTAGAGGAAGACCACCTACACGTTGGTCCGACGACATCAGGCGTATCACTAAAAATTGGCAACAAAGAGCACAAAATCGTGAGGAATGGAGGAGTTTAAGGGAGGCCTATGTCCAGCAGTGGACATAATAAATAGAGGCTGGATGATGATGATGATGAATTTTATTTAATTGTATTAACTTTTTTTAATTTTCTTTAACTTTTTATAATTTTATTTAACCGTTTTCTTGACAATGTAATAAAAGTGTAACATTTTCATTTTAGGCCCTAGGTGAGTTCTGAGCAAGTTGTGGCGCATTCTGTTAATCACTTTTTGTACTAATTATATAAAACCGAATAAATGAGTTACCAGAAATCTTTATTGCCGATTTCAGATAACTCAAAACTGACTACATCTGTCACCTGTTGCATCTTTGAAAAGGTTTTTACTCTGTTTTTACAAACTTTGAATTTTTTATAAGAAATAGTGTTTTTTATTTTTGTTATTGTTTTGTGTTGTGTTATGCAATTATCCTATAAATATACAGTGTACATTTAAGTTTTTTTTTGTTTATTGAACTATAAAAAAACTTTTATTAAACATAAAATATTTGTAACAAATTTGTTACATTATCACATATAGGGTAAGTAAATTGTTTTGCAAATGTAGATTTTTAATTTTTGATCTCTGCAATTTTGTTTATTGCAAGGGAGCTATATAATAAGTTCAGTGCCTTTAATAGTACAAGCTTAACGTTCAGGAGCCTGAAAAAATTTAGAAAATCGATTTCTGATATACTTCTAAAAGAGGGGCAAATGGTGCCCACAAAAAGAAGATTATCTAATAAAGAACAAAACCCTGTACCTAAAAAAATCTTCAAAAAGACATCAGTAGATGAAGACTCGCTTTATGATAGGTTAGATCACTTTGCTTAGGCAATGTCTGCATAAATAATTGTGAGATACCATATTCTTAAAAGGGGTATAATGACGCGAGAATACTCTATTAACTCAGATATAAGAAATTTAAACTTTGTTTTGAGAAATCGTTTCAAACCTTTACATAGATCATCAGTAATAAGAAGGTTTGTGATATTCTTGATATTATGACATATTTGTAACATTTAAATGTTGTACTTGGCGATAAATTAAGGATAAAATATCTAGTTCATAAATTTTTAATAAGTTAGGGTTAGGAGCTTTGAAAGTAGTGGTTCAACATTACAGAACAGGCAGTGTCATAACTGATCTCTTACCACAGAATATTGAGGTGGTGCGAAACTCATTACAGTCCTTGAAGATCCCTGCGACGATGAAGCTTAAATCTGGTAAATATACCAATTCAAGTAGAATTTTACAAAAAGATGTGCTATAAAATCCAGATTATGCAAGACCTTAACGTTCGAGATTATCTTTCCCGACTATTCTTTTATGAACAAATGTTAAAGCTTAATAATGAAATTGATTACTTGCTGCATAATCTTTGGATGAGTCATGAAACCCACTTTAATTTCTGCTATTTGTCCTATTGAAAGAAAATGCAAAAAAGTATTTTTGAAGTGTGTATATTTTAGGCAATTCCTAGCTGAGCGCTTTCGGCTTTACAAAGCCATCATCAGAGCTATGCTACAATAAAATGTTCTAATAAGTACTAATTGGTAAAGATTGTAATTTATAACTTACGTCAATTTTTTAAAATACCACTACAAAGGAGAGATCTCATTTCCTTAAGTTTCACAATTATGATTTTGTAGGAGTTGGAATTTTTAAACATATAAAAAAACATATAAAAGGTCGACACTGGACGTCACAAACACGTTAAAAAATTGAAAAATTTTTTGTCATGGTACGGGTTTAAGACCCGACCATCTATTGATGTGAGGACGTAGACTGAATAGAACTAGTGAAATCAAATGTCGGTCCTTTTAAACGATTTTTCAAAAGTGACAGGTGACAAATGTCATATATAGGAAATAGAGATTGTTTTTTTATTCTTACAAAATTATTTAGAGTTTGGAATTACTACTAGTCATCAAAGACTTTCTAAAAATTAAGTTTTTTAAAATTAAATTTTATGTGTTCATCACATCATACAGAATGACATTAATTTGTAAATTCACTCAAGTCAATGCTCAAGGTCAATGTATGTTCAATCTGACAGCTATCCTTAAGGAACAAGGGCTCAAATTGTTCAACAACACTATAAAGAAGAAACCTGGTATTAATGATATGTTATCTGATACTTAAGTGTATTAAGAATTGTGTGTCTTGATGGAAAATTGTAAGAACTTTGCATAAAAAATTTTTTAAGAATGTATTTTCATGTTTCAAATTAAGAACAACTGTCAAATGAATTACAAAATGTTGTAAATTTTAATAAAGTTTAAAATTTGTTTAAAATTAAAAGTATGAAAAATATATAACAAGATTGCATGAGGTCACCCTTCTTCCTCTAAAGTCTCCCATAATAATTTAAAAAGAGGTTTATAGTTGCAATTGAGGTTGATTTGTGTGTTTAAGCAACAATCAGGGTTTATTTTCATTTCTTTGGATATCTCTAGATCTTCTAAGAGATTCATGAGTCTAAAGTTTTTATTAGGAATGTTGTGTAAAATTTTACTGTTTTCAGAAGGAGAAAAAGAATGATTATTAAATTTAATGTGATATCCAAAGTTTGATTTTTCTGGGTTATTGAGGTGTTCTTTGATTCTTTGATTCAGAGTTCTCATTGTTCTACCTACATAAGTCATGTTACAGTCACCACAGGACAGCTTGTAAATGCCACTTCTGTTTAGTTTGTCAACTTTGTCTTTGGTCATTTACAAGCTGTCCTGTGGTGACTGTAACATGACTTATGTAGGTAGAACAATGAGAACTCTGAATCAAAGAATCAAAGAACACCTCAATAACCCAGAAAAATCAAACTTTGGATATCACATTAAATTTAATAATCATTCTTTTTCTCCTTCTGAAAACAGTAAAATTTTACACAACATTCCTAATAAAAACTTTAGACTCATGAATCTCTTAGAAGATCTAGAGATATCCAAAGAAATGAAAATAAACCCTGATTGTTGCTTAAACACACAAATCAACCTCAATTGCAACTATAAACCTCTTTTTAAATTATTATGGGAGACTTTAGAGGAAGAAGGGTGACCTCATGCAATCTTGTTATATATTTTTCATACTTTTAATTTTAAACAAATTTTAAACTTTATTAAAATTTAACATTTTGTAATTCATTTGACAGTTGTTCTTAATTGAAACATGAAAATACATTCTTAAAAAATTTTTTATGCAAAGTTCTTACAATTTTCCATCAAGACACACAATTCTTAATACACTTAAGTATCAGATAACATATCATTAATACCAGGTTTCTTCTTTATAGTGTTGTTGAACAATTTGAGCCCTTGTTCCTTAAGGATAGCTGTCAGATTGAACATACATTGACCTTGAGCATTGACTTGAGTGAATTTACAAATTAATGTCATTCTGTATGATGTGATGAACACATAAAATTTAATTTTAAAAAACTTAATTTTTAGAAAGTCTTTGATGACTAGTAGTAATTCCAAACTCTAAATAATTTTGTAAGAATAAAAAAACAATCTCTATTTCCTATATATGACATTTGTCACCTGTCACTTTTGAAAAATCGTTTAAAAGGACCGACATTTGATTTCACTAGTTCTATTCAGTCTACGTCCTCACATCAATAGATGGTCGGGTCTTAAACCCGTACCATGACAAAAAATTTTTCAATTTTTTAACGTGTTTGTGACGTCCAGTGTCGACCTTTTATATGTTTTTTTATATGTTTAAAAATTCCAACTCCTACAAAATCATAATTGTGAAACTTAAGGAAATGAGATCTCTCCTTTGTAGTGGTATTTTAAAAAATTGACGTAAGTTATAAATTACAATCTTTACCAATTAGTACTTATTAGAACATTTTATTGTAGCATAGCTCTGATGATGGCTTTGTAAAGCCGAAAGCGCTCAGCTAGGAATTGCCTAAAATATACACACTTCAAAAATACTTTTTTGCATTTTCTTTCAACTTGTCATAAGTGTGTACAAAAAATATCAGTCTTTTGATTATTTGTCCTATGATTTGTCCCTGCTATACAGTCCAACAATAATTAGAAGCAATTGTACGAAAGACCCCTATATTCAGAAAAAGTAACCGTGTGGTGCGCAATTTCTTCGTTAGGGATCATTGGACCGTATTTTATAAGGACCAGGATAGACACGCAGTAACAGTAAACTCTGACCGTTACGTGCATATGTTGAATTTTTATTTCTTTTGCAAATAAAGAATTACAAAAATGAACACACGACCTTTCAACAGGATGGTGCAACATGTCACGCATCATAAGTGTCAAAGAATTTACTAAGAAGATCGTTCCTCGTTTGTCGTCTGAGTAAAAACAGCGATATTTCCTGCACACCTCATAATCCAGATATCTCCCTATGTGACTACTTTCTTTGGGGGTGTCTAAAGTCGAAAGTGTTTCAAAGTAACCCTGAACAAACTATCTAGGCTTTAAAAGAATATATACGCGAAGAAGTGAAAACAATAGCTCCAGAAATGTAACTGAATGTCGTAAATAGCTTTGGTTCATGGCTGCAAGAATGTGTCTGACAAAATGGAGGGCACTATAAATGGAGGCCAATTTTCCAATATCATCTTCAAAAACTGAATTTTTGTTGACTTACATATTAATTTTTATTTATCTAGTGTACGTTTCTTATTAAATGTAATAAACACATATTTTTTCAGTTTTTTTGTTTGTTTCAAATTGTACCGTTTTATTAAATCTCCTAGTACTTAGATATTTCTCAAATATTTTGAGTTTTAATAAGAAAATCACAACGAAAAACAAATAGATGTTTATTTAATAGAGGTAATGTTAAATAATTCACATATCTATTTAATAAATATGTGCATTATTTATTGGAATAATATAAATACACTAAACACTTTAACAAACTAGAAATCTAGACGATTGCATCGTCAGAGCACTCCATGGGTGTCAAAATAGTAGGGACTACTGTTTGTTACAGGAGCAATATTTTAGATTTTTATGTCTATTTGATTTTACACATAAGTTAAAATAGAAGCTTAATAAGTATTCATCAATCAAATACCAATATATCAATTTTTCTAAAAATTTTGGGAATAAACCACAATTTTAATTTTACCCATTACTGCCCAAATAATTTTTTTTCAATAAAAAAAAAACAACATCACGAAACCAAGCAATATACTTTCTGTACTTAGATCTTAAGCTCAAAAAGTATATGAAGTGTACCAAAACCAAAACTATGGTAGGTACCTCTAGTGTTGATTTATGCCTCCTATGAATGTATTATATACTTGCGGTTCACAAATAAACGTTTTCCTTTGAGCTTATTATTGTATCTACTACCTTGTTAGAGAGGTCCTATATTATCAAAATTAGATGCTACAGTGTCATACTTGTTATGGTTTCAATCTGCAAAATTTATTTCTCCATTTACATCAAATTTCAAATCATATGATTTACGAGTTTTTGTATCTTGTATAAGACATTTAGCTAATCTATTTTCTCGCAAGGTTCCTGTTGCTAGGTATTTACATGTTTGTAAACGAAATATTAAATCTGCTGGTAAATAAATTATTAAAAAATACCCAGTGGCTTGCAGGTTCAGAAATGCAATCTTAAATATCAAGTACTGCTCTTGATCCTTAGGTCAAATATTCGCGATCATTTATAGCGATTGTTTTGCCAGTATAAAAGACAAAATTATAAAAGTATCCGGTACTTTCACAAAAATCCCAAAATTTGTATCCAAATCGAATAAGCTTTCCACGAATAATATAAACTGCTTTAATGAATTATGTGCATATTATTTCACAATCAGTTCATTTACTTAATTTTCGTATTTATTATCCAAAATAATACTCGTTAAAATATTAGTTACCTCGAAATAATTTCTCCGAAATATGTTAAAATATAAACTATAAACATTTTTACGCGAATCGCAATAAACAAATGAAAAATAAAAAAAATACAATGACTTTTGCACAGATTCATATTCAACTAAATACTAAAATACTTGAAATTTTGATAACGCTAATTACAAGTTTCCTATTTATAGACCAGTAAAATAAAACTTTATAATGACGATTCAACTATTTATGTTTCCTAGATTAATTCATATTCAGGGCGTTTCACGACGAGTTTCATCACCATTAACCTGTATGCGCCCACTGCTGTACATACGTCTCCCTCAGCTCTTTTTATCTGTCTGTGTCTTGTGCCGCTTGCATTAAGTTATTAGTAACACGCTTCAGGTCGTCAGTCCATCTAGTTTTTTGGGGTCCTCTGCTCCGTATTGCTTCTTGTCTTGGTCTCCACTCGACAATACGTTTTGTCCATCGGTTGTCTAATAGTCTGACGACATGTCCTGTTCAATTCCATTGCAGCGACGCAATTTTTTTGATGGCGATTTGATGGAGGATTTGATAAGTGAGTACAGTCAACACACATTGGTCAAAGGTTTTTTTCTTTTGACGACGAGTTTACACAATCTATATATCGGAAACTACTTGCACGAAACTTATGAAATAGTTTATTGGGATTACACGTTATGACGAACTTAGAGCAAAATATTTTGACAGACATGCCACTTTCGGTTATACAAGAAGTGAACAGCAACTTTGCTAGTTTAAATAAAACACCCTGTTTATTATTGCATTCTAGGATTTAATATGAGATTCTAGATAAAATTTGTGCAAGGTACATCGTTCTGTAAAAAATTTCGTTTCTTGTAAATTTTGATTTTTTACACTTTGGTTTCTTGACATATATCGTTACAAATTCTATTCTTTTAAAATCATAAAAATGTTGCCTGTGTGTGTCAATTTCATATAGGTAAAAGAAATACAAACATGGCCTATTCACAATCAATTTATTCTACCACCATCGACCGGTTTCGCATATTATATTTTTCTATACATCTTCAGGTCAATGGTAAATGGTAAACTAAATGATGCCGATACAAGAATTATTAATAGATGTTTGAGCAAATATAGGTTAAAAATTCGTTATGGTTAACTGGTGACAAGTGATCATCGGTTTTACTGCAACTATTTAACGAGTAAAGGGATAGTTCTTGAGGGGAAATTGATACTAAAACCTAGGATAGGAATGTAAGTATAATGTAAATTGTTTGTTGAAAATTAAATGTGATGTTATAAATTAAAAAATACTCTCGAAAATCTTAGCATGACCATTTATGATTGACAAAGTATGAAATATAAAGTTATTCTACTTTAGTTTGGTTTACGATTCGTGTGTTGAGTGTAAGTCGTGTGTAAGACAGACTAGGTGGAAAAGTCCTCAACCCCGACATGGCGCGTCCCAATGGCTTATAGGAAAAGTTCATCAAGATATGCAGGACAGGTACGAATAAGGCATAGCCAAATAAGTAACGGCGTATAAACTAAGGACATGTCATAAGGCAACATTAATGTCATTATTAGATTAAGGCCGTGGGAAAGTAAAGACAATCCTGTAGGATTAATTCAAGATACTCACTGCGATAAGAAAGGTAACGGGAAACCATCCCATAAATAGTCCCTAGTCTATTCATCATGGGTAATGTAAACCAATTTGGACAAGGTACTAATCATGGTTTTTGGATGCCAAGATCCGGTAGGAGAGGAAGAACACAAAAATGTAAGGCTTTCCAGGTCGTTAACCCACGAAATCCTTACCAATATTTAATGATTTAAACACTATTAGAGAAAGTATTCACATGAAACGTTCAAAAAATCTGTACTTGGAATGTTCAAAGTATGTTTGAAGGTAGAAAAATACACAACACCATTCAATAAATCTAAAGACTAAATGTCGACATGATGGGAATCAGCGAGATGAGATGGCCAGGCTTGGGACAGTGCTGTGTGGATAAGCATATAGTATATTATGCAGAAAACGATAAACCGCATCACTGGAATAGCGTAGCGGTGATTTTGAGGTCGCTGGGGCTGTGATCAGCGTGCTACCTCTCTCTGATAAAGTCATTCTGATGAAGCTGCAAAGCAGACCCGTTAATATGAACATCCTTAAAATTTACGCTTCAACATAAGAAAAGTCAGAAGAGGATATCGAGTAGATCTACGCACTCGTACAAAAAGCACTAAAATATACCAAGAAGAACGAGCTTACCATCATCATAAGTGATTTCAATGCCAAAGTTGGCAAAAGCATAATAGAAGACATCGTCGGACATCACGGCTTATGCGACAAAAACGAAAGGGGAGGCCAACTTATCAAATTTTGCCGGGAAGAAGATTTTACCATTGCTAACACCTGGTTTAGACTTTCCCCGAGACTACTTAATACGTAGTCACTTGCAGATACAGCCAACAATATAATCAGAAACCAGATAGACTTTATTCTCATTAACAAAAGATTCAGTATCAGCTTGACTTCGACGAAGACCTTCTCAGGGGCAGACATCTCATTGGACCACAACTAATTAGTGGGCCAGATAGAACTCAAACTAAAGCAACTCTCCAAAAGTAAACCTAAATAGAACCTGGATTATGACACTCTAAAAGACCCCGTAGTTCATCAGAACGTAAAAGATGTAATAAGAAAAAAACTAGAAACCGCTAAAAAACAAGAACAGAGTGCAAAACAAAAATGGAGTTATATTAAATAAAGAATAAATGACTAATGACGTTTTGCAGGTGATGGGCTAAAAAAGATTAATGAAAAACAGGGACGCGAAGAAATACCTAGAAATCAACCAAACAATTAAAAAAGAAATAAGTAGAGACAAGGAGACATGGATGCCAGAAAAATGTAAACTAATCGGAGAGCTTCAAGTGCAATACGATCATATAAATATCAACCAAAAGATTCGAGAAGGTACTGGTCAATACAAGAGGAGAAACACACATCTTCTCATAAACAAGGATGGGAACCTGGCGACGACAGTTAAGGAGAAGTTGGTGACCTGAAAAATGTACATCGAAGAACTTTTCTGGGGCTACTGACGTAACTTTCCAGAAATAAATTGCATGATAGGGTCGTCAATACTAGAAAGCAAGATCAAAGCAGCTTTAAAACAGTCTAAGAATGGTAAGGCGATAAGTTCGGACGAAATACCTGTTGAACTAATTAAGGTGATGAGTGAAGTAAGCATGAAGGAGTAAACTGAACTGTTAAACGTAACATACGATTTAGGTAATATCGCAGAGGATATTACTAAAAACGCGCAAAAATTTCCGAACTATCAGCCTCATGAGTCATGCACTTAAGATTTTTCGTAAAGTCATACATGCCAGAATTTACATGGGATGTAAATTCACGTGAAGCATTTTTCACCTTAATAGTCCTACTTCAGAGATGCCGTGATGTCAGTTGTGATGTCTATATTTGTTTTATTGATTGCGACGGGATTCAGTACTAGAACTACCAGTAGTCGCTGCCATACAGAGAGTAGGATTGGATGAGAAGGATATTTGGACCGTCATGGATTTATACTGGAACTAGCGTGCTCAAGTCAAGGTCGAAGACCAGCGGACCGATCAAGTAAAGATCATGCGAGGAGTAAGGCAAGGCTGTGTGCTCTCTTCGACTCTTTTCAGTATATACTCTGAGGAAATTTTTACTAAAGCCCTGACAAACCTAGATATGGGAATCCAAGTGAATGGTTATTACATCATACATCAATAATATCCGCTAAGCCGATGACACTGTGTTACTAGCAACCAGCCTAAATGATCTACAAGCCTTAGTAGACCGAGAGAGAACTGTGAGCGTAACATACGGACTAGACCTTATTATTCAGCTTCTTTTGGTATCATAACACTGGATGGGTCTTTGCCTGTCTGGCTATATCCTTCCATTCAGATCTCTCTTGTGTCCTTCTTCTCCATTGTCTTATGTTTATTGTTTTCAGGTCGTCTTCCACGTCATCCAACCATCTCGTTCTGGGCCTTCCTTTTTTCCGCCTTCCTATGGGCTTTCATTGTAACATTTTCTTTATTCTTTTTGCATCGTTTGGTCTCTGCACATGTCCCAGCCATGACAGTCTTTGACTTTTCACAAATCTTTCAATGTCATAACCTTCATTTAACTCATTAACCTCGTCGTTTCTCCTGCTTCTCCATGTGCCTGCATCTTCCTCTTGTACCGGGCCATATACTTTCCTCAACATTTTTCTCTCGAATGTCCTAAGTTGGGCTTCATCTTTTTTCGTCATTACCCAAGTTTCACATCCATAGGTTACTAATAGGGTCTAATCAGTGTTTTGTAGATAGTCATTTTGGTTCTTTTGTCTAATTTATGTCTAATTTTGTCTAATTGTTTCTAATGTCTAATTTTGTCTAATCATTTCGATGTCATCAATCTTTTATTAGCATAGTATGTACGATTTCCGCTGGAAATACGTGCCTTAATTTCGCTACTTACGGAGTTCTTCTGATTGATTTCTGTGCAGAGATATGTAAACGCATCCATTCGTTCGATAGTATAGTTGTCTATTGTAATATTATTTTTATTGTCAGATTTTTCTTTTGACCGTCATATACTTCATTTTTGCTTCGTTTATTTTAAGATCTCTTTTGCTTGCTTTAGGATCAATTTGTTTGAACACTTCCATTAGTCGTGGCTTATTCCTACTAATGATGGCTACATCGTCTGCATATGCAGTAATTTGTACTGATTTGGTGTTTATATGGCCGGTTATATTGGTTTTTCTGATGACTGCCTCAAGAACTAAGTTGAATAGCATGGTTGATAGGGCATCTCCCTGTCTTACTCCCATGTTGATGATAAACAGGGGAGTCAGTTCTCCATCTACTCTGACTGCGGCTTTTGAACCCTGCAACGTCATTTTTATGAAGCTGATGTATTTCTTAGGTATACCTAGATTACAAAGGTCTTCCAGCATTCTGTCTCTTTTCACACTATCAAAAGCTTGTTTAAAGTCTATATACATATTATATAGGTCTATGTCGTATTTATAAGCTTTTTCTTGTATCGTTTTTAGTATGAATATGTTATCTGTAGTAGCTCTATTTGGTCTGAATCCATTTTGGTAATCACCAAATATATTTTCGGAGTATTCTAATAATCTATTGTACATTATACCAGAAAGAATTTTGTATATTACATTTAGCAATGTAATTGGCCTATAATTCTGGCATTCCCTCTTATCTCCTTTTTTATTTATTGGCTGTATGAGGCCAACTGTCCATTCCTCTGGCATTTACTCCTTTGTCCATATTCATGTTATTAGGTAATGGATTCTTTCCAAGAGTTAGGATCCTCCATGCTTTAATAATTCTGCCGAAATTCCGTCCGTTCCTTGTGCTTTATTGTTTTTTAGTTTATTTGTCATCTGAACTACTTCTTCATAACTTGGATTTTTGATGTGCAGCTCCGCCGTATAATATATTGTCCCTTTCTGATCATTTTCGTTATCTGCATTTAGATTTTCTTCGAAATATTATTTCCATCTCATTATAATTTTTTGCTTCTCTGTTAGTAGTTCTCCGTCCTTGTCTTTGCATATCGTTAGTTTTGGTCCAAATAACTGTGTGCTTTCTTTTATGCATTTATAGAACTTTCTGCTCTCGCGTCTGTTGTTATGCTTTACGATTTCTTGTACTTGTTTTTTCATATCCTCTCTTTTATTTCTTCTGCATATTCTAGTCGCTTGTATTCTTTTTTCGTTATAAATTTCACTGCTATTTATTGTATTTCTTTGAAGTTGGTTAAGCCTAGCTTGCCTTTTTTTCTCTACTGCAGTTCTGCATTTTGACAGAGTCTTCTGCTGACTCCGTTATAATTGTTTTTAATTGTCTCCATTCCTCCTCTGCAGTATCTTCCTTTCTAGTTTGGTTGAGTTTTAGACCTTATTATTAAGACAACTAAATTCATGGTTGTCAGCCGTGCAAATTTAGATCCCAAGGAACTAATGGCAGGTAGCAAAGAAATCCAGAGGGTCGACAGATTTACTTACTTTGGAAGTATCCTTAACTCACAATGGGGCTACACGTAAGAGATTAGATCCAGAATTGAAATAGCATGGTCTACATTTATCAAGTTGAGATCCTTTCTGTTCTGCAGTGATCGCTGTTTGGGAACCAAGATGCACATAGTGAGGTGCTACATTCTTTCAGTGAAACTATATGGAATTGAAGCCTGGACAATGACGCAAGCCACTGAAAAGCGGATTAAAGCCTTCGAGATGTGAATCTATAGGAGGTCTATGTTGAGGTCCTACAGCGCATGACAAAAAAAACAGAAGTGCATAATTTAGTGAAACAACGTAAGCTTCAGTAGCTTGGCCACGTAATGCGAAACGAACAAAAACATCGAATTCTTTAACTCGTTATGCGGGGTAAAGTATTTGGCAGGAGAGGACCGGGATGCCGTCGTACCTCGTGGTTGAAAAACCTCCGACAATGGTTTGGGCTGACCGCCAGTGAGCTGTTTAGCAGAGCAGTGAACAAATCTATGATAGCCTTGATGATCGGTAACTTCCGGACCGGATAAGGCAATTAAGAAGAATAAGTGTTGAAATGGCTTCTTCCAACAACAATAATAGAAGAGAAGCGTATATATTGTGCCAAAAAAAGAAACTGAGATAGCATTAAAAGAAGAATAATAGATAAATGCAAAATTAAATTCTTTATTAGCAAAAATTAATGTACTCCGTATAAAAAATTTCTAATTTTATAAATGGTGATAAATACATCAGATGTTATCCATTTAGGTTCTAACAATACGAGCAATCTATTTATCAACTATCAAGTTAAAAATAAAACAGTCTAAATTAAAAATGTCCTACAAAAATCTTACTTGATTAATTTTTTATAGCCAGTGCGTGTCTGTATCGGTCTAAAGCCTTCTCAGTTGTAGAATATGAGACCGTCTGGAGTTTGAACCGACATCGGCGCCAACTTCGGAATTCATTTAACTCCGGGAGGTGACGTAATGGACACTAAACTCCCAGAGCGGATTAACGAATGAGAAAATTGACACAGCCTATAAAGACTACAGCATAAGTTGTTAAGATGATTGCAACAAATATTTTTGATTAATTTTATTTAGTGGCTAATCGAAGTTTCCGGAAATATTAAACGTTAATTTATAAAAACAATGTTTGGACGTCTCCAGTTATTTCAGTGATACTCAATTGATTGGAACTTTATATTTGATAAATGTAGTTTTCCGCAAATCGCCAGGAAATTTTGACATTCCTGTCAAAATTTCTTGAAGAAAAAGTCAGGACTTCCTTACTGTAAGGAAATGTCATTTCCTTACTGTAAGGAAATGATATTTCCGTACAGTTGTTAGTGTTCTACATAAATGATAGAAAACACATTGCTTATAAGGAATTAATTTATATTTTGAAAACATCAAGTCATTGCTGAATACATTTTTAAGATCAATTTGTTATATTTACAGTAATTTGACAGTTAGTACAATTATTGAACATTGGAGGAACACTCTTAGAACTATGAGAAACATTTTGGACAACATGCAGGGTGGAAGTGTCATTTTGTTGAATATTTTGTACTGTGAAAATTTTATTTGCCACCTCAACCTTATTGTTAAGCGATTCTTCGATATATCCTTCAGCAACGTTTGATGACTTCCATCCGCCATGCCTCTTTAAACTAGTTATGTCGGCACCAGAGTCAACCAATATTGTTGCAGAAGACCGACGAAAGCAGTGACCAGTATATTCTGTCGGATTTACCAAGTTCAAATAAGTAGCAATTATTTTGGGCATTTTTCTAAATTGATGAATTCCTACCACTTGTCTACAACCCTTTCCGCTTTGATATTTAAAGAAAAATCGGTCACTGTTCATATTTTCTGGTCTTAACGAAACATACTTTCGATAAACATTCAAGTAGATCTGATTAATTACAAATGATCTTGGTTTGTTGGTTTTCGAATCAGGTATGCTGATTAAAAGCTTAGATTCTAAGTCTTCTATATCGTGTACAGTCATTCGGACTAACTCCATTCCAATCCATTCTACAGGCCCCAGAAATATCAAATATTACAGCCACCTAAAAAATAAATAAAGCTATAATCTAAATAGAAATTAAAACCTTGTAAATTACATTAATCATTAAATTTTCTTTATCTGGAGCTTCCTGGATAAATTTTTCAATTTCTTCCTTCGTTAAAATCTTAGATTTCTTTGCCCTATAACCTTGAGCTTGCCGTTTCAATAAAGAACGAAGTTTTGAGTATGTAGATATATCTACATTGTGTTTAAGTGCAAGGGTTGACTTCAGCATTGAATAATTGGCCCATAATGTTGAAGATTTCATCTTTAAACAAAGGTCTAGGAAGTATGCCATTACAACATTTTCTGAGAAAGAACTCGTATTTTTACTCATGCGATAATCCATAAAACGTCTGTATGCATTTTCGTACTTTTCTCTTGATTTCTTTGGCAATAATTCTAATGAAGCAGTATTCACTGCCTCAGACCAGCTCTGGAGGAGTCCCAGGAATGGAAATTTCATCATCACTTATCATTTTACTTTCGAGAACACCAGCAATTAAATTTATAAGCGTCAAGTTTGACAATTCAACCTCAATACGTTTCCATAGTAACCCAAGTAATTTTATTAGGAATTTCAAAGCACCATTTATTTGGGAATAAAATTATCGCGTTTTTTTTAAATCAATCAATATCTGTCGAATTTTAAACGATTTGCGGAAAAATAGTATGTTTACCTCGTAGGAAAAGCCACATTCCTGGACTCTGTGTTGCTAAGTCTCGGCTTGCGCCTCGACTTAGCAATCTTCACAGTCGTCCAGGAATGTTAAGCTTTTCCTACCCGGTAAACAATGTACTATTATTAACAAACTGTACTAGAAAGTAATAAAACTCTTTGTTCGCAAATTTTTTTTTAATTTTAGAATATTGATTTAAAATTACATCATAAAAGTAGCAGTTAAAAGCCTAAAAAACGACTTAATAAATTACTTATACAAAAGGAGACAGATAGAAGCAAAACACAACTAAATATCGCGGAAAATGATGGAGAAGGGGAGACGTGGGTCAAAACTCAAAATAAAAACGAATACTTTAAACGCTGTAAAGGAATGTTCTGTAATGAAGTAAGAAAATGCAAAAAAGCATCTTTAATACATGAATAATAAGACACCACATCCATATGAAAACTATAACAAAATTCGCAATAAGACACAGGTGTGTTAGAAATTTTCAAAAGATTTGAAACATGACTTCTACGGATGACAAAGGGAAATTTGGAGATTTATAAGAGAACAGAGACAAGAAATGAGAGAAAATAGGAGCATGTGTTATATGAGAAATTCTACAAAAATTCGCACCTTAACTGGAGCCAAATATGGTGATATTGCAATTTGCTGCCCGTACCCCGCAGTAAAATTTTTTTCTGTAGGTTGATACCAAAAAACATGTTTTCAGGTGCGAGTCTCAACAAAAAGGTAAATTTAAGTTTTTTCCAACAAAAAACTGATTTGTTCGCTAATCCCCCGTATTCAAAATGTTCCCTGTATTTAAAAGTACTCAGTTTAGTAAATTTTATTCATAAATATTTACAAACGTGAAAGTTTTAGCGAAAAATACAATTTTTAATTTCCGCTTTAACACCCTGTATCTTTCTTAATATCAACATTTTATAAAGGCAAGTTGATTTAAATCGTAATATTTTTAAATTTTTAATATACGGTTTCTTTTTGTATAATTACTTAAGGACCACCCTGTATATATCGTCGGTTTAAGAAAACTTATATTGTTTTAAATTTCTTAAAAACAGTTTGATCAATTTTTACGTTTAAAATATTTATTCGTTGTTTTGTAATTAAACGTTTTTTTTATTGTATAATAATTTACTTAAATTTTTTCATGTAACATTTCGTAGTCCTCGTTAATTCACAAATACTATTCCATTATTTGTTTTTATTTTATCAAACCTAATATAAGTTATATTATGCTATGGCAAAGCCACAGTATACCCAACAATTGTTAGATATACTGTGATAAAGGGTTTTGCGCATTATATTTTGACAATGCGTTTGTTTCTAGTAGGCCCGATTTAGCAATTGTTTTGACGGGGCCAATAAAAACTTGTTATTGTTCTAATACCGAAAGACGAAGGAATATCCGGTTTTTCGACAAGAACGCGTCGGTTGTTTGGTGAAATGTTCATATTGTTTCGTCAATAATTTGTGCAAAAATATATTTATTAGTGTAGTGAGTAAGTGTTTAATGGTAGATAATGTTAGTAATTGTCCTGTAAACAATTCCTTAAAGGTAAGTGCAAAAATATGCTAAATATTGAATTTATCAAACTGCACAATAACCGCCATGATGAATTATGTAATATTTAAGTGTATAACTTATAACAAATAACCGCAAAATGATTTATATTTATGTATTTAGTATTATTGGTTTTTTTATACAATTAAAATGTAATGTTAGCAGCTTCTTCTTGTGATGACTTTCGTGATGTGAATTTAACTTCGCTCATTACATATCGTTGTTTACTTTGAAGCCTAACTAATTTCATTCATCATCAGATTATGAAATCTCTACTTGGTCGTCTTAATATACAGTTATTGTAATTTATCTTAAATTAATGTGATACCTAATAGCAGAAATACTTTTCTTGACTTAGTTTTTTCTAGTTTACCTAATATGATTGTGTCGGAACCATCAGATCCCTTGTTTGACAAAAGTGTTCATCATACTCCAGTTTCTTTCGAATTGTTTGTTAATGTCAACTCATCAACTTTAAATTATGAAGAATACTTTGTAGATTTCAGAAATGGTGATTAATTTAGCATAAATTATCTTTTGGTTGAGATTGATTGGAAATTAGTTTTCATCAACAAAAATATCAATGAGGCTATTGAAACCTTCTATGAAATCCTATACAATTTAATACATAATTTTGTACCCATTAAAAAATATAAAACATCCACATATCCTAATTGCTATAACTGTGATCTAAAATCGCTAATATTAAAAAAGAAAACTGCTCATAAAACATACAAACAGACAGGTAGGGAAGAAGATTATAGTATATTTTCAAGTTTTAGAACTCAGTGTAAATAACTTAAGAATTCACTATATAAACGACATGTTCAGGAAACTGAAAACAATATATCTGAAAACCCTAGATCATTCTGGAAATTTATAAATAATAAAAGAAAATCACATAGGTATGTTACCATCAGTTATTAAGTATGGTGATTATACTGGGGAAAATAGTCAAGAAATCGTTGATATTTTTGCGAAATTTTTTTCAACTGTCTACAATGATGTTATAGTTAATCAAATTCTTATTTTTAAATTTGAGAAATCTTCCTTTGACATTAAGGAAATAATTGATGAAATTCTGAGTAGCCCGTGGAAATTTATCAAGGGACCTGACGAAGTTCCATTGTATTTTTTAAAAAAATGTGTATACACTTTGGCAGATCCAATACACGATTTATTTAACCTATCACTAACATCAGAGATATTTCCTGATTTCTGGAAATCTAGTTTTTTAACACCAATTTTCAAGTCTGGTCAGAAAGATAATGCTAAAAATTACCATGTAGTTTGTATACAGTCACACTTACCAAAACTATTAGATTTGTTTGTAAATAGAATATTAAGTTTTGATTGTAAAAACATAATAATTGGTGAACAACATGGTTTTAGCCAAGGTAAATCCACAGTTACAAATCTCGTGTATTATAGAAATTTTATCATTAACTCGTTGGAGTCTGATTTTTAGGTTGATTCAATCTATGCTGATTCTCAAAAGCTTTTGATAAAGTCAATCATGAGATCTTGATTGTCAAACTTTGTGGCCATGGCATTAGCGATAATATCTCAAATTGGATTAAACATTATTTGTCTAATCGTTCTCAAATGGTTAAATATGGTAGTTTTTTGTCAAAACCAATTCATATAACATCAGGTGTTCCACAAGGTTCTCATTTGGGTCAACTGCTTTTTAATATATTTGTTAACGATTTACAAACAGTAATTAACTCCGACCAATTTCTTTTATTCGCTGATGACATAAAAATCTTCAGATCTATTGCTTGCCTCTTTGATTGTGAATGTTTGCAGTTGTCCTTAAATAATTTTTCACGTTGGTGTGAAGTAAATGTTTTAAACTTAAATCTAAAATTTTTTTCTAAAATCACGTTTAGTAAAACGCAGGCTTCTTTTAATAATAATTACACACTTAATGGTACGGTTCTGCAAGAGATACGTCAGATACGAGATTTGGGTATAACACTGGATAGAAAACTCAGCTTTAATGATCATATTAATGACATAACTTTACGTGCCCTTAAAATGTTAGGATTTATCCAGAGAAATTCTAAGGACTTTTCAGTTTTTACGTTTAAAATAGTATATTGTTCGCTAGTGCGATCAATTATAGAATACTGTAGTATTATATGGTGTCCTTTTTATAATACCCAGAAAACTCAATTAGAAAAAGTTCAAAACAGATTTTTAAGGATATGTGGTTATAAAATGGGTTTAAGACGTGGAGACTATAATTACAGTTATATTCTTAATCAACTTAAAATGAACAAATTAGAGACAAGAAGAACTGAATTTGAATTATATTTTTTGCATAAGCTTCTAAATGGATTTATTAATTGCCCTGAAATTTTGGGTTTTCTCATTTAATGTACCTATGCGAAGAACCCGTAATTCTGACCTGTTTAAAAACATGTTAAAAAACTGTTGTAGCTCGCTTATGTATCTTACTGTATTTTATACATATTGTACAAAAACTTTTTTTTTTTGTGTGTGTTTTGGCTCGGACAATTGTCAATCAGCCAGTCTCAATCAAGATAAGTTTATTAATGTAGTGTGTGTGTGTGTGTGTTTGTGTGTGTAGAGTAATTGTCTTGATACTTAGCAAAGTCGACGTCATTGTCTTTGCTAAGAGACGCTAATTGTATCCGAACGTCTGCGGTCCCTCCGGTGTGTACCGATCACACAAGGATAAAAATTATTTTCATTTATTATTTTTTTTTTTTTAATAAACGAAAATTTCCACCCAGGTGGGATTCGAACTCACGACCTTTAGATTTAAAGGCAGGCGCTCTTACCACTGAGCCACAGAGGGGGTTATACAAAAACTGAAAAAGGGTTTAGCCCGTCAATACATAAATAAATAAATAAATATGTGTCCAGTCTATCCTAAGCGGAGATATTTTTATTTTCTTGACTGTGTTTTCCGCCGCTTATTCTTCTTCAATTTTTGCATTTGTTATCATTCGTCTCTCTTTCTCTTGTTACATTTAAGCCAAATTAATATTAATATTAATAATTTAATAAAATTATATTAGGATAGATACAGGGTGCTAAGCAGAAATTAAAATTTTTATTTTTCGCTATAACTTTTACAACTGGCTACTTTTAAATATAGAGAATTATAATTTGATATATACTTTAATGTAGCTGATAGAGGACGCCAGATATGCCACATGCGTGGCATAAATTTGCATAAATTAACTTTTTTGCTCTTCAAGTTACCTGTATTTGCGATGAATAATATTAAAGATACATTATTTTAACAAAAATAAGGTATACCTGTTATTAACTTTTAAAATAAATTTTTTGAGATAATCGCGTTTTAAAAATCAACTGCATAAATCCGATTTACCGCAATTATTCTAGGCAACGAAAGAAAAATAGACAAAAACATCAATACTTCTGAATTTTGATATAAAATACCTTAAACTAAAGTTAATAGTTACGAAATATTAAATAAAATAAATATCATTATCATCATTGGCTCCATAACCCATGGTGGATCTTGGCCTGCTTAAGGATAAGTCTCCATTCTCTCCTATTCTTGGCCTTGACTTTCCAGTTTCGTACTCCCAACATTCTCAAGTCTTTCTCCACCTGATCATTAAATCGTGCTCTGGGTCTACCTCTCCTTCTCACTCCATCTATTCTTTGATCATAAATATGTTTTCGTGGTCCATTTCTAGCGCGTCTGCGCTATAATCCGCCCTCTTGTACTCCTCCATAGATATGCCGGAGGATTTTACGCTCAAAGCATCTTAACGCTCTTTGTCATCGTCCATGTTTCCGACGCGTATGTAAAGATGGGCTTGATAAGAGTTCTGTATATCACTAGTTTTTTTTTGTAAGTAGGCTGTTGTTAAATTTTTTTTTAATTTATTTTAGGCTCTATTTGCCAGATATATCTGTCTGTTAATTTCTGCACTTAAAATAAATATATCATCACGATAAATAGGATTTGACAAAATAACAGAATAATAGAATTTTACATCAAACATTTTACGTTTTTTCTAAGATTAAAGTTATAATAAAAACCTTTTATTTATAAACGAAATAATAAATAGTTAAACAAGATAAAATTAAACTTTTTGTCAAAGTACGTGTTGTCAATACATTCCATAAAAGATCGTCTCATATTAAATAGCACTATTAATTCTACAGAAACTGCTGCAGTATTTATTATAAGTATTATAAGTATAATAATAAGTATTCTTTTGAGATATTTTATAAATTAACTAATTATATCGTTATCTCACCACATGACCAAGAAATATGACTACCACGACCAATCCAACGTTTGGATTGGATTTGGATACAGGAAAGTTGTATAAGTATGTTCTCATTGCCCTCACTCTAGAATGTGGTGGTGTACCATCTTGCATAAACCACATATTTTGCTTTAAGTTTGATGAAAATTCTTCCAAATCAAGTCATTTTGTAAAAAATGTAAATAACTCTCTCTATTCAAAGTACGAGGTAATTCGCATGTACGTAAACAATTATTACCAATGGTTGCAAATCATACGTTTATTTGAAATTTATGTTGAAAATGTCTTTCTCTCTTAATATGAGGATATAAAGTATCCTCATCAGTTGGCCATCATCATTCATGACAGGCAGGGACAGTTGAGCAATATCTACTGCAATATTCTTCTTCTTCTTTTTCGCGTGTCATATCAGAATAAAATTATCCGACGTTGGCGATCACCATTACGAAGGCTCCTCTATCTTCTGCAATATGGAATAATTGTCCTGCATTTGGTATCTGAGTCCATTCATGAATGTTTTTTAACCAAGAAACTTGTTTTTCTCCTACACCTCTACGGCTTTTTATTTTACCTTTAAGGATCAGTTGTAAAATTTTATATCGACTTCCCCTTACTAGATGTCCTAGATAAGACATTTTTAGATATTTAACAGTATTTAGCAGTTCTCTGTCTTTGTTGACGCATCTTAGTACTTCTTCATTAGTTTTTCTTGCTGTAAGAGGTACCTTTAGCATTCGTCTATGAACCCACATTTCCAATGCTTTAATTTTGTTAATGATCGATATTTTTAGCGTCCACACTTCTGCACTATACAAAAGTACAGACCAAACATAGCACCTAACCATTCTTTGCCCTAGTTCTAAACTGAGATGGTTATTGCAAATAAATGACTTCATTTTCATAAAAGTAGTTTTAGTCATTGCTATTCTACGTTTTATTTCTATGTCTAAATCTAGTTGATCCGTTATCACAGTTCCCAAATATGTCATTTTGTGAACTTTCTCAACTTGGACTCCGTTCAATTGAAGCTTTGCATCGGGATGTGGGTCACGACTATACACTAAAAATTTGGTTTTGTTTAAGTTTATTTTAATGCCCATTTCCTCTCCTACCTCGTGAATACGATCAAGCAGAATTTGAAGACCTTCAATATTATCTAATAGAATTACTGTATAGTCTGCATATCTAATCACAATAAGTAGTTGCCCGTTGATTTTAATTACATATGGTTTTCTCTCAAGTGCCTTTTTAAATAACTGGTCCGAGTAAACATTAAACAATGTTGGCGATCAAATGCAACCTTGTCTGACTCCTCGTTTTATAGAGATTTCATCGGTGTAATTATCTCCAGTTCTTAAGATAGCAGTTTAATTCTAGTACAAATTTTTAATGACACAAATATCCTTCTCATCTTTTCCGATATTTTTTAGTATTTGCATTAATTTTACATGCTGTACTTTATCGAATGCCTTTTCGAAGTCCACGAAACATCTATGCAAATACATCTTTTCTTTGATCGCAGCATTTCTGTAATAGGATGTTAAGTGCAAAAAGTGCCTCCCTGGTTCCCATAGTATTTCTAAAACCCAATTGGGTATCTTCTTCGAATATGCGTCTAATTCTGTTGTGAAGTAATCTGAGGAAAATTTTAAAAGTGTGGCTCATTAGGCTAACTAATCGATGTTCTGAGCATTTTCTCGCATTTTGTTTTTTAGATATTGCGATAAAGATAGATTTAAGCCAATCTGCGGGAATCACTCCGGTGTTATATATTGAATTAAAAAGTCTTACTACTACGTTTATGTTATTATTCTCTATTAGTTTCAGCAACTCAGTTGGTGTATCATCTGGACCACAAGTTTTTTTAATTTTAGCATTATTTATAGCATGTTCTACTTCGTATTTCATAATTTCTGGGCTGTCAGTGCAGTTTTGGTACAATTCGGCAATATTATTCCTCTCACCTTCAAACAACTCTGATATGTACAGCTGCCATTCTATTCTTATTTCTTGCTCATTTACAATAATTTTGTTATTAGTGTCAACAAGTATAGAGCGAACATGTTTTTTAAATATATTACTCATTTCTTTTAGTTTTTTGTGCACATTAAATAAGTCGTGTTTAGATATTACATCCTCCATTTGGTCGCACGTTTCTCTCATCTATTTTTCTTTGGCTAACTTGATCTCCTTTTTTATTCTTCTCTGGAGATGTCTATATTTTGTTACTTTAGATTTTATCAGTCAACGTTGTTCTTTTAATTTCAAAATGTGGTCTGCCATCCAGTTATTTTTCTTGATTAAGTTTTTTCTATAGTCATCGTTTGTGGAGATTTCGGTAACTTGGTTTTTAAATTCACTCCATAGTTCTACTGGATCTTCTAGTTGTTCACTGATATTTTTTATTCTTTTATTAAATTCTGTTTTAATGTTATGTTCTATGTTTATATCATCAAAGTTAAGTATATTGGCTTTTGGTTTTTGTCGCTGAATTCGTTTTAACCTTAGTTTAATATCTGCTACGAGTGGTTGATGATCAGATCCAATATCTGCCCCAGGATATGTAGTGATTTTTTGACGGAATTTCGGAAACGTTCATTTACAAGTATATAGTCTATTTGATTTCTTGAAGACTCAGGGTTATTGCCATCATCAAATGGGGTTTTCCAAGTGTATAGTCGTCGCTTGGGTAGTTTATTCCAGGTGTTTGCAATGATCATATCGTTTTCTTTACAGAATTCATACAATCTCTGTACTCGATCGATAGGTTGTCCTAAACCATAAGGACCTACAGCCTGACCTCGTCGACCTTCCCCAATTTTTGCATTGAAGTCGCCTATAATATATAAAATTTCGTGTTTATTAAGTTTTTGTAAGATGTCGTGGATCTAATCATACAACTTCTCGACTTCAGCATCATATTTTCTATCTGCAGTCGGGGCATAGATTTGAAGTATGTTAGTTTTAAATGGTTGAGTATTTATTTGGAGTAATATTATTCTATCCGAGACTGATACGAAATTGGTCACATATTTACTCAGTTTTGATGTTACTAATATATTTACACCATTTTTGTGATGCTTGTCTTCTATGCTGTTACCGGAATAATATAATACACTTCCGTCCTTTTTATATGATCCTGACTCTGGCGATCTCATTTCGCTGATTCCCAGTATGTCTATTTTCATTCTTTTCATTTCTTGAAGTGCGCTGTCAAGTTTCCCAGCCGCAAATAGACTTCTTACATTCCATTTGCACATTAGAGAATTAGATTTCTTTATTTTTAGGATTTCTTCACGAGGTTTTCGCATGTTTAGGACCAATTAAAAGGCCTCGTGGTATAGATATGTTTCTCCTCTCCTGCCGAATCTTGGCCTCCGCTTTCCATGATTAGTAACGGTTTGAAATTGCAGTGTCAATTTTATGGTGATTTTTTGTGCTTTATGAGCCGTTAATGCAGTGGTTTCCCTTTGCCTTCTGCATTCTTATGCCGTTGACCATTATTTGTTGATTCATCCGCCTTTGGGGCCGATTTCTCAACCCCAGGAAAAAAGAATGCCCTACCACTCACCAACTCATCCGCACTAAGCCGTTGTCAGTAAGTGGGGGATTGCTTATACCGGCAATCACTCGGACGTTAGAGCCTCATTTGTTATTTAGCAGGATGCACCGGATGACCATAAACAAGATCATCACGCGGGCAGGCGAGGTTGACATTTGGATAGGAGAGGCCATACGTTGCGAATCACTATCCCTTGCATCCCAGCAATATTAAAATTTGCAGTAAATTAGCAATAAATAGTCAATTTTTCTGTTTACAATTATATTTTAAATCACCCTGTATAAGAGATAAATCACCAATTGGCAAAAGAAGTATCGGACGACCGCGCAAAAGATGGAGAGATAACCTTCCATAGAGGTATTGATCCGCCACTGAACAAGCAGATTTGCTTATAAAGAGGAAGAAGAAGAATAAGAAGCATACATCTTAATTGTAAAGATTCCTGCGATAACTGAAAACTTTGTTATTCTCTTCTACATTACACACAAACTTAAAAAGACTAATCGCTTCGAAGAATGTGTGAGTGGAATTTTTACATTCTATTCATCTCATTTAATAAACTTTTTAAGTTGGATCAAAGTGTCGCACTAATACTAATTCACGTACTTTGTTTCCCACATACTTAAAATGACACGTTTCTTCGATGCATATATTTGACGAAAGAATCCCACCATAAAACGTAGTATTACGTTTATCGCGAGAGGCTTTTCCAGACGCCAGCGTTGATGGCCTTTCCAGCATCTAACGCTTGTTTATTTGCATGTAGAATGTTCGACTGGAGACACAGCCATATTGAAACCGAATGCACATAACAATGTTGATAGAGAAAATACAAGGTGACGAATGGAAGCTTTAAACTTTTGTTAACATCTCAATTTTAAGGAGATATTTCGGGAAGTAAAGACGTGAAATGGAATTTTAGTGTTTATTTTCAACGAAGCGGTGGAAACTATATAAATTTTATGTTTGAAGATGAAAAGATTAGAAATTTTAATTAATAGATAGCCAAAGGTTTTGCAGATTACTAAACAATTATATAATGATCATAAATTGTAAAGCAGTTTAAAAAATCGGTTTCGTTCTACATTATTGTTGGACGCTAATCATATACTCGTAAATTAGATTATAAAGAAAAATAAAAAAAGAACATGACACTTGCGGAGTGCCGACAGAAGTGAATACTTCTTATAGCTTGGGATTATTATATATGTATGTTAATGAAATTTTATGTCAGCTTATTAGTGAATTCTTAATATTTCAGGATATATTAATCAATTTTCATTAAAAACTTTTTATTTGTAAATACTTATCTATAAACTATTCGGTATAAAATTTCTAAAATAATCTTTTATTTTAAATAAGTTTATTTAATTTTATTTATTTTATAAATTTTATTTAATTTCATTTAATTTTATTCAATATTATTATTTGTTTTTAAATTTTATTTAATTTTATTTAATTTAATTTAATTTAATTTAATTTTATTTTATTTTATTTTATTTTATTTTGTTTTATTTTATTTTATTTTATTTTATTTTATTTTATTTTATTTTATTTTATTTTATTTTATTTTATTTTATTTTATTTTATTTTATTTTATTTTATTTTATTTTATTTTATTTTATTTTATTTTATTTTATTTTATTTTATTTTATTTTATTTTATTTTATTTTATTTTATTTTATTTTAATTTTATTTTCTTTTATTTTATTTTATTTTATTTTATTTTATTTTATTTTATTTTATTTTATTTTATTTTATTTTATTTTATTTTATTTTATTTTATTTTATTTTATTTTATTTTATTTTATTTTATTTTATTTTATTTTATTTTATTTTATTTTATTTTATTTTATTTTATTTTATTTTATTTTATTTTATTTATTTTATTTTATTTAATTTTATTTTATTTTATTTTTATATATCATTATAATTTTATTATAATCTTTTATGATTTTTATAATTTTTAGGCCAAACCAATATATTTTAACCATTCTTCAGGAATTTGAACTGGTGTTATATCGTATTAAATAGTTTAGTGTATCTCAATATTTTTGTCATTCAGGATTTTTAATACTGAGAAATTACTAGAGTATAAGACAGAGTAAGACTCAAAGATGTAATCAATCTTTTGTATAATAGAGAAGTTCCCCTATGTATTATAAAAACTATCTTAAACATCTACCAAAACAACAAAATGAAAGTGAGAATAGATGGACAACTCACAGAACCTATAGAAATAGGCAGCGGAATAAGACAAGGGGAATTATTGAGTCACATGCTCTTTAATTTGATCATGGATGAAATCATCAAAACCGTTAACAAAGGAAGAAGATACAGAATGGTAAACAAAGAAGTCAAAATAATCTGTTACGCAGACAATCCAAGATAAAGATAGTCTGCAAGGACTGGTCCACAGATTTAACAGAAAAGCAAAAGAATTTAATATGACAATCTCATTTCAGAAAACTAAAATAATCATCATCATTGGCTTTTACAACTCTTCGTGAGTTTTTGCCGCGTTTACTATTGCCTTCCATTGATTCCGATCCTGTGCTATTATTTCCCATGGCCTTACTTCCATCTTCTCCAGGTCTTCCCTGACAGCGTCTTTCCACCTTTTTCTAGGCCTTCCTGTCGATATTTTACCATCTGGTCTTTCCCAAAACATATTGCTAATCAGTCTGTCGTCATCACTCCGTACCACGTGGCCTGCCCATCTTAATCTATTGGCTTTTATGTATCTTACGATATTTCCTTTCCCGAAGAGAGTCTCTATTTCATTGTTGTATCTGCTCCTTCATTCATTTGTCACGCTGTCCCTGCTAGGACCATATATAATTCGCAGGATTTTGCGTTCCCATACTAATAGCTTATTGATTTCTTTCTTTCTCAATGTCCATGTTTCACTTCCATATGTCACTGCTGGTCGTATTATGGTTTTGTACATTTGGATTTTGGCACGACTTGAGAGAAGCTTTATATTTGATATTAGCATTTGCAAGAGCGGTGTGAAGAACGGTCCATTTACACTGACTTTAACCGACGTAGGTTAAGGTGGGAGTTGGTCAGGAGATTAAATGCGATGTCGTGAACTGAACTTGAGATGTAGCAAAGGATGTTTACTTTAGAAGAGGTTTCCAGGTCGTAGGAAAAAGATGATGGCATCTAATACTTTTAAAGTATTTTCTAGTGGTAAAAGTATGGTTAACGGGTTGGCAAACGTTAATTTTTCACTGTAGTTGTTATTACAGAACAAATGTTTATCATTTATCTACTTTATGGCTTTGAATTATGTTATTAATTACCTGGAACATGATATGAAAATAAACCAAGATAATCAAAGATGAGAAAAAAAATGTGTCTTAGTAAGTAAACCAAATAGCTGTTTTTTGTCATTTTTTCAAGATTTACAACAAAATTATTTCTTTGCATAAACGAAGTGTCTAGAATTTAAATTATAATGACAATGGTCTGAAAGCTTTGTTTAAGTTTCACATTTTCTAGAGGCGTAAAAAGTCTGCATAATTTTAACTATAGTTGGCAAAACATAACGTTGTATTTTTATAAAAAAAAATCTGAAAGCTAAAAGTTTAAATTAGATTATATAATGGAGAAATCCCAGAAGTGTCAAGACAAATAAAAACTTTTGGACTTTACACTATTTAAGCTATTCTTGTATAATAAAGTGTTTATTTATTATTTAATAAAACCTTTTTCTAATATGTAGACGAATATTAGCCAACATTTTATTATTTAATTTAATTTAATATGATACTTTTCAAAAACGTAGTACAAAATCCAGTTAATAGAGATATGTCTTTTCAGAAATTAAACAAATCCTTACTGGAAGACAATAAATCCTTTAGAAAGTTTTTATTAATATTAATTTATATGAATGTTATATTTTGCACTACTATTAAAACTTTCGTGTCTATTCTGAAATTTACTTTGTTTTTTTTTGTATGCATTTTGGTCATCTCGTTAAGCATATGATGTTCTATTCTGCCCTCATAAGTTAAAAAGCCCTATCTCGAAAGAACAAAATTTTACAGGAGACAAGGAAAACCAATTTTTTCTTCAGCATCACAGTTTTGATATTTTTAAATAAATTTAATGTGTAAATGGTTTTGTTTCAATGTTAAAATTGGATTTCGACTCTGAACGTAGTACCTAATACGTGTTTTAAAATCGAGCTCTTAAATTGAATTTAAAAAGTAGTGAAATACTAAAAATATTTTCATTAATTAGTGATCCAGCAGTGAAATAACAAACATAAATACAATAGAGATAGAAAGTTACTTTAATCATAAGATTTTTTACTACATATTATCAAATATTATTTCGGATAACCTACAAAATCTAGGACAGGTATTTATACCAAACCTGTTCTACTATAGACTAAGAAGGTTGTTTGCCAGGACCGTACTCCATTTACCAATGATAATTAAAAATGGATAGTTCTATTCAATCCGAAATTCCTGCAACTACTAATACACCAAACAGCACATCATCATATCAATTTAATGGATCACGTACATATTCTTCCGTAACAAATCAAACACCACAATCTAATATATTTCCATCAAGAAAACAAGCAATTATTTTTGATTCAGTTGAAAATACCAAACTAGATGATTACTTGTTCGCTCTGAGTCGTCTGATAGAACCAACCCAGATCATCTTCTGTTCGAAATTATCAAATAATAGAGTATGTATTTATTTAGCAAACGAAAAACTAGCTGAGGATTTTATAAACAGAAATGAAAAAATTCAAATAGCCCAGCAGCTTTTACAACCTCGTAGACTAATTAGCCCCAGTCAGCGATTAGTATTGTCCAATGTCTGTCCCTCAATCCCACACTCAGTCCTAGTATCAGCATTAAAATCACATGGATTAAATCTTCTGTCACCTTTAACATTTTTAAGAATAGGCACATCAACACCACAATTCCAGCATATTTTGAGTTTCAGACGTCAAATATACATATCTCCACTAAATAACCAGCCCTTACCTGATTCTTTTTTTTTAACACACATGAGGAAACGACATACAGGATTTTTCTTTCATTAGATAACCAAGCTTGCCAAACATGTAAACAAAACAACCACTTAACAAAAAATTGTCCAATGTCTACTGCGATTACAACAGATAATTCAACATCAAATAATGCAGTTCCAAATATAGACCCAATTGAACATACAACTAATCTATCAATTCAAAAAACCCAGACAAACACTAAACAACAACAATCAAAAGAAGAAAGCACACAACAAGAATTCCAACCACAAACTACCCAACAAGAAAAACTACACATGCAACCAGCCAAAGAAGATTTAGAAACAACAAACGAGCCAAAAATAGATCTAGAAAATAAGACAACGCATATAAACACAAGCAAAGCACAAAACAAACGCACAATCTCCCAAATCTCTCCACCAGCTACTACATCTAAAGAGGAACCTACCTTTATTACACCAAAAAATAAAGAGAAGAAAGTAAAATCAGATCAAAATGTCAAACCACAAAAAACACTAGAAGAAATGCTAAGCTACTGTAAAACTTTATTTGAAAACCCAAATTCTAACTACCCTATAACTTACGAACAGTTATTAGACTTTATTGAAAACTGTGAGAACTCATCAGACCCGTTAAGTATCGCCAAAATGTATACAGAAGAAACAGCAGAGGTCATAGATCTATTAACTAATATATACCCTTACCTAAAGGACCGAAAAATTAAAGTCAAATGCACTCGAATAAAAAATAAAATATTAAAACAAATCAACTTAGACATTCAAATAGACTTAGAAAGCGACACATCAACAGAAAATCAATAACACATCATTTTCAACTCTCTAATTCAATGGAACATAAATGGGTATTATACCCATTTAGAAATGTTAAAATTATTAATTTCAAAACATAAGCCTAGTCTGATATGTTTACAAGAAACATACTTCAAAAACAACAAAGCTCATGACTTAAAGAATTTCAATTGTTTTTTTAGAAATCGAGAAAATTCGAAAATTGCAAGCGGAGGGGTAGCAATCTACATAAAAGATAGCTTTGACGCTAAACCAATAAAACTTAGAACAACTATCGAAGCAATTGAAATTAGAGTCACAGACATAATTTCTTTTTCAATTTGCAATATTTACATTCCCCCCAATAAAGAACCCGATTCAAAAGAAATTTCAAACCTATTAAATCAACTACCTGCTCCACGAATAATAATTGGAGATTTCAATGCACATAATCCGTTATGGGGTTCAACAAAACTAACATCTCTAGGTCGAAAAATAGAAAAAATAATAGAAGAAATCAATCTAAATATTCTTAACGACGGACAATATACGCGCTTTGAAATAAGAACAGGTGAAGGAAATAAGAACTGAAGACTGATAGTGATCACTACCCTATCATAATAAGCAATGAACTACAATCAACTACCCCGCAACAACGAAAATGGAATTTAAAAGGCGCAAATTGGATAGAATTTCAAAATTACGTTGAAAACAACCTGCAAAATCTAAATAACAATGTAGATATAGACAAAACAATATACTCTCTGACAAATGTAATCACAGAATCAGCAAAAAAGTACGTTGGAATAATTAAGTACGATTACAAACATCAGTCGGTACCTTGGTGGAATCATGACTGCAAAGAAGCATTAAAACAATCGAAACAAGCTTTTAATAAATTCAAACGACACAAAACTCAAGAAAATTCTATAGAATTCAAAAAATTAAGAGCAGTCGCTAGGTATACCATTAAAAAAGCCAAACGTGACTCTTGGAGAGAATATGTTACCACAATACATATTTCAACTTCTATAACTGCTATATGGAAAAAAGTCAACAAAATGTCTTGTTCCAAACCCCATAAATCAATCAACTTTCTAACTCAAAATAACACTATTTATAAAAGCCCAGAAGAAGTATCCGATATACTAGCATCTACTTATGAATATAACTCAAGTAACTTAAAATATACTTCCAATTTCTTAAAAATCAAAATAAAAGAAGAAAAAAATCCTATAAAATATTACGATCAAAATAATAACGATCTAAATATACCAATAACAGAGGAAGAATTAGAAAATGTATTTTAAAATTGTAAGAACACTTGTCCTGGACCCGACAATATACCGTTTATATTCCTAAAAAATTTATTCCCTCAATCTAAAAAATATCTACTCAAAATCTACAATATAATCATATCCAGAAACGTATTTCCTAAATCATGGAAAAATTCAATCATAATACCTATTCTAAAACCAACTAAACCAAAATCAGATCCACAATCATATCGACCGATATCACTCACATAGGTAAAATATTAGAAAAGATAATAAACAATAGGCTTATGTGGTATCTAGAATCAAACAACTTAATTATTCCAGAACAATGTGGTTTCCGAAAACGTCGCTCAACTTTAGACAACCTCGTTGACTTAGAATCAGAAATCCACGAAGCATTTGCAATAAAACAACATTGTGTTGGAATATTTTTTGATATAACCAAAGCATATGATACAGTTTGGAAATATTCAATCATTAAAACACTCAGCAAGTGGTTAATAAGAGGTAACATATTAAAATACATTTCAAATTTTCTTGAAAAGAGACAATTTCAAGTTCGAGTTGACGGAACATATTCTCAAACAAAAATTCAACAAAATGGTATACCACAAGGATCAAATTTAAGCACAACTTTATTCTTAGTAGCAATAAATTCAATATTAACAGAAATTGAAAACCCTGTCAAAGCTAGATTATACGCTGACGACCTAGTTATTTTCTGTAGAGGAAAAAACATAGCAACGATTTACAATCACATTCAAAACGCGTTAACACACATTGAGAAATGGTCAGCTACAAGTGGACTTCAGTTAATACTTCAAAAACGAAAGCAATCTGTTTCTCAAAGAGAAATCAAATCCAAACAAAAGAATTATATCTACACGAACAAAAACTAGATTATGTAGAAGAAATCCGATTCTTGGGTATGACGTTTGATAAAAAATTAACTTGGAAGACACATAGTCAACAGCTGAAAAAATCCTGTCTACCTGGTATAAATTTACTACGATCACTTGCCTTTAAAAACTGGGGTGCCGATTATTCAAGTTTAATACTTATTTACAAATCCATAATTCGATCAAAACTTGACTATCGTCTACAACTCCTCCAAAAAGACACATTTGAAGTCACTGGATATTATCCAAAATAGATGTCTACGTATTTCTTTAGGTGCTCACTATACAAGTCCCATTCAAAGTCTCTATTTTAAAAGTGGAAAACTTCCTCTTTCTTTCAGAAGACAATATCTAAGCCTAACATATGCAGCGGCAGTGTCATCAAACCGAAATAATCCAGTACTGCATAACGTTTTTGCTGATCGATTTACAAATAAATTTCAACAAACACATCAAATTGATCATCCTTTTTACTTTCGTATACAATCATACTTATACAAATTAAATTTTCAATGTTCAAAAACCCATGATACCTGATCAATCCACAACCCTGCACCATGGACAATATCTATTCCTGCTGTCGACATCAGTCTAACAAACCTAAGAAAATCAGAGATATCATTAACCGCCATTAAACAAAAGTTTCATACACTATTAAACAGATATGGCAATACCTACAACGCAACGTATATACCGATGCGTCCAAAAATGAAGACAGAGTTGCAGCAGCAATTTATTCGGAAGACACCTCAGTTAGTTTCAAATTGCCATCAATGACAACCATCTTTTTGGCTGAATTATTCGCAATTCTAAAAGTACTATTATTATTACAAAATAAAAACAAAGAAAGATGTATAATAATCACAGATTCTCTAAGTTCATTATCCTCACTGACTCAATTATACTGTGACAACCCCTTCTACTTCTTAATAAAAAATAACCTAAAAACATTTCTAATAAGAACATCCAAATGCACTTTCTATGGGTGCCTTCTCATGTAGGAATTGAAGTTAACGAACTGTAGATAAACTAGCTAAAAACGCAACAACTAACCCGATGTCTGAAGAAAGTAACATATTGGTACAAAACGATTTAAAACCATACTTAAAACAAAAAATAATTTAAAAATGGCAAAAAACTTGGAACAACACTCCATCAAGGCTATACTAAGTCAACAAACACCCACATCCTTGGAAACCAACAATAAAAGACAGAAGAGAGCAAGTGATACTTACCCGTCTCCGTCTCGGCCATACATGACTTACTCGTGACTATTTATTACAGCGCAAAAACAAACCAGTATGTGAAATGTGCAACAATATTCTAACGGTAAAATATTTTTTAATACAGTGTCCCAAATATAACAGTGAACGACTCAAATATAGCATACCCAACTCCCTAAGAGATGCCCTAGAAGAAAATACAGATAACCGAAAAATATTTTCCTATATAAAAGACTGTCAACTTCTTCACAAGATCTAAAACGTACATTTTCACACACATACATATTATTATTATTATAATTATTATTGTAAACTAATGTATATTCACATATTGTATCAACTGTGGAAAGAAAAGAGGGAATAAGAATTGGTGGAGAAATCATAAACACCATGAGATTTGCAGATGACACGGTAATTATGGCTGAGAGTATAGAAGATCTACAAACTTTACTAGATGCAATAAATAGTGAATGCATTCAAATGGGACTTGACATCAACACAGATAAGACCAAATTTATGATAGTATCAAGGAGTCCAATAAATAATGAACAACCAACTCTTGGTGGACAGCAAATAGAGAGAGTGACAAAATATAAACATCTGGGAGCTTACATCAACACAGAATTAGATCCAGACCAAGAGATCCGGGTACGAATAGAAATGGCAAGGGCAGCGTTCTTAAAATTCAAACAATTGTTCTGTGACAAAAATCTGAATATTGCGCTGAGACTGAGGTTTGTTGAATGTTACGTCTGGTCGCAATTATTGTACGGGGTAGAAACATGGACACTAAAAGCGCAAATAGTTAAAAAGATTGAAGCCTTTGAACTTTGGATATACCGGAGAATGTTGAGAATCCCATGGACTGCCAGTGTCACCAATGAGGAAGTGCTGAGAAGAATGGGTCGAGTCAAAAAATTGTTGAGAATGATAAAAGTACGCAAGACTGCATACCTTGGACACATACTAAGAAATAATAAATATAGTCTTCTGCAGGTCATCATGCAGGGTAGAGTCGATGGCAAAAAGGGAATAGGTAGAAAGAGGAAGTCATGGCTGCGAAATATTCGAGACTGGACAAACATGACTGTAGACGAATTATTCCACGTTGCAAAAGACAGAGAAGGTTTTAAAAATGTGGTCGCCATCCTCCATTAATGGGGACGGCATAGGAAGAAGAAGATCAACTGTTACATATGTTACATAATCTAAATACGCTAATGACCCTGCGTGGTTGATGCGTTAAAAAATATTAATGTATATGAATGTTATATTTTGCACTACTATTAAAACTTTTATGTCTATTTTTAAATTTACTATGTTTTTCTTTGTATGCATTTTGGTCATCTCGTTAAGCATATGATGTTCTATTCTGCCCTTATAAGTTAAAAAGCCCTATCTCGAAAGAACAAAATTTTACAGGAGACAAGGAAAACCAATTTTTTCTTCAGCATCACAGTTTTGATATTTTTAAATAAATTTAACGTGTAAATGGTTTTGTTTCAATGTTAAAATTATAGTTTTATCGTTAACATAAGAATATTTAAAATTTTTAACAGAAAAATGAATTTGGGGCTTTTTTATGTTTTTAAAGTTAATTTCTTACATATCAGATTCTACGAAGCCCTAACTTCCTTGTATAGGCAGTTAAAGTTTTTTAGTTTAAAAATTAACTAATATATACATACTGAACATAAAAGGTTTATTGAAAATACAACTTATGTTTTTAAGAACTGTGTAATATCTAAAATTGAATGGATATATAAAAACTTGAAGTTATAAAATAATTTAAAACTAAGTAATATAAGGGAAAAATTGGTTTTATGGCTCATTCAGGGTCGGCCAGTGTTTAATAAATCTGGCTCCTCTGACTTTGGAATGGTAAACCAAAATCCACGGCGATTAGATGGAATAAGAGGACACAATTGTTCAATTATTTGGTTTTTCTTAGCTTTATTAAATCCTCTTACTCCTTTAGTTTTCTCAGGCGTTGGAAAGTTCTTGATATATTTAGCTTGTAAAAAATTTGGCACTTTGGTATTAGATTCTTGGTAATCAGTGTAATATATTATATTTGTATTGCCCCGCTTAGCTATTATTTTTACAATGTCTGTAAGATACGGAACGCTATCATTGCCACGAGGCAAATTTCCGGGCAATAATTAACAATATACACCAAACAGGTAAAGAAAGTCCAGTTCTTATTTTGTGCTGAGCAATTGTCCAGCTCAATACAAATGTTATACATCTCTGAAATGGTAAAAAAAACAAGTAAAGGGCATTTAGGACGTTTTCCTTTTTTCTTCCACTTACTGCCTCATGACACAATACCGAGAGAGGTTTGGTATTACGTTTTGTATCAATAGGTACAAAAGTTTCATTAAATACTACCATTATTCGAGTAAACACGACTTATTTAAAGGAATCCATGCATGGCAACATGATGACATTTTAAAGATCAGCACAAAAGAACATGGTGTAATTGGAAGACTAGTTTTGTATGCTCTTTATATAATTGTCTTGATTCTGTAGCTTTTGCAGTATGGCTCTTCCAATAGACGCAAACCAAATAATCTGATAATAAGTTTTCCTGACTGTGGTCTTTATTATGTTCTTTAAACTTGAAGCACATGCCACATTCTTCATGACCAAGTTTCGTGAATGATATATTGAGTTCATTAACAAATTTTTTGTATAAATAATTCTGCATAAAGAGAGGTATCGGCGATTTGGTGCATGTTCCCTGTTATAATGAGCAATACTTGGGTTGTAACTATCTATAGATATGATTTCTTATGGCGCTTTTCTCAAATTTCTTATGATTAGAATGCTTTCCCCTTTTGTAGGTTACACCTGACGCTGTACCTGTCATTGTATTTTTGTCACCAGATGTTAGGGTATCATAAGTAACTGAGTGATTTTCTTTAGAAAATCCAAGAGTCGTTAGAAAAAATGTTTTACATACCCTGACTCTTTCGCCTTTTTGGTCATTAAATATTGAAATTAATTGTGTTTGGTTTGCGATATACCTCGATATCTTTTTACCGGGAGTGCAGTGGCGCACAAAACGATAAAGTCTCGTCTATAGGTGAAATTTTTTTTCCAAAATTCGGCGTTACATTGCTGTCGCCACTCTCTCGAAAATTTTATACGACATGTTTAGCAACATTTATCACCAAAAGGATCGCGCGTGGGATGATCTTCTTTTAACTTCTTTATTCTGTTTCGTACTTTTTCTTTTAAAGTTGTACTTTGAGTGTACCTCGGTTTTGTACCTCAAGTGTTGTTTAAATTAACGTATTTTCTTTTTCTTCGTTAAATTTTGAAAATTTCTGATCTGAATTATTTAAAAGTTTCGCAGGTTGCAAAAAGGTGTATTTAAGAAGTCCATATCTTTTCAATCACTAAATAATCAAGTGTAATTACGGTTTCAAATTGAGCCTCTATAGTTAAGGAAGTTGCACTATCATCTGCCATTGGTTGCAGATTTTTTTTAAGTTGGATTCAGTCTTATTAAGTACATCATTGAGTTGTTGATTTTGTTCAGACAGCATCTATAACTTTTTACGAACATTTTTGAAACATGGATCATTAAGCTGATGGTACGATGATAACTGCATTTTTTAGCATACCTTTTTTCGGTACAATTACAAACGTGAACTTAGGCAATTATTTTGAAATGAAACCTACCTATATGATATATGGCATTGTGCAGGTCTTTTAGTATTTTTTTAGTTTAATAATTTGATCTTGGTAATCTTTGGTCAATTTTAATGCATGAACTCTTCTTTTGTTATACTTGACCCAGTTTTACCATCATTTTAAAAATCCAATATTATATGTCTGGTTTTAAACCCAATATTTTTCCGTGAGTGAGTGTGGCTATCGTTACCGTAGTTACCGCTCTTTTGGTTATTACGTCTAGATACTTTACTTGAATACGAAACGGTCTTTTTGATTCCGAGGAAGAGTTTTTTTTTGAACAATTTTCTTTGATTTATGGACATATCAGGAAATATAGACAAAGAAAAGAAGTGTGGGATAATCCTATTTACGCAAAAAGAAATGAGTTTGGGGAATTTCTTCATTTGTGGTATGATCTCCAAGTCGACGATGACCACCACTTTTCCTATTTTTGAATGAAAAAGGATACATTCCAATACATTCTTAACAAAATTTATTCATTCAAAAGCCGACAAATTCTGTAATTTTCGACCTTTCCACATGATGGTGGGTTGTAACATTAATGAAATTGTACAAACAGTCAAAAAACAAACAATATCAGATTGTTTTATTAATAACATATTATATACAATTATTTTATTTTATATAATTCATTATAATAAACTAACTGTGTAAATGTAGCTTTAACTAAAGTTAGATCCCAAAAACCAACAAAATGTATTTATGTTATGTTTTAATATTTAAGTTAGATATTACATTGAAGAAGAAGCCTACAGTCACATTGTTGTGGGATCAAAATCATGAAAAAACTCGATGTTGACTGGATAATGACTTTACTTAGGTTTTGACAGTGAACTAAGAAGAAATCACTGGAAGAATAATTAGGTGTACTTTAGTCCTGTAACTGAAGTTCCTCCATAAAAACGTCGATCACCTTTCGGTGCAAAATTAGTTGTCTCCCCTTTGGCATATCATGGAGATATGTTAATAAACTCATAAAAGATTATTAGTCTCAATCTGAAGTTTGTGATGGTTTTTGCTCCTTTCACTTCATTTGTTAAATTTTTATTCCATTTCATGGAGTTTTTCATCAAAAGATGAAAATTCATTTTTTGAGTATGTTTTCGTCGTGGGCGGGCTTGCCTCTGGAAAAATCTCGCGTGATTCAAGTTTCATACTATTTCGCTATTAGATTTAAACATGCTGGAATCGGATCCGGTATCGTCTGAGTTTGAACGAAAACGTAAGTACGGTACGGACCCAGTGAACGCGCTCCTCTTTGAGCCACGTGTTTGGATTTTTAGTCCGTTTTCGACCGACGAAAGGCTTTAGATGTATCCAGTTTAGACCTAGATGTTCCCATACGTCTTAATTCCGCCTACTAGTACATTTTATGATTTTTGGACTTCTATTTGAATTAAATTTTGTAAATAGTCAGAGTCTGTTCTATTCTATCTCTGACTGTGCTATTAAATTTTTGTCGTTTCTGAATCTGGCTATGCATGACCAGATTTCTTCAGAAAGGACATACAACTTTTTCTTGTGGACAGCCGCTGGCTACTTGTGCTAATACTGTATGCTTCATTAACGTTACGTATATCAGTCTCCATTTACAGTTTGTCTTATCTATTTCTTTAAACGAATTGCCCTTGTAATTGCTCCGTAAGAGGTGTTATCGAATGGTTCCTCTATATTGAGACATTACCTCTTGGTTCTTCAGAACGTACTTCACTCTCTTTACGAGATGGTGCAGTGCTGTTGTTGAAGAGAGTACTGCTCAATACGTATACTGCCCCTGATGTATTGGAATTTGAAAAAGTCCCTAATTTGCCAACGAGCAGTTTTTATAGTTTACTACGAATAGCATCAGCCTTATCAATATCAGAAATTTAGCTTTTTCCTATCCTGTTTTGCTAGTTTTAAGTATAAAAGCCGACAATATAAGTTAGCCTGTAGTATCATACATTTTTTTCTGATTAACCCAGCTGCGTTGCCCATTTCAGCAAGCAAAGGGGGTATCATTGTCGCCAAAAAGATACAGTTAATCTTTACTTTTTTGTCTCTTATTTATCAAGGAATATCTTATTAAATTTATTTATCTTTTTAATGTATGTTGAGAAATTACAATTTTCTGTGAGTTCCTTAACTTTACTGTTTACTAAATAAATCACGTTTTCTTTATACTTCCCCCCTATCTCCATGTTTCTCCCGACCATCCATGTTTCGTCGAATTTTAAATTTTTCTTTTTAGTTTTGCATTTGTGTATTTTTAAATTTTAGCCGTTATTCCGTCAAATCCATATATATTCTCGTGCATTCGAAATTGTAACTGAATTGAAATTAAAAGACATATTATGAAAAAATTGTTGGCATTAAATTCTAAATTTCGGAGACGAAGATAAAAAGTAGAGTAGATTACCAATAAAATGGATTGACATGATGGAGGGAAACAACTAAATAAAAACATCACGAGGGTGGTAAGATCAAACCAGAGTAGAAAAAGATCTTCTTTTTTTGTTCTTCTCCTATCGTTGATTGGATATCATTGGATGATTGGATATCAAACTATGTTTACAGCTGTTCTAAATAGTACGTTGATGGTACAACCAAATCAATCTCTTAGATTTCCCATACAGCACATTCTTCTGCGGCCCCGAGTTCTTCGTCCTTCAATCGTTCCCTGCATTAGATTTTGTTGAAATGTTTATTTTTATTCCCTCATTAGATGTCCCAGGAAGTATTCTAATTTACTCTTTTTTATGGTAGTTTTACTTCAGGCATTTTTTGCATTCGTCGTTATAGTTCTTCATATATGACTCGGTCAACATCACTTCTTACATTCTTAATATTAATCAATAGCACCACATCTCGAAACAGTCTGTTTCGAGGCTATATTGTTTTCTTTGAAAGTCTATGTTTCGACGCCGTACAACAAGGTATTAAACACATATGTTCTTATTATTATTATTATTCATAAAGAGAGACTGATATTGCAAATAATAAACAGTTTCTTTACGAGTATTTTTTTAAAAAGAAACCTAAAATAAATAAGTTTTTTGATCTAGAAATTTTGATCAATTTTCTCGTTTTTCGTAGTTTCCAGGTATTTGTGATTATTTTCCATTTGGATTTAAATTTTACTTAATATTAATCTGTATATCGCAGTTATGACATACTCTAATGATTTCTCTAGCAAAAGTTGAAGCTCTTCTGATGTTCTTGCCAATAGCAGAGTATCGTGTGAATATTTTATGTTATTTAGTAGTTCAATATTGGTGGTTATTCCTTTACTTGTGTTTGATAGAACTTCCTGGAAAATGTGTTAACTATGGACATGAAACAGTATGTATGTTCTGGAATTTTAAAGCCATTGATGGATAATTTCCATCAAAATCTGTTCTTAACTATCAGCTTCCAATCTCTGATTCCTTTCTCTCTGACATCTCTGAGCCATTCTAGTCTACGTTTTTTCACCACTTTTGTTATTGTAGGGTTAGCATACAAATCGGACACTTCTGCATTAGTTCATCTTCTCCATTCTCCTTCTACTACTTTTCCACCAAACAATTCTGCTATGTATCTTTCGTTTCCATGCTTCCAATGTGTTCTGTATATTTTTGTTCATAGTTCACGTCTCGGCAGCGTATAGGACTGTGGGTCTAATTATAGTTTTGTATACTCTTATTTTTGTATTACGAGATATATCGTTGACCTTAATTATTTTGCTCATGGCTCTAGCACATCTGTTGCTCTTGGTCAGTCTCAGGTTGATTTTAGTTTATTTCTTACATATCTGATAAATACGAGTGTCTAAGTATATATATTCATCCACCTTCTCGAATTCTACAACTGATCCATCCTCCACCTCCAATTTATGGGAGCCCCCGGTGTTTACTCCTTTTTTGATCGAAATCTCCATGTACTTCGATTTATTAATTAACTTTTAGTCCCATTTTAGAGCTTTTTCGAATCAGTCTTTGTGCTATATTTGATAGTTCTTTTCCATTTTTTTGTAATGAAAACCACATCATTAGCGTATACTAAGCATTGGTGCTCCTTGTATAAAATAGTTCCGGACCTATTTATTCCACTTATTCTTACAATTTTTTCTAGAACTATATTGAAGAGCAATGTACACAACGGGTCTCCTTGGCGAACACCTTTTTTCACTTTGAATTCTTCTGAGACTGTACCGTTGCATTTCACAGCACAAATGGTTTGTCTCATTGTCATTTTTACCAATTTTATTATTTTTTCTGCCACTTGGAATTCTTTTAACGTTTTCATTAATTTGTATCTGTCTATTGTATCATAAGCGGCTTTGTAATCAACGAAAAGTATTTGTGCTGAAATGTGGTATTCATAGCAGTTCATCAGGATTTGTTTTAGCATAAAAATTTGATAATCGGTTGTAGATTTTTCTTTCCGAAATCCTCCCTGGTAGTCTCCTAGATTCTTCTCTATATATATATATTTCTAATAGTTTTTTAATTAGTATAGCGAGTACTTTATATATTACCTCAGACATGAAACCGTAGTGGCGAAAATATACATCCCTGTTTTACTCCACGTGTTATTCTTCTTCTTAGAGTGCCATATCCCTACGGAACGTCGGCAAATACCATGCTTATAATATTATTATACTGATCTCGGTCTTGGGCTACGTGTATAAATTGATCCGCTGTCAAACCTGTCCACTGCCGCAAATTCCTCAACCAAGAGAGTTTCTTCTTCTTCTTCTTCAAGTGCCATCTTCGTTCCGAAGGTTGGCGATCATCAGGGCTATACGTATTTTCGAAACTGCTGACCGAAACAATTCGTTGTTGCTACAACTATACCATTCCCGTAGATTCTTTAGCCAGGAGTTTCGTCTTCTTCCTATGGACCTTTTTCCTGCTATTTTCCCTTGCATAATTATTCGAAGCAGTTCATATCTTTCGCCTCTTGTAATGTGGCCCAAGTATTGCAGTTTTCGTTTTTTGATTGTAAATATGACTTCCTTTTCTTTGTTCATTCTTCTCAAGACCTCGACATTTGTGACTCTCTCGGTCCATGATATTCTCAGGATTCTGCGATACATCCACAGTTCAAATGCCTCTAATTTTTTGGTATCAATCTTTTTTAACGTCCATGACTCCATTCCGTAAAACAGCACAGAAAGTACGTAACATCTCATCAGGCGAAGTTTCATTTCAAGGCTCAAATCTCTTCCGCAGAACACTCTCTTCATTTTAGTGAATATGGATCTGGCTTTTTCTATTCTTATTTTGATTTCCGCTGAGCTATCGTTGTCTTCATTTATAAAAGTGCCTAAATATTTGTATTTGCTAACTCGATCGATAATTTCATTGTGTAAATATAAATTTTGGACATTTTGTGTTGATTTCGATATTACCATAAATTTCGTTTTCTTTATGTTCAAAGATAGTCCATATTCTTCGCTGCAGTCTGCTATCTTATTCACCAATGTCTGTAGCTCTTCAAGTGTTTCTGCGATCAGAACGGTGTCGTCGGCAAATCTCAGATTGTTTAATCTAACACCATTTATTTTAATACCTACGGATTGCTCAGAGAGTGTTCTATTCATTACGTCTTCGGAATAGAGATTAAACAGGGTTGGTGACAGTATACACCCTTGTCTCACACCTCGCTTTATTTCAATTTCTTCAGTGGTATTATTCTCTACTCTCACTACTGCTTTCTGATTGTAGTACATATTTGCTATTAGTCGGATGTCTCGTTTATCTAAATTCTTTTCTGTCAGGAGTCTGATTAGGTGATCATGCCGCACTTTATCAAAGGCCTTGTTGTAATCTATGAAACACATGAATACATCTTGATTTATGTCAAGACATCTTTGAGACATAACGTTCAGTGCAAACAACGCCTCTCTTGTTCCGAGTCCATTTCGGAATCCAAACTGGGTATTGGATTTATACAGAGTTTCTTCCGTCCAATCCATTTCTTTCCTTCGATTTTACCGTTGAGAATTAGCCGAAGGAACTCTTTTCTTGGTCCTCTGATTATATGTCCAAGATATTTTAGTTTACGCCTCTTACTAATATTTAATAGAGTTCGTTGATGTCCCATTCTTCGAAGAACTTCTTCGTTTCTGGTTCTGTTAGTCCATGGAATTTTGAGTATCCTTCGATACAACCACATCCCAAACGCCTTGATTTTATTCATGATATCGGCGTTTAAAGTCCAAGTTTCACATCCATACAAAAGTACAGACCACACTTTTCACGGATTTCCAAATTTAATGAGTTATTGGATAATAGAGGCTTGAATTTTTGAAATGAGTTTCTTGCCTGTTCAATTCTACATCGATTTTCGAAGGATGGATCTAGATTTTGGGTAATCCAACATCCAAGGTATTTAAATCTCTAAATTCTCTGCAGCGGTTATTGGTTTAATATCAGTTGGGTTGCGCCCATATCCACTTTACTGGTCACCATGTATTTAGTTTTATCGATATTTATCGACAGTCCCCAATTTGTGCATTCCATGTCAACTCTATTGATTAGCTCCTGCAGATCGTCGATGTTTTTAGCTAGAATCACAGTATCGTCGGCGTACCGTATATTGTTAATTATTTCTTCTCCTATGATAATTCCTTTTTGATCTTTTAAAGCTTCCCTAAATAGATTCTCAGAATACACGTTAAAGAGGGTGGGAGATAGTATACAGCCTTGTCTTACGCCTCGTTCAATTCTGATTGGCTTTGATTCTCTGTTGTTGGTATTAATAATGGCTGTTTGGTTCCAGTTTGGTTTTGTTATTCTTATTACATCTAAAACTGTATCTTCCATTCTTAAATTTGCTTGCTGATTCCAATATAAATTCAGGATTATTTTTAGATTTTTATCATCAATGCCTTTGTTGTCAAGATAATCTTTAAGTAAATCATGACGTACCCTATCAGAAGCCTTTTCGGAATCCATGAAACAGGCGTGTGGCTCTTATTTGACGTCCAAGTATCGCTGTGTAAGAATATCTAGAGCAAACAGAGACTCCCTAGTTCCTATTCCTTTTTTGAAGCCCAACGGTGTACTGCTAACATCAAGCTACAACTTATTGTAAACACGTTCTGAATGATTTTTATAAAAACCTTTAAACAATGTCTGATTAACGAGATTGATCGATGATCAAAACACTCGAAAAAGTTAGAGAAATAAAAAAAAAAGATTGCTTAAAGAATATTAACATTTAAAATACCTGACAACTTTTAAGACGTACAGTATAAAATAGGCTTTAAAGAATAATAAAATTTTTTTGTTTATTCTCTCAGAATAATTATTTTTTAAATATCTAGGCTTGACAATATATTAATAATAATGTATCTATGTAAATAACCTTTAAAACTATAAAATAATTAATTCTGATAGAAGCTAAACTTTCTTGTTTTATATTAAAACGCTTTGTACTGTCATAATTATTTTTATCAAAGGTCACAAAGATATACGAGGCAATGCCAGAAAGGGGAAGAAGAAAATCAACTGAGCCTAAACAATACCTTTTAATGATACTGAAATACGAAGTGTCGAATCGTTAAGACGCGGATTTAGGCTTAATGAGAAAAGCTGTACTTTTCTCGTATATCTAGTAATTAAGCTCTTTCCCCTTTAACGGAATCAAAAAGATTCGTTTTTAGGAATGTTTTCCAATTAACGCCGCAACTGGATTTGCTGCTTTTTATGGAATATAATTTTATAGGTTATGGATATTTTTTTTAATCCGGTAAACGTTTTAAAAAGAAATAATAATATATATAGCTTAGAAAGTATCCGGAATTTTATATTTTTTCTAATTTTAATAGATTTCCTTTTTGTAACATTTCAACGAGTTGGAACAAAGACATGATACTTTCAATCTACATAAAAAAGTAAAAGAAACCGCTGGAATATTTAAACAAACTCCTACGTCTTTCATCGAAGATAAACATGGGAACCCGCTACTGAACATAGAAGATCAAATAGGTAGATGGAGAGAATACGTGGAAGAGATGTTTCAAGACCGAGAGAGGACGAACATACATGCAGGAGGCATCGACTGGACCTTATATCACAAAGCAAGAAATTATCAAAGCGGCAAACCAGTTAAAGAACGGAAAAGCTGTTGGGGAATATAATATCCCAATTGAAATAATAAAGATATTACTAAACGAACACATCGAAGTAATGGAAGATATATGTAATAAAATATACGAAACAGGCATAATACCAAATGATTGGCTGACATCGGTGTTTATACCACTACCAAAGGAGAGAAACTTCAAGAAATGTGAAGACCATAGGATTCTTAGCCTGATGAATCATGTGTTGAAGCTTTTCCTACGAGTAATACACAATAGAGTATACAATAAACTAGACGAACACACTGGTCAAACTCAGTTTGGTTTTAAGAATGGGTTCGGAACACGAGAAGCACTTTTTTCAATACGTGTGCTGGTTGAAAGATGTAGAGATGTCGATTCTGATGTATACTTTGTTTTATAGACTTTTAGAAGGCGTTTGACCTGGTCAAACATGATAAACTAATAGATATTTTAAGGTCATGTAATATCCACGCTAAAGACTTAAGGATCATTTCAAACCTCTAACAAGAACAAAAGGCTAAAATCAGAATAAAAAGCGAAACATCTGGAAAAATTAATATCGAGAAGGGAGTAAGACAAGGATGTGTCCTATCACCTTTGCTGTTTAATGTTTACTCTGAGAAGATATTTCAGAAAGCTTTGGAAGGCACCTCGGATGGGATAATTATAAACGGGCAATGTATAAATAACCTGCGATATGCTGATGACACTGTCATACTGGCAGATAATGCTGAAGCCCTGCAATGCTTAATGGGCCGAGTAACGACAGCCTGTAGAGAATTTGGAATGAAATTGAATACAAAGAAGGCAAAAACGATGGTCATGAGCAAGCATCAAAACAGAATGGTGAAGGTCAATGTCGACGGAACAGATCTGGAAAGAGTAACAAGAACAACGTACCTTGGAAGTAATCTTGATGAAATTTGGGACTACTCACTAGAGATAAGAATACGCTTGGAAAAGGCACGTACAATGTTTTACAAAATGCAAAAAGTTCTATGCAACCGCCAGCTGGGCATCTCATTGGGAACTAGAATACTTAAGTGCTATGTTTTCTCTACCTTGCTCCATGGTGTTGAAGCCTGGACAATGACAGAAGCAACACAAAAAAGAATCCAAGCATTCGAACTCTGGTGCTACCGTAAAATGCTCAGAGTATCCTACATAAGCCATACGATAAATGCGGAAGTCTTGCGAAGGATGAATAAGAAAAGAGAGCTTATGCTTGTAATAGAGGAACGGAAAACACAATACTTTGGTCACATCATAAGAAATCAAAAGTATGAACTGCTCCAGCTTATAATCAAAAGCAAAGTCAATAGCAAAAGAGGACCAGGAAGAAGACGCAACTCTTGGCTTAAAAACCTACGGCAATGGACGAACATGACCTCTATACAACTATTTAGGGCTGCTACAAATAAGATTAAACGGGCAAATGTAATGGCCAACGTCCTTAAGGATAAGGCACCGTAAGAAGAAGAATGAAGAATGTCTTTATATCTGTTGTCTAAGGTGTTTCCTGCTTGGTGCGAATCATCTAAAAGTCCTATCAAGAGAAAATGTTACCGTTGAAATTTCCAAATTTCCCACCACTAAAATAATGGCTTGGGGAGCAATATCTCAGCGTGGTGCTACACATTTCTGTATAGTTAATGATCCTGTTGACAGTGCGAAATATTGTGACATTCTAAATGGTTTTTCAGCAAAATAATACAATATGCCATACTTCTGCTTATATTCAAACATGGATGCAAGAACACGAATTGGCAACAATTCCGTGGCCAGCAGTATCTCCAGATCTAAGCCCGATTAAAGACATATTATTGGGACTGATGAAGATTGAACTTGAACGAGCAGCGCCATGAGATAAAGAAGGTTTAATTCGGTCAGTTTTACAGGATTTATTTATTTATTAACGGATATACCATTTACATTGGAACAATATATAATATATAAAATTTTACAAAGTAAGCATAACATTGGAAAATAATTAGTAAGTTTAACAAAAACTAATAATTAACTTGAATACAAACTAGTATCACACAAATAGCAGTCTCTTTATCACATTTTTAAATTGTTCTAAGGACTGGAAAAATAAGTCCAGTTCACTTTGGTACCTATTATATACTAGAACACCATTACCAAAAATTATGACCTTGACCTAGTTTTGGGTATACCTGGACGCTTAGTTAGTTGTTTAGATTTAAATGGAGGTTGTATAAGTAAATGAGATGAATTATTTGTTGAAATTTAATATTTCAAGTGATAGAAATAAATACCGTAAAATTATAATTCTGCTTTCTTTTTTCCGGATATTTTCTATACGGACTGTATATACATTATTAACCCTGGAACTGCACTGTTGGGTCTCAGAAACCCAGAAAGTTATTTATTGCAATGTGACATGCGCATGAGTGGTTTATGTGTGTCGTCACTTTATGTAAATTCAGTCTGTCGTAAGCCGAGTTAGAATACGGGTCATCCGCTGCATTTTAGTGAAACAACGAGGTAAGATATTTCCAGAAGTACAAGCATGGGTACCCCGGACCCAAGGGTGATGTTTACGGTAATAATTTTATTTCAACTTATTTTTATTTATTTTAGTATAATGGCGTCAACTAGTAGAGAAAATAGTCGAGTAAAGGCATCAACTAGCAGAGAAAATCGTCGTCCTTTAACTGAGGTAGAATTACAGAGAGAGAGCAGACAATATGGGAGAATGAGAGTGAAAACGACATCGTAGACGATATGTTTGGAGGGGACGAGTCTGATGAAGATTGCGTTGAAGAGCAACTGTCAGACAGCAACAGTGAACCAATGAAGACGAAATAGTGGATGAACCAGTTAGAAATATTCCTAGTTTACTGGGGAATATTGCGTGGAACATATTGCGAGCCCAGCTATGCTGTGAATGCGAACATCAAGAACTAAGAAACTGAAGACCTGGCTAAGAATAACTAAGACTTATATTACCAAAAGAGTTTATTTTTTTGTTACAAGAACAGTTATACAGGTGTTTTTTGTACATGATAATTTCAATTTAATGTTTATTTGTTTTAATAACAACGTTTTATGTTTGAATATTATTTTATTTTATTTTTGAATATCAACAAATATATCTCTTTGTGAAATAGTGAGTCTGTACAATTGTTTTAAGTAACACTTTAAAATTTTTTAAATAATAGCTCTTTATGAAAGTGAATATTTCTATTTGAAATTTAAATTTGTGTATAATTCTGATTAGTAAAGATATATTCAATTAATACAGCTAGTCTGAACGATTTACATGTTATGTTGGAAATCCTCAAACCACGTGTTGAGTTTGAAATTAAAAATTTTTTGTAAGAAGAGTATATTTCGGAACCAGATGAAATGTAATAATAATTGTGGATTAAATAAGTTGAGGTACCATACCAGTTCAAGACTGATATTTTTAATGTAGTTTTTATGAAAAATATTGTTTCTGGTAGTATGTTAAAGAAATTCTGTGAACAAATAACTAGATCCAAGGGGACCACATTTTTATTTTGATGTAGAAGATTTAAATAATCTAAGAAGTGTATCAAATGCATCTGATTGTATATGGGATTCTGGAATAAATGTTGTTTGACCATAATATTGAAGTTACTTCTGAAAAATATGTATGATAAAGGATAATATATGGAAATCTAATATAATAAGTTGAAGTTGTTGCCCCAAACTTACTCGGTACAGTTGTTGTACCGACAATTGTTGGATAACATAAAACTTGCTATATAACCAGAAAAATGTTATACAACACTGTGTTTTAAAACTTTTTTATTTAAAATTTTGTAACAAGTTACAAATTTTTGTTATTTAATATGTTTTGTTACATAGTCTGGACCCGGCTTAAAGAATTAACAACAAACAAAATCTACACTATCTGTTGTACACATTGTAGTAGAAAATATATTACAGGAAAACGTTCAAGATCCATAAAAGATCGGATTATCTCTTACAAAAGTGACTGCAATTTACACCTAGAAAGATGCACTCATGACACACATGTGCATAATAATAATCACACTATGGATTATAGTTTTTTTACATAACTGTAATAATCGTACGCAAAATCATTAATTTTTAAGATCCTTGCAGGATTACATTTTTAATATGAAGTTTTTGTATGTTAATGCGATCTATCAATTACTATCACATACCAATAAATTTAAATGCTAAAGTAAAACCAATTATCTTGATTGATCACCTAAAAACGAGATTTTAACTTTATTGAGAAATTAGAAGACATAACTTGACAAAAGTTCTGTAATCTAATATAAACTTTATTAAACTTTCTAACATTTTGCTGATAATAATTTATGAAATATTAGAATTAAAATTGAATTTTACTAGTTACACTAAGTATGTTACTGTTCAAAACTATTTATAAACTTTTGTATTAGAGTAATCATATATAATTGTTTTTTCTTTTGTATACCAAAATACTTGCTTTCTAATGTCGGAGACGGGCAAAAATGCATGACTGGAAGGTTTAAAGTATAGATTTTGTTACAACTTATATTTACAACTTCAGCTTGATCTTTTTAAACTTCTCTTGTTTATTCTTTGCATTATGTTTGATAGGATATAGCCTCGGTAATGGAACCGTAGTTTTTCACTACATTGGATCCATTTTGGTTAGTTAGGTTTAAACTTGTGCCCAAGTTATCATGTGAGAAGATATTGCTGTTTTGTATAGAATTGTACATTATCCGTATGGTGTGCCTGGTAGCTGGCTTAGATATATAAGCATATAAATAAAATCTTAAAAGGTTGTGCTCTTCCATACATTTATTAAAGAAAATTTAAACTCAGGAAATATTTGAAAGAAGTCGGTATCTCCCAAATTTAAAGGGCTCTGAGTTTGTATTGTGGACGAGTAAGAAGCAATACAACAAAATAAAGCTTGCTTATAAGAATACTCTATGTTAAATTTTAGATGAAGTTTAGAAACACTTCTTCTTCTTCTTCTTCTTCTTCTTTCAGTGCCAATGTAATTGCTAACATTAAATACCCTAATTACATTGGCAAGTTTTCACAGTTTTTGGCTAGTCAAAATAGTTATTTAGCACTGCGTATTTCTGTTCAACTGAAAATGGACAGAAAGTGAGCCATGATTCCTTCTAATTCCTTTGCGGCCCTCGATGTAACCTTTTATAATAATCTGAAGGATTTTGTACAGGTCTGAAATTTTTTTATCTTAATAGTTTACAATAAATTTTTCAAACTAGGAGACCTACAAGGACTAATGAAAGCGAAACTTTTTTTTTTGTAAATCTTCTAAAGACCGTACCAGGCCGTATCCCGTTAAGGATGACCTCGCGTGTGTTGGATTCAGGGTGGAAGGATCCATCCGCACGCAGTCCCCCCAGAGGAGTCGTGCTCACAGATACACCCATAGCTCCCTGCGTGCCAACTAAAGTCCATTCCCTTTATACAGGCTACTCATGCGGTAGGTCCTCTCCAGACCGGTGCATCACATGAATAGCCCATCCCCCCTCTCTCTCTCTCTCTCTCTCTATTTCGCCCTCTCTCTCTCACTCTCTTACCTACCTTTGCTGTAGATTCCTCTCTAACATCTCCTTCTTTCTGACAATTTGAGTTATTGCCTCCAATATTGCCTTGCACTCAGTCTTTTCTCTCATTGCTACCTGTATTAGGGTATTTGTACTTACCCTACCTAGCTTTCTGTATAATTCGTTTCTGTCCTCATCAAATCTTCTGCACTCGAATATACAGTGCTCGGCCGTGTCAGCCACTCCACAGTATGTGCAGTTTCCATCCGCAACCTGCCCTATCCTTTCTAGATAGGCCCTGAAGGAGCCGTGTCCTATTAGGAAGTGGGTGAAAAAGTAATTGGTGTCTCTGTCCCCGCACTTTATCCAGTCTGCGATATTTGGAATTAATACCCCCGTCCAGGCCGCTATATACTTATTTGTCCATTCTTTCTGCCATTCCGTTTGGCTGCTATTCCTAGCTATAATTTTCTCCTGCTCATCCTTCCCGTAGGTTTCTGCCCTTTCCTTCACCATCAAGTGGATGGGTAACACACCCGCGATCACTTGTATGGCCACCGTTGATGTTGTTCTGTATGCACGTGCTACCCTTAGTAGTGCTTTCCTTTGGGCTTTCTCTAGCATTCGTCTATATTTCTTGATGTTAAGCACTTGTTGCCATACCGGTGCCCCGTAAAGTATAGTAGAGTGGACCATTTCCATTAAAATTCTTCTTTTAGCGGTCCCCGGACCCCCCACATTGGGCATAATCCTTGTCAGCGCCGCAGTCCTCACCTATGCCTTGTTAACGACATATTTCACGTGCTCGCCAAAAGTTCGCCTCGTATCTAGGACTACTCCTAAGTACTTCATTTTTTTGGCAGGTACGATCCCTTCTCCCTACAGGACAAAAACTATATGGTCTCTGGCCCTCGGATTCTTGAGAATCATAGCTTCAGTTTTCATGCCGCTAGCATGAGATCTTTGCTTCCCATCCACGTCTTCACTTTATTGAGGGCTCGATTCCCTCTTTGTATGATTGACCAGTTTTCATTGTGTTCCACCAGCACTACCAGATCATCCGCATATGCTATTGCCTGTACGCCGGTGCCCAGGTCGGTCTCCAAAATCTCGTTGTACAGAACATTCCAAAGCAATGGCCCCAGTACGGAGCCTTGCGGCACTCCTGCCGTGGTTCTCATAGAGTTACCTCTCGCAATGTTGATGCATCTATCTGTAAAGTAGTTCCTAACCAAATAATGAAAGCGAAACTAAGGACAGCGAAATGAAAGAGGCGATAGGCTGTTTGAATTTTGACAAGAACAGCATATTACTATTATAAATTCATGGTTCAAATTACCTGCGCGCAGACTATACACATGGAAATCACCACAAGACAATAATAAAAATTGCGTCAGAAACCAAATAGATTATATCATAATCAACCAGAGATACCGAAATAGCATACAAAGCACAAAAACTTACCCCGGTACAGATGTGTCTTCCGACCACACCTTGCCGTCGCCAAATTCAAAAACACGCTGAAAAGCATAAAAAGAGAGAAGAGAGAACAAAAATCAGACATGAGCTTATTCAAGGGTATAGAAACGAGACAGAAGATGTTACAAGAACTTAACAGACAAAAGGAAAATCATGTACTAGAAGAATCCGATGACTTAAAACAAATATGAAAAGAACTTAAGACTGTATTTCTAAAAGCTGAAGACCACCTTAAATACACGAATCAAAGAGGCAAGAAACCATGGATAACTAATGAAATATTAGAAATGATAAATGTGAGACGACAACACAAGAACAAAGACTGAAATAGATATAAAGAAATACAAAGACTAATAAGAAAAAAGATAGTGAAAGCAAAAACACAGTGGCTTCTAGAAACTTGCGAAGAGATGGAATAACTACAGAATAAACATGATCATAGACTTCTCTATAAGAAAATTAAAGAAATATGTTGGATCATAAACGCTAGGCAGTGTGGCACAATAACAAGCACGGATGATAGAGTCCTGACCACAATAGAAGAAATAAGCGTTGAATGGCGAACATACATACAAAACCGATTCTCAGACGATAGAACAAAAAATATTAATAGACAAATAAACATCGAAAATAACGATTTGCCCATCTTAACATCAGAAATAAAATACGCCTAAAAAAATATAAAAACCGAAAAAGCCTCTGGACCTGACTACGTTCATAATGACCTGACTTTTAGAAGAAGACAATTTAGAACTATTATCAAGACTCTTCAACAGTATATACAAGACTGGTATAATTCCACAAGATTGGTTAACGTCTACGTTTGTGCCTATATCTAAATCAAACTACGCAAAAAAATGTAACGACTTTCGAATAATAAGTCTCATACCCCATATTCCGAAGCTATTTCTAAAAATTATCCATAACAGAATTTACAAAAAATGCGAACAAGATATGGGTCCGGAACAATTTGGCTTTCGAAACGGTATGGGAACTCGAGAAGCTTTGTTCAGTTCCATTGTTCTGATGAAAAAGTGCCGGGATCAACAAAAATATGTCTACTTGTGCTTTATAGACTATGAAAAGGCTTTTAACAAAGTCAAACACGATCAGCTAATAGAATGCTTGCAAAAAAAGAACCTGGATCCAAACGACATAATTACAATAGGTGAACTCTACTGAAACCAAGACGCCTCTGTCAGAACTGAAATAGGTGATACTGAAACCATAAGCATCCAAAGAGGAGTTAGACAAGGTTGTATACTGTCACCATTATTATTCAATTTGTACTCAGAGGACATCTTTGCACATGCTCTAGATGAAGCACAAGACGGGATAAAAGTCAATAAAAAAATCGTGAACAATATCAGGTATGCCGATGATACAGTACCGATTGCTGGCAGTGAAGAAGAACTACAAAATCTGTTAACCAAAGTAGTGCGAGAAGGAGAACTATATGGCTTTAAGTTGAATGTAAAAAAAACGAAAACAATGGTAATTTCAAAAAAACACACACCAGTTATAAACATACTAGTCAACAACAATCTAGTTGAACTTAAAGTGAAAAACTTAAAGTATCTAGGCTGTTGGATGATAGTTAAATGGAAGAGGTTAAATGTGGAATACAACAGGCAAGAAATTCGTTCTTAAAGATGCGGCAGTTACTTACTACCCGTAATCTTGATGTACCCCTAGGATACCGCATGATAAAGTGTTATGTATATAGTGTACTATTACACGGTGTGGAAGCTTGAACGTTATCAGTCAGCTCCTTCTGACGTTAAGAGAGTTTTGAGATGTGGGTATTTCGTCGTATGCTTAAAATTCCATGGACCGACCACGTTAGAGATGAAGAACTTTTAAGGCGTATGAATAGAGAACGTGAACTCACAGAAATTGTCAAGAAGCGTAAAAAGTCTTATATTGGATACATATTTAGACACGACAGGTATAACTTCCTTCAGCTTATTATAGAAGGGAAAATAGAAGGCAGACGCGGCCAGGGTAGACGACAAATGACCTGGCTGCGCAACGTCACAGATTGGACAGGATTAGACTTTCAATGTTTAATAAGGAAAGCCCAAAATAGGGAAGACTTTGCAGAGGTCATCGCCAACCTTCGCTAAGAAGACGGCACCCAAAGAAGAAAAAGAGCTTAAACTCAAACAATATTACTAAGGTCCCATTTAAAATTCTCATTATTATAACATTAATCATTCAAAAGATACGAGGAAGGGAACGGACTTTTGACTAGAACTGTATATTTATTATTCGCTTACTTAGGTTAGTTTTTCTTCCCTTTTTTCTTCTCTATTGCTTCTTCTTATATTTTTTTCCTATGTATTTACATAAATTATATCGTCTTCTTTATTAATTTAGTAATTTTTGTTAATTTTTAATGGTTAAGAAAGTTACAGAGAATGTAAAAAATTATACTTTTCCTCTGAAGATGATTTTTCCTTTACATCAGTTTTCTACATTGTTGTTGTAAAAACATTGTATTTCCCTTGTGTCACATTTCAACTTCTTTGATGACACCAGTTACTTCCTTTTTGATTTTGGGCAATTCTATTAACACGCATGAGTTCAAAAATTCTTTCAGCATTGAATTTATGAGTTTGACTGCTAGTTTCATCATAAAGTGTTTCTTGCGGCGCCGCTCTTTCACCCTCAGAAAAGCACACATCCTGCAATCCACAGGCACTTTCCTGTACGCACTCGCTCGTAGACGCCTGTACGATAGCTCCTGGCATCGCGACGCTCTAATCCCACCAGGCAGTCAGTTCACGTCTGCCGAAGCGCCCGGACGCTAACTCGCGACGTCTCAGCTGCGCATTCACGTTCTTTCTAACACCTGTCAGTAAGAATAAACACAACTCGCATGTTGTTTGATGATATTTTATGATTTTTTTTCTTGTGGATTCAGACACTCGGCTCTTCCCTTTTCACGCCTTCTTCCAGATTTTCGGATTTTAGTGGCGAAAGTTTATATTTATTGGTAAGTTGTTTTTTATATCTTCAAAGTCTCTGTTACCATATTTTATTTTATCGTTCGATTAATAAAAAGAAATACGAGATAGTATATTTTTACTCCTCTAAGAGAAGACAAGGATATTCCAAAAATAATTTATAAGTAGCTAAATATTTATATATTATAGATTAAATTTTGCAAGAGTTTTTAATTTATCACATTAATTTATATATATATATATATATATATATATATATATATATATATATATATATATATATATATATATATATATATGTATTCTTATGTTATTACATTTTTAACTTGATTAATTGAGCAAATTAAAAACATAACTTAATTGTTCTCAGGGTGAAAAATCTACTTATATTAACCTATGTTGTGTGGTCCAAAGATTTCCTAGTTGTCCTTTATCGGGATAGAGAAAAAGGATACTAATAAAAATAGTATGTTACAAAAAATTGGTATTCTTTATTTTATTTAAAGAAGAATAAAACGATTATCAAATTTTGCCGTTATCTTATTAACCAGCTTAAATGAATACAATAAAATTTACACAAAAAGAATATTTTAAGTCTTCTCGAAGACAAAGCCAATTTCAATGAATACCTTTAAAACTTTTTATCTTTCTGATTTTTCAATATTTACTTTATTGCAAAAAAAAAACCTTAAAACATTTTACAAATGAAGTCTACTCTTGAGTTTAAATGGTAACGACAATGATGTCAACAAATTCATTTACAGTTACAAAATTTTCAATTCTGAACAGAAAATCACTGACTTTTCCTTCGTAGATTGTATTTGGACCATACCCAGAATCGTTCACGCTCCACAGCAATATAATCTGACACTACTTGCCTTCGGTTTTCTTTTTTTCGTATCTGCAATTCTCCTGTAACGAGTGTATGAAACACCTGACTTAATTCTCCAACAATTAACACTTGAAATTTAATTCTCCATACACTCAGCTGCTTCTCAATGATACAAGGACCTCTTTTTGTCAACTTTGTGCCGCCAAACTATTTTCTACGTATTCCAGAAATTGTCCACTTTAGATCCAAGGATATTTTTTCATGTAATCTTCTTCCACAATTCTGCTAACTTCCTTTCACAATGCCGGTATCCAAACTCACGAACAGACCCTCTATCGAAACGCGACCTTTCCTTTCGATGATTAAACCACAACTGCCCACTCTCTATCATACATCGACTATTTCGCCCATTCAAATAAACTGTCCAATCAAAAAGCTTTATTTTGTTTACAATCATTAAGAAAAAACCCCATTACTGTTTCCAGAGGAACTAAAATTTTTGCTTTAAAACTGGCTTTCCCTTTGGTTACAAATACATAATTCATTCCTATCACAAAAAGTTAATATTACAATATCCTAATCCTAGGTCATATACAGACAATGAAAAGATTATAATGAGTATAAAAAGATTTTACCTGCGAGTGTTTAAAAATCAGTTGTTGACAGGCAAAACTTTCTGTTACTCTAATGTTATCTTAATTTAATACATAAATTTTGTTTACCAGGATATCTTGAATATTTATTTAAATGGTCTATTTATTAATAATAAATAATAGAGAAGGAGTATGCCAATACATACATATATATATATATATATATATATATATATATATATATATATATATATATATATATATATAATGAACCAGAAGTATTTGCTGACCACGTAAGGAAGTAAACTTTAAATATTGGGTATGCAGCAATAAAAATGAAAGGTGTACTCTTTTAAATTTTTAATCCAAGCTTTCGGACATTGGTTATGTCCTTCATCAGGGATCTACAAATGTGATGAATATTTTTTTTTCAAATTTGTATAATTAATTAAAAATTCGATACTTACAAACTTAATGAGGTTGTATCATAAATGATTTTATAAAATGTTGATAAAATTTATCACAGTCTGTCATATCTGTTGAGCTAAAACCTATTCCTATACTTAAAATTTAAAAAAATTACTTTACATTCACACACACTTAATTATTATTATACACAATTATATGACATTAATATTGTTAATTTTATTGTATCGTTATTAGTTTTTGTCACGACAATCCAGTGGTTTTTATTGTTGGCTTTTTGGGAAGTTTTCGTGCGCAAATTTAACAACATTCGTCTTGACAAGTGAAAATCCCACATCCCTAATATCAAGCAACTGCTAGTACAACAAATTATAGGCTTATCATTAGGTATATCGTGGAAATATAAATTATTTTATATTTGTTAATATCATTAGGAAGTGAAACGTCAACCTGTCAATGTTTTAAAACAAAGCCTATTAAATTAACATAAATAAATAAGGTCATAATTCTAAAAACGTTACAATTGATTGTGATTTTGTTTTGTATGACCCCAGTATCTGTGTGTAAACAAAAATTATTAAATTTAAACAAACTAACTTTGTAAAAAAAATATATAACTTCCTCAAAAATGAACTTTTTTAATTACTTAAATTTCAATTGATAAATTATTGTTTGTCTTATTGCTGCATTTATCATTTAGGTGGCATTTAACATTTCATTTAGGTGGCAAATATTTGTTCTATGATTCATTGCATTATTATTTTGGCAAATGTAGGCCATTTCCAGAAAAAGTCTTTTGGTGATGTTGCTTTCCTGTTCTACTACTTTGATGTTATTGTAGTCTATCCGATGCCCTTTTTTAAATGCATATTCACTCAATGCACTTCTTTCAGGATGTAGTCTATTATCATACTTGTGGGATGTAATGCAGTCTTTAAGGCATCTTGATGTTTGACCATAGTATACTTGTTCACATGAGCCGCACGGTATACAATAAACAACATCCGTTAAGGATAAGAGTGCGGATTGGTCTTTAAGTTTAGAAAAAACTTCGTTAGCTGTTAGTACCGTTTTATATGCAATTTTGATATTATTAATTGATGAAAAAATTCTACTTAGTTTATGCCCAATGTCCTTAATATATAGAAGAGATACATATCTAATTGTGGTTTGTTTTTGTAAAGGATCTAAAGATCCAATCCTATCTTGTGATAAAGACATATTTTCCTCGTTTCTTAAATGACTATTTAAATTTTGTGGAGTGTTAAACAAAATTTTTTTTCGTAGTATACTTGGGTATGAGTTTTCAATGAACAGCTTATAAAGGATTTTTAGATTTTTTGTATGGAAAGAGATTGATTTATACATTAAAAGAAATATTCAAAAAAGTTGACTTTAGATCAGCGAAATATTTTTTTGGTTTATTTATTTTATTCTTAGCATGTATATTGCATGTTTTCTCGTATTCAATGTCTTGTGTCAAGCGTGTTTTGTTTGTTCGACATAAATTTGTGGATGATTTCCACAATATTATTAGTAAACACCGATTTATTCATAGGCCATAAATATAATAAATCAAACTTTCCAATAAAAATTATAAAATAAACATTTTTTGATAAGTCAAAACTACTCCTATAATAATTAAAGGGTAAGGAGAAAAAACAATCGATGTGACTAAAGTATCTTGCTTACAGAAAAAAGTTAATTGACGTTATAAAACCGCTTGTTACGATCTTAGAAATAAATAAAACTACATGCCAATATATTTTTTAAGTATTTTAGTATTATTTTGTTAATATCTAAACAAAAAAATTTGAACTTATGATTATTAGTTTTTTTTTTATTTTGCTTCAACCACTTAGGGTTATTAACATAGGAAAAATACAAAAAGTGATAAAAACATACATAGGCATAATACAAAATATCAATAATTATTGATAAATTGTATTAAATGTTATTAAAAAAGTTTGTAGATTTCAAGAATTCTATCAATTCGCCTACGTATTTATATTCTCCTAGAAGTTCTGTTAATGTTTTAGGAATGTGGTGATATAGTCTTTCAACTGAGTATATTGGACAGTCAATCAAAATGTGCTTCACTGTCACTTTACATTTCCAAACAAAACATACAGGTTCCTCTTCTCTCTTCAACAAGTATTCATCTATTGTAGAAGTGTGTCTTAATCTGAGACGTGTTATTAGGACTTGATGTTGTAGATTTGAATGGCAGAAGTTCAATGGAAGGACGGAAGATTTTATTTCTATCAATTTAGTGGTGCTTCTATTGCATTGGTTTTGCTAAACATCGTGCAGTTTTGATTTTAAGTAAGCTTTTAACCTAAATGCACCGTTAGATTTTCCACTGATGCGGCTGTATTGGTTACTGCTGACCTATCTAGACTATCTGCCTTTTTGTTACCATCTATTTCAACGCGTGGCGGTACCCAGATGAACTCTACTGTTAAATTGTTTTGGTATATACGGTATAAAATTAACTTAATCTCCTGTAATGTTGAATGAGAGGGATACATCTGAGAAATTGATGTCAGACAACAAAGTGAATTAGATATATAAGAAATTTGGGAAGTCTAGAATAAAGGTTAGGGCCTTATTGATGGCAAATAATTCTGCTGTAAAAATACTTGTCTTAGTAATTTTAAAAACGGGTATAATCTTCTTCTTAAGGTGCCTTCTCCTGCTATAACTACAGCAACTTCCTCTCTGTCTTGAGCTTTTCTTAGTATTGAATGTGTGTCCATGCCTGTCCAGTCTCTTACATCCTTCAACCAGCAGCATTTTTTTCGTCCTGCACTTCTTCTTCCCTTCACTTTCTCTTTAATAATAAATCGTAGGAAGTTGTATTTTTCTCCTCTGTAAATCTGTCCTATACAACTCGTTTTTCTGTTTTCCTCTCTCAGTATCCATTCTTCTTCAAAGAATACACTAAACTTTTATATTTTGTAAAGTCACAAATTGTTTCACAAAAAACTTTTCAAAGGCCACAACTAGACTCTTTAAATTCAATAAAATAAACTTTAAAATGCGGAAAGTATTTAAAAATACGTATCCACACTTTGACATTTATTTGACGTATGATGTTTATTCTTATGGCAGCTTCTTGTTCATAATACAGATTATTAATTATTCTTTTATTCCGTGTGTCCATGCTCTTTGGTCTCAGTAGTTTTATTAACGGATTATTTTTCACTGCATCAAATACCTTGTTATAATCTAGGAGCAGACATAGATGTCCTGGTTCACATCTAGACATCTTTGTATTTGCATATTCTCTGCATATAATGGTTCCTTAAGCATTTCTGAATCCGAACTGAGTTTATCTTGTGTCTTGTTATAACTTTTTATATATTCTTCGATGAATAATCTTTAGGAATACTTTTAGTATGTGGCACATTGTACTGATGGTAAGGTGGTCGCAAAATTGTCTAGTGTTTTTCTTTTTCGGTATAGTCACGAATGTTCATAGAAGCCATTCTTTAGGTAATATATCGGTAGTTTAAAGGTCACCAAAGTCACATCTAACTCCGAAGTGGATCTAGAGTTTTCACATTTGCTATATAATTTCATTAGAACATAGATAAATAGTATGAAATTTCAGACTGTAAAGAATTTGCAAAAATATAGTTCCGCTTTCGTTGAATTGTCTTACATCCTTAAGTTGACTTATTAATACATTGTGCAGTAGTAAATATACCTTTAAAGGTATCTCGGACACTCTAAAAATACGAATATTTAAGACATTGATTATTTTCAAAAGTATACTTAGGCTGTTGTCGACTTGAACATTTTTAAACTTCTGGGTTCTGAAACTCTATACAGCATTTGTCTCTTTGCCAGTATCTCTAAAAACTTTCATAGATTTTGTCATCTGTATGGAAGCAATATTCGATAAGTTCTGCTATTTCTTGTGTTGACTACCTTGTATATACCTCATTACAGTTAAATATTATCATTCTTGTTAATGTTGTAAAAAAGCTATTTTATGTAATTGAAACACTAATAACAAAACCTTTTAGTTTACAATATTTATGTACGACTTTTCCTAAAAATATAAAAAACACTTTTTCCTTGCTTTTGTTCCTATCCTATAGGGAATCTTGGCGACCATTTTAAATATTAATACCAACAGTAGCATGGGAAAGACCTGCGGTTATGTATACAAATGTTTCTCAGATTTTTTGTCTTTCTTTGTTTTTAAAGTACTTGCAATTTCTTTCTGCTGCAATTTAAATAAATTGTTAAATATTATTACCTATTTAGTTAGTTATGCAAAAAACAAGTCACAATAAAACAACATTTCAAACAGAATTTCAGAATTGAGCAATTATCACTATGAGATAACAGATTCATTAATTTTAATTTTCCATATCTTTAAATAGGATCACTAAAATCTATTACATTAAACTAATTACCTTTTATCAGGTATGTATTGTCTAACATTTCTGTGTCATTTTCTTCTTCTCTTTCCACGTACATTTTTGTGGAAGCCGTAGGGTTCACCGATTGTACTTCAACCAATTGACTTTGATATTTTGACATGCCAATTGACTTATTCAACTGCGAGAGTCGCAGAATTTAATGATATTTGTCATGTTTCCAAAACTGCTGGGTCAGTGTAACTATTACGGCCAATAAAGTTATCATAATAATAAAGTTTTACATATTTCCCAAATATCTTCAATGGGATCGAATTCATAATGGTAAGAAAGCAGCCTTAACACATTATGTTCAAAATTATGTATAATCTCGCCTACTATAAATATTTTTGGTTTTTTTATTCCTATTGACTAACTGTACTAATTCCAGTAAATAATCTTGTGGAAATAAGATATTTTCATTGGGTTAACAATTCTTCTATTTTATGTGCTGTCCAGGAATCTGTCCCAGAATCGTATGTAAACGATTGGTTGTATGTAAACTTTGAAGCAATTTTTTTTTCAATCATTTTAAAAATATCTCCCTATTTATGTGGTATCGTGATAATCAGCCGAAATGTTATGCAAAAAACAAAATTATTATCACAATCGTAAAAGCTATGAAGCCCTATGAATAGCTCTTCTGATGAGACCTATTAGGTCGAAATACGTATCAAGAGATACATAGGATTTGTTTGCGTGAAATCAAATATTTGCTGCCTTTTCTCATTTTAAAATTATTATCATTTATAAATTACTACAAAAATTAGGTGACAACTATCTCGGTCAATTATTTATGTATATTAATTTGGAAACTCCCAAAATCAACAACTTTTATGTTCTACAACTTTTATGTGAATAATTTTTCTCTAAAATGTATAAGAAACGTTTAATAGGCAAAAATATTTTTTTTGCCTATTAAATAAAACAAAATCAGCTGTACGTTTTCACGGATTTTTCATAAGCTACCTTAGAACCTTCAAATATTTGTATACGATTTTTGCAGAACTAAGAAACTATATAATTGGCAATGACACTATAAAATTCTATTAAATAACAGTAAATATTATAAATTTTTACTACATCTGCAATTATAATCACGGGTTAATTTTATTGATTTAGTATCAATATCTCCCTTTAATGTCGGTCAGATAGCTCAGCGGGCTGTGCGGCTGCCTCTCATTCGCTTCACTGTCGAATGGTTTAGTGGATGTGGGTCGAGCCCAAGCTCGGTGTACAGAAAACAAAAAGTCTAACGCAGCAGTTTAAAATTCTAGATGAATCTGCGGCTTAGACTAGTATATGCTGGGTTCTGATCGGCCTATGGTGGAGCAGTACGGCAAGAGATAAGGGCTTGCGGCTCGGTGATACTCCTCCATAGATCCCTACCGGACGGGCGTAATGCCTAAAAAAAAAACCGGATATATATATCTCCCTTTAATCATGATTACACTTCTTTTTAAATTAAAGAAATATGTCATAGCATGTTTACTTCAGCGATTAATAACAAGTCGAAAGAATTTTTATACTGTATGTTTCTCACAACATTTCTGACTAAATTTTCTTAAGTCCGGTGAATCTACTATAATATATAAATTATTGATTTTTATACTCACCTTTAGGTTTTCGGGACCTGGAAAAAAATTAAAAAGAAGGGGAGATAGCACACATCCTTTTCACGCATATCTTCGTCTTATGAACTAAAAACACGGTTAAGTGTGATCACTTTTACGCAGTGATAAGACGAATTGCAAAGAAGTTATAGTAAGTCAGATTTTTTTAAAACTTGGTGTCTAGTGAGAATATAGGTGTCAAAAATGAAAAACTATACCATTTTTTATACAAACTCGTAGAAGTAACCGATTTGCATAAAAACAAATTTAAATATTTAATATATGTCATGTTAATTCTTTGAACTCGATAAATACAGGTGAACATAATAAATTAAAACCTAATCATTTACACTTAGAAATAAAAATTGTGATTCTGAATCGATTGGTAATATTTGTATACATGACAGTCAATAGGCACATTTTGTTTATATCAAAATTTCTCGTCGTTTACAATTTAATTAATAATTGTTCATCTTAAATCACATCTCAAATTTGCATCGTTGAATCTTCTGCTTCTTCTCTAAACTTCTTTTACCCGCTAGGGTGTCAGATTTGTTGTTGTGTTGGGGTATATCCACTTTTTCCATTTTTTTTTTGTTTTTCGATATCATTTTTGTTGTAAATCATCCCTGTGGTTTTACCTGGTTTTATAATTTAGTGTCTCTAGCTTTTTTTTGGCCGCCCCTTTTTCGTTTCTTTACTTTTTTAGGTTTTACTCTTCTGTCTGACCATCTTTTGTCTCCCATCCTTTGTATGTGCCCAAAACATTTCAATTGTTTTCTGTTTTCTGTATTTTACTTATTACTTGTCATGGTATTAAATATTTTATTCTTTGTTTTCATGCTGATGTTTTTATCCCATAGTACCGGGTTCAATTTTGGTATGCAGTCTCTTGTTTGTCCTAGTCTTTTTTTATATCTTCCTCCGTTGTTCCTTTGTTTCATATTATGAAACCTAAATACTTATACTTGTCTGTTCCTTTGATTTGTTTATCTTCGTCTATTTCCAGCTGTTTTATTTCTGTATTCTCCGTTGTTATGTATTCAGTTTCCTTTAGGCTTATTTCCATCCAATTCTTTGTATATTCGTGCTCCAGTTTTCTCATCATAAAACTGAGGTCATCCTCGTCTTGTGCGATCACTATTTGGTCGTCAGCAAAACCTAGCGTATATAGATGTTCGTTCCTTACTGGTATACCCATTCCGTCGCACTTTTTTTTACCATGGTTTCAGGTTTTTCCCAGGAATATTTTGAACAGGGTGGAGGATGTGGAGCAACCCTGTAGTAATCCCTTTGTCGTTTTAAATGGACTGCATATTCTAATGCCCGTTTTGATAGCTACTTCGTTATTCTTGTAGAGTACTTTTACCGCGTTTATTAATCTTCGTGAAACTTCGATGTCTTCCATTGCTTCCCATAGCTTGATTCTAGGTATTATCCTAGAATTAGATTCATATGCCTTCTTAAGATTAACAAAAGCCAGATGGATGGATCTATTTTTGGCCATTCGTTTTTCTATTAATTATTCGACCGTGTTAATGTGATCTTAGCATGCTTTCTCCGCTGTGAAACTTGCCTGGTCTCCGATTTTAATATTTCTAATTTTTTCTTTATGGTCTTTCCATACAGTCTGCCTATAGACGATATAATGCTGATTTCCCGATAGTTTTCGCAGTTTTTTTCTATTTGTTTTCTTGTATATTGATGTCATATATGCTTGGGTCCATTCTGCCGGTAAGTCTTCTTCATTCAGTGCTCTCTTTTTATCAATTTTTATAAATTCATTTGGTATTCCGCCGGAACCTTCTGCTTTTTTTGTTTTTTAGAGTTTTGATCGTTATTTTTACCTCAGCTAGGCTTAATTCGATTTCGTCATATGTGTAAATTTCTATTCCGTCTATTTCTAATTCTTTGAATTCGGGGCGGTCTTCGGTTAGCAATTGTTTATAGTATTCTTGCCATTCGTTTACTTTGATTTGACCAATCTTGATTTTCTCTGTCTTATTTCTTTGGATCGACTTTAAGATGCGCCATGACTCTGAAATTCTCGTTCCTCCTATGTGCTGTTCTATCTCTGTGCATGTTTTTTCCCATCTTTAATTTTTTTCATTTGCCACTTTTCTTTTCACTTACCAGAAAAGAAATACATAAACCAATTAACAACGTTTCTAGAAGAAAAGACCAAGAAACAGCATGTATAGGCAAAGCGTTTTTGCGCTATATATCCGGGGTAACAGACAGAATTGGGCGGCGAATACGCAAAAAAGCCTTGGTAAAGACTATTTTCAATCCGACAAAGAATGTCAAGGGCTGTCTAAGATCAGTGAAGGTCAAACGCGACCTATTAGCAAAGGCCGGAGTATACCGAATACCATACACATGTGGAATGGTATATGTAGAAACCACGAAAAGACATACAAACACAAAAATAAATGAACATAAAAGCCATTGTCGTTTAGGGCATATCAACAAATCTGCCATTGCCGAACACGCTTTGAGCAGCGGAGAACATCAGATGCTGGATAAAACATCCCAGTACTACCCACGGTTATATCGGGAAGGGGTGGAAATATATAAGCATCCAAATAATTTTAATTGAATAGAAGAAGGAATAAAAATTAACAAAACATGGATACCAATATTAAAATCCACAGACACCTTTCACTCGTCAGTTTCAGTCTCCAAGCGAAGCAGTAACATCTTTAGAAGATGCCAACCCCTAGATTAGATTAGATTAGATTAAGAGAGGTGACCTTTTGGCCTATTCCACTGCGACCTATTCCACTGCGACTGTGGATTATTCTGTGCATCACTGATCTGGCTGCGCCCTGTATAAAGATAGGAAGTGGTGGTAGATTCAACAGGACTTCCGACGATGCAGTAGCAGTTGTTTTTATGGCCCCCGTGATACATAGGCATGCTAGCCTTATGTATTATCTAGCAGCCTTATTGCTCCCACTTGCTGCGTCTTTGTCCACTACCTCACCGAGCCATAGGTTATCATTGGTATAATAACACTTGTGTATAACCATAGAGTCATTTTGGGATTAAGTCCCCAATTCTTACCGCACATTCTTCTACATATGCCCATGGACATAGTAGCTTTCTGTGTGGTTTTTAGAACGTGACTATTTCATGTAAGCCTATGATCAAAATATACCCCAAGGTATTTTGTGCCAACCCCTAGTGTTGGTGAAACGTCGAGAACTAATCTCAGAAGACAACGGCCTAACAGCCCGAATAAACTCATTTTAATAGTCAATTTGATTTTGCACAATGCTTTGCTATTGATCTTGTAGAGATATCGTAGTATAGAGTCTTCTAGGATATAGTTTATAGAAGGTGTTCTTTATGACCAGATTTTCCTATCGGCTAAATTGAATTAGTATTTCACCAGGCCGCCTCTATCACCCAGATCGTAAATACCAGTTTTTGTTTTATCTAGTTCTTCTGCTGTAGGCGCATGTTATTTGGTTTGGTGCATCTTTTAAGAAGTACAGTTCTGAGTGAATGTATAAATATGTACGTTTTTGACGCGTTTGTTTGAGTCCCTCGATAAAATAAAACTTACAATTTTTATGATCTTCCTCGTTGCTCGCTGAGTTTCAAAATGTTGCTCCAATCTTCGTATGACCCTGTGTAACCTAAAATGTCGATGAGCTTGTTTCTGCCATACCTAAAATGTGGATGTTCGTTCGTGTCATTTCCTGAATAGCATGATAAAGTTTTCCTGTTGCAAAGAGAGTTTGCATGTTTCAAGTTCCAATTCATTTTCATTACTCTTCGTATTTATGTTTCATGCAACGTTCCCGATTTAATCAAATCAATAAAATAAACTTTTAATTACGCCGTATGCATACTGTCTTCAAAATATAGTCAAAAGTACAATTCTGGCAAATTACTACAACACAAAACAAACATAACTTTTTAATAATCAAGTTATTACCATGGTGTCATAATTGAAGCGTACAAGCAATCAAATTTACACTCAATAATATTACTGTGTACAAATTATTAATTTGGAGGATGATTATTAAATTATTTGATTAAAGTAAGTATAAACTTAATTGAAAATAAACAGAGCACAAATTCAGTTCGTAATCTATCAATAGAGGACGTGTCTAGATTGTATTATGTAATGGTTTATTTGTGTTAAATTAATTATCACGTCTTGAATAATAAATTTTACTTGTGAGTTATTTACTTTACGCCTAACACAACCGTTATTATTATACTTTAATATTTAATTAATAAAAAAATAATGTATAGTAGTTCAGAAAAAAAAAGAGAAATAAATATTTAAATTATACAGGAGGAACATCGCAGCGGATTCCATCTTAGATGTTCTTTAGATGATCATGGGAATTATCAATAAAACTGTTGAATCTGAAAGTAGGTAAGTCAATTTCGTTTACGTCAACATGTCTCGCTACCAAAAGTGCGCGACCAATGAGCCAATTATGATTCAAGTAATTATTAGCGTAAAGCGCAGAAATTATCTAGAAATTTAATGAATTGTGTATTTGGGTGCAGTTTTATTTCACCGTTTTTAATATTCAGTAAATGTTTGGAATCCGCATATCTGAAAAGAGAAAACTAACTGATAATGTCTGTTGGAAGTCACCAGACAGTAGTAATATAGCATTACCGAATAGTTTGTCGTTGTCGTTTAAATTTGACATACTTCTCTCCTATACTTCGAGTAAATCTTTATGAGTAATAGTACAGTGATCCCAAATAACTAAATTCGTTTGCTTCACTCTCAAACATTACACTTCTTTTTTTAATGTTACATATTGCATTTGGTTTGCTATGGACGTCTAATTGCAACTTGAGTACTGAATGTGCTGTTCGCTGACCATCAAACAATTATCTGAATCAACAACTTAAAGTTGCCTACATTTAGGATATCTTAACTATTGTAAATTATCATACATTATAAATAATATTACAATTATGATAAAAATTAATATGGAAAATTTTATGGAATTATTATACTCAATTAAATTTTAACATTTTTCAACATTCTCAGTAGATTTTAAAATTTTAGTTGATTTAGAATGTTTTTCAATAAATTTATAATTATTAAAATGTATTGAACTAACTTATGTTTTTAAATTTATTGCAGAGAAAACGTTAAACAATCGTTTCTTATTGTAAATAAACAATGTTGTTTGATATTACCTTTAATTTTAATTATACGTAATTCTGTCAAAAAATAAAAATATTTTACTCAGGAGTAAAAATCACATTTTTTAAAACATTTCATATACAACTAATAAAAAATAATATCTATATTAATATTATATGGTATAGATCAATATATTTTAACTGTTTGTATGGAAAAATAAAACTTAGCTTTCACCATTTCTTAACCAATCGATCATTCCACCTTAAAACTAATGGTATGCTATCACCACAAACAAAACTAGAGAATGGTATTCCGCAAGGATCAGTTTTAAGCCCTACACCTTTTTTAGTAGCAATAAATGATGTCCTAGCCAATATGAACTCACCACTAAATGGTCTCTTATACGCAGACGACATTGTTATCTATGGGAGAAGCCAAAATATGGAAAACATCACGAGCATGCTACAAACGTTTTTACATTAACTAGAGGAATGGTCGCAAAATTTTGGATTTCAGTTTTCTACAGAAAAAACACAATTTATATTATTCACAAGGAAAAGCTTCCCTAATCACTTTCCACTTTCACTATCACTCTCACTATTTAACAAGCCTCTAGTTCGAAAAAATAATGTAAAATTTTTAGGAATGACATTTGACCAAAATCTAAATTGGAAAGAAGATATTAAAAAATTGGCAATCGAATGCCAAGCAAGACTTAATATCCTTAAATCACTATCTAAAAAAGACTGGTGGGCAAATAGACAAACTATGCTCTCTCTCCCTACAGAACTCTAATCAGATCTAAATTAGACTATGGCGCGATAGCATATTCAACGGCCACTGAGTCTTACCTTAAAATTTTAGATTCAATACACAAGACTGCACTCCGCATTGTCTTGGGAGCTTACAGAACCACACCAATAGAAAGCCTGTATTGTGAAGCAGCTGAATCATCACTATATCACAGAAGAATGTACTTAAAGTTAACCTACGCAATTAAATCAAATGCAAATCCTAACAACTACACCTTCAAATATGATCACCTTAACCGATTATCAACATGGTTTTCCAATAAACCACGTCTACATAAACCTTTCTACCACCGAATCAAAATAGATCTCTCATCTCTGAACACCACCTTACCTCCTTGCTTTCCCGTTAGTTGTGAACCTTCTGCGCCTTAGACTTTGGGAGTACATAAATAATAACTACCCTAACATCATTGGACAAACACACTACTAACTATAGTATAATACATCAAAATCTACAAAACTTATTATCAAAGTATAAAAATTTCTCTCAAATTTATACAGATGCTTCAAAATCAACAGATGGCGTGGGAGTAGCAGTTATATCCTCTAATATGTGTCAAAAATATAAGTTGCCAATACACTATAGTACTCTTAATGCAGAATTATATGCCATATACGAGACACTCACATATATTATATCCTCAACAAATCCGAAATATATAATGTTGACTGATTCACTAAACTCACTACAATCTATAGGAAGAATATACCAAGACAATCATATTCTTGAAAAAATAAAACAAAATCTGATAGAGATAGAAAACTGTAATAAGAAGGTAATCTTTATTTGGATCCCATCATATAATGGTATTAGAGGTAATGAAGAAGCAGATAAGTGTGCGCGTGAAGCCGTCAATTCAGCTGACTCTATTATTGTAAAATGTTTCAAGTGTTATCAAATCGCGGATCCTAAGTGATTGGCAAAACCGGTAGGAATTTTCAGTGTCCAATCTTCGGAACATTAAACCGGACATTAAACCATGAAGATGTCAATAACTCGTCTTAGATTAGGTCATACCAGTGCCACGCACAAGTTCTTAATTACTTAAGAATCCGAACCAAAATGTGAGCAGTGTAACGTTAAGCTTTCGGTGAAACATGTTGTAGACTGTCCAGTTTTCTCCACAGCAAGAATCAAGTATGGTATCTCAATAAACTTGGTTTATTGAGATAAGAGAATAAGAGAAAGAGAAGAGAATTGAGATAGGAGAAAGCACTTGGTGCAAATTGTTCATTCACAAATATGTTAAACTATTTAAAAAGCTATTAATTTTATTAATATATAATATATTTAATATTGTAAATCTGATTCTCGCTAATAACCTTCGGGTTGATGCGAATTTGTAAAAAAAAAAACAAAAATAAAACTGATTTTACTGTTTACAATTTCATCCTATTTTTTTGAGTTTTTGCGATACGAAAAAAGTAAAAATACACGAGGTTTGTTAAGCGTCAATATGTTTAAATGACCTACCATCGTAGTGAAGGTAGACTCTTAATAAAACCATATTTTCTTACCTATTAGACCTTCCTAGGACTTAAAATAATTATTTCAAACCAAAATTGGCCTATTCGATTTAGTCTACAATAAAAAAGTAATAAAAACATAAAACCAAAGGTAATCGCCCAATCATAAGATAGGTTTAGTCATAAAAGTAAAGAGATCAAAATAAATGAAAACTTCTTACATCTTGAAAACATCTTAATTTCATTTATGTTTTTATGCAATGACTCTAAAAGGTTTCTTAGAATAGAATGCTGTATGGTGTAATTATCTTCCAAATTCTAAATAATAGCCAACGCAAATTTTGGATCCAGTGATAAACGCAACAGCTGCTTTTAATTATGAAGTGTCTGTTTTCTAAGCTGTTACGAGATTATGATTGTTGTCTTCTGGATATTTTTTAAAAATAAGTTACCTTGCGTTTGGATTTTACGTAATTAATCACCAGTGACAAACCGAGAATAATTTGAATGTTAAAATAAACATAAATTTATTTTAAAAACTTTTGCCTGTTTTCACCTCTGAAAATCGGTTATTTTTCATTAAAGAACATTAGAAAATTTGGCTTTTTTAAATTAGTTTTATCTCTCTACAATCAATGTCGTATTTGTTGTTTTTATTGTATTTTATAAACGCAAAGGTATGCCAAGTACAATTAGCTCTTTGTTAAATTTTCTGCACCCTGTTTTACTTTTTTAGCTCTACTAAAACTTTTTCTGAATTAGCTCCTTCCTGTTCAGTTTAATTATAAAATACGTCATAAATCTCACCATATTTGCAACTTCAAGTAACTATTTAAAAACTTGACAACACAACAAGAACATTAAAACTTTAGAAGGGCGTACAATTTCTTCTACTTAAAGCTAAACCGAGAATCGATATATTCCGTTCATTTTTAAAATTTACTAACACGCAATTAGGTATTTCGTTGCAGAGCTCGACAGTTTATCTTTCTACTTCGTTTTTTAAGTAATTTAAATACCCCGATGACTAAAGATAAACCAATTGTTTTCTTTGTGTTAAATATGTAATTAGATAAGGCAAAAACTGGGGCTCGTTCATGAGACACCCCAGAAAAAGGTTCAAAAAGAAAGCCATACAAAAAGTGGTACCAATTTTATTTAAAAATTTTTATGCAAATTGTAAAATTCAACTTTTTGGCTGGCTCGAATGGTCTCATCGATCACCAGATTTGTCCTTCCTGGATTTTTTGTGTGAGAACACTTAAAAAGTAAAATCTATAGAATACTACCCATATCTTTATAAGATTTACGTCAACGGATGCCTAATAATTCCGCAAATGTTTCGAAATATGGAAGAAGTATCGTATAAACCTTTATTACTGTATGGACGCCAGAGGTCATCAGTTTTACCATTTTAGATCAATGAAGTTAGTAAATAATAAAACTTTTTTCGTGTCAATTATATAGTCTTGGTTGACAGTTAAAATGTGTAGGATAAGATTAATAAAAGGACTCTTTTTTAGGGATTCATCAATTTTTTATTGGAAATATATTTAAATGAAAAATCAAAATACCAAACTCAATATTTTGTTCCTAACTTAAAAACTTGTGCAATAAGGGATTTATCAACATACAACTTTTTCAGAAATAAAGATAAAAAAAAAGATACAAAAAATGAGATGCTAAATTAAAATCCGATAAGATTATCAAGATAAGATAAGATATAAGGTTAAAGGCTTCAGTTAGCCCTAGACTCCAGCACAGATCAGAGGTAATGTAAGTCGACAAAATTTCACCAGCTCCTGGGGGACATGTTAAATGCCCCCAGTTGTAGTTTTTATTAATTACTGAAGTTAATGGTCTATTGCATTAACCTTTGTAAATTCCACGAGGATTTATTGTTACTAATGTCTTTCTAGTGTTTTTCTGTGGCCAAATAATTTTTTTAACAACTTTTTAATAAACTGATGATGGAATTATTTAATTCCGAATAGATCTTCTTTAAAATAAAGTTTTAAGCTTTTAATAAGCATTTTTTATACCTTGATACACACGAATACTACGTGTTTTGTATTTTAATTATTTAATAAAATTTGTTTAAATTACCCAAACTTGATCCCTAGAAGCATTAGAAATGTGGTGTTACCGACGCATTTTGAAAATATCATGGATGGATCGCAAAACAAACGAACAAGTTCTCGAACAACTAGGAAAACAATGCGAAGTTTTAAATTCCATAAAGATCAGGAAATTGGAATACTTGGGACACATCATGAGAGGTGAAAAGTACGAACTACTAAGGAATATAATGCAGGGTAAAATCAAAGGTAGAAGAAGCGTAGGAAGACGTAAAATCTCGTGGCTACGCAATCTCCGTGAGTGGTTTGGATGCAGTTCAATTGAACTATTCAGGCGAGTAACCAATAAAATTATAATTGCCAGAATGATTTCCAATCTTCGATAGGAGTGGAACTTGAAGAAGAAGAAACTTGATAGTCTCATGGTGTTTGAACCGTGTGCAAAAGGTGGTTAATTTCTAAGGCTGGGCCAGAAAATTTGTATACATCTTCTGCCTGTAAATTTAGACCCAAAAGATTTCCAAGACTTGCCATGAACTATCCGCAGGACGCACCATTATCTTCACCACATCGCAGCAGTTCCATTAAACAGAAACTTAAAGGATTAACCTTTAAAAGAAAATCAGATGTACGCCCAGAAAATGGAGAAGTATCAGAAACCCCAATTGAACCTTAAAAGTCGAAGCAAGACATCGATTTTTCACTAATGAGGGGAGCTGTTATATGTAAAAATAGTTACCTTGAACCACTCAAGGGTTACCGACATTTTGATTTCGCAATATCAGTCCGTATTTCATCATCCTTTCAGCAAGCGTTCCCATAGAGATAGCTAACCATGCACGGACATCAAACTCTGACCAAAGCTGGCCTTTCGTGGGAAATGCCGACACCACATTTTGTAGGAAGATTATGAATTTAGGACTTTAAAATTATTGTCTCACTCGTTATTTAAGTTTCTTGCTAATAACATATTCGTATTATAATTTTATTGGCTTTATTTTATCATAGAACGAAGTGCAACTTTTAATTGTGAAATAAATCTTTTTTAAAAAGTCAATCAAGAAGTTAGTGATTTAACTAAATGTTGCTTAAACCTTGCGATCCCACCATGTTCAGACATCCTACAATTTTACGCGTCTGATTAATTCAGTGTTTAATTTCGGTTTCTCCCAAGCCGTTCTTATCAACGAGTGCAGCTAAATATTTAAATTCTGTAACTTGTTTGATTTCCACGTTCTCGTCTATCAAACCTTGCATTTGACTTGATAAATAAATATTTTGTTTTCTTCGTTCTGACTTATAATACCCATTTTACCTATTTTTTGTATAGACGCTTTATTATACATTCTAGATCACAAGAATCTTGAGCTAGGACGACTTGGTCATCTACAAAGTTCAGGGAGAAAAGTACGCCATTTTCTATGTCGATTCAAATTCCCTGGCAGTGGTTTTTTTAATTTTGGGAGGCTGCCTCAATATATAAATTAAACATTAAGGGTGACAAACTGCATCCTTGTCTTAGTCCTTAAGTTACTTTTATTGGCTCTAATATTTGGCTCCGATTTTTACGGAAGTAGTGTTATCCCTGTATACTTCTGTGATTATTCCTAAAATGTATGAACTACTGCGGAGTTGTTGTAAAGTTTGCCACAAATTTAAGTCTTGGAACTGTATCATACGCCTTTTTTAGGTCGATGAAGGCTAGATGTACTTTGTTACCAACCACTATTATTTTTTCTATTAATTGTTGAAGTATAAACAAGTTATCCGTGCAAGATCTACCAGGCGTAAATCCACTGTGGTCTTCGCTAATTAGATTGTCCTACATCATCTTGTATTTTTCCATTTATTATCTTTCCACACAATCTCCCGAAAGTATGTAGGACACTTAATCCTCTGTTGCAGTTAGAATCTTTTCGATTACCTTTTTTAAAGATGGACACTTGGTGAGCGGTTTTCCATTCAGATGGTACTTTAATTTGTTGGCAGCATTAATTCATTAGAAAAGTCATTCGTTCTATTAGGAGTGGACCTCCTGCTTTAACTAACTCTACAGCTATATTGCCAGGTCTTGAAGACCTTCGCCTGTTTTTCATTTTAATTAACGCAGTATGGACCTCGTTGTTAATGTGAATGTTAATATTTGTTTATCTCTCTATACTGTATTACCCTCCCATAGGTATATTTCAATCTGGACTCTTGGATTGGAGTAAATTTTTATAGTGATTTGCCCATTTTTTTTATAGGAATTAAGTTGCTTAAGAAGATATTGGTGTTGTTCTTTAGATTAATGATAGTTGTCCATGCCATCCGTAGTCGGAAAGCCACCATTTGATTGTTTACTTTTCCGTTTTTCCTTTGATACATTACTCTATTGCTAGATGTTTTGTTTGTTAGCCATTTTTCATATATTTTGTTTTTTTTTATTGTATTATTTCTTTTAAGTCTTCTGTCATCCATGGTGGTTCGTGGTGTTTTTTGCCGTTGTTCTTTGTTCCTAATACTTCATAAGCATGTTTTTATTGTCGGTTCTAAGTTGTTGTATACATTCATATTTCTTCCCATCTCATTTAATTTCTTTTCTAATTTAGATTGAAAAAGATGTTTAATATTTGGTTGGAATAAAAGGTGCAATTTATATCTCTACGTTTTGTACTGTGTAGTATTGTTTCTCTCACTTTCTGTTTGTAATAGTGTTTAAAGGGGCACAAAAGATTAGCTTAAAGAAAGTACAACATAGTATACACATATTATGTATACATAGTACAACATACATATTTTAGTGATCTGTCCCTCAGCACTCTTCAGTCTTGGCACTTAAATTTTGATTTATGTCACAATATTATATAGTCTATGATCGACTTCTGTTGGAGTGAAGGTCGTTTCCAAGAGTACTTATAAAAATCTTTATGTCAGAATTGGGTATTCAGTATTTTTAAACCAAAAAGTTGACATAGCTCAATTAAGCTGTCCCCTGAACCATTTTTGGCATTTGGCATTTGGCATTTGGCATTTAGGTTTCCTAGCAGTTTTATTTCTTGATGACTTTTTATTTTATCGCAAATGTTTAATAACTCTTCATAAAAAAAGTGTTTACTAGTGTAATTATCTAATTTTATGTTAAATATTACTGTGATATTCAAAATCTTAGTGCGCCAAGCAATTAATTAGCTAATTAATTAATTAATTAAGGCTGTTTTATCGGTACACCAAAACCTAGATACAGTGTTTTCTCTGTTATTTACCGACAAAATATCTTGAAATTTGGACACGTTATTCAAAATTATGTTGCCTTTAAACTGATGGTTTTACTTTTTTAATTCTTGTGAAAGTTTTTTTGAAATATCGGATTATACAGTTTAACGTTCTATTATAACCAAACTTTTTACGCCCATCACTTGAAAGAGTTTTTTTTTTCTGTAATCGTTGGTTTTTTTTCCACCTTTTTATGTTCAGTAATAATCGAGAAAAGCGTGTTCAAACTTTGAAGAAAATTGCTAAAAAATACTGAAATCTAATAGGGAAACGTGTTACTCATCATTGGCATTTAGTTTCATCGTTCTCAAATCTAATGAACGTACGGTCAGATAGTTTGATTTGAAATCAATTTCAAGCTATAACTGCGAAATTGTTTATTTCTTAATTACTATTAAACTGGGAATAAGCCACAATTAAAGATAAAAATACGTTTATTGACGTTTCAATTTCCACTTCGGAAATCGTTCTCAAAATATAAACTAAATAGATAATAAATAATCTAATATAAAATGTTTATATTTTGAGAACGATTTCCGAAGTGGAAATTGAAACGTCAATAAACGTATTTTTATCTTTAATTGTGGCTTATTCCCAGTTAATAGTAATTAGTTTACAATGCCACAAGAAAATAGCTTCAGAACAATGTTTATTTGTTTGTGACAACAAATTAATTTTTTTTTGATAATAATATTTTTATGTTATTTTAAATTTATTATAAATAAACACCATGATGTTTTTTACAGTCACGTTTCACAAATTTATATTAAATACTATATTTAGCTAAGACATATAAATAAAAATGTGATAATTATTTTTAAAACATCTACGATAATCAAACAAAAAAGGTATTCCCGACAAAAGTAATTTGAATGGAGAATAATGCATTTGTTGTCATTAAACCATCCGCCGGCCGGCGCCACTGCGAAAACAGCTGTATCCGTCGTCGGCTGGCGTAAGCAGTAAGGAAAAGTAAGTGATACGCCCATTTTAAATCGCAGTGTGTTTTGACTGCAAAAACAGCCGTAATTAAAATTATTCAAATGATATGGTTATGATTCTATCACACTTTTTAATTCTCTTATCTCAGGGTTATATTCGTGCTTCAATATCTATGCTTTACATGTGAAAGGTAAGGTCCAAAGAATACCGGAATAATAAAAAACATAATATGATATAACATTATATATTGAAATAAAAATAATGAAATAAACTTCACACTCAAATGTTTTCAATAAACAATATATCATATAATGATTCTCAAAATTTTGTTCTACGTACGTGAACCTTTAAAGTTAATGGTACAAACAATATTAGTTAAAATCTCAAAATCCCAATTATTATTCTAAATCTCCTAATCAAAATATTTATATCTTTTCTAAAGTAATTGTAAAAATTGTGTTATCAATAAAAGAAAAACTGCAGAAAACAAAACTATCTCTCTATGATGATGAGTGGTCCAAATTCTTGTTCCTTGTAGCCTACACTATCTATTCTTAGCAGCTCCCTAGGTAATCAGCAATCTTACAACAAATTGTTGCAAGTTTATTGTCCTTAATTATCTCCTTCAAATGCACGAATCGTTCAAATTATGCTACCCTCTTCTCCTCTCGATAAACTGAATCTCTCATTGGCCTGAGTGAAAAATGACTCGTGGAATATCTTCTCTTTACAATAAACTAAATCTCTCGTTGGCCTGAACAGTGACTCTTGGAATATAAGTAGAAAAATATGACTTACAATCTTTTACTTGATCAGCTTCTGTCAGATACACTAACTACACGAATACTCACAAACTTTAACTGCTACTGCTTCCTACCTCTGGGAAACTACCCGAGAACAACGGCCGTTCGCCTTGCACCCTTGGAAACCAACTGACTATATTTTTTTTCTTCAAAAACTAACTAAAGTCTCATTCTCAAACCAACCATCTCACCTTTTTCAATCTCATCAAATCAAAACGCGTCATATATCTCCCATTTCTTCATTTCGATAATACAAACAAATTTTTACCTACAATTATAAAATTTCTGAACATTACTTACAAACTAATCTTTTTCTACCAATTCTTATAAACTAACAAAAACATATCTTTCTAAAATCTATTCTGTTGTCCTAATTACTGCATAAGTTTATTTGGAAAACATTCATTATCTAAGATTTCACTTAAGCTCTTCACGTCACTCAAATATATTTTAACAAAGAAAATAATTTATGCATATCCTACGTTTTGTTCAATATAGGTAATCCAAAGATAAAAGACTTTCATTCTTCGAAATGTTTGTAGTCTATTATTCGACTTATCTGAATTATTTTAATTTTTTTAACTTTGAAATATTTTAAGTAAACCAATATTTTTCTCGATTTTACATATCATAACAATATATTGTTTTATTAACCTTTTACAAAGTGAGGTATTGAGTATTTCGGCTTTATTTAGCTCATTTATTTCCCTTTTTCAACGATAAAAACCTCTTATCGCTATATTTGCTTTACTTAATTTATTTTCGTTTATTACTGCAATGTTTTAAGTAACTGAAGCGGTCTATATAAAGAGACAATATTTTACAATATAAAAGTCTAAAGTAGCTTTTGACGTTGCAAAAAACAATTATTTCGCTACCCTAGGCAATTATTTCCCACATAACTATTATTTTCACCGTTATACCTCCCTTTAGACGAATATAATAAGCAACAGTTGTCGTAACGTTAACCTATTTAGATTAAAGTCCCACAGTTTTTATAAATGGCTTACATTTCTTATCTTGTTCTTTTACTCACGCAACATTTCTGCGTCAGAATCGTATTATTTTACTAAATGTGACAAATTGCTAAAGATATCCATTAGGAATAAGAAATTAATGTTTGTGATATTTCCTGAATTTAATTTAATACATATTCAATATAATACCTGGTTGGACAGGTTCGTGTTTTATGGTCGCAATAAAAATATAGGGTCGCCCGGAAATACTGCTGTAGAAGAAGGCAAAAATACTTCTTTTTTATAGCAAAATTATACATAATATTTGAAGAATTTGCATTTAAAAGTGATTCAGTATCTAGAACTCAATATTTAAAAAAAAATTCATTTATTTATTATTATTACAAAATAAATATTAATCACTATTTTAAAATTATATATATATATATATATATATATATATATATATATATAGAGTCTGTAGCATAAGAATAAAGGGCAAATGGTTCAATCTATCGATATTCTCAGTGTATGCACCAACCGAAGAAGCAGCAGAGGAAGAGAAGGAAGAATTCTATGACTCCCTAACCCGATTATACACGGAAGCCCCAAAACATGACATCTAAATAATATTAGGGGACTTAAACGCAAAAATAGGCAAAGAAGAACACATAAGGCCGGTAGCTGGAAATCAGAGTCTACATGACATTACCAATGACAATGGTTCAAGGCTGATTGAGGGTGCAACATGATTATCAAATTATCAAAAGCACCCAATTTGCCGGGAAAAATATATATAAGGTAACATAAGGATCAAATGATGGAAGAACGAGGAACCAAATTGATCACGTAATAATTGATGGGAGGTATTCCAGTAATATAATAGACGTAAGAACTAGACGGGGACCAGATAGTGATACAGACCATTTCCTAGTAAAGGCCAAGCTCAGAACTAGAATCTCAACACAAACAACAGACAAACAGATGAAGATCGAAAGATGGAATGTGTCTAAGTTGGAAGAAGAAGAGGGTAAGAGACAATACCAACTAGAATTGAGAAACAGATTTCAGGTGTTGGAAACGAAAGAAAATAAAAGAGAAAATATAGACCAGAAATGGCACTCCATTAAAACGATCATTACAGAAACAGCAGAGAAGTGTATAGGTCGGAAAAGAAAAGTAAAAAGAAAAAAATGGTTTGATGAAGAATGCGAGGATACCTTAAAAGAAGCAAACAAAAAAAGAATCGACTACCTAGCAAACCCGACGGATGAAAAGCGTGAACAATACAATAAAGAGAGAGAGCCTTAGCCAGAAGAACAGTAAGGAGAAAAAAGAGACAACATTTACAACAACAAATTGATAAATAGAACGTGAACACAGAAGCAAGCAAAATACAAAATTCTACAAAGAAGTAAGACAACATAAGAAAGGTGCATATATAAGAACACCGAACTTTGTGAGAGATAAAAATGAGCAAATGATTACAGCTGAAAATAAAATAATCTAAAGATGGGCTGAATACTTTGAAAGTCTTCTAAATGTCCAGGTAGACGCGGATGGAAATAAAGCAAATTGTGAGTACCAAACGGCCGAGATAGAAGTACCCACGCCAAGCCTGGAAGAAATTATCACGGCGATAAAAACCCAAAAAATGACAAATCCCCGGGACTAGACAATATTGATGCAGAACTGATTAAAAAAGGAGGGCATGAACTTAGAACTAAAATACACCAATTAATGAAAGAAGCCTGGGAACAAGAAATAATGCCAAAAGAATGGAGTGGCTGTACTATCGTGCCAATGCATTAAAAAGGCAGAAAGGATACATGTGGCAAGTACAGGGGAATCTCACTAATCGGTACTACATATAAGATATTAGCTTCAGTTGTACTAAAACGATTACTGCTATATACAGAGGAAATTATTGGCGATTACCAATGCGGCTTTAGGCCTGGAAGATCAACAATCGACCAAATATTTACTATCAGACAAATGCTAGAAAAGTATTGGGAGTATAATAAAGAAGTACACCAGATCTTCATAGATTTCAAACAAGCATATGATTCCATGGATCGCTTAAAACTGTGGAGTGCAATGATGGAGTTAGGCGTACCAAAGAAGCTGACCATGATTGCGGGATTGTCAACAATTCCTTTGCACAAATTAGAATAGGGGGCAAAACTTCAAAGGCTTTCGGCATAAGCACCGGGCTCAGACAGGGAGACCCGCTGTCCCCATTACTATTTAACCTAGCATTGGAATACGCAATGCAAAAAATCTATACCAGAGTCAAACCACACATAACTGCCAGAGGAGCAAAGAATATTCTCACATTTGCAGATGATGTAGATGCAGTAGCACAGACAACACTGGAAGTTAAGGATATAGTATCGAACTTTGAAGAAGCAACACTAAGCGTAGGCCTGAAAATAAACGAAGAAAAAACTAAATACATAGTCGTATCAAAACAGGAACGACAGCGAATAAGACAAAACATTACCATAAACGATCATAATGTTGAGGTGGCCAAAGAATTCAAATACCTAGAAGCAACAATTACCAGTGAAAACACAGGAGAACGGGAGGTTGAAATACGAATACTGGCGGGGAATAAATCATTCTTTGCCATTTAACATCTAATAAGGTCAAAGCTTCTCTCAAGGCGTGCCAAAATCCAAATGTACAAAACCATAATACGACCAGCAGTGACATATGGAAGTGAAACATGGACATTGAGAAAGAAAAAAATCAATAAGCTATTAGTATGGGAACGCAAAATCTTGCGAATTATATATCGATGGTGCAGAATGGAAACCTTCGATGTCAAAAATCTTAGTTTTTCAGGAGGAAGAAATAACTCTCTAAAGTAGCTTCTGAGCCAATTCCTTCACAGCAATTGATTTCTTAATACAATTAGAAATGCTTATTACAAATAAAAGTAACTTTGTAAAAAACTTTTCATTAACTTCAGAGTAATTTGACATAGACGGTTTGGCATCAAAAATATTGCTGAAAATACTGACATAGGAGGTTTCCTATCATTCATTTGGGTAGTAATGAATTAAATGAAATGTGGAGAAATTTGTTATGAAAAGCAATTTTATTCAAACTGAAATAATTATTATTGGATATAAAAAATTAAAAATAGATCATTAACGTTCAAAATGTCTTAACAGGCTGTTAATGAGGAAGTAAGTCATAAAATGAATGGACATCCTTCGGTATGACTGCCTTCAATTGCTGTAGATGCTCCCATTTTAAGTCAGCAATTTTTATTCTTGTCCTGTATAAATCAGGATAGACAAAATTACCCAACAGAGATTTCTGGCGACGTGGACGTGGTAGTACCTGGAATTCTTCATCAAAATTCAATTTGTATTTTATTTCTCCAGTCGGTAGATATAAATAATGGCACACATCATTCACGGTGGGGTCGGATACCTTTTTTCCAGGTCTGATGGAGGAGTACAATTCATTGGTGGTGTAGTCCTTGAAAAGATCGAATGTTATGGAATGAGCTCTGTATGGAGACGGTTTCAGCCTAGCTTCTCTTGTTACTGACACATAGTCTGATGGCAAGTATATTTCTCTGTTAGCTAGACGTCTTTCTATAGTTGCATGTACAGAGTCCACTTCCATTTGTGTGTGACCGACATGCAGATATTTCTGGTGAATAGTGAAATTTGTCTGAACTGCTAAATTTAAAAGAGCGTTGGATAAAACTTTATTCTTATTCTGGTAGCCACAACCGTCACTCCATATTTTTATAATTTTAGGAATTGTTGGCTTCCAGTTCCTTATCAACTTCTTCAAATGTGAAATCAACAAACTTGCGAAGTTTGATGATTTCAGTTCCCCTTCAACCTCGCTCCACCAGTAACAGTCTACTTCAGCATTATTCAAATTGTACACAGTATAATTATGGTTACATAGTTTGGTTTTGAAATAAATCGCAGAAGCTTTTAAAAATGGGCATAACTTGACTGCTTGCACATCGACACACAACGCAACAAATTCATTTCCAGCAGCTTTGCGTTTGTCATTTTCTTTTTCTTGACGTGCTCGATCCTTGGCTTCAACGTGCTTTGCATACAGCTCTTCTGACAAATTACCGACTTTGTGTTGGCAACACTTATCGCATTTATCTTTTCGTGGCTGAAACAATGCAACATTCACCTCACACAGAATTTTATTAAATGTAAACCTGCTTAATGGTTCATTGCCAGAATTATCACATTTGCCCTTGTACAGTCTGTACAACTCCATTTCTGAGTGGAAAGTATTTTCTAAGTACAATTTTCCTGTGTCTTTCCGACAGTAGTGTGAAGGGGTTTTTGGAAGTGAATTGACAAAAGAAACAGCAAAGTCTCTTTTAGTACCATTATTTCCAATATGTACTTGCCTGCTAGGATTGTTACATGGAAGCTTTTGGTTCATACCATGAACAACATTTTTTGACCAGCTTTTAACACTCCAAACACCTAAAGCAAAAGTGTTGCAGAACATTTCCCGACAAACTTCTTTCCTTTCAGTCCCAACTTTCAAAAAGTAATGGAATGTGGCACCTCTACGATCTCCAGACTCAATTCGACGCTTTTGCTTTGGTGGAACACAATCAACTAAAGATGCAACACAAGCTCTCCTTTGATCCCAATTTAGTACAGACCAAAAGTGAATAAAAATTTCCTTACGTGTTTCATCACTTATTTCAGGACAGAATCTCTTCTTACAGGTTTTACAAGATAATGATTTGCACCTGGGTCCCATTTTTCGTTCTTTCTTTTCTACTTCTCCATCTTTCTTGTTTTTTCTTCTGACACGGCCTATGTAACTTTTGCCTTTCTCTCGAAGTGCTTGCATTTTATTACGTTTCCATTCGTTTCTATTACATACCCCTTTTCGTTTTTTAGTAATTGGATCAACACTATTTTCATTCTCTGTAGTTCTGCCATCTTTTGTTTCGTCATCAGAATTTTCATTATTTTCTAACACATAATCTGGATCATCTACATCACATTCTTCAGCATCACCGTGGGGTATCTGAATATCGGTAGAGATAGTAGAACATAATTCCTCAGCAAACTCGAACTGATTTGCAGTGGTGCCATTATCAACTTCTGTTGTCATGTTCTCTTTTGTAGTGTTACATTGTGTATCATTTGCACAAGAATCATGAGACAGTTGCATATTATCTGGGTCATTTGCATTGTCACATTCGTTAGTGTACTTATCACTTACATCAGTAGTAACACTCAGTGCTACCAGTGTAGAATAAACGGTGGGTTGACTTACAGTTGGGTCAGTGTCAATTTCCATTGCACACGTTACGGATGTAGGACATTCACCTGGAACACAATTACAAAAAATTAATAGAAATAGAAATGATTTTATTCCTTCAAGTATACAGAATTATACAATTGGAAACGGCAATACAGATGAATACACACAATATAAATAAGTAGGTTAACATTGTTTACTGTGTCAAAAATAAAAACATTCAGAACAATAATTCTCATTTACCTAATATCACAATTTTATTTCTCTAAAATACATTTCGGTTGTTAAATAATAAAACAAATCAAAATGTTGTGCTATTTATATGCTATCTAATTCAAAAAACTGTACAATGCTATTAGAATTTTTCTGGCGGCTAATTAATAACGCTCTTATAATTGAAACAATTTTCCATTGGTAATTGGAAGAAGTCTGTGAGAGAGTACAGAGGGTTTTCAAGAAGGAGGCGTTCCAAATCACGTTTGCATTTTGATTCAAGCAGAAATCTTGCCAAATATGGCAATACATTGAAAAGCTTTAATGATATTCTTTAATAAGAATAGGGCCTATCATCCTAAACGCCTGTTAATGCACAAGTACCCTTAAAATTTGAGTAACTAAGTGTAAATATAATACTCACTTATGACAGTATAGACTAGCTGTTCATCTTGAATAATGTCCTCCAAATTGCACACTGGTAGGTCTAAGTTTTCACTCTCTTCTTGCAATTCAAGTAAATTGAATGAGTTAGATGTACTTCATAAGTGATCAACATCTGGAATGTGGACGTCACCTGAAAAAAGGAAATAGTTTGTTGCAATAGCACTTTCTGGATAAGATGAAAGAACATTGAGTAGGTTTTAACTGTCTCCTATAATAAAAAGTACAGCTCTGTATGATTGTTTATTCACAATTCTCTTGTAATAGAACACGCATGGTACCAAATTACTTTGTAAATTGAGTGTAAAAAATAATTTGCAGAAAAAATATTGTTTTGAACACCGGTAGCCTAATAATGATGTGAATTGTTACCTGTATTTTCAATGTTTGGGGCAGCCATTCTCATAATTTTCTTCGTTCTTGAGGTAAACATTATTTTCTGTAACTTGGTAAAATGCTGAAATATAACCTCACATTAAATCACTGCTCGACTAACGATAAGCGAATAATGGAAAGCAAAAGAACACGATACAATTCGTATACCAGCTGTTGACTATAGAAGGTTGTAGCAGCAGAATATTGTTAAATTTGACATAGAAGGTTTTCACATTTTCATCATTTGTGAACGTAGAAGGATTCCGCAGCAAAAATTCAGTAACTGACTTGGGAGGTTTCCATATTTTTTATTGCTTTTGAACATAGAAGGTTTCCACAGCAGAATTTTAGCAATTGACATAGGAGGTCTTTATATTTTTCACTTTACAGCTGTTATTTGTTTTTGTATTGCCATAGGAGGTTTGTTAAGCACGCACAGCGATATTTTGCAGAGATATTCAACAAAAACCCGAATGTGATATTTTTTGACATCGAAGGTTTCCATTCTGCACCATCGATATGGTCCTTGCAGGGACAGCGTGACAAATGAATGGAGGAGCAGATACAACAATGAAATAGAGACTCTCTTCCGGAAAGGAAACATCGTAAGATACATAAAAGCCAATAGATTAAGATAGGCAGGCCACGTGGTACGAAGTGATGACGACAGACTGATTAGCAATGTGTTTTGAGAAAGACCAGATGGTAAAAGATCGACAGGAAGGCCTAGAAAAAGGTGGAAAGACGCAGTCAGGGAAGACCTGGAGAAGATGGAAGTAAGGCCATGGGAAATAATAGCACAGGATCGGAAACAATGGAGGCAATAGTAAACGCGGCAAAAACTCACGAAGAGTTATGACAATTTTAAAATTGCAGGCATTTATTAACATAACAATAAAACACTGCAAACTTTGTTTTTAAAACTTCCACAAAATTAATTATAATATCTTATCACTACAGATATTTCAGTAGAGCGCCTTTCTCAAGTAATCTATTTTTGGTATGTGTTTACTCATTACAGTCGTTAACTAAATAGGTTGGGGATCTTAAGTTGATTCAGTATTATGTCTATATTTTTTTAATTGTTAATTTCCATAGATTCTCATAAAGATAGCTTAACGCTTTTGTTTTGGATGTGAAGAATTTGAAATTTATTTTATGTTCTGGTATAAGTTTGTAAACACTTCTACCAGTTTGTCCGATAAAAGTTTTTGGGCAGTCGCCACACGTAAGTTTGTATACACTACTTACTGTGTAAGTGCTTTTTATTTTAGCTCTTGTTGTTTTTAATATATATACTTGCCCAAGTTGTTGTTTCTTCTAAAATCTGGTATTATTCCTTTCTTTTTTATGTATTTGTCTATTTTTATTCTTATCTTACCTATATATGTAATCGAACAGAATGTACTGTGTTTTTTTTTTCTCTTTGTTTCGGAAAACTAATATCAGGGCTTTCTTATGTAATTTTTTATTTCAAATTTCATTAATTTATGTTCATTGTACCCATTTTTTACTACTATTTGCTTATTGATTTTTAATTATATCTCAAAGTTGTATTTTGACATCCGAATTTCTATTAATCTATGTAACATGATATGGTAGGCTGCCAATTTATGTTGTGGAGGATGGGATGATGAATTGCGTATAGTCGTGTCAGTATGGGTAGGTTTATGAAATACGGAGAACATATGTTTGTTTTGAAGCTTAATAATTTTAAAATCTAAAAAAATTAGGGATTAGATTTGTTCTGGTTCTATTGTAAATTCACTATGACTAATGCGTAAATTAATATACGATAAAAATTGGTCAAGTTGCCTGTAAGTTCCTATAAAACATATCAGTATATCGTCTACGTATCTCTACCAATATAAAAACTGTTTGAATACGGGATGTTTTAAAATCTTTGTCTCTAGATGAGCCATAAAAATATCTGAGAGCAATGGGCTTAAAGGATTACCCATCATAGGATAACCTGAACTGATATTTTTAGATATTTGATTATTAAATTCGAAGTAGTTCTTGCTTATGCAAAATTTCAGATGTAATGATTAGATTTGTAATATATGATGGTCTAAAATATTTTTTACTAGAAGAAAAATTTTAGAAAAAGATTTGCACCTCAAATAAAATTAATCTAGAGTTGTTGGATAATTGAAAATGTTATTAACCAGTTCTAATATATTTTTAACAGTAAATTTAGGTGAAAATTAAGTGTTTTCACCTAAACACCTTTTAAAAAACAGTTTTAGAGACAACTTGACCGATTTTTAGAGTATATTAATTCACTCCATAGTCATATTGAATTTACAATTGATCAAAATAGAACAGAACAGAAACAGAACAAAATTTATGCATAAATATTTTAGATTTAAAGATTACCGAACTTAAAAAACAACCGAATTCTCCGTGTTTTATGAACTTACCAATACTTAAACGACTATACACAATTCATCATCTCATTTGTATACAACATAAATTGGCAGCCTACCATAGCATGTTACATAGAGACTAATACAAATTCCGATATCAAAATACAACTTTGAGACAGAATTGAATAATATTAAGCAAATAGCAGTAAAAAATGGGTACAACGAATAAACAATTAATACAATTAAAAACAAAAGCAGAAGTATATATAGCACCGGCTTTAAGAATAAACTTAGGCAAATTTATTAAAAACAACAAGAGCCAAAATAAGAAGCACTTACCAGTGGTACAAACTTAGATATGGCGATTGTCCAAAAACTTATGTCGGTCAAACTGGTAGAACTTTTAACAAATGTATAACAGAACATTAAATGGCTTTTAATAATAGAAAAATAGATTCTACATACGTACTTTGCCGTTTAGATTAAAATCATTCTTTTAATGACGCATTTTCAATTCTTCACATCCAAAATAAAGCCTTAAGCTATCTTTATTAGAATCTATGGAAATCTCCTCAATCTATTCAGTTAAAGATTATAAAGGGTAATCTCATACCAAAAATTGATTACTCTAGAAATGCACTCTGCCGTAATATTTATAGTAATAAGATATTATAATAAATTTTATGTCAGTTTTAAAAACAAAGTTTTCAGTATTTTGTTGTTATATAAAATGAACGTCCATCAAGTAACGGTTGAATCCATCATTTATTTTATTTAACGTTTAAACTTCATAAATAATCAAACTCAAAAAATAAATGCTTTTACTCCTTGTAAAAGTCAATATTATTATTCCATAAAATTACGCAAATTACGCTGATGCAACAAAGAATTGACAAAAACGATAGAATAAAGGAATCAAACAATAGTATTTGTCTAATGTCCAATGATTACTATCTAATGATTTGATACGGACACAATTCTGAAATATACTGCTATTTTACGACCTCGGACGTGTGTTTTTGCAAATTATACACTTTTCACACCTACTTCTACGCACTACCACAAACTGTGTCAAATTTTGGGGCGAAACCACCTTTTACAACAATAATACTGAGTAAATAGTGATATATCCACTGCAGAGTAAAATTATAAACCTGGGATATTTATTAAACAATATTCTATAAACAACATGAGCATTCACACTTTTAAGCCGCAGAAACATATGCCTTTTATGCCTGGTATTAGCGCAATGGTATATCAGTATCTAGCAAGCTCCAGCTACTGTCCCCAAACTGACAAGTGTGTACGTTAACTGGCATGCTAGTTCCCATGGTACCATCACCAGAAATGTTCTGTTTTGCATGGAGTTTTGTCAGATTTACTATTGTTTTATCGTTTATTTAGGACGTTGACAAATAAATGTGTTCACTTTTAGATAATATATATTTTAGAATATTAAATTAAAGATAAACTTTTATCACCAAGTGACGTCATGGGCATCGACGTACAAAATTCGATTCCGAAGTGGTTTTATTTTGAAAGTTATAGTATCATGCTAGTTCCTGACATGCTAGCTGGAAAAAATTTGATTTTTCTTGATAGTAGCATGCTGTGAGATACAAGCCGTATGCGTGGGGAGTGTCACTGACATGTGTGAACGCTACGGCATGTCAGTAGTTAGCAGAGAATTGTCAGATTTCTTGTGTTGATGACAAAAATTAATCGTTTTATTTTTAAATTTGTTAAATTAAAAAATGTTTCTTTGGGGTCATAAAAAATTATCAAATTTATTGTTATATATAGGGAATTGGAGTGTCGTTTAAATTCTAAATCATCTCTATATAAAATTTAAAATAGCCAGTGATAATGTTTACATAAAAATTCAAGAGGAAATGGGTAAATGAATTACTATAAAGGATATAAAAAATAAAAAAAATTGCTCGAAAATGTTCTCGCCCATCAATGTGATTTCTCACCCAAATTTTTCTCTTTTCTGCTTTCCGCTTCGGAATCATTATTAAATTTCTAATAATATCTATGGTCACCAGCAAAATTTGCTTGTTAAATTCATTCCAAATATCTTCCATAGATCCCTTTTTTTTGTTGGAAACTCAAAAACTTTCAATTACAAAACCAGCACTTTAGTTTCAGATAAAAAACCACTAGTTTGTTTATTAGCACTGGCATGTGTAAAAATCTATCCTGCTTTCTCGCCTTGCCAGTATAGGCAAGCGAGCTACTGGCATGCCAATAAATAGTAAATCTGTTTTGTGCTTGTCAGTTACTGGCCTATGCCAGCAACTGGCATGCCAGCTTCTTTCCCAATTTACTGGCATTGGTGTACCCGGCTTTAAAATAGCTACTGTTAGGAAATAGAAATATTAAGTTGCAGAACGTTACCTACTGCCTGTCGTCACGCCCAGCCAGCCAATGAGAAGAAACTTATGTGTTGTTTTACTTTTTTGCTTCCACTCAACGGTGTAATTTAAAAAGTAAATAAAATATAATTTTTCTATCTCTATACGCTCAACATCTTCTCAAGGGCATAGTTATTTGTTAATTTAAATAAATATATTTTAACAAGACAGTTCAGCCCGTATTCTTTTTTACGCTTTTTAAATCGTTCAAATCATTATTTAATTATTTGTCATGGTTAATGTCTATTTGAAAATGTTCTACTGACTGGACTAAGAGAAAGTTCTAGAGATAAAACAAATAGAATTATAAAATAATATCCAGAATATCCGGATGAAGTTAATTAATCCCAGATTGGTAGCATGTTTTCTTTCAAGCCTAGAAAGCTCTAGAAAAGGTGGTAATCTTCCTCGGAATGTGTTTACTGGAAGCTTTATGGAAGTTGAAGTTCAAAAACTAACTTTGCTCAAGTAATTAAGATGGTTTACTAGATAGACCGATTAACTTTCCTATATGCTAGAAATGTAATTAAAATGAAGTCGAAGGATATATAAATAATTGTTGCTTGGATTCAAATAATTAAAATACGAAAATAAAAATGAGTAGTATTTGAAATATTATCAAAATATATACAACCTCCGTTTCTGTTATTAGTGACTCTTTTTTAATCTATACTCGATTCCTAATTGGGTTTAATGCGTTTAATGGTTTAATATACGGGAATAAAGCTTTATACTTTTGTCCTTTCTCACAAGTTCTCTAATGAAAGGAATATCTGATTGTCTTAAGATCTTTGAACGACCGCTTTAAACTTGAAAAGACAGTAAATTTGCAAAAAAAAAAAAATTTAATGCCTTCTGCAATAGCTTTGAGGTTAGCTGTCTCTACTTAACTTTATTCTATAAAAGATCGGCTACAATTTAGGCAAATTTTGGCAAATCTTGGCATAATATCCTACGTTTTTAAGTCAAGATTCAGTGTTTATATTGGTCCCTTTTCCGCTCTTAATCTTTTCCCGTAATCTTTTCTTATGATTTCAATCAGCTCACGCCCTCTGCTTATTTGATGGAGAACTTTTAAGTTGAAGGTGTGGAAAGTCAGGTTTTAAATTCTTCAGGTTTGTTAAAATTGGCAAATTCTAGAATCTACACTTCAACTCCATATAGTGTGAAATATATATAGCACTTCACGAAATTGTATCTTAATTGCATATTTAATGACATATCACATTAGAGGTTTCGCATTTTCAAAATGTTTGAAGCCGACTGCCATCAATCCCTGCTTGGATTTCTAAATTAAGATTCAGATCGCCACTGATCCAGCTGACCAGGTATTTAAACTTAAAACCTTTAGTTACATCTGTATCATATACATTTGTGTTTTCCAGCTGACCACTTGTTTTTGCAGTTTTCAGTCATATTAAGTCATTTAATAATTTACCATCTTCTGAGCCAGATTGTTTTGTGCATTTTGGAATACAATCTCAGAGTACATGTTAAATAACATACATCTAAGTACGCGGCACTGTCTCATTAAATATTTAATTTAAACAGCTTTCTTGGTGTGTTTTCAAACTTTACCCTTGCTACCTGGTATTTGTATAGCTACTGCAAGTACGTGGATATACTGGCAGTATAATCCTTTTCTTTATAGAATATTTACACATTGTGTTTGACGCAGTTAAATTCTTTAGTGTAATCCATGAAGCATAGGTATATTGCATTCCACTAATCTCGGCCCTTTTGCAGCAGGATTAAGGCGCAAACAAAGACGCTATAAGTACCAATCGTTTGCACATTTTGATAGCCCAGAGAAACAGAAAACGATTTTACACCAATACTGATGACGTAATGTCCAACACATATACAGTGTGACCCATTGAGATTGGAAACACCTTTATAAAATTTGAAGTTGTTAACCGATTTTAACCAATTTTTTTTTAATGTCATGTACTGAAAGGTCTATTGCGGGACAAAATATGAAATATTTGGTTAAATTTTTAGGGCATTCTACGATACTTTTTCTTCGTCGAAAATGGAGAATTTGTATTAGCGATTTTTTTATTAAAAAAAATTTCTACGCCACTGGATTAAGAGTGGCTTCAATAATAGCTATGTCAAACATTTCATTAATATATATTAATTAATAACAAACTTATGATAACTTAAAATTTTAAAAATCACTAAGAAAAAAACACTCTGTATTAACGTTAAAAAAACAATCTGTATTAACAGAAACATGGAAATATAATTTTAGTTTAAGTCGTAGTTGCCTTTACCAATCCTCCATCTAATTAGATACATTTGTCGTAGCGTTTATGAGTATTTCTAATTACATTTCCTAGTTGTTGAGGAGTAATTTCTGTACATGCCTGTCGAATTCTTGCGCGAAGTTCATTTATGTTTCTTGCACGGGTTTGGTAAACTTTTTGTTCGATAACTTCCTAGAGAAAGAAGTCTAAAATTGTGAGATCTGGAGATCTGGGTGGCCAATCTATCAACGGACTATCCCAGCCTATCCAACGGTTCGGAAAATTTTCATTTAGCCATTGCTTCACGGTTCTGGCGTAATAAATAGAATACCCTTCTAACTGGATATACAAATTTAACGATCCACATGTCTGTCATTAAATATCGTACAAACTTCCCTGCACTTCTATCGTTATCTACCAAAAGACGTATAATTTCAATTTTTTCTCTCACACTTAATCTTGCAGCCATGACACAAAATATTATTAAAAAAATTTAAAGTAAATATTGTTGCAGATATGCATAAATTTATACTAGCACTGAAATTTGTATGACACAAATAATGTCAAACAGTAATATCGTTGTCGTGGCAACTGAGATTTAAGTTGTAGCATGTAAAGTTAATAATAATGTAAGTGCGTTACTTGCATTAAATTTGTATGCTATTTTAAACATTTTTCTATCTAGTAGTGGGTTATTATTAAAATTATTTAAAAATAATTAGTTTAGTGGTTATCTGTTGATACAGGGTGTTCTTTTTTGACTCGTAGCTTAGTGAGTTTTAAAATTTTAAGTTGTCCTAACTTCAATATTAATAAATATATTGTAATGAAATTTTTGTCATAGCTATCTGAAGCCACTCTAAATCCAGTGCCGTAGAAATTTTTTTAATAAATAAATTGCTAATACAAATTCTCTATTTTCGACGAAGAAAAAGTATCGTAGAATGCCCTGAAAATTTAACTATATATTTCATATTTTGTCCAGCAATAGAACTTTTATTACATGACATTAAAAAAATGGGTAAAATCGGTTAACAACTTCAAATTTTATAGAGGTGTTTCTAATCTAAATGGGTCACACTGTATAGCAATTGATAGTAATTCAAAAATTAAAATTGATGTGTCTTAGGATTTTTTTTAAAAAGCCGTTTTTTTTGTTGAAAGAATAAATTTACTTCATAGATTTGTATTATATGTATATTAGTATCATAAGATTTATTTCACAATCCAATGTATCTCTCAGTTCTATACTTCATCAGTCACCATCTATATATCTTCTTCTTTAAGTTCTCTCCATGAGTATTTTTACCTTTTCTTAACATGGCCTAAGTACTCAAGTTTTATTCTTTTAATAGTTAATATTATTTAATGCTATAAAAAATGCAACATCGTCCGGTCTATTAAAATTAATATACGAAGGTGGCTAGGACACTATAAAAGAATCGACACTGATGACCCCTAAAAACAGATATTCTATCAAGAGCCAGTAGGATCCAGGAAGAGAGGCAGGCCAAGGTATAGATTCAAAACTCAAGTCGAAGATGACTTGAGGAATCTAGAGGTCAGAAATTGGAAAGCCAGGGCGAAAGATAGGGGGGAATGGAGACTAATTCTTGAACAGGCCAAGACCCACCCAGGGTTGTAGAGCCAAAGATTATGAGTTAATATTATTTCAACTTCATTTCCTATTCTTCTAGTAACTTCTGCATTTTAGATTCTTTGAATTCATGATATTCGTACGATTCTTCTGTAACACCAAAATTCAAAGGCGGCCAACTTATTTAGATGCACTTGTTTTAATCAGTGATTAATGTAGTAGTGTCCGGGGGCTCGGGAGACTGAGATAATTTTTTTGAGTTAGACCGTGCAGGAATTATCGCTGTCGTTAAAGACGGCCATTCACAGCGATACGTAGCGGAAAGAGTGAGTGCTTTTTTTGGATATGGAATAGGTATCTGAAGACAAATTCGATACAGAATAGAGCTCGCTATGGTAAACCCCGAGTATCCAATAGCAACAGAATACATACATCAAAAATGTCATTCGAAGAAATTCTTCTGTTTCTGTATCAGCTCTACAATGAGAATTAAGGTATGCGCCAGGTACCAGAGTATTGTTGGCTACAATAAGAAGAAAAATTTTACGATTTTATGATATTTTTTCATAAATGATCTATGACATCACTAACTTAGACTTTTTGTCTTAAGATACTTAAATTATTAGTGCAGTAACAATAAATACATAAATTTCTAAAGTCTGTATTATAATAATACGTACATCTTTGTAGAAATGTTTTTGGAAAGTTGTTTATAACTAGAATTTTGATGTGCTTTTAGTAACTTTTTCTAAAAGTTTCTGGAAATTTGGTTTTAATAATTTGAAATAATCATCAAAAGAACGTCATAAAAAATGCGACACATTTTTCTGTCTTTGCATAATAATGTTGCATTAAATCACTATCAGGAAAATTCAAAAAATTTCAAACCTCTGTTGCTTGAAAATTTTTTTAAATTATTGTTTTTGGTCACAAACAAATAGTAGGTATATATATATAGTTGAATGTCAAGTTTATTTATGTGTGAAATCTTTTAATTTTTGTAAGTATTGTAAATCTAAGTGTACGTCAGTTTTTTGAAATGTTTCTTTTTTACAGTTACTCCTGATGAAGCTGTTAAATAAATGGCGAAATATTGAGTTTTAGAAAAAACAAAGATTTTTATTTAATATAGACCACATACCCAATATTTCCAACATACTGATTTGCATATATATATATATATATATATATATATATATATATATATCTATATATATATATATATATATATATATATATATATATCTATATATATATATATATATATATATACATATATATATATATATATATATATATATATATATATATATATATATATATATATATATATATAGGTATATATGCAAATTTTTCCTCATTTAATTCAATTTTTAGCCAATTTATGTTACAATATTTATCATTGAAAAAAATTATTTTGTTAACGTTCTTTTAATACGAAACATTTAAAAGCTTGATCAAATCTTTATCACAGCAAAATTTTAGATAATGTAGATAATGTACTTGCCAAATAAAAATATAGATGATGTTCTACTTTTACCAGGACCATGCTTACCTTAGATCTTTCCCTGAATGATCAGATGTAAAAATTCATATTTTTAGAATTATTCCTGGTTGCGTCTGTTTATTTGATTGGTCAGTTATGTAAACAAAACAACATAACTTTTGGAGGATTATCGTTTATGGGAACACAAGATATGAGGTGTTGTCGAAGCCACTTTTTAGTAGGCCTTGATTAATGGCATGATACTAGGTCAAGACAAAACATGATATCATCATTAGCATAATGTAGATAGACAAACTGAAGAATTTGAAGGTAGTCATCAATATAGCCCTGACTATTCAAAGCTTCACTTCTCATTTTTCGCAAAGATCGGCATACACCCCTGCGAGAAATTGCAGTGATTTTATCTGCAATTTTCGCTTTGTTTGTTTCTAACATTTTCAAGGCAATATTCTACGTTATTTATATAAAATTTATTGTATCCCTTCTTCTTCTTAACGTGCCCTATCAAGTCCCCTTGATGTTGGCGATTAACATGGCGAAACTGTCTCTGTCTCGAGATATTCTAAAGAGTTGCTTTACTTATGTCTGTCCACTCCCTGATACTCTTCAACCAAAAGGCCTGCTTTCTACCAATTCCTCTGCGTCCTTCGATTTTACCCATCATAATAAGTTGAAGAATATTATATCGGTCTCCTCTTACTACGTGTCCAAAATAGGCCATATTTCTACATTTTATGTTATCAAGCAGCTCTCGAGCAGCATTACCTCTCTCAAGGACTGCCACATTTGTCAGCATAGCCGTCGATGGAATTTTTAGTATACGTCTGTGCAGCTACATTTCAAAGGCCTCCAGACGATTAATGGTGGATATTTTTAATGTCCATGCTTCGACACCCTATACTAGGACTGACTAAATGTAGCATTTAACCTTGCGCTTTCGAAGTTTTCGAAGTTAAATTGTATCCCTACTGAAAGTAAAGTACTTTTCTTTATCTAAAATAATAATTTTTTCATTGGCAAAGTGTACACCTCAATTGACGACAGCATCTTGCTATACGAAGGAGTTACGCTTGAGAGTATTTGAAGCACTTACATCACTCTCAATACTTAAAACCATTCTTTCTTAATTTTAACAATATCGTACTCTTAGAAGATCTGTATTGATGAGTCAATTCCCTCGTTGTTGTTTGAACCTGATCTTTTGCTCTTCTCACCAATTTCTCTGACCTCAATGGAATAAATACACATGGCGTCTAGCAATTTTGTAAGTTTCAGACATGGAGTTGTTTGCTTGCCCTTCGCTATTTTTTTTTAAATAGTTCTCCTTGAAATGTTTTAATTCTGAAATATCCGACATATTTAAGCTTTGGGTACCCACAACCAACTTGTAGATACATTTTTTTATTTTTAATTTATACGACATCTCACGGCGAGAACTTTAAAATAAATAAATCTTAACTGACTGTCAACAAAATAGACATTTTTCCAAAAGCAACTTAATAATATTTTGTTTCTGTTGATATTAAAGCCAATAATCTTTGATCCAGAACCTTTAGGACATACTTTATTAGATCCAAAATTTGAAAAGACGTTAAGTGATTAGGAAGATAATGAAAAAGAATAGTTAACATGGAACAATGTTTTATACATATTGTATAGTCGTTAATAAACATAAGCATCGAATAAATAAGGCATTGGAGAACAATGTTCTGTTTAATTAATTTTAAGTTGCATAGCTGATGATTAATTACTTTTTCTTAATTAAATGAGTGAGTCCTCTAATTGGGTCATCAAATAGACAGGTAGTCCTGTTGTATCAATATTTAAGCTGCACCAAAGAACGTCAATAATTGATACCTCGTTACACTCTACCTTAATAGCACCGTTCATAAATTTGTAGTATTTGCTCAATACGCCACATTACTGCGATGTCAATTCTGTAATTACAGTTCACAATTTACAAATTTAACGTTTCTGTTTCTCAATTAACTAAACAATGCTTTTGTATGATTTGTTTTGCACAGTTTTTATAAATATAAAGATGTTTACTTCCTTATAAGCTAAGTAGAGATTGAAGGGAATCTATAGCAGTTTAACATACATATTTATTTTTATTTAAATGTACTTTAGCTGAAATACCAATTATTTAGAATCCCTGTTACTAAAATATTTGTAAAGGCTTATCAGATTACAAGACGAAGTGTTTTTTGTCTGAATTGTAGTATTACCTGCAATATCTGAGCAAAATCATTAGTCGTTAGATGAAAATTAGATATCAAAAAATGAATAGTACACGCTCAAGATTTTCACATTTCAGAAAAAAACAAAATTTATAGAATTAGAAACTTCAATGCCATTTAATAAATTATTTTATCAACACTTTTAATTTAAACTTTACATTTAAACATATAACAATATATGCTTTAGTTTGCTCCTAAACACAATTTCACTTTTTTAAAACTCGTTTAAAAATTGCTATTGTATTGTTTATCAACAAACCGGTTTATTATTAATGACTTCCTTCCTCATTTCTTGAGCCCTGCTCAAGCAATTGAGCAAAACTTGAGCTTGCTTTCTTCATTGGGTGCGATGACATCTTTATGTAGAGATTTTCCCACTAAAGTCTTCATTTGGTCTGTGCATGGTCTTGGAGACTTTCCTATTGGTCTTCAGCTTTCTACCTTTACCTCTACTACAAATAGTTCCATGGTCCACGTTCTTCTAAGTATGTGGCCGATGTAAATAAGGTATTCAGGGTTTCTTTTTTTAATAGCTTTTTTTATATGAAGCTCCTTTAGAATTGACCGGTTGGTTCTATTTTCTATCCAGGACATGCGTTAAATTCTATTATATACTCACATTTTAAAGGCTTCGATCTTACTCCTATAGATTTTTTTGAGGGTCCATGTTTCAGCTGCATTTGTAGCAATCGGAAACCGCATTGGCCAACCGAAGCTTAATATTCCTTATTATTGTTTGGTCTTTTCATTTTTTAATCAATTTAGCTGTTGCAATTCAGCCCATGGCTGGTCACTTTCGTTATTATATATTCAGAATGTATGTTGTATAACCATGGTGATAGTATGCAGCCAAAAAATATTAGTAATATTTACAGCAGTAATGAGTTTATCGTTGCTTTTAACGAAATATATTAATACCATAAGTGACCTAAAGCAGTTAACGTGTTTTCTTAGAGTTCTGACAAATATAGAAGCCGAAAATAGTAAAAGGAAACTACTAAATAGAACGTGTATTGTGAACTCCATAAAAGAAATAAAAATATGTGGGTCAATGACGTTATACCTATATTAACCTAACCTAACCTAATCTATATGAAGCGAATTGACTAAAGTGTCTATGAGAAGTGTTCTATCACAAAATTATACGTAAATTCTGACGATTCGGTATCCAAAATATCATCATCATCATCATGCAACTCTCTTCTGTCTTCTGTCTACTGCTGAACATGTCTCTCCCATTTTCACTCTTAACGGTTTTGTGCTTCTTATTGCCATTTCTTGAATATTCGTCTAATGTCGTCCATCCAGCGTGTTAGTGGTCGTCCTCTGCTGCGTTTGTCTTCTCGTGGACGCCAGTCAATTAGTTTTCTGGTCCATCTTGTGTCTTTCAGTCTCGCTATGTGACCTGCCCAATTCTATTTCAGCTTGGCTATACGTTCGACGACATCACTGATACCTGTTTTTTCTTTAAGTCTTGATTCCTTATTTTGTCTTTGTTTGTCACGCCGAGAATTGATCTTTCCATGCGCCTTTGTGCTACTTGCATTTTTAATGCTGGTGTTTTTGTAAGAGTAAGAGTTTCTGCTCCGTATGTCATAATAAGAAGAACGCATTGGTCAAATGTCTTCCGTTTCATACCTATCGGGATGTTGCTCTTAGTAAAGATGTCTCTTAGTGAACCATACGTCGCCCAAGCAAGTGTTATTCGTCGTTGAAATTCGGCTAATGACACAGGTCAGGACTTGACCGTCAAGTACCTACTGCTAATAAAGCTAGTTATCTTTTTTAATTTTTAGATTAATTAAAAGAAAATAAATAATTTATTTTAGAATTTAGATATAATAATGTTGCTTTTATTTTTTATTTATTTGTCTCAATTTAATTATATTTTTTTGGTGAACCTCACCTTCACCTACTTCACCTGGCCTTGTAAGTAACGTATAGTTTATAAGTTAATACTGTATGCAATTTGTGCCCATACAATATATTTGTCAGTAATCCGATTATACGTACCTACATAAGCCTTTTTTTTTATTTTTTTAAATGTTTGCACAAAATATGCAACAATATACGAGTTCCTATAATCCATTTATCAAACTATATGCATAAACACTTGATATGATGATCGCCTAAAACGTTAATAGTAATTATTTTACCATCATTTATCCTAACCACGTATCGAAGCAGTGACACATGAAACATGTTGTTAGCTATCGTGCAAAATGCAGTAGCACGAATTCCAACGCTACACGGTAATTCAAAATCCCAACCAATATGAGCTGCAATCTGGCCTACTTGATGACAGATTGTTCTCCATCGCAGCCCAGCTAATTATGAGGTGTGATGAGTATAACAAAAACTGTGATGAAAAGCTTATTAGAAGAGAAGACTCGTTTGTTATAAAACAGAACAGAAGGTTTCTTTAATTAGTACATAACATTTTATACATTGGGAAAAGAATTCTTTTTCAAGTGAACAGATATTTATTTTTTTAAGAGATAATATAATGAATAATTTAGTTATACAGTAATAAAATATAGAATTATACGATTGATTTACTATATTTTATATAATGGCAATAGGTATAGAGGTTTTTAAAAGTTTAAAAAATCTTAAACTATTTTGGGAATAAAATATAGCACACAGAAATTTATTCGAGGCAAAAGGAAAAAATGAAAATATAGGTGTTACGCATTTAACCCTAGAACACTCTCCTACGTAAAAATTACGTATCATTGCGAAAAGTCCCTAGTAACTGTCAAACGTGTCAACTCTCCCACTCCAAGTACTAGCAGTAACTCGAGTAGGATATTGGTAATATTTTTTGCCAGTTGTAATATAAATCTCGACTAAGTAGGTGCTAGTGTGTCGCGATCCCTGAGGGTCAACACGTAAATTTTACGTGTGAAGAGCATTAATAGATAAATAAACGTACGTTAATTTGACGTGTCAAGAGTTTTATCGGACATTTTTTTATTATAAAATGAGTAGAAAGGCGCTAACATATGCCGAACTTGAACAGTTGATTTACGAGAGTAGTGAGAGTGAGGAAGAAGATCATATTGAAGTGGATAGCGCTGGAATTGATAGTGATTCTGATGACAGCATTGTTGATCCCGATTTTGTTCCCGATGAAGAAAATGTGGAGGAGGACGTGGAAAAAAGTCTAAGATGTATATGGAAAAATACAAAGAGTACTACAATGCCTACAAAAAAGCGAAGACTACTTTCAAATGCCCCTAGGGCACAAGAAGAAGTGTCACCTAGTATGAGTTTTGAAGGGGTAGGTTGATTTTATAATTCATTGGCTAGCCTGCACTTAATTTTATTTTTGTAATTTATAGGATGTTGCTGTCAATACTGAAACAATGATCCAACCAGACCATTCGCAGAGAGGAGAGCCCTCCAGTACCAATTTTCTGGAGGTATTTATTTAATTTGGTTTGTGCCAGTTGTTAAACCAATCTCAATAATTTTTAGGGTGCCGCTATTGATTTCGAACACATTATAGTTTCAGATGGAGATACTCTTCAGGGCAAAAATGGATATCTTTGGAAAACCACGCCAAAAGCAATCATTAAAATACCTGCAATCAAATTTGTCCATGTAAAGTCTGGTCCTAAGGCTGCAGTTAGGGTCATTTTAGAATATTTGTGTGCATTCGAAATAATTTTCAGTGCTTCGATGCTAACTAAAATAGTGACATATACAAATCAAGAAATAAACCGAAAAAACAAAAATTATCATGACGCTGCCCAAAAAAACCATCTGAAACCAATCTAAAAGAATTGAAGGCGCTCTTGGGATTTTATATACTCGCTGCAGTAATAAACGACAATCACTTGACAATAAAGTCATTGAATATTATGTTTAATACATCGTTTTCCGCTGCCAGATACAGGGCGACGATGAACAAATTTCGATTTGAATTTCTGACTGCCTGTCTTAGGTTCGATGATAAGACGAGCTGAAATGAAAATAGGGGAAAATGCAATTTTTGCAGGTACATACTAAATAAACTTGCCAAGTAAAAGTTTAAAATTGGTTTTGTTATGCGATGTCGCCACTAAGTACATCGGCAATACTGAACCTATTTAGGTAAATCTACCCTAAACAAATGGTCTTCCTGTAGGCAATCACTTTGTAACTGTTTTAACAGCTTAAATTAACAGCAATAACCGGAACATGACCATGGACAACTGGTTCACGAATATTCCTTTGGTAGAGAAATTACTAAAAAAGTCCAATAATTTGACAATACTTGGAACGAGCCGAAAGAATAAAACACACATTCCATCAGAATTATTGTAAAATAATAAGCAACGTCAGATCAATATGTACACATATAGTAAAACTTGCTCCTTGGTGTCGAATAAACCTAAAAATAATAAAAGAATGACTCTACTACCAGCAATACATAAAAAGGGAACAGCTAACACAAATACAAAAAAAACCGAAATGATAATGTCATATAATTCCACGAAAGGGGCAGTCGATACGTTTGACCAAATGTGTCAAAATATGTGGGCGAACCGCAAGACCAAAAGATAGCTGATGTACATATTTTTTAATATGATTAATATGGCCTACTTTAATGCCTACTTTATTTATTTGCTTAAGTTTTTACTTAAGGTGGTAAATCCTTACAATGACAGCAGTTTTCTCGCCAGACAAGTTACTTAGAAAATAAAAAATTGAACCGTGAATTAAAAAAAACTACTTCTGAGATCTTGGCAAAAGATACTCTCGAAGTCGTAACAGAAAATTAAAAATGTCCAAAAAAGTATTGCTCAATCTGTTCCACAACAATTAAACGAATGACGACCACTTCTTGCCCGAAATGCAAAAAACCTATTTGCGGAGAACACCAAATTAAGCAGTGTCAAAACTGTTATTGAATATGTTATTTTTTTTTATTGAATATGTTATTTTTAAGTAAAAGTTTTTTTATGTATTTCTGCTTGCAATAAATATTTTGTTAATTTACCACTGTTATTACTATAGAGTATTAGGCATTTTATTACGTACGAGAGTGTTTTAGGGTTAAAATAAATTTATAAGTCAGCACGAAGTGTCATCAAAAACAAAACTATGTAGTCAAGTCGGTATATAAACCAGTTTTACCGTTTGGTGGCCAATCATGCCTACTATAAAGCAGCGAAAAATAAAATTTAAAATATAGAAATTAAGTAAGGTAATAAAAAGGCGACGATTAAAAAACACAAATTTACAAGGGCCATTCGTTTAAAAAAAAATTAAACAAGCTTTAGATCGATAGACTGCATGCTGAGAAGCCTTATCATAAAAATTCCATCATCAGTGTAACCTGAAAGTGTATAACCACTTTAATTAAAAAGAACGTGAAATTTGAAATGTTGACCAAAGTTAATGCAAAATATGGTTAATACTTACTAAGTATACATGTTTTAAGCCACTAAAATATATGGGTAAAAAACCTGTAATTTAAATTTTTGTTACACTATACGTTCTTAAAAGTTAAGATGTTTAAGTTGCCAATGGAACTGATAACATGGCGACGTATTATTCTAAATAAGGTAACCTGAGACAAAGTGTCTACGAGGACCTGTTGATAGCAACTGATTTTAGTGGTTCAAAACATGTATACCTATAACAGTCAACATTTAAAATTTTATGATATTCTTAATTATAGTGGTTATATACTTTTAGGTTACACTGATGAGGGTTTTGGGAAATTCCCAAAACGTTCTGTAATTGTGATATAGCCCGTTTGGATATTTTATTATATACCTTACCTTTTATGACGCATTTTAAATAAAAAAAATTGTAATTTAGAAATGTCTGCAGAATTGGGGACATATAATGTGATGTTTGTTTCTGTGATAAAGACTACTAGATTGCCGGCATAAAAGCTTGTAGTGATTTGGGTATATCTTTTATTAGGTCATTAATAGTAACTAAAAATAATGTGGGACATTAATATTTGCGCAAACCTAAATGAGCTTTTTGCCTCTACGGTAGGCTTTAATCTGTATCATGCCAATGTTACCCAAATAAACACACAAAAAACATTAAAAATTTGCAATCACAAAAATTAAATTGGTGTCGATTACAAAAATAATGTGTAAAAATAAATTATCAGAAAATAATTACATATCAACTGTTTACATTATTGCGCATATACAGCTTGATTCGCTTGACCAACACAAAGAAAAAATGGGATATCAGAACTGCCATCCAGAATTCGACTTAATTTTACATTTTTATTTGACCTCTTTTTATTAACGATCTGTGACTAATATATTTTGATTTCAAATTTGACAGACATCACGTAGTTTATTTTATATTTTCTCTGATAAACTAATAGATACGCGTTATTAGACATGTTATATTATTTATTAAATTTAATTAAAATAAACAGATAACAATCAATTGGGAAAATGTTGCAGAACCATTTAGTTTTTTTTTCATCGGTAAGTTACGTTCGATATTCAAACATAAATTGAAAGGCATAAATAAATGAACCACATTTACCAAATTTACGACTTTGATCGTTTTTAAAATACATACCGCCAATATCGTTGATATTTATCAATAAAATTTACGGGACCTATCCATCAAGTTTATTATTATATAGGTTACTTACGTGGGAATATGATAACATATATACATGTTTTTTATTGGTTTTCAGTTTAACTGTTTGTTAAATTTGTTTTTATGTGTTTATTAAAAACACTTTAAAATAAATTATGTAGGCAATATAATTATCAACGAAGACAATAATATAAGAAGAAAATATTAAAAATATGTTAACCTTAACCAAAAATATATAAACTCGTAGGTATGTATACAGGCTAGGATTGGCTGCTTATGTATATGAATCTAAACTGTCGTGTGTCCAAATGTAATGAATGTCTAAGTAATGTTTTAACTTTTAAACTATTAAAACCTCATATTATTCTCATAACAGAAACACGGTTTAATTTTTATATCCCCGATACTATTGTAAACATTGATAATTTTACTATATTTTGTAGAGACAGAGGTACTCGTCGAGGGAAGGAGTATGCATCTATTAAGCAAATGAAGCAAATATCTACTAATACTTTTTTATCAGTAATAAAACAATAGACGTACCAGGTATAGAAATTATCTACTTTTATATTTAATTAATTTGCATACACTGACCTCCGGATACAGTACTTACTCATAACAATAAGCTTATTGACACACTGGGGGAATTATCATCCCTCGAAAATTTTACTGTTTGTGGAGATTTTAATTTTCCAGAAAATGGCTGTCCCAATATTTCCAAAACTGTTTCTATCAATTCCCAAAATTTGTTTTAAAACTTCATCATGAACCCAAATATAATAGAACTGATAACCTGAACCTACAAGGTTTAGCGCTAAAAATAATCCTTAAATCTTAGACTCATTTTTCAAAAATGAAGATTAATTAAATGGAAAAGACAGTTAAGATTTGATTTTACGTATAGTGCGTCTGTATATCCGGTTATACGTATTTCACCCTAAAAAAATCTTCAGAGCGGCTATTCACAGACGCTGTGAATGTGAAAATAAATCTTTCCTGTCGTAGTAGAAGATGAATTAATTTCTACACCTAAAGTTACTTCTTCTGTAGCTCTTTATAAATACTCGCTTATTACCGCTCGCATTTAATTTAGTTTAACACCGCTTTGCAAAAATAATTTCGTAACTTATGCCACTATTAACGTTAATTCAGTTTTGTCCCGGTTAAACTGGTAATATACTTTTTTTAATCACTCTTATCCATCGTTAATATGGGACTCTTTGTACCTGACTCTGGAACCTAACGATACCATTCCTTAAGTATTGTGCATACGTTTCCCTAAAACTCTTAAATGGTTACTTCCACTTAACATTAAAAAATGCGTTGTTGTATCTACATATCCGCAAAAATAACCCATTGCTACTAAACTTTGTTAATAGATATCCCTAAACTCGCTAACCTCACACAACGATTTCGGAGTGATAATTAATAGTGAAAAATTGGTCTGATCACATAGTTTCGGCGTGGAAACGTGCAAACTCGAAACTGTTTTTGGATCCGAACGTTAAACCTATTCTTGAGTCTTTTCTAGTAGGAAAACTTTAAATATTTGACGCAAGTAAAATATTGTAATTTTTAAATTAGCTTTTTATATCATTGTTCTATTGTAGCATAGATCTGAAGATAGCTTTGTAAGCCGAAAGTGCTCGGCTAGGAAATAAATATTCACAAACTTTTACATATTAAAATGTATTTAAGAATAAAAAGTGACATAATGTCGATGAATATAGTTTTATATAAAAAAAAAATTGTCATTTATCTTGATGACAACAGGTGTGTGTCTGACCTAAGCACTAACATGTAATTACGTTATGAAAGTAAATCGCGACAGATTTGTTAACATTGTGAAACCACTTTATGGTTTCCTTGAGCAGTTCTTGGATTTAGGAGTTATATTTTTCTGTTACAGTAAATAGATTGGCAGATTTATTGTGTGAAATATTTGAAATATATCTTACTAATTGAGGCTGTGAGTGCAATAACGGTCCAACCCACAAAAATTAAAAAATTATGTTATTGTAGAATATTAACTGTCTAATTGAAATTTATCAGCTACATAGTGGACCAATCCACATTTTTCTCTTTGGTGATGGCTGCACTAAAGTAGTTCTGAAACTCCATATTTGATAAAATTTTAGAGAAGCAAAGTGGACCATGTGCGGTTAGTCCACTGTGCTGCTGACAGTTAGATGTTTTTCTATCATTTTTGATTGATATTTTTGGATCTTTTTGTAAATTATCATTGTGACTTAATTATTGTGAAATATATTTATTCTGTTGTTAGGATTTTTGATGAAGATGTTACAAGTAGAGGCGTGTAGGTATATTTGATAAATATAAATAAAAAAGTATGAACGTAAAAAACGTTGTTTCTAGGTTATGATTAAATTCTTTTTTCTGTCATAGTTTTTGCTTTTAAATAATATTATTTGGTCATTAAAATTAGATTCAAAAATTGCTCCATGGTTATATTTTTTTCGTTGACTTGTCGGCGGCTCAGTCGATTCTGGATCGGAGTACTTGCCTTCGGATGGAGATTTGGCGGAAATTAGTAAAGGCGTGGAATAAAAGATGATACAGAAGCAGATATAAATAGAGCGGAACCAACGACATCTAGTCATTGTAAGCCTAAAAAGCATGTCCGTAATCCTGAAAAATGGAAGAGAAACAAGCAGAAAGAGAAAAGTGTGCTGGGAAAGAGTATGAGACTAATTTGGGTAAAATTGTACGTTTATTTTATTTTCCGAGAAACGTTCAACAAGGAATATAATTTACACTTTTTACACTTTTATGCACCAGTTACTGACTTTTGTTAGAAGTGTGATTTATTTGAAATCAAAATTAAGGCAGCTTATAGTGAATCAAGTAAACAACTCGAAACTAAAAAAGAACTTCATCAAAAGCAGGCCATGAGTGCTAGAGATTCTTTAAAAAAAGACTTACTCCTGTGCCTACCGCAAGAATTTGTTACTATGAGCGGCAATTATGGACCTACTGCTTCAATATTTATAAAATGATTACTAAAAACTCATTTATGTTTGTGTTTGATGAAACCGTTGCCTCTAGGAGTCCTCAAGAGGTAGGATACTGCATTTTATTTTACATAAAAAATTTTGTAAAATAGAAACGACTTGTATTCTAACCAATGTGGTAGTCAGAATCGTAATATTAAAATGTCATTATTATACAATTATACAACTACATCTCCAGATTTTACCGTAGAGGAAATAGACCACAACTTTCTGCTAAGTGGTTATTCTTAATTGCCATCTGAACATTATTTTGGTATAATAGAAAAACAAAAGAAATTTTATCCACATGTATTTATACCTTATGACAGTCATACAGTGATAAACCACGTTAAAAAGAAACATCCGTTCACAGTAATAAACATGGACAAATCAAATTTTTTTTTCTACGAAATTACTTGAAAGTGATATAACCAACAGAAAAGTTTCCGAATCAAAAACCAAGGTAGAGTGGTTTAAATTCAATGGTTAATGTTTAGAAAAGACTTTTCCAATACTGCTTGGATGGATATCTCCACTTCATGGTTTGTTCCAGTTTCACTTTTAACTCTTTAATATAAGTATTTCAACAATGAAGACGTTTAGTTTGAAAGAGTGGATCTTAATTAAAGGAAATCTGTTTAAAAAAAAAACATGGAAATCCCATTTCCAAATGTTAATACCATCATTAAATCTAAAAAAGACCTTCTTCAGTTAATGAAATTGATACCCCTATATACCATGAATTTTATAAAAACCTGAGATCTTCAGCTTAAGCAGCCGAAGGTGAAGTAATTTGACGACAAAGAGGATTAGACATTCTAATTTCTGATATTCTTATACACATTCTGTGGTAATAAAATCTTTAATACAATATCGAGTGTATTATTTTGTGGGATAACCCATTCACTAACTAAAAATATTTTAAATGCAAAGTGGACCAATCCACATTAAAAAAACGAATATAGATGTTTTTCCAACATGTTTGATCATATTTATTAAATAAGTAATATATAACACACTTCCATTCATTTAAACGAAAAAATGTTTTTAAACAAGGTTATAGTGGATCTCCTAACTTTCACTTCCTTTTGAAACCCATTTTCTAACACTTATTATTATTGAGGTTAGTCCGTTATTGCACTTATAGCCTCAATTCAACGTCTGCTTCATTAGACTTCGAAATAAAAACATGGTTGTGTCTGTTGCTGACTTCGTATAAGAACTATAAGCTTCCTAACTTCTACTGGAAAATTGCCTTACATTTTTCTTCATAGGCTTCGTATGTTTCAATTGCTGTATCTTCCTTGCTTGTAATACTGAGTAACTTTGTTATTTTTGTCACAATTGCTTCCAATGCTTTTTGAAATTTTGTGAAACACTATCTTATCTGATAAAAATATTATGTCTAAGCTGTGTTTGGTTATTTTATAGATCTTGGTTTATATTTTTTACCAACTCATGGTATAAATTTTGTACTACACTTCTGCTTGATCTGTTCCACGGCTAAGTTTTCATCGTTGCGACTTGGAATTTTTAGGTCATACTTTTTTATGTCACAGTGTATACACTTTTCTCTATTTTTTTTTCTATAACATCGATTAAGCGATCGTTTCCTTTTTGTCATTCTTGTAATTACTTGATTGTCTCTTTATATTTTGCCTTAAATTCACTTTTAATTGTAAAAGTGATGTTGATTTATGAAATCATTAGCGCGAGTACACAATTTCACACCTGATGTCATCATTTCAATAATTATAAATGTAACTGAATCACGGGAAATAACAAACTAGTGTATTGAGTTATATTTCAAATGCAGTCAAATATTTTTACCCATAGTTATTTGAAATTTCAGAAATATATAGCTAATATCAAACGACATGCTGTTATATAATATGTCATAGTAAGTTTATGTTAAAATATGCAAAATTGCATAAACAGAAATAACATAAATTACCCAGTAATTCGAGTAAATTAATCCGTGTTTGCAAAACAAACAAAATGGCGACTAATATAAATATTTGCATTATTCAAGAGAATTTATGGAAGAATTATTGCACTTTTAGTGCAACATAATTATTTGAAAATGTATTAACTAGCCAGGTAGTCCGAGAGTTACGATTACGCAAATAAAAATCGAATAAACAAAGCACTGAAAACAAAATTTAAATGAAAATTTGCTCTAACGCAGAAAAAAGAAAAATGGAACAAAATAATTTTATTTTGGAGACATCGAACTAAAAGCGGCAAGGAGAAAGACCACAATTTAGATGGTCAACTACCGATAGGGAACGATGGAGAAACAAGGGGGAGAGTTATGTTTAAATATGGATATTTTTGGCCAGATAGATAGGTAGTTTTGAGCCCCGTTCTGTATAATTTATAGTCAGACACAACGGGGATATATATAAAATGACTTTTAAAATTCTTTACTGAGAAATTCTTTACAAATTACATAAACAGTCGGGTGGGGTCTGTGAAGCCAAGTTTTTTATTTTTCACAATACATTAGAAAATATTAAAATAGAACTATTTGATATATGTACAATCTTTTTTTATTGCATTTTTAATAATCTGAACCATTTTAAACCCAATGATAAAATAAACAACATCTTTAGAAAAATGCAAAAAATGGGAACAAAAATGTATTTCTCTTCATTTCAATAAACAAAATTCTAATCCCAATTTCAATTTTCATTGCAGTCTTCGCAAATCGGTTTAACATGCTCTAAGCATTTTTGACATGTGACACAAAAGTAGCGTTTTTAGGATTTGGACAATAGGCGCAATGACCTCGTGTATTTGGACGCGGAGGCACGGGATCTGCATGTACTCCTCTTAATTTTTGGGCGATATTTCTGATATACTTTTCTAAATAAGAGTCTCCTGCTCTGGTTAGCATGTTCTGTCTTGTGAAGACTAAGAAATATTCCTCGTTCCAAAACTAGGTCGTTTTCATTTGCATTACATTTATGTATAAAGTGAGAGTTTATGGCTGCAACGTTGGGTAAATTATAAAAAATGACCATTAGTCAAAGTCAACGCCCAATTTTGTAATGTTATAAAAAGTAATAATATTGGGCTCACTGGCATCTCCAAAAGCTTCATCAATCAAGTCATCATAGTGAAAAGATAATAACAGAGTCACGACTTTTTTGCTTTGGGATGTACGACACCAAAGTAATGGATTTCAAAAACGCAAATATAGAGGAGTACTTTGATGTACTTTGCTGGAATTAAAAAGTTCTTTTGGAATATCTCTTTTATTTTCACAAGTTCATCAAATTCCATCAATTGTAATTTTGTGCTACTCCAGCATGTGTTTTACAATTTTGTAACTTGTAAACCAATTATCCATTGTTATATTTCTAGACGATCGAAATAGAGGCTCACATATTCTTTCCACTAAATTAGTGGTTTTACCGACGTCTCTATTTTTCTCTATTTTCATATTTTGCTGTAAGATCACCACTTTGACTCCCTGATGAATTGCTAAACTGGAAACACAGATAACACTGATCTTTTTTGAGCTGAAAAAATCATAAGTTAAATTTAGTTGTGAATACTTAATAGAAATAATGCTAGAGCCCACTTTCTTGTCCTTTATGTCTCTGCATTTCTGTAAAATCTCTATATAAATCACGAATACTTATACCGCTACTAATGCACTCCCGGGTGGTGGCTGCTCTTAAGTAATAAGACTCTGTTCGAGGGATTGAGTTTATAAACTCTGTAATATCACTTATCACTTACCTTAAACTTGCTGCTTACAGTTTTATGACTTCGATGTTTTCCTTTATTATCATTAACAACGTAGCCATCAGTATTTTTACTCTTCTGTAGAACTGTTCGAATCATTATTTGTGTAATATCAAATGTGTCTCTTCAAAATATATCTAAATGAGGCACTCTCACTGTGGAGAAGAAAGTGCTGCAATATGGGCATCCCAATCGGAGATGATAGATTGTACACGATACATTTCGCTGATGACCAAGCCATTCTAGCTGAAGACGAGAGTGATATAAGCTACATACTTAGAAAACTGGAAAATGAGTACACCAAATGGGGCCTCACAATTAATATACAAAAAACTAAGTACTTAGTTGTAGGAGAACAACCAGAAAGCCTACAAATAGAAATGGGAACTATAAAACCAACAGACAATTTTAAGTACTTGGGAGTCCAAATAACATCAAAAGCAGGAAGTAGCGAAGAAATACATTCCAGGATTGGCCAAACAAGATCAGCCACCAGACAGCTACACGGACTATTATGGAATAAAAAAAATAACAAAAGAAAATAAAAGAAGAATTTATAAAACAATAATAGAAAGTATTGGACTGTATGGCGCCGAACTCTGGGAAATAAACCAAAGAAACAAATCAAAAATTAAGGCCATGGAAATGAACTACTGGAGACGATGTTGCCAGCTCACTAGACTTGATAGGGTGAGAAACGAAGATATTCGGAGAGAAATGGAAATCGATGTAGATATAATAGACACAATCGAAGCCAAAAGACTTAACTGGTATGGACACCTTCAGAGAATGCCGGAAAATAGATGGCCAAAAAAAATAGAACAATGGACTCCGCCAACTAGAAGAAAACGAGGTAGACCAAGACGATCCTGGAGAGACGATGTCGACGATGCAATGACCGCCAGAGATCTAACAACTGAAGATTGCTTCGACAGAAAACGCTGGAAATTAGGATGCGAGAAGCGGCGCCAGCTGTAGAAGACTCGCTTGTTATATATATATATATATATATATATATATATATATATATATATATATATATATATATATATATATATATATATATATATATATATATATATATATGTATATATATATGTATATATATATATATATATATATATATATATATATATATCAAATGTGTTGGTGAAGAACGTTTTACATACCCTTATTTTCTCATTTCCACATGTCAAATAGAAAGCATTATTTGGTTGTCTTGATTACTTATCACTTATATATTTTGTTCCTGGGTGTAACTGGAGCCATACCAGATAATATAAACATTCGCTGTATTTATATGCCTCCTAATTTCCAAAACAAATTAAAATGTTGCAATCTTTAATTTGCGAATTTTCGAAATTTTTTTATAGATATCAGTCTATTTATGTATAAAATATGCATTATATTAGATAACCAACCAGCGCTCTGACTAATGCCATAGATCAGCAATCAATTTACTAAATTATTGAGTTTATTATAACCTTAAAAATTCGCTTCATTGGCAAAAAAGTATCGAAAATCCAATTCCTTTGTCCCTTTGTTAAATCTCCATTGAAATTTTATGTTTTCATTTTGTTAATTATTTAAAAGGCCGATTTTATTTTAATCAAAAATGCCAATAAATTTAAACGATGTCTCTTTTTGATTACTCGTTTTTCAATTACTCCTTGAATTTGTTCCGAGTCATCTCTTTTGTGTTGTATTTTACTTTCCGTCTCATTGGGTATGCATTTTCCAATACTTCGGTTCTACTTTGATAAGAACCGTTGCGTTATCTCAATGAAATTACTGTCGCTCCTTTGAGGATGATAAACAATATTCGGGATAAAAATTTGAATGGTTTCAAGAAGGAAAAGTATAAAGAATACATATAAATTGGAAATAATATCTGAAGAATATACATACAAAATTACCTTCTGATTAAGTAAGATATAATTAATATAGACATACTTTAAAGCTTTAAACAGTCAACAGCTCTACAAGCTGTGTATCACAGAAAACAAAATAAAACAAACAAAACTGCAAAGCTGAACAATACAATATTTATAGAATAATTTCATTATGTAATTTTTAATTACACCTACTTATATAAACTGTATCAAGTAAATTTGTAGCCAGTTAAAAGTGACAAGGGAGAAAAGATGATGCTATAAGGAATATCAAATTATTAAGGTGTAGATATATAAATCGTCAACAAAGGATATAGAAATTTTATAATATATAAGCTTATCCAGGAGCAGACATATTTTCCGATCACAATCCGGATGTTGTGTCGATAAGAGTAAAACTAAAGAATGTAAAGCACCCTAGCTTCAAGAAATTCATGGATACAAGGCAGCTGAAATATGGCAACAAATATGCGGAAACGAAATTTAAAATAAAAGAAAACTTAAGGAAAGTCAAAGAAGATCATGTAGAAACTCTAACTATTGGCCAAAACGGGGAAAAATTCCACATGCCCTCGTGTCAGTTGGAAAAGAAACCCTTAAATCACTTGTAAAAATATGAAACCTTGGAGGATAGCAATAATTCTTGAATTTATAAAAGAATAAAGAAAACAAAGCAAAAGACCTGATTAAGTACAAAGGAATTTAAAAAACATCAGAAAGAAAAATCAATAGGCAAAAGAAAGGTATCTCTCCGATAGATGCAAAGAAATAAAGGATCTGGATAAAAAATATGATAGCTTTAATTTACATAAAAAAGTAAAGAAATGACAGGTTTTACACAAAGCACAAGAACGAATATCCTTAAAAATGATAAAGAAGACATTATTTCTGATACGAAGCAAAGATTGTGTCACTAGACCAATTACATCCAAAACCTATTTAATGATGAAAAAGAAGAACTATCATTAGAAACCACAGAGGATACCGAACCACCAATATTACGAGAAGAAGTCATCTATGCCATCAAAAACACAAAAGATGGTAAAGCTACGAGACCAGATGATGTGCCTATCGAATTATTAAAACTCATTGATGAAGATATTATTGATGTAACGGTTGAACTCTTTAATATAATATTTTAGACTTCCACAATCCCCAGAAAATAACTACAATCGACCTTTGTGGTAATACCCAAAAAATCAAGTGTAATATCCTGCTCAGATCACAGGACAACTTTAATGAGTCACACACTTAAAACATTTTTGAAAATAACACACCCCAATTTTAAATTTCAAAAATGAAATTTGTTTTTTAAAAAATATTTTTATTTCTAAACTACAAATAAATACATCTAAACTGAACAAGACCAAGAATAATAATAATTTTACAATGCGAATAATTAAAGAAACAATATGATAACTTCTAGGGGAAACTGCAGAGTAAGCTGCAGGTGTTGGTTGCGATTCTGCCAGGTCCGGACTTTCGTACCATGTAACTCCTCCATCCTTAAGAGGAAAAAATAACGGAGGTATTTTTGGATTCCAAATTTTGGGGACATCTTTCTTCCAATGGAATTTCGTCAGGAACCTTCTTATTTTTGCAATACTTTCGGTATCTGGTGATGATGTAAATTATAACGATTAGTATTAATATAGATAAGATGACTGAACCGGTGCTGATAAAGGGTGTAGTTGGAAAGCCAATTTCTTCTACTGGTGAAAGATTTCTGGTAATTCTGTTAATTTCGTATAGTCCTTCCATATCGATTTTGCTCAAATTGGTTACTTGATATTTTACCTTTTCAGTCGAGAAATTTTCTAGTTTTGGTAATATTATGATTTTTCCAGATTGGATTCGTGGATTGTTTGAAAATTTTAAGGTTCCAACTTCTATTTCACATTTTGGTGGGATTTCTATTAACGAAGGATCTTTTATTTCCAAAAACGAATTGGACTCACATTTTGAGATTAATTTGACAGTACTGGATGGGATTATTAAGATCTGGTTCTCCATGACGTGCTCGATAATGGGTTCTTGTAGATTTATTTCAGTGGCGTAGCATTTCTCTGGGTTACGTCCATCAATTAATTTATAGGTGCAGGTATCTATTTGGGTGTAGTCCTGTTGGCAGTAGTATCTGGTTTCGAGGATGGGACATTCTTCTTTTATCGATAGTGATTTTTCTCCTTTTGCCAAGTAGGGATATAAAGGAATATATGTTTGATGATTTTGTATTACGGGGTAAACATGGAAAAAATCGTAATTTTCTGATTTGAATATAGGAACATGGATAGCGAATATAAGCTTGGATTCGTAAAAGGTTACTTGGGTACTGAGAAACAGATAGTATGTTAGGGCATTGTTAAATTTTGCGATTTGTTCTTCTTTGTATATATGTGATAAATATGACATCATTTCTGAGATTTCTTGGGTAGATATTATTGAATTATGAAGAGTATTTAATTTAGAGAAAACTATCGAATTTTCAATATTGTCAATAAATGTTATTAAATTTTGGCAATCAAGATTAATCTGGTAAAGAATACTTTGATAAGTTATGTAATTATTCAAAGTGATTATTTTGGTTTCTAATGAATATTTAAATTTTTCTATATTGTCTTGCAATTTTTGTTGATTTTGCCACAAGGTTGATAAAGATTGATTATAATGATTAACAAGCTTTTTGTACAAAGTTGACTGAAGGTTAAGTTCATGAATTACATTTTTCTGATTTAGTTGTAAAATATTAATTGCTTTATCGTATCGTTCTCCATCGTCAGCATCTAAAGTTCCAAAAGCCCATTTATTAATTTTGCCTATTCCATCTATTAAACCTCTTTTAGAGCGAATATGTGGATGTAAATTTTCGAATTTTCTTTCGAGAATTTTTATTAAGAATTCGGTTCTTTTTGTCATTTGTTCAGCTAAGTTATGAAAAGATATAGGGTTAGAAGCGTTACTTACTATTAGACTATTCTTAAGGCTATAAAAATGGTTAGTTAAACTAGCTATCTGTTTAGTTACTTCTCTTAAATCTAGATAGTGTAAAAAGGTATGCTTAGTGTAAATAATTTTACAGGGTCCTAATAATATGGGTAACAAAGGATTCGTTATAGAAGTAATTTTTACATCTTCTCCTTCACATCTCCGTTGGAGTGCCAGGAATATCAGGAGCAACCACGTTGTCCGGATTTTCATTTTCCTGAAAAGATATTTTTTGTTTTACTTTGGGTTTTCTAATTATATTTTTATGGTAATTTCCTTTATTAGTTTGTAAGATAAGGCCTGAATCTTGGACTACTTCAGTCTTTTTAAATTTTGGTGCCTTTTTATCGCGCAATTTTGTTTTGACGTATGCAACGTCCTGGTTAGAGAAATCTGGAGGGTCATTTCGATTTTCATTTAATTTATTAATTATTTTTTCTTTCGTTTTTTCGTTTCTACTTTTTATTATTTCGTATAACTGTTTACTTACTTTTTTATGGTTTTGTACATAGTATGATAAAATAAGGTTATCGTCCAAGTCGAAAGGATCTGGATTATTAATGTGTCCTTTTGTTATTTCAAATGGGGTAAACTTAGTTATGGAATGAATTGAATTATTATAGCTTAAAATAGCATGTTTTATTAATTGGTTAGGAGTTAATTCTTTATTTTCTTCTCTAAGACAGCGAAAGCATTCTATTAGTGTAGAATGAAACCTTTCTACGGGGGAGTTGGAATTACTATTTTTAGAAGTTGTGAAATGTAGTTCTATATGGTGAAGTTTACAAAAATCTATAAGGTCATTATTTTTAAATTCTGTGCCACAGTCGGCAGTAATTTTATAAGGTAAACCGTGGTGGCTTACGAAGAGAAGTAAATTTTCCACTACGGAGGTGCCATTGACACTAGGTAAAGGATATGCTTGGGCATATCTCGAAAATGAATCTATAATCGTTAAATATGATTGGTTAGAAATTTTAAAGACATCTACATGAATATGTTCAAAGGGTTTTGATGCAGTGGGAGTTAGACTAAATTTTATAATTGGAGGATTTCTATCGTATTTATTTTTAAGACAAGTTTCGCAATTATTTATAAATTGTTCGATATCTTCTGCCATTTTTGGCCAATAGTAACGTGATCCTAAGGACATTTTTACTTCGTTTATACCGCGATGTCCTTTTTTGTGTATGTGATAATACTCTAATGTTTCTTTCTGTTCCCGAGTATCTATTATGTCAGTTAAAAATTTTGTAGAATGTACAAACTTAAAAGCGGAATTTTTAAAATAATTCTGAACTATTACTACAAATGTTTCTGGTAAAATATTTTCTTTAAAGTACAAAGCATAAGTCTTTTTGGGATCTATATATTCTTTTACAAATTTAAAAATACTTTCTTCAATATTTCTTTGGGGTAAAGTAACATAAAATCTGTTATTATCAAATATTTTTTCATTTTTGCATTTTATTTTATTTATTTCTCCAAATGTTAATATAATTTGATTTTTATAAGTATTTAGGGCCTTTTCGGTTATGGGTATACCTAGAATGGGATTTTCTAAAGAGGTATGACAGGTTTCTAAGTCTGAGTCGTTTCTTTCGGGATTTTCGAAAGGGGGTCGAACTTGTATGTCCGAAATAATATTTATTTTACTAGTTAATCCATCATTTAGTAAGGAGTCAAGGTCTCCTTCTGAAAGTTGCGGTAAGTCGTCAAGGTTGCGGAGTTCATTATCTATTATTTCATTTATGTCACCTAAATTAACGTCCATCGATTCCGTTTCGAGAGCATTTAAATCGGAATCTATTTTAATTCTAGAAAGCGCGTCGGCTACTTTATTATTTTTCCCTTTTAAATATTGGATATCATAATCAAATTCTTCGAGCTTAAGTCTCCACCGTAATAAGCGAGAGTTTGGCTCTTTAAGTGAAAATAACCACTGAAGGGGTTTATGATCAGTTAAAATTTGGAATCTGCGACCGAAGAGATATGGTCGAAAATATTTGCAACCGTATACAATAGCTAATAATTCTTTCTCTATGGTGGAATAATTAATTTCGGCTGAATTTAAAGTACGTGAGGCGTAACATATAGGGTGGTTATCTTGCATGAGAACGCTGCCAATTGCATAATTAGAAGCATCAGTTATTAATTGAAAATTTTTGTTAAAGTCGGGATAAGCTAAAATAGGTTCTGAAGTCAAAAGATTTTTACAAATATTAAAACAGTCTAAGAATTCTTTGTTGTGGATAACTTTCTGATCCTTTTTTAAACACATGGTCATAGGTTTAGTTATAGCTGCGAAGTTTTTAATGAATTTTCTATAGTATCCTAACAAACCTAAAAATGATTTTATTTCTTTCTGCGTACGAGGGATTGGAAAATTTTTAATCGCTCTAATCTTTTTTGGATTAGGCTTAACTCCGTCTGGGGTCACTATATGTCCTAAAAATTCAACTTCCTTTCTAAGGAATTCGCATTTGTCAATTTGTATTTTTAATTGTGCGTCTTTTAATTTTGCAAACACCAATTTTAAGTTTTGAATGTGCTCTTGGAGGCTTGCGCTAAAAATAATTATATCGTCCATATATACCATACAGATTTTGTTTTGTAAATCCTTTAATATTTCATCCATTACCCTTTGGAAGGTGGATGGTGCGTTTTTTAAGCCAAAAGGCATTCTTAAAAATTCGTAGTGTCCATTATTGACACTAAATGCTGTTTTTTCTATGGAGCAGGGGCTCATCTCGATTTGATGAAAGCCGCTAGCTAAGTCAAGAGTAGTAAAATATTGTGCTCGTCCTAATTTGTCCAATATTTCGGTAATATTGGGTATCGGATATCGATCACTAATGGTTTTATCATTAAGTTTCCTATAATCTATAACACAGCGAAATTTTTGTTGATTGGAAGAATCGAGTTTCTTCTTTACTATCCAAAGTGGGGAACCCCAGGGACTATTACTGGCTCTAATAATTCCGTCGTCTAACATTTTGTCAATTTGCTTTTTAATTTCTTCCTTGTGAACATAAGGATATCTGTACGACTTTACATGTACAGGTTCCTCGTCGGTTGTTTTAATAACATGTTTTACTTTTGACGTAAATGTAAGTGGGTCGCCTGGTTTCAAAAATATGTCTTTATATTGCGAACATAATTTAATAATTTCCGATTTTTCTTCCGTGTTCATATGATCCGTTCTAATAAGATTTTGGATTTGCATTTTATCTATTTTATAATTATTTTGTCTATTAGAAAATTCAAATTTATAACATTGATAAACGTTAGAATCGTATGGATAAGCGTTTATGGGTTTTAATAAGGTTATAGATAAATTTTTATTAGTTTCATTGACAAATTCTACTAAAGTTAAACCATCATTTGCTACAGTTAGCATTTCTGGTACATACATATCACTTAAAACTATCTTATCGATTAATATTTCACCGTTCGGTACGGACACAGGGACTTCTTTTCTAATCTTTTCATAAGGGCCAACAGATATTTCAAACTTTATGTCTGATGGTTTTCTAAATTTAATAGGAATTATTGTGTCTCTGCTAACCAGACATTTATTATTAAAATCAATGTTAAACTTCATGGATAATAGGTCATTAACACCGACCAAGCCATCATAAAACTCATGAAAGTCATATAATATGTAGTGCAGTATATTGTTTCGATTAAATTCTTGGAACGCCGGTATGGCTGCTTGGTATTTGATATTTTTCGTGCCAAGAGACGTAGAAATTGAAACGTTTGAAGGATATATGCAATCTGAATAAAATTGTTCAGCAATACTGGGTTTTAAGATTGATTTCGTACTACCAGTATCAATTAATAATTTTAATGGGGGGTTAGAAATAGTGATGTAAGGTAAAGGGTTATTAGAGGTTAGATTTAATTCGATTAAGTTGTTTGGTTTTCTGAGGCGGTTTCTTGAAAATTCTGAGGAAAATAATCTAAATCTACTTGTTCACCGGAATGGATATCTGCGTCGACGTCGCTATGCGTCTGTTCGCATTCTTGTCTATCGTAACCATTATTATATAATTCTTCAACTATAATATTCGGCTTTTGCCCATTATTTTGAAAATAGTTTCTATTAAAATTATTTGTTCTTCTGTTAGACGTTGAAGGGAATCTAGAATTTGTAGAAATATTCATCGGTTCCGGCTTTGGGACGCGATGTTGGGGAGTTCGATTTGGTCTGAAAACATTCGTATTTCGGGAAGGTCCAAAGACTTCTGAATTAGTTGGGAGTCTTTTAGGGGGTAACTGTTGAGGCTGTACATTAATAGGTTGGCGGGGCCATTGGAAATTTTGGGGATAATTATTATTTGTATTAAAGTTTGGATTTTGGGGAATAGAAGAATTTGTTTGAAAATATTGATTATTCATGGGATTATAAAATTGCCCGTTTGGATTAGGGAAATTCCGATTTCTGAAATTGCCTTTATTTTGGTGTGACTTATTGTCATTATTACTTGAATAAAATTTCTCGAAATTCTCAAATTCATTTACATAAGCTATGGCGTGTTCTAAAGAAGCTGGTGCTTTTAAATGCATATTATTTTTTAATGTGCCGGTACAACCCGCAATAAAAGTATTTAGTGCTGTATTTTCGCAAAATTGTATAAAAACAGTTTTTTGATTTACATCAAGACTAGTATCATTGCTAATTCTTTGTACTATATTACTTGCTAACAATTGTAATCTATTTCCAAATTCTATTAAATTTTCATTTCTTTGTGGCCTAGTTCTAGTAAGTTCTTGTATTAAGGATTGTAAATTACGTTTATCAGAAAAACATTGTATAAGTGCGGCTTTTAAAAGTGCCCAATTATTTAATTCTACCCTATTTCCTACCATAAGCTCAGCTTTTCCTATAAGTTTTCCTTGAATACATTCAAAAATGTGATCATTTAATTCTTGGTCATTATATGCTCTATATGTAATAATTAAGTTATCGCAAAGATAAATAAATTTATTTAAAGTATTAGTATCTCCATCATAAGGTCTAATATTTGAAATTTTTGACTTAAATAGTTCCCAATTAATGGGACGCGTTGCCGTCGCTTGATTAGCTTGAACAGTTTGGTTAGTTGCCATTTTAATATTTTTATTATCTTTATTTTTCCTACTTTTAAAGTTAATCTTTAGATTTTTAAGAGATTCTACCAAGGAATCAGCATTAATCATAAAATGAAAATATCGTCTAATAAACAATGTCTTAACAAGCTATCTTCCAAATTTATGAAAAATAAAAGGAAGGCAAGAAGGAACTTGGCACTCACCTCGATAGTCTTTGCCAACTACTTCTCCAGATTCGTCCACCCAAATGAAGGACTGCTGTCACTGAAGGGCTGCTTTCCAATGGGGGCTGCTTTCCACTAAACGGAATGTTCTTTGGATTTGCACTTAAGGCGTTGAAACACCAAAGTCCCGAAAAAGTCTGCTTTCCGATAGATACGAAATTCACAGTTTCGCGACTCGCACAAATCCTACTGACTGCGCCAATTTTAAATTTCAAAAATGAAATTTGTTTTTTAAAAAATATTTTTATTTCTAAACTACAAATAAATACATCTAAACTGAACAAGACCAAGAATAATAATAATTTTACAATGCGAATAATTAAAGAAACAATATGATAACTTCTAGGGGAAACTGCAGAGTAAGCTGCAGGTGTTGGTTGCGATTCTGCCAGGTCCGGACTTTCGTACCATGTAACTCCCCAGAATTGTTAAAACTCTTGAATATAAAATTAGTGACACACAATTTGGCTTTAAAACTGGTATTTACATAATAGATACTTTCTTCGTCTTGACTGTACTAGCCCAGAGATACTTGGATATGACATGTACTTACGTTTTGTGGATTTTGAAAAGACATTTAATAAAGTTAAACATAAACAGCTTCTAGAAATATGAAAACGCAAAAATATTGACAGTTGTGATACGAAAATTATATCTAATGTATATTAAAATCAAACTACCAAGGTAAGAGTTGATAGCCGGAACACCCGAAATATCAAAATACAGAAAGGAGTTCGTCAGGGTTGCATACTTTCACCACTACTCTTTAATGTCTACAGTGAAATGGTGTTTAAAGAAGGGCTCTTAGATTTAATAGAAAGTATATCTATCAATAGAGAAATTTTGAACAACTTGCATTTTGCAGACGATACAGTAATAATGATGGATAACAATAATGATCTACAAAACATAATGCGACGACTTAATTAATGCTGTCCTGAATATATATATATATATATATATATATATATATATATATATATATATATATATATATATACGGCATAAAGTAAACTCCGCCCATGTTAAAATTCAGGTTCAGGTGAGCTCCGTGGTCAAGTGGACACCGATATACGGAGCTCACTTGACCATTCCATAATATTGGCTCTGTCGATTCGTCAACATGTATAGTTTCATAATTTTTAAAAAAATTTTGGAGCCCATAATTATCCCTGTATCATAAATGTATATCGCTTAGTTCACGTGTATATATTATAGGGGTCGTTCAGATCTTTTTCACTGTATATTGGAACCATATGTATATCGGTTTAAGTAAGCTCTGATAGTTTGGCAACTCTGCTATAAGATGTATAATTCTCGCGTAAAGTCTGGACGGTTTATATGGACTCCTTAGTTTTGTTATCATTCATACGCATCACAGTGTGTAACAGATATGTATACTATTAACTACCTGTTTTTGGTAGGTACGAGTTCTCTAAAAATAGCTTTATAGATACAAAAGGATTTCATTACCAAATTGGATTTTGTTTCATATGCGGAAATTTCCTAATGTATTTTGTTAACGTGAATATGTCTTCATAAGTTTTATTTAAGAATCCGATGAATAAGAACTTCTTTTATTTCATCCATGGTTTTATGATATCTTGTATACAGCTTTTTTATTATTTTATTTCTGGTTTTATCTATGTACTACATATAAGTTTGGATAAAAGGTTATCTTAAAATAAATATTTAAGTGCTAAAATAGATATTTTTGTGTAAAAATGGGTAGTGGTGCACAAAAAAAGAAAGAATTTATCTAAGAAGCATTATACCACTTCTCCAATATTACATACTTCTGAATGTTTTATTTTCTATTTAGAGGGAATATGTTATCAATACAAGTGGAGTTAGTTTCAAATTTGCAATGATCTTTATAAGTAAAAGCTTACTGGCTATACTTAACATGTTTAGTTCAAATAAATAAACCTTGTCCCTTCAGAAAAGAGCGATTTGAATGGAAAAGTCAACTAAGAAAGTGTGATGAATCTTATACCACCCCACATTGACACAGGTTAACCGGTGTTTGCAGGCAAGAGTCCTCCAGGCAAATTTAAGGAAGATAACAACCATAAGGAAGTTCCTTTCGAGGGTTCGGTTGGCGAGGAGCAGCTAATATTTTTTTTGTATATCTTGCAGATGTGATGATCTGATGACTGACTAATTTATAGCTAAATATACTTTTATCACCCATACTAGCAAGGTATATATGACAGCATAAGCATAGAGTTTAAGTCTACGTTTTAAGGGTGGAAGAATGTGCTTCCTATTTTGAGCTGACAAGTTTGCGGAGAATATTATTTTTCTGGTTCTAGGTTGCCATTTGGTTTTAAACAAAGTTCTGTGATAGAAACTATCTTCAAGGTATTTATAGCAAGTCCAGAGTTTAAGGATTTCATGACACTATTGGTTCAGGTATATCTTCAGATTTGTGAAAGCGTCTCTATTAGGGACATTTCCGGGGTTTGGCTTAAAATTGATTTATAATCTATTTTTATTATTTCTAATTTCTATTTAGTAATTCTTCTTTCTCTACTCGTTGCTTGGCCTCTCCTTGGTTCTTTTTATGTTGCTCTGGTAGTTTTTTGAACACGCTATTTCCAACACCTTTTCTTCTTTATAGCACCATCTCCATTCCTTGCCGTCCACTGTGATTTTATTGTATCCTATTTTGACCATTTTTCCATTTTCTCTCATTTCTCTTGCTTTATCTCTTAAAGCTTCCATTTTCTCTCTCTCTCCTTTTGTGAGATCCTCTGTAATCCATATTTTTTCGATCTTCACATTCTTAAGTTTGTATTTGTTTCTTAAGATTGTTGTTTTTTCTTCTTTGCTTTCAAGTTCAATTAAGCATGTTTTTGTTTCTATTTTTTGTGCTCTTTTAATATTGGTTTTGACTCCAAGATGATTTTCTAATATAGTAGTCATTCCCTCTTTCAATGTTTTTGGGTCTTCAGAGTCTATTTTTGAGCCACTGATGATTATATTCTTTTTTCTTTGTCTAAACTTTCTAATGAGCGTTTTAGATCATTTAATTCTTCCGTTATCTTTTTGTTATCGGTTTTGGTTAGTTCGTTTTCTATTTTCAGTTCTTCTTTCTCTTTTGTCCATTCTTCCTTCACCCTTTCTATTTCCACTTTTATGCTTTTTATTTCTTCGTTATTTTGTTTTATCTCTTCTTTAACTCCATTTATATATCTTCTCATCTCCTTATTTTCTTCCTTCATTTCTGTTTTCAGCTCTTTTATTTCCGTTTTAATCTCCTTATTTATTTCTTCTTGTAGTTTCTTTAGTTCTTCCATTTCGCGATTTTTTATGTTATCCTTTGGAGATGTTCTTAACGTGGCTTTGCTTCTTTTGATGGCTTCCTCCTCGTCGAATGAGTTATCGTGTTCTGGCTTATTTCTTTTGCTGTTCATTTGATTTAGTTATTGTATTACATTTACTTTTAATTTATTATTTTAATTTAATTTAATTCTAATCCCAACTTTAATCAAATCTATTTTAAGGCCAGATTTGGATTTTTGTAATAAAATTATGTGGCTTTTATTTTGATCATTAATTTCTTGTCAGCACTAATTACTTTCTTATCTGCCAAAAAAAAAACAAAAAACGCGTAGGAATGCCTAAGCAGGTCGACCCTTCGAACATTCGCCAAAACCACTTTTTTAATCTTTCACTCAATTATTCATTTACTTAAGACTTGTTAAAATTATTAAAATAGTTCTATCTTACTTGTCTGATGGTATTTTCTTTATTAACTACTATCACCTGTATGCACTTAACTTTTGATACTTATTTTTGAACTCGGTTGAATTTTCTAACTTGTAATTCCCGAATAATTTTAAGTTTATTACGAAGCGAAATTAAATGAACCTACTGTTGTCACTTGCAGGACCGTTTCAAATAGTCAAAAAATTAATAAACAGCCTACTAAAATAGAAATATCGCCTATTTAAGACGTAATCCATTAAGGGCCCAAGGTACAAAGCACTCCTGCTAATGATATAGATCTCATAAGAAACTCTCTCGTCCGCAAACATCTTCAATAAAGTGAAGAGAGCACGAAAAATTATTCACTTAAAATCAACGAAATGAAAACCAGATACAAGCGAATCAACAAAAGAGACCAATTCAATAAATCTAGATAAAATATTAAAGTTAACAATCACAATTTCCAAAATATGGAACACTTTAAATATCTTATAAGATAAATTATCACGGTTAATAATAATGCCACTAAAAAATACAGAGAATAATTCAAACTTTAGACCTATTTTAATACATGGATGCGAATCATGGACAATGAGTAAAACAAGTAAGGAAGAATTACGAATATTTGAAAGAAAAATAATAAACATTTTTTAACCTCATTATCATATCGCTACAAATCTGCATAGAATAAGAACACATACTAAATAAAGAAAGCTCTTATAACGATATTGTTCCGGAAAATAAATCCCTTAAGGTAGATCGGACACATGCATAGACGCCAAGATGTCAAACTTATAAAACTGGTATGGAAGGAAGTTAGCACAGAAAATGCCATATCTAAAAAAATAACATTTCAGTTGATTACAGATTCGTGGAAAATCGATCAACTTGGAGAAAATTTGTAGTTAGCGAAGACCCACCCAGTGTTGTAGCGCTACGTTATGATAGTGATAAAGACAAAGGAGAAACAGTGACAAAAAGCAACAAACATGGACTAATGGAGTGAAGCTGCTTTAAAATCTTGATTGGAGAGGATTAAAATAAAAGTATAAAAAATACAATGTACTTTCTTAGCAGTGTACTTTTACCTCTTTCAATAAAGTATGTTTATATGGATTTCTTATTTTTGTTATCATTCATACGCATACGCATTACAGTGTGTAACAGATATGTATACTAATAACTACCTGTTTTTGGTAGGTACGTGCTTCTCTAAAAATAGCTTTATAGATACAAAAGGATTTCATTACCAAATTGGATTTTGTTTCATATGCGGAAATTTCCTAATGTATTTTGTTAACGTGAGTATGTCTTTATACGTTTTATTTAAGAACCCTCTTAATAAAAACTTCTTTTATTTCATCTCTTGTTTTATGATATCTTGTATACAGCTTTTTTATTATTTTATTTCTAGTTGTATCTGTGTATTACATATAATTCTGGATAGACGGTTATCTCGAAATATAGTGCTAAAATAGATATTTTTGTGTAAAAATGGGTAGTAGTGCACTAAAAAGGGAAGAATGCTTAATTTATCTAACAAGAATTATATCACTTTACGATCATTACATATTTCTGAATATTTTATCTAGTATTTAGGGGTAATATGTAATCAATATAAGTGGAGGTAGTGTCAAATTTGCAATAATCTTTACTTTATAAGTAATAGCTTACTGACTGTACTTTACATGTTTAGTTCAAATAAATTAACCTTTTCCTTCAGAAAAGACCGATTTGGATGATAAAGTCAACTAAGAAAGTGTGATGAATCTTGTACCGCCCCACATTCACATAGGTTAACCGGAGTCCTCCTGGCAGATTTAAGGAAGATAACTACCATCAGGAAGTTTCTTTCGAGGGTTCAGATGTCGAGGAACAGCATACTTTTTTTTGTATATCCTGCAGATGTGTTGATCTGGCCAGTTTTTTCTTCGATTCTAGTCATAAAATGGGCTGGTATGCGTGGAGTTGATGTTACGAATCTAGACTTTGTTTCTTTCGTCTCTAGCTACTTATCTTCGGATATTAGGTTGATTGATAGCTACGATATTGTAGAGCTTATGTATGGATGTGAGTCTTAATATAGGTACTCTGAATTTGACTGACTAATTTATAGCTAAATCTACGTATTAAGTATGTGTTGATGTCACCCATACTAGCAAGGTATATATTCGGCAGAAGCATAGAGTTCAAGTCTACGTTTTAAGGGTGGAAGAATGTGCTCCCTATTTTTAGCTGACAAGTTTGTGGAGAATATTATTTTTTTGGTTCTCATTTCATTTTTATAGTAGTATTAGGTTTTCATTTAGTTTTAAACAAAGTTCTGTGAATAATAAAGTGTGATAGAAACTATCTTCAAGGTATTTATAGCAAGTGCAGAGTTTAAGGATTTCTTGACACTATTGGTTCAGGTATATGTTCAGATTTGTGAAAGCGTCTTTGTTAGGAACATTGAAGGAGCATACCTAACTTTTTCCGGGGTGTGGCTTAAAATTGATTCAGATTCTATTTTTATTTTGTTTAAGGTATTATTTAGATTTTTCTCTACTTTAGCAACAAAAGTTTTTGGTTATGCAACAATAGATGTATCGTCTACATAATAAAAGTCCTACTATTTACCGGTATGGGTTGTGTAAATGTTATACAGCGTAGGTGCGATTACGGTACCCCAAAGAAGACCGTTCTTCTACGTTCTCCATCTGCTATTCTTACGTTGAGTGATACGAAAAATCTTATGTTGTGTAGGCATACACGGATAATACAAGTGAGTTTATTACCTAAGGGGATATCACATAGATTTTGAAAAAATGCCCTCTAATTTAAGGTGTCGTAAGCGGCATTGAGATTGACAAATACGACTCCTCATACCTGATATTTTTCATACCCGTCTTCGCTGTGTTGGGCAAGATTTAGTATTTGTGGTACACGATCTTCCCTGTCATATATAGCCACTTTTGTCTTTTAATTTGAGTTCTTCTTCTATTATCGGTTTATATTAAGGACCATGTGCAGATTTATTTTGTATAGCTGACAAAATAAATAGATATATTGGCCGATAGCTTTTGTGGTCGTTGGAGTTTTTGCCAGGTTAAAGCATAGTGATAACTTTGTCTTTGCTTTGCTTGTCTACAGACTTTAGATATTAGCCATTGTAGTATTTTTGGTCAAAATTTTATAATTAGTTTTGTGCTCAGATCCTCAATCGGGAGCCGTAATATTGTTTATTTTATACGTGGATAGTGGATCCAAGCTCAACATAGTTAAATGGTTCCTGCAGTGACTAGTTTGAGTCCTCTCTCATTTTAAGTTTTTCTTTGCTTCTTTGCCGGCACTTATTATGTAATCTTCTGCGATCAGTTTTATACCAAATACCCTAGGTTTGGCCCTCTATGTGCTTACTGCACTAGAAATACGTCACATTTGTGTTAAGCGTTTATGTCTGATAAGCTTAAGTAAAGTAGAGCGTATGTATAATACCCAGTTAAGTGACAATCATAGTATTTATGTTAATGTAAAGTTAATATACTTTTTGCTTATATAATTACTCAATATAGTATTTGCTTTATTTATTACACCTTCCATCAGGCTTATGAATTGTCTATATCTCTAGATATAGTTTACTTTATCTCTATAGAATAGTTGGTCCTAAAAAGGACCGATTTGACAAAACTCATATTGGACGAGTGATTGAAGAATTAACCAATTAATTAATTACTCATTACCCAAGGTACGCCCGATTGCGGTGCTCTTATTAGTACTTAAATTTTCGTGAAGGCTTCTACGTTGAACTCCATAAAAAATGACAAAGTATTTACTTTATATAGACTCTTTGTAAAAAGTAAATGAGTTTGTAACATCGGTCACAACTCATATATGGATAATAAGGAAACAAACAGGTTAAAATAGGTGTACAAAATTTTAACTACATATATATCGGCGTTATTGTTCAGGAGATCCATTGTTCAGGAGATGAGTTTATCCCAGAGATCAAAGATTACATTCTTTTACATGGATATTCTAGGTCCTATTTACTTATTTTCATTACTAAAAAGTATATTTATAATAAAGGCCTTAAGCTGTCTTTAGATTCTATGAAATTTTTTTGGCATAGACTTTTAGTCATTCAGCCAGACTCAACATGGTACAAATAGTTGTTTGAGTTTATATTAATAAATATACAAAACAAAAGACAGGTAAACAGGGTCACTCTCTTCTCGCCTAGGGGCCCATCAAGGCATTTTTTAAAAAGACGTACAACACTAGGCCACGGTAAGAAAGGAATTTGACAATTGGGTTAGAAACAAAGGTTACGTTATTAACTAATGCATAATTATTTAGATGGTTATTTTACTATCCTTTAAAAACCTAACTAAGGAATCATACACTGCTCTCGAGTCTAGTGATATCCATGAAAATTTAAACCTATGGAAATTGGCAAGTTACAAAATACAGACATAATTCTAAATACCAACTTGGGACAAACAGTTTTCCCCTCCTCAACTTATTCAGTTACAATCTATAACGTGTAAACGCATACTTGTTTTATTGTTAGATACAATGAATTTCCATCAAGTAACTTTCAGCAATGTGACAACAAATTGCTATATAACAGTACGAGGCAATATTATCATATTTGCGTTACATTAATATTTATGTGGCAATCAGCTGTAAAAGTCATTGCCGTTTTTCCAATCGTATCATATTTTAGCATAGTCACATAAGAATTCTTTTTAAGCAATATACTGTGTCATATTCTTCTGATTTATTTTGTTGACAATTTATTTATGCTTATTCGTTCACCTTTTGTAAAGCAGTCTGTTTAAATATTAGGGATTTATATAATCTTTTTGTTTATATAATTTGTTTATCGATTTTACTATTTTAGATAGAGTTTCATAATTATAGTTTTTTTTTTGATTTTTTCTATGGTAATACAAATACATACCCAATTCGAAAGGGAGAAAACCAACGAGTTCTAAATTGAACATAGACATTATTCTCCATTTCTTCCTATATGTTATATAGAGATCATCGTCATCGTATAGTCGGAACGCAACAAGATTTTATTACCATTTCTTCCTTTTTGTCTCCTCATTCCTATTGCAAACTCAGCCACATAAATGGCGTTTTAAAAATATATGTCAATATTGCCGAAGTGCCTTTCCTAGGATACTTTTTTTAAGCCTAGTTCGTTTGATTACATGTAATTGATTTGATAGTCCTCAACAGATATGTATTGATTGTAGGTAGGATAGCAGGTGTTGATAAATATGATGAGTCGGTAAGTAGTCTCATTATTCCTAAATCTGCGCCCTTCATCCGTGGACATCCTAAGGGCATTTTTTCTCTCGGAGCATCCTACCAATTTAACTTGGGAATGCAGTTAATGAGAGAGCCTTTGGATAAAGCCAGCGCAACTTTGGAGTTGAGATTTAGGTTCTTGTACCTCGTTGCTATCTTTATATATGTGTTTGACCTTGGCATTAGTTTCGTTCGGTATTGGTTAGTACTCGGACCTTTGTAAGTCGGGAAATACCTCTGATGGCTTTTCTAGCAATCCTGATCTAATTAATACGTTCTCGTTACACACATTAGCACTGGTTCACTGTTTTATATATCCTGATTTTAGAGATCTATATTAGGCTTCTGGATTTAAAAGTGTTATAAGGGTTCTATATACATCAGTTAGCTACCTGAATTTTCCCTTTTATTTCTTATGTGACAACGTTATCTACGATATCTAAAACGCTGCAATCTTTCAAAATTATATAGCTTTATTGTTACGTTATGCCTTACTCTACATCCTTTCTTTTGTATGTTAAACAACATTTATTTGATTTTCTCATTAGTGACTATTATAACGTTTTTGCTGCTAGTAGCATTATTTTATAGCATTCTAATATTTAATTTATGGATTATATTCGGATAGCAAATAAATATTCTTTACTTTCTCGGAGAAATAATATTCTAACACACAAACTCCTATTAAATTGCCAAAAACCTCCGTACATATTCTATTCACTTATGAGGGCAGTATAGTCCTGGACTGGCTAATTTTTGGATAATAGAAAACATGAGTGTAGCAGTTTTAATGTTTTCGGGGCTGCTACTTGGTATCGGGGAGCAGAAATATCATACCAAGGTATTGCATATAGGAATTGTTGCTTGAACTTTATTATTATTAAACAACACTATATTTCCTAGTAAAATCATTATGACTTTACAGTAAGACAAGTTTTCGATGTTGGTTATGAAAACATCATGTACATACCACCGGGTTCACTATGTCGATCTCCAGAAAAATCTTTGTAATAATGATACGGGAAACAAAAAACCAAGAATGAAAATATGCGCCAAGAAACTCTGTGATATAACAGTCGAATAAAATACAGATTGTCGATTCAAATAGTCAAAAAATTAATGAACAGCTTACTAAAATGGAAATATCGCCTATTTAAGATGTAATTCATTAAAGGCCCAAGGTACAAAGCACTCCTAGCGTATGCTAATGACATAGATCTCATAAGAAACTCTCCCGTCCGCAAACATCTTCAATAAAGTAAAGAGAGCACGAAAAATCAACGAAATGAAAACCAAATACAAGCGAATCAACAGAAAAGACCAATTTAATAAATCTAGATAAAATATTAAAGTTAACAACTACAATTTCAAAAATATGGAACACTTTAAATATTTTAGATAAGTAATCACTGTTAATAATAATGTCAATAACTAAATACTTTTAGCATAATTCAAATTTTAGACCTATTTTAATACATGGATGCGAATCATTGACATTGACTAAAACAAATAAGGAAGAAGTACGAATATTTAAAATAAAAATAATTAGAAAAATGTTTTAACCTCATTATCATATCGCTACAAATCCGTATAGAATAAGAACCCATACTGAATAAAGAAAGCTTTTATAACGATATTGTTTAGAAAAATAAATCGCTTAAGGTAGATCGGACACATGCATAGACGCCAATATATCAAACTTGTAAAACTGGTATGGAAGGAAGTTAGCACAGAAGAAAGAATGCCGCTTAGGCGTCTCAGTAAGCAATGGAGAGAAAACATCCAATTATATCTCAAAATATTAACATTTCATTTGATTACAGATTCGTGGAAAATCGATCAGCTTGGAGAAAATTTGTAGTTAGCGAAGACCCACCCAGTGTTGTAGCGCCACGTAATGATGATGATAATGAAAAAGGAGAAATAGTGACAAAAAGTAATAAAAATGGACTAATAGAGCAAACCTACTTTAAAATCTTGATTGGAGAGGATTAAAATGAAAGTATAAGAAATACAATGAATGATTGATGGATTCGAGAAACTTGAGACTTGAGAAAAGCACACTGACGTGTGTATCCATATTAAATTCCTTAGGTTTTTATATATTTTTTTTAGACTTTTATACTAATAGCTTTAAAATTGAATGTTTGGTGAAAATAGCTACGCGACTTAAATGCATCAAATATTTTGTTAATTAAAAATCAACATATTGAAATTAGACAGCAAAAAATTATAATATTAAAGATTAATTTATAAATTATTATAGTCTAATTTTAACTACTTCATGAAATAAATATTACACGCCATAAACTGCAGTAATTGAAAAATTATAAAGATCTTACAGAAGAGTTTCTTAAACTGTTAGACGATTACGCTACTCGATGTTCATATTAATAGGTTCCAAAATGTACCACCTATAAAATTTAAAAATCTACTACTAATACAATTATTGGCAACATCGCAGGAGTTAAGAAGTGTACGGGAAAAGTTATATACGGATCCCAAAAATGTTTGATCCTATTACGGAGTCAACTTGATCCGACGTATTGGTCGGAGTCTACATAAAGCGCTACTCAGATAATAATATACACGGCGTATATTCTCCTGGAGTTAGTATAATACCGTTTTAGTACGGAGCCCATATTAACCGCTAGAAGTATATATATATATATATATATATATATATATATATATATATATATATATATAATATATGTATATATAATATTATATATATATATATATATATATATATATATATATATATATATGTATATAAATAAGGTTCTTGAACTCCTAAGTGGAGCATAGAGCTTTAGTGAAAACGCGCCATCGGGTTCTATTTTACGCTAAGGCTCACTTCATTCCAAGACTGTCATGAATACGGACTAAGAATGAATTAAAAAAAAAACTAAATGCATGATGATGTTTAATCAGCAGATGCAAGCATAAAATTGATTGTTGAGTATACTGTAATTAAGAGTGGATACCTACAAATACATCGGAATATGAATAACATCAAATATAGACCAAACCAAAGAAATTAAGACACGTATTAAAATAGCACGTGCATCAACTTAAAAAGTTTCTTTAATGTCGGGATATAAGGTTACAACTACGCCTAAGAATGCTTTGAACACTATGCAGAATCACTACTGTCCTTTATAGCTTAATAACATGGACATTAATGCACTACTGCTAGTGTCTGAGGACTCGGGAGACTTAGACCTCGGATGTCGAAAGCCCATCGACATGGTTTAACCCGTATGCACGTGAAGAGAAGAATTAATCTTAAATTTAAGTTTAATGGTATCAACCGTGGAAATCTTACGAAACTTATACATACATACATACACACATAATATCATATTTTTGTAATTTGAATGTAGAAACAATAAAATATAAAATTTCGGTTGCCATTGTCTAATAAACATAAAATGAAGAATATAAGGCCAGTGCATACGTAATATGCTTTTTAAGTACTCCATAAAACGGAAAAACCCTTTGGAACTTGCGTGAAATGTTACCAAGTGAGAATTGCGGAAAATAGCGCTGGATACACAATTAAAAACTTTGGGGAATTACGTGTCACTGAACATTAAAAATTTGGCGTGCAATATATTATTGAATCCTCTTGCGACCTGTACGAATGTACCACGTAACAAATTTCAGGAATTAGGTACACTGAAAAAAATTGATCGAGGTAAATATGAAAACAATTACAGATATAAAAGTAAAAAGTAATGTAGTCCTAGCTTCCGTATATGTTTTCGTTCATCTTCTGTTCTACCAAGTAATAAATTTTCGGGATGAATAAAATTAGCATTTCTTTGGATAACGGAATCGACAATTTTTCTTTGGTCAACTGGTAGAAATCGTGAATAATGGATCACTCGACATAAATGTTTTGAACCATCAGAACAGCTAGGATACAGTTTTATATAAAACCAAACTGGTGCATACACTTTTTGGATGAAACTTACTAACATAAGTAATTGAGGGCTGGGACATTCAGTTCCAACATACAATCAAAGCAACCGATTAGCAACTGTCAGCCAATAGCTCTGGGAAGACCTTGCGTGTGATATTTTTCCTGGTTCATAAGTCTCAAATCATAAGGACATTTTCCCTCAGCAACTGCTTGACTGATATGGTACAAGTACTTCTGATCGGTGTAAGGTTGTTGTTTCCAATAATATTGGTAGGTTGTGTTCTATTGCGACGAAATCGAGAAGTTTCCCTATTGGCCATAAAAAAGCAAGGGGTTTATCTTAGTGTTGGATTAAATAATGACGTATAGGTAGTTCATTACAATTAAATCGCATCCAACTACAGTTAACTTCGATATATCAATATTATTTTTCAGAATAAATGTCTGTATGCTATTCGCGATCTTTGCAGCCGATTCTGATAAAGGAGACACGTGCCCTACATATCAAGAGCCTGGTTCTTCAATAATTGTTACATGTTCTTCTGTAACTACTCTAAGATAAAACTTATGGCCTTTTTTGTTGTAAGACAGTCTTGTCTTTACGCTCATCAAACAATATACTTCTGATTGACAGTCCTTCCTTCTGCTTCTGACGTCTCCAGAATAGATGCACGCTGTCGCCTTATTTTTATCTTATTAATTACTTTCGATGTATTAGTTTCAGTTATAACTTCCATATCTTTTAAGAGCACTGATGCTATAATCGCAGACTGATCGGAGATCCCGGTTCTGTAGCACGTCGAAACTAAACTTGGCAAGCAAATCCGCATTTGTGACGTATATGGTTGGACTGTAACTGTGAGCAAAGAAGCAATTAATTCTTCTTTATTATTATCTGCATCAGAAGAATTTAAGTCATACAAGCTGGTACCTATGGAACGATTAGAGGAATCACCGGTCCATGCTTTAGTCATATTGTCAGTATTACATTTTTGAGAACCTGCCTTTGCTTTCATGATTCTTTTCATTTTTTTCTTTATTACAGCAGATGCTGCAATATTTACTCGTCTAATTGCCATTTTTCTACAGGATCGTTAAACTTGAAGATAAATTCGCTCATTTTGTGGTACTTTCTTGATTTTATCACAAGTGCACACATACAGTTCCAGTCATGTTGCACTTGCAAACTTCGATATCAAATAAGTCTTTGTGTATCGCTTAAGATTTTGATACCGTGTATAAATATATTTAATCATATCTTGAATGCGCTTATGCGATGGTGTTTTACTAGAAGCTTTTATTCATGTTTGTTCTACTTTCGTTGCAACGGCATTCGTGGCGTCGGTCATAGATGGATCTCCATTATTATTTTTTACCTTAAGTTCATTGCAAATAAAGAGAAAGCACCTTAGATCACACTTAGTTGGTAAAACACGATCATTGAAAACACTAAAAATTTTACATAGTATTTCACAGTTTAAACTACTTCGCATTGCCATTTCAAATAATATGTTTAGATGCGACACGTCTGTGTGAGATAGTAGACAGTACTGTTATCTGTTACTATGCCTACGGAAATGGTTGCAAGATTTATGTAAAATCTGCAATTTTCCGTCCTCTACTTGCTTGATCTAAAAATATCTGAAGACTTGTCGTTGACCTTTTAAAAATTGGATATACTAGCGTCTTTTGAAACATATCAAGCTTCAATGATATTATAGAACCTCCAATTTTAAAATAATTTTGCATAAAATACTTTTCATCCTAAAGACGATTTTTGATCACAGCCATATCGATTTTTTCGACAAAAATAATATTTTTTGTTTTTTCATTTTTCAAATCCAATATGCAACCTCAAGATTTCTTTTTATTTCAAAATGCTCTCGCACCGATTGTTTTTGTCACGTGACATAACTTTTAAGCGATAGCCACAAGAACTTTTATTAACTTTTAGTTTTTGAGCGTTTCCGTTCCATCCTATTAAACATACTCAAAAATTAGATACCAAACTTTGAAGTGCAGATGGTAAAGTATTAGTTAACTTATATTAGTAATTCACTTATTAGACGTAAATTAGATTATGTAATTTAGAACACCGACTTGATGAGCTCCACTTGCTTGTGAAAGAGAACACGAAAAACTACAATTACGCAGATTGGAGTAATGTTCTGTTTCCGGATGAGTCCAGGTTTCGCCTGGAAATCATGAGACGGTTATGAACGAATCTAAAAAACAAAAGGGGAAGATTTATCCAATGCCATATGGTCCACAGAATAAAATATTGAGGAGACTCAGATGGTTTTAGTTGTTATAAGTTCCGATCATCGTACTATCGTAATTCTTGTCAATGAAAGTGCTATCACGAAAGCAAGGTATACAATAACCACTTTAAATTAGCATGTGGTACCTTTTGCACACCAGTGTCTAATATTATTTTTATGAACGATAATGCACATTCGTACCATTCTAGTATCTTCAATGGATACTTCCACATCAGGATTGTCCGTATGAATTTGCCAGCTTTCTGCCACAGTCGTAATCAAATCAAGCAACTACGGGACATACTGAGAAGATGAATTTAAGGTACCCCGCTCAAATAACTTGCGTGATTTTAATGCGACTCTTTAGAAAATATAAGACAAATGCGACAAACTCCATGTTCCGAATTTACTTACCATAGAGCCAAGATGTTTGAAGGCTGTTATAAGGGCCTGATGAAGAAATACTAGGTATTAATATAACAGATGACACAAAAATTCGTTTTGTGGTAACAGTTTTTTTGTCAACAGAGCTATTTTTTATTCTTCAATTTTTGAATAACCCCATATGTTTTCGGCAAATAAATATTTTTTGCATTAATTGTGTTTCTTCTTTATATTTATTATTCCCTCTTAAATCTATTTTGAATCTGTAAGTGGCATCTTCAATCTTTAAAAAGTGTCTTCTTTTCTATAAATAGATGTGAATCAAATTTTTGAACCTGAGGGTATTATCGCGACCAAATTTAACATTTAACATTTTAAAAATTAAATTTTCCCAAAAAAAAGACAAAATGCATAAGTATAACAGCAAATTTACTAAGATGCAAATTGCAGCTGGAAGGTCAGATAATAGAACAGGTGAAGTAGTTTAACTATCTAGGCATCACACTATCCAGCTATATAACCCAAAGTGGAAGATTAAGTGAATAGAGCAAACTGAGCCGCAGGTTGCTTAAATGAAACAATAAGGAGGAATAGAAATATTGGAAAAGAAATGAAAGGATTTCCAAAATTTACAAAATAGTCATTAGATTAATAATTACACACGCTGCAGAAACACGTAACACAGAAAAACGACCTAACACAGAGATGGCAAAAATCATGTTAGAAACAGCAGAGATGAAAATTCTTAGAAAAATCGATCATAAGACACTATAGAGCTAGAAGTACAGATATACGACAATAATGCAAATAAACGATCATTTAAGCCAGATGATAACAAATAGAGTAGTAAAGACGGCAAGAGACAATCATGTTTACATAAAAACAAAAGAAAAAGAGAAAAAGGAAAATAATTTACTCTTTAAAACTGAAATAATTTGTTTTCTCTATAAAACTTACAATCTTTAGTTGGTTCGCATTTAAATATTAATGTGATATTCTATTTTGGTTTTTGTGTAGTAGGGTAGACGACAATTGTTTTTTTTTACTACGTTTTTTGTTATTTTTGATTCATATCTGCTGTATATTATTATTTAATTAATGCAACTAATTTCATTATTGTAATTATTTTCGAATATACGAATATTTATCAAGTTATTTATATTACTGTTATATACATCGGTTTTTTGTTTATATAGATGAAGGGATTGATCATGAAATGTAGCATTTATATGTGATGGTGCATAAAATGTAGTAATATCATATTTATTATTTATATTGATTATAGTTGTATTTGAAAAATTAATAATTAATTCACTGTTGTATTTGAAAACATGGTATTTGTTATATTCAAAGTTATTTCTAACTCTCTGAGCATTTAAAATACACTACTATGTCATGTAGGTATTTGTATCCATAGAGTCTTTTATATTTATTAATACGAATTTAACATTCAATATCAGTTATGAAAATTTATAAAAACAAATAACTTAGTAAGTTGCCCATTCCGAAGCGTTTTGAACTTTTATACATATATTTTATACAGTGTGGAAACCACTTATGGAATAAAATTGTTTGTGTCCTTATTTTAGAAAATAATAAAAAACGTTGAGATGCCTTAACTTTTAAATTTAAACGTGCGCTTTTTAAACATAAATTTTAATGTACAGGGTGATCCACGCAAGTCTGGCATAGTCCCTAATCTGTATTTTAAATGAAACACCCTGTATATTTTTATGATTTTAAAAGCTCCTTAACAACATTATCTCAACTAACTACATCATGTAGGGTCTATTATGAATAATACAAGATGAAATTTTAAAATTAAGTGTAATATTCTTTAAGACAATTTATGCATAGAATACCTGAGGTAATTGATTGGATTACATTAAAATAAACGCTCAAAATGTTCTCCACCTTATTGTTGGCAATAACACAGTCTCCTATAAAACATGTCCCGAACTTTGTTTAAAGTTTGAGGTAAAATATTCCTTATTTCTGTAGTTATCGTTTCTTTGAGGTCTTTAATGCTAGTTGGTTGTGTTGCATATACTTTGTTCTTGAGATAACCCCACAGAAAAAAAAAATAAAGGCGTAATATCTGGCAACCTAGCTGGCCACTCAATAGTACCCCTTCAGTACTCCAATCCATTTATTAAAGAAGATTTAATTCAAGTACTTTCTCACCATTAAAGCATAATGGGGTATTGCACCGTCCTGCTGGAACCAGACAGTTTCATGCGGTAGGGTCGGATCTATTGGATTGGGATATAAGTTAGCCAACTAAGGAAGAACATCGTCTCTTAGCATGCTTAAATATTTTTCTGCTGTCAATTTACCGTATACGAATATAGGACCAATAATATGATCTCCTATAATACCTGCTTAAAACATTCAACTTTTGATGATACTGAGTGTGTGTCTCATGCAGCCAATGAGGATTCTCTACTGACTAATATCTACAGTTTTGTCAGTTTGCCTCTTCCTTCAATGTAAATATCGATTCATCAGAAAAAAGAATTCTGACAGGACCTATTTCATTTGTGATATTTTTATCCATCATTCTTTCGCAGAAATCCATTCTACGATCTCGATTGTCTTCTATTAGCTCCTGCATAAAAGTTAATATATATGGATGAGGTTTTTCTTCATGGAGACATTATAGGACAGTTATGTGACTCACATTAATTTGACGCGCAATTTGACGTGAATTTTCAGCTCATCTTCAATGACGTTCGCTTTTATTTTTAATGGTTTGAAATGTCCAAGTTCTTTGAATTGTGCATAAATATTAGACACAATACCTCGTAAAATATTAGGCAACTGAGGATACAATAACAGGATTAAATAAGTTTGTTACTTCAACTCGACTTATACAATAATTCTCACCGTAACCGATCATCATTAAAATCTTAATTCGGTGGGTCGCAGTTAAACATTTCATTTTTATTTCTGCAAGAAATTAGCTTTTAATTAGGAATTTATTATTTTAATGTAAAATGTCAACACACCAACAACTGATTGATAACAATCCGCATTATTTACCGATTTAGTTTAATTAGCAGACTATCTAGACAGATTTTACCTGTTCATGACAAAAAATGTTAACACGGTTACCAAACAGAAATTTTTCTTAATATACTGACACTTAGAATAGAAGTGTATTGTCTGTATTTAGCTAATTTAAAATAATACCATAACACGTGATAAATTGTTAATTTCAAAATTTCACCTTGTATTATTCATTAAAGACCCTACATGATATAGTTTGTTAAACTCAGGTTATTGAAAATCTTTTAAAAACATAAAAATATACAGGGTGTTTTATTAAAAATAAGGATTATGGACCATGGCAGCATTATATACGTGGAGATCACCTCATGACACCTCAGATCACATGATCATAAACCAAATTGATTAGATTATGGTAAAAAAAAGATTCAGAAACTCAATAATATCAGAAAAAACATATCCTGGTGCTGATATCGGGTAGGACCATAATCCACTGGTAGTTAACATCAGACTAAAGCTAAAGAAGATAGAGAGTGCAAAAGCAAGAAAATACGATTTAGGACCATTAAAAAATAAATACACCAGGTACCAGATACAAACCTATATAGAAAAAAAGTTAAAAGATACAGACATAGCTAATGAACCAGATAAAGAAATGGCAAAACTACAACAAATTAACCAGACCATCCTAGATAAACACCTTTGCCCAACAACGGTTAAAAAGAAAGAGTGGATTACTGATAAAATCCTAAATATGATGGAGAATAGAAGAAGAGCTAAAAAGAGAGACATGTGGGAGTATAAACAAATTGACAAAGAAATAAACAAAAACTATTAGAGAAACCAAAAACAAATGGTTTGAAGATTAATGCAGAGAAATAGAATCATTGGAAAGTAGACACGACTCTAATCTCCACAAGAAGGTAAAAGAGGAAGCAGGAATGTACAAACCCAAAAAATCAGTATATATGACTGATGATCATGGCTACCCGGTAATAGATATTGAACAAACAAAGAATATATGAAAGAGATACGTTGAGAAGACATTCGATGAGACACAACCAGATAATTATGGAATACGACACAGGACTACCAATCACTCAAGACGAAGTCAAAGCCGCAATTAAAGCAACCAAAGAAGGTAAAGAACCAGGGCCCGACAACTTTCATTCATAATTTTCAAAAATCATGGGACACGGAGAAGTAAAATGGCTTACGGAAACGTTCAATAAAATCTATGACTCCGAAAAAATCCCAGAGAACTGGTTAAAATCTACATTTATTGCTATACCTAAAAAACCTAATGCAAAAAATGCGAAGAGCATCGTATTATCAGTCTAATGAGCCACATTCTTAAGACCTTTTTAAAGATAATACACAGAAGAATTTATCAGAAATGCGAGTAACAGATCTCACGAACGCAGTTTGGATTCAGGGATGCGTTAGGTACAAGAGAAGCATTGTTCGCAGTTCAGGTATTATTCCAAAGGTGCAGAGACTTCAACTGCGATATTTATGTATGCTTTATTGACTACTAGAAAGCTTTCGACAGAATCAAGCATGGTAAGCTCATTATTATACTAAAGGCAACTAGTCTAGATAACAAAGACCTTCGAGTAATCAAGAACATATACTACAACCAATCAGCAACCATTCGGGTGAAAGACTAACTAACAGAGGAAGTTGAAATAAAGAGAGAAGTACGACAGGGCTGCATACTCTCTCTTCTATTATTTAACGTCTATTCGGAATACGTCATGAGCCAGGCCTTAGAGCATATCGAAGAGGGTATTCTCATAAATGGTGAGCGCCTGAATAACCTCAGATATGCAGACACCATCCTCTTTGTAAACAGTCTAGAAGGTTTACAGACACTAGTAACGCTGTTATGGAGAATCATTCAGGAGTACGGGCTTGATTTTAACATAAAAAAAAAAAAACAAGTACATGGTCATCAGTAAGAAGCATATTCCATCCAGACAATTACTGGTAGATCAGCAACAAATACTCCAAGTGCCCCGTTACTACTATTTAGGAACCAGCATAAACGACCAATGGGACCACTCAGTTGAGATAAAACAGAGAATTGAAAAAGCCAGGTCAGCGTTTGTCAGAATGAGCAATATATTTAAGAGCCACGACCTACCCTTAAAAACAAAAAACCGTTTATTGAGATGCTACGTGTTTACAGTGCTGCTCTATGGGGTTAAATCATGAACACTAACCGAGGCATCCATGGGAAAACTCAAGGCGTTTGAGATGTGGTGTTATAGACGGATACTGAGAATCTCCTGGGTGGACCGAGTAACAAACATTGAGCTTCTACGTCGGATGGATAAGACATGTGAAATTATATCCACAGTGAAACAGCGCAAGCTAGAATATCTTGGACATATAATGCGAAACGACCATAGATATAATCTGCTGCAAGTTATACTACAGGGAAAGGTCTATGGAAATAGGAGACTAGGAAGAAGATGACTATCTTGGCTCCAGAATTTACGAAAATTGTTTTCCTTGACTATTTCTTCAGGACTATGACTTCAGGACTATTTCGAGCTGCGGTCAATAAAGTTAGAAATGCCATGCTAGTTGCCAACATCCGTAACGAATAGGCAGCACAAGAAGAAGAAGAATTTCTTTCACAATATCCCTAATCTTCGTTCTACATCTTATCTGGGTGTTTCTAATTGTCTCTCAGTGATATTCCAAGCATGATTCGTTCCATTGCTCTTTGCGTTGTTTACTAATTTTTTAGCAGATTTTTTGGTAAGGGTTACTGTCTCCAAGCCGAAGGTACAAACTGGTAGAATACATGTGTTATACATCTTTTTCTTTATCATAAGATTACAGGAATGGAGGCATTTTTCAAGGTTTATGCTAGTTTGCCGAAAGCACCCCATGCCAGTTGTGTTCTTCTTTTAATTTCATCATCTTGATTTGGTTTTCCTAGTTTGATGACATGACCTAGACATACATAATGTTCAACATTTTCTATTGTATGATTTTGTATTATTAGATATATTTGTCTGGTCTCGGCTCAATATTTTTGTTTTACTGTAGTTCATTTTTAAGTCTATCGCTCCTGAAACTGCATTTAATTGTTGTACCATATAATATAACTGTACACAATTGTGGCAGTTAATGGGTTTTTAAGATGTGCTAAAATTTAAAGAGATCTACCAAATAATTTATAATTAATTTAATTACTTTATTTAGCAACAGAACTATTTTACAACTGTACTTGCCCAAACAGTTATTCCAGAGAGATTTTGTAAATCGCAATTGATTCTTTAAGGCTTTATTTGTAAGTCAAATTTTTAGTTTACAAACATTATCAAAAATTTCTTGAATCCCGTTGTCGTAGATAACTGGAAATTTCTTAATTAATCAGACAAATGGAATATTACCTTCTGGACTGTCTTTCATATTTAAATTTTTTACGCGCTGAATCATTCGTTTGCATTGGTTACATTTTAAGTAACATGCTAGACGCGCTACTGGCTACTTGCCACTTGCCATGCCAGTTTGGTGGGTGCTCCTCCTAGTTTTCGAGTGTGAGCGTTGGGCATATGCAAGAGAGAAATTTGAAAGAGAGTGTAATTGCAGAATGTTTAATTCCGTGAGAGAAATGGTATAGAAAATAATGAGGGATGAGTGGTGGGGGCACAAACCCACAAATTTACCAGGGAGCTGCTTTCATCAAAAGAATGAGAGGTGAGGAAACTTGCAACAGAATTATAAAATAAGCGAGTAGTGCTTAGGTACTACTCGCTCGGTACTAATATTAGCTAAACTGTATCGGAATCAATCAGCGGTAATCCAAATAGATAGAGAATGTATGAATTAGGTCAAAATCGTGAGAGGACTGAGACAGGGGTGAATAATTTCACCACTGATATTCAATCTGTACTCGGAGCACATTTTTGAAGAGGATCTAAAAGCTATTGTTAAAAGCATCTTATGCGGTATGCAGATGATACAATAGTTTTTCCAATACCATAGAAGGCTGCAAAACCTAATGAACAAACAAGTAGAAAATATGGACTGAATATAAACACTAGTAAAACCAAGCTAATGATCATCAGCAAGGAAAACATCTATCTATCTATCTATCTATCTATACAGCCCTAAACATCTATCCTTGGATATAGGCCTCCTCCTCTTTCTTCAATGCCTCTCTATCTTGTGCAATTTGCATCCATTTTGATCCGGCGTGTTTCTTCAGGTCATCTGACCATCGCATTTGTGTGCTTCCCTTTTTTCGTTTGTGATTTCATTGTCTCCAATGTATAATTGTCTTAGTCCATCTTTCATTTTTCTGCCTTAGGGTGTGTCCGGCGAACTTCCATTTAAGCTTTGCAAGGAAAACATGAGGAAACTCCTTCCAAGGAAAACATAACTGGAGCAAATCTGTAGATATATAAACCCAATGAGAATTAAACGTGTCTTACAATACAACTACTTGGGAACTATAATCAAAGAGTCGTGGAACAATACCCAATAGATTATATGTCGCAGCGGGAAGGCAAAAAGTACATTCTTGACTATGGGTTCTGTGTTCAAGAGCCATGATCTCACCCTAGAAACAAAAATAAGGCTCTTTAAATGTTATGTGTACTCAGTGCTTATGTACGGAGTAGAAACGTGGACATTGAAGGCGGAAACTCTATCAAAACTTTAGGCTTTTGAGCTGTGGCTATACAGAAGGATCCTGAAGATAGCATGGACAGACAAAGTCACCAATGAAGAAGTACTGCGGAAAATGAACACAATTGTGGAGTTGGTCAACATGGTGAAGGGCCGCAAACTGCAGTACTTGGAACATTTAATGAGAAATCAAGGCAGATAGGAGCTACATCAATGCATTTTTCAAAGTAAAATTAAAAGAAAAAGGGCCCCAGAGTGAAGAAGAATATCCTGGCTTGCTAACCTAAGAGCATGGTATAGAAAGACCTCAACACAGCTATTTCGTATAGCAGCCAACAAAGTCATCATAGCGAGAATGATCGCCAAAGTTCGGAACGGTCAGGCACCCTCAGAAGAAGAAGTATCTTGGTGAGGTTTGGACTGTCAAAGACCAAAATTGGAGCGCGTGAGAGAGAGAGACGACGCAAAAGAAATGGCAGCATCGCTAAAGCAGGGGATTGAAAGCCTTTGGTGGTGTGTGTGGGAGTTTTCCGGACGAATGTATGGGAGAAAGAATGGAAATCGGATGATAGCAAGGCATCAGAAAAGATGTTTTAACTTAACCAGCCCTTTCATCCAGAGTCTTCTCTCTGGAGTCACAGAAGAGATGTTTTTAGTTGGACGCCGACCGTCTCTGAATGGTGACGGGACAAAGGGACAAAGTCCTAACTCGGAACTCTAACTTGGAACCCAATACTACCTGGGTGAGTCACAGGTGTCTGTATGCAGATTTTCCCTCTTCTCTTTAAATCTGTAAAAAAAGACTTACTTCGTATGAAATGGGAAAAGTGCTTTATAGATAATTGTTTACCTCAAATTCAAGTGACTACTGATCCTTCTAAAGTGTATTAAAAGTGTTAATTCATTTTCTTTAATAAATATTTGTCTTTACTTGTTTAATTAAATACTGGTATATAATTGCCCCTGTAGTTGTAATTATTTAATACAAACAACAATTATTCTTATTGTGCCACAACAACTATTGTTGTCTAGATAAAATATTCATCATAAAATAATCTTCAACAATTACTGTTGTGTAGATAAAGTTATTACATAACAATCATTAAATAAAAATTTAAAATATTTTATACATGTTGTCATCAAAACTAATTTCATTATCCCTGTAGTAATTTTAGTATAATATAATTTATTTTTTATTACCTGCTAATATCAAATAATCTAATTTAACCCGTCAAATACATCTCAACACCCAAAGCGATATTGTTTTGCATTTTGACTACCGATTTAATCGAAAGTGCATACATCAGAATAATCAATTCCATAATCTACCGAAATACAGAATTGGCGTATATCGTACACACATGTGATGCATGCCACTTCTTGTTAAGTATGATTTAAAGCTTTGGAGTAATTTTGATTAAAGCGAATTATCTAATTTAAAATACTATTATTGAACAACTATTATTTTAAATATGTTTGAATGGGATTAAGCCACAATTGGTTGTAATAATAATTACTATATTATTATAGGGAGCGGATTTTATGCTAAAAGCATATTGCTTGTATATTTGGCATATTTCAGAACGTTACCAAATTTTAGACTTTACCAAAATTACATATCTTGGATGCAGCCTAAATAAGGAATGCGACCACTCACAGGAGATAAGATGTATAGAAAAGGCGAGAGCTGTCTTCAATCGTCTCAGGCAGATTTTATGTAATATGCACCTGAACATTGACATAAGAACACGAGTCTTGAGATGGTATGGATTTTCAACCGTTTTTTATGAAGTCGAAGCCTAGACCTTGACGGAGGCAACATCCAAATGATTAGAAACATTCGAAGCGATGTGGTGCTATCGTCACATGCTCATAATTTCTTATCTCCATCATGTTACAAGCAACATCGTAATCCAACGTATGAATAAAGATCTGGAAATTATGCGTATCGTGAAAATCAGAAAGATGACATACTTAGAGTATGTGATGCACAATAAGAAGTATCAACTAATTCAACATATTTTACAAAGCACGATAGAAGGCAAAAGATCTCAAGGGCACAGAAGGACATCGTAGTTGAATAGCATCAGACAGTGGACAGGAATGACTACTATACATCTATTTAGAGCAGCTGTCAACAAAGTTGTATGGACCAACGTGATTGCCAACATCCACAGAGGATGGGCAACAAAAGAAGAAGAACCAAAAAGAATTTTTTAAATATTTTTAAAGAAATATGCATCCTATATGTCCATTTAAAAACATTTTTGTCCATGTTTAATTCTACACAAAATATTTCCTCGTACATAAGGTCGTATCTTTTGGAGAACTATCTAAAGTCAGCTCATTCACAGCCTATTCGATGTTTCTTATTAAATTAAATTAAAACACCTGGGGCCCGTTTCACAAAACTACAAATGTTGTTAGTAACAATTGTTAATTTTGAGCACTTTTAATCACAAGTTGTTAATAACTAGCGTTTCGCAAAAAAATATGTAACTTGTTCGTTATATGTGTTAGTTACATATTTGTAAATAAACATAACCTTAAAATAGTTTTATTGACAATTTACTAGTTAAACGTCAGTCGTTATTTATAATATCGTTATAAAAAGAGTCTTAAATTGTACTAAAATTATCATTTTAAAAGAGATTAGAGATAAGAAAGCAATTCTTTTCGGCAGCTTTTCTGACAACTTAACAAAAAAGACAAAATAGAATGTTGCAAAACTGTGCACCAAAAATCCAACAGTTTAGGGCTTGTGCCTCCAAATAAGGATTGGATTTACAGCCGTGATGTATTTTGGCAAAATTTAAACAAAACAACAATGGTAAGTACTAGCGTTTAATTTGCCAAAGTGTAAGCGTATCTGACACTTTTTTTAGTACTGCAGAAAAAAGTTGATTACAGGAGGAAAACTGGTTCAGGTGGAGGCACAGATTCTAAATTTACAGAAATGGACAATGTATTTCTCGAAATTCTTAGGCCGGATAATCCAATTCTGTGTTGTCTCGGCATTTCCGAAACTTGGGAGCAAGATCCGGATAAGGAGCAAGATCCTGAGAACGTTAAACAAGAAATAGAAAATTCAAACCATTTGCAAGATCACGGTGCAACAAACAAAATTAAAAACACTAATGTGTTTATTTATACTAGGAGCAGCAGTGTACCGACAGCATCTTGTGCAAAAAGGAACAAGTCAAAAATATCTAATGAAAATGACCCAATTGGCGAACCACTAATCGATTTAAAGAAGAAAAAATTACAACACCAAATTGAAATCCTTGCAAAAGAAAGTTATCTAAAAACATTAGAGATTTTAAAACTAGAACGGGAACTACATGTGACCCCTTCAAAATTCACTGCATCGTTCGATTCTGCTGTAACCTACCTCATAAAAAATAGTCACCTACCAGTGAAAGCGTGGAATATTCGACCATTGTTTGAGAAGTTATATTATTGTTATATTTGATTTTTTAATTAATTATTATGCTAAATATTTGTTAAATGTTTTGGAAAATATTTTTTCGTTTAAATAAAAAGTAAATATTGTGTATTATTCTATATTTATTTATTTTATATTCTTTATTGTTTTAAAGTTACACTGGAACTAGTTTCTAGTTCTAAAATAATTTATCAACTCCTGTTGTCTTTGTCTTGCATTCATAGGAGCTGGTTGTCCGGCTATTTCGTTATCGTCTTCCATTTCTTTATTATCCATTTGTCGGTTTATATTCATTCTCTCCCGAGTAATGTTATACAGCGCTGTGCAGCATTTAAAAACATTGGCTGCATATACTGGACTTAAACGAAAGTAGTTAAGACAAGCAAATTTCTCCTTTAATACGCCTAAAGCATTTTCGACTAAACGCCGTGTTTTCTTATGTGCTCTGTTGTAGGTAGTCACAGCCTCATCCACATTCACCTCAATTGGGGTCATAAGACAATCTAATAGAGGGTATCTAGAGTCACCTAGAATTATTCTATTTGGAATTGGATGCCAACCAGCTTCCATTCGCTGAAAAAGGGTGCTATTTCTCAGTACTCTCGTGTTATTAACACTTCCCGGCCAATTTGTACTAACATAATAGATTTTCAAGTCTGGTCCACAAACAATCATACAATTAATAGAGTGATTTTCATTACGATCAACAAAAGTATATCTATCTTCCCATCAATACAACCTATAACTTGGGGAAATCCTGCTACTGCAAAGAATTCTGCAGTCGTATTTAAAATATATGCCGGCCAAGCAACAACTTGATGAAATTTTATTTGGTTAATTGAGTGTACCACTTTTTTTACACATCTACTGACACTTGCTTTGCTGACCCCATGAGTATCTGCTATGACGTGATATTATCCTCCACTGCCTAGCCAGTATAATGCTATACACAATTGTATTTTTGTTGCCAGGGCATAAGAGCGATTCGTTGGATGCGCTAAGACAGGTGCAATGTCTATACGAAGTTGTTCCATTTGTATAGAAGTCATCCGAAAACGTTCATTAAACTCGTAAATTGATGGAAAATCAGTATTAATTCTTCGTCTGAATATTCTCCTCCTTCTTCTTTGAACAAATACCTCATATTATTATTCATAGCTGCTACTAGAAAACATTTTTCCTACACTTATTCCACTTGTCAAACCAACTAGCTACCTTCAAAGTTAGGTAGAAAATGTTTATTTCACTACAACTGTCAACTCCAAACTTGCAAATTATTCTTGTGTTGAACAAGTAAATTGTTGGTAGCTTACAAGTAATTTACTTGAAAAATTGTGAAATTCACTATTGGTTACAAGTGAATACTTGTGCATTCGTAAAACACTAATAACAAGATATTTTGCCAAACTTGTAAGAATTTCATTGTAACAGACAAACGTGTAGTTTTGTGAAACGGGCCCCTGATATTTATCATTAAAGTGCGCATAGTACGCGATCATACAACTATTGTAAGGATGGTTTACTGAAAAATCCAGATTTTCTTTAATTTAATTTCATTTAGTAGGTATAATTTTGATAAATCTTTTAATAGGTACTTTGGCTACTGGCTATAAACTTGAAGATTTTTGTCAGAAACTGAAACTATATTTCGGTGAACTTCATATAAATATTATATATTATACTAAAAACATGTTAATATAAGCATTAAAGAATTTTCTTGAAAAAAAAATGATATAAAAGGCTATGTTAATAAAAGTACACAACACAGTTTGCGACAAAAATAAACGTGTAATTATCTTCTTCGAAACTGTGTGTACCGTTTTTGGACACAATGTTCATTTTTTGCTTGACAGTAATGAGTTTCAAAAAAGCAGTTGGATACAAGAACTTCTCATACCATGCTGAACAAGATGTGTTAACATGTTTTATTCATTTTATAGCAAAGGTAAGTCGATTTCTATCATTATTAATTTTATAACATCGTGTACAACGACCTCTCTGTTCCAGTTGCAAAAGTTTGTGTTACTTTCTTGGTTAACACGACGATTATTCAAATTTTTCATCTCAAGATTTCGAATAATAAAATTTTGAGATTTCTTCTCTAAATTAAGTGACACTAATTTTTTTTGGTTGTTATAACCCCCTATGCAGTATGTGCATTAATTATAGATGTGTTAACCGACAGTTCTAGTGAAACTTTCCTAGGCCATTTAATAGTTCTACGCACTGCTGATGACTATGATGCTTTTTGATCAAAGACGTCCATTCACGTCTATACGTCACGTATACGTATAGTCACGTCTGTACGTCAGTTTTCTCAAATGCTCTGCTACACTCAGGTGCAAAAAAATCGATCTATGGGTATTATTTGCTTAAAAAAAAACGTTTGAAGATATTAGTTTTAATCAGGTATATATGTAAAAGTATATGTTGGATTAAAATAATTTTTACAGATTATCCAAAAAAATCTTTTATTTATAGAGACACACGATAAAGCTCAAAAGTACAAGAATATTCAAAACTTTTTGAAATTAAGAAAAATATTGATAATAAATCAATATATAGTGTTTCCCCCTCGGACCCTTATAACAACCTGTACACGTCTAGGCATTGAAGTAATTATCCTCTGGATAACAAATTAATCTAATTGGTTCCATATTTCTTGAAGAGCCGCTGTAAGTTCAGCCAAGTTGTTTGGACGGGCTACTCGTGCTCGAAGACGTCTTCCCATTATATCCCATAGATGTTCTATGGGATTGAGATCGGGACTGCAAGCTGGCCAGTTCATACGGACAATTCCCACGTCCTCTATATATTGGTTGACGATTATAGCACGGTGAGAACGCGCTTTGTCGTTTATAAAAATAAAATGAGGCCCAATGAAAGGAGCAAAATGTACCACATGCTAATCTAAAATACTTGTTATGTATCTTGCAGCAGTGATAGAACCTCTATATCTACAATAACTAAATCAGCATGGGCTTCTGAACTGATACCAACTCAAACCATAACGGAGCCCCCCCCTCCCCCCGATAACTTATTCTTTTCGTAATATTATATTGAAAATATCACTCTCCGTGTCTTCTCCAAACCCTTTTCTCGGTCGTCTATTCACCTTAGACAAAATCTGGACTCATCTGAGAACAATACGTTGCTCCAATTTGCATTCCTCCAGTTTTCATGTTCTCTTACAAAAGCAAGGCGAGCTCTGCCATGTTCTATGGATAGTATTGGACATAGGGCTGGCCTTCTGGATAATAAATTACCTTCTGCAAGTCGTCGACGAACTGTCTATTTGCTTACATCCACATTTCTCACTTTGCTCAGATGATTTGTCATTTCAACTGAAGTTAGATGCCGATTTCTCAAACATGATTAGACCAGAAATCGATCATCTCTTTCGAATATTGGCTACGACCATCTTCAACTAAAGTCACCGCCCTTGCAGCATCTGTCGGAGTTAGAGACATTTAGAAAGGATAGTTAAATAAAAATATAACACGTTTTAAAAATAACATCACTACACTAGTAGGGTTGTTGAATTAAAAGCAACATTCAATTAATATCTATTTGCTTCAGGCCCTTTTTGACAAAAACCTGAAATACCAATATGAGGGTACACCTAAATTAACGTACGTAATTAAATGTCTTTAAAATTATACAACTTTAAATAAATAAGAAACAAGGAATGGATCGATTTTTTTGCACCTGAGTGTATTTTAAGTACTTTTGCATCACTCAATTTTTTATTTGAAATTTTACTAATTTTAGAAATGTTACGAATTTTACAAAAGAGTAATGCTGTACAAACTTTCTAATACAGTGAATAATGCCCGCAGGTCAGAAAATGGTCGTTATATGCCTGCTGATTAAAAAAACCAATATTTCCAATTTCTTATGGGACAAATACAAATATTGTTTGAAAAGGTTTTTAAAATCCTCTTCCATTGTGACGTCAGAGCATAGGTAGTCCATTTCCATTGAAAGTAGTGGATGAAACTGAATATTTTTATATAATATTTACTGAATTATTTTATTAAATGATATATGCAAGAGCTATATTTGGGGGTAAATAAACTAACCCTGGTCAATGTACCACAGTTATAACCCTCCCTGTAAAAATTAGCCTATTGCACAACAAAAACTTTTAAAAGGTAAAACCGATTCGTCCTTTATAATTCTCTATAATCTGATTATACTCATACGTGGCTTTTAATCATATGCAGCCTCCGAACAAAATTCTATAATTAAATTTGAGGCAAGCCATAGACAATATAAATTAAAATATTTTCCATTATCATAACACATTAACATTATTTACGCTCAGGTCTCAAAACAAAATATTACGTGAATGTTTTATAATTTTAGAAAGCTCGTGTTTTCTCTGGCAATTTGTAGAATGTGTATATTTTTATTATTTTGATCTTTTTTGCTAAAATATAAATTGCTTCAAAAGAGCTAAACTTTTGTAGATTCTATTTAAATAATAAAATAATATTCAGGTCTTAGAGGAAAATATTGTTTGTAAATTTAACTAAAATTAAAAATATAATTAAATTAATGCGTGCCATGCATTATATGACGTCCAGAATAATTGGTCAGCTGGTTCCTAAAAAAACTGATACGATATTATTATGTACTATGAAATTGATACTCTTAGTAAGATTTGATGATTTCGAGCAGAGTATTTTATTGGTCTGACAATATATTATATTTATTATGATAGACAAATAATAAAATAAACAAACAAACAACAAACAATTGATTACATATGTTAATTCATTCTTCTTCTTCTTCTGGTTCCTATCCGTTTCGAGATGTTGGAAATCATATTGGCAATCATAATCTAGCTCGCTGCGGCTCGAAACAGCTCCGTTGAGGTTTTCTTAAACCATGTTCTTAAATTCCGTAGCCATAATATTCTCCTTCTACCGGGTCCTCGCTTACCTTTGACTTTACCTTGCAATATAGACTGTAGCAGGGAGTAACGGTGCTGATTGGTCATAACGTGTCCCAGATATTGCAATTTTATGCGTTTGATCGTAAACACAATCTCTGGTTCCTTCTTCGTTTTTCCTAGAACTTCCTTGTTCGTGATCCTTGCTGTCCATGATATTCTCAGCATTCTTCTATAAAGCCACATCTCAATGCTTCAAGTTTTTAATAGTGGTGTCTGTAAGCACCATGCCTCCGCCCCGTACAACAACACAGAGAAAACATAGCAACTCAAATGTCTTATTTTTGTATCAAGTGATATGTTGTGACTTTTAAAGATGGCGCTCATTTTGTTAAAGACCGTTCTTGCCTTTCCTATGCGGCACTTTATTTCCTGTAAATTGCTCCACTGTTCGTTAATAATAGTTCCCAGGTAACAATACTGTTTTACTCGCTCTATCTGCGTCCCATTAATGTATAGATGAGCCACGTTTATATTCTCCTTGCTGATAATCATTTGATTCGTTTTGTGGGTATTAATGTTTAGTCCGTACTGTTGACTGTACTCGTTTATTCTGTCCATTAGCCTCTGAAGTCCCTCTAAACTATCTGCTATCACCATGGTGTCGTCGGCATATCTAACATTGTTTACTCTTTCACCATTTAGAAGGATGCCTTCGTCTATTCCGTAAAGAGCCTCGTTAAAAATTTTCTCTGAGTACATATTAAATATCAACGGCGATAGGATACATCCCTGTCTAACTCCACTTAGTATTTTTATGTGATCTGTTTCTTCTCCGTTAATTTTCATGTATGCGGTCTGATTCCAGTAGAGTTCTGAAATTATTCTGAGGTCTTTGTCATCCAGGTCTGCCTCTTTTAAAATGTTTATCATCTTTCGATGTTGAACTCTGGCAAATGCCTTTTCATAGTCGATCAAGCACGCGTATACGTCGCAGTTAACGTCGCTGCATCTTTGAATCAGTACCTGTACTACGAAAAGTGCCTCTCTGGTACCTACTGCGTTAATGAAGCCGAACTGTCTGTCCGATATTTGTTCCTCGCACTTCTTATAAATTCTTCCATGAATGACTCTAAGAAACAGTTTCAACATATGGCTCATTAGACGGATTGTTCGATATTCTTCGCACTTTTTAGCCCTCTGTTTTTTAGGTATCGCTATGAATTCTGATTCTAGCCATTTATCAGGGATGATTCTTGTATTGTATATTTTATTGAAGACAGCCGTGATCCAAATTATTCCTTCTTCCTCCAAGAGTTTTAAAAATTCTGCTTCGATATTATCAGGCCCTATAGCTTTCCTGCTTTTCATCCGTTTTATTGCTTCTTCTACCTGAAGATGAGGACCCGTCATCCTCTCTGAAAATGGATGCCTATAATCCGTTCTTTGATCTTGAAAAAGTGTCTCCAAATATATTCTCCATTTGTCTTTCATCTCTTGGGTGTCAATGATTTATTTTCCATTGGTGTCTATGAGTTTCATTTGTGTTCGCTTTTTAAAAGTACCCGTTATTTCTTTGACATTTTTGTGTACATTAAAATTGTCATGCTTGGCTTGTAGTCTTTCTATTTCTGTACATTTCTCTACAGCTTCTTTTTCTTTAGCTTCTCTTAATTAATTCATAATTGTTAATTCATAAATTGTAATAATTATTAAGGTCTAAATTTTGATATTATTTTGAATTCCTGCATTTTATAAAGAGTATATAGATGATAGATTTTACATAAAATATGGTTGTTGTTATTATTTGTATTAATAATAAATAGAATATGGAACGAATGAAAGTATAGTCTCTTGTCAATCTACTGATTCTTGTGATCAAATGTTTAGATTATATTTTTAATTTACCTCTATGTGAAGTACTATTTTGTTAACAAATGCAATAGGTCAATACATCATTAACAAATTCAAGTAGTCAAATACATTATCGTGGCTGAATGGATAAAGTCATCCAAGGCCATTAATTAAATAATAAAAAAAAGAAATAATTCAAACGACATAACTCAACAAGATATTAGAGCACGAAATATAACCATATTAAAAGATAACTGGGCACTATTAGAGACAGCAAAACATGTTATCATAAGCAGAACCATAGTTTTTCTAATAATAATAAATGGAGGGAACAAGAAACTCTCAAAAGAAAGCGAGGGTCTGGAAGACCAAAATAATACTAAATTTAGGTATGTAAAAATAAAATTATTACTTTGTAATATCTTCAACAGTATTAAAAACAGGTTGTAGTCTTCGGTCCATTTGCGTGAAACGAACTTTGCAATTGTCTTTTTCAGAGAGCTCTTTCCAAACGTGTTGTATACCTTGCCACAGTTCCTCAGCATTTTGAGGCATAGAATTACGTCGATACAACCGTTTTATAATAACCCCCACATATTCTCTATCTCTATTATATATTCATATACATTGGCGCTAAAAGACCAGCTGCTCGATATCTTTTAACATATAGAGGATTAAATATATTATTCTCTGGTCTATACACATTAATTTTGCCCATTTTAGAAGATTGAAAAATGTTTTCATCTGTCAATATTATCGTCTCAAAAATTTTGATTTTGAAGCTGATGATTTAAAGCAACTATAAGTTTTGATTGCTTCTGTTATGGTGTAAGAGCTTGTTTTTTTGCTGTATTCTGGTACCTAAGGGAGAGCGCCCACCAAAGTGGCGTGGCAGTGGCAAGTAGCAAGTAGCACGCGTCTAGCATAATGTAACCAATCCTAACGAATGATTAGAATGAATGACGTTACTGTCATTTTGGTGTAAACTGAATCATTCGTTTTCATTGGTTACATTATGCTAGACGCGTGCTACTTGCTACTTGCCACTGCCACGCCACTTTGGTGGGCGCTCGCCCTTAGACGTAATACGTTAATTCTGCGCCCAGTTGTTTTCTTTCTTTGAAAAAGCTGTCACATAATTCTTGCATCTTGCTTTCGGATCTTCAAAAAAATTCTCTTCTAATCTCTTCAAAAGCGTATGATCTTCAGAGCGGTAGATACTTTTCGTCTTCCAGAACCTCCAGAACCTTACTTTCTTTCGAGAGATTCTTGTTTTCTCCATCTTTTAATAATATTAAAAACTGTTGTTCTGCTTACGTTAAAATGGTTTGGTACGGCAGATAGTGATCAACCATTTTATAGTTTTGTTACAAATCTTGCTTTTAGTTATTTGCTAGCATGTGGACCTTTTTTTTGAGGTTGAACAGTTAGTTATCTGTGAAATAATTTGACAAATTTTAAGATTTGGCAATGACAATGACAGTATGTAAATAATAAGTATTTATCATTTAAAATACACTGCTCAATTTTATACAAAATATTCATCGATAAAATATAATAAGGATCGAACCTATGATTAAATACTTGCGTCCAAAGCAGCTAGTAACAATACCTTGTTTCCTGAATGTCAGTGGTGTACAAAAAAATATCTTTTGGTGCATAATATGTATCTACAATATTTATTTATTTTTGTTGTAATTTACATTTGAATTATATATGTAATAATGTGTAGTATTGAAAAATTAAAAAGGTAAAAACATATACCGCAGGTCCATTCGCTTAGCTCGGGCATATTTTGACAGATTCATAGTCGGAAACGTACAACACAAAACTTTCTACCTCCCAGTATTAATAGCTCACATATTATATTTACTATTGCAGACTTCTTCTATTGAAAACATAAGAATTAGTGGAAGTGTATACTAAACCCATAAAAATTTCCCTGCATATTTAAAATATAATATTTTAGTTGTTACAATTTAACATATTATAGTAATTTTGTATTGTATTGTAGTATAGTATTATTCGCGTTGTTTATTGTGGTTAATATAGTTTTATTGTTTTATTATTTTTGTTTAATTCTTTGTTAGTTCTATTTAGTTAACTAGTTAGTTCTATTTTGACTTTTATTATTAGAAATAGTCAGTTTTCCATTTGCTCTATCAGATAATGCGTTGGTAAGTTTTTCTTAAATAAATATGATAAATCTCCTTTAAAAGTTAATATTTTTAGATGAGTAAGGATGCTGTTAAATTACACAGTAATCAAACTGCACAAAGATTTATTCAAAATACGTATCACTTTTCTTTAAATTATTAGCTCATTCGGCGTAAGTTGATCATTAAAATATATTTATGGAATTATGTTTTTTTTAATAAAAACATTTTATATAAAAAATATATTTTATAAAAAAGTTACACTAATTTAGTTTCTATTGTTGAGTTGCGTCAAATATAGGCAACCAACTTAAATTTTTATTAGCATTTAGCTGGGGTTTCTTGAAAATATTTTTAAAAAACGTTTAATATTTTCCAGTTAATTTATTATTTTTTTTAAGTGATGATAATAATGCTAAATAAGCAATATTTCAAATGATATATAATCACAAAACGTACTTAATATTGTGTTATATAATCCTCATAATAAAGTACGTTAGATAAAAAAGGTAAAATTCTGGTCATCCAAAACTAGTTTCTGATAGGAATAATAAAATATTAGTATCAGTTTGCAAAAGAGATCGACGAAATACTCTAATAAAAAATACGCTATGAGCACGTGTGCTTGGTTGTATAGTAATTTCCAGCCACTTCTAGTCTGTCAAAAAGTAACTAACTTCATTACAATATAACTACTAAAATCACTAGACACTTCGGACTGGGATTAGCGAACCAAGTATATACTTTACAGGGCGTAGTTGCGCTTCGAACGTCACTAATGTGACTGGATGCAAAATATCAAAAATTTAACTAATTTATTGATTTACTTAAAACAATATAATTAAATTACTGACTTAACATATAATGTTACTTGTTAAACAATAAAATATCGGAAATAACTATATTCATGTTAATGACTGTCGGTCATTGTACCTGGTAATGTGACGTCAGTTGCGTTGTTTATCAGCTACGTATAAAAATATCATCATGTTTTATCGCTATGCGCAAGTTCCGAAGAGCGACATCTAGTAGCATAAATCAGCGAAGGTGTTAGCACTAATAATATTTTTGTCTTATATTAGCTGCAACTAAAGTGACTTAAACTTATGTAGTGACTGAATAATTATTGTAATATAATATATCAATAATTAACTTTTAAAAACAAAAAAATTTAAATTGATTTTTAATTGTAAAAATTCATAAGTATATTTTTTATGTTTAGATTTCATTATTCTACATTTAAGATTGATGTTATGACGTTATTAAAAGGTAAACATTGTATATAGTTACATTCACTGTAAAATACAATTAATAATTACATATCATGTCAACATTTTGGAGCGACATTAACGCCCGATTTCATAATGATAACCTAAAGTACACTTTTAAGTAGTACACTAAGGGTCATTTAAGACTTACTTAAACAAACTTGAACCGACATGAATAATATTGAAATTTACACTCTCAAGTGAACTTTATATTACTGAAATTTGCACTTAAAGTGAACTTTAATTTAATGTTCACGTTAAAGTTATTACAAAATATTTGTAATTTGGGCGTAAGAATGCAGAATTTGGGATATGTTACTCACGTTTGCATTATTATGATATAAATCCACTTTTCTCGTTACTTTAATTCATGTTTAGAAGTTTAAAACCGGTGAATTTACTATTTTTTGTTATATTTTTTGGACAGAATTTGCAAATTCCCGTTTTCTTCAAGAACTATTTATAAAATATGCTAACAAAGCTGCAAGCTTTCTCCGCTGCACGTGCACGATCGTTTCTCGTATCCCCTTCAAGTTCTTGCACACAGCATATAATATATTAATGGTACTAATATGATTCCATAAACAAATGTCACTAATAAATGTCTCCTTTAAATATAATTTATTTAAATTCGTAGTGTTCTACAGAAAAGTGCTGTTAAGTGCGAAATAAAAAATATTGTTTTTTCTTAATATAATCTGTTGTCCGTTAATTACACAATACACCTAGAACAAAATATATTTCCACAAAACTTTGAAAACATTTAAACCGCCCGTATAAGCAGTTAATTGTAAATTTAACTGTACATTGTGTATTTAGATATTGATCCTAATGCAGCTTTTTACATTATTAAAATTGTCTCCCTATTCCTTCCTGTACAACTGATTTTATTTTCAGATAAGATTTGCATTGCTAATCTGAAACAAAGATTCATATTTTTAGTCCAGTCGTCAGCGATTTGACACCTAAAAATCATACGAACAAGATGAATTTTGCCGGGAATATAAATTTTTGCCGAAAATATCAAAACCCCCCTTCTAGAGTGGTGAAGACGCAAAAAAAACAATTTACCAAAAACCTGTAAGCCATAGAAAAAATGTTTTATATAAAAAATATAGCTAAGATAATTTTAAACATAAATGATTATAAGCATTTTTTTGTCGGCCTATGTCATACTTAAAATAAGAAGTACATTAATTAAAATTATCCAGGTATATGCCCCCACGACAGCTTATATTGAAGAAGATATCGAACTATTTCATGAAGATATATCAAAGGCTATGGAAGAACATAAAAATCGTCTAACACTAGTAATTGGAGATGTCTACCTTACACTAGATTTATGACGTGATAATAAATATTTTTGTTTAAAATTATCTCAGCTACATTAATTTTTTTTCGCTGACGTGTTTTTGCCCCTCAATGGGGAGAATGTTTAGAGGGAAGCTCGAGGGTAGAAGTGGTAAACTTTTTTAAGGTTTTAAAATTAATATTCTAGGCAAAATTCAGCGTGCTTGTATGATTTTTAGGAGTTTAAGTGGCATTTTTGTCTCTGACGACTGGAGTAATGGCTAATTAAGAACTTTTATCCATCCGTTCTATGGTTCTACTGTCCATTTCGAGCCCTGGGATCCCTTAGCAAACCTCTCCATTCTTACAGTCTGCTTCTGAAGATCTTGTTTACGATTGGCTGACAAGGAGAGTTCTTGCGTCTTCACTCACATCACCCTTCGTTTTTTCGAAGCCTGTTTTCTTTAATCCTAAATACACACGGCCTGTCAATTAATGACGTAGGCGAACATACTGACGTAGGGTGGTTCTTTATAAAAATAATTTTTACGTTGAAGTTACCGGCTGCCCCAAGTTAGCTCGTGGATAATAATAATATACGTTTATTTAAATCCATAAGTATTACATTAATTTACAACTTCAATTTCAGTTTACTTACAGTAACATAAACGTAAAAAAAAGTCTTTAAAGCATTAACATGCTTGTTGACTTAAGCTGTCTAATATTAACAGGTTTAATGTTTTTTTACAAAATATTATTTCATTTTTACAGTTTCTAATCTAATCTAATTTGTTTCGTTTTTTTTTTATCTAGTATAATTTAAATTTATTAAATTGTTACACAACTCCCTTTTTTCTTTTACCCAAGCATTAACTAATTTTTTATACAAATAAAAATTTTTGATATTTTTAAAATTTATGGGCAATTGATTGTATATTCTTGGAGCAAAATATTTAATTGACCGTTGCGTGATTGTTTTTGAAGTATGAAGACATTCAACATTCAATTTTCTTCTTGTTTCATAATTTGACACTTTACTTTAAGAGGTATTTTATCTTTATGAATATTTTTAAGTAGCTCTAAGCAGTACAATTGCCGAACATCAAGAACCTGAGTTTCATGAAAAAGTTGGTCTGAGGGATATGTTTTTCGTTTTCCATATATTAGTTTAAGAAACCATTTCTGAGTATTTTGAAGGGTCACCAGATGGCAATCAGCTACGCCACCCCATCCTAAAATCCCATATACAAGATGAGATTGTACTAAAGACAGGTAAAGCATTTTAAGCTGTTCAACATCTAAAAACTCTTTTAAATAGCGGAATTTTGGTAACAGTCCTCTTATTTTTCTTATAATATTTTTTATTTGTAAGTCCCATTTAAGGTGCCTGTCAATTAAAACTCCTAAATATTTTATGTATTCTGCTTTAAATATTTGTTGTTTTTTATTTATTTTTAATGAGTTAAAAGTTGGCAGAGAATTTTTATATATTGCAAAAGGTATATATTTAGTTTTTTCGTAATTTATTGTGAGTTTATTTATTTGCAACCATGTTTTTATAACTTTAAAATCTTGTTCAACTATAGTCTTAAGATCTTCCCAATTTTCGGCCTTATAAAAAATTGTGGTGTCATCAGCAAAGCCTATTATGTTTCCATCAGTTTTTGGTTTAAGCATGTCATTAACATAGAGTGTAAAGAGTAGAGGGCCTAAAACGGTCCCTTGCGGTACGCCATAATTAATTACTTCAGGATCACTTTCGACACCATCAATTTCTACAAATTGTTTTCTGTCTGTTAAGTAACTTTTTAGTAATGTCAAAACGCGTCCCCTCAGACCATACTTCTCAAGTTTCTCTAACAAGATCCCGTGAAATATCGTGTCAAACGCCTTAGAGAGATCGACAAATATGCATAAACTACGATTATTAGACTCAAAAGCTTCTGATATTTGTGATGTTAGTTTACAAATAGCATCTTGTGTAGATTTTCTTTCTCTAAAACCGTATTGACAATCCGATATTATACTAAACCTATCCAAAAACTCACTTATCTATTTTTTTAAAATTGTTTCAAATATTTTGGAAAAAACAGACAACAAAGATACTGGTCTGTAATTGGTCTTCTTTATTTCCTTTTTTAAACAGAGGTTTGATTTTGCCTATTTTTAGACATTCTGGAAAACAACCATCCTGAAAACATGCATTAATGAGAAAAGTTAAAGGAGTAATAATTTCTTCCTTAATTTGTTTGATGGTTTCTGTCTTAATCCCATCCCAGTCCATTTACCACTTCTTTTTGGTCAACGAGATACAAGTACATGCTGCTTTCTATCCTATCTATGTCCTCAATCTGTTCATTACAAATGGGTATTTTTTGTGCATACCTTTGTCCCAATGTACTGTAATGTGTATTAAATTCATTTGCAATTTCTTTTCTGTCAATTATTTTTTCTCCTGTTTTGGTTTTAATCGATTCAATTTTTGTATTTCCTTTTATTTATCCACACAATGAATTAATTACATTCCAAAGTGATGAAGAAGAGGTCTTATTTTTTTCAATTCGTTGTTTTGTATAATTTCTTTTTGCAGTTTTAACTGTGAACTGTTTTTAAGTGTCTTAATTTATTTTTATATTCTGTATATCGTTGTTTTTTTAAGTTATCTGAGGGATCTTGGATTAGCTGATCATACAATCTGTGTTTTTCCTCATCTGCATATAGGCCGTATAATTCATTATTATATTAGCAGTTTAGTATTCATGCACGAAGATCTCTGGTAAAATACGTAAACTACTTTATGCCATTGCAGTATGAATAACTCATTTATTTAGATATCCTAAAGGCTGGTGATGAACACAAGATGCAATAAACCAAGATAACTTGATTTCTTTTTAGTAGGATTACAAAAATACATTAGCACATAACTCTTAAAACTATATTTTGTAAAACGTAAACAAATGTGGGGTGTGAAAAATGTGTGTGTTTAAAATCAAGAAGTGTTCAGTTATTATTGTAAAAAGATATTTTTTGGTAATATAATAGCAGATTTTAATATCAACATTCATTTCTACGATGCTAGTTTACTGCTAATTAACATTTTAGGATTGTTGAATCTCGATAGATTCAAAACATACTAAACGTAAACCTTCAAATTAGTAACAAACTGCAAAGAGACTGTAATCAGGTCTGCAGATTTAATAAAGATTCTCTCTTATCTAAATTTATCGCAATTATAATTTGGGAACACAAATACTTTGTTCGTTATCACGTATAACGTGAATCATTTGCCATAAAGTAGAAGCAGGTGTTGTAATATATATGCTCAGGGAACATAGCATCACGAATTTCATTAAAATAAGGTAGGAGAATACACTCCTTAAAAGTTACATTGGACTTTAGCCGGAATGGTAAGTTATCCGAGTTAGTTTGCAAAGTTTCTGCAAGGTGCTTCGCTATTAAACTAAATTAAATATTAATATTTGAACTTTGAAGTGGATAAAGAAGACGAATGGTTTTAAAAAATGCTACTGAAAATTTTATAGTTCGTAGGCTGGCATATAAGGTAAGCTTTATACAGTGCTAGTCAAAAGTCCGTTACCCCCCTCGTATCTTTTGAACGGTTATTGATATAATAGTGACATTTGGAGGGAGGTAATAAAGAGACTTAGGCTTCTTAACTAGTCATAACAGGTGACGTAATAGTGACAGATGACGTTACAGCGCTACTGTGACAGATAATTTTAAATTGAACCTTATGGCAAGTGATACCTCGTTTGAAAGGTATTGAAAATATCTATTCAGTCATAATAATTTTGTTTGAGTTTAAGCTCATTTTGATGAATAAATTAAATAAATACTAAAATTGTAGCTTCTCATTTAATTGATAAATATTTAACAACCAGTTTTTATAGTAAGTGTTTAAAATGTGCCTTATCTACTTCCTGATAGTAATGCATCCTTTTTATAAACTCTTGCCGTACTTCTTCAACAATTCGTTGTTTCAAAATGTCAATATTGTCGGTTGCTGTAGCGTAAACTTTAGATTTCAAGTATCCCCACAGAAAAAAATCTAATGGTGTGAGGTCCGGTGACCGAGCTGGCCATTCTATCGTACCTCGTCGTCCAATCCATCTACCACGATATTCCTCATCTAGGTAACGTCTTACTGCACCATAATGGTGTGCAGGAGCACCATCTTGTTGAAACGTTATTTCCAAGTTGCCGAATTCATCTGGATTATCCTCCAGTATTTCAAGTATTAATGGTTCAATTGCATTTTGTAGCATCTCCAGATACATTTCACCGGTTAAGTTAGTATTTAGAAAAACAGGCCTAACTATGTGGTTTCCCAAAATACCTGCCCAAACATTTTTTTTTTTTTTTGGAAATTGAGTATGTGTTTCACGAAAGACGTGATGATTTGTGTCACTCCAATACCTTACATTGTGTGTGTTAACATTGCCATTGAGAGAAAAAGTACTTCCGTCACTAAAACAAATTGTTTTTATGTAATTGGGCTGTTGGTTAATTTTATTGGACATATTTTCACAGAATTCTAGTCTTCGGTCGGGGTCATCATCTGAAAGTTGGTGCACAATTTTTAATTTGTATGGATGAAATTTGTTTTCAGCCAACATTCGGTGTACTGTTTTTGACTAATTTCATAGATAGATGCAACTTGGGCTGTAGAAGAAGTAGGGTTCACTACCATTTCTGATATTATGTCAATTTTTTTGTCATCACTAATTGTTGGTCGACTAGATCGTTTGACATCTTGAACACTACCTGTTTGTTTAAACTTCCGAAGAAGCTTTCCCAAATAAGATTTCGATATAGGGCGATCGGGGTACCCCTCATTAAAAAGACGTTCCGCTGCATGGAAATTATTTCCACATACACCAATTCGTAATACAGCTGCTACTTTATCAAATACAGTACGTACCATTCTACCTTTGTAAAGAATAATAAACTTAACTAACTAAATAACTAAACTAAATATTAACTAAGAACAACTAACTAAAAACAACTTGAATAAACTTGAATTGACTAAACTAAGTAGAAACAGAACCTAAATGTTGGACTATAAACGCTTTTACAAACTAAAAACAACTAGAGAATTGACAAACGTCAACTTTTTTTGACAAATAACCAAAGGCTGACTTTCTTATTTTTATTAATTAAATGCCGAATTAGAATTTTAGTATTTATTTCATTTATTCGTCAAAAGCATCTTAAATCCAAACAAAATTAGTATGATTGAATAGGTATATTAAAATAATTGTAGTTTCGCATTTAATCAATAAATATTCTAACGTTCGCCTCTGGTTAATTGTCAAAAAAGTTGACGTTGACGTAAAAACAATTAGAGAATTGAAAAACGTCAACTTATTGACAAGTAACCACAGGCGGAGGTTTTAATATTTATTAATTAAATGCGAAACTACAATTTTAGTATTTATTTAATTTATTTATCAAAATGAGCCTAAACTCAAATAAAATTATTATGACTGAACAGGTATTTTCCATACCTTTCAAACGAGGTATCACTTGCCATAAGGTCCCATTTAAAATTATCTATCACAGTGGCCTTGTAACGTCATCTGTCACTATTACGTCACCTCTTATGACTAGATGAGAAGCCTACGTCTGTCTATTACTGCTCACCAAATGTCACTATTATAACAATAACCGTTCAAAAGATACAAAGGGGGGAACGGACTTTTGACTAGCACTGTATAATATTTGATAGAATTATAAAAAAAATCAAACTCCCAAACTAGATACTCCAAAATTTTAAAAACTATATTTACAACTTCTAAAAAACTTATATTGTAATACAAGATTTTTTATAAATTAATTATTACTTATTTAAAGTTATTTTTCTTGTTGGTTTACATTTATTAAAAATGTGTGTCTATTCAAATATTTCAGTGAACAGACACTATATCCAAACAATGTAAAAGCACTTCTTTCACGTGCTTTAACTGTTGTTTACAACAAATTCAATATCAAAAATGTGAAAAATAAGATAAATTATGCTTACATTGTAAAATCAATGGTCATGTAACTATAGATGGAAACTATCCTTTTTATGACAACCAAAAGAAAAAATCAAAATCTTTTAGGTAATTTTCTTTTGTGGGGTTTACAGTGAAAACTCAATTTTCACTCCCGACTAAACTTAATAGATTTTCTTTTTTAACAGTAAATCAACAACCTCTTTTACCAGAACAAATTTGGCCTGAAGAAAATATCGTCTACAAAACAACATGTCTCTATCTAAATCTGCTATATCTAGAAATATAGACCCATTAAAAAGCATTAGAATGAAACGAAAAGCAGGATCTGCTGTCATCTTATATCCCACTCAACATCCATTACTTTATTTTAATTTAGACGATCAAAATCAACGTCAGCAAATCCACATAAAACAAATATTACTGAAATTTAACTTATCACAAATAAATTGTCTAATTTGATGATTTGTTTAAACGGCAGCCATATTATCAATCCTTCTATGTTAAAAGACAGTTTTTAAAATTTTTGGAAAACAAACTTGACTATACCGAATCAGTAATAATATGAAACGTAAATTCTTCGGCTCCTTGTTGAAGTGACTGATTAAAGTGCCACGCGCCGGCTCTCTGCTCTCATTTTGGTCCTCCGAGCCGAAAGAGTTTAATTGTATTAATTTCACGTAGGCTTATTTTGCATTAATTAAAAATAGAATAAACCTCAGTAAACAGCAGCCATATTGTAAAGCATTTCATATTAGCAGGCAGTTTTTTGACTTTTAGGAAAAAACTTGACTTCAAAAAAAAACTTATTGAAGCAAGTAATTAAACCACTATGAGCCCGTCTTTCTTCACAAAACCTCTTATTATTTATCGGTTTTCTTGGTTAAGTTCTGCTGTTAAATGCGAATAAATTACTCATATTTGGTGTCTACATGTACCTTTGATCTGAAAGAGTCTATGAATGTAAATTTTCAAATTTTTTCCGAATAAAATTGAAGACCTTAGAGCAACAACGGTACATGCCACAAAAGTAAGTTTTTAAGAAAATCAAATATAAAGGTTTTAATCAAATCCTGAAATACCAAATATGGATTAGAAATTTCGTAAATGGTATTATTTGAAACCTGTATATCAACTATCCTTGAAACGCTAAGCTAATTTTAAAAAAAGTAGTTATTGTAGAAAAAAAAACAATAAGAATTCAAAAAAAATGTGGCTTGCACCTTTATTACAAAAAAAATTATTAATACAACAAGTTGTAAAATAGGTATCTTATCATAATATTAGAAGTTATATACAGTACTAAACATGAAAAACACAATACATAAAATCAATTTAATTTTCATCCTCCAGATCGCTAAAGTCATCCAAATGTTCTGTCTCATTATCTATATTATCATTATCTGTTCCCATATTTTCAACAACACCAATCTCTCTGTAGTAATTCTGGTAAATAGGTGGTATGTAGCGAAGAAGCATCGAAATATTAGATATTTTTTTTGGGTTTAATGGAATGGGTGCGTCATATTTAATTTTTAAATCTCTTACATTCAGGTTTACTGCAGTTCTAACACCTCTCCTGCCAATATTGACAGATTTAAATAATTCGTTCCAAAGATGTTTATAAAACATAACATTTGGAGTCTCGTGAGTAAATTTAAATGTGCAGATTTTACTGAAATTAAGCTTTTCTTTATTTTCTGTTTGCGTTTTTTTGGTAATATTTTTGATCTGTAAATCCTTAAAAGACAAAATATCTTTTTGCTGTAAAACAATGACATTAAAAGGATTTGTCCTTTTTGATTTTAAGACTGCTTGATACCAATTATCAGGGGTATACACCTGATTTAAATAACGGCGTTTATATTTTTCAATAATTGCGAAGTCACGATCAGAAGGAAGATGTGTGTGTCCCACTACTAGAAATCTATGTTCTATTGTATCAAAGACACTTTCTTTAACTAGTTGTTGCCATAGACATACAATGGTCCAATTTTTGTTTTGTCCAGCGCATTATCGCTATATACAACAAGTTTCCTATGTTCAGTAGGATTTTCTTTAAAATGCTTATATAATATACTAGCAATCTCGTCACTTCCACGTTTTGCTAAGTGTTCGGGCCACATATACATATATCCCCTATCTTCAACGCAGTCATGTATTCCTAAGTTATAGGTCCAAATTTTTCGTAAATAAAAAGCAGGACCAACTGTCAAAGAAGGTAAAGGTAGCGCTTGCTGTAAATCAAAACTGATGACAGATGTGTCTTTTGTTCTCTTAGCATTTTCTATTTCATCTTTCAGGCTTTTTTGCAAAGCTCCGGCCCTTCGATGGTGTAGCTCAAGCTGAGACTTTAACCTGCTTGCTGATGCTTCTGTACTGCCAACATTTTTAATTTGAATATTTAGAGAGTCGCATGTTTTGCAGATGTCCGTTTTGGGTAATTTAAATTCAATGTTAAACTCATTGCAAAAAACATTTCTGTAGTAGCTTTCTTTTACTGGATTGGCATTTCTATTTCTACACCATTCCAGGTAATAATCGTGATAAAGAGCAGAAATCGATAAATCATGATCTATGTACACTTTGTTTGGATTTTTTTGCCTACTATAATGACTGGTGTATTTTGGGATGCAATTAATATGTGTTTTTACGTTTTCACGATCACAGTCATTCATTTTATTTGCTCTGTTCTGGTGTTTGCCACGTTTATCTGCTTTTGGGGTACTAGCACCTTCCTTCATTTAGTCGCATAAAAGTTGAATTCTTTTTTTTTTGATTTTTGCAAACCATGAACTGCAAGAAACTCTTGTTTGCATATTTTTACATCTATACCCTTGATCTTTACAAAGTATTGTATTGAAACATTTCGCGACGATACATGCTTTTTGGTTTTTTTGAGGTAGGTTCTTTTTTTTGGAACAGATTTGATTTGGGAAAAAAGATAAATATTTTGTTTATCATAGTCACCCAAGTTCCAAAACGCATTAAAAATCTGTGCTTCATTTCCTTGCAAAGTATCTCGACATTCCTTGCTACACTTACATGGAGAACCAATTTCCCTGTCAGGTACTTGTTTTTGCCGTTTACTTACATAGCTATGGCCCAAATTTCGGTTGGTTTTTCTCTTATGTCTAGTCTGTCTCTTTAGGTTTGCCTGGCGACATCTTGAAGAAAGGGCTTTCTCTGGCGTGGAAAGAGAACCCCGTCTGTTAAGTAGATCGTTTTTTGTTTCGGTAGCAGCAGAAAATTCATTTGCCTGCAAACAAAAACAGTGTTATATTCCTGGGACTACCATAAAATTTTTGTAAGAATTTTTAAGGCACTAAGGGGATAAGCCACAACTCGACGATAAATCGATATTATAACATACAAACCAAGAATGATTTATTTTTTTTTATCAATATTATGATGGCAGTAGAAGGTAGCTATGGTATATGACAAGCCACAAATTTTAATTACTCACCTGTGTTTCACTACCTGAAGAGTGTTTACTATCACTATTACTTTCAATATAGTCTTTGTCTTTAACACTATCATCAGAATCAAAATACAAATCAGAATAATCTTTCAGAATCTTCGTAATAAAACGATTTTTGTGGAGCTGTTCGACTACTTGAAGCGGCCATTATAAAAATATGGTGGCTAGTACCGTTGTTTCACTTAAAATAGTTGATTTTAGTATAAAAATAACAAGGATATTTATAACTCGTGGAGTCATCTATGAAGCAAAAGCTGTAGTTTTTATTTTGTAGGTAGATAGGAACCTAACTATTTCAAAAATATATATAACTCATTTTTAGTAAGATTGTGGCATGTACCGTTGTTGCTTTAAGGTCTTCAATTTTTAGAAAAAGCTGCCTTATAATTATTCTATCATTTGCCGTGTACAGATTCTTCTTTGTAAAGAACATTATTTTTAACAATTTTTAGGGTCACCATACGTGCATGTAAATATTTTATTAACGCTTAAAAACATTGTTTTTGATATGAAAAATGAAAATTCATAAATACGTTAAGATTTTAGACGAATACAACAGAAAAAATAGTTGTAGAAAAAACAGCTTCAGAACTAAAACCTCGGCATCATATCAATTCTTTTGTTAAAAATCTATAACCGTTATCGAAAGTTGCAGCCACGACAAATTAAAAAGTATCGAACTTACCAAAACTTTTAACTATCGCATAAAGGCAAGAACTACTTCGGTTGTGAGTTTGATGAACGCGATCATAAAGTTAAAGTTTCTGCTTTATTCGCAATATTTAAAAAAGAACGAAATGCTATACAGGGTACGCCATTCTTAATTGAGGCTACTGAACCAATTAGCTCGATACACTTGACACAACAATGCTCTTACTTCTTTAATCAGTGTTAAAAATACGTTTTCTCTCAGTCTGCAAAGTAGACTTCCGTAGCGTTAATAACCTCCTATTTTGACTTAAATTTCTGCCTTTTCTAAGATTCGAAACAAAAAGGAGTCACATTAAATTTCTGCCTTTTTTAAGTTTGGAAACAAAAAGGAGTCACACGGGGTCAAATTTAAAGAATATAGTGAATGGGGCAACAGTTCGTAGCCCAATTTAACGAATTTCGCCATAGCAACGGCAGAGGTATGCGCCGCTCCGCTGCCATGGTGGAAGAACAATTTTTCTTAGCTAAATGGGGTCGTGTTTTCTACAATTCGGCGTCGAATCGGTTCAATAATTCGGCGTAGTAGAGCTTTGTGATCGATTTGCCGTTCTTAAGGTAATCGACGTAGATTCCCCCTTGTGAATCCCTGAAAATGGTGGCCATTATTATCTTTCCGATTGATACGTAGTCTTAGCTTCCTTCAGAGTACGTTCGCTGAGTGGCACCATTGTTTTGACTTGAGTGGTACCATTGTTTTGACTGTTTCTTGGTCTTTGATGTATACCCATGGATTTATGTTTTGTCAGTGGTTACAAAACGACGTAGAAACTTCTTCGAGTCTTCGTAGAAACTCTTCTTCGAAATTGCGCTTAAGTAGCCTTAAACACTGCTTTGAAGTGGTGTGACGGTTAAGCTTGTTGTACGGATTGAGTAAACGCGGCAGTACTCCGCCGACAGCTTTCTCATACTCAAAATTTCAAGAAAGATATAACATACTCAGAATTTTGAGATGCTTACTGTTTCAGTTATCTCGAGTCTCTTTAGTCAGAAATCTGCAAATATGGTATCGTGGATTTTTGTCACTTTAACCTCCGTGGTAGCCGATTTCGGCGCACCTGAGCATGGCTTATCAAAAACCAACCGTGCGACCATTTTGAAACTCGGTAAACCAATTTTTGAGGGTTTCTGTCAAAGAAGAAGAGTCACCGTCAGCAGCATCTAGCGCTCTTTTATTTTGCAGCGTGGTTTTGTCTGTCCGATTTGGCTGACATTAATAAAATAGCCTTCTATGAGAATGCATTACACGATAGCAGATTTCTCTTGAGAAATCTTAAATTCTGGTGGATGCGCTTTAAATATACCGCTCATTTTTTCTTAAAATTTATGGGTGATCAATCTTTTTTGCACAGTATCTCGCTTAATTTCGCTATTAATTGCGATTAATTATATTATGTTAACAATGATTATAACTATAAGTAGGAATAATTTGTAAAAAAAATCTTTATATTACTATCAACTGTTATACATGGAACATGGGTAGAAAACAGTAGGACAAAACAGATATGAATTAAAGGAGGGGTCAGGCTGGGATGTGTACTAACGCCGCAATTGTGTATTCCATAGTTGTAACTAATATTTTAGGAAGCACTATGTGAAAGAAAGGGAAGTGTAAGAATTGAAAGGAACATCATTAGTATCCTAAGATTTGCAGACGATATCGCAATATTTAGACAGAGATTGATCTACAAGTTCTTTTGGAAAGAAATAATAATGAAAGTAAAAAAATGGAACTGACAATTATAAATAAGATCAGATATATGGTAAATTTAAAATCCCTCATCGACAATTTACAAGTGACTTTGAATAAACTCCCAACTATACCCATATGAGGAGATAAAAGTCAGAATAGAAATAACTCGAAAAGTATTTGTAAAATATATCACAATGTTCATAAATAAGAAATTAATTGAAATTGTTAGAAGAGGTTAATTTCGAACAGTGAACAAGTTATAATTTTGATTCAATTATATTGTTAATTAATTAATTACTATTTAACAGAAAATAAGCCACAATTAAAGATAAAAATACGTTTATTGACGTTTCAATTTCCACTTCGGAAATCGTTCTCAAAATACAAACAGTAAATTAAACAAATTTTGTTTTTTGTTACATAGTAAAAAATTCTTCTAATAATTTAATTTTATCTGACTCATTTATATTGACAATTCAGACATACATTATGCATTTTAAAGTAGACGGCTTTAAAATCATATTGCCAATATTGTTGAGTTGCGCTCCTGGGACGACTTTACTTATAAGATAGTTCATTCGATTACATGAAATCAACTTTAACTTGAGAATATCCGTCAGAAAAAAATGATAGCATGTAATTCGTCTTTAAAAAGACAAACACATGACATGATAACAGTAAAATTCTCCTGTTAGTGATTCCATAGTAAATTATGAGGGAAAAACCAGGAAAAAAATCCTCATAATACTATCCCGACATGGTAAGTATTTGTTCGTGCATTTAGTTTACCTTCAATAAACACCAAAATTCTGATTTTACATGTTTCGTTATTTAAAAAACATAAATGATGTATACTCTATATGTTACTGACTTACTAATACTGGTATTTTCTTATTAATAACTTCCTCTTTCAATATTGGTAACCAGATCCTACTATATTCTACCGTGGAATTTGCGACACAATTGGCCTCATTTAGCATAATTAGAGCCGCTTCTTTGATTTTTCTTTTTTTACCATCCTTTTCTTTTAGTACTACATTTGAATTATTCCATTGAACCCTATGTTCATTATCCCATGCGTGTTTACATATATATTTTTAAATAGGTAGCTTAACAATAATATTCTAATCTTGTTTTATCAGTTTTATTAATTCCTATTCTAATATATTATAAGGTATCATTTATTATTATTAACTTTATCAAATATATTTCAACCAAGACAATGCTTTATTGACAATTTGATATTATTGTCATTCTTTGTGAAACGAAAATATTTGTCTTCCCGTAGATAATAGCCAACAAAATGAGGACGGCAATGTATAATGGGATCGTGATTCCGCATATAATACGATACAATAGTGTTATGGAAAATGTTCGTAAAATCTGAAATTCTCTGTCATATCTCATTATAAAGAATCTCGCTGAAGTACGGTGAGATGAGAAGCATTAAAGTTGATCCTATAGAGATGAAAAGCATAATATCAGGTTTATTTATTTATCAATATTCGTGACGGACAGGTGCCTTTCATAAATGGAGCTGGACAAGGGCTCAAGGGACAATTCTATCAGTATACCTATAGAAAGAAAATATACAATAAATAAGGTATTACGTAATAAAATTTGTAAGGAAATAGCTAACGCTTTTGTGAAAAATGGGAACGTAGTTATTTTGTAATTTTTTTTATATGATCAATATTGGCAGCAGAATATAAAATTAAACGAATTTGGTGAACTAGACTGAATCAAAAAGCAGGCAAAAAGTGTTACACTAGGAGCAGAGAACAACAAAAAATATCGCACTGTTGCAAATGTGATGGAATAGGAAAAATTTAAGATAAGTGCCAGTTTTATAAAATATACTCTAAAATTGATAAATTTCCCAAACACCTAAAAAACACCTAAACGAAAAAAAGAAATATTTATTTTAATCCAATAAGTCACAGCGTCCTTATAAGAGGACACAAAATTGTTAAGCATTATATTGCAGAATAGTGGCATGTAACCTTTCGAAATAACATGTTCCCTATAAAACGAGAGAGTATTTACTTATTAATCAACGATGTGGCTAGCTACGAGCGAATGCAGTACCAATGACTACGTCAATATTATCATCATTATCAATGGCGCCACAACTCTTTGTGAGTCTTTACCGCGTTTACTATTGCCTTCCATGTTTGTCGGTCCTGTGCCAGTAATTCCCATTGTCGCATTCCCATCTTCTCTAGATCTTCTCTGACTGCATCTTTCCACCTTTTTCTATGCCGCCGTACAGACCTTCTTCCATCTGGCTTTTCCCAGAACACATTGTTTATAAGGCGATTGTCGTTACTGCGTATCACATGTCCTGCCCATCTGAGTCTATTGGCCTTTATATATCTGACTAGATTTTTTTTCCGAATAGAGACTCTAGCTCGTTATTATATCTGCCCCTTCATTCGTTTGTCACGCTGTCTTTGCAAGGGCCATATATCATTCGAAGAATTTTACGTTCCCATACCAGTAATTTATTTACTTCTCTTTTTATGACTAGGTACGTCAGTTTAGCGCAAATTGTCTAACCTCCAAACACATACAAATTTGTGGCTGATTTACACGTAGATATAAAAGCTAAAATATTGGTAATAAAATTGAGGCGTTTTTTTTTGGAAACAACATAAGTCCAAAACTTTGATTTTGTAGAAAATAAAAAAAAAGTTCTCTCGAGTTTATTACCATATTTCGAAAAACTTTTAAATTGTACAGTGACGAATATAAGTCAAATAAAGGTTTTCTGACTATTACTTTCTAGACAAAATCCCATGATGTTAATAAAAAAAAAAATAAAAATCTTGGACTTACGTTATTTTTAAAACAAAGAAAAAAACGGGTGGGGCAGTCCAGCGGGACTGCCGGTAGAAGTTATACTTCTGTTTAGTTATAAAGAGAAAAAGAATTAGTTATATAGATATATGGTGCATCGTTTGCTGTATATAAACATTTGACCTATAATAGGAGTATAGTAAATGAAGGATTGTATCAATATTTTAATGAAAATATATATTTTTAATTTCATATATGTATAAAACGAGTTAAATGCAAAAAAATACACACACTCTGCAGTAAAATTCATTGTTTAATTATATAAAAATTTATGTTATTAATATAAAAATTTCAATACAATAAATACACTGCAACATAATTCGATATAATAATTCAATGTAAATCAAAAAGCAATATTCGTAAGTATTTAAAACTGCCAATATACATAACTTACTTTACGAAGATAAAAATAAAAAACCAACAATTCGGATTATGTTGTAAATTTTTATTTAATTTTAAAATTTTGCATTTTTGCGTATATTACATATATTTTATAAGATTACGTGAGGTTTTTAAATATTTCAAAAATAAAAAAGAAAATTAATATTCGAACTCAAAAACACCATCGTATGAACCAAAAACGTAAAGGATTTGACAATTAGACATAACTTTTATTGTGACTCCAACCCATCCAAATCAGTTTTATATATATATATATATATATATATATATATATATATATATATATATATATATATATATATATGTATATGTATATATATATATATGTATATATATATATGTATATATATATATATATATATATATATATATATATATATATATATATAATAAAAGGGGCTATTTGTTAAGTATTTTTTACTCGAGGTTTCAATTATGTTTACAATCGTTATCAAAAACTGCTAAAAAATACAAAATATCTTACAAAGTTGAACTAGAAAGAAAAAATTTTTGAACTCACCAAATAAAATTAGTATAGTAGGTATATAAAAATGCTGCTAACATATTTCAAAAAATATCAATATAAAAATGTTTTAATGTGATAAATGCTTCTCTGAATAATATATAATATATAATTTTGAAAAAGTTTCTTAATACAAAAACAATTAAATTTATAAATAAATTTGAATATTGACAATTAGAAATAAGCCTCAATGTCATAAATACCAACTTAAAAATTTTTATTTTTGACAATTATATTGCCAAAAATAAAATTTTGTTAATTCTTTGTTGTTTAGTAACAAAAAAGAAGAAGATTTATTCACCATTGATAGATTCCTAAAAAAATATAACAAATACATAGAAAATTAAATCAAAATGTGATATTTTACTGGTTTCATATATTATATAAACTACATAAAAATAATTATAAATTTTACTTAGATTTTGAATTTCTGACCTTTTGTTTAAATTATTATCACTTTTGCTAATACAAGCCATTTCCAAAAAAGTTCTTTTGAATTTATTACTTTCACTACATAAAATTTTAATATTATCAAAATCCATAACATGGTCTTTGTCGATTACATGCTCTGCCAAAGCACAAGTTGGTTTCTTAATTCTGGAATCACTTTTTTTCAAAAATAATGCGATTTGAACGATTTCTTCCGGTCTCACCAACATACTCAGCTTCACGTTGAATACAACTAATGCTGTATACTACATTTATTTTATCTAATGTTTCTATAGGATATTTAGTTTTGGAATATAAAGATGAAATGGTGTGGATGTTCTTTGTTGCTATTTTTATATTGTCAATAACCTTTAGTGTTTTTAGTAATTTAGGTGTAAATGATGGTATAAAAGGTAGTGAATGATAATATATGTTATGATTGTTGGATACAATGTTCTGAGATGTAACAAAAAATGGTGTTAAGTTATTTATATTACTAATATTAGAAAAAAGCATCCTATGTAGCATATCTGGAGGATAAGAGTTTTCAATTATAAAATTTTTTAACAATTGAAGATTTTCTTGCAGATAATCTGGATGAGAAAGCTTTAAAACACGTTCTTTTAGTTATGTTATAAGGTTCATTTTCATCTTATTTGGACGATGAGAGTAATAACTTATAAATATATTACTACATATGGGTTTTTTTTACTTATATATATATATATATATATATATATATATATATATATATATATGTATATGTTTATACATGTCTGTGGTTTATTGTAAATAATTATTCTATTTATTTTCAGGTAAGCATCCAGGCTATACTTATACTTTTAACTCTAAAATCTGGAGTCATGTCAGTAATAAATAGGTAAGTGCGTTTGATTTGTTTTTTTATATAGGTATATAAGGGTGATTAATTGAAATGTAGCTCCTTAATACAGCATACAAAGTATTTTCGAGTATTTTATATAGTCTCCTGAGTGCGTATGCAGAGGAGATTCTTGGCGAATAGCAAAGTGGTTTTGGGCCTGGTCGATCAACAACAGACCAGATCTATGTGCTTAGGTAAATACTGGAAAAACCAATGAGTTCAATATCGACACATACCATTTTTTCGTGGATTTTAAATCGGCCTATGATAGTGTCCTAAGAAATAAATTGTGTAAAACCATGGATGAATTTCACATCCCCGATGAATTGATAAGATTGGTTAAGGCTATAATGCACAAAGTTGTTTGCAAAGTCGAAATACAGGGCGAACAATCACAGGCATTTGAAACGCATGTTGGGCTGCGACAGGGAGATGCGCGGGCGTGTGTCCTTTTCAACATAGATCTGAAAAAGGCTGTCAGGGATGCCCAAATAGACAACATAGTAAACATTTTTAATAAATCATCCCAAATTTTGGCATGTTCAGATGATGTTGATCTAGTTGCCCGCATAACACAAACCAGAAGAAATACATACCACCTTGTCAAATGCCTCAAAAAATATGGGCCTGCAAGTAAATCAGGAAAAAACTAAGATAATATCTAATATATTCAACTAAAATAAAACTGACTGGCGTAATAAACTTGGGAAGGTCGAGTCTCTCTTATAGGGCTCTAGTACCAATGATGATGATATAATTTGGGTCTACAACGAAGGTAAGATGTTGATCTTTCCCATTTAAAACTAGCTTGTTTTTCAGCCTTCGTTTAACTGTAATACTTTTTCATTTCGTTTGCTATATATGCTATTGAATTCTCTGGCAGAATTTTTCTCTTTGAAATGATTGATTTTTAAAATAATCTTTTAACAGAGAATGTCATTTATGAGTTTAGTTTCAATGATTCTTTTTACTATATCTACTGGATCTAGAGCTTTACCGTTCTTTAAAGACTTGCTTACTGTTCTTTATTCTTATGATATTATTTTACAATATTTTTTGGTTTTTAATGATAAATAATATCTAGGAAGGTTTGGAACACCTATGGGTTCCTATATTTCACGTATCCTGTGAATTTTGTTCTAGCTGATTTAATAGCTAGCCGATTAAGATTGTTAGATTTTTAAATTTCTTTTATTTAGCGTTCTGTGGATGACTTTATTCTACAATAACACTTGATAGGCTTTTAGTTTACTTTCAACTTTTATGAGCTAGAAATCCATAAGGTAATTTTTTCCTTTTTTTTTCTATAGATGTATGCACATTTAACAAATTTTAGATGAACTGATTATGTTTATGGACTTATCAACGAACGGTATTCAAATAAAGGATGAAAGAGCAGTATCCTTTTTTTATTCTCTACCTTTTGACCGATAACCTTCCACTATCACAGTGAACTACATTATATTATATATATATATATATATATATATATATATATATATATATATATATATATATATATATATATACATAATATGTGCATATGTATATGTATGTGCCGAACTTTCGAATCCTCTTTTATGTATTATTCAGTGCCTCCGAGGTCCCAGTCTCCTAGGTCCCGACACTGCTAGACTGATCACTAACCAATGCACAATGCAGTACTGCAGTAATGTAATTTTTTTAAGTTTTATTGCTCTACCAAAATACTTCACCATTGTTGACATTAATTCCTGTTTCTTTTTGGAAGTATCTTAATATATTAGAAATATTTTAATTGGTAAAAAAGAACAATTTATAAAAATTAAATTGACGATGTTTAACAACATTAAACCTTTGATAAGATTTATTTTATAGTATGAGATATTACTTTTATAAAATACCAAACTTTGACCATAAAAGTCAGTCTCACAACAGGTTTGCAATAAAAGTGCTGAGAACTTTTAATCGTCCTTTAAACTTTTCGCACGCATTCTACAATCATATTATACGGCATTAAAAGTTTTTATGGCGTGTATTAGTAAAGTTAAATAATTAACAAGAGCAATAATTTTCAAGTGACTGCAGTTAAATGTCTTTTATGGTTGAGTTTATAGTTTTTTAGATATTACACCTTCCAAAACAAATATAGATGTACTTCATATACATAATTGTACATCGGTTTATAGCATTTGTAGTCTCTAGACTTACTGTTGGCAGTTTTTGCTGTAGATATCCATGAGTTTTATGGATTTTTTATCTTATCCTTTTACTATTTATTTTCTTTTGTTTTTAGTAACTATTTTTTTAGGTAACCCACTCAAAACTTGTTGGTTATACATTTTCCTGTAATTTTTTAATATAATAATTTTTTTAAAAGGATTTCCGAACTGGAAATCGAATTTAAGCATGTAATTTTTCGGTATAATCAGTTCTGGCTAACCTAATATAAACATAATATTTAACTAATGGTTTAATATAAATATTAAAAGTATGTAAGAAAAATAACTTATTGTTAGCTATTATTATTTTGTCAATCTATTTATTGTAATGGTTGCCGGTAAAACGGTTTTTGTGAAAATTTTAAGGTATTCCAATCTTTTTGGTAATTTAAATTTAAATAATTTCTTCTGCTTTCTGATAAGTTGCTGAAAGTATTTGATAGGTTTTATTGTATAAAATCTTTATCTAAAATATATCTGCATGCTAGTGACAAATATTTTAGAGTCTTGTTAAATGTGATTTACGATTTCAAACATATTCTTCTTCCTTTCTCTTATACTATTTTAAATATCACTCTGTCTGAATGAGAAATTAATTTTCTTAAAGCCCTTCCCTCTATTCTGATTGCAGAATATAGGCCTCTCCTAATTCTCGCCCTTCATCTCTGTTGTTTGTAAGACGTTTCCATTGGTCCTGCAGTTCTTTTAATACCGTCGCTCCAGCGCCTTTGCGGTCTTCCTCGTGGTCTTTTGGCTTCATATGGCCGCCAATTCTCGATTTAATTATTCCATCGGTCATCATTAAGACGTTCGTTATGTCCAGCCCATTTTCATTTCAGTTTAGCTGACTGTTCAACAGCATCTTTTACTTTTATTCTATTACGAATGTCTTCATTGGTTTTATGGTCTTTGAGTGAGATACCCAGCATCTGTCGTTCCATATATATCTGAGTTTTTCTGATCTTCTTCATGTTTATTTAAGTGAATCTCCAGATTTGAGCTCCACATGTAAGTAGACGTAGGATACAGTAATTAAACAGTTTGGTTTGCAGTTCTTGAGGTATATTTTTATTTTTAAGTACGTATCAGAATTTTCCGAATGTTGGCCATCTTATTTTTATACGTCTGCTTGTTTTGGGAGTTGCTAACCTTGACATTTTGACCCAGTTATGTATATTCATTCACGTGTTCTATCTCTGTCTGTACAAAAAGGATGTACATATGTGGGAAATTATTAGTATAATTTCAGTGTATGTGGTCTGTATTATATAGGGCTGGTTCAAATAAATTAGGATATGTAGTAAAGGGTATACAGACAGTAGTAAATTAAGTTTATAGAAAGTCTTACCAATATTTTTTCTGCTCCACACACTCGCGGTTTTTCTTTTCTTATGCGGAATATGTGTGTTTCGCGGTACTACACTATGCGAGATAGAGCACACTTTGTCTGTACATGATTTAAAACAGTATTTTCGGTATTTCTAGCGTAACTAAGGCGGGAAAGAGGTAATTGCGATAAAAAACAGCCAAGATAGATGCTGTTCTTTTTGATAATGGAAGAGAGAGAGAGAGACACAATGACTGTCTTTAGCGGTAGCCGAAAATCCAAAAATGCACGACTTGCCTTGGCGGTAATCAGATCAAGAGAGAGAACTAACACTAGCGGTGGCCAAATCAAGAGAGAGTGGTCTGTCCTTAGCGACAGCCGATAATCAAGAGCGCAAGTCTTTCTTCTTTGCTTTCTTAAAACTATCTATATTTCTTTAGAGAGAGGAATGAACTGGAATAGGAAGGGTTATCAAGGATTGGACTAAGGTATTGATTGTAAAATTGTGATAAAGGGATAGTTAATAATGCAGCGAAAAAATGACATGATTTTTCGCATGTGAGAAAATTGAACACTGTCCCTTGGATATTTATCATGGGTTTGTCATCTTTGTTTGACATTAGTTCTGAAATTCATCTTTGCTGAAATTCATTTTCAGGTTATTTTTTTAGAGATTCTGTGTATAGCTTCACAATCATCGTATTCAGTGTATTCCACGTGTCGGCTATTAGTACTACATCATCTGCGTATCTAAGATGGTTCAAGTATCTTCCGTTAATAGGAATTCCCTTATTTGCCCAATCTATTGACTTAAAAATATTTTTCTAGGGCAGCTGTAAATAATTTTGGAGATATTGGGTCTCCTTGTCTTACGCCTCCGTTGATATTTACTGGTTTCGTTTTGATTTCATTACCCAACGTCACTATCATTTTAGCTTGTTCGTAAATATTCTATTAATATTCTCTACCTGACGTCGATTGAGTTCTTGAGTAATGCTTTTTCTAATGCCCACAGTTTTACACTATCAAAAGCTTTTTCCTAATCTATAAAAGCCAGACATAATGGGAGATTTTATTCGTTAGTCTTTTCTATTAGGAAATTTAAAGTAATAGATGGTCACATGTGGTGTCCTCTTTTCTAAATCCGCATTGTTCTACTGGTTGATATTTGTTATCTGCCTTTTTAAGTTCTGCTTTGAGGAGTTAGGGGAATTGTTTCTGGAACGATGCAGATCGGCGTAAAACTTTTTAATTGAGTTTGCTATATCAGATTAACTTTTTTCTAGTCCCTGTTCATTTTTAACGGTTAATACGTTTTTTTTCTAGTTTCTGTTTCATGCATATGAGACTTTGGTTTTTTTATATGACTTGTTCTACACGGTCTTCTTGATGTTTTTCAATGTTCTTTTTTATCCGTTTCCTTATTACTCGATTAACTTTCTTAAATTCTGCAGTGTCTCTTTTGTTTTGTCTCAGAAGATCTTTTCTCTGTTTCAGCATGTTTTGTAATTCTACACTTATTTTAGATTTTTGTTTTCTATTAAGCTTATTTAAGCTAAGTTTATCTAGATTTAATAGTTTCGCGGGTTTTAACTTGCTTTTATATTGTTCTGTATTAGATTTTAGTTTATCTGGATCTATATTCCAAGTTTTTTTAAATGTATTTCTGTTTTTATTATGTTTTATATCTAATTTGGCTCTAACCATTTGGTGATCTCTACTTACTGACGCTGTATTTATTACTGTTACGTCCTGCATGATACCTGTTTCGTTACACAGTATGTAATCTATTTCGTTCCGAGTTTTTCCGTCTGGGGATAGCCACGTCCACTTTCTTTGAGGTTTTTTCCTATTGAATATGTTCATTGCATAGTATTTGTGGGCTTGTAGGAAGTTAACCAAGGTTTCTTCTCTCTCATTTCTAACTCCAGAGCCGAATTGTTCTATATAGTTTTCGGTTTTTTCAAGTCGTTGTCCGATCTTAGCGTTGAAATCTCCTATTATCATCGTATACGTGCTGTGATAATTCGTGCTATTTTATGCAATTTTCTCATAAAATTCGTCTATCTATATTTCCAAGAAATATGCACATATTACTTTATGTGCATATTTCTTGGAAATTGGAAATCCTACGCCATCTAGGCTTTGTTCTTCTCGCCCTTTGTAATATCGGACGTTACCGAACTCTCTAGTATTATGCAGTCTTCCCCTTTTCTTTTTACCTCTGCTAGACCAATTATGTCCCATTTTAAATCATAATCCTTATTACTGTAAATCAGAATTACTGTTTTTAACACTTATTTTATAAGTCTTACTGAGTTACATGCGAAAATAAAAAATTGTTTTTTATACAATGGTGTATAAAATAAATTCAATACAATGGAGCTTTTCCATACATCTATTAAAATGTATATTTACCAAAATATTGTCAGTTTTTATCAAGTTATAAAGTTACGGTCCAATAAACATTAACGTTTGGTTGTCAATAACAAACAAAATTCTTTATTAAGCTCTTACAGAAAAATAGTTTAGCATGTTGAGTATAGTTCTCTACATCAATAATCAGCAACAGCTGTACAACGTTGATTCATTCATATTTGACACTTCAAAGCCATATGGACTTTTTACCTAAGGCGGGTTTTTCATAATATAATATGTCACAGGCTTGTTATAACTCAAGTGAATACTAGGCTATTTTTAAGCGATTGAAACAAATAGAAATTAACAAGTTCTGGTATAGCGATGTCGCCAACAAAAATTAAAGTCACGTTTTTGAAAACTTGTCACTATTTAGTTTTGGCAGCAATTCAAGCCACTGTCAGCGCATAGAGTCGCTCATAAATATTTGGACAATATTTATGAAATCTTATATGGTACAGATATTTGTTTAATAACTTTATTTTCGATAATTGATAAATTTAAAAAAATATACTGGGCGTTTGAATAGAGAGTTTTAAATTTTAACAGTTGGTAGCGGCCATATTCTTGAAGCTGCATATACCAATTTGGCTGTCATTTATTCAGTATATTTTGCTAAATTACCATGGATGTATAAAGCATACAATAACAAGTAAAACCAATAATAGAATAGCGACCCTCAAAACGAAAAAAAAAACTGATGATGAAGAAGAAAATGCTGATAAAATTGTTTTATTAAAATAAGTGATCTCTTCAGTTAACAATCCGTACGCTTAGCCTATATTACGGTCGCCATATTCATCTTAGTGAGAGCATTATGCTGTGGATAAGAAACGCAAGATCTGTTTAAATCACAGCTGCTTAACTCACATGTCTTACGAACATGTGCAACTACTTGGGAAATTCATTCCAATTTTAATTGAAAAATCATCAGTGATAACACCTATTTTTAAAACATTAAGTGCGTCGACAACATTATCAAATTTACGACGATATATATATATATATATATATATATATATATATATATATATATATATATATATATATATATATATCGTCGGTATACTGCGAAAACCAGGTAAATGTCAGAATACCGAAACCGAGAAAAAACGTTTTTAAAGTTTAGATTTTTATTGTGAATTAAGTAGCCTGCTTCTTTTTAATTTTAGATATTCTAGTTAAAGATTCATATATCTTTAATGATATTCTATCATTAGTTTGAACAAGTTGAGACACCTGGCTGATTAAACCTAAATTTAAGCTGGAAATGCTATCACTTACCTGGTTTTACCTGTAAATCTAAATAAATCAGTTACTCTTCAAATAACACACTTAGAACAAATATAATTATACCAAATATATTATTTTACAGTTCTATCATCAAAATAGCAGGGTTTTACTTGGTATCAGCAATGTTTTAAGGTATTAGTCGATATTTATGACATTTAACTGGTTTTCCCTGAAAATTTTATTAACAGCTATTTGTAGTTATACTTATTATTTATATGAATGAAAGGCAGTTTTATAGAAAAAACAAATTTATTTCGAATATAATAATAACATTTTTATAATCGTAACAATATTATTATTATGCGGATTCCTCGTCCGATTCGTCACTGAAAGCAGGCTCTGGCAAGACGTCTGTTACATCATTTCCTGTTCTCAAATTGCGATACCACCCATGATATTCCTCCGGTATCACTCCCTTATCACATAGCTGTACCAAATCTCTCTTTTTTGCTATGCTAATTGGCAAAGGTGCATCATAAAGTCGCTTAAGTTCTTCAAGCTTGCTTGTATTAGTTAACTTGGCGTGCTTTTTTCTTGTTGACTGCCGTCCAGTATCAGTAAGGAAATAATTGAAGCTTGTTGACATATCATAATTAAAATAAATTCTGTTTGTCTCTCCTTGCACGAATCTCATTCTTTTTATTTTTAACCACATTATTTTTTCGCCGATTTGGTCTTTTGTCCGATTTTTAATTAAATTATGTGACAAATTTTTTAAATCATAAAAGTCGTGGTATTTAAATTCTTTACATTTGTATGGTTCGACACATACTTTTTTATCATCAACCTTGATATTTTTAGTTCCTCTTGCATTTTGAAAAACAGACAAGTAATCTGGCATTCCATAGATAGATCTGTGTTTTTTAGCGGTTTCGATACTACTGTGCATAGAGTCAACTTCCATATAGGAATGTCCAGACTCTAAAAATTTGTGTTCAATAATATTTAAATGCTCTATGTTTTGAACAGCCCATAATAGTAAGGCTGCAACATGCTGATTACGATTCTGTCCTCCGCAAGTATCAGAAAATAAACTTATTTCACTTACATATTCTGGCACACATTTTGATAAGTAGTGGAGTATAATGCTTCCTATTTCTGAACTTCCTCGTCTACCGTTAATTTCTGACCAGGCAAAATAGTATGCTGCATTTGGCAATGAGGCTTCATATACACACAAATTGTAGACCATAATTTCCGGGAGTAATATAGTTGTCCGGTCAATCCACTTGGAATCTGTAGTACGGCCTGTAGATCGAATGTAATTGAAACAAAATTCCGTTGTTCATTAGATCTTTTCTTATCATTTTGTTTTTCAAGATTGCATACTTCTTTTCTTTTCTGATGTTCTCTGTAACTGTTTTCTAAATCCGATTTGTCAGTTGGATTAGCCGTATCATATTTATTACAAACTAAACATTGATCTTTTTTAGGGACGAAAAAGCTTAAATTATAGTCGTTAGAAAATATTCTTCGGTATGTAATTTCGCTAACACCTTTCAGTTTCTTCTCCTCACAGTCATTTATATAAAGTTGGTACATTTTTCTTATACTCAAATCTTTGTCCAAATATCTACGCTTTGAACTTTGGCGAATATAATGTGGGGCCATGGTTGGGAAAGACTCAATATGAGCCTTCACGATTTTTCGGGATTCATGGCTTGTTTTATTTGGCGGTATATGCTGGCCTCTTTTATCCGTATCTGCATAAAAACCTAGAGTATCAAGTTTTCTTACAACATCTTGTATTAACGACGCTGATATACAAAGTGTCTTAGAAAAAAACTTCTCACATACCTGTATCTCTTGGCCATTCAAAGAAAAGTAACACTTTTTGGAAAATGCACGTGGTTTTTTTAAACTTTGACGAACTGCAACGACTCTCTTTGGTGGCTCCGTTTTAATACGTGCAATAAGAAAATTTTTCTGGCCTATATATTCTAAGCTCCAATAATCACGACATAGTCTTTGTCTGTAATCTTCGCTGAAATAACTGGCACATTTGTAAAAACACTCTGAACAATTAACAGGTTTTGGCAATTTTGCTGGTCTATTCTTTTTTTTTATCTCATAAGGTAAACCCTCAGCACGCCTCCTTTTTGCGACATTTATCATCCAATCTTTTGGGTTAGCTTTTCGCCAACGTTTTAGTGGACGTACATCTTTCCATACTTTGTCGAGAAGTCGATCTAATATCCAACTAGCTATTTCAGTTGACACTACATTGTTCGTGAGTGCTCCTATTTCAATAATTTCTTTCGTCTCATCATTTAGGCTATCAAGGTCAGCTGTTTGTAATTCAAATAGACTTACTAGAGAAAGTGATCCCTCTTCACTTGGCTGATATGTGGGGTCCGCATCTGAGAAGTCACTATCCAAAATTGATTCCATCATTGAGGCTATATTGTTCTGAGAATCATCAAGAATTGAACTGATATCTTCAGTTTCAACGGAATCTAAAAAAAAACGATATTGCACAACAAGTAACTAATTGATACTTATTAATAAAAATAAAATATTTCAAAACTGTCTTCCTGGTCACAAATAGAAGATATTCAATATTATTTAATAGTCTGTTTAACTTTAGAATAATCTTTTAACTTTTTCCCTAATATAAACATGTGCATTTGTGAACACCCATATAACTATTTTTCTGTATTGATTTTTATGTATCGAGAACATGATTATGTATTGTTCAGATTATAATATGTATTTATATGTACAAAACGATCTCTCAAGAGAAATTTAAGATTTGTTCACATAATGTGGACACACGAAACTGATGAATATTATTGCTGATATTGCTTATTTTCGATAGCCCAACCAAATTGTCATCGTATAATAACAACTTCAGTTGTGCAAACAACATACGCCCAAACATTCATAAAAATAAGTAATTATTATTAAGTACAATACAAACATTAAACATGAAAGCAACAAGAATATAACGGTCAAACTTATTTCCAAACTCCCTATAAATAGGTAAGAAACAAAAATTTTTAATTCGAAATTCTCTGTAAATTTGTCACAATGTGTTATTTACTACCTAGAAGCAAAATGTCAACCAATTCAATTTGACTTTGTGAAGCACTGTATTATTTATTACTTTTATAATAAAATTGTATATAATATATTGTATATAATATATTTGTAAAATACTTACCATTAACGGCATTTTCGGATTGTTTGTTCACCATGGATAAAATTCTTTTAGCTCTTGAATTCATTGTTTCTTTGTTTTATAATTTTTAGTAACACAAAATCAAAACAGATAGGTAATACAGACTAAACTTTGTATAAACTATTTTCTACTAAGTTCAAGTTCAAAACCGTCTGTTAATATTATACATACAAACACGTATCTGCTGAATCCTCAAATAACTCTGCACAGCAGATATCAGCAGATAAAAATTATATCATAAACACCATTAAGATCATTTATGGTTTTAGCAGTCATCATTTCTAAATTTTCACTCAACCCGTTTTCAGGTAGAATCAAGTAAATGTATTTAAGAGTTTTTACTAGTCGATATGAATGAGAAATTTTATTAAATTATACATGTAAAATGTATTAAAGACATTTATCACCTTTTTGCTAAATATGGTATGCAGTAGTAGAAACATGTTGTTGTCCGGGACAATCATATATGTGGGCTTACTTAGTTTTACATGCAACTGAACATCAATTTTATGGAAGTAAGTAGCAATATATTGTTTTACTGGAAAATGAAAAGTTGGTCAGGTGTAACTTATTTGTTTATTACACAAATTATCTGCTCAACGGTAAGTCGTATCATTTATTGGATTTTACCTGTATGTAGAGCGCAAAAAGCTGAGAATTTTGGTATACTTAACTCAATTTTGTAAAATTTGTCATTTACCTGGTTTTCGCAGTATACCGACGATATATATATATATATATATATATATATATATATATATATATATATATATATATATATATATATTATATATATATAATATATATATATATATTATATATAATATATATATATATATATATATATATATATATATATATATATCTTTTTTCTTACTCTTATATATATATATATATATATATATATATATATATATATATATATATATATATATATGAAAGTAAAAGATTGCATTTCATTTCGATAGGAACTCCACCATAGCCCGACACGTGTTTCGGGTTATTCAACCCATCGTCAGGAGCTCTTGTGGAAGTTCAACCGAAATGAAATGCAGTCTAGTAGTTGGCGATTATAACTAAAATAATAGCCAGGGTACGCTAGCAGCGACATCTATATGAAATAACGAGAAGTCGAGAGACCTCTCTGATAGCAAATTAGGTGAACCGCAAATTCAAAGCCTCTTGCTAGAGGCTTTCAACGACGCTAGAAGTACATTTTTACTTCGACATGCATCTACGATTCACCTTTGAAAATTACCATCTTTTTTCTCTTTACGTAGAGAAAGACGTTTAAATGAAAGTAAAAGATTGCATTTCATTTCGATAGGAACTCCACCATAGCCCGACACGTGTTTCGGGTTATTCAACCCATCGTCAGGAGCTCTTGTGGAAGTTCAACCGAAATGAAATGCAGTCTAGTAGTTGGCGATTATAACTAAAATAATAGCCAGGGTACGCTAGCAGCGACATCTATATGAAATAACGAGAAGTCGAGAGACCTCTCTGATAGCAAATTAGGTGAACCGCAAATTCAAAGCCTCTTGCTAGAGGCTTTCAACGACGCTAGAAGTACATTTTTACTTCGACATGCATCTACGATTCACCTTTGAAAATTACCATCTTTTTTCTCTTTACGTAGAGAAAGACGTTTAAATGAAAGTAAAAGATTGCATTTCATTTCGATAGGAACTCCACCATAGCCCGACACGTGTTTCGGGTTATTCAACCCATCGTCAGGAGCTCTTGTGGAAGTTCAACCGAAATGAAATGCAGTCTAGTAGTTGGCGATTATAACTAAAATAATAGCCAGGGTACGCTAGCAGCGACATCTATATGAAATAACGAGAAGTCGAGAGACCTCTCTGATAGCAAATTAGGTGAACCGCAAATTCAAAGCCTCTTGCTAGAGGCTTTCAACGACGCTAGAAGTACATTTTTACTTCGACATGCATCTACGATTCACCTTTGAAAATTACCATCTTTTTTCTCTTTACGTAGAGGTAATTTTCAAAGGTGAATCGTAGATGCATGTCGAAGTAAAAATGTACTTCTAGCGTCGTTGAAAGCCTCTAGCAAGAGGCTTTGAATTTGCGGTTCACCTAATTTGCTATCAGAGAGGTCTCTCGACTTCTCGTTATTTCATATAGATGTCGCTGCTAGCGTACCCTGGCTATTATTTTAGTTATAATCGCCAACTACTAGACTGCATTTCATTTCGGTTGAACTTCCACAAGAGCTCCTGACGATGGGTTGAATAACCCGAAACACGTGTCGGGCTATGGTGGAGTTCCTATCGAAATGAAATGCAATCTTTTACTTTCATTTAAACGTCTTTCTCTACGTAAAGAGAAAAAAGATGGTAATTTTCAAAGGTGAATCGTAGATGCATGTCGAAGTAAAAATGTACTTCTAGCGTCGTTGAAAGCCTCTAGCAAGAGGCTTTGAATTTGCGGTTCACCTAATTTGCTATCAGAGAGGTCTCTCGACTTCTCGTTATTTCATATAGATGTCGCTGCTAGCGTACCCTGGCTATTATTTTAGTTATAATCGCCAACTACTAGACTGCATTTCATTTCGGTTGAACTTCCACAAGAGCTCCTGACGATGGGTTGAATAACCCGAAACACGTGTCGGGCTATGGTGGAGTTCCTATCGAAATGAAATGCAATCTTTTACTTTCATTTAAACGTCTTTCTCTACGTAAAGAGAAAAAAGATGGTAATTTTCAAAGGTGAATCGTAGATGCATGTCGAAGTAAAAATGTACTTCTAGCGTCGTTGAAAGCCTCTAGCAAGAGGCTTTGAATTTGCGGTTCACCTAATTTGCTATCAGAGAGGTCTCTCGACTTCTCGTTATTTCATATAGATGTCGCTGCTAGCGTACCCTGGCTATTATTTTAGTTATAATCGCCAACTACTAGACTGCATTTCATTTCGGTTGAACTTCCACAAGAGCTCCTGACGATGGGTTGAATAACCCGAAACACGTGTCGGGCTATGGTGGAGTTCCTATCGAAATGAAATGCAATCTTTTACTTTCATTTAAACGTCTTTCTCTACGTAAAGAGAAAAAAGATGGTAATTTTCAAAGGTGAATCGTAGATGCATGTCGAAGTAAAAATGTACTTCTAGCGTCGTTGAAAGCCTCTAGCAAGAGGCTTTGAATTTGCGGTTCACCTAATTTGCTATCAGAGAGGTCTCTCGACTTCTCGTTATTTCATATATATATATATATATTATATATATATATATATATATATATATATATGAAATAAAAAGAAGTCGAAAAACCTCTCTGATAGCAAATTAGGTGAACCGCAAATTCACACTTTGAAAATTACCATCTTTTTTGCTCTTTACGTAGAGAAAGACGTTTAAATAAAAGTAAAAGATTGCATTTCATTTCAGTCGGAACTTCATCATTGCCCAAGATTTTCTGGGGTGTCAGTTATTATTCTGCTTTTCCCCTTTTCTCTTGGTTTCTTAGAGCTAGTATTGAGTTTCGATTTTAAATATCCTCGTATCTCCTCCGGACTTATAATAACATCCAGGCTGTTGAGAGGGCATAGGCGTAGAGTTTTGGCAGCTTGATATTGATGGAGTGTCTATTGGTTGCTAAAAGTTTTCGCTTGAAATTTGGGGAGATGAGGGTGGTTTTTCAGATTCTAAAGTTGGTAGACTTGCAGCTAGTTGGCATGTTAGAGATTCATCAGGAAGAGTTTCGTCTGGAGGATTAGGTCTCTCACTGACCAAACTGACAACATGGCACGGTCATGTGCTATTCCAACATATGCGGCCACATAATAGATTAAAAAAGGTTGGCCTGTGTTGGACTTCAGCCATGAATCAATTGCAGCATTGTATTAGGTTTTAAAAAGTTTCAATAATCCCACATCCAGTGGTTGCATCATGTGAGTACAATGGGGTGGAACTGTTAGAATGTGCACGCCATTAGCTCTTGCTAGTTCTATTGCCTCAATTGACAAGTGTCTCTCATGATTGTCGCAAATTAGAAGCATTCTTCTCTTTTCAGAGAAACCTGAACATTTTATAAAGTGTTGCATCATATGAACGAAATTGGAAGTGGTCATCCAACCTGACTGATGAGCCAAACCCAAGGTCCGTTTGGTGCTCCATTTATCATGTGGCTCTTGAAGTGCATTCTCGGAAATACTAGAGCAGGAGGTATTGTATTTCCAGCTGCATTTATAAACAAAACTGTAGTAACCAGAGTTCCTCTTTCACCACTTACAGTAGCTGCTACTTGTTTTTGGCCTTTTTGTGAAATCACACGAGAAGCTTCTTGGTTAGTTTCAGTTTTTGTTTTATCCATATTCCAAATCCTGGATGAGTCACAGAGTTCTAGGTAGATTAATTTTTCATAATTATTAAAAAAAGCATTCACATTATGTTTGTTAAAGGAAATTGCACGTGCAATACTGCATCCTTTAGCAACACAGAGAGAAAATCTTGGGCGGCGTTTCATAAAACAGTATAGCCAGTCCTTTCCTGCCATTCTTGGAGCTTCCTAGTTTGTAGGACAGTCAATGTTATTCATTTTGGCCATCTCATATGCTAGTTTTCGAGTTTGTAGATTGTTAAGACCATAAAACATTTTTGAACACTAATAAAATATGCCTCAAGGTCGTCTTCCTGTTTGTCAGTAAAAGCCTTTCTTGTATCGTTTCTTAATTTCATATCATGTTTGCCAACTAAATCTATATATATATATATATATATTATATATATATATATATATATATATATATATATATATATAAATTTCAAGCACGTTATTTTCAAAAAAGATGTCTCTATTTTCCATTGCGTTTGTCTGATAGTGCCCCAGTCTTTTTTGTCTAAAGTTGCCCACTTGATGTGACCAGACTAAATATAAAAATATATCCTAAGAGTGCCATCAGTAACAAATGTGAAGAGTACAGGTTATACAGCAATAAATGGACTAAAACTGTTAGCTATCCTATGTAAATTAATCTAAGTCTTATCTTTTAATAAAAAATTCATCTTACCTTCAATCCAAAAATTTAACTTTCAACCACCAAAAACTAGCTTTTTACTTAATGACATGAACCCTTTACTGCACTGTTCTACAGACTGAACTACAATAGTGTAGTAATGGAATGGTTTGATGTCAGTGTTGCCAAACTGAGTCCTTAAATTTACCCACAATATCAATGTCTGAAGCTGCCTCCTGTCTGAAAGAGCCCCCTTCTCCCTTATTATGAAGAATCATCCTGAAATACTTTACATCCAATACAGCGGCCCCAACACAAACAAAAATCAAAGTTAAAGAAACTAACGGAATACTTATACAGAATATCGGAGAAGATTGCTGGGAAAATATATTATAAAACGATAACATGAAGAAAAGCTGGGAAAACTCAAAATTAACATAATTATATAAACCTCATAACTTAGAGATTAAGTGAAAACAAAATTTGAGCCTTTTTACAATACAGAATACAACAATATATTTAAGTCTTTAAAAAACTGAACATAATAAAAACTGGACACTGCTGAATCAGATTTCATCATTTTATGATACAAATGATATATTTATATGAGAATGTCTTACGGATTAAATTTTAAATAAATTAGATTTAATGTTTATTCTGAAATCTCCGTATACATTATTAGATTTGTAAAAGGCTCTTCTAATTGGTAAATAATATTTTTCATTGAAATAAAGAAGTCAATATTAAAAGTTTATATTGTACCTATCTGACTAAATAAATTTCGGTAGTGGACAATGTCAAGGCCTTAATGAGCTGTTTAAGGATGATACATGGTCGTTAGCGTTGAATGTTTTGTGTATCTTGTTTTCTGGTTAATATTTGTTTTGTGCTTGGGATTTCGTTTCAAACGATATCTGCGTTGAATTTCAAATGAGATGCGAAACCAAACCCATCATTATGGACGTTTTATCGAAATTTGTATACCATAATGATTGGTCAAATCATGGGTGTCCAATTAGGATATTTCGGTTAATGATATATATCGATGTAACTCATAAAACCTCTAAAATATTAACAGCGATTTTTCGGTCGATTATTTACACTTTACTTATTATCGTAAAATAATTAAGTAAGTTTAATGTATGTAGCTATGTATGTATATATATATATATATATATATATATATATATATATATATATATATACATATATATATATATATATATATATATATATATATACCAGTGATTCTCAACACCTCTGGGATGGGGGGGGGGCGTGAGCCTATTCTAAAAAAACATCAACAACATTGTCAGTTATATTTCTCCAACACTTTAATCATGTTTAAGTAGTCATCTCTATCATTTGTTTGGATAACGATCAATCTAGCAGATTTGACAATTTTATTTGTAGAGCCTATTTCTTTCTTTTGCTGCTTTTCGGAAAATATCTTGGCTTTTCTTACAGTCTTGAGGATGATGGCCGGTGGTTTGGGAGCAGCATTCTTCGGTTGTTTATTTTCTGCTGTTTTTTCAACGTTCTGTTTTTGTCCCTTTGGTTTGGGCGCAGTTTTCTTTATACTTTCTTTTACTGTCTCAGTTTTTATTTTCATTACAGTGTCGTGATTGTTCCCTTTTTCTTGTTGTTTGTTCTTGTTGTCTAGAGGATACGTCGAAAAACTTTTCGATGCAGGTGGCGTTAACTCAAAAAGGAACACAAATTTAGGATACATCATTTTTTGTATTCCTTAAGTAAAATTGCGTCGTTGATGCGGCTATTTCCTCACCTAAGGTAGGTGTCGTGGTGCAATAAGATAGAAAATTACAGAAAACCTATCCCCACCTGTTATTTTTAATAATAATTAAATACAATAATCTTCAAAAGTAATGACGAGAGCTTCCACTCTTCAGAAGGTGGGTTTACGACGTATAATGAAAAGATCAATCGATTTATCCAATAGACAGTGTTGTTGGCATAAGTAAAGCAAAGGCAGAAGTAAACATTGCGTCTCAGTAAATATTGTACGTAATCGCGGTACAGAGACGGGCGATATATACAATTCATCTTTTCTTAGACGTGGAAGAAAATCATGGATATGGACACGAAGTAAATTATGGACTTCATGTCATATGAGTGAGATTATTTTCAGTGATTTCCGTTTGTGATTGTTGTTAAGCACTTGTCACATCTTTGATCCGTGGAAGAATCCCTGACAGTTCTAGCACTGCATTACTTCCATATAATTTTTTATTTCATCTTCTGCATATATCCTTATGCGGGAGAAATCAGCGACATTTTTTATTTTCTATGATACCTTGATGGTGTCAATGTCTTTTTTGATTAATTCTTTTTTGATTAATTTAATGTTTGTCGTTTTCGACAGTCCTCTTGTCACTACTTGTTTGGTTTTTCAACGTTATTTTGGATAAAATCCACTTTATTTTATTTTGTCAGTTATATTTCTATAACACTTTAATCATGTTTAAGTAGCCATATCTATCATTTGTTTGGATAACGATTAATCTAGCAGATTTGACAATTTTATTTGTATTTCTTTCTTTTACTGCTTTTCGGAAAATATCTTGGCTTTTCTTACAGTCTTGAGGATGATCGCCGGTGGTTTGGGAGCAGCATTCTTCGGTTATTTATTTTCTGCTGTTTTTTCAACGTTCTGTTTTTGTCCCTTTGGTTTGGGCGCAGTTTTCTTTTACTGTCTCAGTTTTTATTTTCATTACAGTGTCGTGATTGTTCCCTTTTTCTTGCTGTTTTCTTAGCATTTTTTTTGGCTATGCATGCTTCTTCATTTCTCTTTTGTATTATAACTGTCTGCTTATTTTTGTTTCCTTTATGGCTTTTTGTGTTTGTTTTTTCTTTTTTTGGACTTTCTACTTTATTTCGTTTTCTTCGGATATATTTGCTTGGCCAGAATTATTAATGTGTTTTTTGTTCTTGAATTTTGTCCTGCTTTTCAACCGTTTTTTGCACTAATTTTAATTTTTGCGGAGGTTTTTCTGTTTTAATCGATTTATCTATCGGCTTATCTATTTCTGTCATTTTTCCACCGTTGAAATAACTTTTGTGTAAGTTTTTAAAATTATTATAGTTAATATAATTAACTATATTAAAGTCCTTAATGGTTATTTTTTTCTTAAGTTTGACCAGTTGTTTTAATTTTTCCTTCTCTATATTTTTTATTTTCTTCCTGTATATGACGTATTTGATTTGTCATCTTCTTCCATTCTCTTTATTTGCGCAAACGATGTTTGCATCGAGTTGGCTAGGTTGGGTTCCATCTCCATTTTTTAATTTTCCTTGTTCTTTTAACAAAATTAGTGTCTTCAATACTACTATACAAATCTTCTTTCGGGGAGAATTGTCTTTTTCGGTTCTTTGGTATTTCATATGTATCTCGATCACTGTCACTATCACTATCGTTATGGATAATATTGATAGTCAAGTCTACCTCATGCACATGCACACTATTGTCTACTTTATTAAGTAATGTTAAACTGTAAAGTTGTGTCTAATGGACCTAAATTTATATTTTTATCAACATTTAGTTCATAAATGTCAGAGTTATGTACAGTATTTTTGTCTGATGGACGTGAATTTATGTTTATGAATCAATTGTGAATTTATGAATTTGTCATTATTCGAATTTAAATTTAAATTTGCGTCTGATAGACTTGGAGTATCTGTTTCAGAGTCTGTACAATCTGAATTTGTGTTTAAATCATTATTATCATTAGTTTTTCGCAACTCCTCGTAAATACTTTAGTCTATTATATCGTCAAATGCAGTTACATTTTTGATTATCTGGAGTTTCTGCGCTTCTTTTCTGGGCTAAAAGGCCCTGTTTGTGTTGTTTTTGGACACTGTTTACTATTATTTTATTAACTGTTCGTCACACACAAACAAAATCAAAATTTTATTTTATTTCAAATTCAATATGAGGTTTACTGCACTAAAAGCTGCCGTTTTTAGCACTATTTACTATTCACACGTTCAAACCCGTATAAGTAATCGTCTTAATATTTATATTTTCAAGAGGAAACTTATAAATGCATCTAAACACTTTGACAGTTCTTTGATGTCTTTAGACTCAGATTGTTAGGTAATTCAGCATCAAGAGGTCTGCTCTGGCAACATTTCTAATATCCTTTCAGGCGAATTGGTAATGCATTGTTTAACTTAAAGATCTCACAAGGCAATTTCTCATCGCTTATTATGATACTACTAGATAGTGCCCCTTTTAATTTGATTTTCGAGTGTATGAATCCTTTTATAAAGCTAGTACGAACATTATTGAATTTATGTATTATGCAGTCTACTTTTGTAAACGGCAATAAGAATTCTGCGAGGCTTTTCTCGATATCGCTATGTCTGATATCTTTATTTCCTCCAAGTGAGCCCAGGTGATTTTGTTTAAATGTTGGACGAAAACAGTATTTTTACCTCCGTTACAAGCCATTCTAGTGATGATGGAGACTGAGTTGTGTGATGGAGTTCTGTCGCTGATAATGTTTTGAATTTTGTTCTTAAACTTTCTGCTTTGATGAGTTCATAAAATTTGCGTTGACCTAAAATATTGGACGAATTTGTATGAATACTGTATCAGTATGTACACTATCTCGGTTTAAACTGTAAAGAGGTACTGACTTAAGCGCCAAAGGAGCAGGTGATGAAGGTGGAGCTAGAGAGATAGACATGAACTGAAGAGCAAAAAGTTGCGTGAGTTGAAAGCATCTAGTTAGATAGTTACCCCTTAAAAGGAGTAAAAGAATTTTGATGATTACTGTGTGGATTTAGACCACCTTCAGTGGATAGTTCTTCTGAGATGTCTTTTGGGGATTCCAGACCCCCCCCTTTATTAAGACAAAAAAAAGATAGGTGTTGAGAAGTGCTAAAGATCAAAAGTTTTAAAATGGCGATATCTAATATGAATACGTAGATATTTTATCTTAAAAGATGTAAAATTTGCATTGCAATTTCCACTGAAGGTAGAATTTTTGGAGGATCTGCTTGATTCTGTATTTGATAAATACCTATGTGCTTTGAGTAGCGGCTTGGGGCTATAAGAAAGCATGAATACTTTTTGGGGTTGTAGAGGGAGGGAAGGAGGGATTTCAAATATTAAGGAAAGAAGACTGGGTAACAATACATTTTGGGCACCATCGGGAAGATAGAGACCTTTAAAGAGCTTCTGCTTTGGTTGGGCCAGGGTGGTCCTAAATGCTGATAGATACAGGAAAGAAATGGAAAGATGATAAGGAGGTTAACAGATTAGAATTGGTCAGAGACTGTTTTGACCTCCACCGAAATAATATGGGTGGCCATTGAAACGGCAAAACATAGTACGAGGAGTAATCGATGGGATAAAGTTTTCTTAGATGAAAGCTATTTTTTATTGTTCTTAAAAACCATCTTACCAGCGGACTAGCTAGTAAGGGGGAGCTATAGCAGTCTGACAAACGTATCTTGGCTACAAATTTAATCTGTGTGAGAGATGACATGTGTTCTGATGACATGTGATGTACGAAATCAGGAAAAAACCTGTTTCAGAACTGAGTGTCTATGAGTATTCCAATATGTAGACGCTGGACCTTGAAAATATCTAATAATCAATTAAGATGCCCTGGGTGTCGTACTCTTAATAACTCTTCTTTTTGTGCTTTTTCAGAGGTATAATCTTGAGCGTATGCTAAATAATGATTTCATTGATCGTAGGAGGTCCTTGAACATAAGAACATCGAAAAAAGAACAAACTGTGGAAACAAGTATACCATAAGGGGACCGAAGATTATAATCATGTGTAATAAAACAAATCATATTAGAAACGACTACAATAACCAACTACTTCATTGCAGTCATATTGCGCATTTAATAATTTATTAACTACGTAATTTAACTACTTACTTAGTTATTTTATTACCCAAAAATCCGCCACTGATATTCTGACTCTTGCAGAAAAACGTTGACGATAACTATCAAAAGAGGAGGATTGAATCATTATGAGCAGTAAGTGTTGCCTTTTATGTAGAATTTTGTTAATACCTATCTCGACAACTTGGTTAATGAGGAATTTTTTTCATGAAACGCGAAAACACACCAGCAGTTGTTAAAAAATTATCGCAGGTTGAAAGTTCAAGTAATTAAGCCCGCATTCGAAACGAACACAACTTCAGGAGAGAAGGCTATTAGGAACTGCATTTTTAACTTAACTTCTGTTTTACCGACAGAAAAGCTTGGTATATTAAAATAATAATGAAATTCACAAACGGTTTACTACAGTGACTAGTTGATATAAAAGATAATGGTTTTATTCAGTTAATTTTTTTAAAAAGCCTACTAAAAACATGAGATTTGTTGAGTGCCAGCTATGTAACAGGTATTATTTCTCTATTATTTTTTTACTAACCTTTTATATACTTAACAATATTAGTATCAGTAAGATACGTTCTTCTCTTTGTCAACTATTTTTCATCCACTCCTGAATGTAGGTCTCTCCCAATTGCTTCCATCTTTCTCTATCTTGCGCCAATCTAATCCACTGTTTGCCTGCCACTGCTCTTATATCATCTACCCATCTTTTTTGAGGTCTTCTCATGCTTCTTGTTGTTGTCCTTGGTCTCCATTCTAGAATTCTCTGTGTCTACCTGTTGTCATTATATCGGGCTACGTGACCTGACCAGCGCCATTTAATTTTTGTAATTTCTTCCACAATATCCCTAATCTTAGTTCTACGTCTTATCTCGGTGTTTCTAATCTTGTCTCTCAGTGATATTCCAAGCATGATTAGTTCCATTGCTCTTTGCGTTGTTTCTAATTTTTTAGCAGATTTTTTGGTAAGGCTACTGTCTCCAAGCCGTAGGTACAAACTGGTAGTATGCATGTGTTATACACCTTTTTCTTTAAGTTTACAGAAATGGAGGTGTTTTTCAAGATATATGCTAGTTTGTCGAAAGCGCCTCTTATCAGTTGTGTTCTTCGTTTAATTGCAGCATCTTCATTTGGTTTTCTTAGTTTGATGACATGACCTAGATATACATAATGTTCAATATTTTCTGTGGTATGATTTTGTATTGTTATATTTGTTTGGTCTCGGCTCAGTATTTTTGTTTTACTGTAGTTCATTTTTAGGCCTACCGCCCCTAAAACTGCATTTAATTGTTGTAACATTTCATTTAGTTCTTGGATATTATGGGTTATTAAATCTATGTTATCTGCGAATATCAAGTGGTTTAAGTATGATCCGTCGACGTTGATACACTACTTGTTGTTCCATTTTAGTTTCTTAAAAATGTATTCTAGAGCAAGGGTAAATAGTTTTAGAGAGATGGTGTCTCCTTGTCTTACTCCACGTTGTAGTCTTATGGGATTAGTTTTTGTGCTTTCGTTCAGCTTCATCTGCATGGTTGCATTTTCATACATGTTTTTAATTATGTGTATCTTGAATCTATGCGTGTTTTTTTACAGATTCAAGCACTGCCCACAATTCGATAGAATCGAATGCTTTATGGAAATCGACGAAAGCCATATAAATGGAACATTATACTTGGTGCATTTTTCTATTAGTGTTCTTACGGTGTGCAAGTGGTCTATGGTACTAAAATGTTTTCTGAATCCAGTCCGCTCGATAGGTTGATAGAAATCGAACTTATATATAAGTAGTTAAATTACATAGTTAATAAATTTATTAAATGCGCAATATGACTGCAATGAAGTAGTTGGTTATTGTAGTCGTTTCTAATATGATTTGTTTTATTACACATGATTATAATCTTCGGTCCCCTTATGGTATACTTGTTTCCCCAGTTTGTTATTTTTTCGATGTTCTTATGTCCAAGGACCTCCTACAATCCAAGAAATCATTATTTAGCATATGCTCAAGATTATACCTCTAAAAAAGCACAAAAAGAAGAGTTATTAAAAGTACGACGCCCAGGGCATCTTAATTAATTTTTAGATATTTTCAAGGTCCCAGAGCGTCTACATATGGGAACATTCATCAACACTCAGTTCTGAAACAGGTTTTTTCTGATTTCCTACATCAAGATTAGTGAAGAAAGAACACATGTCATTTCTCACACAGATTAAATTTGTGGCCAAGATATGTTTGTCAGACTGCTAAAGCTCCCCCTTACTAGCTAGTCCGCTGGTAAGATGGTTTTTAAGAACAATAAAAAATAGCTTTCATCTAAGAAAACTTTATCCCATCGATTACTCCTCGTACTATGTTTCGCCGTTTCAATGGCCACCCATATTATTTCGGTTGAGGTCAAAACAATCTCTCACCAATTCTTATCTGTTAACCTTCGTATGATCTTTCCGTTTCTTTCCTGTATCTATCAGCGTTTAGGTCTACCTTGGCCCAACCAAAGCAGAAACTCTTTAAAAGTCTCTATCTTCCCGATATTGCCCAAAATGTATTGTTTCTTAGTCTTCTTTCCTTAATATTTTCTCATAGCTCCTAGCTGCCACTCAAAGCACATAGGTATTTATTAAATACAGAATCAAGCAGATCCTCCAAAAACTCTACCATCAGTACAAATTGCAATGCAAACTTTACATCTTTTTAGATAAAATATCTACGTTATACATATTAGATATCGCCAAATTAAAAGTTTTGCTCAAATGTTTAGCACTCCTCAACACCTATCTAAGAAGGACTATCCACTGAAGGTGGTTTTAATCAACACAGTAATGGTCAGAATTCATTTACCTCTTTTAAGGTACCTATCTAACTAGATCCTTTCAACTCTTTAGTAACTTTTTGCTGTTCAGTTAATATCTATTTCTATCTCCCTAGTTCCACCTTCATCACCTGCTCCTTCGACGCTTAAGTAAATACCTCTTTACTGTTAAAACCGATACAGTGTACCGGGTGGTCCAATAAGCCGATCTCTCAGATATATATCAGAAACTGTTTATGTTATAACTTTAGGAGAAAAAATTCCTTAGTAAAAAAAAGAAAACAACAAGAAAAAGGGAACAATCACGACACTGTAATGAAAATAAAAACTGAGACAGTAAAAGAAAGTATAAAGAAAACTGCGCCCAAACCAAAGGGACAAAAACAGAACGTTGAAAAAACAGCAGAAAATAAACAACCGAAGAATGCTGCTCCCAAACCACCGGCCATCATCCTCAAGACTGTAAGAAAAGCCAAGATATTTTCCGAAAAGCAGCAAAAGAAAGAAATAGGCTCTACAAATAAAATTGTCAAATCTGCTAGATTGATCGTTATCCAAACAAATGATAGATATGGCTACTTAAACATGATTAAAGTGTTATAGAAATATAACTGACAAAATAAATTAAAGTGGATTTTATCCAAAATAACGTTGAAAAACCAAACAAGTAGTGACAAGAGGACTGTCGAAAACGACAAACATTAAATTAATCAAAAAAGAATTAATCAAAAAAGACATTGACACCATCAAGGTATCATAGAAAATAAAAAATGTCGCCGATTTCTCCCGCATAAGGATATATGCAGAAGATGAAATAAAAAATTATATGGAAGTAATGCAGTGCTAGAACTGTCAGGGATTCTTCCACGGATCAAAGATGTGACAAGTGCTTAACAACAATCACAAACGGAAATCACTGAAAATAATCTCACTCATATGACATGAAGTCCATAATTTACTTCGTGTCCATATCCATGATTTTCTTTATCCAAGTTTTTCGACGTATCCTCTAGGATTTAGTAAACTCAAGACTATCGCCTTCACCAGAGTCCTTGCTACGTCACCTCCCCTACATTTACAACATCAGTTCCACAACGCAATCCAACTGCAATTCCCATCACTTAAAGAAGGTAAATACAACGTAGATCAAGGCTCCTTATTATTTTCCTTCTTATATCTATCACATCTTGTTACTACGATATAATTTAACACAGACGCATATCCATCAAAATATAGTGGTTTTACTGTGATATATTAGTTTGTTTTACTGTGATATATTATATAGTCTACTGTAGATTTAAGATTACAGGTCGGTTGCATTCACATATTATATTTATGTAATTTTACATAAAACCGTAGTAGCAGTTCCCGTTGTTGTTAACCATATTCTCCCTAAGGTCCTTCCATTAGGTTGCTCAACTGCTATTTTGTTTTGTGATCTAAGTAAGTTAAGACATTTTGTAGTGTCTTTGTGTTGCCTAGAAAAGTGAGTCATTTTTATTACAGAAAAATCTTCAGTCGTAGTTTATACTTATTTAAACTTTAATTTATATGTATATATTTATGTTTAAAATTGATTTAATAAATATTTTGGTGGTACCATTTATCTTAATATTATGAAATATTTATGAAAAATCGCTGTTCATTAATCTTTCCATATTTTTATTATAAAATATAGCGAAGACATTTATCCCCGCGTTTCATGCGCTCCACCACTGAAATATGTCATATTCAAACGTTCCGTTCATTATTTTTAATTTCGTCTTTCCACCCTCGTTTTTCCGGAATCAACACTCTTCCCAATATCAGATCAGATAAAGTAAAAAATGATGCAACCTGTTTTCAGCAGAGGCTACAGGATATTTATCAACTGTCTTAGGATAAACAGGAAAAGTATCGTTTTATATCGAGGGCAATACTAAGGTCACTTGTATCATAACTTATTAGTTGCTATCTAGAATATTTACTGTTATATCAAAGAATGTCTTAATAAATAACACACATATAAGTATGGGAAATAATTCCAAAGTACTGAAATTTTTGTGTTACGCTTGTTACTAGAATCTAACAAAGTACGAGTAAATAGACCTTTTTATTAAAAATTATGTTTCGGAAAAATTACCAGTAGATTTTTAAGAAATGCATCCACGATACATCATCCGATATTTAAAGGTTAACTAAAACCGACTTCTTCCAGTTTCGAATGACTATACCGTTATCATAATCATTGTAGCCTTTTAATCCCATGGGGTTATGCTTATGTCTAAGCGTGCAATAATTTAATTTTTTTGAAGGTAGATTAGTCCCCTTTACTTAATATAATTATGCTATGTATTTTCGCGCCTGTGGTGCTCTGCTTTCATTCTTTTCTCTAACCTATAACTAACCTTCATGGTTCTTTATTCGCCTTGTATGTCATCTATCCAACTTTTTTTCAATATTTCTCTTTTTCTAAGCTATAGTGGAGTCCAGTTTGTTATTTTTCGAAATACGTTTTGATGGAGATTTTTTAGTATGTGCTACATCCATTCTAGTTGGTTGGTTGGGGTTAGTTTCTCTATCAGTTCGTTTTCTATTTACATGTTCGTCTTAAGTATTTTCTTAATATAATCTTCCTTGCTAATCTTCCTCCTTTCTCGTTGACATTCATTTCTGATAAGCAGTTTTCTTCTTGTTTACTAACATTTGCATGTTCTCCGACCACCATTTTTGATTTTTTGTTACATGTTTGTCTTTATACCCCAAAGCTTCACTTGCAGCCTCTTGAGTGCATTTTTTAAGTTGCTGGTAAGATACCCCACAAAATATTAGGAGCTATAAACGATCAAGGGCAGTGGCGCAAAAGATTTAATTGTAAATTATACCAACTCTTTAATGAACTAGATGTCATGGCATTCATTAAAACACCGCGATTTAGATAAGCCGGTCACATAATATGAATGCCTGACAACATGGTTGATAAAAAGCTAATGCCATGAACATCTATAGGAAGAAGAAGCAGAGGCCGACCGCGAATTAGGTGGTTAGATGGAGTTGAGACTGACTTAGCGATATTAGAGATCAGAAGATGGCAACACGTTACAAGAAACCGAACAGAATGGCGACTAATCTTAGAGCAGGTTGGGATCCACAAAGGATTGTCGAGTCAAAGATGACGATGATCCTAAGTATTACGTTTAATTATGATTTTAAAGTACCCTTGGAGATAAATCCTAAACTACAGTGACTAAGACTTGAAAACAGCTTTGTTGCAATGATTTGAGCTTAGTTTGCAATTACTTGAATACTAATTAGACTGCGATAGTTCCAATACCGCTAATTCCACGTTAATTCGATTAGTACTTAGCCATCGATTATTCGAATACTATGCAGTCAACGTTGTAAAGAGAACTAGTTAGCCTACAATCATCAATCAGCCAATCGCGTCCACTGCTGGACATAGGCCTCCCTCAGTTATTTCCAGTGTTCCATAATACGTCTTGTCCACCGTCCATCTTGTGTTCTCACTAAGTGCCCTGCCCAGTTCCACTTAAGCGTCGTGTCTACGATGGCCAACCTTTATTGGACTACATCCAACCATTTAAACTCTTTAGATAAATTTTAAACCTCTTTGGTGAACTAAACAGATAAATTTCATCAATTTTTCCAAAAATTAATTATTGGCTGGATAAGGAACAATTTTGGTGAAGAAAAATTTGAGAAAAATTTTGGCGATAGAAGTGTAATAGTACTAATTAAAAAAACACAATAATATTAACCTCACCTTCACCTTTTTGAAGTATACCATCTTTTTGAAGTATACAAAATGCATTAAATTTTTTTAAAAATCGTTCACTATATTATGCATTTCTTTTTAGCATTTTTCCTAATTTTTAGTTTTATTATTTAAAGTTGTCCGGTCTACAGTAAAGCAGAGGTTTACACAAGGATAGAAAATGTAATAAGAAAGTACTCTCCGACAATGTTGCGGTTTAAAAGATTTCCGAGAGCTTTTAAAAACACTAAAATGGACTGACCGGATTGACTTTGGTCAGTTGCAAGAAGATTATGACGTTTTTTTATGTTTCGAGTAAGCCTCTGACAATAAATACAGTTTGAAATGGGGTTTTGTCTAATAAAATTATATTATTTACGTTCTAGTAAGGATTTAGTTTTATGCTGAAATAAGTTTTCAAGTGATGCAGCTACATTGAGCTAAATTTTTTTTCTGAAACTGTTAGTCCAGTTAATATAAGACTTGATGCAAGATTTCATCATTTTGAGATAAAACGAAAGTTAGTAATCCCAGTAAATGCTATTTTATTACAATAAACTGCACCCTCAGTGCAAGACTGCAGTAACTCAAAATTTTATGAAAATGAAGTAATCATGAAATTCGATGGTAAACATGCATATCTATCCCCTGTAAAACTTTAGTAACATTCAAATGCTTAACCGGCTAAATATTACAACAACAACAGTTTAACTATTTTACCTTTTTGGACATGAGTTCCGTGCAAAACTGTTGTAACTCTATTATAACAGAGTTACAACAGTTTTGCACGGAACATTGCAATGGTTTTGATAACAAGCAATGAAAGGCGCAAAAAAGTAAGATATTTGTTATTTTAATATCTATATCTGTGGTGTTTAATTTTAATATACAGCGTGTCTACATAATCCATTAACGGCCGAGACAATAAACAAAGATATACGATTTACCAATTTATTCATGTAAGTTTTATGTCCTTTGTGTGACATTATATTTTCTATTAAATGTGTGCGATGTCATTTCACCATTTATTTATTAGATTGGATTAAAAACACATAAATTAAGACTAATTATTTACAGCCAAAAAGTATTTGTTCTTATGAAAGGAAAAACAGTTATCTTAAAACTTGTGTATTAACAATACTGACAGGTTAAAAATATCTATTCTCAGAAAACTTGTTCTATAAAAACTAAATCACAAATTGTATTAAATCTTCATGTAACCTTCCGGGGCGATTGTCTAATCATATTGTCCCCCGTAACTTTTACTAAGGTAGTGAATTTCTAACCTTTTGTTAATCACTGTACTCAAGTTAGCCCGATTTGCATATTTTTATTAGTCCTTTTGTTTTCAATTTAAATAAAAATATTGAAAGTTTTACAAATAATTTTCTACCCTATTAAGACATTGTCATTACAAAGCCAAGGAATTGTGGCTATCAGAAACATGTGCAGACATAGAAAAATTAAATTGCCGCTAGCGATAAGCCGTTTTATTAGGTACCCATTTATTCTAGGTAGCTATCTGATTTCTTGGAATCTATTAAATGTAAAGTTTAATACCATACTAAACCCGAATGCTGTTGGGGATTACTTTTTCTTTACTTACTTGATGATTTATTGGCATTTGGGTATGACACCAGAAGCCCACCATAGTTTTTATAAAAATATTTTGGCCCAAGATGATATACGAGAAGAGGACAACAACTAACAGAAGATGTATCTACACTTTTTACAATTATCTCCGTGCAAAAGTGTTGTAACTTTAAAATTCTAATACTAAATGTGTAGTGATTAACAATTCTCTCCGTGCAAAAGTGTTGTAACTTTGAAATTCCTAATTTTTTTAGCATTAATATTATTTTATTTAAATTTCTATTTTTGGTTAATGTAATATAGGCTAAAAAGCATGCAAAATCATAAATAAATGATTATTTTTTTAAACTTGTGCCGTATTTGACCGATATTAGCACGAAAATAAACAAAATCGTCTTTATCTCGAAACATACTTATTCTGACTTACTGCAGTCTTGCACTGAGGGTGCGAAACTATCAGTGCATTTTTACGAGTGTGCCAATAAGTTTCACGGTATATATTGTCAATTTTTCAGTCTGTTTGTGAATTATATGAAACATAAAGAGCACCTGTGGAACTGGATGTAGCTGATCATTTGAATTTATTGTAGTCTTTTAGTTTGTTAGTCGTCATAATAAAACCGGAAATACTGGGGAACGGATATATATTGAGTAGCCGAGAGTTATTATGTTAGGACAACTCCAGTATATTTCTTTTTCATTTTGCCAGTTTGTTATAAACAGGATGTTGTTTGAATGCGAAACAAACTACAGTAATCAGATAGGGTAGCAGCGTTACATAGAAGTCATCATGAATTAGCCCTTTGTATTTATCACCAAAAAATCTTGGTTTGAAAAAGATATTGATAGTAAATGTAAACATACATGTTTAGACTAATCCGTTATTAAAATAATAATTGATTGAATGCTCGATTACATGAATTTAACAAATAAAAGTGGGAAGTACTATAAACGATTGACGCCAAGGTAGACCATATAAAAAACGAACTGAAAATAACGACTGCATAAACAATTTCGTAAAATATTCCTTGAAATTCCGTAACTAAAATTATTGTTGTTTTTTTATCTGTGGTCTAATTAATCTTCGTACCTATTTTTGCCCATCTTTATCCCACAGAAATTGAATTCTTTTAAAGTAGACGAGAATTGTTAGGCAATAATGGTTTTTGTACTAATAAAAGGCAGTTTTTTCAAGCACAATTTTTTTGGTTAATCTTGCCCAAGTACTTTCGCTCTTAGAGCATCTTCAGGGCTATTTCGTCAAAAAATGACTGTCAGGCGCGTCAATAAATGACATAAACATTTAAATAAATTAACACAAAAACTAATACTAGACAAGGAACAAATAGTTTAAAAATTGTTTCTACGCTATATTGTGGGCAAGATAGGATATATTTTGCCTACTGCCAAAAACCAACCAAATTCAATAAAGAAATCGAAAGAAAAATCTGGACCTGAAAGGAAAAATGATATAGAAGCAAATGTATTAAGAACTGCAAAAAAGAATGACACGTTTAATATTTACAAAATTAATGAAAAGGAAATCAACGAACGATGAATAGGCAATGAATGAATGAAGTCAGTCAATGAACAAGATTAACTGAAAAGTTGGATGGAATATATTAAGGAACTGTGACAAAATATAAAAAAAAAAATAAATCGAAGGTATATTGATTGCTCCAAACATAACCTTAAAAGAAATGGAAAGAACTATACAACTATTAAATAATAGAAAAGCAACCTGTCCAGATAAAATTCTCAGCGAAATAATCGAACTACTCAACTACTCGACAATAAAGGCAAACATTCTTTTTTAAACCTCTTCAATAAAATATAGGAAATAGGGCATATACAAACATGTTGGTTAATGTCAACATATGTAATGATACCGAAAATAATAAACGTCAAACAATCTAGCGATCTCAAGAAGAGGTTCTAAAATAATAAAGTCACTTAGTAACTCTAATTGTAGGAACGTTCACGAAATTAATAGGAAAATTATTTAAATCTATTAACTGGAGCATTTCCAGAAGTACTAAGATACTCAAAAGTACCACCTATCTACAAAAAAAGTGATTTCTTAAAAACTAACAATTACAGACCCATAAGCATTGTTATGGGTCTGTATATGTTTGTATGTATTATTGTAAACACCAGGCGGTAGACTCGAAAGTTCATCTCTTCGACTTTCTATCGGTATAACATGGAGTCCCACAAGGTTCGGTCTTAGGACCTCTTGTGTTTATTATTTACGTCAACGACTTGCCTAAATTCATATCTTTTTACTATCTATCTATTTAGTTAGCCTTCTTCGGTCCATCTTTTGACATAGGCCTCCCTTCCATTCTTCTCTGTCTCTCGCCACAGTCATCTACCTAGAACCCACGTGCTTCTTGATATCATCTGCCCATCTCATTTGGGACCTTCCTCTGCTTCGTTTCCTCCCACATTCCCACGGTCTCTAACTTATAAGAATTTTGTTCCATTCATTTTGTTCCATTCCATATGTTCATTTCATATAAGAGTTTTGTTGCGCTGGTCTTCTTTTTGTCTTATATTGTGTCCGGCAAATCTCCATTTCAATTTAGCAACTTCTTGTCTAACATCTCTCACTTTTGTTTTTTTTCTCATCCACTCGTTTCTCTTTTTATCCATTAGTCTTATGTGCAACATTTGTCTTTTCATTGCTCTTTGGGTTTTTATGATTTATCGGAATTGATCCGTACAATTCCATACAATTCCCAAATTATATGACATACGTTAGTTATATCAGAGAAACATAATGATTTTAAAATGTCTCATTAGGAAGTTTCTACTAAATCTAGCACATGGTTTGCTGCAAGCAAACTAAAAATGAACTTTGACAAAACGCAAAATTTGGTTAAACCTGCAAGTAATTTACACAATAATTCAGATAACAAAGTGACTGTTAAACTATTGGGAATAACGATGGATAATGGACTGAACTGGTCGGCTCATATCACACAACTTAAGAAAAAGCTGTCAAGTTCATTATTTGTTATTCACCAAGAAGCAAGTATTGTCAACTTTAAAACATTAAAAATGACATATTTTCTTTATTGCACTCTCACCTAAACTATGGTGTTATCATATTGGGTAATTCAACGAATGTACTTAAAATTTTTAGAATTCAAAAGAAAGGAATCAGGATTTTAGCAGGGTTAGTTATCTTGAACACTGCCAACCTTTGTTTATCAAATTCAAAATTATGCCGCCAACTACTTTGTTCATATTTTAAGTTCTAACTGAAATTTACAGAAAACGTGCCCATTTAATAAAGCAGTCTAATGTTCACGTCCAAAATACGCGTAACTATCACTACATACGAAAAAATCACTGTTGATTACACCTCTCAGAAAAAATTGCCTTAACCCGCCGCCAGTGTGGTAGACTGAAATGTAAAAACCTGTGGTGGGGTATCAGATACCCCAAATTAAAAAAAAAATGAAATAAAAATAACACATTTTTATAAAATTTTTATTGTGATTTATATTTCAACATAATATAACCAACTCAAATGAAAAGAAACTAGTGTTTAGAAACAAATTGCAAACTTAATACTTAAATATTTCAAAAAAGTCTCATTTTACAGCATAAAAAAACATTACACTCATTTTTTGTCGATTATAAAAAAAAGATCAGAGAACTAGTAAAAATAAATGAATTTTTGAAAAAACCATAACATTCAGAATACATTTTAATTGTTTTTAGCTAAATAGCAAGAATCACAATGCACCACTGAATGCTCTAAACATATAGCTTTTTTACAAATCATACAATTATAATAGGTCTTTCTGTCATTTTTTCTCGGGCAAACATTACATCTTTTGGCTACTTTCATTCGTTTACCTGATTGCACTTCATCATTTGTTACAGTTCCTTCAGGATGGACTTGTAAATTTCGCGGAAGCCTTAAGTTGGTAGACCGAATTTGTTTGTATTCTGTTAGTAACTGTATTGCTAATAATTTCAAAAATTTCCTTCGTTTTGACTGAAAATCGCCAGTATTTTGTTGATAAATTACTCTAGCATTTATACCTGCACAGTTGAGTATCGTATAAAAAATTGTAATGGGCCACCTTTTGCTATTACGTGAAACATCGTATGAAGCGGACAATTCATCTACCACATCTACCCCACATTTTGTAGCGTTATAAAAAGAAATTATTTCTGGTTTCTTACTTTCGCCAGTATTATCGTCAATATCAGGAGTGTGATGTAAAGTTGACATTAGAAGAACTACTTTTCCTTTTTTTGGTACATGTGAAACTAACGTTATACTCTCTTTAAATCCGAATTTTGAGGAATATATTGGCCTGTTCCTAGATGTTATAAAACTTTCAGGTATTTGCCTTTTGTTTTTTCTTACAGTTCCAGTAGACGTCAGTTGATGATCTTTTAAAAGCTTCAGCATCAGCTCATAACTTGTGAACCAATTATCGAATGTTACATTTCGTTTGGTTCCAGATATCGGAGTTACAAGTCGCAGAACTACGTCGCTAGGTTTATTGCTCAATTGGAAGGGTCCCTCTGGCTGCAATCCCACGTATAGTTCTAAATTCAAAACATAATATGATTTTGCATCAACTAGAGCGAATATCTTTAATCCGTATCGTGCAGGCTTTTTCGGCATATACTGGCGAAAACTACAGGGCCCTCTAAATGACTCCAGCTTTTCATCACTAGTAAGGTATTCGCTTGGCGTATAGACGTCTTGGCTATTTTGCACAAATTTTTCGAAAATCGCTCTAATTGCAGTCATTTTATCAAGTTTTTTTCTTTCTTCTCGATTTTCTATATTGTCAAAACGTAGACAAGACTGTAAAAAAATAAATCTTTGTAAAGACATCGTCTCTCTAAATAAGCTTATTCCGGTTCCATCGGTAGACCAAAGATCTTCTAAATTAAGCCGAGCAGACTTGAACATCCCAGCCAAGTACAAGAGTCCAAACAATGCTTTTATTTCAGTTACATTGGTTTCGCGAACTGTATACTGATGGTTTTCATCGTAGCAAGAGGCCTTCCTTCTTATTTTTATATTAGTATAACTTACGATATCATCCGTCATACTAGGTGTAAAAAGTAAATTAAAGCATTCTAAGGGAGTTTTCGCCATTTTTGCATTTCGTTTTACACCTGGTAAATGCGTAATGATATTTACTGAACGTGTTCTTACATTTATAGGAAAGCATGTTGAAGACCATTTAGTGCCGTCCTTACCTACATAATGTTTCTTTTCACTCTCCTGTCCTTGCCCCAAAAGTTTATTTTCGATTTCTGTATCAGCCACCGACTGTTCTAAATCAATAGCATCTTCCTCGCTGTCAGAGTTGTGGCTACTGTTGTCTTCATTGTCGGATTCGTTCTCGCTTGCAGATCCAATTACTACATCATCGTCTTGAGAATCGTCCCATAAAGCTTGAAGCCTCGCCTGCTCCCGTTCATATCGATAAGCCATAATCTAGAACAAAAACATAAATAATTTATGTATAAAATTTTACATTTTCATTAAAAATAAATAATTTCAACGGAAATTATATAAAAATGTGAATGCCCAACTCAAATATTACTACCATAAATATATTAACTTACCTGTGTGGTGGGGTATGTGATACCCCAACGACGTTTGAATCAAAACAGCGATGTGTGAGTTCACTTCTAAAGTAAATCAACAACTGCGGGACCTCCTTCAAGGTTTTAACGAAAGGTACTGAAATGCCTGTCACGCTAATTTACCGATAAAAATATTGGCGCTAATTTTAAAATCACTGGGGTATGTTATACCCCACCACACTGGCGCCGGGTTAATTATTACTATCACAATTTTACCATAAAAAATTAAACAGCTAAGCTGTAATAGTTTTAAAAAAGTTATAAAAAAGTTAAATATTTAAGTTATATTTTATATTCCTTATTTACATACTATGTATGTTTGTTTTTGACTGGCTACAAATAATATTGTATTTGTTATGTAGTTAAATAAATTAACTCTAAACTTTAAACTCTTTAATATCAGTGCTACTAATTATAAATAGGATTTAATGCTAAGGCCTGACTTCCAAAGTAACTTCAAATGTAGATTTCTGCGCTGGTGCAATTACATGCAAATTATAGTGATCCGAATTGGCGGTACCTATCATCAATCCTAAACAAATAATGAAATAACGAGGGTTGTAGAATTGTGGAAATGCTCAAAAGTTCTGGATGTAAGATTTTATGTTTGACAATGAGTCAACCTCTTTAATTGATTGTTGGATCATATTATATAATTAAATTTTAATTTAATATTTGTTAAATTATCCTACACCACATTAAGGTATACAAGCAAATCTCAATAAGTGTCTCTTTTTAAGTCACATATCTCTCTTTAATGCTAGTGTTACGCAGCAGAAATGTAGATTAAATTTAAATGAAACAACATAACAACCGTGTACGTATGACTCTAAATTAATTCCATTTTACCACTGACAACAAAGTTTTTGAGGAAGTGTCAGCTTTAATTTGCCACAAACTTCGCCTTAACAAATCTAATAGGGTAAGAAACAAGCTACGTAATAAATTAGGTGTGAAATGCTTAAAGAAAATCCGAGATCATCCGTGTACTGGAGTTGAATTTTGAATTACTCGAGAAAGTCTTATCTCAAAGCTTTTCACGCTGTTGTCTTAAATCTCTATTTAAAGGTTTAACAGAAATATGTTTTAAATAAGCATATAAAGTATTAAGTACAAAATTATGTTGTGTAGTAAGTAATTTACTTAAAAGTGCTTGGGAGGAGGTGTCCGTTAAATCCGAAAGTCCGATATATAAAAATATGTTTAAAATAAATCAAAAAACTTTTTTTTTTAAATATGTTTGTAAACTTTATTTAGATACATATAAAAAATTGTCTTCATAAATTCGTCGTGATGTGACGTTGCACATTTCGTTTGCACTTTCGATTTTTGCTGTTTTTTGTAATCAACTCTCTAAAATTACGTAAATACATAGAATAGAGCTAAACATCGTTTTCTGATCTTCTTTTGAGTGCATCTCCTATCGGAGATTGGATATCATTATGGCGATTCTAATTTTATTAACTGCTGTTTTGAATAATTCGTTAGTGGTACAGCCAAACCACTCTCTTAAATTTCTCATCCAGGACATTCTTCTACGGCCTGGATTTCTGCGTCCTTGGATCTTTCTTGCATTATATTTTGTAGGAACGTGTACTTTTGTCCTTTCGTCAGGTGGCCTAAGTATTCAAGTTTTTTCTTTTTTATATTCATAATAACTTCTGATTCGTTATTTATTCTGCGTATTACCTCTTCATTTGTAATTCTATCCACCCAACTTATTCTTAATATACAGCGGTAGCACCACATCTCAAAGCTTTCAAGATTTTTAATATTCCCCTGTTTAACCCTTTCAGTACCTCTTTTTTTTCAGCGAACGAAAAAATATTTTTTGGTTAAAATGTACTTAAAACAGTTCATATAACACTTTTTGGACATTAATAAAAATATAGCATGTATACATAAAAAAATTTATTATGGGTTCATTTGTACCCAAAAGTACTTAACAAATCTAAAAAACTAGCGCATATGAAACATAAAACAGCAATTTCTTTCCTTTTGAAGGCACAAATGGACATTGCACTTCTGACATTTCCATCTTGATTTTCCTATACAACCAGGGTTTTTACATCTTAAAGGTAAAGGTAGCTGAGGGTGCTCTGGAAAATGTCCAATGTTATCTAATCGCACCTCAGTAAGAGGTCTAATTTCAATGTTTTGGCGTTTTTCAGCTACTACTGGACTAGATGTACCGCTTGAAGGTCTTCCCCGTTTTCGGTTATTGAAAGAGTTGACTTTTATGAGGGCTTCACCAACTTTCATCCTAAAGTGTAGAAGGTCCATGATATCTTTTTTTGGAATTCCTAAAGTATGCATATCTTTTTTATATTCTAACCATGAATTTGTTAGGGCCATGTCAACTGTATGGAAGATTAGTCGAACAGTCCACTTTCTGCAACGGTTTTTTACTCTGTAAAACGCAATAAGAGCATCTGTTTTATCTATGCCACCCATGGACTTATTATACTTTTGTATAACTTCGGGTCGACTTACGTCAATGAAACATTTTGTTTGTTTATTCCAACGTTTTACAACATCTTCTGTACCAACCCCAACGAAGTTGGATACCATTATCACTGACTTGTTATCTAACCATCTGGTTACTACAATTCCATCAGAAGAGATAATTTGTTCCGTTGATCCTCTCTGGTTTTTTGAAAAATCTTTTACATCAGTTAAAGGTGGTTTAGAAAATCTATTGATCCTTGCAGTACCAGCAACAAGTATTGATTTTTGGTTGAGAATTTGTAAAAGATTATAGCTCGTGAAATATTTGTCACAGTACAATGCATGCTTATTAGGTTCAAGTCCTTTTGTTAATTGCAATACGATAGCTGCACCTTGACCATATTTCAACTTGGAAGGTTCTATTTGTGTGGTACTACCTTGATAGATTAGAAAATTGTAAATTAGTCCACTTTCACCACCTAATAAATACAGTTTTACTCCCCATGGATTAGGCTTATTTTTGATGTATTGTTTTATAGACAATCTCCCTTTGAAAGGCATGATTTGTTCGTCTATGCAAATATTTGTTTCTATATGCAGTTCTCTACATCTCTTTAGGACTGATTCAAAAACTGGTCGAACTTTCCACAGTTTGTCGTCGCTCTGTCTGGTTTCCAGATTGTCAACACAATGTATGTGCGTGCGAAGTTTGAAATAACGATTCAATGTCATTGTGTCCGAAAAAATATCAATTTTTAAAGATCTGTCCCAATACATTCGCAGTCTTGGAAATTTTAGACAGCCTGTTAGAATACTAAGGCCAAAAAATGATTTTATTTCTTGTAGATTACACGGTACAAATTTCTCATTTCCAGTTTGCAAAGCATACATATTCGTATATTGAACGAAATTTTCGAATATACTTTCGGGAAAATATCTCATAAAATATGTAACTGGATATTCCTCAGAACAGTTTTCATTAGAAATCTGTGTTATTTTATTAGGTAATTGTCGTGTTAGATATTGAACATTCTGTAACCATTTTACATTTTTTTTCAGAGTAATGAAGTTATCATAGTTACCATCATTTTCGCCCTGTTCATCATCATCCTCCTTTTCTACCTCATTATCCTCTTCCTCGTCCTCCAATTCGTTTTGATTTTCTGAGACATCATCTATCATATGTCCAACTCTCTGTCTTACTTGTATTTTTTCTTCGCAGTCACTGTCGTCATCACTAACAAATCCTTCTATGTCGGACAGTTTTTCCAGCTCTTCCAGGAGTTCCTTCTCAGTTAAATACTTTTTTGGAGGCATTTTACTCTGAAACAAAAAATAACACTGAGTCATTTTGGCTACAATTGTGCCCATCGAATTTGAAGCACACTTCTATATTTGAAAAAAATCTAATTTCAATAAAATATATTCACAATTAGTAAGAAGTAACACTACTTTCAACATTGCACTGAAATATAAACGGCGATTGACTTTATTCAAACTAATATTTGAAGAAACAAGTACACTTACCTCTTATGAACAATGCAATTGCCGACATATTGCTTTTGACATTAATTTTCTTATAGCACAAAACCATACATGCGCCATCTAGGTACAAAATGCCGAAGTATAGTACTTATAGAATATAGATTTCGATAAACTTGCCTAGGTTGCAGATTCCTGTAGAATTATATATGCATTCAAATTAATGGGTACAATTATACCCAGCATGACTGAAAGGGTTAAGAGCCCATGCCTCAACACCGTAAAGCAAAGTACTGAATACCTACATAGCATTTTAACATTCTAGTTCGTAGATAAATACTAATATCACGATTAAAAATAATTTTTTCATTTTTATAAAGGTAGACATAGCAATTTCAATACGTCTTTTTATCTCGTGATTTTGGTCACCTGTTTCATTAATGAGGGTTCCCAAGTATTTGTATTCGCTTACTTTTTCAAGTTGGGTACCGTTTATTGTGATACTGGTGTCATAAATTGGATTCTTACTGAAGGTCATATATTTGGTTTTTTTATTATTCATCCTTATACGTTCATCCTTTGACGTTTTCTGATCAATAATCAATAAATGTTATTAGATCGTCGAGATGCGATCTTACCTCTAATAACTTTATTTTTACAATGTTGTTTTGTCAATGAAAATTTGGCCATATTCACTACCATCCTCATTTTTTAGGTTCATACCTTCATCTGCTATTCCACTTCTAGTCATGATGTTATAACCAGGGTCACCTTCATCTACTTCTAGCTATTGTAAAACATCTTCCTTAGCAACATGTTCTCCGGCATTATTATATATTGTCCTACATAAATCAGCAACTTCCAATGCTTCTAAATATATATCTGCATCTTGACTATGAAACAAATTCTTCCAATCCTTTTTTAATGTTTGCTTTTGACCACCTTCCATGCTGCAGCACCATTAAAAATTGTTGCTTTTATATTGTAAGGCCTAAGTTTTGCTAGGTACGCTGTCCTCTTGTATCTTCTGTATAATTTTCATCTTGCAATACAACCATTACTTTGTTTAAAAACTTTGTGCGATATATTCGTTTAATTGACTAATAATTGAACACTAATATTATTATTTCCTAATCCATGGATTGAATAAGCGGTGTTGCAGTTTTTGGCAAAAAATTACAGCTAAAGTTGCCATCTTCTAAACTTAGAATATTTCAGAGGGTGGTATTCCCAATTTCTTCTCTTGAATTTTTTTTACTGAAGGTACAAATTCTTAAAAAAATTAATTTTTGAAAATATCTGAGGCGAACCATGCCTTCTTAGAACTATAATTTAAAACGGGCAGATGGTGCATTATATATTGAAAAACTCTAGGTTTACGAAATTTGCCAACCATTGCAGAAGTCAATCTATGCGATCCATCGGCATTACCATAAAGCAGTTGTAACTAACCAGTTTCGTCAGCATTGTAAATCTGTGCTTCTAATAGCATTTTTTTTTTATGTGTTTTACTAATTTTTTTATGAAAGGTTCTATATCTTCCTTTAGTGCACTTAAAGCTTCATCCTAGATTCTTTTATTCATGATTCCGTGCCTTTTGCGAAAGCTCCAGAGCCATCCGTCACTTGCTCTGAACGGTATGTCCATTAGATTTTGTAACGTTATAAACGTCACATCTTTATTAATTTATATTTAAATAATTATTTCATTTTAATTTCTTTAGTAATTTGTTAATTAGTTTATCTTAAGTTTAATTTTACTATTTTTTATTTAAAAATAGTTGTCGCCCTCTCTGTTCCGCTATATTTCTTCCCCTGTTTTCATTTCTTCCTCTGTCATTATTTACTCTCTCTTTCTGTCACGTAGAATAAATATTCGCCCTCTCTCTTTGTGTTTTGTGTTGACAGACAAGCTAGTTTCATGAAACAGCAACATCCTGTGACATCTATGCTAACTTCATTTTACTTTCCCACTTTTTGTCCGTTAAATGTTCTAATGTAGTGGAAATATTATTTTTTGCCTCTTTGATCTTTATAAAAGAAGGCAAAAATTATAATTAGACTCATTTTATGGTCTACAAATTGTCTTGGAGTAAGTACTTTCATTGTGATATTTATTCTATAATTCTGACCGCATTTCCGATATTTGTAACCTTACTTTCTTTAGAAAGCAGATTTTTTTTTATATATACATTAGGACTCTTTAACAGAATTTAACCAACAATCATAGTAACAATCATATCTCATTTTATCCTTGCCATATGCCATTTGTTTAATTGTAAATTTGTAAGATGGCAAGGAAGTTAAACTCCTCTTGATGTATGTCTAATGCTCCTATTCCTTTTTTGTTTTAGTTTTTGGGGAATATTCATCGGTTTATTGGGAATCATAATTTAATGACAATTTTATTTGGCATTTACTTATTGGATTTGTTGACATATTGACAACGTTGTTGGCTTTATTGGACTTCTACTGGACAAAAAAGAGGTTAATCTTTGTAAATGGGTATATTTATTTAAAAAACCCTTAAAAGGGCCACATCAATAAAACAAACGTTTTTGGACCACACAGTCCATCACCAGGTTTTTAAAATCGAACTGTTCCACGCTGTTCTCCGAGTGTAGAGGTTCCCTCTCACCGGCTCTGGAACCCGATTGAGCCATGTGTTACCTATAGTCAAATTTAATTTAATACGGAACATCACAGTTATTTTACAACACAATGTACAATATTTAATAACTAAATGTAATTTAAAGGGTTTTTACCCTAGTATTTTGGTGGCTCAGGCATTGTGACCTAGCATTTTTCGATTTTAAAAACCTGATGATGGACTGTGTGGTCCGAAAACGTTTGTTTTATTGATGTGGCCCTTTTAAGGGTTTTTTAAATAAATATACCTATTTACAAAGATTAAGCTCTTTTTGTTATACGTGGTATACAGCCAGCTACAGGAATTTTTCCTTGTGGAATTTAATCAGAACACAGGACCACATGTAAGTGCAGCTCTCCAGAACTACAACTATCAATTGTTAAGCTTTGGCAGGGATAATTGTTGTGTTTTTATTTTATTCTTTTAAATAAATATGTTTAATAAATTTGTTATATTTGCTAACAACTGAGAACTCAGGTTCAATCCCTATTTGAAGACAAGACGAACTCACCCTTGAGATACTGAGCTAAGCAAGGTATAGACGATAAGCTCCCATGGTTGATTGAGGTATTATTTTTACAATAGTACTTCAATTCTCTTTGGTAGTCTTATCGTTACAATTTTGTTAATTTAATTGCAGCAGATTTCAGCTCGTCTGCTAGGACCGGGACTTTACTAGAACGTTGTGGGTCGTACCATTTTAAGATTGCTTCTTTCAGTGAAGTTTCACAAGCCAATTTCATTAGTTCTCTGATATTGCCGTTCTCTCCTTCATCACACAATTATGTAAATTTTATTAATTTGCTTTTGTTTTTTGTATCCGAAACAGTTGAGGCGTTCTTTGCAAAAACCCCATATGTCATTTTTTTTTCGGAAATGTGCTTATGCCATCTATGGATTAAAGGACTAATTACCTACGTTTCTTGCGTAAGAAAATTCCATTAAAACCACAGTAGTCCAAGATATGAGCGACAAAAATATAGGCGATTTCGCGTAAACCCCATATGTCAAAAGCAATTTCCTGCAAAAACCCCCAGTTGTTAATGACTATTGGTGTTTTTGCAGGAAAATTTATCGCTTGGCTGTCAGTAGATATTTATCGGTTAACGTTCCTTTGAATAGTTGTGTGATTTTATAATATTATATATAGTATTATATATAGTATTATATATAGTATTATATATAGTACAGTGAAACTTGGATAATTCGAACCTCAAGGGACCGTTAAAAAAATTCGATTTATCCAAAAATTCGAATTATCCAAAAATTCGAATTAAAAATATATCCACAAAAAACAAAGATGCCTACAAAAACATATACAAATGATAAAAATCAACAATAGTTGACCATTTTTATAGCTTGCAGATGTTTTCGTTACTATTTTTGCTCGAATTTTGTCAACCGAAAAAAATGGGCCAACAAAATTAGGCCAGAATACCAATTAAAGCATTTGCAAGCTATAACAAATGGTCAATTATTGTCGATTTTTATCATTTGCAGGTTTTCTCATTGGTATTTTTGGCCAAATCTTAGCCGAAACAATCGGCAGATAAAAAATTCCCAGTGAGAACGCATCATTAAAACAATAAAACATTTTGTCTCAAAAAATTTATTGAAAATAAGAATACATATTTGTTACAATTAATGAAAATAGACTAATTTTTTCTGAAGAAATCCAAAATTTTTAGATGTTTTTTAGAATTTAACGTCTCAGTAATGACAAACGATTCTAAGATGTTCAGTGAACTAAAAATAGAGTGACTTACATCATTTTTACTTTCAAAGTACCGTTTAAGTTGCGTAATATGGTGTGTTGCTTCGGTCGCACTCGGAACATGTATTTCTCCCGCAACTGATGATGCGTCGTCTTCATCATTCTCTTGTTTTTCATCATTGTCCTTAAGCACTTCAGCGATGATATCTGTATCGGTTATTTCACCACATACTGCAACATCTTCATCCACGTTGACAAAATCTTCATAAGAGATGGCAGGATCAGAAATGATGTCCCCCCAGCAGTCAACTGAAAGCAGCTCTTCTGTTAAATTGTCGTCTGTGTTTTCCTTCTTTTTTATGAAACCAGCTCTTTTAAAACAGTGTTTGATCGTTTCGGGTGTTACTTGGTCCCAAGCTTTCTTACACATTCGAGATGCTTGTAGAATGTCTAACTTTATTTTAAGGGTGTCGCAATCTTCCATCAATATGTTTTCAACCAAAAAACGTCTGTAAAAATGTTTAAAATTTTTTATGACACCCTGGTCCATAGGCTGGAAAACTGAAGTCATGTTAGCAGGAAAAAAAATAACTTTTACATTTTCCTTCAGTGGGATAGTGGTGTGTGCCGTACAATTGTCAATAAACAAAATAACTTTTCTTTTTTCTTTTATGAACTTTTTGTCTAATTTTTTCAGTCAGTTCTCGAAAAGATCAGTAGTCATCCAAGCTCTTGCGCTACTCACATATTCCACTGATTTTGACTTGACGTTCTTAAAACAACGCGGATTAGCCGACTTGCCAATCATCAGTAGAGGTAGTCTTTCTGATCCGTCCATGTTTGCACCAATTAGGAGAGTTACTCTTTCTTTACTTAGTTTTCCTCCGTGACATTTTTCATTTTTAAATGCTAGTGTTTTGTCAGGAGTGCATCCCGTCTCGTCAACATTAAAGATATCTCTTTCATCTATACCCTGAATCATCTCTTCCAATTTTTTTTTCCACTGGTTGGCTTCTTGCTGATTAACGGTCCCACTTTCTCCACAAATGGATTTGAAAGAAATTTTGTTGCGTTCTTTAAAGCCGTCGAGCCACCCTGTACTCGCCTTAAAATTATTTTTTCCCATTTCAATAGCAAATTGTTCAGCTTTGCTTCTTATAAGGGGACCACTCACGGGAATCTTATCCCTAGCTTGTTTGAACCATTTTAACACACAACTGTCTAAATTTGGATTTTCTGGCTCCATTAACCTTTTTCGATCTTTACCGCACGCACTTTCACTGTTGAGAATTTTTTCTTTATTCTTCAAGTAGGTGGATAATGTGTTAGGAGGAATTCCAAAGTCCCTGGCAATCTCAGATTTTTTCTTCGTCCCCTTTTCTACTTCTCTAATTGCCGCTATTTTTTCGGATAACGTTAAAGTTTTGTATGTTTTCGTATTACCATGCGACGACATCTTTACTCAATACGAAGTGACTTGACGTGATTTGCGGTGATTGCAATTGCAACGCCAACGCATCTCAACTGAAGGGGCGTGCCAGATGGGCTAGAATTTAGGTGCAGGTACGGGTACAATGTACAATGGCCTTGAATGCCTTGAAACAAGTGGCACGTTAGAACAGAAAAGAATACTACCTCTTTTAGCGGAAATTTCCAGCATGAAATTGGCATTTTTAACTTGTAGAAAAGTTCGAATTATCCAAAATATAATTCGAATTATCCACGACTTTTTAACATTACTTATATACGAAATGCTAGGGACCAGAATAAAAATTCGAATTAAAGAAGATTTCGAATTAACGAAGTTCGAATTAAGCAGGTTCTATTGTATTATATATAGTATTATATATAGTATTATATATAGTATTATATATGTATATTATTAAGTAAACATCACAAACCAATTTAGTAATTTCCATCATTTTTATGCTTTGAAAACTAAACACGAGCAAATATATAAATTTAGCAGGTAAAATTGTTCAATTTATTTAAATAATTAAAATATTAACAAGTATATTTTATTGCAGTGCTAATATCGTTTCTCATTCCAAAGCAAAAAAAAAAGCCGAAAAAACGCTGAAATTAGGGATGTTTTACTAACAGAAGTAGAAAATAATGCGCCAAGCCAAGGTAATGTTGCGCAAACGCTCAAAGACCAACATTCTGCTGCCTATAGGTATAAAATAAGGTTGGAAAAAAGAGAAGAACCATTATGTATACAGGCTTTTTGCGGTCTTCATGGAATAACATACGAAAGGGTTCGAAGGTTACAAAAACATATCTTTAATGGTGGATCAGCACCAAAGGATAAACGAGAGAATCATTCAAGTACACCAAATAAAACGGCAGAAAATGCTTGATTAAGAGCCATATCAAATATTTTGAAAACCGACAGTCCCACTATTCAAGAAGAAAAAATCCGAATTCCTACTACCTTCCTGAGACGCTTTCTATGAAAAAGATGTAGAAATCTTCGAGTTTCTAGTTTTGTGATTTATTATCGGATGTCGCTATACTGTCCATATTAAAGCCATTTTATTTTTGCAACTTTTAATGGAAAATATTTGATTGTGACGTTTGGGCGTTTGTACCAGTAGCTCTGATGATTCCTGTAAGGATAAAATACGTATAAGTGAATAATACAGTAGTACTATATGTAAAATCAAAGCTTAACTGTCTTTTCTCTTATTTCAGTTTTTACCACGAAATTTTTTTTACTGTAAGCTGTGTTTTATATTGTGGTCACATTGCAGCCAACTGGTTCATTGTACATAAAAACATTTATTTTGTGGTATTTGTAAACGTTATCCAATAATAAACAAATATTAAGTACACATATGCTTCTGAAACTCTTTTCGAAACTTAATCTAGAAATTTATAACGAACGTTTTCTTTTATAACAAATTCTGCTCTTTATTGAAACAATTTTTATATGAAATATTGAAAACCATTTTATAAAGATATTATATACATATGTGGACCCGCAATTTGTTCTAAATCCATTTTCCAAAAATAGCCCTGCGTAGACGACCTTTCAGCTTTCGTAATATCGTAAGTGCCATAGCAATAAGTTACTTATAGATATTGTCCATAAAAATGTAACTTAATGGTTATCTTTGCCGACCCTAATCCCGGGGTAAAGAAGAAGGGGTAAAAAGTATATCGAGAAATATTAACCTGCTGAAAGCCGAGAAATAGTTATAAGGTTTATGAAGGCGAACGTTATTTTTCCATTAGAGTAGTTTAGTTTTAATTGAGATATATTTGGAGAAGTAAATGGATTCTTAATACAATTTTATTTCTCTTTTTTACAGGGTAAGTTCAAATTGATGCATTGTAGGACTATGTTTCATAGTATTTTCTAGTGTTTAAGGTAAGTTTGCTCCGAATAAAAATTGTTAAAAATGTGTTATCAAAAATATCATATAGATAATAAGGAAACTTTAAACATTTTTAAATCCTAGCAGTTAGTCTCTAGTTTAACCCTTTGGGACCCAATTTTTTTGTGTTGTTACGATCTTGACTTTAATTAGATCTTTGTTTTGGTAACCATAGCAGGTTTTGTGTACCAAACCAAATCTTTACATTAAAAAATAAATAAGTAGTGGGATATATATGTCCCAATGGGAATGTTGGTTGGGATTATTATGTCCCGTAAGGTATATTGGGAGATTACGGCCACAAATAAATGAACACTTTATTTCAGAAAGATTTACAAAAATATGCATAAAAAATACTTCCATGTAACTTAATATGTGTGATATAATGTGAAACAATGTTTACACAAACCTACATCGCACATTGTGCAAATGGTTGTGGTTCTTCTTTCTTTACCCATACTTGAGAAATCAACACAACGCCATCTCTTAACAGTTTCAATCGGCATGTGGTCTCCTACATTTTTATTTCGTGATTCCTTTGAAGATCTACCTACACTTCTTTTTCTTGTGTAGTGGTTTTACCTTTAGAAATGAGATCTTCTATTAGCTTAAACAAAGTTTCCAAAAGGGATGTTTTCTTGCGTGTTCGATGTAAATCACAATATATTACCCAACTATTTACCACTGACACCATAAGCAATCGGTAGAAAACTGTTTTACACCATATACAGGATCGTCTATCCATTTGATACACTCCACTCATTTGGTCAGCCAGGTCCACACCACCCATAATTTCGTTGTATAAAGTAACAGCAGCAGGACAAGGAACGTCCACTTTGGTTCCACTTTTATTTTTCCTTTGAATAGTTGTACAACTACTTTTATGACAGTTTCTTAACAAGGATATTTGTTTGGTATCTTGCAATTTTGTGGCTAAGGTTTGGAACTCATTTGTTAGAAATACAGAGTCTCCTTTGTTCATTTTGCTTTTTATAGAAAACTCCTTAGACATGTTCCGTCTATTTGTAATGGCTGTACCAACTACAGTGAATTTAATAGTGTTCGCTAGACGTACAGAAATAAAAAAAAACCTGTCAAAAGCAACAACATTATCAATACCTATCGATTGACATAGCGTTTTCACTACTCTTTCACCTAGAGTTCCAACAGCTTGTTCAACTTCCTTTCCAGAGTAAACGTTAAAATCATATGTGTATCCTGTCTTAGAATCACATCTGCACCATAGTTTTATACCCCTTTTCACTGGTTTTAGAGGTACGTATTGTTTTAGGGACGACCGACCTTTGAACTTGACCATACTATCGTCGATTGATTGTCTAGTACTGTCAGTTCAATACTTCTGAAATGTGAACTTGAAACAGGAGAGCAGATCTTTTGCATAATATATCTTACTGAAATCTTCGGGTTTCTTTGGGCCATTAAAGTAAAGTTTGAAGTAGCACATTATTAGAGTACAACCAATAGTAATCATTACTTCACCAACATCAGTAAGCGGTACAGACTTTTCTTCCTTGCGATTATGCATTTTAATTCTCTCGTTTGTACAATCCGCAATAAAAATAAATAAATTTCGAGGGAATACTTTTAAGAAAATTTTTAGACGTGAAGAATTCATATTAATTGATTCATCAACTACACAAGGTATTTCAGAAGGAACAGCAAATCTGGGTCTATGATCAGCTGCGACTGATGTCCATACTCTTTTCTTTTTATTGATAATGACTTTCTTACCTTCAATTAAATCTTCCCATCTGGAAAGCATTCGTCTACTTCATTTTCGGGAGAATCAAATAAAGACATATTTATCAAGAATGATCACTGTCGTGGAATGGGTCTTATTTGTCGTCTTTTGAAGATATATTAGATTCTGCATTTATGTCATCGCATGAAAATATGTCGCTTATATTATCAGCCAGTTTTTACAATTTCTTTTGAATAAGCTTTCTTTTTCTTGGCATGCCGAAAAAAACCAATGGGATATAAAAGTCCCGTCCAACAAACCCAGTGGGACACATAAATCTCATAAGACACACTATATGTAAGGCAAATTTGCTTTATTGAACTGAGTTCGAAATAAAAAAACAGTCAAATATTGGTATATGACACATCAAATCAAACTACGTGAGCCGTATAGTATACATAATGTAAATTGCATGCCATTAAAAACACATGATATTGGGTTAGAAGTGCACAAGATGATACTTTACATACAAGAAGTTTGTTATTTTAAAATTTAATCAGTGATTGTTGATGGCAATTATTTAAGTCCCTTTTTAGACATGTGTGCTGGCCCGGTTGGCCATCGAATTGACACCTAACCACTTTATTCTGGCTAATACGTCAAATGATGAAATTATTTTTAATTTGACTCAAAAATTTAATTTTGTACAAGTTTGTCTCACCTACGTCATCCGTACCTTTCATTACTAAAACTTGGTCCTCTGCAAATACAAAATTATTAATTATTTTATAATTTAGGGTGGTTAATGTCTTAATATATAAAATAATATAAAATAAACCCTTATTTCTTGTCTATATACATTTTTAATAATATTGATCACCAGTCTTGCCAAACACCACCGTTTGGGAAAGTATGTACTTTTCATATTTTTACATTTAATATTTTTCTATTACGGTACTGTAATGTGATCTAATTCAATGCTGTATTCTAACGACTTTGTTAAAATATATTGCTTCCTGTTATTTCATAAAATTGTACTGGCTATCTCATTTATTATGTTTTAAGTACGGAGAATTTGGCTTTGTATTTTGTGTCACAAAGATAGAAACAAGTGTAAGGTTTCGTATTACCGTAACAATTAACTTAAATTATCGCCATTCAAAATCGTCCGACAATAGGGTTGATTTATGGCATGCTCTTGCCCACGAGCTGTTGACCACCCAACGGTCAGAGGGTGGTTTTTGCCCTAGTAACGATCTCAAGACATCTACTTCAATATACACTTTAACACAAGACAGTGAGCGAAACACATCTAGTTTGAACGGTCCTCGTCCCATCGAGGCCGGGCGGCCGTCCCGACGCGGTACGAGAACAAGATTCTTCTAGCTAAGAATTATACGACATCAATATTTCAAAGGGTAAGTCTATGTTCTTTGTACAGACAACAATAATGAGTAAGTCCAGTTAATTTCGTAATTTATTTACAATTGATAGTTGCTATTTTCGCTACTTTTATTTACAAACAAATATTGCCTTTTTTTCTTTATAATTATTTACCTAATATCATTTAACGAGCGACCTCTTAAGTTTTATCCAAAACAACCACAGTAAAACATTGCTATTAATTACAAGATCACTCTCTGCTCTCCCACTACTTAACTCTTTATCTTAACTTTGCTTTCAGAATTACCTGTCCAAATAACTTTGGAATATCAATACCTGGTAAGCAATTGATATATTACGAACTAACGTACCTATATTTCATTAAAGCAAAATGTAAAAGTCGTTATAAATAATTGAACACTATAAAGTTGATTAGTCGTTTATTCTCTTCAACATAATAAATAATATTGATCGATATTCTCACGACCACCAGATTTCCAGTTATATCTCGTTCACATTAATTGAATTTCTTGTCTAAACACCGAAGCCCTGTAAGCTAATTTTGTATGTGTATCTACTAATTTTATAAAGTAATTATTGTCGACTATCGATCTTATTATGGCATAAATATCCCTTTATGTATCCAGTCAGACTATTCACCGAAGCCTCCGGAAATTAGAAGTATCTTGGAGAAAGACTAACGACAAAATTGGGACAGTGCTGTTCGTGATAGTCATAAAGATATATCGTTAATAATAGAAGAGCTATAAGTTACATAAATAAATCAAAAACAATTTTAATTTCGTCTTATATTTTGTTATAAACTTTAGATACGAAATGAACTAAATATTGAGTGATCAATAAATTTGGATTTATATAAGATTTAAGTGATGCTATTATTTGCAAAACTTGCTCTTTGCTCGTAAGTGATTTTTGGGAAATCGAAAAAAAGAACAATTAACGGCTGAGTAGTGTTTAGCTAACAACGTACAGAATTATATTAATGTTTATTGGGGTTTTTAATAATAGAAATTAGAAGTTTAGCCAGCCTAAAATATTTAAAGACTAAAAAAAAAGTTTATTGCAAACTAGTTTTGCAAATAAATATATAGAATAATAACAAATCGTTAGGTATTTAGTTCAATAAAAGACATAAGGGAATTATTCATAAAAATAAAACTTTTAAAGAATCATATAAAGAAAATGTCTAAATGAAACAAAATATCAAAAACAGTCTCAATTAATCATGCTCTGATAAAAAAAACAGTTAAGTTCTGCATTTTGGCAATTTTCCAAACCATCAACGTTTTCTTCTGGTGAGGTAGAATCTGTGTTCAACTGTTCTTTGTAAAAATTTAGTTAAAGAAGGCTTCTCCAATTCGATTCATAATGTTAATCAAAGTCATCTTCAAAGAAAACTATTAATAGTCCCTTTATCCCCTTTAATTTTTTTTCCAGTGGTAATTTCTTATCAGCCATTGAAAAATGAAAAATATTTTTCTTACAAACGCTTTTAGCTTTTCCAACGTCATTTCGGTAATTGGATTCAAGTTGAACTTGAACATTGTTGCCTTTTTTTTAATAAACCGCTTTGCAGCTTAATAACGCATTTTTATGTGTCCAATGTTCACGTTGAGAACGCCTATGAATAGCTGTTCTGATGAGGCCTATTAGGCTTAAATGCGTATAAACAGATACATAGACGCTTTGTACGTAAAATCTAATCTTTACTGTCATTTTCATTTTATTCGATACTACTCTGTATGAGTACAAGAAACCAATTCGCTAAGGATTTCTGCTTAGTTGATTGAGACATGTCGTGGAATGCAAATTTTAGATTTCCCATATCTCTTTTAACATCTTTATCAACGTCTGTTTACCATGCAATTTTTAGAAGGTTCAGATTAAGGCATAAATCTGAATTGGTTTCGAAAACTATTTTACGGATTTATTATCAGATGTCGCTATTGCGTCCATATCGAAGCCATTTTAATGTTGCTTCTTAAAGACAGAAAAGATTAATTTTTCGCGTGGAGAACGCCTATGAATAGCTGTTCTGATGAGGCCTATTAGCCCGAAATGCGTATAAACAGATACATAGACGCTTTGTACGTGAAATCTAATCTTTACTGTCTTTTTCATTTTATTCGGATCTACTCTGTATGAGTACAAGAAACCAATTTGCTAAGGATTTCTGCTTAGTTGATTGAGACATGTCGTGGAATATAAATTTTAGATTCCTCATGTCTCTTTTAACATCTTTATCAACGTCTGTTTACCTTGCAATTTTTAGAAGGTTCAGAATAAGGCAGAAATCTGAATTGGTTTCGAAAACTATTTTACGGATTTATTATCAGATGTCGCTGTTGCGTCCATATCAAAGACATTTTAATGTTGCTTCTTAAAGACAAAAAAGATTTATTTTTCACGTTGAGAACACCAATGAATAGCTGTTCTGATGAGGCCTATTAGGCCGAAATGCGTATAAACAGATACATAGACGCTTTGTACGTGAAATCTAATCTTTTAATAATCTTTTATGTTGCCCTACCCAACGTTATCACGCGAAAAACAAGTAAAACTACATAAAAAATCAAGCGATTGTCGCAGAAGTATAAAATAATAAATTTTAATAGGGTAAAGTAACCGAAATTGTACCATCGCCAATATTGTACCATCGCTGTATTTACACTTTATAGGGAATCCAGAGCGCTCTTATGTTATTTATTCGAACTAGTCACTTTCTAGAGTTGAGAGCTGAAGTTTCACAACGTTCACATTTGTCTATTTTGTTTTATCGAATTACAAGAAAAGTATGTATTTAGGTGTATAAAACTGAGTTGTTTCCCTTTGCTGGGGCGTTTTTAGGTTAGGATTGTAGTTTATTTACGCAAAGTGCAAGTTTCCCATAGTGTACTACGCCGAATTGCCTATATTATACCGGTACAATTTTAGATAACACCTATTATTTGGGTATTTAATATCTACTTATTTTCAAAAATAAATAAATAAATAACACACACCGTTTTTGTGTGTTTTGGATGCCCAAAGGAAAATATGGGAAATGGAATCTAAACTACATGAGCCAGGCTCTTCAAACATTTCGTAGTGGAGAGGTGAGATTAAATGAGTACTGCAGGCAGTATGGAGTCCCTAAACCTACCTTGCTCCGTCATCTTAAGGGACCAATGTCCAGAAAAATAAAGAAACGAAGGCTTTTGGTCGTGGCAGTGTGTTACCAGCAGCAGTAGAGAGGGAGCTAGTTGATCACATTTTAAAACTGGAGACGTTGATGTTTGGCCTCACGATCAATGATGTTTGACGACTTGTATTTGAAATAGTGGATAGAAATCAAATACCACCTAATTATAATAAAGAATCACAAATGACAGGAAAGAAGTGGTTTTATGCTCTTAAAGCTCGGCATAAGGATATAATCTCACTGAGAGAACCTCAAGCAACGTCCATAATGCGTGCAAAAGGATTCAATAAAAGGAATGTTTACGCCTTTTTCGACCTTTTGGAAAAATTTTTGATGAGAATCAATTTGACGCAACTCGCATATTTAACGTTGATAAAATGGGTGTCAGTACTATGCAGAACAAATGCCAAAAGGTTCTCGCACAAAAAGGTAAAAGGCCAGTTGGGTCAGTGTCCAGTGGAGAACGTGGAGTCAACACGAGAGATGTATGCTTTGCGAGTGCTTCAGGAATTTACGTATCACCTAATTGTCTTGATACTTAGCAAAGTCATTGTCTTTGCTAAGAGACACTAATTGTATCCGAACGTCTGCGGTCCCTCCGGTGAGTACCGATCGCACAAGGATAGAAATTATTTTTATTTATTAATTTTTAATAAACGACTCCTCTGACGGAGGGCAGCAGCGACCGACAGTACCAAGTTAAGGTGTATAGTAAATTATCCTAAAAGATAATCGCATTTCGTGATACGCCCATTTCAAATCGCAGTGTGCTTGAACTGCTAAAACAGCCTTAAAAATAAAAAAAACTGTTCCTAATTCGCCAAAATACAACTGTTTAATCGTTTGACTAATTATAGACTACTGAAAATTTGTTTCTTTAACACAGTTATTATTGAAGTAGCGTGTTTGTCACGTGAACCAACCGGCAAGATTCATTGGTGGTAGAGCAAACAGTCAGTTTTGCAGGTAAACATTCTAAGCCAAGTACGAGATCTGCAAATAACTGTTGTCTTCTCGACAGCATTTGTAGGCTAAAGAACAAATTTTGGAAAATTCTGATTATATCATTCGATTCCTATTTAAAATTGAAATAAACTTATCAACAAAATAATTGTTAAAATTTTTGTTGATTAGCGAGTTTTGCAAATAATGGCTTCAAATGTAATTCACACATTTAAAGGGCTTGACATATTTTGATTAGTAGTAGGGTCGGTCTGTTTAAATTTATTTAATTCATAAATCTATCTAACGATTCCATAATCATAGGTAATTCATTAAAGAAGATTTAAAAATTATCTAGCTATTAAGTTTCGTACCGAGCTAAATTTATCCCTATAGTGGTTTAATCTCCCTATCGATAATGTTCTGGTTTGAAAAGTTCAATAAACAAACTTTTTGTCAAATATTTTTATAGATATTTTGTATTAAATTTTAAGACGATCTTATCTTTCTAACTTGGTGTTAGACTTCCGCTACATTATTTCAACCGATTTTCCATGTTGCACTTTACAAAAAATATAAACGATATTTTTTTATTTGATTGAATAACACAACAATTACAAATTTAACCCAGGTTGAGTTGTATTAGTTTAAACAAAGTAGCATTCTACATTTCCACGGTGTCAACAAAGACTAACTGATTGTTCTTTTTTATTTAAATCAAGCTTAAATACGTTCTTTGTGTTACTTACACAATGTCACGCATGTGTAAATACTTGATATTTTTCTATAACAAAATCTACTTTTGTATTTACCAATATTCTTTTTAACATCACGTTTTGGCATTGATCTAAATCCAATCCGGTACGTCTAATACCAAATGTCCTCCGCGGCATCACTGGGTAGCGCGTGTCCAAAGTATCCCATTTTTAAGACTATCGTTCATCCTGTCCTTTAACTCAGATTATCCTTAAGCAAACCATAAGTTATAGTGGCTCTGAGGACCGCTGTGATGTGTAGATAATTTTTGTAACCTCCACAATAATTTAATGGGGTTAAATATTACTATCTAGGTGACCAGTTTATATCATCCTCCACTTGAAATGACCATGCCCTTAAATCGTTTGTACATAATCGTGATTGTGGCATGAACTGTGAAGCACGTAGCGCTAAAGAAATTGGTAATCATCTACCTATAGTCGTTATTTAGATTCTATGAACAACGTAGCTCCAATGGCGATACAGACCAAATTGAGCCTCCTCTAAACTCAGCTCCAACCTTGACGGTTCCACGCCGATCTTACCGTCTCCAGGTTCTTACATCTAACAAATTTCATCAAGTGTTAAGTTTCATTTCAAGTTTAACAAATTCTGAAGTTGGTATCTTTTTGGACAGTTGGTAGGTTTATTCGTCAGGGTGCATTTTATCCCCGCTATGATTTAATGTATATGCCGAATATATAATTAGAGCTTGTCTTGAAGATCGCCCTGAAGGTGCCAGGGTCAATGGAATCATCATAAACAATATAAGATAGGTTGATGACACCGTGGTATTAGCAGAAACAGCAGACCAACTAAAAATATTAATGAACATATTATCAGAAGAAAGTCACAGGCTGGGCTTGAACATTAACTTTTTCAAAACCAAAATTCTGTTATTTTACAAAAACTCCCCATTAACAAGTTACACCTAACATACAAATAAATGGTATCACCCTTCAGAGTTCCCAAAGCTTCATATACCTGAGCAGAGGGTCAAATAGTCAAATAATTCACTCAAAAATAATTAGAAAACGCATTAAAGTAGCAAGATCTGGTTTCATGAATATGCGTAAAATGCACTATAACTCCAATCTATCAGTCTTAATAAGACTGAGAACGCTAAAGTGTTATGTGTGGTTTCTATTACTATATGGTTGTGAGACCTGGATATTAAAACAGTATGACAACAAATTAAATTCATTTGAAATGTGGATGTACCACCGAATGTTAACAATAAGCTGGACGAGCAGAACTACGAATGAAGAAGACTGAGAGTGAACACACACCCTTATCTGGTCAATACTATTAAAATTAGAAAGACGCCATATCTAGGACACATATTGCACCATAGAAATTTTGAGCAGCTCCAGGTACTATTAGAAGGCAAGATTGAAGGTAAAAGGGGCATAGGACGAAAGAAAAAACCTTGGCTACGAAACATCAGAGACTGGACCCACACAAGCGGAAAAATTAATTCATTAAACCCAGAACAGAGAGAATATTGCCATATTGATCGCCAACCTCAACAGAAAAGGCACTTAGGAGGAGGAGGAGGAGGTAGGTTTATGGCTATACTTCGATCCCCATACTTCGTATTCGTTAAATTCATATTTTCCTTAGGATTTTTGTTTCAAAGACTTGTAGGTTTTTTTGTGTTTTCTGTAGTCACCCACATCTTGCATCCCTTAGAATGTATAGAGCCTAATTTTCGATCTTCAGTGTGTGTTTTTAGAGCAGAGTACATGGGCGAGTGTGAAATAGGCTTTGTTTCCTTTTATTATTTTTCTTAAAACTCCTTGTTTTTCTTTTCCATTGGTGCTTAATATAACTCATAGAATTGTGAAATTTTTAACAGTTTCAATATCGTCCTCCAACTAAATTGTGCTTCTGTTTCTAAATGTTGCCTAAATAGATGGCAATCCCTATTGATTTTTTTGTTAGGAGATTGCTTTTCTAATATTTACCTGTCTTATCACATACTTGAGAGACAAGTTAAATAATGTCTATACTAGCCCGTCTCCTTGATTTAATCATTTGACTATTAAAAAATTCTTAGTGAGCTTATTTTGTATTGTGAAGTTTCTGTTGATGAATACGTTGTTGCCTTTGCTATCGTATGTATTTTTGGAGGATGTTAAAGCTATGCAATATTTGATATGATTTGTGTCTATTAATTACGTCGTAGCATTGTTTGAAATCCAACTTTGTATAATTGCATGGGTGAATTACAGGATTTATTTAAGTCTTGTCCTATTATTTTAACACACTATTCAATACTACTAAAACTATTTATAGAACTAAATTCGTCTGCTTCAAAAACATAGTTACTGTCCATTTCGCCTAAACTATCGTCCAGCTCTGTTTCAGAGATATCAGCATACTGCCAGAACAAACTGGGTTTGTTATGTTACTTTTGTTTGTGTATTTTGGAACAAACACTACAAGCCACCAAAATTATTCTACAATATATCAGCCACAGAGTAAACAGAGAAGACTAGAATAGCATTTGTTAAATCAGCTAGCAAAATTAATTAATTAAGATCCATGATATGCATCTAGATCTGCCGTCTTCGGTTTATGTATTTTCGGTTCTTCTTTACATGGTAGAATCTTAAACGCTGATAGAAACATCACTTACACAGCTAGATGCTTTTTAAATGAGGTGCTAGAGAAGAATATTAAAAATATACTGGGTAAATCGTGTAAGAAAAAGAATTTAAATTGACAAAGGTCTTTTCTGCTTAGAGGTGTAGATCTCTTCAAAACCATACATTTATACTGTTTATCGAAAGTATTAAAATATTATACAGTGCTTTTCAGATAAAACTATCCACCTTAAATAACTTTTGAACCTCTATTTTTTTGGAAAAACGCAAAAACACTTCAAAATATATCTGAAGGGGGAGGCATAATATCATATTTAAGGTTGCTGGAAAATGCACCCTCACACCCCCTGTATCAACTCTTTATTTTTTTTAATTACTTCCCCCTTTTTATTTCATATTTGGATTCTCCTTTTTGTACTGATTTCATAAATGTATAATACATGATACCTGAAGTGATTAGTTTATGAGAAAAGTAAATACAAAAGTAAGAAAATTGGATTGAAAAATAATTATTTTTTAACAATTTTATTACACACATTTAGAACAAACATTTCACTACTAAAAGTTTTTACAATGATTGTTCAAAATTACTGCTTTTAACTTCCATACAATAGTACAATCTATTTTTAAATTCTTCTCTGACATTGTTTTTAAATACTCCTATAAGAAGAAGTCTAGGGGTGTTAAATCCGGTGACCTAGGTGGCCAATCGATCATCTGTCGTCTTTTGTCATCATCATGTTGAAATACAACCAAATCATCGGAAAGGATATCATCATTTTCTACTATTGCTCTAACGATCAACCACTTGCCTATATAATTCAAAATACGATGCACCATTTAAGTTTCCAGTGATAAAGAAGGGTCCGATAATATGATTACGTAGGATACCATACCATACGTTTAACCTTTCAGGATGCTGTGTGTGAAATTCGCGTACAATATGTGAATCACTCTCAGCCCAGTATCGGCAATTTTATCTGTTCACCGAACCGTTAAATAGAATGAGCTTTCATCCGAGAAGCAAATATTGTTTAACAATTGTGGATTATTAATGATGCATTGTATCATGAATTCGCAACATTCGGGACGACGATCAAAATCTTCTTCATTTAACTCTGGTACTAATTTAATTTTATATGGATAAAACTTAAATTTATAAAGGACTCAGAAGGCTGTAGAAGATGAAACACCGATTGCTCTGCTTATTGTTGACAGTGACTGTGATTGTTAAGAGTCTAAGTTAACTTGTCCTAAAACAGCTACTTGGATTGCTTTTTAATTTACAAGTTCCTGTCGGTTATGTTTTTAGTTGCAATCTGACCCTCTTGCTCTAATTTTTTCTGCATTAGTTCAATCACACACTTATGAGTTGCATGTCTATTGTGGTGTGTTTCATTAAAAATTCTAGCAGCAGCTCTTGCACAATTATTATTTTTGTAGTATAAACCTACAATTTCGATTCTTTCTTGCAAAGTGTACACCATTTCAGCGATCAAATTGCACACGTATCAAAATAAGCTGTTACTTACAAGTTATAACAAATTGTCGCTATTAACCGATTAAAACAAATGTAAAAATGATATCGAAAACCTTTGATAAAACTTGAATAAAAAGTGAATTTTTTTGTTTCTTGGTTTTTGAAGGTACTGCAAATAGTACGGTTAAATATTTAAAGAGTTTAAATTATGTTACAACCTATTTTGTTAGAGGCAATTAAGGTGAGAGAGATACTGTCTTGTTAACAGGAAAATTGTCTATCGGATAAACTAACTACTTCAAGCCACAGGTATTATACATTTTTGAAATCAGTACAAAAAGGAGAATCCAAATATAAAATAAAAAAGGGGGAAGTAATTTAAAAAAAATAAAAGGTTGATACAGGGGGTGAGAGGGTGCATTTTCCAGCAACCTTTAATATGATATTATGTCTCCCCCTTCAGATATTAATTGACGTGTTTTTGCGTTTTTCCAAAAAATTAGAGGTTCAAAAGTTATTTAAGGTGGATAGTTTTATCTGCAAAGCACTGTATATCAATTAATAATTGTGGTCATAAAAATATTTTTCGAATTTTATATGCATATAATAAAAGAAAAGTTTTAAAAATCACAACAAATATGAATATTCATGGCTTAATGAAACAAGCACTGGATCGATTTTTTTGCCCCTGAGCGTATTTATAAAAATTATATAATCCTTCTCACAACAACCCTCACCATAAACTTTTTAATCATATCAAACGACACTGCTTTTTGTTTTGAATTATTTATTTAGAAAAAATTAAATCTTTTCCATTCCAACGTAATATGCAACCACCTCTAACCTTTCACGCACTGACTTTATTTTTTCTACCTTTACGTGAATCGTCGGCCACAAAACTTCTTTTATTTTATATTGTTTTATTACTCTTATTTGCAGAAGCATACGTGAGAGTAGGGATTGTCCAGATAGACAGATATATGGCTCCTTTTATTGACCAAACTTCATTTTCTCCATTCTGCAAAGAGTTCTGGCTGCCAGGATGCGATTATTTGAAATTGTCTTTTTCGTTTGACGGGAATTTCGAAAGGAAGCTTGAAAGGGACGCTTGTTTTTATGTTGAAAGTTTCACTGGTATTTTTCTAAACATTCTTTAGTCAGTTTTATACATAGAATTTAAAAATAATCATTAATAAATAATGTTTCTACAGAGAATGTTTCTATATATATATATATATATATATATATATATATATATATATATATATATATATATATATATATATATCTATATATATATATATCTATATATATATATATATATATATATATATATATATTTATATCTATATATATATATATTATATATATATATATATATATATATATATATATATATATATATATATATATATATATATATATATATATGTATATATATATATATAATATATGGAATACAACCGTTAATTATTTTTTTTTATTATTGAGTTAATGCCTCGACAACTAAGATCATTGGCATGGTACAGTCAGGTACCTAGTGTAGTGTGTGTGTGTGTGTGTGTGTGTGTGTGTGTGTGTGTGTGTGTGTGTGTGCGTGTGTGTAGAGTAATTGTCTTGATACTTAGCAAAGTCGACGTCATTGTCTTTGCTAGGAGACGCTAGTTGTATCCGAACGTCTCCGGTCCCTCCGGTGAGTACCCATCCCACAAGGATAGAAATTATTTTCATTCATTAATTTTTAATAAACAAAAATTTCTCCACCCAGATGAGATTCGAACTCACGACCTTTAGGTTTAAAGGTAAGCGCTCTTACCACTAAGCCACAGAGGGGGTTTAATTAAATTTAAAATATATTCAATAGGTGAATTGCAGAGGTTTGATCGATCAATTATTGGCAAATGAAAAATGACAGCTACTTCATTAGCTTACTAGAATACGTTTCGCTTTTATTATTTTTTATTATTTCTGGAGGCCAGTTGCTTATGCTTAAGTAATATTAAGAATATAAGTAAACAACAGGGTTCATACGTAAAAAACAAATTGTAGGTTTATGTGATGTTCTGAAAACTCATTTCTTGTTATAGTTTTATAGATTTATTTTATGACTAGAGACATAGTCCATTGGCCTATTATGTTTTGAGTTATTAATTAATTTTTTAAACAATTGTTATTTGTAGAACCCGTAAAAACAATAAAATCTTAACTTCTATTGACTTACATATAAGTACGTACCTACATTAAATTTTTTTAAATTTTATTTTTTTTATTTTTTTTTTCATTTTTTTTTTATTTTTTTTTTATTTTTTTTATTATTTTTTTTTATTTGTAGTTTTTTTTTACTGGAAAATATATGGTTTTGCTGATTTATTACATACGCCTAGGGGTCTATCAAGGCGATTTGCACAACACAAAATTAGACCACGGATAGAAAGGTTAACAACTGGGTTAAAACAAAGGACTTATATAACTAACTTTTTAGGTTTGAGATATATACACTGTTACCATAATACATTTAGAAATTCAATTTCATTTCACGTACGTGGCGAAAAATTATTTCATAAATATGCAAGTTATTGGTTTTTATTAAATCTGATAAATTAAAAGGTCTTTTAATAAGAATTTTTCCTTATTGATATACTCGTATATTTTTATTATAAATTGGTTGATACATCGTGTATTTAATGAGCAATTTAAAACTAAATGCTCAATTGAGCCTTCTTCGCCACATTCGCAAAATGGAGTTTCAGCTAAATTAATTCTGAACTTATGTAACGGAGAGAGCATGGTTTAATCTTATTCTACATAGTATTCTAATCATATCTTTATTAAAATTTGAGTTTATGAACCACGTTGAGGACTGTATTTTTGGTTTTATATCTTTATAATATAATCCTTTGTTGAATAAATTGTACATTGTTTGCCATGCATTTAACATTTTTTTCCTTAGATGAGAATTTAGATCCTCAATTACACATTTATATTCTGATTCTTTAGATGGTTCATTATATTTAGCAATTTTGTCTACTATTTCATTATTTAATATTCCACAATGAGCTTTTATCCAACAAAACATTACATTAGATCATCTTAATTTCATTGTACCCACCAGGTTTATAATTTCAGATAACACATAATCAAATCCAATATTGTTATATTTAGAAATATTTTCAATTTTTTGTATTGAACTTTTACTATCAGAGAATATAACGTAATTAGATTTTGTTCTTAAGAAATTACTAATGTATTTAAGTGCTTCTAATATTGCTATTAGTTCAGCGGTATATATCGAGGTTTTAATATTTAGATCTACTACTGTACTAAATTTTCGATCTGGATCGTAAAAGGCAGATGTAACCTTTAAATCTGATTTAGATGCATCTGAAAAAATATATGAGTCATAGGGGGACTAAAATGACATAAAAGAGAACTCCTTCCCATCAACCCCCAAGGCTTCACCCAATATAACCAAAAAAGTTTAAATTTCAAACCCCTACTTGAAATACATTATTGAAAAGATGGTATATCAAATACCATATAAAAATAATATCCAATGTATAATGATAATTATATAGGGTGAAGCAATAATTGTGAGACTTTGGTTTAAATGGAATATTTAATGATATTTTTGTTGATTCTGTTGATGACCCTGTATAATTATAGTTTAATAATTATACAGGGTGTTAATATCAGCCGGTTTACTATGACTTTTGTATGTGTAATGCTTTCTCCAGGACTATTATTTTCAACGATAAGTGCCAGTCAGAATTATTTTGAATAATTATTTTTTTAAATAAAAACTTAATTTGCTGTTTTTGCAAAACAAGTTCTGTCAAATTCAATAATTTTTTGTTTATTTGAGAATTTTAAATTTCATTAATTTTTACCATTTGTAAGATCAGTACTGTCATTCAGCTGTAATTGTCACGATGGTTTACAGTAAACCTGAACGCCTGGATATCATTTTACATTGGCCTCCCAAAACCCGTGTTATTTACGAACAGCTTAAATATTTTATGAAAGACATCCAAAATAAAATGTAAGTCACGTGTACGCTTGCGATTTAGTTAAAAAGTAAAAAAAAAACGGGATCAGTGCAAAATAAAAAATGGGATGTCCCAAGATTACTTAATGAAGCATCCCACATTGTGGTCCTTGGAAATTTTGCAATAGAGCCTACTGCATCAACATCAAGTATCTGCAATGACACGACTTTACATGAGTCGGTTAAAAAGGTGTTAAAATTACATAAGTTTTACCCGTACAAAATATGATTTCTTCAAGAACTAGGCGATGATGATCCAGATCGATAAATTGTGTTTTGTGAACTCATGACAGAAAGAATTCACCTTGAACCGAGAATGTTAAAAAATATTTGTTTCACTGTGGACTATAGTTTTATGCTAAATGGTAATGTAAATAAACAAAACTATCGGCACTAGAGTGATGCAAACCCGCATCGATTCAGAGAAGGTCACATTTAATATCCTGAAAAACTTACTATTTGGGCAGGAATATTAAGCGATGCTATAATTGGCCCCTTGTTTATACCAGGTAATTTAAGTGGGGACGCTTATCTCGATATGTTGGAAACACTATCGAACTTTTAATTGTGCATGAATTAGATAACCAAAGGAACGATCATGGAAACCTAGCTCTAGACGAAGATTTGCTACACTTCCAACAAGATGAAGCACCTCTTCACTATGCAGCTCCAGTTAGGCACTGGTTGGATACTAGTTATCCGAACACATAGATTCGGAGAAGAGGGCCTATTAAGTGGCCACCGAGGTCACCAGACTTACCGCCACCTTATTTTTTTCTATGGGGTTACCTCAAGTCAGTTGTTTATAAAACTCAACCTCTGTCACTTGCGGAATTGCGAGAAAAAATTACGCAAGCATGTCAAGCATTCAGCTATAGTTTTCACGATGGTTTTTAGTATACCTGAACGAGTGGAGATCATTTTCATATTTGCCTCCCTGAACTAGTGTTATTAAGAACAGCTCAAATATTTCATGAAAGGCATCCGATTAAAAATGTAAGTCAAAATAAAAGGAATGCCCCAAGATTACTGAATAAAGCATCCTAAATTGAGATCCTTGGAATTTTTCCAATGGGCTTACTGCTTTAACTTGTCAAGTATTCTCTATAACAGGACTTTCACATGAGTTGGTTACAAAGGTGTTAAAATTATATAACTTTAACGCGTACAAAACACAAATTCTTCAAGAAGTAGGGATGATGATCTAGACCGACGAATTGAGTTTTTTTAACTCATGAAAATACTCCGACGTATATTAGGCAGAAGTCTGTTGGATAGGAAGAGAAGCGAAACCATAAGAGTAGCATACAATATAGAAGACACAAATGGATAAGTAACAAAACGAAAACAGGAGTGGAACGAACACATCAGTAAAATGGCAGAGGATAGAATAGTACGAATAGCACGAGATAAGTCACCAAAAGTACGAAGTATTAACTAATCAAGAAAAAGATGGTGCTGCAATTTAAACAATTTAGGAGGCTGGTATTGGAAAAAAATAGGCTTTAAAGCCTACATACTAGAAGGAAGAAAAATAACTCATGACTAAAAGAATTTGCGTTTAACCTAGAATGTTAAAAATATTTGTTTTACTGATGAATGTACTTTAATGCTAAATGCTAATGAAAATAAACAAAACTCTCGTCCATTCAGAGAGGGTCACACTCAATATCCTGAAAATCTTTTTTGAAAAAATACTTGGGCAGGAATATTAGGCAATGCTATTATTGGCTCCTTGCTTATAACAGGCAACTCAAGTGGCGATATTTATCTCGATATGCTGGAAAACACCATCGAACCTTTAATTGTGCATGAATTAGAGAACCAAAGGGACGATCAAAGCAACCTAGCTCTAAACGAAGATTTGCTGAGCTTCCAACATGATGGAGTACCTCATCACTGTGCAGCTTTATTTAGGCACTGGTTGGATACTATGTATCCGAACAAATGGATTGAAAGGAAAGATTATATTAAGTGCCCACTGAAGTTACCAGACTTACCGCCACCTGACTTTTTTCTATGTGGTTACCTCAAGTCAGTTATTTATAGAACTCAACCGTCACTTGGGGAATTGCAAGAAAGAATTACGCAAGCTTGTAGTGCTATTACTAGAACACCAATTGCCAAAGTTCGTGCAGAATTTAAAAAAATGCTGAGCATTTACTTTGTAAATTTGTAGTTTATCAAAAACGTCATTAAATTTCCCATTTAAACCAGAGTTTCACCATTATTGATTTACCCTTTATAATTATTATTTAGGTCATTGGATAGCATTTTTTATAGTCTTTTCTATGAAGCAATACAAGTAGAGATTTGCAATTTGAAATTTTTTGGTTGTAGTGGGTGGGGCCTAGGGGGTTGATGGGGGTGAGTTCTCTTTCATGTCACTTTAGTTCCCCCTTACTATCCCAAAAACGGTTTCAAGGATTTTTCGATATCAGCTTTTGTTTGTGAGATATAGCCCGTTGTAAGTTTTAAAATTGACACACTGTATAGTAGAAATTGACTTAGTTGCTTATAAAAATGGTGTTGCCTGAGAGCAACAAAACAAGATAGCGGTTAAAAATTGTACAAAAAACTAAAAAGATAAATACATTACAAATAGTACATGGGAGAAAAAAATATGACATATAATATTTGTCAGAGAGGAAGGCAGAAAAAGTAATGTTAATATACTATAAATGATGGCCTTTTAATCAAAATAAACACCACAAATACTTGAGGGACTATATGACAAACAACATCCGAGTTCAGGCTAGATGAACATTGACTATTACATACAGAGACTGAACAAAGAGGCTGTATAATTTTTATGACTCACTTAATTTCAAAATAAATGAAAAACCTTTATGTATCCTTTATATTTATTTCATAAATCACTTGTTTATGTTATAAACTATTTGTAAGTCATTGTGGTTAATATATGAAAGCATAAATGCAGAAATACACCATCTCTGCCAAGACACACACACCGACTGTCTCCCTTATTGCCGTTCTAATAAGCTCTTAAGCAAATAGTTTTCGTGATTTGCTTGCTCTAGAGCTCAAAGTAATTTACGTAACTGTTGCTGTTGGTGAAACTTTGCAATATTATTGCGCGGCTTCCTGATTAAATTTCTTTAGCATCTACTCTTTTCATTTCACAGTTCTTAATAGCATGAAAAATAGGTTTTTTATTATATAATATAAATTATATAATTATTATATATATAATTATATAATTAAAGCGATAGATTAGGATTTAATGGAATATAAACTAACAAAAGATAATAAATATTATTTGACGTAGTCAATGTTTTTTTATTGGTCTTTAATTACTATTGGACATTCTCGTAGTGAAACAAGAATGGTTCGAATGATGTGTCAAAAAAATTTTTTCATTATACCTCCTTTTTCTCCTTCAACTGTCAGTAGTATAGTTTCTTCTTCTTCTTCAAGTGCCCTGTCCGTTGCGAACGTTGGCTATTAACATGGCAATTTTGATCTTGTTTGCGGCGCTTCTGAATAGTTCGACCGATGTGAGCCCGAACCACTTCCGCAGATTTTGGAGCCACGAGTGTCTTCTCCTGCCTGGCCCTCGCTTACTGTCTATTTTTCCCTGGACAATCAATTGTAGCAGACGGTACTTATCGTGTCTCAATATGTGGCCTAGATATTCAAGCTTTCTTTGTTTAATTGTATTCACGATTTCTTTCTCCTTTCCGATTCTTTGGAGTACCTCTATGTTGGTGACATGTTCGGTCCAGGATATACGAAGAATGCGTCGGTACACCCACATTTCGAATGCTTCTAGTTTTCTCGTTAGCGTCTCCGTCAGCGTCCAGGCCTCCACGCCATACAGCAAGATCGGAAAAATGTAGCATTTAACTATACGTAGTTTTAGGGGAAGAAACAAATCCTTGCTTATGAGGAGCCTTTTTCATATTGCTAAATGCTGCTCTAGCTCGCTCTATTCTCGCCTTAATTTCTATGGTCTGTTCCCATTTTGCATTTACGTTGGTGCCAAGGTACACATAAGATTCTACATGGTCAATTAATATGTTACTTATCCGTAATTGTCGAGCAGGTTGTTGCTTTTTGCTTATCAGCATCCACTTTGTCTTCTTGAAGTTGAGGCTCAGGCCGTATTCCTCACTAACTGAATAAAGTCTTTCCATTACTTGTTATAATTCGTCTATGGTACTGGCAAGGATCACCGTGTCGTCGGCGTATCTTATATTGTTCGTTAACTCGCCGTTTATTTTAATGCCCTCATTTGCATTTTCCATACATTTGTTAAATATTTCCTCGGAATACATATTGAATAGGAGTGGGGATAATATACACCCCTGACGGACACACCTTTTGATCTGCACGCTTTCAGTGAGTTCGTTGCCAATTTTTGCTCTTGTTGTTTGACCCCAGTATAGGTTTGCCACAATTCGAATGTCCTTGTCGTCAATACCTGTCTTTCGCAGAATACCTATCAATTGTTCATGATTGACATTGTCAAATGCTTTTCTAAAATCTACAAAGCACAGATACACGTCTTTATCAACGTCTCTACACCGTTGTATAAGCACCTGGAGAGCGAAAATTGCTTCTCTAGTTCCAAGTGCTTTCCGAAAACCAAACTGCGATCTATCAATATTTGACTCACATTTATCATATTCTTCTGTGAATGATCTTAGTGAACGCTTTAGTGACATGATTGATCAAGCTTATGAGCCGGTAGTCATCACAAATCTGGGCATTTGGTTTCTTCGGGATTGTAATAAATGTTGACTGTAGCCAGTTCTCCGGGATTTTACCGCTATTATATATGTTGTTAAAAAGTACAACTAGATTGTCAAGGAACTGTTTGTCTGATTTACATAGGAACTTTAATATTTCGCAGGGTACATTGTCCGGACCTGCTGACTTATTGTTTTTTAGTGCTGCAATGGCATCTTCTATCTCCGATTTAAGAATTGAAGGTTCTGTTTCTCCTTCTCCATATAGGTGATGATCAGTCCTGTTAGATGCAAATAATTTTTCTATGTATGATTTCCATGTTTTTAAGATCGTTGATGGCTCCGAGATAAGATTTCCATCGCTATCTTTTATGCTGTTGGGTGACTTATTGAATTTCCTCTTGTTTGTCATCGATTTTATTTTCTTGTGCATATTGTAACTGTCGTATTTTCGTTCGTATTGTTCTATTTCCCTGCATTCGTTGGAAAACCATTTTTCTTTGGCTTCTTGAATTTTCGTTCTTATGGTTTTGTGGATCTGCTGGTATTTTTCTGCATTTTTATTCTTGAATTTACGTCTTTCATCCATCATATTCATTATCTCATCAGACATCCATTCTTTCTTTTTTCGTCGGTCTCGCTTTAATAGAGTCGCGCATGTTGTTTGGATTGCTTCCCTCGACTTATCCCATCTCTCTATTATGTCCGACGTGTTCTCGTTAATGTCCTTTATTTTCTTTCCTAGTTGTTCTCGTACTTTTATTTCGGTTTCTGGGTTAGTGAGTTTTTTAATATCGATTGTGTTTAAATTAGATCTTTTCTCGAGCCGTTTTACTCTCATTACCATTCTGCATACCAACACATTGTGGTCCGTAGGAACATCGGCACCTGGGTACGTTTTTGATGATTTTATCATGTTTTTATATTTTGTTGGTACTGCTATATAATCTATCTGATTTCTAATGATGTTGTCAGGTGAGTCAGCGAGGGATTTCCATGTGTAAAGTCGACGTTTGGGGTGCTTGAAGAGTGTATTACTTAACAGCAGGTTATATTCCAGGCAGAAGCATGTAAGTCTATCACCTCTATCGTTTCTCTCCCCTAGGCCGAAGTTTCCCACGATCTCATTCACCTTGCCTCTGCCAACCTTTGCATTGAAATCTCCCATCACTATTGTTACTTCATGTTTTTTTGTCATTTTCATCAGACTTCCCAGTTGTTCGTAGAATTCTTCGCTGGTTGCCTCATCTTTATCTGCCGTTGGCGCGTATAGTTTAGTACTGCAATTTCATTTCTTTATAAAAGGTATGCCAAATAGCATATTATTTATCTAACGATGCTTTATTAACCTCTTCTTGATTTATCCTGTTCGTATATTGGATTATTTTACTCAATAAAATTCTCAGCAAAATATCTATATCTTTATTGATCTTTTGCATCCATTATATTTTAGGAAAGTTCGAACAATTTGGTTTCATGATTCCCCATAAACTTAGGAGAAATACTATTTAAGATATGATACAATACTTCATATTTCTTTTATTCTTTTGTTCGCAGCCTCGATTTATGTTTTTATTTATTCGATTTAATTTTAATATATTCTTTTCTAATTTTTTTGTTTTTCTGTCTGGGCTTTTCTAAATCAATTTTTTTAACGATACTTTGGATATCAGTTTTCCAACTTTGTAGAAGTTTCTTGTATGTCTTTAAGTTTCTTTTGCCCCTTATCCCACAGCCAGTAGACGGTGAGACTCGCTACCGAACAGTCGCATAGAGAATCACAGTCTATTTTCCGCTCCTTTGCTCTGGTCCGAGTGACTGACAGCAAACACTTTACCCAACCCAATCCAGTCGGCGGTCAACTGAACGGTTGACGTTGACTGAATTTAATTGTATAACGAAAAATCAGGATATCTCTGATTTAGTCTTTTTTAAGACTAATACAGAAGATAAAACTGTATTTACAAACAAACTAACTAAAATTATTTCAGGTACAATTCCGATAAGGAAGGAATATCCAATACATAGGAATCTCTTTAGATCAAGAAAATTCAGGCCCACCTCAAGGAGAGGTGGACCCACCCAGGACAAGGAACAGTTACAGAGGAACGATTCCGAAGATTCAATAAACCAAATAAAAGAAGTCACGGATGAGATGGCATCAAACCACATAGAGATAATGGAAGAAGAACCTTTCCAGCAGGTAAAATGTCCAAGAAGAAACTCAAATGAGGGAATATCCGGAGCCAGACAACGTCCAACTGCAAGTAGCAGTACAGGAACAGTTACTACGAAAAATCGCTACCAGATTTTAACAACAATAAACACCGAGGAAACAACCACCACTACGACAACAAAGAAGGAACGAGTACCTCCACTGGTTATTTCTGGAAAAATAACAAGTTACTCCACCCTAATAAAAGAAATGACAGAATTATTAGGGCATAAAAACTTCCAGATTTCACCAGCAGGAAAAATAGGAACAAGAGTATACCTGAAGACTACAGAAGACTACGAAAAATTGAAGCAGGACTTCATCTCAACATCGGTTGAATTCCACACATACACGAAAAAATCAGAGGTCACTAAGAAATTAGTGATGAAGGCTGCCCCTGGAATGGACCTGGATGAAGTAGAGGCAGAACTACGAGAGCAAGGTATCGTTGGTAAGGTGACGGAACTAAAAACAAGAAAACCAGGAGCTACAAGCAGCTCATACCTCCTACAAGTAGACAAGGCTCAAGACCTCAAAGAAGTTAAGAAAATTAATGGAGTCCAAAACATCAGAGTTAGGTGGGATGCCTACTCAAAACCAGCACGTGCTACTCAGTGCTTCAACTGCCAGGAGTTCGGACACTCAGCTAGGAACTGCTTCAAGGCTCCAAGGTGCATGAAATGCGCCAACAATCACCAAACGAGACATTGTCCTTTACCAAAAGGACAATTGAATAAAGTGAAGTGTTGTAACTGCCTGGAGGCACATACTTCAAACTACCCGATGTGTAGCAAACACATCGAATATTTGGACAAACAAGCAGCAAGGAGGGCCAGAAACCAGCCTCAACAGAAGTCTACACCAGCACCACCACACCCATCAACATTTAGGACGACCACAAGTGGACTATCATACGCACAGGCCAGCAAAGGACAGCAGCAGCAGCAACCAACCATCAAAAGCACATGGGCGGAGATTAACCAAATAGTCAACGTCGAGAAGATGGTAGCACTACTCCAGGATATGAAAAGGGATCTACTACAGGCAAAAACTTTTGCAGAAAAAGCAATGGTTTTCATGAAATATGAAGAAATCTACAATGAACCTTAGGCATCTCAAGATTCTACAGTTCAACATAGCTTCACTACGGCTAAGAATCAGCGAACTTCGGGAGGCAGTCATAAGACATAACCCAGATGTCATATGCCTGTCTGAAACAAGATACATGACGAACACCCAACTTCCAAGGATTACCAACTACGATGGATTTGGAAGAAGAGACGAACCAAACGACAGAGGAGTAGCCATCTATGTCAAGAACAACATAGAATGGAACCAAGTTTTGATGGAAACACGCCATTTTGAAAGTATAGGTATCAAAGTAGGTATAACTAATATCTTTTCAATTTACAGGAAACATTCAGAAGACCTAGCCTTAGAAGAATTAGATGCCCTTCTCAACTCAGCTCCAACCGTGGTCGTAGCAGGAGATTTCAACGCCAAACACACGGCATGGGGATGTATGACGGATACCGCTCCAGGAACAACACTCCTAAGATACTGCGAAGACAGAAATATGATGTTATTCGCTCCAGACGAACCAACAAGGATCAACCCTATAGGAAGACACAACAACTCAACACTGGACCTTTTCGTCACCAAAGATGTAATTATGGAAGACGTCAGAGCCTACTTCGAATGCAGTTCGGACCACAAACCAGTTATGGGAAGGATGACATCAAGAGTCGACTTGCCAAGAATAGAACCAGTGGAAAGATGGAGATGGAAAGACGCTAACTGGCCAAACTACAGAAGACAGCTCAACCAAATGGAAATGAAGAGGGAGTTCCAATCAGCAGAGGAAATAGAAGAAAAAATAGAAGAAATCACAAGAAGAATTCAACGTGCCATGGAAGCCAACATTCCAAAATCCATGACGAACAACAGAGGACTGGTCATTCCAAGAGAACTACAGGACATGATCAAGGACAGAAACAAGGCCAGAAGAGCATTCCAAAGGACAAGAAGACAGGAATTCAAGGAATACGGAGACATCCTATCCGAAGAAATAAGAGTAAGACTGAGAAGTCTTACTGAAAACCAGTGGCACAACAACATCAGAAGAGCTGAAGAAAATCATGGAAACGTATGGAAAATGCTGAAGGCAAGAAGAAGAGGTAAACAAAAGATGCCACAAATCATGGACAACGAGGGAACATACTACGACACCCAAGGAAAAGTTGATGCAATATCAAGAAAGATGGCAGCCACTCACAGACAAAACCAGAACATGTCGGATGCAAGAACAAAGAGGCAAGTCGAACAGGAATACAACAGGATCAAAAGAAGGAACGAGTTCCAAATAGATGATGAAGACCATACCAGCCCAGCAGAAGTTGCCAAAATCATCAAGAAGCTGAAAGGAAGCAGAGCACCAGGACACGAAGGAATCCATAACATCACCCTCAAGGAACTTCCAAAGAAGATCATAGTACAGCTGTACTATATCTTCAAATACTGCTTGGAAAAAGGATACTTTCCGAACAACTGGAAACACGCCAAAATCATACCTCTTCTGAAGCCAAGGAAGGATGGAAGAAGACCAGAAAGCTACAGACCAATATCTCTCCTGGAGTCGATGGGAAAAATATTGGAGAAGATCATCTACAAGAGACTGGTGAAACACTCGGAAAGAAGAAGAATCATCCAAGAAGACCAGTTCGGATTCAGAAAAGGAAGAAACTGCGAACTTCAACTAGCAAGGATAATCAGCGACACGAAGATAAAATTCAACAGGAAACAGAAGACAGGATTAGCCATACTGGATATAGAAAAAGCATACGACACGGTTTGGAAGAAGGCACTAATCTTCAAGATGGACAAGGCTAGACTTCCACACTACCTCATCAACATCTGCGATATGTATCTATCTAATAGAACATTTCAAGTCTCAGCGGACCAAAAGATGTCGATGATCCAAGAAATCCAGGAAGGAATGCCTCAGGGCAGTATTTTATCTCCAATATTGTATAACATTTTTGTTTCAGACCTTCCAACAGATCCCAGGACCTCAACAGCCCTGTATGCAGACGACACAGCAGTGTATGCATCCGGAAAAGATGAAAGACGTATCATAGATGACATGGAATACCACTTGGAAAAAATCACGGACTACACAGAGAAGTGGAAAATCAAGATCAACGCAGAAAAGACGCAGTTCATCGTGTTCACCCAGGAAAAACAACCACCACGGAACGAGATCACAGTAGGAGGCAACAGAATACAGGAATCAGAGACGGTGAAATACTTAGGAGTCCACCTCGACAGAAGACTCAACTTCCGGGTGCATACACAAAAAACAAAGGTAAAAGCTAATGCAGCTAAAAAACTAATTCTGCCTTTCATTTTTAGGTCCAGTCCATTATCGAAGGCAAAGAAGATGCAACTCTACCAAGCATATGTTAGGTCGGTGATTCTGTATGCTATTCCAGTATGGAGCTCCATTGCGGAGTCACACTGGAAAAAGTTAGAATCTACAGAAACGTCATGCTACCGAATCATCGACGGAGCAGCATGGGAGGATAGAGTTACAAACGAGACAATAAGGAACAGACTAGGATACACGCCACTGAGGGAAGTGGCTGAGAATAGAACCAGGTGGTTCTTCAACCAGGCCACTAGAAGAACACGTCAGACCAGGGACATCCTCGAGAAGAACAGGGTCCAGAGGATGTTTAGATCCACCCATAGACTGATCGACCATCTGATCAGGGTCTGATTCCAGGGATGCAGGGAAGTAGGTACGTTTGCCGATACCAGTACCTACAGAAGCAGACGAGGACACCACCCAGGAAGATCCAGGAACCGAGAGGATGAAGAAACAAGAAGCTAGCGGTGCAATGGCGGTACGCTGAGAAGAAAGAAGGCAAAAATTCTATTTAAGTTTTTGAAATGTACATATTAGTTAAGGCAATAAACGTTTTTATTTATATCCCACAGCCTATGTGTCTTTCCGAGGGCTGTCCTGCTTTTCTCCGAATATCTCCATTTGTGATTCTGTATCTAAAATAGATTTCTAGCATAGTCTTTCCATAGCTCGTTGCATTATTCCAAACTTACGTTGCAAATTTTATTGTGATTGCCATTGTTTGAAGACCACTATGCAACAACTGGCAAATTAATTCATTCAAATAAGACTTTAAAGAAGCAATAATAGAAAGATTGGGACTTTTAGGTTTGTCGTTGTCTTTGAAGAAGAGGACTGGACATTAGTTTTTAATTTGGTAATAGCAGTTAAACTTACATCATTTGACTCCAAAGGCGAATACCCTCACCTCTAATTTACCTTTGCTGAACACTTCTAATTTAACCTTCCACGGCTGGCGCGCGGACAAAATCTCCGCACCGATCTAAACTTCTTAATATTTCAAAAAATACTCACCCTTTTTTCTGGTCCGCCCATGTACCTCCCACAAATGATAATTGATTTATTCATACCAAGCGTCAGTCACATCCTGTTCGTTGATGTGAAGGTATTAGTGATTATTCTCCGCGCGCCAGCCGTGTTGTTTTGAAATTTTGAACGTTTGTTAGTTATTGTGAATTTTAAAATGATAGTTTATTCCTAGAATTCACTCCCCGCCTCTCGACGCGTTAGTGTTCTGAGCTGTTGGACGTGAATCCCTGTCCTCGCATTTGTTTTTCACCTCTGGCTGCGTTAAGTAGTTGAGTTACTGTGACCAAATGCCCATCTTGGTAGTTAGTATTCGCCTCTGGTTGCGTTGAGTAACTGAGTTACCGTTGCTAACTACCCATCTTCCTGTCTTTTGTTTTCTTTTTCTTTTTCTTTGTTCTCCTAAAGAAGCTACATACAATTGTAGCGAAACGTCGAGATGAACCCACTTTTGGGTCACTCACAAATGACACGGTCCAAATCCGGAAGACGAATAAACTATAATTCTGACTCTGGCCGTGGAAGCCTACGATTTTAATTTTAAAATGTATGCGTATGAGGCAGAACAAGAACGAATGCCTTCGAGTCGACGACGAGAATGAAAATATTGAGTACGACGATGGCGAAGAAGAAGACGAAGAAGAAAATAGCATAGAACAAATGAATGAAAATAGTGATACAGAACAAGAAATTTCTGATACGTAAGGTGTTGAATTGATGGTTTCTGCTGGGCTTTTCTTTCTTGGTAAAGACACAACTACTAAATGGATGAAACATATTCCTACAAGAAATGTTAGAACACGTTCAGAAAACTTAATTACGCATTTGCCAGGTGCTAAAGAAGTTACCAAGAATTTAAAAGGTGAACTAGATATTTGGAAATATTTTTTTAACGATACCATGATAAACATTATTGTTGAATGTACAAACAAACATATTAGACACTCCCAAGAAAACTATAATCGAGAGAGAAACGCAAAGGAAACAGATGATTTAGAAATTCGTGCTTTTATTGGTTTACTCTATTTGGCAGGTGTTTTGAAAAGTGGCAGGTTAAGCACAGACGAACTTTGGAATAAAGACGGTACAGGAATTGAGATGTTTCGACTAACAATGTCCAGGTATATATATTAAACCGGTTTTATAGCGTTCTACGCCTTTCCGTTCCTAATCGCCACTCTTTTCTATTATGGCAGTGTTCATCTCTCAAATTTCGTTCCGACATTGCCTTGGAGATGCCTTTCATCCATGTGGTTACTGGTATGTCCAGGTACCGATTTAAATTTTTACTACAACACCTAAAGTTTGATGATATAGATTCACGTGAGGAAAGAAAACTATTAGATAAATTTTATCCTATACGAGAGATTTATGAAATGTTTACTTTTAATTGCAAAAACGTCACAATAGATGAATACGTCACAATAGATGAAAAGTTGGAGGCATTTAGAGGTCGATGCAGTTTTAAACAGTATATACCTAATAAACCAAATAAATATGAATTAAAAATTTTTGCGCTAGCAGATTCCAAGACCTTTTATACCTGCAATTTGGAGCCATATTTTGGGCAACAACCACCAGGTCCTTTTGTTGTAAGTAATTCTCCATCGGAAGTTGTAAAGAGATTATGTGAGCCTCTAAGAGGAACAAAACGGAACATTACTGCGGACAATTGGTTTTCGAGCATACCAATAGTCCAAACCTTGCTTCGTGATTACAAACTTACATTTTTAGGAACGTGTCGCAAGAATAAGAAGAATTTATCCCATGAATTTTCTAAAGCTATAAGCAGACCTATTCGATCCAGCATGTTTGCTTTTTATGATGATATTACTTTGGTGTCCTATATACCTAAAAGAAACAAAAACGTACTCCTCCTGTCTAGTTTACATCATGACGATACAATTGATGAGGATTCCATGAAACCCGAAATGATTCTTGACTACAATTCTACAAAGGGAGGAGTTGACACAGTAGACAAGTTATGTGCTGCCTATGACTGCGCTAGGAATACTCGACGATGGCCAATGGTAATTTTTTATTCCATGCTAAATGTAGCTGGTATAAACTCAATGGTCCTTTTTTATTGTAATAATAACGAGATTCGTTTACCACGAAGACAGTTTTTGCACAATTTAGCATTCGCTCTGATTGAACCGCAGCTTAACGTTCGTGCTTGTCAAGCCAATATAACACGTACCATGTCAGCAAGAATAAAAGAAATCACTAAGGTAGATCCTGTAAATCACCCTCAACATATTCCAGAACGTAGTAGAGGCAGATGTGACTTTTGTGACAGAATAAAACACAGACCTACCAGTCGCAAATGCAAACAATGTGGAAACTTTATGTGTGGTGAACACACTGTCTATACTTGCCCAAATTGTTTTGAGGATAATTTTTTTAAATAGATTTAAAACATATATATGTATTTTCTTAACAAACATTAAAACATTTATATTCTAATTAGTTGTTTTGATTTTTAATAATTTTTTTAGAATGTATTCCCGATATTACATATTTTGAAATTTTATAACATTTTACTCAGAATAAATGCTCAAGCTGTATTTTATCATTTTCAAATAGTTGATTAATATCTACTTAAATCATTTCCGAAGATAGTAGAACACATTTAAGCCAAAAGGTTTGACAAAAATATATGCGGACAAATACTCCGCGCGCCAGCCGCAGTGTCCAGATTATAAGCGCCAGCCGTGGACTAAAACACCGCTTGTTTTTGTCCGTTTGAAGAAGTTTACTCTCCGGACGCTGGTACTCACGTAAGGCATGGGTGTATGATACCTGAAGTAAAATATAATTAAATATTAAACATCAAATATTATTAACAACAATATGTACAATCTTTGGTAACCTTATTCCGAATTATTATTCCGAAAACGTTCGTGTTAATTTAATGTAGCCTTTTAAGGGTTTTTTAAATATAACCACTTACAAAGATTTGACCTCTATTTTTGTGATACGTGGTATACAGCCAGCTGCAGAAATTATTTTCCTGGTGGATTTTAATAAATTATATTTTAGTGCTGCAATGGAAAAAAATCATTTAATAATATCCACCATAACAGTGTTGGGCACATTCTTTTCAAGATTTTTAAAATTTATCTCTAACACCTTGTAGAATTCAGTAAGTTCCAACTTCAGTCTCCCAAAGACAATTTGTCTAATTAGTTGTAACTGTTAATTAGGAAACTTGTACAAAACTTATAATATAGTAATATCTTTTAGTCCAACTTTCTACATTGAATTTGTGAATGAACAAATGTAATAGTCTCCTCTTCCTAAATGAATCTCTGAGGTGAGTTAGTAATTTTCACTATTTGCTACTCCAAATTATGTACATTCATTAAATTCTTGTCGAAACGCAGTAAGTTTCATAACTTTTAATTTCAGGATATTGTAGCCTACGAACTAAATGTTAACTTAAGTTTTATATGGGATTTTCATTTTTATAAGTGCAGCAAAACTTCACATTAAGTTCTATAATTATTTTTGTTAAATTCATTGCCCAATATAAACGGCAACCACGATATGCAGGTCGTTAATTTGAAAACGTGACGTCATACCAACAGCTCTTTTAGTTAGTTAGTTAGATTATGGACCGCATTAGGTTTATTTTCTGTTGCATCTCCTTAACCCGGCATTACACGCGCCAAAAAACTTACGTTGTAACACGCGCACGGTCAAATCGACCGTAGACATAGTTTTGGTTTTAATTAATAAAAAAAAACAAGTAGAATCTAAATATATACCAAAAATCTTTTATTTTAAACTTACGTTACAATTCTTCATTTATTGTTGGCTTTTATAGCATTCAGTACAAACCTGGGAAGTATGTTCTCGGCATATATACTTTTGACACTGTACGCATAGGGTCTTCGTTTTTCTGTTCTTTTTCGATGAGCAAAAATGACATCTGCCTGGAACGTCATACTGGCTATGTGGCGTAGATACCTCCTGGATGCCCAACATTTCTTTTATACGACTTCTCATAGTTACTGGTAACATAACCATTTCTCGACGACGTTCAAGTTGCGGTGTAATGAGACTCATTGCTAATGATTTCAAAAAGTTTCGGCGAGTTCTATGAGTATTGTAATTTTTGTCAGCAACGATATGGCTATTTATTCCAGATATATTCAAGGAAGTAAAAAATAATGTTAGAGGCCATCGCCAACTTTTTCGTGACACAGAGTAAGTTCCTTTTAGCTCATCAACGGTATCAACACTTCCCTTTGTTGCATTGTAAAATGTAATCATTGATGGCTTGTATGCATCGCCACTTTCTGGATCAATCTCGTCTTTGTAATGCATTGTTGACAATAATGTAACTATTTTGTTTTGCTTGGGCTTGTAGGATACCAAAGTCATGTCTTGGGTGAAACCAAAAATGCTCGAAGTAACTTTACGCTCCTTTAACTTTGCAGTAAAAATTTCAGGAATTTCTTTTTTATTTTTGTGAATTGTGTTCGTAACAGTTGGTTTGTGTTTTTTTAGTAAATCTAAGGCTAAAGGTATCGACGTAAACTAATAATCGAAAGTTACATTTCTTCCAGTTCCAGAAATTGGTTTAATTAATCGTTGTACGACTGAAGAGGCGCTATTGTCAACTTTATAGGGCCCATCTGGTTGAGTCCCAACATACACCTCTAGATTATAAGTGTAATATGACATGGAATCAACAAGCGCTAATATTTTGATTCCATACTTTGCTGGTTTATTCGGTATATATTGTCGAAATCCACATTTGCCGCGAAATGACTCAAGCATTTCATCAATTGTTACAAATTCACTAAGAGTATAATTGGCTTTGCATCGCTCAACAAATCTATCAAAAAATTCTCTTATAGGAGATAGCTTATCGTACTGTTTCCGTTCCTCTCTATCATCAAGATCGTCAAAGCGAAGCGCTCGACCGTAGACATAGTTTTGGTTTTAATTAATAAAAAAAAACAAGTAGAATCTAAATATATACCAAAAATCTTTTATTTTAAACTTACGTTACAATTCTTCATTTATTGTTGGCTTTTATAGCATTCAGTACAAACCTGGGAAGTATGTTCTCGGCATATATACTTTTGACACTGTACGCATAGGGTCTTCGTTTTTCTGTTCTTTTTCGATGAGCAAAAATGACATCTGCCTGGAACGTCATACTGGCTATGTGGCGTAGATACCTCCTGGATGCCCAACATTTCTTTTATACGACTTCTCATAGTTACTGGTAACATAACCATTTCTCGACGACGTTCAAGTTGCGGTGTAATGAGACTCATTGCTAATGATTTCAAAAAGTTTCGGCGAGTTCTATGAGTATTGTAATTTTTGTCAGCAACGATATGGCTATTTATTCCAGATATATTCAAGGAAGTAAAAAATAATGTTAGAGGCCATCGCCAACTTTTTCGTGACACAGAGTAAGTTCCTTTTAGCTCATCAACGGTATCAACACCTCCCTTTGTTGCATTGTAAAATGTAATCATTGATGGCTTGTATGCATCGCCACTTTCTGGATCAATCTCGTCTTTGTAATGCATTGTTGACAATAATGTAACTATTTTGTTTTGCTTGGGCTTGTAGGATACCAAAGTCATGTCTTGGGTGAAACCAAAAATGCTCGAAGTAACTTTACGCTCCTTTAACTTTGCAGTAAAAATTTCAGGAATTTCTTTTTTATTTTTGTGAATTGTGTCCGTAACAGTTGGTTTGTGTTTTTTTAGTAAATCTAAGGCTAAAGGTATCGACGTAAACTAATTATCGAAAGTTACATTTCTTCCAGTTCCAGAAATTGGTTTAATTAATCGTTGTACGACTGAAGAGGCGCTATTGTCAACTTTATAGGGCCCATCTGGTTGAGTCCCAACATACACCTCTAGATTATAAGTGTAATATGACATGGAATCAACAAGCGCTAATATTTTGATTCCATACTTTGCTGGTTTATTCGGTATATATTGTCGAAATCCACATTTGCCGCGAAATGACTCAAGCATTTCATCAATTGTTACAAATTCACTAAGAGTATAATTGGCTTTGCATCGCTCAACAAATCTATCAAAAAATTCTCTTATAGGAGATAGCTTATCGTACTGTTTCCGTTCCTCTCTATCATCAAGATCGTCAAAGCGAAGCGCTCGCAACAAAAATTGAAATCAATTAATTCCCATTGTAAGACGAAAAATCTCTACGCCGGTTCCGTCTTGTGCCCACAGATCTCTCAAATGTAGGTGTGATGACCGCAAGACTCCAGCAAAATATAGAAGACCAATAAGTGCTTTAATTTCTTCCATATTTGTACTGGTAGCATCTCTTTCTCTACTGTACTTTGTCCGAAGCTTTAGAATATATTTGTTTGTGTGTTCAACTATTTCGCTGATGACGGAGTCTGGAAAAAACAATTGCCAAGCATCAATAATGGTTTTTGCTTCTCTGGCTTTTCCAATTACTCCAGAAGATTGAGTCACTATATTTCTGCTCAGGGTCTTTTTTTTTAAACAGCTACGGGAAATTTATTCCACAAAGTCTTTTTGTCCCTTCCCACAAAACACAGACGAATATTTAGATCTTGCTGAGTTTCGTTAAAATCTAGTATCTCTTCTCCTTCTGATTGCTCTGAATTGGAGTCGTAATCATTGTTCTCCAAAACGTCATCTTGGTCTTCAGGTGGTCCACCTATCTCATCGTCGCTCTCAATTTAAGCCCACATGGCTAAAATACGCTTTGTTTCTTTCTCGTAAGATTACATAACCTGCAAATAAAAAAATACTATTACAAATCACCATACGTGTGACTATATTTTCCACTAAAATACTAGACTTAAGAAATATTATTAAAAGAACCACACACAGGGTTCACTTACCGTATTATTAACTATAAAAAGCACACCAATATATAAAACTGTGAAACTGCAACACAAATATCTTTGATACTTATGTACACGCGCGCGGTCAAAAGCACCGACTACACAAATATTAAACTATATCTCTCAAAGGCCAAATAAAAACTGAAATAATATAACGCCAGTCGCTAAAGGGAAAACCGCTTGGAGTATTCCAGGAAGGTCAGTACCACCACCACTATACAAGCGGCGTCATTTTAAAATTTATCATGGCTCGGTCCTTTCGACCGACACGCGTGTAGTCCCGGGTTAAAAAACCTTACTTACAAACTTATTATAGTTTTTATTTTTGTACAACCGATTATACAGTTAGACATGTAAGATAACATAATGATTTTTAAATTCAATGGCAGGTTAATTTCTTAACTAATCTTATGGCAGGATAAGGTTTGCGAGCAACAAAGCAAGTGATTTGGCTTTCATTTTTAAAAAACGAAAACATACTTCTACAAAAAATTGTAAAATAAACGCAGTGGTTTGGTGAAAAATTTCGTACAAAACAGAAAGAAAAATAATGCAACCGATGCGATGATTTCAAATGATGATAGGAGATGACAAGCAGAAGAAGAATATATAATACTAAGGAAAGAACAGAAGAACAGAAAATATAAAAAAAGTAATCTGAGAGATAGAAGAACTTAATAAACTAACATAAATCAGACAATTCTTTTAAAAAATAAAGATAGCAAGAATTTAACCCAAGAAAAATTATGTGCACAGGCAAAGAAGGAGAGATAGTAACACAACAAAGTGAAATACTAGAGCAATGGACGGAATTCTTCCGTTCATCGCGGAATTCTTCAAAGAAAAGTTTGAAAAAACTGGAGATGCACCATGTGATGGAATTAAACTTGATCAAACAGATCATAGAACATAGAAATTAACCCTTCTGTAGCAGCTGAACTAAAAAAAGCAGTTACCGAAAAATAACTAGTCATAAGAATTAGACAATATTTGCGCAGAATTAATAAAAGAAGACGGAGACCCCTTATTAAATGACATACATGAATAATAATTATAAGTGCACATATGAAATAATAAGTAACTGCCACAGACCTGGTATAGCATCCTGCTAAAAAAGAGGAAGAAAGGCGAACTTTAGTGAAAAAACTATAATGAAATATCATTGCTGAATATAGATAGTATCAAGATAATATCAAATGTCGTATACGACAGAATAAGACCATATGCAGAACAAATAGTTGGAGGATATCAGTATAGTTTTTCTTCTTATATCTCTTCTTCTTTGACCTATGGAAGGTTGTCAGCTTTTGGCTCGATCGTCCGGTACTTATTATAGTGATTAGTAACTTATGTCTACATGCTTGTAGAAGTTCAGAACTTCATACCGAATCTTCTAAAATAGGACTGAAAATGAATTTAAACAAAACAAAAGTCATGCACTCCGAAGACACCGTGACAATAATAAACGATAAAGTTATAGAAAAAGTTGAAGAATATATATACTTGGGACAAAAAATAATCCTAAATAGGGAAATTCAGACTGAAGAAATAAAAAGAAGAAGAAAGTTAGCTTGGGCAGCATTCTGTAAACTGAACTATATACTCAGAAATCAACAAATTTAATTACATCTTAGATCTAAAGTTTTTGATGCATGCATTATTCCGATATTAACTTATGCGGCACAAACATGGACAATCACAAAAAAGAATATGAATATACTTAGAGTCACTCAACACGCGATGGAAAGAGCACTGCTAGGTATATCACTTAAGGACAAGAAAACAAACACATGGATAAGACAGAAAACCAAAGTCACCGATGTGGTGCAAAAAGCATTAAAGCTGAAATGGGAATACGCTGGACATGTAGCTAGGAGCGATCTAAACAAATGGCACAGATCAATTTTAACCTGGAGACCATACCAACACAAAAGACCCAGAGGCAGACCTCCTATGAGATGGACAGATGATCTGAAAAGGACTGCCGGGAAAAATTGGCTACAAGTAGCGTACAATAAAAACCAATGGAAAGGAAGACTTGAAGAGGCTTATGTTTAGATGTGGACGTGAATGGCTAGACGAAGAAGAAGAAGAAGAACTTATGTCTTGATCTTGTCTCCTCCATTCTGGTTATATGGTCATTCCATTCTTTTTTTCTGTTTAATGTCCATTTGATAATATGTATTACTATACGTTACATTTTCTTTTAGTGTCTTCAGTTCTCTTTCAATTTTATCTAAGTACTCCCATCTCTGCCATTTCCAGTAGTTTTTGTGTTGTGGCTGTGTCGAGACTTATTTCTTATGCGGATGTCATTATTGGTTTTACACTGGCTTTATTTTTGACTTCGTCTCAGTGTTATTATGTCGGTTTGGCCAGATAGTGTTATTCAAGCATTCTACCAGTCTATTTGCTTTTTGTACTTGATCTCTTACTTTTTTGTCCAGGTCTCGATAGCTGGACAGTAGATTGTAACGTATTTTATTTCCATTAATTGTTTAATACAGTTTCCATTGATTTCTATTTTACATTTTATTGATTCTTTGCTGATTATTATTATTTTAGTTTTGTTTAAGAAGATTGTCATATGATGAGACAAGTTGAGATTGTCATATTAAATTCTTTTGCTCTTATTTTAAATCTGTAGACTAGTATTTGTAAACTATCTTAATCTTGGATTATTAATATTGTGTCGTCTGCGTAGCAGAATATTTTTACTTCTCTGTTTCCCATTCTGAATCCTCTTTTTTTGTTGACATTTTTAATAATTACCCCCTGGATATGGTAAATATTGAAAAATATTTAAAAAAAATTTCATGATTTCGAACGATTAAAAGGATCATTAGTATAAAATTGATTTTACTTGACCAGTAAAATAAGAATTATTATTTGTATATTGACTTTTTTAACCTTTATAAATGATTTTTGAATGTTAATTTAGGTTAAAGAAACTGAAATGTTCCAAAGCGGGATAAAAAAAATTAAGAAATTATAAAAAATTATAAAATAATAAAAAAATTATAAAAAATTAAATGAAATTTAAGAAAATTTTAAGAATTTATAAAAATTATAAAAAACTGGGAATAATTACAAAAGTTTTAAAAAATTATATAAATTGTAAAAAAAATATAAAACAATATAAAAAATTGGGAAAAATTATAAATAATTTTAAAAATTAAATTAAATTAAAGTTAAATAAAATTAAAATTAAATAAAATTAAATGAAATTAAATAAAATTTAATAAAATTAAATAAAATTAAATAAAATTAAAAAAAATTAAATAAAATTAAATAAAATTAAACAAAATTTAATGAAATTAAGTAAAATGTAATCAAATTAAATATAATTAAATCAAATAAATAAATTTAATAAAATTAAATAAAATTAAATAAAATTAAATGAAATTAAATAAAATTAAATAATATTTTATAAAATTAAACAAAATTAAATGAAATTAAGTAACATGTAATCAAATTAAATATAATTAAATCAAATTAAATAAATTTAATAAAATTCAATAAAATAAAATAAATAAATTTAAATAAAATTGAATTAAATATAAATTTCTAGTGTTATTATAAAAAATATTAACATTTTAGTAATAAGCAGATATACAATTTCATTAACTTACACTTTATAATAAACTAAAATAGCGCTTCGGCACAGTGTAGATTTTGAAGGTGATAAACATATATCTAAATTTTTAAGAAAATCGACTTGTGGTAACATAATTTCATGCAAAACCAGTACATGACAAGACTATTTGAAGAAAATTTTATTCACTGATTTTTATTCACACTAAGGTTCTTTAGTATAAAAGTGTAATATTTATATGGTCTCACTATCGCTACGGTATGTTTAATCCACGTTTTATTATTGAATAAATGTAATTTACGAAGAGAAAAATATTATTTAAATCATATTAAAAATTATTTTTCAACCGATAAAATATCATATTTTATTATTCATTAAAAATTATAAGAAACTGGCAAAGCCTAGACCATTATTCGTGAAAATTCTAATCTTTTCCCGTTTGAATTACTCATTTTACACACTTGATATCAAAAACTCAACGTCATCGCTCTGCCATCCAGAAATCTCATTTTACAGGACAATAACTGAGCCAGCAATATTCTGAACACACTTCTGCAGAGGTATAATAACAGCAGTATCTTTCTGCGGTAAGATATACACTCGTATAAAATGACAAATATTCGAATCGAAACCGGAATAATTGCAACTGAGAGAACGTTCCACGTTAATTAAAAGCTTTTACGAAAAACAGAACGAAATTCCCAAGAGTGTCACATTTATATGGCGTTCATTAAACGCAGAGAATAATTTCGTGAAACGCGAGACTATCGTTCCAGTTTCAGTTAGTCTCTTATAAAATTCAAAGTGTGTGTACCTAAGTGTTTGCGTATGACAAACCCAACTGAAGTTTAGAAGTACGTATATAATGTTTTTCGAGTTTAAATAAACTTCTATATTAAAAGGGTTTCAATTTATCAACAGGAATTAAAAGAAAAAACGTTTATCATTACTTAAATATTTTTATAAATTACAATAAATAATATAAAATACATTTAAATGTATAAACCAGAAAAAAACAAGCACCAAGCATTCGAGATTACAGGAACATTCTGGAAAATTTACTTACAGAAAATATTTATTGGACTGCAATCTGCATAATAGTTACTATATTCAATAAACGTAACCAATGAGAAGCGACTAACTTCTTTTCACGCCTGTTCGTTCCAGATGTTGGCACTTTTGATAGAAACTCATGAAATTGTTGAACCAAGGTCTTAAGTCATGGTGCCAGGAAATGTGTCCTCCTCCGTGGTCTCTCTTACCAAACACTTTTTATTCTATATTTAACTGAATCGGCTAAACATTTACTTAGCTAATTGGTCTCTACATTTTGATGGCCAGGATAGCTTTTAGCAGGAGCTGCTGCTAAAGATGCGAATTTCATCTTCAACGATGGCAGTAACCAGGTTGTTATGGATAGTTTTAGATCTTATTTTCCAGTTTCTTCTGGTGCCTGAACGTATTATCGATTTGTCTTCTTCTTGTTTATGTATTAGTCTTCCACTTTCATTAGTTTTAAATATATTATTAGTGCTAGGTACCTCACGTTTTGTTGGTATATGTTGGCATTTATTTTTATATTTGTATTTTATAACAAATATATATTTACATATATATTTGTTGGCATAAATGTTACCATTTATTCCAACACTAGGGCATTTATTACGTCTTGTAAAAGACATGTAGATTGACATGGTTGGATTGTAATTCTCATTACAATTAATTATGGTTTAATCCCATATAAATTCAATATTTGACCAGTATCTTCTGTAAATATGCGAACAGTTGTTTCATCCATGGTCGAAATGTTTACCGTAAACATGATATATAAAATAGGACAGGGCACCTTCAGGAACACAAGATTTTATTGAATGATCAGTGGATGTTTCAAGGTTAAACTTAGTTTAAAAAAAACAGATTACTGAGATACTGTGAGATTTGAAGACAGTCACTCATTACCTTTAAAAAATAAAAACGGCGTGTGCCTCTTGGGAGTACTGGTAGGAGCGAATATTTCTTGTTAACACCACACATTTAAGTTATTTAAAATTTAAAAAATTTTAATCGTTTTTTTTTTAAATTTTTTAAAAAATTTTTAAATGTTGTGTAGACCTCATTTATCTTTTAACTTAGTTTTAATTACTATCACATTTAATTTGTTTTATTTAATTTCATTTAATTTTATTTACCTTTTTTAAATTTTATTTAATTTTGTTTAATATTATATAGTTTTAATTAGTTTGATTTTATTTTATTTCTTTTTTTTTTAGTTCTATTAATGTTTTTAATTTATTTTAATTTTATTTAATTTAATTTAACTTAATTTGTATTTAGCTGAATTTAATTTGATTTAACGTTTTTTTATTTTTATTTAATTCTATTTACCTTTATTTAATTTTAGTTAATTTTATTTAGTTTTATTAATTTCATTTCATTTAATTTTATTTAATTATATTTAATTTTATTTTATTTTATTTTATTTTTGTAAAACTTTGATGTTTGTTAAATATCATTTTATTTTTATAATAAGTGTATGTTTAAATTAATATAAATCTTTCATTACAATTACAGCAACCTATAATTTTAGGAATTTTGCGAAAATATTATGTACTGATGAAGTAGTAAAATGTGCGAGGATATTTGAATCATCAATTTATATAATAATTTAACAAAATATGATTAAAACGTTCCGGTGTTGGTAGTTCAGATTTATTTCCTAGGTGGCGTACTTTTATATGGATAGATATCTACATTCGCTCCGTGCGTGACCATAGTAGGGGTATTTTGAAACGATGCCAGTGTGCGTAGCGGCGAAATATGACAAAATTGGACCTATCTTTTTCTGCATTAAAATAATAAGGATCAATAATTTTATTGTTAATAATACCAGCCCAATCGTTAATTTGTTAGGATATTGCGTGTGAGACTCACACACTCAGTGAGGATTTTCTCTGCTCCAATATCTACAGTTCTGTTTATTAACCGTTCCGTTTAAATGAAACGTCGCTTAATCAGAAAAAAACTATTTTGTTTATAAACTGCAAATCTGCGTTAATTCTGTCCATCATCATTTCACAGAATTCTTGCCTTCTATCAGGACCATCTTCATGTAACTCATGAAGCAACTGAACTCTGTAAGGGTGGTATTTTTCTTTATGTAAAACTCTCAAAATAGATTATTTACTTACATCATTGATGGCTGCAAGTTCTCGAGTTTTCTTATGCGGATTTTCCTCAATCTCTAGAAGTACATCTAACTTTTTTTATCAATAAGTTTATTACTTTTACCTGTTTTTTCAATATTTTTTACATGTCCAGTATAACGAAAGTGCTTTGCAATTGTGCTAACTGTAGACTACGAAACTTGTTGACCAGGGTATTCATTATTAACATTTCACAAACCTTCTTTTGAGCTCCTGTTTTATTACCACAACCAATCATAGTTAAAATGATTGGTCTATTCTTTTAGTCCCGAACAAATAAGCCATAATTTAATACGCGCACAAATATTATACTCACGTCTTCTAGTAACCTTAAATACCAAAATGACAGCAGCCTACTGGATTCATATCAATTGTTTATTTGGCTTTTTGACTAATATTTTATTATTCAAAGTTTTTTCCCCAATGTTTACCAGAACAGATACGAAAATACCTGATTTTTTCTAAAGTTTATTTTAATAGATCAGGCAATATTGCTGATATGAAAGTTAGGATAACTAACGAAATTAACAAAATAACCCCCAAGGTCATACAAAATGTTTTATGAGAATTCCAAAATCGCCTCGGTTATTGTCAAGAAGTGAATAATAGTGGTCAAGTTAAACATTTAATTTAATATAATATTGTAAAAATTAATTTTGTAAGTTATAATTGCACAAACTCAAAAAACTTTACATTGCTGAACAGATGACTAAAATCCCTTTCTAATAAGGTGCTACACGACCCCCTATGCTATTTAAAATTTTCGTGGGGGTGCTTTAATTCAAAGGGAGTGCTGAATGAGGATATTATTTTCATACTGTAAATTGTTAATTTAGGAATAAAAATCGACCTGTTTCAGGTTTTTTTCAGATAGTACATAATAACGCTATAAATGAATTTATTCCATACATATGGACCACATGGTATACATAGCGGAATAGGTGTTGTTTTAAGCTCTAAAAAAGCAACCAATGACCTAAGACTACTATGTTTTCTCCCAAAAAAAAAATAAAAAACAACCAACGTCACAAGTCCCAAAGTGAATCGGAGGGTAAGTAGAACTTGAAAGCAATTTTTTATGCAACTCAGTAGTGACACGGAAAATTGCTGTGTTTCACGTCGATTAACTTGCCTACTACTCTTTAACTGACTCGTTATTCACAGTTGACTGATTTTATGACAGCGACTTGGTTTTTCTAAGTACAAACAGACTATAAACCACCATTTAACGTTTAAGATCAATAACATAGTTATCACAATTGTCAATTTTTAAAACAATAACGATCAATACACTTACATAAATAATTCGTGTTACTTATATTAATTTATTTGACGAATCAGTATTTTTTGTTGGCGCTTAGGAACATTGTTATATTATTATTTATTGTTAATGTAATATTTTACGAATAACAGGAAATATATAGTACACTTTCAAGTTTTAGAATTCTTTTTTAAAGTTTTGCTCAAAAATAAAAGACGGTTCGAAGTTACCAAAGAGACCGGTGATTTATACCATCATCACTGATTTCAATACACCTACGAAAAAATGTTGCTTTCAATCACCTTTCACACGCCGGCTAAACTGATTGATTGATTTATGCATTCCCAATGGAAATATAATCTTTGGGGCGTATTTTAGAGCCTTATGTCATCAGGAAGCTGATATGTATTCTAATATTTTGATGGCATCCCAAAAAGCTAAAGGTTATTCATGTTTTATATTTTCCAAAAAACTTTGTATATTTACTTACCTGAAAACGTCAGGGAAAGACATTTATTTTTGTCAATACTTCGCCGCATTTTATATAAATAAATGTCTATGATACCAAATTTGCTAAAATTCTTAATCCATTAACAGACACGTTCTCCATTTGGGGATATTAACTTTTGAGGTAAAATATATTGTCACTACCATTTTCAACTATTGAATGTGAAAAATCGGGTTTTTTCCTTGTAGCAAAATATCGAAATTGTAGCTTAATAAGGAACGCAGAAAATATTTCGTTTAACTATCGAATATGAACATTTTGTCATATTGTTTTGGTCAAAATATCGAGTATACTGCAAACTGACGAAAATGGAATATTCGATACTTTTGTTTTATATAAAACATAATTAAAGGCATATTTGTATAAGGCAAAATGAATAATATGTCACATTCATTAGATTCAGTGTTGTATTTGATACAGCAGATAATCTACTAATTGTCTACTTCTTCTTCTTTCTTCTTAAACAGGTTTTAAAGCCTGTTTCTTCTTTAATATTAGCCTCCTAAATTGTTTAAATAATCGCAGCATCTTTTTCTTGGTCTGCCAATACTTCTTCGTCCACCTCCAAACTGCACTTTAAAAGAGAAGCAACATTGGGAATAGCGTTCTCTAAGCTTTCTGTAATGTGTTTAGTGAACATTAAGATAAATCTCTTACAAGACTCGTATGTAACAAGAACTTTTCTTCCATCTCTTATATACCAATCTACATGAGCTCTAGAGAATTCCAAGCGTTCTCTTCCATGCCTGCGTCCAATATAGGTACATAGAATGATACTTTTGTTCGCTTAAGCTTGTGCGTATGGTATTAGGTAAAACTATGGTAAGAACCAATTTCTTAAAATATTTGTATGGCTTCATTATGCAAAACAACAGATTGCGCTATTTGATTTACTGTTATTAAAAAAACTACTCTTTCTAAAAAAAAAACATTATATTATATATAAATATTCAATTTATCAAGAGTACCTCAACAAAATCTTTCTTTTCTTTCACAAAAATTATTAGGACAACCGTAAATTTAATTGGATAATAGTACATTTTTTACCGGGTAGGAAAAGCTTAACATTCCTGGACGACTGTGAAGATTCCTGGACACAGAGTCCAGGAATGTGGCTTTTCCTACGAGGTAAACATACTATTTTTCCGCAAATCGTTTAAAATTCGACAGATGTTGATTGATTTAAAAAAACGCGATAATTTTATTCCCAAATAAATGGTGCTTTGAAATTCCTAATAAAATTACTTGGGTTACTATGGAAACGTATTGAGGTTGAATTGTCAAACTTGACGCTTATAAATTTAATTGCTGGTGTTCTCGAAAGTAAAATGATAAGTGATGATAAAATGGGACTCCTCCAGAGCTGGTTGAGGCAGTGAATACTGCTTCATTAGAATTATTGCCAAAGAAATCAAGAGAAAAGTACGAAAATGCATACAGACGTTTTATGGATTATCGCATGAGTAAAAATACGAGTTCTTTCTCAGAAAATGTTGTAATGGCATACTTCCTAGACCTTTGTTTAAAGATGAAATCTTCAACATTATGGGCCAATTATTTAATGCTTAAGTCAACCCTTGCACTTAAACACAATGTAGATATATCTACATACTCAAAACTTCGTTCTTTATTGAAACGGCAAGCTCAAGGTTATAGAGCAAAGAAATCTAAGATTTTAACGAAGGAAGAAATTGAAAAATTTATCCAGGAAGCTCCAGATAAAGAAAATTTAATGATTAAAGTAATTTACAAGGTTTTAATTTCTATTTAGATTATAGCTTTATTTATTTTTTAGGTGGCTGTAATATTTGGTATTTCTGGAGCCTGTAGAATGGATGAGTTAGTCCGAATGACTGTACACGATATAGAAGACTTAGAATCTAAGCTTTTAATCAGCATACCTGATTCGAAAACCAACAAACCAAGATCATTTGTAATTAATCAGATCTACTTGAATGTTTATCGAAAGTATGTTTCGTTAAGACCAGAAAATATGAACAGTGACCGATTTTTCTTTAAATATTAAAGCGGAAAGGGTTGTAGGCAAGTGGTAGGAATTCATCAATTTAGAAAAATGCCCAAAATAATTGCTACTTATTTAAACTTGGTAAATCTGACAGAATATACTGGTCACTGCTTTCGTCGGTCTTCTGCAACAATATTGGTTGACTCTGGTGCCGACATAACTAATTTAAAGAGGCATGGCGGATGGAAGTCATCAAACGTTGCTGAAGGATATATCGAAGAATCGCTTAACAATAAGGTTGAGGTGGCAAATAAAATTTTCACAGTACAAAATATTCAACAAAATGACACTTCCACCCTGCATGTTGTCCAAAATGTTTCTCATAGTTCTAAGAGTGTTCCTCCAATGTTCAATAATTGTACTAACTATCAAATTACTGTAAATATAACAAATTGATCTTAAAAATGTATTCAGCAATGACTTGATGTTTTCAAAATATAAATTAATTCCTTATAAGCAATGTGTTTTCTATCATTTATGTAGAACACTAACAACTGTACGGAAATATCATTTCCTTACAGTAAGGAAATGACATTTCCTTACAGTAAGGAAGTCCTGACTTTTTCTTTAAGAAATTTTGACAAGAATGCCAAAATTTCCTGGCGATTTGCGGAAAATATATTTATTTATTATACAGGGCAATTTAACAAAACTTAAAGGAAAAAGGAAAAAAAAAGGAAAGAATTTCAAAGAGTGCTGTTAAGTTTGTCTATATACAAACAAACCTAAAACTCTATTAGAAATTAATTAACCAAACTATAAAATGAAATTAATTATACTTATGATTTTATTACGATCATCCAGAATACCTATATCGATATAAATAAACTTATGGCTACGGAACTAGTTTCGGCATAGTCCTATTTTATTAATAGCTCAAAACTTTTAACTATCACTAGTTAGTTTGTATTATAATTAGACATCCATTTCGCATCAAAGAGTTTTCTAAATAATGGTTCTGCTTAATTTATTTTATAATATGGTTGGTAGGTTTAATGAATCCGTGTTGTTTAAAGTTGGTAATTATTTCTGTTCGAGATGTGTATTATAAACCTTCCTTTGTTGGTCTAAAAGGGGTTTAAAATGAAGTACAATAGGTTAATTAAAAATAGAAACTAGCTAAAAAATAAAAATATATTGCTACCATTTCTTTCGGATCATAATTAAATTACTCGTATTTTATTTATTTCTCTATAATTTATAAAAAAATCACGATAATAAATTTTTTAACGCGTAAAGTGCTACAGCTTTAAAGTAACCATTTACATCAGTACTTAAATTGATTGTAATAAGACGTACATTTTTTATTTGGCTATTTAGTAGCGACCAGGTCCCAGAAGTCCGCCTTAAGGAGGCCGCGCATTGAATCGACTCGGATCGGTCGGCTCGGCTAAGAGCAATCAGCAGATTTTGCTATACATTAAAATAAATGAACCACCGCGCACCGCTTAAGAACGTTCGACTCGGACCGGTCAGATCGTCTCGGCATCGGCGGAGAATGATAGCAGGGGCAAAAACTGCCGAATGGTCTGATGCTGACGTCGTTGTCTAGTAGTATTTTACGCATAGAAAGGTTTGTGAAAAGTTTGTGTCCTGCTTTCTAAGGGGTAATAGATCAACTAGTTCACAAAATTTAACACTAGACATTCGAAAATATTTAAAAAACTTTTCGTCATCTTCGAGTAAGTCCGGAAACAAATGATAAAACTCCCCATAAGTTTCACGTTTTAAATTAATGTTATGAATCCAATATCTTGGTTTTTGTTTTTGCATTTCATTACACGCTAAGGCAATCATAACATCTTCTTCAGACTCTGATGAACTAGAACTCATTTTTAAGATAATTTAAGTCTATTTCAAACGGTTGCTGATACGAAACTGCCGATGGTGCCGATGCCGATGAGACCGAGTCAGTGCGCGGTACACTTTGCCGATCTAATCGTACCGTTTCGAGCCGATTCAATGCGCGGCCTCCTTTACTGGTCGAACGGATGAATAGGCTACTACTAGGGCCTGTCGTAGGAGGCGACTAATGTGATGAAATAAGATATGGTGAGTTGTCAATCGATGGGTCGAGACTGCAGAATCGGTCGCAGAACGCGATCTGTATTACTTCAATGAATATAAATACAGTAACGGGACCATCCTGAGAAAAGAGTCCATTAGTCGTACTGGTCACTGGTCAGCACCAGTAAAATCACTCTGCTCTCATTCCATGTAACCTTTGCGCTGAGGACTACAAGTTCAATATATTCAGTTTTAAGCTTGCAGAACGTGTTGCTTTTTGGACATTCGTGATAGAGAAGTAGGCTGCTCGACGGCTATTTGTCCGATTTAAAAAGGTCAGAATTTGATTCCTATTTACGTTCTTCGGTCCAAGCAAGATAAGTTTAACAATACGGTGGAAAGGGTGAAGCCCCACGCTGTAGATAGCTATCATCTAGAGACATACTCGTCTGGCCATTGGTTCTGAGAAAACAGGTCAAGCAAAACTCACGTGTACATCGCCTTAACCCAATAGGGGCTTCTCGGATTGCTTTTCATCGGCTGACCCAAGACTTCCCCAACCAAAGATGGGATTATCGGTATACATTCCTGTTAACAGGTTTTTTGAGTGGATTTGGTGAGGTACTTATGTTCCCCAGTTTTCTTATCATACCTGCTGCGTAAGTGGTCATTTATACTATTTACAATATCCTCTTCGAACGGGTCGCCTATTTTTGTTGTAAGCTTTTGTATGGCTTTGATAAAGTTTAAACTTTTGCATTTTACCACTAAATGGTTAATATGGTGTATTTTTCTTTTCTCGGGTGATGGTCGGATGGTCCGATAAAATTCAAAAAAAGATAAGAAATTATAATATAAACTGTTGCAAGGCAGACACAGATCTTCAAAACTATACAATTGCCAAAAAGAAAGTGCAGTAACAAAATCTTAGGCATGAGCGTATACAAATTTATGCCATCAACAGGTATCGGTAAAGCAGAAGCAAATATTTATAAAATAACCAAACATACAGCAAAGAAAGCAAAATATTTTAATCAGATTAGATGTATCCGAGATAAAAATAGTAAAATATTTATTCACAAAAAGGGTTTAACCGTTACATCAATAATATCTTCATTAATGAGTTTTGATAATTTGACGGACAGATCATCTAGTCCAGTAGATTTGGCTTATCTGTGTTTTTAATGGCATCAGTTACTTATTCCCGTTATCTTGCTGGTTCCCTAACCTCCCTAGTTTTGAAAGAGAGTTATTCTCTTTCATCAATAAATAGTTTTTTGATGTTTTTGGTCTAGTGACATAATCTCTAGTTTACATCAGGAATAATACTCCCTTTATCATATTTAAATTTCGATCTTGTGCTTTTTCTTTAACCTGTCATTACTTTGATTTTTTGTGCAAGTAAGAGCTATCATAAGTTTTATCCAGATCTCCTAGTTTCTTGCTTTTCTCTCTCTCTCTCTCTTTTGTCTCTAGAATATTTTTTTGGTGATCCCCTAAATTTCTTTGTATTTATTCAGATTTTTGGCATTCTAAGAAGTTTTGCTTTGGCAAAGTGGTTAGAGGATTTCTTTTCCAACTGACACCAGGGCATGTTGAATTTGTCTCATTTTTGGTCAATAGTTAGAATTTCTGCTTAATCCTCTTTTTTTTATATTTCGTTTCCGCAAACAATTTATAGTAAAAAGTACAGTAAATAAAATGGTTCAAAGACATAAAGAGAATGGAAAAAAAGAAGAAAAAAAAAACGAAAAAAAACACGCGGTAGCTACATGAAATAATCTTTCGTTTGAAGGACAAATAAATTATTTCTTAATAAAATTACCTATATAGTGGTTACCAATTTGATATACCTACTAAGTTTATTTTCATTTAATAACTCATTTAATAGCTTTGGATAACTTGATCCATTAAGCCACGATGATGTTTTTAACTACCTGAATTTGTTAATGTATTAACCGATTGCATTTGTTAACAAAATGTCACTTCGCCTAGAGGTAATTCACAAATGTATTGTAAACATTAATATCACAAGAATCAGTAAAATGGCAAGAAACCATACTTTCATTTGTTACATTCAGGGCCCTAACCAACTTAAAGAAGTGAATATTTAGTATTAGCAAGGGATTTCACAATATAGGGATACTTTTTCCGCTAAGGTGCCTTTCATAGCGACTTGATTACAACACAAGACAGACAACGGCTAGGAGGTAAAGATATAACATAAGGATAGACTGAGGGAACAAAGTTAGATTTATACATTCACATTAGAGATTCCATCCTCAATTTTTCATTTAGCCCTTTTTAAATATCGCAAAAAAATATGGTTAAGCGTAATATTACGACAAGAGATATATAAAATGGAAGATCGACTCTCAGGAAGATATATTTGTTCTTTATATTTGCACCCAAACATCCAATGATTGATATGGTTAGTGTTAACATTACAATGGCAGAGTTCTATTTTACTTAAATTAAATATATAAAGATCGGCTCTTACAGAAGCATGATTAACAAGGCATCCCACAAACAAGCGTTGAGTATACTCTTCTATTGGGATAACTTCTTGAAGCAAAAGAAGCAGTAGGTGAAACAGGGTAAATTTTTGTATAAAGGTTGTTACTTTTGTTACAGAAAACATTCCATTCAATTTTCCAGTTTCCTTCTAATTCTTGTTTACGTAGCGAGACTAAATCATTTCTATCGAGACAACTTATTTCTAGTTCTTCTGAAGCCACTTATTTAGCAAAATAATCTGCTTTAGTGTTACTTGAGATACCAGAATGTCCTTTTACCCAAATGAAAAAAAAATGAATTAATTTTTTTAAGTAACTTTAGTCGATTTTCTAAAATTTTGATGATAATACTACTTTTGTATATATGCCTATGCGAATTATTTAAAGCAGACAACGCAAATTGTGAATCCGACAGGATACTATTGGTTGATCAGACATTTTCTTCTCAATAGTTCATTCCAGAGCTTGATATATTGCAAACAGTTCTGCGGAATAAATGGATAATTGTTTATTTGGTAATTGGTAATTTACACATAATGTAATTGTTTTAAATATATACTGCACAAATAACATCTAAAATGGATTTTGACCCATCTGTGAAAATACTATATGGTTTATATCAAGTTGTTTCTGAAGTTGAATGGCGTTATTATCACCAAAAGTAGAGAAATACACTTTGGTTTGGGAACAAAGAATTTTGAAATTAGATTGGAAGATATAGTAAGGTAATTGTTTTATTTCCTTAATTTAAACATTTTATTTAATTATCTTTTTTTAAGATTTGACCGAGCTATTAATATTAGAATTTTAATCCTGTCATGTTGATGTACTATAAAAAATTTTACGCCTTATACATGAGCAGGAAATTGTATAACCTCTAATAAAATAAAAAACAACTTCTGAATTTTTCCAACCAAAAGTATCTTTCTCCAGTGTACTATCAGGCCTAATATACGGTGTTTGGAAGAAAAATGTGTATGTTTTATTCATAACCGAAAGCTACTTTTCGTGGTTCGGCTGTAGCATCCCAAATTTCTGGGCTCGTTCGTCAAACTTCCAGATTCACAGGAAGGGACACTTCTAGCCCCAATAAAACAATACACTATTTCATTCCTATCTGTTCGTAAATAATTCAAAACTGTTTTTGACGGAAGGTTAACGGAAGGCTGTTCAGTAACGATAAATCAATCGACCAGAAAGTCCGAATAATGTGACCGAAATGAGCAATACAATAAAATATTCTCACATTATTAAGTAACTAAGAACGTTACTTTTTGCAATAAAAATTTTAAAAAATATTTAAAAATTACTGATTTAAATTTTAAATATGTATAAAAAAGCTATTATAAAGTTCTTTTTATACAACGCTAAAATCTAAAATCTTTATTACACATGTTTGTTTTGCATTGAAAATCTCAAACATCCGAGTGTATATCTACTTATCAAGAAGTGAGCTTGTAGACCAGATTATATAAGAGCATTCCACTGTAGCTGTACATTCCGTTGAGCTGAGTATAAGAGTATAATTTCCTTAGCTTAGAGAATATTTATATCAAATGTCTATCCATCCACCCCTAATGAAGCCATAGAATAGGCACTCAAATATTTCTACTTCAAATGGTGTCGCCTATATTATTATATAATACAGGTATCCTAGGAGATAAGTACTCGCATATTATAAGTTTCAGACGTTAATTCTACTTTACCTCAGCTACTGCGAACTACAAGCTTCAAACGTCAACATGAGAATACAACATAAGAATATCGCATATAGAATATTCTTGTGCAGAGATTGTAGGAGTATTTTCTTTTTAAACAGTCTGGATATACAGCAAACAAATATCCTTGCTCCAATACACAAACAACATCATTGCCGAAATCAAATCATTTATCATCACCATTTTCAACAACTTAAATAATTGTTACAAATTCTGAGCATCTTCCCCGTTCCATGGCATTATTTATGCCATAAAACACACAAAAGGTAAAAAAGCTCCAGGACCCGATAAAATACCAATTAAACTATTACAGATAATTGATGAAGATAATATTAATGTCTTGATAGACCTGTTTAACTTTATATACAAGACGGAACACACCCAAAGAATGGCTTCTCTCAACTTTTGTAACGATTCCAAAAATCACAAATGCTAAAGATTGCAATGACTATCGGATATCGGATCGTGGCTGCTCACCGCATGCGTTTGTAGGTCTGTACGCACCTTAATATATATGTAAAGGCGCGTACAGACCTACAAACGCATGCGGTGATCAGCTACGAATACACATACGTGTTCAAATGTGGACGGCGCTTTCGTAACCTCTCGCCGCATGCGTTGCTTTTCGCGAATGACTTGAGCACACATGCTGCGAGCCAGAGTGGTGTCAGTTTTTTAGCACACATCAAAGAAACATACGTGTGCGTTCGCGCTCAGTTTAGATGGATAGCGTGGGGATTTCTGTATTTTCAATACAAGTTCGGATTTATTGAGTTTTATTTATTTCATTGATTTATGTGTAAAATGAAGTGGTCAAATGAACAATGTTTGCAATTCATAGATTTGTATGAAGAAAACCCTATATTATTGAATTCAGAAATGTGTTTTAATATTAAAAAACAAAAAAAGAAGATGCATCGGAGTCGATTTTAAGAAATCTTGATATAGATTCAGCAGTTGTGAAGAATAAAATGAGCAGCTTACTTGGGTCTTTTAGGGCTTAAAGGAGCAGATTCAAGACGTCCGTGGGTACAGGAAAAGGTATTGAGTTTTTACAGTAAGTACAGGGTGTCCCAATTCGGACACTTTTATAGGTTATTTCGGTTATTATGGAAGATAAAGCATTGCAGTTTTAACGAACCTGTGCTACTTTTTCGTCAAACTTTTAATGCTGCAAACAAAATTGGGCTACCGAGGTTTCTAAGATGCCGGTTGAAAATAAAAATTAGTGTAAATATATAAATGTGATACATCATTAAAGCGGTATTAAAAAAACCAATTTCTTGGGACAAAAAAATACAGAGTGTTCCCTGTGGCCAGAAATCTTAATGTTATTAGTAAACGTTCCTTAACAGGTATGGCTTTTCTTAAGACTGTGTCGTTTTTTTTATTACGGGGCCTCTGTCTTTTAAAAGGCGTTCAAATTTTTCTACTGACATACGTGTAAAAGTTTGAAATTGTCCAGTATTAAGTTCTAACGCCAAATCTACTAGTTAATCGGACTTCATTTGTAGGGTTCTTCTTTTAAATAAATGCGTCGTCCACCATCACCTATTTTTTATTTTTTAATGAACTAATAACAACAAACGCGGCACTAACCATAAGCAGCTCCTCCGACATTTTTTCACGAATGGATGGAGCGCCTTAAGCACGCATACATATGCGGTGATTTCTAATTTCAACGAATACTCGCGCGAATGGTTTGAGTACGCACGCATATGCGTGGCTTCTCACCGCATGCGTGGGCTAGTCTGTACGCGCCTTTAGGAATATAAACAAAAGAGCTTAAACATTTCTTAGACAATTTTAGTTTTAACGAAATATGATATTTATTGCATACACAAGTTGGATTATGTAATATTTAGTTATACATAGATGTGATTGATAAGATAATATAGCTTTTAGATAAAATTTCCTTATAACATTATCACAAATATTTATTTATTACAATTTATAAAACATAAATTTTAATTTTAAATTTTAAAATTTAATTTTACGTTACGATATTTTAACAATAAAACAGTAGTAGTAGTAATATTCAAAATTAATTTGCATCAATAAATGCCGGATTCATTTAATACATTTCAAATATTCAATTTATGAGAGTTATCGGTAATATTATAGTACCTAGTAAAGTAGAATATTAACGAACAAATAAAATCAATTAAGGAATTAATTGTAATTAAATCTGTACGCGTTGCTTCATGTTCCGAAACTTGTCAAATCCAGGTAACAGTATCATGACAACCGAAATAATTTATTGGTAGATTAGGTCAAAATAGGTCAAAGTACATTTAGGGTAATTCAGTAATGTACTAATATAATTATTATAAATGTACTGTGTGATGCAAAAAACAACATCCAGCAAAACATAAGGAACATAATCAAAATAAGAAACATAAGACATTTTGCCGGTGCTGCTTTTATAGTAAAGTATTGTTTTACTAAAAAGATTTTTTTAAACAATTTAATTGTATTACTTGTGGTCGAAATAAGGGGGAAAGGATTTTTCGAAATAAGAAGTAAATACTGTAAGGGATAGGAAAGAGTTATCAGCGAATTATCTCGTTTATTATAAACTTAAAGACATGCATGTACAGGGTGTCCCTGTACATTCACATTGGTATGTTTTGCAGGGTACACCGAAAACTAGAGGTGATAGAAAAAAATTAGTCAAAATTTTTTAAAAACTTGTGACAGATATATTATAGAATTTTTTAGTTGTTTTGTCAAGCATAGTAATTAGTTTACCATGTATTTAACGAAAAACTAACTGCTGCCGATTAGGTTGATATCTTAGAAAGGAATTGAAAAAGAATTGGAAAGGAATTGGTTTCAACAAGATGGAGCACCTGTTTATAATGCTGAATTCGTTGGAAATTATTTAAATGAAAAATTTCATAATCGGTAGATTGAAAATGGTACTGTTAGGTGACCCCCCGTTAATCAGAACTAAATCGTCCCGATTTTTCATTTGGGTCTTTTTACCTTTATAAGAAAATATTTATAAAACTAACTTTAATCTTAGGAAGACTTATTACCATTACCAGACTTTAAAGCCATTCATTAAGCATTTCAAAAAATAAAGCCAGTGCATATACTCAATTGTGTAAGATCTATAAAAAAGGTGTCAATTATTATTAAAACAAAAAGCATTTTGAACATCTATTATAATTTTCATATTTTTGTAAAATTATTTCTAGTTGTTTGCATTGTTGTTTTTAGGTTTATAATAATATTATTATTTTTATAAAACGAAATTTTGGTTTAGGTAGTTTTTCGTTGTTGATAAATTTATTAATCCTATTTTTTGAGTTGCTAAATTTTATTTTTAGTAAATGATACTGTGGAAGATTAAATTTTTTTAAGTCATAAAAGCAAATTTTTTTATTATTATAAAATGTCTATTTTTACTTAGAAAAATGTTTAACAAAAATGTACCTTATATCACTCTGGTTGATGTATTTCCTTCAACAAGTTTTTGGACTTGAAACTGGATCCAAAACAGTGCAAAATATTATACAACTCTTATTCAAGCTGCAAATTTGTCTGAAATGACCAGGGAACACAAATAAACGATTCTTTATAAGTTGGATACTGGCTTCGGGCCTTGGATTATCCTGGATGACTAAAAACTGCTCTCTCAATTTCTTTTTAAAACTGTGTGGATCTCTCGAATTGGTGTAATGATGCTTTACAAATCTCCTACATAAAACACAACCAATAAATCGGTGATTAACTCACAAAAAAACTGCCACTTTGCATTTGACTTTAAAATTCACCTCTCCACATAAAAAAATTGCCGGCTTTTTAAGACTACAACCACCTGTAAACTACACATTCAACTGCTACTATGACTTTACACTGCATTTCCACGATACAAACGAACAAAGAAAAAACAATAACGAATTTAAAGAAACATCAGGACTCAAACGACAACTAACTACTTCCGCTATCCATCGTTAAGTGATGTAATTCTCTTCCCCGCAATACTTTTGAGCAATCTGAGACATCCACCAAAGTAAATATTTCTTTTACACGCACTATTAAGCGGAACTAACATCAAAAAATGCAATTAACAATTATTATATACAAACCAGAAATGTTTATATTATCAATGCCATAGACGCAAAAGGATTAAGAAAATATTTTGCAGTTTTACAACAGCAAAATATTTTCATACAATGCTGTTAAATACAAGGTGATTTAAAATGGTACAACAGTAGTATTTTAAGTGTTGAAGTTTATAGTTGTTAGTATAATATAGTATTGTAAACAAGTTGGTATTAAAATAAAGAATAAATAATATTCCATAAAATTTCAAATTAAACTGTTTGCTCTTCTATACCTTATAAAGGTTTTTATTTTAAAACTGTCCTCAATATCAACCGGACGATTACCAATTAACAATTGAAACACGTAGTTCACAAAACAATCATCCGATCTAGTTTCGAATATCGCTAGTCCCAGTTTTTTTTGTAAAAAGCCAAACATTTTAGTTTTTTTTAGTTGCAGCGGGTAATACCAACAAAATGACTGTAATCAGATTTTAAGATACGTTAAAAAATAAATGGATCTCTTTGAATGGTCGATTTCGTTTCAGGAATAAATTACGAAATAAATTTCACTCGAAAGCTGGACGAATAACTAGAGTGGAAATTAAAATTTACATCAATTATGTTATCGCATAAGGTGTATATGGAAATTATGTACATATTTTAGTTAAATATAAAAAAATACGTCAATAATTTTATTACTGCTATTTAATTACTGTAAATACTTTATTTTTAATAATTCCGAGCCATTTTAATTTTTCAGTATTTGTTTGATTAATTTTTTTTAACAAAATAGTGTTTAAAAAAACGGTATATCTTTATTAGTTTATTAGCTACTAGTGATTTTGTCAGTCATCATGCGATGAGAAATCGAATCAATTGTCATCTACAGTCACTCCACTCAATTTTTTCTGTCTTTCTCCCATTTAAGCCGCGTTTACACGATGACAATTGGCGAGACAATTGTCAGAAGACAACTGACTGACATGACATTATTGTCTTCTTCTAAACACTTCAGGGCCATTGCCTTGGCAGCTGTCCTCACAATTAGGAGCGGCTAAAGACACAGTGGTGCTCTCTACTTTGCGCATGAGTCAAAATATTTACAACGTTGTCGTGTTATAACCTTCCATATCACATTGACATAGGACAGAAAACAATTGTTATTTGTTCTGTGACATTGACATCTCCAGGAAATTTAAAATGTCAGCTGATTCATAATAGAATTTGATAGAATAGAGGTTAGAGGTATATTGTTTACCACAATACATACCCCACTACTATGTTGTTTACTTCCTTAATTTCAAAAACTAAAACACGTTTCTCAGTACAAAGTTTATAATTGAAGTAGAAATAATACTGCTGAGTTTCTTTTTCCTTATTAGGACTGTAATCTAATTAGATATTAATATTTATTTATTTATTGACGGGCTAAACCCTTTTTTAGTTTGTGTACAATATGCATAAAATACAGTAAGATGTATAAGCTACAGATTTTTTAACATGGTTTTTAAATGATGCAGTTGAAGTATTAAATAATTCTAAATCTGTTTGGTAATTGTTCGCCTTACGTAACATCCTAGAAATAACTTCATTAACTCCATAATTAGTAGAATGGAAATCTACAAAAAAAACAGGTCAGAATTACGGGTTCTTCGCATAGGTATATTAAATGAGATTAAACCCAAAATTTCAGGGCAATTAATAAATCCATTTAGAATCTTATGTAAAAAATATAATTCGAATTTAGTTCTACTTGTCTCTAATTTGTTCATTTTAAGTTGATTAAGAATATAACTGTAATTATAATCTCCACGTCTTAAACCCATTAAACCACATATCCTTAAAAATCTGTTTTGAACTTTTTCCAATTGAGTTTTCTGGGTATTATAAAAAGGACACCATATAACACAGCAGTATTCTATAATTGATCGCACTAGTGAACAGTATAATATTTTAAACGTAAAAACTGAAAAGTCCTTTGAATTTCTCTGGATAAATCCTAACATTTTAAGGGCACGTGAAGTTATGTCATTAATATGATCATTAAAGCTCAGTTTTCTATCCAGTGTTATACCCAAATCACGTACTTGACGTATCTCTTGCAGAACAATACCATTAAGTGTGTAATTATTAAAAGAAGCCTGCGTTTTACTAAACGTGATTTTAAAACATTTTTTTAGATTTATGTTTAAAACATTTAGTTCACACCAACGTGAAAAATTATTTAAGGACAACTGAAAACATTCACAATCAAAGAGGCAAGCAAATAGATCTGAAGATTTTTATGTTATCAGCGAAGAATAAAAATTGGTCGGAGTTAATTACCGTTTGTAAATCGTTAACAAATATATTAAAAAGCAGAAAGAGTAATATGAAGGTTTACTTAGATTTACTTTATATAGGAAGCCTGAAAGATTTATTTGGATAACTCATTGATGAAATTTTAACTTTCCCTTGAAAGACATACTTCACCTACCATGTGTACAAGTGAAAATTCGAATGAATAAATTAAAATGAATGTAAAACCAGATACAATAATATAAATTTTTGGAAAAAACGTTTTTACAAAAAGTTTTATTAAAATATATACACACTGTAATTAAATTATATCAGTTTTTGCATAATTATGTTCATCAGAAGGGTTTGTTAAAATATATTTTTCGGACAATAAAACGGATTTCATTGATGACAACTCACTGTTTCGTAGCATATTCGGTTTTTTTTAGCATTCTTTTTTTCTTAGTAGAATAAAAGCTTTGTTGCTTCCGTATTTTCTTATTTGCTGGTTCTTTATTGTTTATAACTACAGCAGATTGCATGTCATGGTGTAGATTACTTTTTAATAAATTTATGCTGTTCCTGTGAACTTTTAAAGCATGTTCTACTATACTGTCATCAACATGAGTTAGATCAAGTTCAGTAAGCTCTTGGCCATATTGTTTAAGTAAGTCCCGTTTATCTTGTCCTTTGTGAACCCTAACAATACTGCTTGTACCTGGTTGTAATTCAGTTTCGCCGATGGTACTGTTGCTGATACTCTTAGAGTGAATTACATTTACTTCAGTATCATTGTCCCTTTTATTTTGTGGTACAGCAATATAATGAATATGTTTGCACATGATTCCCTTTATAAAATAGTCAACGCAAGTACATTCATATGTGTGAATACAAATGTTGCATTTAACACACTTTAATTCACAACAAGATAAAATGTGCGTTGGTTTCTTAGAAACAATATATTGCTGTCCATTATTTATTACATACCAAACATTTTCATAATTATTACTAACTTGGAAAGAACTTTTCAATGCTATTTCATGCCTCTTTTCAATATTTCTCAAATGACTTGTGTCTTTCCCTTTGATTTGCTTGATCATGCGATCAATAATTTTGTCTCTAATATAGAGATTTACGGCATGAACTCCCTTATCCAGCCTTTTAACAACTTTCCCATCAAGTTGAAAATATTTAATGCACTTATGCATAGACTCTAAATGCATGTTTGTGTTGACACCTGCTGATTTACGATACACATATGCCCACTGTTCACATCTATTTATATAATTATCGACAAAATATTTTCCAAACATAATTAAATCTGGATCGTTCTGTAACATATTTACAAAATTCTGTATTTCCTTAAGAAAATTAATTTCATTAAGTTCAGTCTGAATCACTTTTAAAGCTACATGTACCTTTTCTCGTTTTTCTTTGTCAGAAATTTTATTTAAATTAGATGTCCAGGCTCTTTCAATGTGCCAGGAACAAAATATCTGATAAGTTACAGCACCCATACTTGCAGACCATGCATTATAAAAAACATTCGTTATATCCGTCATGAAAGTTCTGGCTAAGATAATTCCAACCTTTTCTTTAATTTTGTCAAAAAAGAATTTAAAAATTTCAGAATCTTTTCTGTTTGTAAATAAACAGGCTGTAGGAAAACCTTCACCCCATTCATCAACTACTAATATTGTGGTGAGTTCAAAGTCATAGCTGTTAAGCCCATGTGTACTATCAACACATATAACACCACCATTACCATAAGTTTTCAACATATATTCTTGAGTTGAATTCATGAAAATTAAACATAGATCATGTTTATTTAAGTAATCATGTTCAGCTCCCTGACTTTTATAAAACACAGTGTTAGATCCTTTTTTCTGAAATTCTTCGACCCAACAACCAACACTCACACTATCAATGGAATGTCTAACTCCACTGTTAATATCGATATTATATGTACATTTTATATTATGAATATCTTTTCTTGTCAGCAAATCCTTTCTTTTTAACACTGATGGTTCTATATTTTCCCTGACAGACTCCAGAATTCTAAAACAATAAATAAAAAATAGCATGGCACTTGGGAAGTGCCAAGAGAAGTGAATACATCTATCAGCATCATATATTGGATATATAATATATATATATATATATATATATATATATATATATATATATATATATATATATATATATACCTATATTCATAAATGTATGATAGCTAAAGTACGTAACAAAAGTCAGAAATTCAATTTTTTCTAAATATCTTAAAAAACTTGTCTGCAACATCTAACAAAAAACACCGATTTGGGAGTGCGTTTATTGCTCCACATAGTTTAATTTGATTAGATCATATTAGATTAGATTTAATTCGATTTTATTTCATAATTTATTTTTATTTTCAGATAATTTCAGGTAATTCAGATAAACATAATAATCCTGTAATAAGTGTATAATCTATGTTTATACGTCCATGGTGTATATGTATGTATATTATACGATATACCGCAAGGTTACTACACGCGTTTCAATTTTTCGACTTACGCTAAATAGGATTTCGGGTCCGTACAAAACATCATACCGAGCCATAAGAAGTATTCACTTCAAAATTAATTAAAAACATAAAAACTAAAAATGGGTTATTTGAAAATAAGTATATTTACTTTGATGCAGGAACTGCCATAGCTAATTTTTCAGCAATTTCTAATTTATTGGATTGTGAAATCCTTAAATGCTGGAGTTCGGTTACATGACCATAATGTTCAGGTACATATTTGACATCGCACTGACCTGTTTTAACATATTTTCTCAGTTTAATTGTACTAGTACAAGCAATCCCTTGCTTGCAAGATCCTTGAACCTTAATTTTTCTTTTTCGTTTATTAGAGGACAATTTTTCTTGATTAATACCTAGAAAAATATATTTATAGAATACCTAAACCATATCCGCTATAGCCAGAATATCTTACCACTTCTGTTGCAGTTATAATATGTTACAACAATTTCCTCACTTATTTTGTCCGTAGTTCGTTTAGCATACTCCTGATTTTTTGTTTTGCTTATTTCATTTAACCACAATTCAAAATCTGAAAGAAAACCATTAGCAAACCAAAGTAGCTTATTTTTGATAAATTTATAAATGTACCCTCTACATTATTGAAATGTAAAATTTCTTCAGAAAAAGAAGTATTATGAACTTGAGTTAAATGTTCCCTTAATTGCGTAATATTCATAAATGATAAATTGCAACCCTCGGAACATTTATTTACATGAACACCATATTCGTAAGCATTAATGTTTTTTTCTGTATCACAATGTACTGTTCTTAAATGTCTGTTTAAATTTCTTTGCAAAGTAAATACTTTTTGACAATATTTACACGTTATCGCCATATTCACCAAGTTTAAAATTATAACGCAAAAACACAATTATATTAGAAAACTCTATCAATTCGAAAAATTCGTCTATCAATCAACAACTGGTAAAATCCAATGACGTATAACAAACTATCTCGGAAACGGCAACATTGGATAACACTCATGCGCAAAGCAGGGAGCAAGACTGTGACTTTAGCCGCTCCTCTCACAATTGGCTCAACATTCAGTTGTCTCCGGCAGTAGACTGAGGACAATGAGCTGCGCCCAGTGAGCGCCCCACCACTAAAAATCTCAATTGTTGCGACAATTGGCGCCGTGTGAACGGTGTATAGGCTATTCCACGAATATACGACTGTTTTGGTTTACTGCGACAACGAATATTTTACTGTGCAAGTAGAAGTATGAAGGTCAATTGTTCTAATCATTATTCCAAAAAAGGGTCTACTAGTATGACATCTAAACTAAAATTATTTCAGTTAAAATCTACAAATAAATACAATGACGTCTATGAAGCCAAATGTGTTCATCAGACATTTGGGTAAGCTTTCCGTAAAATGTAAACACCAAAGAGGCGTGCCGGGTTTCTTTGATATAACACATTTTATTACTTTATTAGGTATTATAACTGTAATAAAAAGAAACATACTATTTTTAATATAAATAAAAAGAAATTGGCAGAACGATGGTTGAACGATGGTTTTATAAACTATTAACTTTATATATCATGACTTCATATTTAAATCTAAGGTTTATATCTGTCGTAATAGTATTTTAAAAATGGGGAGAATTTACTATTGTACAATTCAGTACATTTGACCAATTGAATCGACACCTTAAAGCGAATTTAAAACAGTCGTATATTCGTGGAATGAAGTATAGGCTAGTAGTTCTGTCTTGTTTTTTGCCACTTCCCTCTAGTTCTCTTGTGTCGGTCAAAACATACACGTAGTTTGTGTTATTTGTGTTACGTCTGGTTATTCTTTAGCAAAATTGCACCAAAGTGGAGTAACGAAATGAATTTAAAATTCGTTGAACTTTAACAAAGAACACATGTGTTTGTGGGACCAGTATAAACGTCAATAGGATTTGATGTAGCTGAGGTGAAAGCAAAAATCGAGTCTTTTGGCGGTACGTTTGATATTGAGATGGGTAAACTGAAAAAAATAAGCAAATGTGGATCTGGATCAGCGAATCTGTACGTGCAGACCCTTAAGTGTTTTAACGTAATGAATGCTTTTCTCAAGGTATCCTCTTTCAATATTTTACTCTCAACTATCTGTAACAGTTCATAAAAACTCTCTGAACTCATCCTTAAACATGCTTTATATTCCATTGGATTTTCCATCTACAGTTCCCTTATCAAATGAAATGACGCACCGTGCTGTTTCTTCTTAAAAGCTCTTTTCTTCTTTTTTCAAGCACCTTGCAAGACTCACTGATAAATTCCCGGTAAAGCTGATTTAACATTGGTTTAAGAAAAAGAGGTTAATCTCGTAAATGGGTATATGTAAAAAAACCTTAAAAAGGGCTACATCAATTAACACAAACGTTTTCGACGTTTTCGGAACAATAATTCCATCATCAGGTTTAAAATGCCTAAAATAAGTATAAACCATTTAGTTAAAACAAACGTGGTTTAAATTTTTGCCTAAGGTTAAAAAGCAAAAATGGTTATACTTACAAGGTTCACATGCCTGAGCCACCAAAATATTAGGATAAAAACCCTTTAAATTACATGTAGTTCTAATTCTAAAAGATTGTACATAATGTTGTTATGAATATGCGATGTTAAATATTAAATTAAATTTGACTTTAGGTAACATACACCCATGGTCGAAGTGAGTTCCAGTGTCCGGAGAGTTCTTCTTTAAACGGACTACTGCTGGTAACTGATTGACAAGATACCCACGAACGGTGTCAAAAACAAAATGTCAATGTAACATAAAACTATATTAGTTATACCTAGTATTACTACAACCAACAGATTCAAAAAAATTTTGATGTTAAAAATAATAACAGCAATCCAGGTAATGGGATTTAAAAATTTTAGTTATTTAATTTACGATGTAAAAGTTGTGAAATTACCGATGGTGTTAAAGGTCATGTTTAAGAGAATGACATGTGCATTAGGCAACCTATGTGACTCTTTGTCGTATGGAAGGTGGTCTAAAAGTGTATTTGTTTGTGTTAGATTAGCTAAGGTATATGAAATTGTCCCTTTTATGTTTATCACATCTAGGACAAGGTAAAAATTGAATAGTAAATATTTGAAGCTAATATAAGACCTCGTATTTAAACGACATTGTTTAAGACTGCTCGTATGGTGAAACAGTTAATAAAGTAAGTCTAATAAATTGAAAAAGTGGTTAGAAATGTACCGTCTGAAGAAATTAAAGTTATAACCTATGGGATTAAATTTAAAAATTGAAGAGGCTGAGCTCCTCAGAGACTTGATAGGAATAAAAGTAAAGGAAATGACTGACGAAGAAGGGGAGGGTTAAAGGGGAGAAAGAGTTAATCAACAATTAGAGATAATAGAGGTCCTTCATGCTTAACGCATCTAGCACCCTGAACAAAATCTATTTTGGTTGTAGTAAATTCGATTTATAAAAACCTAAAATTTGATGTGTGAGTATGCTACTAAGTTGTTGACTAAGAGAAGGTAAGCAATGATTGCTTAGGGTTTTTTGTAATGGCGGAAAATTATGAATTCTGATAAAATGTTAGATAATGTTTAAATGGTTACTGAGTTTAAAACTACTGAGTACATGTTTGATATATGAATTAACCAAGAAATAATGAAAGAAAGAAGAATGGACAGGAATATGATGTAGACGTGAAGAGTAGAGAAATTGATGGCATAGTGTGGTATGATGAATGTGGATTGTTCTGAAGTTAACAATAGGCTCGAAAAATTTAGGAGAGGGGTGTGGCGATAGTGTAGAGAATAGTTATTTAAAGAAACACAATTATTGTATAGGATTAAAGGTGTTGACGTTTGTATGGGAAAGTCGGGCAAAGAAGGTGGGGCAATTTTGAGAAGTGTGGACTATGAGAAGAGTTGTCGATGTAAGGGTTGAAAATCACGGTTGAAAGATACATGGCGAATAACGCAGTTGGGGCTACTTTGCTTTTCTTTGACTATTTCCAAGTCTTCATATAGATCTAATTTTGGAAAAAAATTTTGAGGGATATTATGTAACAAAGAGACGTCTTCTGGGATGTTGAGGCTATGTTTATGTTGTGCGAGATGTTGTGAGAAGGTGGAAGTGTTCTCTTTTTTAGTGTGTTCTAAGGAACGGGAAGTTAGTGATCTACAGGTTCTACCTATATATGTAGCATCACAATCAGAGCACTGTAATTTATAAACACCACTACGATCCATGTAGTTGATGGGATCTTTTGTATTGGTTAAACATTGTCCTAGATTGTTTGGGACTTTAATAGAAATGTGGGTATTCTCAACAGATCTTTTTAGGATATATCTAATATCTTCAGAAAAACGTTCTTGAAGGTATGGTAAAGTAGGGTAAACTGGTGAACACAGTCTCTCTCAATAATTTGAGTTGTCTCTTATGTATTAATTTATTAATGAGGTTGGGGTCATACCCATAGACAACTAAGAAAGCACACTAATGTTTTAATATCCCTTTTGGTTATTCAATTTAAGGTGGCAGGAATATATTATTTAAAGAAAAATTTATTAACGAATAAAAAAAAATACATGTTAAAGGATTCTGCTGAGGTTTCTCCATAACAATAAATTATTACATAAGGTTAGCTCAAACATCTTTAACTTCAGAAATAATAACTATCTAAATGGCAATAAGCCACAATTAAAGGTTAAAGCAATAAGCCGCAGGCTGCTTGAATGAAACAATATCGAGAAATAAGAACATCGAGAAAGAAATAAAAAACAGAATTTATAAAACAGTCATCATACCAATAATGTCATGTTGGAAACAGCAGAGATAAAAACACTTCTCTCTCTTGTCGTTTGCTCATTGCTGAGGATCGTGATTCCCTACAATGCAAACTGTCAATTCTCTCCATCTCTTGCGATTTTGGGCTGCTCTCATGGACTCGGAAAACGTCTCTCCAGTGGCTTTCTGTACTTGATCTGACCATCGGATAGGTGAGCGTCCTCGGTCTCTACGTCCTTCTACGTTTCCGCACACAATTAGTATTTCTAAGTTGTCATTGTCTCTTTAGCACCACATTTCGAATGCGTCCTTTTCGATCCTCTGATTTTATTGTCCATGTTTCGGCACCGTAACTAAAGATTGAAAAAACGAGTGTCCGTACCAGTCTCATTTTGAGTTTTTTGGACAAAGAGCGGTCCTTCCATATTTTTGACAGTCGACTCATCGCGTTCTTGGCCATTCCTATTCTTCTGCGAATTTCCGTATGGAAGGAGGCTGCATTGTTTAAGGAAGATCCTAGATACGTGAACTCGTCTACTTTCTCGAATTGATTTAATGCGCCTGTTGTTTGGAGGATATTCGCGTGGTTCACAATCATGATTTTTGTTTTCTGATTATTAATCTTGAGCCCACACTTGTTGCTTTCGGTTTCTACTCTCCTTCTCAGTCTCGACATCTCCTCTTCAGATGTTGCTATCAGTGTTGTATCGTCTGCGAATCTTAAGTTTGAGATCTTTTTCCCTGCAATGGAGATGCCACCTCTCCATCCATCGAGTGCGTTCCTCATTATGTATTCTCCATATAAATTGAAAAATCATATAAAAACACTTAGAAAAATCAAATTGATGGTAAGGCCTATGGATAGAGCTAGAAGTACAGATATACGACGTAGATGCAAGGTAGAGATTATCAAGAACTTAATAAGAAATAGAAGAGTAGAATGGAACGTTCATATAATCCTAATGACAACAAATAGAGTAGTAAAGACGGCAAGAGACAGTTCCCCAATAGAAAGACGATCAGTAGGAAGACCACGAAAACGATGGAGGCACATTGAAAAACAGACAGAGTTGTGTCTATATAAAAAGAAGAAGAAGAATATTTTCTCAGAAAATAGATCACTGTCGGTTTACTTAATCCAAATCTGATTGAAAATGTCTTTATCATTATAAAAATTTAAATTCTACTTCAAATATTATAATCTTGCACTAAACTTTAAACTTTAAACATTAAAAATCATATTAACCCTTAATAGGGCAGAATTATTTTTTGGTAATATAAACAAATTCTTTGCAGATTATAGATAAGGAATGATCCGTTATTGAACTTTCATTCGTATTTTCATTTTATTTTCACTCCTTGTTGTTTTTTTTAGGTGGTTGAAATTTCGACCACAGCCTGATTAGGTATGTTGACTTTGGTAAATGTAGTTGTGGTTCCATAATCGACCACAGAAAAAAACACATTAATTAAACATTTTTATTATGAAATAATGGAAAACATTGAATGCATAATGCAACCTGGCAATCTAAGCATTTAATACTTGAACGTTTTGGCTTTGCTCTCGTTGAACAGAGTGCACAACGTCTTGATGTTCCTTTTTCTGGCATGTGATTGCCAAAATCGCTTAGTCTCACCGTGCTTTCAACGCTAACAGAATTAGTGGTTGCTCCCATTTTCTTCAGTTTATTTCTTCCTATTGTTACCTTAGGTCCTGGTCTCTTTCTGTTATAGAAATCACCTATGAGCTCGTTGGCCAATACACTTCTAAAATACAGGTGACTCATTGGTTTCGATTTAATGGACCTCATTTTCATTGTAGTCTTATAAGTTATATATGAATTTACCACTGCTGCATCAATCAAATAGTAAATAATCTTCATATACCAACTTCGGGATTTCCATGAAATTGGATAAGAAGCATGAAGTTGATCGAATAGATCGACTTCACTCATATAGCGATTGTAATCACTTATGGCTTTTGGACACTTAACACTTTCTTGTTCACCATTTGGTTTTCTTCGCAAAACTGAAGTAATCTCAAGTGGATTATGCATAGTACTGCCGACTAAAACGCATTTGCGCCCCCGATATTTCCATTTAACAACAGACATATCATTGGACATGAAATAATCGTGTTCTCCTATTTTCATTGTTTTGTCCTTTCTCATTTGTGTTGGAAAGCCTTTACGATTTATTCTAAAAATTCCACAGCAGAACAAATCATAGGTTAACATTTTCTTAAGAAGAGGAAAACTCGAGAAAAAATTATCGAAATAAATGCAGTAGTTTGCGCCTCTAAGAAACTCGGTAATGTCTAATACCGTTTTAGCGCTTAAACCATATTCAGCATCTTTGTGATTGAGATTTGTCTTCATATATGCTAAATTTGTGCAGGTATCCAGTTTCGGAGCATGCAACGACCCAAACTTTAAAGCATCTTTTTATGGGCTTTTTCGGCATATATTGTTTGAGAGAACATCGCCCCTTGAAAGCAACCATACTTTCATCTACCGCAACATTTCTACTTGTATAAAAGTTCTCTTGAAAGCGTTGCTGCAGTTCTGTTATTAAAGGCCTTACTTTGAACAGTTTGTCAAAATTGGGGTTATTTTGATTTCTTTCCATGTTTTTGTTATTGTTTAGATGAAGAAAACGAATAATGCATGTTAATATCAGTTGACCAATAATGTCTCAAACTAGGTAGTTTATGAAACCCCATGATTATAAGAACCCCTAGAAATGCTTTCAGTTCTTCCTCAGTTAGGTCAAGATTATTATGATTTTGTTGTTGAGCATAGAGATTTGACTGTGTAATTATATTAGCTATAATATCTTTGCTCATGAATAAAGAAAACACGTCGAATGGCGAATTTATATTGACCGGTTTTGCTGGGCCAAATGGTCTGGTAAATGGCGCATTCGAATATTTTTGTGCATCAGAAGCGTTCTTTCTCCATTTATATGTATCATCGCACTTTACTGTGTTTTCTTGGTTCTCTTCTATTTCGTCTTCGCCTGAAGAAGGATCGACGTCGTCAAAAATGCGATTTGTTCTTACCTGAGGGTGGAAAGCTAAATCATCCATTGAGTCATCTAAATCAACATCAAGACATTTAACCTTGTCATCATTAGACAATGAAGTAATAGTCGCGTTAGATTCAACCGACGTTCGGTTGGAAATAGGCAGATCATCTTCTGCAGCAGAATCACCCTCAAAATCTGAATTTATGGCTTGTTGATATGGAATACCATCTATGTAATCAAATAAATATTCCTGAGTCATATTTTGTAAATTTTCAGGTATATTGCGGTGTTCCATTTTACTGCAAAACATACGTACATTGTTGTATACAAATGCTTGAAAAATTTAATTACTTGATCTACCGCACAGCAATTTAATTCTTGGAAATATTATTCAAGTAAGTCAGATTTACGTAAAAAAAGAATATAATTGTATAGATTTAAAATAAACAAGAGTGAAAATACATTTCAATAGAACAATTGTAAAATCAGCATGTGCTACTTTGAGGTTATGTTTAGTAAATCAAGATATATCATCTTAGCGCCAATAAAATCTGAATAGATAATAAAAGACCATAATACTGTGATGTGTTACCTTGAGTTTGATGTATAAATCTTTTGTAAATTATTTTTCTAACTTCTACAAACAGCAAAAATCTGTGATCACGTTCAACGGTAACTTACAGAGTATGATGGGTTGTGGTTGGCGAATCGACCACATTGCTGCCACGTTGCCGTATTTTGTTCTGTGGTGTTCATTTTGGGTACAATTCATTTACAAACACTGAATTTGCACTTCGGTAACTTTTCATGTCAATTACTAGCTCATAAGTATTAATAAGAGCAGTGGTCGAAATATCGACCTGAGACCTATAAAGGGTTAAATATACTCTCCGATTTCGTTAAATCTTCTAATACGGTATCCATATCTCGTATCCACAATAAACAATAATATTTGGGTTATATTTTTGATTTTATAACATAACAACGAACTACAATAAATACAAATTATTTTCCAGATATTTTTTAATTTAATACTTTATCTGACAAATAAATTTTACATTCTATTTGTCAGATAATTTTAATTTATTTTATCTGTCATTTGGTAGTTCACATTTATTTCCTAGGTGACGCTAATTTTGTTAATCTAAACTAACACAAAGCTTTAAATTATATTGTTTATTCAATCTTATTTTAAAATTACCGCAACCAATATTTTTGGCAATATTATTACTGTTGTAAGTCAACTGTATTGTTTGAAAAACAAAATATAATTGAAATATCAGATGTTGGTAGTTAAAATTTCTTTCCTAGGTGGCGTAATTACCTTACTGAACAAACATTATGACTTGTCGTCCTAGCCTTTTATATAGATAGATAAGCATTTAAATAATTTAATTATTAATAACAAATTCCTTTCCCAGAATTTGGGTTATCATGTTTAAGATTCGGATGTATCGGGTATTAGTTGAAAAATGAACCTCAATCGGTAGAACACCTCCTTTGCCCTAATCTAATAAAGTAGACCAAATTATAATAAATACTGCTTTCCTTATGGTATCGTATGGTACATTTATTTTCAACACTACTGTACACTCTTACAATGTTACTTATCTTAAGTGTTATTAGTACTTAGTTGACTTTGTGCCAATACGTTGTATATCGACTTGCCATCTTGACGTTAATTTAGTTCTGATCCCTCAGATAATTATTGTTGTCTCTTTTATAATAGTCCTTGCTATATTAGCAGTCATTCAGTAGTGGGTCAAGTTTGTTTTATCAACCTACAACAACAATGCTGACTCACAATCTTGTGTATGTCCTCGATTTGATTTATTAAAACATATTTTATATAAACAAATGCGAAATGTGTTACACGTTTCTTTTAACTTATTCTTTATATGAATTGTAATATTTTAGGGATAATACCATAAAAGTTTATTTTTACAAAGCCATATCCGACTTTAGAAATATACCGATCAAACAACCTAAAACTGTTAAGAAAGCTTAAAATATTAAACTATTTAGATTTTATCTAATTCTGCATACGAAATGAGAGATTTGAATTAAAGTAAATATATGAAATTTTATTGAACAATTATGTTAATTATATTTCTAGTTTTTTATATCGATAAATATTAATGGGTTTGTTCACTTTTATTTTTCCACTTAATCTTTGGTGAGCATCCATAACTTCTGTTAGTGCTCATAAGAGAGCCAACAAGAGCAGAGAGCATAGGCATCGAGAGTTAAAAACAAAGGTGTAACTTTTATTTTCCGCAATAAATCAATATCTCAGCGTATACCTGTGTCTACTTTATTTATCAATGAAGATTTACAACTCTCCGCTGAGTCACTTAAAGGCAGAGCGGTTTTACGAGCAGTGAGCACAAGGGCGAATTTTACGTGTCTACAGATTTTTTATGAACAATTTCAAACTAAAAATAAGTTCGGCAAACTCCAGAGAACGTTTTCTAACGTTCGAGATGAACTCATAAAAAAATGTTGCTTCAATCTTCTGCTGGTGCTTTCGGATTATACTACTCTAAAACAGCGGCGTTACATTGAAAGAAATTTGTACTTACCAACGACGAGTTAGTTTAATTTACCAACAGGTTTAGATACAATATTTATTACTAATTTTAATCGATGAGATTTGTCTGAAAGAATTGTGCATCTACATAAATATAAAATTTTCAACAATATTGGAAATACAGTGCTCAACAATTGATAAGATCAAATTAACCCTCCTGTTGTAAAAACAACATTTTATATTAATTTTAGTGTAATTTTAGTTCTCACAAATATTGGTTTGGATTTTATGTTAAAGACTGTACTTTTTGCCTGCAAACTATTTGTGCCATAAATAGCTTATAAGGGTTGTTTAAAGTGGTAAAACTGACGCCGCCTTGTCGGCAATTAGGTAAACATTCAATTCAAAATCTCTCGCAGATGTGACTAGTGTCTCAAGCTGTTTGGTACTAGTAGCCGGTACCTAAGCTCTCTCTTCGCCGCCAAAATGCAGTGAAATGTGTATTTGTTTTCGCGATAGCTCGCGCGCCCCTAAACGCCGATAGAATAATGGACAATGTTAACTCTTTCTTTAGTATTAGTGCTTGTGTAAATATTCTCCTGTTATTAAATGTGTAGATTCAATTAATTACGCTTATTTTTCTCTAAGTACAACCCCTATTAAATCAAACACATAAAGAACCAGCGCCTTGAAGTCTACTTGTATATATATCGAAGGAAACACTCTTGTACAGTCCATGGTCCTAAAATATTTGGAACTGTACACGCACGGGGAAAGGAATTTAATAAGCTTTCCCCACAACAATTGGTGGAAATCGGAGAAAACTCCATCATTGTTTGTGGTCCTTACTCGACGGATTTGTGTTTGATGTTGGCATTTGTACTAACTAGTTTCGGATATTTAGATGAATGTATTTAAAAGACTCTCGAAAAGACTAAGGTGTCGCGATAAACTCTGAAACAAAAGGACAGTAGTGAAGTTTTATAGTGTTTGTGCCTGTTCCTGCAAACCACTGGACAAATTGGGTGAGATTTTTCCATATTATAACTTCGCTTATGCACAGGGTAAATCGCTTTTCAAAAAGACTATCTCTTTAAAAATTTATCTGTAGACATTTGTAGACATTTACCGGGTGTGCAAAAAATTTAATTGCAAAAATAAACTCTCATGTGTGATTTAAGACTTTTACCGCGTTTTAATAAACTTTCTCGCCGTGTGCTACCTGTTATTATATGATATAAATATTGACTCTATTCTCGCCGTGTGCTATACATGTTATTACATAATATAAACATTATTTACTCTATTCTCGTTGTGTGCTATACATGTTATTATATACGATAAACATTACTCACTCTATTCTCGCTGTGTGATACACGCATTGTTATATAATAGAAACAATAATTTCTCTAAAGAACTCGGTGTTTGCACGACCTTAGGCAGTTATTTTTGGAGTAGCACTTTTTTGTTGAAAGTCGAAATGGAAGATCTCAAGAAGAAGAGGAAGCCGCTGAAGGCCAAGATTACTAGAATAGTAAACTGGCTACTAGAAAACGCAGATACAGAAACTGACGGTCTCCAGTTTCAACTCAGACACACCGAATTGAAATCATGTTATCTGAAGTATGAAGAAGTGATGGATCAGATTGAAGAAATCGATGAAACCGATTCTGAAACAGAAGACAGAGCACTCATGGAGAAAAAATACTTTTCTACACTAGCTGGACTGCAGCGTAAGATGGAAGCATTAAAGTTACCCTCCCACTCGCTCAGCTCAAACGATACTCAGTCAACTGTAGCCACTGCTAAGGTTAGGTTGCCGGAAATTACAATGCAGGTATTTTCTGGAAACTTCGCCGAATGGAACGCGTTTTATCAGCTATTTGAAACGCTGATAATCAATAATGTGGAGCTGAACAATGTGCAAAAATTTATATATCTTAAATCCTTCTTAAAACATGAACCTTTGCACTTAATTGACAACATTGAAGTTGTAGAAGAAAATTTCCGGATCGCTTTGGACACGCTCAAGGATCGATACGAAAATAAATCGCGTGTAATTAGTTTACATATTCAAAAATTGTTAAAGGCTCCATCTTTAGCTAAAAGTAACTCAAAATCATTACGAGAATTTTTAACTCTTTGCAAACAGACTTTACTCGCACTCAAGAATATGTCAGTACCAATCGAACATTGGGATTTATTGTTAATCGAAGTATTTTTACAAAAATTAGATTTCGCTACTCACCGGTCATTTGAATATGAAATAGGTTCAAAGGCTTTACCTACTCTCTCACAGTTTTTTTGTTTTCTTGAAAAAAAGTGTGATATCCAAGAAAAATTAAACGTTTCTGATAATGATAGAAAATTTACTAAGCCTCAGTTAAAAACATCTTTGTTTTCATCAGTTAACTCACAAACAAACTCTTTTTCAGATACTAGTTGTATATGTTGCAAAAGTAATTCGCATAAAATTTATCAATGTAATGATTTTAAATGTCTCTCTTTACAGGAAAGATTTAATTTTGTAAAAGGTAAGAAACTTTGTTGGAATTGTTTGGGTAATAAACATTTTTCTCAAGATTGCAACTCTGCACGTTCATGTAGTATATGTAAGAAAAGACATCACTCGCTCTTGCATAGTACCCCTGAAAATGTCTCTTCCTCTAGAAACACGAATAAGCAATCTTTCCCGATTCATCGCAACCCTCAAGCTCCCAAACATTCTCAAGGTTCTTCCAGTCGTGTCGCTCACATACCTACTCCGCCTTATAGTGCTCATACCCAAAATGACGCTTCTACCAGTTCGTTCAACCCTCCTTTAGAAGCACAAAATACTGCAGATGCTCACACAGCCAGTTCTCTCTCTGCTTTATCAGTTAAAACTGATGTATTGTTGGCTACCGCTTTAGTGACAGTGTATTCTAAAGATGGCAGACCTATGCATGCCAGAGCGCTCCTAGATAATGGGAGTCAACATTCATTTATTTCTCGTGATTTGGTTGAGAAGTTAAACCTCACCCCTTATTTTAAACAGTTACAGATATCAACCATATCCGAAAACACGTCATTGTCAAATCAAATGATTAACATAGAATTTTTTCCCTATAATGTGAAGGATAGAAGTTTCAAAACCTCTTTTGCTGTACTTGATACTATAACTTGCAGACTTCCTAAAGCTACCCTAAATAGAAGCAAAATAAATGTTCCCCCTAATCTCACTCTCGCAGATCCCTCGTACTCTGTTCCTGGTAAAATTGATTTGCTTCTAGCTGGTGACATCTACAGCGAATTATTGACTGATGGATTCATACGTTTAGGAAAAAATCTTCCCATTCTTCAGAATACCCACTTGGGTTATGTTATTTTTGGTACTCTTCCCCCTCATGTCTTTCATCGTAGTTCAAATTTGGCTATTTCTCAGTCAAATGTTTCTCTCTTTGTTCAGTCCGAATCCGAAGAGAATAATTTAGATAAATTAATTCAACAATTCTTCGAGATTGAAGAAGTTCCGCACGTTAGTAAATTAACCCCCGATGAGAAATTGGCTGAACAAATATTTAATAAAACCACTCGTATTTTACCTTCGGGTCGTTTTCAAGTAAATCTTCCACTTGTCTCCGAAAATGCGCATAAAAGATTAGGCGAATCTTTTAAAACAGCTCTAAAGAGATTTATTAATTTAGAAAATAGGCTCTTAAAAAATGAAAATACATACGCTCAATATAAGTCTTTCATTAGTGAATATCTTCTTCTCGAACATGCTAGAATAGTCCCTCTCTCTCTTACTAATGGAAACTTAGAAAATAAATATTTTCTCCCGCATCACTGCGTATTGAAGGAAGAATCCTTAACAACCAAACTTAGGGTTGTTTTCGATGGTTCGATGAAAAGTTCTAGTGGTTATTCGCTAAATGATATCCTCCTCAAAGGTCCTACTCTTCAACCGGAACTTTTTGACATTTTGCTACGCTTTCGATTATATTCCTTTGTTTTCACAACGGATATACAAAAGATGTACAGACAGGTTAAAATCAATCCTGATCAAACCTTTATGTTAAACATACTTTGGCGTGACTCTCCGGAAAAAGATATTGAGTGCCTGGAACTGCAAACAGTTACATATGGAACTAAAAGCGCCAGTTTTCAGAGTACTCGCTGTTTAATGGAACTGGCAAATACTCATCAAACTGAGTATCCCCTGGCCAGTGACGCTCTTAAAAATAGTTGCTATATCGATGACATTCTCTATGGTGCTAATGATGAGCAAACTCTTCTCAAAGCTCATAAGGAAATAACTAGTTTGCTTGGAACAGCATGTATTTCTCTACATAAATGGTGTTCTAACTCGGACTTGTTTCTAAAAAATATTTCTTCTCTCTCTTCGAACTCTTCTTATGTCATAGCTCCAGATAATTGCTCTAATAAGGTTTTAGGTTTATGCTGGAATCCTGTTCTTGACACGTTTTCAATCTCTCTTCCAGATTTCACCCTAAAGAACTCATATACCAAAAGAGAAGTACTGTCAATGATTGCCCAAATATTTGATCCTCAAGGTCTTATTAATCCCGTTACAGTTGTCGCTAAACTTATAATGCAAAAAATCTGGATATCCAAAATCAGTTGGAACGATACCATTGACGCAGATACGTTACATGAATGGCTAAGTTTTATTAGCAGTCTCTCTCATTTTAAGGACTTAAGTATACCAAGATGTCTCTTTTTGAGTCAAGAAATCACTGGTGTTGAGGTTCACTCATTCTCAGATGCAAGTTTAAAGGCTTATGGAGCTTGTATCTACTTACGTGTGACCTATAAATCAGAACAGGTGTCTTGTTCCCTTCTAGCATCTAAGAGTCGCGTTGCTCCGCTAAAACCCTTGACCCTTCCAAGATTGGAACTCATGGGTGCGCTATTGTGTAGTAAACTCACAGCAAGGATTGCTAACATCGTTAAAGAAAAATTATCTCGATTAGACTCTATAAATATGTGGTCGGATTCAGAAATTGTTCTCGCTTGGCTTCGTTCACATCCTTCTCGTTGGAGCCAATTTGTAGCAAATAGGGTCGCACAAATTTTAGATAATTCCCCTGATGCTCACTGGAGGCACGTACGATCCAAAGAGAATCCTGCTGACATACTCTCCCGAGGAATGTTACCCTCTGAGATATTAAACTCTTCCTTGTGGTTTCATGGTCCTCCATTTTTAAATCAACTGCGTTTGGATTTATTAAAATACAACCCAAAGGGTTATACCTCCAAGTTGCCTGAAGAAAGGAAAGTCATTCTTCATGCTCGAAATGATACAATAGATTTTTTCACCTCCCTTTCTGATAGGTTCTCTAATTTTTCAAAGTTTGTAAGAACTTTAGCCTATATGTTTAGATTTGTTAATAATGCTAAACCGCTTTCTCGCAAGTTAACGGATACCCTTGAAGTCACCGAACTTCAAAACGCTGAACTTAAGATTATTAAAATGCTCCAGTATTCCAACTTCTCGAGTGAGATTTCTGAGCTTAAGAAAGGTAAAACTCTAACTAATAAGTGTCTGTTACCCCTAAACCCCTTTTTGGATGAGAATGAAATGCTCCGGGTAGGAGGTCGCCTTGAAAACTCAGATGTTACCTTTGATCAAAGATACCCCCTTCTCCTTCCCTCAAAAAATCGCATAGTTCGTCTCATTCTTCACAGAGAACATGTCAGACTTTGTCACTCAGGGCCTCAAAATACTCTGTCCCAAATTCGTCTCAAATATTGGCCTTTAAATGGACTACGAGAAGTCAAAAAGGTCATTCACCAATGTATGGTTTGTTTTAAGTTTCGTGCCAAACCCGCTACCCAGATTATGACAGATTTGCCAAAGGAACGTTTAAATTCCTCTCGAGCATTCACTCATGTTGGATTAGATTTTGGCGGTCCCTTTCAGATAAAGGCTTCCAAACTTCGCAAGGCTCCTTTAATAAAATCGTATATTGCTCTTTTCGTTTGCTTGTCGACTCGAGCTGTTCATATTGAAGTCGTCTCTGGCCTCTCTACAGAGACGTTTATTCTCGCTCTAAAACGCTTTATTAGTCGTAGAGGCCTCCCTCAGACAATATTCAGTGACAACGCTACGAACTTTCTTGGTGCTCGTAACCAGCTGTTTGAACTCTATAAGTTTTTAAAGGAAAAGGAAAGCTCCCGTTCTATTCAAGAATTTTTGGCCTCGTCCCATATTCGCTGGAAAACTATAGTTCCTCGAGCCCCTCATCATGGTGGTATTTGGGAAAGTGCTATTAAAAGCGCAAAGCATCATATGCGTAGACTCCTGGGTAATCTTAAGCTTACTTTCAAAGAATTCACCACAGTCCTCGTTCAAATTGAAGCTGTGCTCAATTCCCGGCCTCTTTGCTCCCTTTCAAGTGACCCCTCTGATTTTACTTATCTTACTCCTGGACACTTCTTGATTGGACAATCTCTCACCTCATTCCCTGAAAAAGAAGTGATCCACATTCCCGAAAACAGACTAAATTTATGGCAGCATTTGTCCAAACTCCAACAAGTGTTTTGGAAAAAATGGTCTATCGACTATTTGAACAGACTTCAAAATCGCCCTAAATGGTTTCTCTCCGCATAAGAACCTAGAACCCAACGATCTCGTCTTGTTGATTGAAGACAACACTCCTCCTCTTTATTGGGTACTAGCAAGAGTAATTGAGGTCTTTCCAGGAAAGGATGGGAGAGTAAGAATTGCCTCGGTCAAAACTAAAGATGGAGTCTTCAAGCGCTCTATTACCAAATTGTGTCCTCTACCCAATGACGATTTAAATTAAGTTAGTATAAGATTAGAATTGTAGTGTATTTTCTCTTCCCCATGCTCTCTTGTCGTAATATTATCTGTTTATTTGTGTTAAAGCCAGCGCTTCAACGGGGGCGAGTATGTTGTAAAAACAACATTTTATATTAATTTTAGTGTAATTTTTAGTTCTCACAAATATTGGTTTGGATTTTATGTTAAAGACTGTACTTTTTGCCTGCAAACTATTTGTGCCATAAATAGCTTATAAGGGTTGTTTAAAGTGGTAAAACTGACGCCGCCTTGTCGGCAATTAGGTAAACATTCAATTCAAAATCTCTCGCAGATGTGACTAGTGTCTCAAGCTGTTTGGTACTAGTAGCCGGTACCTAAGCTCTCTCTTCGCCGCCAAAATGCAGTGAAATGTGTATTTGTTTTCGCGATAGCTCGCGCGCCCCTAAACGCCGATAGAATAATGGACAATGTTAACTCTTTCTTTAGTATTAGTGCTTGTGTAAATATTCTCTTGTTATTAAATGTGTAGATTCAATTAATTACGCTTATTTTTCTCTAAGTACAACCCCTATTAAATCAAACACATAAAGAACCAGCGCCTTGAAGTCTACTTGTATATATATCGAAGGAAACACTCTTGTACAGTCCATGGTCCTAAAATATTTGGAACTGTACACGCACGGGGAAAGGAATTTAATAAGCTTTCCCCACAACAATTGGTGGAAATCGGAGAAAACTCCATCACCTCCGGCGGTCGCACAAACAAAACTTCCTTGGTAAGTTGCGTGGCGGCTTTGCCATCGCATTAGATAGTTTCGATTTTTTGATCTTTAAATAAGACATTTTATTGTTTTCTTCAGTATTTACAAAAGAAAATAATAAGTTTTTAGTTTCTAAATTTAATTTATTACCATTACAAACAAGTTAGGTGCCTATGATTACAAATAAAACATACACATCGCTATTTTTCATTTACTCATTATTATCACAATGGATACAACAACTAGGAAAACAATGCGAAGTTTTAATTTCCATAAAAATCAGGAAATTGGAATACTTGGGGCACATCATGAAAGGTAAAAAGTACGAACTACTAAGGAATATAATGCAGGGTGAAATCAAAGGTAGAAGAAGCGTAGGAAGACGTAAAATCTCGTGGCTACGCAATCTCCTTGAATGGTTTGGATGCAGTTCAATTGAACTATTCAGGAGAGTAACCAATAAAATTATAATTGCCAGAATGATTTCCAATCTCCGATAGGAGTGGAACTTGAAGAAGAAGAATCACAATGGATACATTTACCAGAGATGTGGCTATGTTTCTTACAAATTGCGTTCGTGCGATTATTTTCGTGTTTACCGCAAATGTAGCAAATCTTAGGTTTGACAATGTCCTGAACGGTTTTGTCATTATCTCTATATTTTTCCAAGTAAGCATAAATTAAAAATTTGTAAACTAATTTTCGCTGTAAACTAATTTTCGAAACCAGTCAGATTTTTGCTTTAATCTGTGCCTTCTAAGAATTGCCAGGCACAACAGACGTTAATCAAGATGTTATTAGAGACATGGGGAATCTAATATGACATGGAATGCAAATTTTTGATTCCCCATGTCTCTAATATCATCTTTATTAACATGTGTTTTGCCTTGCAATTCTTAGAAGGCACAGATTAAAGCAAAAATTTGAATTTGGTTTTGAAAATTAGTTTATGGATTTTAATATCAGATGTCGCTATTTGCTCCCATTCGAAGCCATGTTAGAGTTGCTCCCTAAGACAGAAGAGATTTACTTTGGTTTGACAATATCTTGAACGGTTTCGTCATTATCTCTATATTTTTCCAAGTAAACATAAATTTAAAATCTGTAAACTAATTTTCGAAACCAAATTCAGATTTGTGCTTTAATCTGTGCCTTCTGAGAATTGCAAGGCAAAACAGACACTGATAAAGATGTTATTAGAGACAATGACTGTTGTGCCTTGCAATTCTTATAAGGCACAGATTAAAGCAAAAATCTGAATTTGGTTTCGAAAATTAGTTTACGGATTTTAATATTAGATGTCGCTATTTGCGTCCATTCGAAGCCATGTTAGAGTTGCTTTCTAAGACAGAAGAGATTTATTTTCACGTTCAGAGCAACAATGATTTGCCGTTTTGACTAGGCCTATTAGGCCGAAATACGTATAAGCGTCTACATTGACGCACTATTTATACGTGAAATTAAATCTTAACTATGTTTTCCTTTTTAAACATAAATTTCTTTAGGAGTATTTTTTTCGTGTTGCTCTCAATTTTAAGTGGTCATTTATAAGTTCATAAGCCAGATCTTTAAGAAATACCCTTCGTCGTTTCTTAATGTCAAGGTTATTAAATTAAAAAAAAAAACATAGGCATTTATTGCTGCTATATCTAGATGTCTATAAAATAATTAAAGAGGGCATCTCCGGGTAATTTTGGAGCTACTATAGGATGAACACATTTGGTCGACGGTATCTACCCCTTCTTTTGTAGCATTTTAATCCAAATTTACGAGCGGAGTTTTTGGTTTCTTCCTCCACATGATTGTCATCATGCATCGTGGAAAGAAATAGTACAACCTTTTGTTTGTTTTTGGGCCGTTAGACACTTGTCATATTGGAATCCAAATAGGCTTGATTGAAGATCTCTGGATTTAGTTTCTAAAAATTCTCGCGATTTCTGCTTCTTATTTTTTTTTCCCCAAAAATGTGAGTCCTTTTTCTAAAAGATATTCCGCTAACGAGAAGCTACTTTAATAATTGGCAGTTGTCACATTTCTATTTGATTTTTCAATTGGTACTTCCAATCTTTTTACAACATCAACGGCTTTATTTGATTGTAAATATGGCCCAGGAACTTGTTTTTCGCAATATATTTCAAAATTGTATGTATAAAAAGTTTTTGCATCGCATAGTGCGTAAATTTTAATTCCATACCGAGCTAGCTTGTTCGGAATATACTGAATGAATCCGTATCTTGCTCTAAAGGTGCTCTAAATTCTCGTATGGGTACCAGTTTATCATTTTTTTTGCTCGTCTCTAGTACGTAAGATATCTGGGAACCTGGCTAAATGAAAACAATGACCAAGGTGGAGAAATAAGGACACGCATTAAAATTGCAAGACAAGCATTTATAAAAATAAAAACAATGTTTGTCAATCGAGGCCTTCCTCTGGAATTGAGGATAAGAGCCTTAAGATGCTACGTTTTCTCGACTTTGTTGTATGGAATTGAAAGCTGGACACTAAAACTGGATAATATATAGAAATTGGAATCATTTAATATATGGTGCTATAGAAGGATTTTAAAAATACCAAGGACCCAATGAGTTACAAATGCAGAAGTGTTAAGAAGGCTACAAAAGGATTTCGAGGTCATAAAGCACATCTAAAACAAGACAGCTGGAATATTTAAGCCACATTACCAGAGAGCCTTTATTTCAGATTTTGATACTTCTCTTCAATCCCTGTCTCTTGAATATTTGTACATTTTTAATTCAATATACTTGTTTGTATTAGATACGCTTTCTATCATTTTATCAGTGATAAATAACATAAATACTCCCACAACGTTTGAAGGGTTTCTAGCCAACAATTTTGGTTCGGGTAATATTTTAACAATATTTTTTGACTTTGTCTTACCTGAAGTACCTAAAAGTTCTGCTTATAAAAACATTTTCATCATCTTGTCCAACAAAAAATCTGTAATCTCCAGGAAGGTCTTGAAGTCTCCAGAAAAGTATGTATTCTTTATGATCAGAGCAGATTAGTCGGACCCACTATCATGATATTCTCTTACTATACATTCTACTTCTCTCGCTATAAACTCATCATTGTCACTGTCTTTTTCACTTTGACCGTGCTCTTCTTATTTGTTTAGCCTTTCCTCTTAAAAGAAGGAATACCTAACCTAGCACTAGAGAGTTGGACATTCAGCACTCATTGTGTTATACAGTTTCCGTCAGAAATAATCGGAGTTTGTAAAAATTTATATATGATTAAAATAATATTAATACTCCGACTTTGTTATAAGTTTTAAACGAAATAAAATAAATTTTGTTATTGTGGCCATCGATTTTTTTTTGGAATATCGTTAGCTTGGGTTTGGGTTTATTGGATTTTTATTAATTAGTTATAAACTATGCCCCAAAGACGTTTAGAAATGGTCTACATTCAACAGATTGTGAGGTGGATCAACGAAGGGTTAACGCAACGTGAAGTGGCTCAACGTTTGGAGTTTTCACAAAGTGTTGTAAATAGAACTTGGAATCATTATGTCACAAATGGTGTAGCCTCATATATTTATGGTAAAGGGCGACAACGAAGTACCAACCCTGTTGATAACTGATATATGCGAATTATTGCTAAAAGGAACTCAATATATACTACTTCTAGCATCAAAAGAACCTTACGTAGCGCCACTTGAAGACTAATTTCAAACCAAACCATTAAAAGAAGGTTGCATATGATTGGTTTCAGAGCCAGAAGACGTTTATATCACCAGTACTAACCAGGGAACATCGTGGATTGAGAAGGCTTTTAGCTGATGATCACCGCAATTGGACAATCATCGAATGAAGAAATTGTTTATTTCTAAATGAGTCCAGATTTCATGTAAACAATTCCGATGGTCGTATTCCTAGAGAAAGCTACTAGCAGTGAGCTATAATAAACATTATAGAATGCCTACAATGGCTTTTTTGGGAGGCTCTTTCTGCGTTTTGGGGTGAGATTTGTTTTGATCGCGGCACCGACTTGGTGGCGTTTCATTCTATTTAATTAATTTTTTTATTTTGAATGATTTTCTTTCTTAAATTAATAGTAAGAGTAGTATCTATTTATTCATCCAATTATTATGTTTTCTTTTTTTGTATTATGTTTTCATTATTGCCTGTTTTATTATTAATTAATATATTCTCACATTTTTGATCAATGTTATAGCTACTTTTATTTAGTTCTTACAGTTCTCAGAATTTTTACAGTTCGTTCCTTTGTTTGTAGTTTTCCTAATCTCTTAATATTAATGCTACTTTGTGTGGGTTTTCTTATTCAGCTTTAATTTGGTTCGTAATATGACTGCTATGGGGTTAGATATCAGTACGAACCGATACCTGCTTTAAAGTCTTAGCAAATAGTATAGAATTAAAAAATCCTTTTCTAATGATGATAACGTCAATTTGATTTGACTCGCTAATCAATCAACCTAGTTGGCTGGTTCCAATAATAGGACAAAGCCGTTCTCCTTTTGAGCAGGGAAGATGTATGTTCCCTTTATGTTATATTATATAACATCAATCTAGTACCATCTAGCGAGTTTTAACTAGTTTAAATGTTTTTCACTGATAATGGTCCAACTGGACTGAAAACGTTTTTGAAAGGTTGTAATCCTTTTGGATAAATTTTAAATAATTCTTAACAATGAAATATACCATTATACAACACAATAATTTTCTATGAGTGTATTTTTTTTTATTAATTCTTTATTTTATTTTCAATAAAATCTTTGTATGGAATATCGTAAATTTTCCAACAAATGATAAATTGGCAATTTGTTCCGATTTACATTATTTAAAAAATGTTTCTCCCACTGCTTTTTTGAAGGTATCATGTTCCGTCCAGAGATAGTTTAAATAACCTTCGGAGGATCCACATCTCTAATGCTTCAATGAGCTTTAATGTTCCTACCTTTAGTGACCAGATTTCTGCACCATAGAACAATACGAGCCCGATACACCATTTAACACTCATAATCGTAAGTCCGAGGGCATGTTTTGTTCAGCATTGCTGTTCCAAGTTTGGCAAACATTATTTTAGCTATATAATTTATATTTGTTAAAAATTCGTTGGCCAAACTTGAATGTAATCTTTAGACTTTATATAAATATAGTAATATTTGTTTATTAGATCTGAATTTATTATTGCCTAAGATCACACTAAAAGAGCACTACGTTCATATCGTAGTTGGTCAAACTCACATTTTTACATACATTTAAATTTGGGGAACACGTTGATAATATAGTTCAGTTAAATTGTATTTTTGCTAGGAAAGTTTTGGGGAAGTTCTGATTTTTTAAATTAAATACCAGTATTTAGTTTTTTTTTCAGACGAATCGTTCGGTTGCTAGTGCGAGTTGAAAATTGTAAATTTTTAGCAGTAAATGTCATCTGGTTTTCCGCACAAGTAATTAAAAAGAAAAAAGGCAAAAATTATGCAAATTCAGTAGGTAGGTAGAACTCGTAATAAAATAAAACTTAAAATTTCGTTACTTATGATCATATATTATTATGATTATTAATTATAATATGCAAAATTTATATGAGCCGCTGTCTTTTAGAAGGCCCTGGCTAAGGATCTTCGATAACGATGAGTCCTATTTCTGGTTGTTCTGGAAAATAAAAGTTTAAAGTTAAGTCATTTATCAAGATTGGATGAAGATTGCAAAATAGATTGTGAGAATAAACATACTTTCCGCATCGTACTGAGGTTCTTCGATGGCATCGGGTCCTGGCTCAGGGTCTGATTGCTCCATCGTCAGCGTCGGGAGTCGTTCTCCTGGAAAATAAAAAGAGGAGAGACACATATCATATATCAAGGAGAGATGAATGACTACAAAATAACTTGTCGGATCCAACATACCTCTCTCTCTTTCCTCAGTTTCTTCTACGTCTATGTCAAAGCTGTCTTCTGGGGGCTCAACATTGTTACACAGTCCTTCGCATGATGCGCATATTGGGGAACGATGGAGTCCCGCCTTCCTGCATCCACAATTGCGTTGACAGCCCTTTTTACATTTACATGAAATGTACCGGAGTATTGAGTTTGGTGCAGGGTCCAAAGTAGTTGGTACTGGCACAAGACCACTACTAGTTTTTTGACATCCCCATTCACTTGGGTCTTTTTGTTGCTCGTTAGGTGTGGCTTGACCGGATAACCACTGCTGCACCTGATAGTAAACTCTCAGTAAGTGTTCTCGTGCAGTAGCTTCAGTTGGGGACAATGAGGAAATGTTGGTCTTATTTTTAAATGATGAAGATACGTATTGTTTATATCTTAAATCGTTTAGTTTTGTCTCTTTTTTTCCATATAGAGCCGTGAGAAACATGTTTCCTGCTGTGGCAATCTCATCTTGACTTGAATTAGGGTCTTTGAAAGCTTCAATTACGGATTGCAAATCTTTGTTCTTCTGTAGGACTTTAAGAAATTTCAGTTTCTCTTGATTAAACAATGCAGAAGTAGTATCACAACCACTCATCGCATGCAGGAATAAAATATGATCCAATAGGATTTTCTCAGCAGCCAGATAAGGGTTGTAGAGGCTTTGCGAAACCTTTCCTATTCCTGGCTTAAAAAAAAATACATTTTTTATGTCAGGGCTACAAAGGCCAATCAAAATGACCAGTAGGTCGATATCTTCCCTCACCACTGTCACATGTTCATTTGACGGGGCCATCTCAAGAGCTGTTGTGATAATTAGGATATCAGCATCTTCCACAGCTTGCTTTGAATGAATTTTTGCATCATGAAGTTTCTCCATTAAAATAGATATAAACCGGCTCTTGTTTTTTTGGGTTATGAAGTTTCTCCATTAAATAGATATAAACCGGCTCTTGTTTTCTTGGCTTTGCAAGAAAACTATCCTACGACACAGTGGGCATCATCATTTCTGTAAATGATATTGCAGCAGATTGTTTTCTTTGTGCTCTTCTCAATCGTTCTAAACGCTTGGTGCTACCACAAGCCTCGTCAGGGTAGCCATTAAAAACGACAATAGCACTTGATTTGTAGTTTGATTTGACATATGATACATAACTGCTGTATATGTCTGCAAATGTCTGACCTTGGCGCCATTTTACCTGGTGTAACAAAAAACCCCTGTCGATGACATATTTTGTATCGTTAATACAATTTCAAAAAATTGTGGGTTTTGCAGTCACACCGGTACCAATTGCCAATTTTCAACTTGCACTTGAGACCGAACGGTTCGTCTGTACAATAACCAAAATAGTGACATTTGTACAGCACTTTAAGTACTTTAATTTCTGTAAACAGACCATTTACTAAAAGTTGTCAGTTTTCGAGTTTTAAGCAAAAAACCGGAAAAAAACAAAAAAAAACGATTTCTCCTGGTTTTTCAAATGTTGCGTCACGAAATTTTGTCCGCAAACCTCAGATTTAGATTTAGCACCCCAAAACACATATTGATGAAAAAATCAGAACTTCCCCAAAACTTTCCTACTAGTATCACTTTACAGTATAAATTTACTGAATCAATAGGTTGCCAGTCAAAAAATCGCCGCAAATATTTATAATTCAATTAATAGTAATTAATTTTTGACAAAAAATTTATGACATTCATTTTTTGAAATAAAATACGTTGCTCATGATATATAGGCATGTTGTTAATAAAAATAGTTGATTTTATTGCAATAAAAATTAAATTAAAGTGCCAAAATAAATGATTTCCTAAACTACTATTTAAATTAAACATAATTCAAAAAAAATTCGAAACTATAAAGCAAATCCAATGCGTATCAAATTAATAATTAATTAAAGAAATTACATATATATAATAAAGAGAATAAATAAATAATAAATAAATATATAAAATTAAAGAAATTAAATAAAGAATTTAAAAATTAATTAAAGCAATTAAATATTAAGAATTAAATATAATTAATGGAGCCCCATAGGAAAGAGGAAAAGAGGACGACACCGAAGATCCTAGAGGAACGAAGTAGACGATACCATGAGTAAGAGATGCCTAAACGACGGAGAATGGGACAACAGAGAGAGATGGAAATGGTTGAGCAAAGGAAGGCAGTAAATACTATAGAATCCCTAAATATATAAATTAAATATTCAAAAACCAGTACTTTGTGCCAAATAGAAACCAAATATATTGTGTGGCACATCGTTCGTGGCGAGTTCCTTTGTTGATATGTTTTGGCAAGTTCAGCTATCTTGTTTCTCAGTTGCTCTAAGTTGGCGACGCGCTCGAAATTATGTATGTGCAAATTTGTCTTTAGCATCTCCCAAAAATTAAAATAAAGGGGAGTAAAAAATGATGGCCTAGGAATGCGAATTAACCCTTTAAAAGGCAACTTTTTTGGCAAAAGAAAATGAAGGTTAAATATGGCGTTTTAGCTGAAACGAACTAGGTAGATGTACTGAAGGTCATTTTGAATAACTTTTATATGTCAGGCTGTTAAAAAACAGTGATAAGCCGTATTACTAGTGATTGTTTGCAACAAAGAAAAAATCTTAAAATTCACTGGTATTACAGGTTTACCACCACAAATTAAATACAATATATATCCGAAAAAAGTATTTATTTTTAGAAATTTACAGTTATTGATGCAAAAAGTATACGTACAAAGCATTCAATACACAATGCCACTTCACATTTTGAACATTTGACTAAAAAAAAGTTCTTTTTGCCGTCCCACTTTGCTACACTAAACAGAACGCCGTGAAGTAGTTTTCGTCGCCAAATATTCTATGTTGTCCGTTGTTGCCATTAACAGAGGTCGTGTGTAAAGTTTTTCCTGGCAGAAAACTCTTCTATTAATTCGTCGATTAACTTGCTTTGAAATTGAAGGTGGCTGAGAGGTTTTTTTTCCTCTTTTTTCACTCCCAATGCATAAAGAATGTAGGAGTTAGTCACACTTGTTTCAATCATATAATCAAAGAGCTTTATTTACCACCTACGACTCTTCCAACCTATGTTGTAGATCGACATCCTTTGTTCTAACCTATTTACACCACCCATATTTTTGTTATATAGTCAACTATAGACAACATTTTCTTTGTTACCTGTTGTATTGGTCCGAAGATCGTGTCCTTTATCGTCACCATTATGAAAGTGGCTACATAATAGGTTTACTACCTCTGTCTTTTAATTTCACCACAGATACGTCACTACCAGACTCACTTATTGCAAATTTTTTGTCTTCACGCCCTTTGGGAAGTGCTTTCTGTTCTGCCCCATTTTTCCGGATCCAAACACATCTCTGTCTAGTATTTTTCTCATTAGGAGAATTGACGTAAAAAATTATCAAAGTATAAACAAAAGCCTCTATTCTGTAATGCCTCTGATAATTCAATTACAACTGTTTCTCCTAATGTATGCTCCGGATTTATCGCTTTTTACGTTGGTAAACGTTACACTTTAACAATTATCCTGTTTCAGCACATGCCATTGCCCAAATTTTAAATCCGCTTTGACGGTTTTCAATGGCATGTATTCGTTGAGAGTTGTTTGGCCATTGAATGCTACTATATTTTCATCGATCGCGATATTTCTGCTTGGTATGAAGCTTTTGCCGTAGATTTCATTCTTAGGGATACCCGGCTTCATATTTAGGGATGGCCGGCAAAAAGTTAAACCCAATAATTATTAATACCCCCAGAAAAGCCCTTAGCTTCGTAACTGCAATGTTTAGAAGTACTCCTCTCTGACTGGCATACAAAATAGATTAATCTACAATCAACTGCAATGTTTCTGTAGACAACCGCAAATTCAAAAAGTCCATTGGCCTTATCGAACCAACCTGCAATAATACAACAATTATGTGAAAATAAATAAAGTAAAATAAGTTTTTTCTTGCATGGTTCCATCTACATACTGGAAGTCTGTATACGCTTGGGGAAATTAAGGTACTTTTGACCCATTTACAAAGTCTTCTTAATCTTTCTGTGACTGGTCAGCGCTCTCATCACTGTTCGATTCCAAAAGAGAACGTCCTAGTGGTCTAGGTGTTTCTGACTGATAGGTAACATTAGTCACTGAGTCATCGGAGTTATAAGGATCATCCGCCAATTTCTCTTCCAACACTGACGGCCCGGCAGATTTCTGGGATGTCGATGACTGAGGTTGGTTAATCGGTGATACTATACTAAGACGTTTTGGAGTAAACAATTAAGCCGTTGGCGTATGGAAAAAATAATTGACACTTACAGCTGGTAACGAAATAGAAGAGCTCGTTTGCGGGGTTCCTGTTGATGACTAGTCGACTCGCTCAAAATCATCTGCATCAGAGTCTCCACAAACATCGGAATTTTCCGCCTGCTCTTCTGTAACCCACAATAACTCAAGTAATAGTTTTTCTTTTCCTTTTTTCTTTCCTTTTCTCTTCTTTTCTTTATTTTCTTCTTTTTTCTGTAGCAATATTCTCGGTAGTTTATCTAAAAATATATTTTTGTATATAATTACTATTGACAAAATTGTTATGTAGCAAAAACCTGTTATAATTTATCCATTAAAATTTTGCATGAATTATTCAAGCATGTACCACCATTGAGAAAATAAGTAAAATAACAAATATTTCCTTGGCGCAAAAGTTTGAAAATCATTATAATGTAGAAAGTAATTGTTATAATTTATCCATTAAATTTTTGTATAAATTATTCAAGCATGTGCCATCACTAAAAACATAGGTAATTATTAGGTAAAGATAGACGAAAATAAGTTAGGTTAGTAAGATATCCCGGTAATAATATTGTATTATAATTCTTATCTTTTATAAATCTAATTAAGTATTCTACATTCACAGAAAAACCTTTAATTTTCAAGGAACGCATAAAGACTGCTTATCGTCGATACTGTTAACAGACACTGGTAAAACTGCTATACCGGCAAATACAACATAAGAAATTCAGTCCAATTCACCTTTGATTTTTGGTAGCGATTGATGTTTTGGGTAACTAATGTTCTTATGTACCCAGACGTAATCCGGATGTGATTTAATGCTTTACGTATGAGATATAGACCTTATTAAATGTTGGTAGAATATCCTACCAGTGAATACTTCCATATTGAATAATTTCTATTTTTCGGTGAAACTAAATGCAGTGGCTTAGGTGCTGATTTAAAAAAAAAACAGTTCCGCCTGTTGAACTCTGTGAAATGAACTGTATATAGTATAGTTAGATATTTTGCAAAACTAAATAAATTTTCCTTTATTTTTCAGTTTCTCTATATTTATGAATCCAAATAAAGGATTTCATAATTTGTAATAAAGTCTAATAGAGAAGCGGCTAGCTTCTCTAGTTACTGAAGGCTTAGTTCTTAAAGAAATATAACAGAAGACTATTTACTGCACTGTATTTTTAATTTAAGACACTCTAAATATATATTCTATTTTAACTTTCTGTATTGTAGTCGCTAAAGAAAAGCCAATCTTCAATCGCACCTTTCTTGATATAACCGAGAATCCTTACAGTTAAAATCAATATGTTTACTTGCACTAGGTCAACTATTTTTAATAACGAATATAGACTATACTTCTCTTTAGCATTTTTCCCATTTCATCGGAGCACGCTGCAACTCAAGCAGTTATTAATAACAGTAGTGCTTCGTAATTTTGTATTCCAAAGGCATAAAACTTCCAAGTGGAGTTATTTCGTTCACGGACACAAAACTATTTAATCTACTATGTGCCTAACTTACCCACATTAAAATTTAATCAAGGAAAACAAAAATAGGGCTTGTGAACGCTGTCACGTAGGGCTTAATGGAATTTTATTATACAAGCTGATTCAAAAATTACAATCTTTACGGAGAAGAAAGGATTTTTAGTCCACTCGGAACATAACGTAACAATAGAAAAATGGACTTTACTATTGTCTCTACTATACAGTGAGTGATAAATTAATGTACACAATGTATATTTTATTATAATGTACAGGGAACGTTTATTAAACTTTTAAGTAGGGAAATACACAAGGAGAAATGACTGGAGGATAAATGTAAAGAAAAAGAAGAGTAAGAAAAGAAGCGTAAATTTTTTATTACGTACGTAAGTGAAATAATTTTGGATATCAATAAAAAAACATTACATAGCTTCTCGTAAATAACAACGGACAGTTAATTCATAATAACAAAGATAAAATAAAAGAATTGGAAAAATTTATACACCGACAGTTCCGTAATAAACGAATCAAGATTCTTCTCGTCTTCTTCTTCGACTTTATAAGCAATTCTGCTTGTTCATTGGAGGACTAATACGTTTATGGAAGGTTGTCACTTCATCTTTTGCTCGGTCGTTGATACTTCTTCTGCCAATGGTGACTTAATATCTCTTATTATTTTGAAGATATAGATCTTCTCCATTCTGCTTATGTGGTCATTTCATTCTTTTTTCTATTCTGGATCAATTTATTTATACACTGTACGTTACATTTTCTTCCCTTCTCTTTCGAACTCTATTTGAAATTGAAAAGCACAGGCCTCAATGAATCCCTTTGTCTTATTCCGCTGCCTATTTCTATAGGTTCTTAAGTTGTCCATCTATTATGATTTCTATTTTGTAGTTCTCGATAATGTTTATAATATTTAGGGGAGCTTCTCTATTATACAGAAGATGGGTTACATCTTTGAGTCTTATCATGTCAAACGCTTTCTTTGGGTCAATCAGACACAGAAATGCTGGTCTATTATACTCAAGTATTTCTCAGTAATTTGCTTTATAACGAATATTACATCTATACATGATCCTTTACTACAAAAACCCTGTTGTTTATCTGCTAAACCTATTATCTGGTTTATTTGCAGATGTGATTGTTGTCGTTTATACTATTGTAGTTTTCTGACTATTTTTTTTATTTATTTTTTATTATTTTCTGTATTTTATTACCTTTTATGAAAAGTACTTACAAGTAGTTCGCACGTTCTTCACTCTTCCGGTATTTCATTGTGTTCTATTATATTATTAGTTAATGTTATCAATTGTTCTATCATTGCTGCTCCACAATATTTCGGTAACTCGTTTGGTATCCCGTCTTTACCTGCTGCTTTACTGTTTCTTAAGTTTTCAAGTATTTTCTGAACTTCGTGTACTAAGTTCTTCATTTCTGGTAATTTCTGTTGTTCCTAGTTCTAGCGTTGTTTGTTTTTTCCATGCATATAGCTTTTATAAGTAGTCAATCCACGTATACTTTTTAATTTTTTTTTTAATTCTATTAGTTCCTTTGCCTCCGTTTTTTGACCTATTATGAACCGCCATATTTCCTTCTGCAGACCGTAAAAATCTTGTTCCACTTTTTTCGAAAAACGTTTCCAGTGATTATTTTTTATTTTTTCTACATGTGTATGTACCTATTTTGTTTCTTATTGTCTTTTAATTATGGTATACCTCTTGTGTTTTGGTTGACATGTATTTCAGGTAAGCTTTTTTCTGTTCTTTTAATTTTTCCTTCCCTTCTGTACAGAACCATGGAGTTCTTCGCCTTGAAAACGATTTATTTTTATTTATATTTTTTCACCAAGAGCTTCCTTGGCCGATGCTAAGATAGTAGACTTAATTTTTGCCCAGGAGGTTTAATAAAAGCTGATTAAAGAGCTAGATACACGCCAATCAATAAACCGAAACCATACTAAAACCATAAATAGTATACATCAACATAATTGGACACTTTATAATAACTAAGGGGTCACCAAAACACAAAGTACTATTTGGTAATTTGCAAAAGTGTTTTTGTATACCACTAATAAATAATTGTATTGGTTTCTACAAAAGGGCGCTTTGGGCAATAACTTTTAAATGATGCCAATGATTCTTCTTTACAATGTACGAATCGAAAAAAGCCCGTGGTCCAAATAAAATTGTCTCGTCAACTTTGAAATGGGCTGACAATACGATTCCAGGTAGTCGAGTAGAGGACATCATTATTTGGGCCAATAACTACTATGGAAAAAATAAAAATATAAGTATTATAATATGCTTTTTTTGTATACTGCATACGTACCTTCAAAAATACAATCACTCAAAAGTTTTTACTGAAAGGGCACACATATATTTAAGCAGACGGTGTTCATGCTTTGATCGAAAGAAAAGAAATAAACTCTCAATTTAGCTATTTTTACAACATGGTACTGGAAACAGCTAGTTAGGCAAACATGAGGTAAATACACAGTGTAGAATATGGAACTTGAAGATTTCGAAAACTTCAAAACGCTGTTCGATAAGAAACTGTCACCTAATCCTTCTTTTGTAAGTCAAAAAAAGAATGTTAGCAAATAGCCTATTGTACTGTTAACATGTGTTTTCGTATAAGTCCAACAAAAAGCATTGAAAAGCTATTTTATTAGACTGATTTCAATAATCAAAATATGTATGAGGTGGACTTCATGAGGTATTGAAGACAGCAAGTAACGTTTCCAGCCAAATTAAAGCAACTCTGACTAATCCCATTACTAATCACAAAAGAAAAGTACAATGACTTATTTGCCTTATATCCTTTTGATCCGTCGATTTGTCATGCGGTTTATAAAAATTTAACAAATAACGATATAGCCAAAAACGATTAACTCCCAAGAAGATAAAGATGATATGGAGCCTCTTTAACAATTTTGAGACTTGTCTATAATTTTACTTAATTATTATAATATAATACTTATCCCCGATAAAATAATACTATAGGCTGTTTAATGTGTTTGACTTGTTAATTTCGTAGGGATCTTAAAATGCAACGTCACATTATTTAAAAAAGTTGTTAGAGGTAAACAGCACTATGTTCAACTACACATTTTTAAAAAGCTTTTATTTTATATAATGAACAGTAAACTTCAAATAAATATCACTTCATGAAAGGAAAAACGATTATGAACAAAACAATAATAATATATTAATCTTGATTAAATATAAGAAACATTTAAGTAGTTTCTGATTACAACTTTAAAAAATGTTAAGACTACTTTCCTGAATTAATAAGAAAATGGACATAGTATCCTTTAGATCACGTGATCTTAAAATACGTTAATTTAAATTATTAAATGGCCATCAACTGCTATATATGTGTTGGACATTACGTCATTAGTATCGGCGTAATGAAGTAATGGACGTTTTTTTTTAAATACAAACCGAGGTCACGCGATAGCTCATTTGAAAGGACTTCTTATCGCCTTTGCAACGATATAACCATTTGAATATTTATTTCTACAGGGATAACCAAAACTTTTGGTTTATTAATACAATTAACTTACAATAAATGTTTACTTAATTGCATTTAAATTACAACAAATGTTCAAATTGACGACTTTCAGCAATAATACAATGTGAAAGATGGACAAATACATTTTTTCCTGACGTTTTCGATGATTTTAGGTGTTATAATGTACAATTTTCGTTTTGATGCGCTCCTTCAACTCTTCTACATTATTCGGTCGATTTGAATACACTCTGATCTTTAATTATCCCCACAAAAAAAATTCCAATGAAGTTAAATCTGGAGACCTTGGTGGCTATTCGATAGGCCCCTTCTACCTATTTATTTATGTGGGAAAACGGTATTAAGGTAATTTCGTACCTCAAAGTCGTAGTTTCGAAGAGTCCCATCGTGTTGGTACCATGAATCGATTCTATTTAAAAATGGCTGATTTAGCTGTAGCAACTTCTTTTTCTTCTAGTTCCATGACCTTTATCGATCGTTGGATATCATGTTGGCTACCATATTCGCTATCGTGACTTTATTGAAAGCAGCTCTAAATAACGATGTAGTTCATTTTCCATACCATTGCCTTAGATTTTTCAGCCATGATGTTCTTCGTCTACCAGGACCACGATTACCTTGGATCTTTCCCTAAATGATCAGATGTAAAAGATCATATTTTTCAGGGTGTCTCATAATGTAACTGATGTATTCCAGCTTGCGTTTCTTTATTATATTGACCAGTTGTGTTGTTTGACTCAGCCGTCTAAGGACCTCCTCATTTCTAACTCTGTCGACCCAGCTTATTTTCAGTAGTCGTCTGTATACCCACATCTCAAAGGCTGTCAAGCGTTTAAGCATAGCCTCAGTTAGAGTCCACGCTTCCACTCCATACAGCAGGACAGGAAAGATGTAGCAAGATGTCATACGAACTCTAAGGTCAATGCTAAGATCGTGACTGCAAAGTACGTTTCTCATTTTTACAAAGGCAGCTGTAGCAACACATACTGATAAAGAAATTCTAGATAACGAGATGCAGTTAAGTTTTCCTAAAAAAAAAAATTTAATTGTTTATAATCGCTGCCCAAACATTCACCTTCTCGGGATATTGCGTCCTATACTCTTCAATCCAATGTAGATCTTCACTTGCTCAGTATCAATATGTCTGGCGATTTACATAACCGTTCAGCATAAACGACGCTCCATCAGAAAAATGTACGTTTTGTATGAAACCCTTTTCTCTGTTACATTTTTTCATTCGCAGAATTCGATTCTTCTATCAAAGTCATCTTCTAATAGCTCCTGGACCAGATGTACTTTGTATGGATGTCACTTCTCCTTTTTTACCACTCTTACAATACTTAATTGGTGGACATTATTATCTAGTGCGACCTGCCTAAAACTGGTATGGTTATTTTCTTGAAACGCCAGTACAACGTCTAGTTTCTTGGCTTCGGATATTGATTTTCTACCACTTTTAAGAAGATCTTTAACATGACTTGCTTATTTAATTTTTTTTTTTCCAATTTTACTTACTATTGATTGGGTAATTGGTTCGCGCTTAGGGTATTTAGCATTAAATAAATTACGAACTTCTGCTTGAGTCTATCTCCATAATCAATCTTAATTAAAATCTCGATTCGTTTTGTTACTGTTAGTTTTATTTTTGTAAAATCTTTTATTTTGTAAATTTAATCTCGGCAAAAACCCAAAGAGTAAAAATTTGACGTATATTATTTGACAGATTCACAGATCATTGACAAATGACAATTCAATGACAATATTGATTTAAATATTTTTGAAAAATAACTTGGAATACTTACTAATATAATTAATTTCAGATTATAATGTAGCATTGTTATTGTTATTAATGTCATTTTTTTCGAAACCATGAAAAGACATTATTTTGTTTTATTCCCAGTGGCGTTCCTTAGTGTATTTTAGTTCAGTGAACGAATATTTATTGTAAAACCATGCTACTTAACAAAGTTTATAATTTTGATGAACCTGTAGAAATAAATAGGGGAATCTCACTAATCGGTACTACATATAAGATATTAGCTTCAGTTGTACTAAAACGATTATGTACTGCCATATACAGAGGAAATTATTGGCGATTACCAATGCGGCTTTAGGCCTGGAAGATCAACAATCGACCAAATATTTACTATCAGACAAATGCTAGAAAAGTATTGGGAATATATTAAAGAAGTACACCAGATCTTCATAGATTTCAAACAAGCATATGATTCCATAGATCGCTTAAACTGTGGAGTGCAATGATGGAGTTAGGCGTACCAAAGAAGCTGACCATTATTGCGCGAATGTGTGTCAACAATTCCTTTGCACAAACTAGAATAGGAGGCAAAACTTCAAAGGCTTTCGGCATAAGCACCGGGCTCAGACAGGGAGACCCGCTGTCCCCATTACTATTTAACCTAGCATCGGAATACGCAATGCGAAAAATCTATACCAGAGTCAAACCAGATATAACTGCCAGAGAAGCAAAGATTATTTTCGCATTTGCAGATGATGTAGATGCAGTAGCACAGACAACACTGGAAGTTAAGGATATAGTATCGAACTTTGAAGAAGCAATACTAAGCATACTAAGCGTAGGCCTGAAAATAAACGAAGAAAAAACTAAATACATGGTCGTATCAAAAAAGGAACGACAGCGAATAAGACAGAACATTACCATAAACGATCATAATTTTGAGGTGGTCAAAGAATTCAAATACCTAGAAGCAACCAGTGAAAACACAGAAGAACGGGAGGTTGAAATACGAATACTGGCGGGGAATAAATCATTCTTTGCCATTCAACATCTAATGAGGTCAAAGCTTCTCTCAAGGCGTGCCAAAATCCAAATGTACAAAACCATAATACGATCAGCAGTGACATATGGAAGTGAAACATGGACATTGAGAAAGAAAGAATGGAGGAGCAGATACAACAAGACTTTGAAATAGAGACTCTCTTCGGGAAAGGAAACATCGTAAGATACATAAAAGCCAATAGATTAAGATGGGCAGGCCACGTGTTACGAAGTGATGACGACAGACTGATTAGCAATGTGTTTTGGGAAAGACCAGATGGTAAAAGATCGACAGAAAGGCCTAGAAAAAGGTGGAAAGACGCAGTCAGGGAAGACCTGGAGAAGATGGAAGTAAGGCCATGGGAAATAATAGCACAGGATCGGAATCAATGGAAGGCAATAGTAAACGCGGCAAAAACTCACGAAGAGTTGTAAAAGCCACTGATGGTCAGGATGATGTAGAAATAAATATTCAAGTGATTGCATCGTTGCAAAGACGATAAGGAGACCTTTCAAATGAGATGTCGCGTGACCTCGGTTTGTATTTGAAAAAATCGTCGATTACGTCATTACGCTCACACTGATGACGTAATGTCCAACACACATATATGAGTTGATGGTCATTCAAACATTAACATTGATGGGATTTAAAATATTTTTTAAAAGTCGTCTGTTTCTGAAATAATGAAGTTATTCCATACATTTGCATCATACTGTACACTGATGTTTATATCAATATCTGGGAAAATAATTAGTTATCAACAAATTCCCACATATTAAACTTATAATTAACAAAATTATTGTTATGTCAGATTTCAACAAAAATATTAATTATTTTACACCTCCTTTATCAAAGAAGTGTAACAATGACCACACGAAATATAAAATTACATTTTTTATGAACATCTACACTATTTAAACTATTTATAAATAATATCTTCAAACCACATTATAGTTTTGTGCTACAACTATTTGTTTCGTAAATCGTAACAGATGTAAATTTATGTAATGGTTCATCAACTTCTACTCATTAATGTCACATTCTGTGTAAAACATATTAATTACTTGGGCTAATTTTAGAACGGTTTAAGCTTGTTTTAGGAATATTTCTAACCTACCAGAACCTCCCGGTTTCCCGTGAGCTAACACGTGCCTAATTCATAGACAGAGACCTTTTCTCGGACGCTTACACCGACCTAAAAATAAACTTTTTAACTGGACAGCAAACTGACAATCGAACCGGTTGAAAATAAGTAGCGTTCTGTTGGGTTTGATGTATTGGCACAACTGTTAAGATAAAAGATTTTTATGGGCCGTTACGTTACAAAGACGCTTCAAAAGAGTCTAGGACTAATACGAGGCAGAACGGTATCGCTGAACTAAATATAGAAATTTAGAATATTTGGAAGGCGTTTTATAAAAACGTCCATAGTTGAGAGAATTAAATTTCTAGTTATTCAATTAACGTACTCATAACAGGAAACATCAAGTTCATCAAAATAGAATACACACAAACATTTTTAACTTTAATTTGATGAATCAGGGTGGTCAAAATTTTAAAATTATTTACAATAAAATAAAAATAGTTTCTTCCGACTTAACTTTAAAACTTCTATTGATAGTAGGCCCTATCTTGCCTATATCGATAGTAGCACCTAGTAGGTGGTCACTTATAATCTTATGTAGGTTTTAATAACAACTTCCAAGAATTTACTGAATAATTTATGTTTTAATGTATGTAAAGGGAATGCATCAGATTTAATTAGAGCTCCAACCTGAATTCCTACCTCTAAACATGGTTTAAACAACTTAAATAACGGTTTGTATTAAAGTAAACTATTAGATTACCGGAATAGAGTATGTATAGTAGCATTTTATAAAAAAATAAATGGAGATGACCAAAACCACTGGATGGATATGATTGTGGCAAAAAAATAATCTGTTTGGAATTCAGCTTAAGAATTAGAAAGAATTAAGCGTTTTTCAAACTAAAAAATGCTAGACAAATATCCGCAAATAACGATAAACGAAGATCTGACTGGATTTGAAACTGTAAGATGCTGTGGAAATAATTTGTTAAATATGTAACTAGTGTTATAAAATAAATACTATCTAGAGACTTGAAAAGACATAATTAGACTTCAATAAAAGACATCTATAGAACTTAAGATTGCTTATAACGGCACCGACGATAGAATTATAAAAAAATTCATTATGCGAAAAAATATATATGTTAAGATAATATTAGTATATAGAACGATATAACAATAAGGTAACCTTGGAAAAACTAGCAACTTAATTATCGAGTTTATTAACCAAAGGGAGGGCCGGATAGCTTATGCAGTAGATATTCTTCCCCGCACAAAGCTAGCACCGGCTTCGGCAAAAACGTCTAGATATTTTTAAATATCTAAAGGCCTTAGGTTGACTTTACATTGGAGGATCTGGCTGTGTTGGTGGACTCTTTTAAGTCTCGCGGGGCTCCCGGTCTTGGTGGTATCCCGCTGTTTTAAGTCTAGGCTCTTTGAAGTCCGCGTGGTTGCTAAATCACAAGAACGCTTTTCTTTTGCAGTTGTTTCTGGATCCCTTAAAACTCACGATTATTTCTAAATATAAAGCGGGATAATATTGTCCTATTTGCTTTCTTCCTTCCATTGGAAAGTTGAATGGGGTAATAATGCGTGCACGTATCGAGGAAGTCATTGTAAGGTCTGGAGTCTTGTACAGTATCGTTTCTGCCAGTGGAAAAGTACAGTGTATGCGGTGACTAATGTGCTTCGGGCGGCACGGGAAATTGGAGCTGATCACCGATGGGCAATCCTGATCCTCTTTGACGTCCGAAATCCTTTTAATACACTGCAGTGGGGTCACGTATTATGCTCTTTGAAAACAAGGAACTGTATAGGGTATCTAAGGAACGTGGTCGCTGATTATCCTTCCTAGCGGAAATTGTGATGGGGAAGGATGTTATGGTGAATGTAACGGCATGGTTCCCACATGGTTCCGTCTTAGGATCGACCCTGTGAAACCTGGTATATGACTGAGTCTTAAATCGCGAATATGGGGAGCGTGTTACCTCCTTCACAATCACAGTGTTGTATCACAGTTTAGGATTGGATGAGACTTTGTCAGCAGCGGTTGATGGCTACAATAAATCCCAATAAATAACTAAATGAAGAAGAGCGTAAGTTTTTCGTTTGGTTTATTCGATGTTTAGTACAATATTATTGCTGTCTTGCAGTCTTGCAAAATATAACTATTTTACTGAGATTAATCACAATTTTGTCTCATCAAGTCACAGTTTTTTGAACCATTATCTAGGCTATGACTGAGAGGGCAAAGAAAACAGAAAATGTATTTATACCCTCTAAATAAATAAAAATATGTTATTGCTGACGCTGAACTAAATAAACCTTTTAAAATAATAAAAATTTAAAGTAATATAAGGACAAATGCTCGAATAAATTTTAATCAAATAAAAGACAGATATCTAGCACAGTTTTTATTAAATCTTGCTCAAGTACTTTCGCTCCTAGAGCATATTCAGGGGCATTTCGTCAAAATTAGGCTATCCAGAATGTCATAAACATTAAATGATACATTAACACAACACTACATATTAATGTATCATTTAATGTCTATGATATTCTCCATATAATTTTGGATAGCCTAATTTTGACGAAATACCCCTGAAGATGCTCTAGGAGCGAAAGTACTTGGGCCAGATTTAATAAAACTGTGCTCGATATCTGCCTTTTCTATGATTAAAAAATATTTAATAAAAATTGGCCAAAACTAATTTAAGGACCTCACCTCTATATAAAATCACCTGCTAAAAACCAGAAGTTCTTCTTAATTACAAAAACAAAAGCTCCTATGAAGTGTGATCTTGATGATCCCTATACCATTAGTTACAGTCAAGTTAGTCATAACATCAAGACCTTGGCAGTCATTGAACATTTTTAACAGCAATGCTTCTTATTTTTCTTCTTCTTTTTATTTAGACATGCCCCTGTCTGTTTTTCAGTGTGCCTCAAGTAAGTTGTCGTTTCATCGTTGTCGTGGTCTTTCTATCAATTGTCTTTCTATTAAAAAACCATCTCTTGTCGTCTTTATTACTCTATTTGTTGTCATTCGGCTTATATGATCGTTCCATTCTACTCTTCTATTCCTAACCTAGTTGTTGATGTTCTCCACCTTGCATCTACATCATACATCTGTACTTATAGCTCTGTCCAATAGTGTTTTACCAAATATTTTGGTGGTCATATTAAATTGGTATAGCATATGTTGTAAATCGTCTTCACTTTAAAAGATTAGTAATGTGTCGTCTGCATAGCAGATTACCTTAAGTTGTTTTTCTCCCATTTGATATCCTTTTTTAGTTCTTATTCTTTTTATTATTTTATTCAAAATTAGATTAAACAATAGAGGACTCAGGGAATCTCTCTGTATTATCCCATTGCCAGCTTCAAGAGGTCGGTTAGTTCTTCTTCGACTTTTACTTTTATTGTAGTGTTTTGGTAGATATTTTCGATTGTCTTACTTATTCCTAGAGGTATCTCTCTTGTGTACAATTAGTGGATAACGTCCTTTAATTTGACCAAGTCAAATACCTTCTCAAGTTTGTTTTGTTCTAATGATTTCTTTATCACTTTATTATTCATTATAAGTATAGAGTCTGTGTATGATCTTCTTGACCTAAAACCTTGTAGTTCTTTTGCTAGCGTTAAAATTTCATTCAGTATATTTTTCATTACTTTGGTTGTTAATTTTAGTGTTGAGTTTAACAAATTAATTCGTCTGTAATTTTTCGGGTCTGATTTGTTTCCATTTTTAAAGTATTAGGATGCTTAATCTCCATTCTTGAGGAAACCTTTTTTGTTCTATTATTTTTTGGATTAGTTTTAATAGTGGTCCTTTGTATTTTAGGACTTTGTTCGGTATTCTGTCCTCTCCTGGTAATTTTCTTTTTTTTAATTACTCTAATGCTTCCTTTACTTATTCCTCCTCAATATTTATTTTTTCGTTTGTCGTCACCTGTGGTGTTGGTAGTTTACTATCGTCACCTATGGCAAATCGGAATCGAAACTAGTCTTTTTATGTTTCTTGCTGAAAGTATTTCGTTTTTATTATTTCATTCATCTCTTTTCTTTGTCCTCTGATTATTCTTCATATTGCTTTTTGTGTTCCATAGAAATCGTGTTTCATTTGTTTTGAGAAGCTCTGCCAGTGTTCCCTGTTTATTTGTCTAACTTAAATGTTCGTTTTATTTCTGATTCGTTTATAGTGATCATATGCCTGTTGTGTTTTTTGTGTTCTGTATTGTAAAAAGGCTTTCTTTTTTTCTTCGCATTTTATCTTCACTTTCTCTCTAGACCATGGTGTCCTATTTTTTGATATGTTAGTGTTCGTTACTTTCGTTTCTCCCGGTGATTCTGCGTTAATTATGGTATTTTTGAATTTTTCCCAGCTTTCCTCAATGTTATTGTTTTCTAATATTGCATTCTCAGCAATCTTCACTGATATTCTTTATAACAGCAATTACAAAGGTAAAATAACGCCGAAATATTTATAAGTTTATACTGAACCACGGCCCATTATAAAAAATAACAAGAGATTTATTACAAAAATGATTTCATATATACAAAGAAAATATGAAGAGATCTTTACATCACTGCAACAACAATGAGTTTTTACGCATTTAATGTTTATTTTTATCACTGTTCTACTCATTTAGAATAATATATATCAAAAAAATTTATTCAAAATCCTTTATAAAAGGTATACAATTTAAAACCCAATCGGGCTATATGACAAAAGGTTTTCGGAATCCTAAGGACACTGATGATGGAATATGGATGAAACGTTTTGTGATATAGCCTGATTGGGTTTTTAAATTATATACCTTTTATAAAGGATTTTTAATACATTTTTTTAATATAAAATGGTATACAGCCAACTACAGAAACTTAGATTCCCTATGGATTTTAACATGTAATATTTTTTGCATAAAATACATATTTCAATAAACGACTTGCATTTTTAGTAAATTGTGAACTAAATGTTTGTTAGATTTTGCTCAGCAAATTCAAAAAAAGCAACAGGTTCTAAAACCTGTTTTCTCCTAAAAATAAATCGGTAACTTACATCGTTGTTCGGTCGAACGATTCAATTATGGCTTTGTTTTTAAAAAGTTATTTAAGATAAAACACCGGAATTAAGCACGATATTATCAAGATCAAAGCGATAGCGATAACTAATTAATAGGAGCATTTTCTTTACATTCAAAATATTTATCCTTTATATTGCATCTAGTTCGATTCTTACGTTGATAATATACATACGGCAAACGTGCTAGCAGTTTTTTAGTCTGTGTATTGTTTTATTATATGTGTAAAAACAAAGCTGTTTAATACGCAAGTGAGTGTTAATTGTTTATCTAAGTAGAACATTTTAACTTTAGTTGGTTCTTTAAAGACTTAAGTGATCATTTTATTTAATCTTAACTATACTACTCCACAAAATTAACAAATCATTTTTTTGGGATGCGCTAACTTTTTAAGAAAGACGCTGGGCAAGTAAATTTACATAATTAGTAATAGTAATATATTTAAAGTAAATTTTAAGAAAACTATTAAATAGAGCAAAACATTTATCTAGAGGACAAACTGGACAGATTGGACTTGAAGGTATTGGATAATTGACTTCGTTAGCTTAGAGCCTTTCGCAACATTAATAACTGTTGCAGAATACTGTTACAGCGTATTTCTAATTAACCTTCGAATAAATGTCTATCGCATCATATTACATTCTTTTAAAATGTTATCTGTGATTTTCTCAATAGTTTGTAGAAAAATTGAGCCGATTGCCAGTGTAATCATATTAATTGATAACTGCAAGATTTAGATTAAGACTCAGCGCTGATCAATTTTCAATTCCTGCATTTCAGCGCATGATGTAAACAACGTATTATAACATGGCGTTATTATGCACAAATGAATAATAATAATAATAATAATAATAATAGGAGAGTTTCCTATAGCTTATTTTTCTTATCTATTTTTCACATTTCCAGCGTTTTCTGTCAAAGCAACCTTCAGTTTTTAAATATATGGCGTTCATTGCATTGTATCGTCGACATCTTCTCTTCATGACGGTCCTAGTCTACTTTGTTTTATTTTAGTAGGTGGAGTCCAATTTTTACCTTCTTTAGCCATCTATTTTTTATGCATTCTCTGCAGGTGGCTATACCAGATTAGTTTTTCAGATTCAATTATGTTTATTATGTCTAGAACAACTTCCATTTCTATCCGAATATCTTCGTTCCTCGCCTTATTGACTCTAGTGATCCAGAAGCATCGTCTATAACAGTTCATTACCATGGCACTAATTTTTGAATGGTTTCTTTAATATATTTCTTAGAGTTCGGCTCCAACCCAACCCAATACTTTCTATTATTGTTTTATAGTCTTTTTTATTTTCTTTTTTTTTTTATTTTATTATTCCACAATAGTCCGTGTAACTATCTACTAGCTGATGGTGCTTGGCCAATCCTGGAATGTATTTCTTCGTGACACCCTGCTTTTAATGCTATTTAGACTCCAAAAGATGTAAAGGTTATAGTTGATTTGGACAGTTCCTATATTAATTTGTACTCCTTCTGTTTCTTTCCTGTAACTAAGTCCTGCTACTCCTCTTTTAGTTTTCCACTCATATAGTCTATATAACTCTCGTTTTTAACTATAACGGTTTGGTCGTCAGCAAAGTGTATCGTGTGCATCTCTCGTTTTAGATTTAGATGCTAATATTGCACCACTTTCCTCTCCTCACTAAAAGCGCCTCATTTAGATATAAAAGTGTAGGTGCTATGCAGCAGCTTTGCTTTAGACCCTTACTAATAGGAATTTGTCTAGTTAATTTGGATTCACTTTTAATGTTTATCGTTATAATATTTTTGTAAATCCGTGATACTGCTTTTATTTATTTGTTTGTTTTTTATTTTTTTTTATTGCTATTCTTACCATTAAAAGTGGTGCACTATCAAATGTCTTTGTCAGATCTATAAAGACTATATAAGTGGAGCAGTTGTAGGCTAATCTTTTTGCAGTAACCTGATTTAGAGAAAATATGCTGTCGATACAGGATATGCCTGCACGAAAGCTATTTTGTTCTTCTACATCTGTCATTTATTTTTCAATTTTATTTTTTATTATTTTTCCATATAATCTTAAGCATGCATTTATGATACTTAACCTTCTATAGATTAATTTTTTTTTAACTCCTTTTTTATGTAATATGTTGTTAATATGTGCTTTTATCCACTCCTAGTAAATCATGTCCTTTATAGAATGAGATGAATAGATACGCTACTAGTTCACGTAATACTTGTAGGTTGTATTTTAGTAATTTAGTATAACTTGTGGTCCTCATTCTTTTTAATTTTTTGAAGACCTTACTGTATCTTTGAATTTCGGTACTGTTATTACATCGTCCTAATTGTATTCCACTGCGATGGTGTTTGTAAATTGCGGTCTTCTACTACTCAGACGTTATGAGTAACGATCCAAGATCTCTATTCTATTAAATATATCCTGTTCGTTGCTTTTCTCTAGATTCTTAGGTTTTTTACCGCTTTACTTGATTCTGTTGACACTATATATTTGTTGCTCTTCGAGCTTAACTCTTTTTTCTTTAGTTACTAGATTTTTTACTTCTCTGCTTGATCTTGGATATATTCATCTAATATCTGTGTCATTTGTTTGCAGCCACTTTTAATATTTGTTTCGTGTTGTGTAATGCATTTTTATTGGTATTTATCTACCCCAATGGAATATTCTTTTACTCTGAATAACTTCTACTTGTATGTGTCTGTCTTATTTTGCTGTAACGTAATCTATAATTAATGTTTCTTGTTGGTTGAACCCAGTTATATTATTGTACGTCTTTATGTTGGTAGAATCCATTTAAGATTTTTAGAAAGTGCTGTTTGCAGAATTCGATTAACTCTTCTTCATTTTCATTTGATTAATCTTCCCCCTATTTTACCACGACTTTGTTATAATAATATATGAATAAAAATTACATTTACTTAGGATAAGGCTGTTGAATTTGTTATATACCTTAAAGACGATAAAACATATTTATAGATCTAAATATTTAATAAGATGCTAAAAACTTGTGTGCATTCGTTACAACTGTTTTTAAGTCATCTCTTTCAATGAAAGAAAACGTATAATTGCTCATTTTAATGGGTTAGGGAACTACAACGCTCAAAACTAATATTTAACAGGTCTTGTTATTGTTATACCTGTTGGTAGACGGAGAAGCCGAAATCTGGAGTAAGTTTTTATCAATCTTTCTATAGCTAGAGAGTTCAGGTAAATGTGAGTGGCTCGTTACAAGATACTGTTGTTTGCTATAAAGCCTTTTTTCTTTACACGGCATTACTAATGGCTGTGTTCAAACCATAAAGAAAAACTTACTTTTTCCTTATGGTTTAGAACTCGGTGATGGAAAGGCGATCATAAAAAAAGACATAATAAGTTGACCGATGAAACAGGAATAATGGTAATGAACTTCACACAGTCCCTGATAAAAAGGAAATATCATAATTAATAGCATGATACTAGTAAAATGTATTAACACAGAACTTGGTACAGCCAAACTTCATTAAATATATAATGAATCACACAATAGTAATTAAATAGGGTACACTACATTTCATGAGCTATTTGTGAGTAATTTCTATAGTCCATTCGACAACCCACGTAAAGATACATGTAGCTCTTGCGACACTTTCAATGGTTACATTGCAATTTATGCAGATAAAACGGCTAACTGCACTGATGAAGAAAACAACAAATCATTGACAACAACATTGCAGATACAGTGCATGAAAAGACTATTCACTAACGGAAAAGTAAGCAGTTTTACTTTCTGAAAAAAATATAGAAAAGAATCACGAAAAAACAAGATAATAGTAATCCTAACTATGGATCCCCAAAAAATCTTCTCTATTCTTAACATCTCAACATCTGATATTTATTATCTTCGCAAATTCAACTTAATTCCGTTTAATATTTATGTTCTGTCAAATTTAACTTCGGTGTTTTATACGTACGCCGTCTTTTTTAGTTAGTCCAATTAAAAAACAGTAATATTAGTTTATTTTACAAGTAAAATTTGGCGGTATTTTCTCAGTATTGACGTGGTATATACGTGGTGTATACCACGTACGAATTCGTAACTGTTTTGATGGCATAGTTTTCTATAACAAGTGGCTGTATTTGTGGTTGCGTCTACAGCGTTTTTCGTTCTTCCAAAACTATTTATATCATCAGCATAGGCAAGAACCTGCACCGATTTTTTATACATATGTTGAATCCGTGATTGTGATTTGTGGCATACGTATTACCTTTTTCAGATCCAGATTGATCAGTATATAGAAAGAGAGTCTAACTGGCGCAGCCCGTTATTAATCATAAAAGGTTCAGATAGTTCTCTCTGCTGTTAGTTTTCTCTCTAAATTTTCCAGGGGTTAGTTTTGTTAAACCTACCAACTCATTAAACTGATCCCGTGTTTATCGCTTTGTATCCAAAAAGTGAGTCCACAACAATTAAATCAAACAATATTTTGACGGTGGAATGCAATGGCAAAAGTTTCAGTTTCAAACAAACTTATCCAGCTCGTTACAGTTTGTGTAAATGGCTGTAGATTTAGAGTGCGGATAGGTAACAAGCTCTCAGAGTCGTTTGAAATAAACAGTGGACTGAAACAAGAAGACGCGCTGTCACCTATTCTTTTTAATATAATTCTGGAAAAAGTAGTAAGAACCGCACAAATTAGAACAGAACTACTGACAGTAAATGGACCAAAATTACTACTAGCATACGCAGATGACATTGACATTGTAGGAAATACCGTCACCAACGTAAAAGAAACCTTCAATAAATTAGAGAGAGAGGCAAAAAATACCGGTCCTAGGGTCAATGAAGAGAAAACCAAATATATGTGCATTAACAGACAAAAGAGACGAGATAGAATAGGACAAAATGTAACAATAGTCTCCTATAACTTTGAAAGAGTGGAGAGTTTTAAATATCTCGGAGCGACTATCACCACAGATAACGATATCACGGAAGAGATAAAAGGGAGAATTCAGGCAGCATACAGATGTATGTATAGCCTCCATAACACTATTAAATCCAAGAGCCTAATACGAACATCAAAAATGAGGATATATAAAACAGTAATTAGACCGGTGCTCATGTATGGGTGTGAGACGTGGACGCTGAAAAAAGCAAAGGAAAGTAAACTCAGATGTTTTGAGAGAAAAAAGTTCAGAAAGATCTTCGGTCCCTATCACGATCCAAATACTAACCAATACCGAATGGGAACAAATGCCGAGGTCAAACAAATGTATAGTGCTAGCGACGTAGTCCAAGAAATTAAATCCCAACGTCTAAGATGGGCTGGCCATGTTCATAGGCTCCCTAATAACCGCCTTACCAAGTTAATCTGGGAAGAAGTCCCGACAGGGAGAAGGCCCCTAGGACGTCCACGAATGCGATGGAGAGATAATATGGTCAGATTTGAGAACAATGGGGCTACCCACTGACTTAAACATCATGGACGACCGTTCGAGATGGAAGCAGGTTGTGCAGTCAGCCAAGACCCACCCCGGGTTGTAGTGCTACCAGAAGAATAAGAATGTTTTGACGTGTATAATAATTGGAACTTTTATCGTATTTTGTCTGTTTATTTCGATAAGTTTTACAACATAGCTGTTAGCCTCTTCATTCATTTCGATTAGGCATCCATGCATCTTTAAATATGATTTAAAATGTTTTACAACTACTTTATGATTATTATAAATTTGTTTAGGTGAAATGTAAATTTTATATATTTCATATTAAAACTACTAAAGTAATTATGTCCCCATACTGTCATTCTCAAAAAAAGTTAAAACTCTTTAAACAAAACTTTACTTCTATAATCATCTTTATATTTTTGAATGAAAATTAAATTTTGTAGTGCACTAGATGTTAATTATTTACTCAAGCCGAGCAGTACAGACGGTAATTTTAGAGTTAAGTTTGTTTTCTTAACAATTCAGTTATCTTTTTATTTAATCACATCTGAAACGTACATTACATTCATAAATACTAGATTGTACCTAAGCCAAATATCTCTAAATTTTACTTAAAAGAAAGCTGTACATCCTGATTATGTAAAATTATTAATTTAATTGTGTTCATACTTTTTATAATTTTTTTTTTTGTAATTTAAAGATTGTTATACTTAGTGTATCCTTATGAAACAAGTGTAAAAGTAAAGTCGACTTTACACTACATGATTTTATCATATGACAATATCATATGAGATTTGTTATGATTCCTCGTTTCTATGATGTTTTAAAAAATCGTGTTTACACTGAATGAGGTGATGACTTATGATATAAGTGACAATAAGGTTTTATTGATTTTTTTTTTGTTTATGGTCATAGAGATATTATGGGTAATAACTATTAGATTGGAAAATTAATCTTTGCTTGCATTGGCTTTACGACTTTTAATAATATTTTGCCGGCAACAACTGCCTTTAGCTAATATAAAAAAGAAAAAGATCAGACGCCTTTGGGCACGTAGGTAGCTCTTACGAATAAATAGTGAACGGGGCATATCAAGTTTAGTGTTTATATTATACTGTTAAGTTTATATAGTTCTAATTTATAGTTCTTTATTCTAGTTTATTGTCTATATTCTAATTTATTAAAACTCACGATAACTAATTACGAATTTATTAAAGTCTTTATTAATCCTAATTACAAATAATTTATTAACGTTTCGTTACATTTAAATATCGCGGTTCGCGAGCTTCTTATAACTGACTTCTTCAATAAAATTTCGTCTTTATATAAAGCACAGTAAGACCGCCTAGACCTGACCTGACTCTTGTAGAAAATACTGGAATGTGACGTCATATTGGTATTATAGCCGAGGGGAGACCCCATGGATGTTGACCCGCATTGTCTCGAATAAACTGGAACTGGTTTGTTTTTATAGCGGCTCGGCTGATTTTCGTCAGGTAGTTATACCTAGAACATTCATGAATGAATAAAAACATATTAGTAAAATATATTTACGATTTTGGGTCAGAATTTATCGTAACATTGCCCCCCTCTTAAAAGATGGTTCCTCCTGGAACCTTGTCGGGATTGGAACTGGAGCGGCATGCTGATATCGGCAACTGGACCCTCTTTTACAACTTCCAGTTGTATAGAAATGACAAGGGACGGTTTTCTCTCCGCACCAGTAACTATGCGGATTGCAACAGACTAACACCTGGACTTCGGTGTCTTTAAAGATTTCCTCCACCATGTTTCGTATAACCCTCCAATCTAATTGGTGGCACTCTAACTTTGGCATGGCTAACTTTTGCACGTCGGACTCTAGTACGTGCTCTCTCAACTGAAGTAAGGCTTCCCATACATCTCGGTAGGTAGGTTGGTCACGGGCAGTGTCTTTTGTTACCAGGTAGAAAAGGTAACGTGATGCATCTTGAAGTTTCAAGGTTTTACCAGGAGCTGGCACTTGGCATTGAAGTTCTGCAACTCGACCAAACTTCCTTCGAAAGACGGATGCCAACCCTGGTGCATCTTTGATACTGGCCGGGATGGTAAGGGCCAGTGAATAGTCATCGGGAAGCGCGAGTAGATCTTGCCTTTCTTCAGTGGTAACACCATGTCTTGCTTTACCGGTACCTCCATAGGCACCCATGAATTCCTCAAACGTGAGGTCAGACACATCTTGGACTTGGTTTACTTCCACTTCTTCATCTACGTCGTGGTCACCCTCGAAAGACACCAACCGGTTATGGTGTACTATCATCGGCTTTCCTCTCGGGATCTTGCTTATTCGGTAAATAACATCATTGATCTTCTCCATAATGAGGTACGGACCTTCCCAAAACTGCTGCAATTTGGGAGAACAACCTTTTCGCTTTTTGGGGTTATAAAGCCAGACTTTATCGTTCTTCTTAAAACACCCCTTTTCGGCTTGTGTATCGTACCGTTTCTTCATTCGGTCACTAGCGATTTGGAGATGGGAACGGAACAACTCGTGTACATCGTCCATTCTTCTTCGCAATTCGATCACATAATCTTCACCTGCTACATCTTCTCCAGGTCGACACCCAAACTCTAGATCACAAGGTAGTCGCATCTCGCGTCCGAATAGGACTCTGGCTGGTGTCTGGCCTGTTGATTCATTAACAGCAGATCTGTAGGCCATTGTGAAGAACGGGAGATATTGGTCCCAGTCTCGCTGATGATCGGACACCATCTTTGTCAAATACTTGCCAACTGTTCTATTCATTCGTTCTACCATACCATCCGATTGCGGATGATAAGCCGTAGTTCTTGTTTTCTTCATACCTAGTCTATCACATATGCCTTGGAATAAATCGCTTTCGAAGTTCCTGCCTTGGTCACTATGGATCTCCAAAGGCACTCCAAATCGGCTGATATATTCTTGGATCAACTTATCTGCAACGGTGGCCGCCTTCTGGTCTGGAAGTGCGTAAATCTCGACCCACTTAGTGAAGTAATCCATTACTACCAACATGTACTTGCCTCCATTATCACTTTCTGGAAACGGCCCAGCAATGTCCAAAGCTATTCTTTCAAACGGGCTTCCAACATTATATTGTCTCATAGGAGCTCTCCTTTTTCGATAAGGCCCGTTACTCGTAGCACAAATAGTACATTTCTTACACCAGTCTTTTACATCGTCGGAACTGTTCATCCAATAAAACCGTTCCCGAATTCGCTGAAGGGTCTTCTTCACACCAAAATGCCCTCCTGATGGACTGTCGTGTAACTGACGAAGTACTTCGGCTATTCTGCTCTTTGGAATCACCAACTGTCTTCTCTTCTCTGAACCGTCATCATTTTCCAGGACTCGTTTGAGCAAGCCATCTTCCATGATAAATGAGTCCCACTGGGCCCAATACGTCTTCACTACTGAGCCTAGGTTCGATATTTCTTGCCAAGGTGGTCGACGGTTTTCCTCTTTCCATTTTCGGATTTTCTGTATAACTGAATCTCTCTCTTGTTCTTCCCTGATCTTGGTAGGCGTCCAGTCGTCGTGGACCACCGTCGTTCTTAGCACTGCTGCTTCCTTGGATTCCGTTTTGTTGCAGTGAGAACACTCTGCTGGGCATGGCCTTCTGGAAAGAGAATCAGCGTTTCGGTGGCTAACTCCGGCCCGGTGCTCAATCTTAAAATCATATTCTTGGAGTCGTTCGATCCACCTGGCTATCTGACCCTCTGGATTCTTAAACTGCATCAACCATTTAAGGGCGGCATGGTCGGTTCGGATTAAAAACTTCCTTCCATAGAGGTATTGATAGAAGTGCTCTACTGATTTCACTACTGCCAGAAGTTCTCTTCTCGTGACACAATAATTTCACTCAGGTTTTGAGAGAACTTTACTAAAATATCCAAGGACTCTTTCCTGTCCTCCTTGAATCTGAGACAGCACTCCTCCAATTCCCACATTACTTGCATCTGTATCTAAGATGAACTCTCCTTCTGGCAGTGGATACCCTAAAATTGGTGCTGTGATTAAATGCTTTTTTAAGGTTTCAAAGGCATTCTGGCAGTCTACATCCCAGCGGTATTCTCTTGCTTCCTCTGTAAGTCGCGTTAATGGTTTAGCGATATCTGCAAACTTCTTAATAAACCTCCGGTAGTAAGTACACAGTCCCAGAAAACTTCTCACTTGGTGTTTGTCAGTTGGTTTTGGCCATTCCTTAATAGAATCGATTTTTCCCTTATCCACGGCCACTCCTTCTTTACTGACTATATGACCCAGATAATTGACTTTACCTTGAAATAGCTGGCACTTCTTGGGGTTTAACATCAATTGGGCAGCTTTAAGTCGATTAAAAACGTTTTCTAAATTCTTCAGATGGTCTTCAAATGTCTCCCCCAAGACAATTATGTCGTCTAGATAAACTAGGCATGTTTTCCAAGATAACCCTCTCAACACATTTTCCATAAGCCTCTCAAATGTCGCAGGAGCGTTACAAAGTCCAAATGGCATAACGTTGAATTGCCATAATCCAGATCCTGTGGTGAAGGCTGTCTTTTCTTTATCTACCGGGTCCATTTCTACCTGCCAGTATCCAGACTTCAAATCCAAAGTAGAAAATAATTTACTTCCAGCCAATGTGTCTAATGTGTCATCGATCCGAGGCAAAGGATAACTATCTTTCTTGGTAACGTTGTTCAGCAAACGGTAATCCACACAGAACCTCGTTGTTCCGTCTTTCTTCTTAACCAGGACCACCGGAGAGACCCATGGGCTCGTAGAAGGTTCTATTACCCCGTCTTTCTTCATTTCCTGAACAATCGTTTCAGCTTCCTCTCTTTTCGCCTGTGGTAATCGTCGAGCTGTTTGGCGAATTGGCTTAGCATTACCAGTATCAATTCTATGCTTAACAACGGTAGTTCTTCCCGTCTTTCCTCCTTTCGGTACGAAAATATCACGATACTGCCGAAGAAATTCCCTTAATTTCCTTTTCTCAATCTGATTCAGAGACTGTCCAGCAACTGCAACCATTTGATCAAATTTGTCGTTGGAATTATCAGACGTTGTCGTCTGACGGATTATGGATGTAACAGGTACACAAGTTCCTACTTTTGTCTCTTTCTTGATGGTCACTGGGTAGTCATTGACATTAATAAGTCTTACAGGAATTTCTTTAGCCGAAGTCACTAATTCTTTTCCAATTATGATTCCACGGCCAACTTCGTCGTCGTGATTCCAGGGCTCCATCATAACAGGTGTTCCTTCGTCCACAATTCCCTGTAGCCGCGCTACTATTATCGTTTCACTTCTCGCAGGCACGACTGTATCTTCTTTAACGGCTGCTTGCATAGTGTTGTCATCATGTGGATGGAGGAATACCTCCTCGTTACCAACTTTGATTACCTTATTCTTAAAATCCAATTGGAATCCATGCGTATTCATTACGTCCATTCCTAATATAACATCCTCTTCGATGTCAGCAACTATAACAGTATGGACGAACTTTTCTGCTCCAATTCCTAATTGTACCTGGATTTCTCCATGAATGTTAGCATTTTCACCTGTAGCGGTCCGCAGTCGCAACCTCGTTGGTAACAGTTTCTTACGGCTGTTTATAACTGTCGGGCGAATAATGGTTCTTGTCGCTCCAGTATCCACCAATAACGTATGCTTTTTACCATTTATTTCTCCATCTACGTATACACTATCTTCACGACATTTCAAAGAAGCTATCAGTATGAGAGGGTCTTTGGAAAAGTTCTGGGTCGAAGCTGCCCCCCTAAGGCCGACCCGTTCTAGTTTTCCTGATGGTGAGTTTCTTGATTTGTGTCGTATCTAGGATGCTTACATGAACTTCGTACGTGTCCTATTTCGCCACAATTCCAGCATCTTATGGTCTTCGTTTTCTTGTATGTCATGCTTTTCATCATATTAACGAGCTGGTCAAGTTTATCTTCATCTTCTTCCTCTTTTACAGTCCTAACTTTACTGTACCCGCCAGAGGCCTGCGTGGCTGACTCGTATTCAAGAGCGGCGGATAAGACATCAACCAGCGTCTTGTGACGAGCTAATCGTAGTGTTCTTTGCATCTCATGATCACGAAGACCATCAATAAACGTTTGAACGGCCAACTTTTCCATCATGTCTTCGGGAGCTGTTGGATAAGCATATCGCACTAATCTGGCGATATCTACTTCATATTCTTGAAGAGCCTCATCTTTCTTTTGTCTTCGATTTTTGAGCTGCGACTGATATACATGCTCCAAGTGTTCGTGGCCATATCGCATATTTAACCTCTTCTTCAGTTGTTCGAAATCATCCGTCTCCTCTACGGCTATGGTCTGGAGCACATCTAAGGCATCTCCTCGAAGAGCGATAGTCAGGTTTACAGCCTTTTCTTTTTCAGACCATCCATTCGCTCTTGCAGCTGATTCGAACTGTTTCATGTAGTTGTTCCATGATGATTTTCCGTCGAAAGTTGGAACCTTGACATGAACATAACCTCCGCTTCCTTCAAATTTCGGCCGTGTTTCTAACTTACATTTCGTCTCGTCTTCTTGTGTCTCTATGGTAATTGGATTGTTTACTCTCTCTGTTGTGTCTGTTCCCTCAATCTTCCTTTCCAACTCTTTCCATATCTTCTCTTCGAAGGCCATCATATCGGCAGCAACTTGGTTTTTTAATGAAGACACTCTATCGTCGAGGGCAGACATCTCAGAGGTGACTTTAGAGATGTTAGCAGAAACCTTGCTTTCCAGAGAAGCAATCTCGTTAGAAACTTTGCTTTCTAAGGATGAGATCTCGTTAGAAACTTTATTCTCCAATGATGCGATATCACAGGAAACCTTGTTAATCGATGAGATGACAGCATCTTCAAATATATAAGTTTCCGGATCTAAACCTTCTTCTTCCAAAGCCTTCTTTAGTCGTTGGACTAACTCAGCTTTTTTTCCGGTAGAAGCTAATTCTCTATCCTCAAGATGCCTTCTTAGATTCGTAACTGTGAGCTCGTAAATCGTAGCCATTGTTCACCAATTTCACTTCTTTTCAAAAATTCAAATTAAATTTATCTACAGTCCCACTTCTGCACCACTGTTAAGTTTATATAGTTCTAATTTATAGTTCTTTATTCTAGTTTATTGTCTATATTCTAATTTATTAAAACTCACGATAACTAATTACGAATTTATTAAAGTCTTTATTAATCCTAATTACAAATAATTTATTAACGTTTCGTTACATTTAAATATCGCGGTTCGCGAGCTTCTTATAACTGACTTCTTCAATAAAATTTCGTCTTTATATAAAGCACAGTAAGACCGCCTAGACCTGACCTGACTCTTGTAGAAAATACTGGAATGTGACGTCATATTGGTATTATAGCCGAGGGGAGACCCCATGGATGTTGACCCGCATTGTCTCGAATAAACTGGAACTGGTTTGTTTTTATAGCGGCTCGGCTGATTTTCGTCAGGTAGTTATACCTAGAACATTCATGAATGAATAAAAACATATTAGTAAAATATATTTACGATTTTGGGTCAGAATTTATCGTAACAATACCAAATTAGAAATAATTAATAAAGAAACTAAACTAAAAGTATGACTAAGAAGACTACAAAACAATAAACTAAGAATAAAAGAAACTAAATAAATAATAAAAGTAAAATACGACCTAATAGCACAGATTAGACAATAAGCTCAATATCAATGCAACAAACAAATAAATAAAAGATGTTGTCTCTCGGTTAGGAAATGTCGCTGAATTGACTTACGAATATGGCGCGATATTTAAATATGTTAGTTTACCGGTATTATTACCGATAATAAATCATGTAGTGTAAAGTCGACTTTTATTCGACATATAATATTTATTCTATGCCACATGAAATTGTCCAACAAGACATTAAGTCGAGATCAAAAAAACCTTGGGATGCATACATTTTTATTTGTTCAAGCAAAACCAAAAAAAGTTCAATTTAATTGCTACTAAGTGTGGGAAAATAAAAAACATATTTATTAGTGATATATGTAAGACTTTATTAGAATTAATCAATAATTCGAATTTATTAGCACTACCGAGTAGAATTGATTTCAGGGCAATGATAAACCAAAAGAAGCAAAATGTCCTTTACATAGCGAAAGGCGATAAGTCCGAATATTTTGTAGCTAGTAAATCATAACAACTACCTTGGTTGCTGGATTAACTACAAAGTTGTGCTAAAACAAGAAATTAAAGCGAGAATTGCTCAAGCTACTTTACGATACAAATCTTGATATTAAACCGAGATTGAAACTTATAACGTAGTTTATAGCGTAGATAATAGAATAACCATGGTGGAAGTAATACCAGTGGCGTTAGAAAAAAAACTTAAGCCTCTACTTAAATTATTAAAATAAAATATAATTATTAAAATCTACAAAAATATCGTTCTATACATAATACATCAGGGAAATCCGTCAAAAAAAATACCATGTTCGAGACACTGACCCAGTCAGGTTGCAAATGGGTTTTTTATGCTATTTGCTTATTACATTATAATTCCAAAAATGCCTGTCACAGTTTGGAGGCATATAATAGTTATTAACAAATAAGGATCAAAATTGGCAGTTTTTTCGTTTATACGCTATAGGTAAAAATAAGTGTTTATACTATCTTAGTTGATTTATTCTGATGTCCTCTGTTATATTGTATTTAGCAGCCACAATTTTTAATCTTTCCGCTCTTCTGTAGAAGTCTATTTGTGTTGCTTCTAATGCATTTACGTTTTTTCCTGTCAGATGGCCACCTTACTTCGATATGTAAAAATGCTTTTTATAATGCTGTTATAGATTTTGTGTTTGTTTTTTTAGAGATTGTTTTGCACCACACTGTACATTGATTAATTGCCTAATAGCTTGTCTTCCCTGGTTATTTCTATGTTTAGTTTCTTCGTCTAATTTGCCATCGTTGGTTATTTGCATGCCTAAATATTTTTATTTTTGACAATGATAAAATTTTGTTGAATGCCCCCAATACAAATGTATTCAGTTTTTTTGATATTTACTTCTAGCCCCCATAGTTTATATTCTTCGATAAGTTTGCGGGTCATATATTTGAGGTCTTCATAGTCTTGGGCCATCACTATCTGGTCGTCTGCAAAACTCAATATGTACAATATTGCGACGTTTAGAAGAATTGCCATGTTTCTGCATTTTCTTTTCCACGTCTTCATCGTTTGTTCCGAGTAGATCTTAAACAAAATAAGATACACGCAGCATTCTTGTTTGAGTTCTTTGCTGATAGTGAATGTAATGTCATCTGATTAATAACAACAATAAATCATCTGCTTAAATTTTAATAATAATTCTCGCTTTAACATTTTGAAGTCCAAGGTTTATAGTTTATGTGGAAAAGTTTAAGTAAACTTTAAAGCCGGAGATACACATGCTTGTTACTAGCACAATGGCATACCAATACCTAGCAAGCATCAGCTACTGTCCCCAAACTGGCAAGTGTGTACATTACCTGGCTTGCTAGTTCCTGGCATGCTAGCTAATTACATAGAATTTGATTTTTCTTGCTAATAGCATGCTGTGAGATGCAAGGCGCATACATGGGGCGTGTCACTGGCATGTGTGAACGCGCGATACCGCTACGGGCACGCCAGTAGCTAGCAGAGAATTGTCAGAGATGTGTTGGTGATTAAAATAATTTGTTTTATTTTTAAACTTGTTAATTTTAAAAATCTTCAGTTAGGGTTATGAAAAAACCATCAAATTTATTGCTATATATAGAGAATTGGATTGTCTTCTGAATTCTAAATCATCTCTATATAAAATAGCCCGTGACAATGTTTACATAAAAATTCAACAGAAAATGGGTGTACTATAAAGGAGATAAAGGCCAAAATAAAAAAATGTCTCGCCTACCAATACAATTTCTCACACAAATTTTTTTGTTTTTTGAGTTCCGCTTCGGATTCATTATTAAATTTCTAACAATATCTGTGGTTATTAGCAATATTTGCTTGTTATATTCATTCCGAATACCTTCCATGGATCCTTTTTTTTGTTGGAAACTCAAAAACTTTTAATTACAAACAAGTACTTTAGTTTCAGATGAAAACCACTCGGTTGTTTACTAGTACTGGCATGTGTAAAAATCTACCCTGCTTTTTCGCTTTGCTAGTATAGGCAAATGTGTTTTGTGCTTGTCAGTGAAAGGGGTAATCCAAGGTCTGGCATGACAGCTACTTTCCGAATTTACTAGCATGTGTATACTCCTTGACAATTTTCTATAAAAGAATTGAAGATAAATGAAATACCTGCACTTGGATCATCTTTTTTCCGTTCCTCCTTGTTTTCAGGATTGTCAAATTGGATAGCAAGTAAAAGCTTTGAAGATTTATCTTTCAGTGTCATCTGTTGCAAATAAACGGTCTATATTTTCGTGATTGGAGTTGAAAATGGCAGTGTAAACAAGGAGTCCCAAAAATGCTCTTAACACAATAACATCCATTTCTCTAAGATGCTGGATAGAACAAGCAGAATAAATCTTACGCATTAATCGTAATTATTTTGTGTTTGTATTCTGCTAAATATGTTGTAGAATGTTATCACTAAACAACATACTCCAAGCAGACAAGGGTATCGCAGCCTCGCCGAGCATTTTTGCCTTTGTTTTTAGAATTGGCTCTTATATGACAATGTTGTGTTTACGTAATCTAGATAAAGGGATAACTTCTGATGTACACCACCTGTGTCTATTTTTACCATAAACATAGGATTTGTCACTATCACTTACTGCTAATTCATCACAATCTGCAGGCTCATCAGAATCAGAAAATTCCGAACATGTATCGTGTTCAAATTCAATGTTATGGTCTTCTGAAATATCGTTAACATTACTGTCACTATCACATCCTTCATTGTACAACTTTAAAAAGTTGTCTTATAATCGTCATTGCCGAAACGCACTAGTTTTGATGGCCCGGCCATAATTTCTAAAAATGCACGACACACAAAAAAGTCACACCAACAGTCCGGCGTCGTTTGAGGAACTACTCTCGACCTAATTGTTGCAATAACTGTTTAGGAACTGAGAGAAACTTGTCGCAAATACTTTTCAAGCTCCAATAGTTTAAGGATTAGATAGAAGGACTTGCCTGTGGGCGGTGCAAATTTCCAATAAAATATAATTTAAAATATGGAATCGTCTATCAGACGACGCCTGACCAGATAAGGGTTTAAAATGGCTGTCTGTATTTTTTAGTTATTTTTTATGCAGTTTCTAATTTAAACTTACTTAGAATAAAAAAAATATATATAATGATTACTAGAAACGACATGAGAAATGGATCAATGTGGAGACTGCTATTTCGTTACTCTACTTCCGTGACTTCGTTTCATGGCACTACGTCCGCCGCAGCATTTTACTATAGAGAAAAAGTAATATAATGGTATTATAGAAGATTCGATTCAATAGAAAAAACTTTAGAGGCGCAATTATTGATAAAAAAAAATTAAATCTACTTTTCTTGTAATTTAATCAGAAATGTACATCATTTACTAAAACTTTACTGAGTTTACGTGACCATATAACGCATAAATTCAAATTTGAGGTCTATTTCGTATTATTAATGCCCGAAAATCTGTCAGTGGCACTAAAATCACAGTAAATTTATCCAAAGGGAAGTTAACACGACACAGCCTGTACGCATACCGACCAACAATTTAATTTGTTCAACGTATCGATTGTGAACGGATGAAACAATAACTTGTATTTATCTTCAAAGGGTGCAAATCACTAAATGATCCTGTCATTGATTTACTGGTGTTTGGGGTATTACCTGTGTATGCTGTTCCATGACGGAAGCGTTGCGACGCTACCGTTGGATCGTAAGTATCTAAAATAATCTTAACTCGAAACTACAATAATACAGACAAACAGTATTCGTTCGATTCTCGGGGCATGAACAAGACATCCGTACCGAAATTTATATACGTTATTATAGTAACAGTGACTATCAGTGACTTTAGAAACTTTTTCAAATTTGATTCTGTGTTGTTCTCTTTATATTTTATTTAAATTTGTGCTTACAGATTAAGTTAAAAAAATCGTATTTGTGTTAGTTTATTAGGTAAGTTAAACAAAAATTGCAAGTACAAATCTTATTAGTTTTTGAACCATTGGAAACAATACTAAACAAATTACCATTGGAGATATTTGATTGTAGATATTATGTTATTATAAATAATTGACGTCCAGTCTAAATATTTCATATTTCTATTATAATTAAAAAAATAACAGATATTAAAGTATCTTATTGTTAATTTATTTTTATATTATTTATATAAAATTAAATATTTATGAGATAATGTTTACGACTGATTTAAAATAAACCCATTTTTTTATTGGTTTTTTCAATTAAAATTTATATCGTATCACTATAAGTAGAGAATAATCATTATTCACCACTCTTTAACACTACTCTTCCCTTGAAACTGGGGTGAATCTGTTTTGAGGTAAATGTGAGAGATAGCATTCGGATTTTGGCAGAAATAGTTAGGTAATAACTTCAGTAATAACAATTGAGTTATTCTCCGTCTCAAATAGATCGCAAACATTATTACAAAATAAAAATCTTTCAAAATTACTAAAAACGTCGATTTTTCAACTTCCTTTCCATCCGTCACCTCTCACATACACATTTAGTCGTTTTTTTATAGATCCACCCTGGTCTAATATGCATTATCGGGTATAAGTCCACTCGTCAAAGAGTTAACCCCGAAAAATCATACGGACAAGCTGAATTTTGTCGAGAATATTATTAATTTTTGGACCCCAAAAACGATGCAAAAAAGATTACCATTTTTACCCCTGGGCTTCCATCTAAAACTCCCCTCGTAGGGGGTAAAAACGCAATAAAATAAATTTTTCAAGAATGTGTACGCCGTAGAAAAAAATGTCTTAATAAAAAAAGTAACTGAGACAATTTTAAACTAAAATGATTATTAGAACTTTTGGTGTACAATGTTCAGTTACGCTCGCAAAAACAATGTTGAATAAAATTTTTATCATTTCGACGGTAAAATGCAATATCTTTTGATCCAAGTGTCACTATTGACAAATATTAATATGCATTTTTAAGGTAAAGAGTGCAGCTTCTGTATGCAGTTTTTGTATTTTGCCGCAAATAAACTTAGTTTTTATAAAGGTCTTAAATAAATAAACGGCGCGATTTTTACAATTGTTTACGGTTATCATGAGATCAATAAAATTGATCACTGTCATTAACTAGTCGTAGTAAAATTTCCATTTTAAGAGCTCAATCTTTAAAACTTTTTTCTTTAAGTGATATCTTCGTGACGGATTTTGGAAATCATCATGGCTGTTCTGACCTTCGAGGCATCTACTTTGAACAATTGTATTGATTGCAACCAAACCACTTTCTCAGGTTCTTCAACCAGCAAACGCGTCTTCTTCCTACGCTTCTCTTACCCTCTATTTTTCCTTAAATGATGAGTCTCAAGACGTTGAATCTTTCGCCTCTCATTACTTGTCCGAGATATTGCAATTTCCTTTCTTTTATTGTATTTAACTATATTGTATTTAACTATAGGCAGAATACTGGCTATTCTCCTTAACACTTCTGCATTCGTGACTCTATCTACCCATGGAATCCTTAGCAATCTTCTAAATGTCCACATTTCAAACGCGTTAAGCCAATTTATCGTATTCCGGTTTAATGTCCATGATTCAGTTCCATAGTAGAGTCCACTGTGTACATAGCTTTTAATTAACCTTATTCTAAGGAGAAATGTTAGATCTTTTCTGCATAAAATCTTTTTCATTTTCACAAAGTTCTTCTTCTTTTTTCAGTGCCTATTCGTTCCGAATATTGGCAATCATTCTGGCTATAATTATTTTATTAACTAATGCTTTAAATAGATTCGTTGTTGTTGTGGAGAACCATTTCCTCAGGTTCTTCAACCATGATATTCTCCTTCTCCCAATTCCTCGCTTTCCGAATACTTTACCCTGTAGGATTACCTTCAGTAATCTGTATTTAGTGCTGTTTCTCATTATATGTCCGAGATATTCCAACTTTCTCCTTTTAATGGTATACATCACCTCTCTTTCTTTGCCCACTCTTCGTAATACGGTCTCGTTGGTTATCTTGTCTGTCCATGATATCCTTAGAATTCGCCTGTATAGCCACATCTCGAAGGCTTCAAGTTTTTTCTCCATTGCTTCAGTTAGTGTCCAGGATTCAACTCCGTAATACAATATTGAGAAGATATAACATCGTAGGAGCCTTACTTTTATCTCCAGATCAAGATTGTGGCTTTTAAAGAGTTTGGCCATGTTATTGAATGCACTCCTAGCCTTCTCTATTCTACATTTTATTTCCTGTGAGTGATCCCATTGTTCATTTACTGTTGTTCCAAGATAGTTATACTGTTTTACTCGGTCCACTGGTGTATTATTGATAAGTAGTTGATCGTCTCTAACTTTATTTTTGCTGATGATCATAAATTTAGTTTTTGTTATATTTACTTGAAGTCCAAATCTTTCACTTACTTCATTTACTTTGTTTATTAGTTGCTGTAAACTGTTCAAACTGTCTGCAAAAATAACGGTGTCGTCTGCATAACGGATGTTGTTTAGGCGTTCTCCATTTAGAAGTATTCCATGTTCGCATTTTTCCAAGGCTTCACTAAATATTTCCTCTGAATATAGATTAAATAATATAGGTGAAAGTATACAACCTTGTCTAACGCCTCGTAGAATCTGGATCATTTCCGTTGGTTCACTTCCAAAATTCGTTCTTATTGTGGCTGATTGGTTCCAGTATAAATTTTGTATTATACGTCGATCTTTATCATCTATTTGGGCTTTTGTTAGAATATCCATCATTTTTTGGTGTTGAACTGTATCAAATGCTTTTTGGTAGTCCACAAAGCAGGTGTAAATATCGCAAGTCATATCTCTGCATCTTTGAAATAATACTTGGAGACTAAACAGTGCATCTCTTGTACCTACGACTTTCATGAATCCAAACTGTGTGTCTTGTATTCTCTCTTCGCATAGCTTGTATATTCTACGATGTATAATTTTAAGAAAAAGTTTTAATGTATGGCTCACTAGACTTATTAGCCTATATTCTCCGCACTTTTTTGCTCCTTGTTTCTTTGGTAAGGTAATAAATTCTGAAAGTAGCCAATCTTTTGGGATATTGCCTGTGTCATAGATATTATTAAAGATTTTACATAGTACTCTTAAAGATTCATCATCAAGAAGTTTAAGAAATTCAGATTGTACTCCGTCTGGTCCTGGAGCTCTACCTTCTTTTAGTGATATTTCTTGTGTAATTTTTCCAGGTATCATTGATACTCTCTTTGTCCACGATTATCTCTCCATTGTCATTAACAAGTTTACTTATTCTTCTGTTTTTACATTTACCTGTAATTTCTCTTATTTTCTTATGCACGTTGAAGTCGTCGTATTTACTTTGGAGAATTTCGATTTCTTGGCATTTTTTCTCCAGTTCTTTCTGTCTGGCTTCTCTGATCTTTCTCTGTATCTCTCGCTGTAATGTTTTAAACATGGAGTTATCGTTCTTGTTTTTCCTTCTTTCTTCCATTAGTTGCAGAATCTCTGTCGTCATCCATGTCTTATTCTTACCTTCTTCGTTCTTCATAAAATTGTCTTTAATGTCGTCTATTGTTTTCTTAAGGGATTCTATCTTATCTTCTGTGCTTTCCGTTGTATTATCGATTTCTTTAAATTTTCTATTTAATGTTTTGCTGACTATTTCTTTTACTTCGCTACATTTCAGTTTTCTAATGTCATGTTTTTTTACAGTTTTTCCGCGTATTTTCTTTAACTTAGTTCTATACACGCCCACTAAAGGATTGTGGTCAGATTGAATATTAGCGCCTGGGTAGGTTTTAACACTGTTGAAACTATTTCGATATCTTTTGTTAACAAGCATATAGTCTATTTGATTTCTAATAATAACGTCTTCTCCGTTGTCTCTAGGTGATTTCCACGTATACTGGCGTCTAGGCGGTAGTTTGTAAAATGTGTTTAGCACGATTAAGTCTTGCTCAGCTGCAAAGATACTCATTGTTTCTCCGCGTTGATTTCTCTCTCCTAATCCATGTGGACCAATATGTTGCCCTTCTTTTCCGTTACCTATTTTTGCATTGAAATCTCCCATGATTATAAGGAGTTCGTGTCTCGGTATATCTCTTATAAGGTTGCTTATTTGTTTGTAGAATTCTGATATTTCTTCATCACTATGGTCTGCTGTGCGTGCATAGACTTGTATGGTGTTTGTGTTCACCGGTGACGTATTTATTTGTAACAGGAGGATTCTATCGTTCACTGGTATGAAGTTGTTGACTTGTTTGGCTATACTTTTATGCGTGATAATTCCAACCCCATTCTCATATTCACAAAGTTGGCACGTGCTTTTTCAATTCTGACTCTAATCTTTGCAGTATAATTGTTATACTGCAGAGATCTTTTAAATTTAATCTTTAAACCTATGAAATTCCAGTTTTGATTTGTGTCAACAAATTTAAGGCATTTGAGATATGAATAAAAAAACGCAGAATTTAATGTTTTAAATTACAAACAATTGCACGTCACGGGAAATGCCTCCAAGAAGACGGCTTTGAATGTAGTTTATAGGAGAAGTTTGGTTCTTTTGAAAAACGTACCAGTGCGAATTAAAACAAAGTTTTAAATGTTTTATATATTTATGTGAAAGTTTAAATTAAGCGTTTTCACCATATTTCAAACACCACATATTTGTTGCCAAAACTCAAAACTAAAATTTTATGCTACAGATTGTGAAGGTTAGGCTCTAGTTATTACAACTTTATAGTGTTTAGAAAACGAAAGATACATATTGTATTAATCTCATGATAATCATAAAAAATGTAAAAATCGCGCCATGTTTGTTTATTTAACACCTTTATAAAAACTGAATTTATTTGTGGCAAAATACAAAAATGGCATTCGAAAGCTGGACTTCTTATCTTTAAATTGTTTTTTGATTTTTGTAGGTTAAACACTTCAATCAAAAGATATCGAATTTTTACCGTCGAGACGATACAAATTTTATCGAACAATGATTTCACGCGCGTAACACATTCAAAATCGACGGTTGTTTCAAGCGGTGTTTGTGAGAGGACGGTTTATTCTACACAAAAAGTGCTAATAAACATTTTTGTTCAAAATTATCTCAGCTACATTTTTAATTTCAATCATTTTTACACAATATTTCACAAGGTACTGTGTCTAAAATTTATGCACAATTCATAGAACTTGGACAAGTCAAACCATCAAAAAGAAAACCAAACTTCATTGAAGATTAGGTGAAAGTGGATATTTTGTTATGTGTCGCAGACAATTTAATGTCAAGTTCACGTCAAATTGCACGTCAAAATATTGTGAGTCACACAACTGTCCTAAGGTGTCTTCATGAAGAAAAACTTCATCCATATAAATTGACTTCTTTGCAGAAACAAACAGCAGACGATCTAGGTCGTAGAATGGATCTCTGCGAAAGAATTATGGATCAACATTTACTGAAAAGGTAAAGAGTTTACTAATGAAGAGGTAAACTAACAAAACTGTAGATATTATAGCTGTAACTGTAGATACACAGTATCCTGAAAAGTTGAATGTTTTAGATGGTATTATAGGAGATCATATTATTGGTCCCATTTTTGTACATGGTAATTTGGCAGCGACAAATATTTAAGCATTCTAAGAGACGATGTTCTTTCTCAGTTTGCTAACTTATATCCCAATCCAATAGATCCAACTCTACCGCACAAAACTGTCTGGTTTCAGCAGGACGGTGCAACACCCCATTATGCTTTAATGGTGAGTGATGAAAATGAAAATTTCTTTAATAAATGGATTGGACGAAGGGTTACCAGTGAGTGACCAGCTACGTCGGCAGATCTATTGCCTTTGGATTTTTTTCTGTAAGATTATCTCAAGAACAAAGTATACGCAACCCAATCAACTAGCATTGAAGACCTTAAAGAAAGGATAACTACAAAAATACGAAATATTTCACCTCAAACTTTAAACAATATTCGGGACGAGTTTTACAGGAGACTATGTTATTGCCAACAACAAGGTGAAAAACATTTTGAGCATTTATGTTATTGTTATCAAATAAATTACCTCCGGTATTCTATGAATTAATTGTCTTGAAGAAAATTATACTTAATTTTAAAATTTCAGTTATATATTATTCATAACAGACCCTACATGATATAGTTCCTTGAGATCAGTTTGTTAAGGAGCTTTTAAAAACATAAAAATATACAGGGTGTTTTATTTAAAATACAGATTATGGTTTATGCCAGACTTGCGTGGATCACCCTATACATGAAAATTTGTGTTTAAAAAGCGCACATTTAAATTTAAAAGTTAAGGTATCTCAATGTTTTTTATTATTTTCTAAAATAGGAACACAAACAATTTTATTCGATAGGTGGTATCCGCACTGCATATTTACTTAACCTGTAGTTGCGCGGCACCATGACACTATTTGTGGCAAACTTAAATTTAAGCAAGTGCATTTTTTAACAAAAAATAATTGAATAATTATGAATTGAAGTATCAAAATTTTAGGTAAAAAGAAATGAAATAAGACTTACAATCAATTTAATTTTTACCACCAAAACGCCCGGTTTTGCTTACTACAATTTGCTAAGCATCTTCAGGTCTAACGGTAGCAGGTAAATTTAATCCTGAAATTACAAAAACCCACATTAGGGTGCTGTCTTACAAAAGATGTGCAGTTACAGCAATTATGCCAATAATATATGTCTGTGATTATTAATATGATATTAATATATGTCGGTGAATAACCAAAATCCTACTTACATGCCGGTACAAGAATTATTAATTAGTGATTTTTAAAATATAGTTTAAACTATCCTGGATTGCTGGTGATGGGTGGTGATCGTTGGCTTTATTGTAGCTATTTGACAATTAGCAGAGAAGTTCTTGAGGGGACAGATATTGTCATTGTTTGTTAAGTAAAAGTAAAGTAACATCACTATCGTCCCTCATTTATAGCAAGAACTGTAGACCTAACTTTTCTGAAAGTATATTACCTATCACCGATAATTTTATTATCCTCTAGTTCTTCCTCAAGTTTTTCCTGATCAGGTATTTGTATTTTTAAGTTTAAATAAATAAAACAATGTATAACAAGTTTTAATAAACAAGTAACCTACAAAGTTTGTAAAGGAAAAATTGTAATAATTGTTTTTACGTAAGCCACCCAATATAAAAAGATATGGCGTGAATACTGAACTGAACGAGTTTAAAAATGAATATAAGACAATAAAGATAGGATATATCACTTAGTATATACTGCTTAACTGATTTAAAAATTTTCAAATAATTAGATTATATATTATATAAAGCAAAACCCAAAGCACTAGCTGCTTCGTGTTTTCTATAAAAATATGATTACTATAAAAAATATCGAAAACAGTGTACAAAAGAATTTTACCACAAGCATAATGCACCAGAAATTTACATTCTTCAAACATGCACTTTGCCGGTTTTTGGCACAGCAACACGGAAATTGATAATAATATTAAAAAGATTAATAGCACCGTTTGGCGCAGAATATTAAAAAGATGCGGCCCATGTTGTAATTATTCTTTCCCATGCAACGTCACAGAAAAATAAAAGACTGCAGATTTTCGTCATGTTAAATATTGGTTTAAAACATTTAATGGGAACGGCACGCTATTCTAACACAAACTAAATAATTCCCGATTCGTCACTAGAGCACGCACAATAAGTTTTGCTTCTAATCATTTTGCTAAGGTTTGACTGTGGAAAACTGCGGTTGAGTATTGCATTTACATGATATTGTTTCATTAAAAGGCTTTTAGTTTTAGCACGAATGTTTGTAGAAATACTATTTATTGGATGATAATCATTGCGCTGTTTATTAAATAAATATCTATTGAGGAAATTTGTGAGTAGAAAATGGTTTTATAAGCACATCGGTAGATCATTCGAATATTAGTTGAGGGTTTTGTCAGCTTTATAAATAATTATGAATAATATCAGAAGATTAAGCTTTAAGCATAAACGACATTAAGCAAAATATACAATGAAGAAAACAGTATTGGCAATAACAACAAGTTATTCTTTTTAGGGAGTGTGATTTTAAGAGGTATAGGCATGTAAGTTGGCAACACTTTGTTAACTGGCGCTTATTTTGACAGCTGTCAAGTGATTAATATTAAAAATGATTTGTAATTTCAGCATTAATAGACTCATGCATAAAGAACGTTTCCAAATTGTGCAAATTTATTTTGAAAATTATGGTTCTATTCGAAATATTGTATCTCGAACTACGTAAATTCTATGGTCAAATAAATTGTTAATCAGAGCATTGAATTTGACTAACAATGGAACGTTTGAATACTTTTAATGATAATAAGCATCTATGTAGAAGTCGTATAATGCGTACAGAACAAGTTGTTGCTGCTGTAGAGCCTAGCTTAGACGAAAGATCCGAACCAGTTTATCCTCCATCCTGCATCGCAGTTGCGTGCATATGTGCATCCACTTTATGAAAGAGTTTTCAGAAAAATATTCGATTTCGTACTTATTAATCCAACATGTGCGTAATTAAAGCCAAACCATCAGCTAACCAGCCGTAAATTCGGTGAATGGGCTTAAAACGAGATTGCCGTTAATCTCGATGTTCTTAAGCGAATTGTGTTTAGCGATGAAGCTCACTTTTGGTTGAATGACTGCGTTAATAAACAAAACTGGCATATTTGGAGAAAAACTAATAATCAAGTGTATCTTGAGAAACCACTAAATCCAAAAAAATTTGTTTGTTGTGCTTTATGAACTGGTGGACCGCTATAGAGCCATGCTTACTGACTTTTTTATTTTTTATTGAACAATCATCATGGGAAATGTGTAAAAATGATATTAAAGATGCAGCAAATAACATTCTAGGGCCGCAAAGAGCACCACCATGCAATGAGTGGTTCGATGTTGAGTGCGAGGATATTACAAGAAGAAAGAACAATGCATATATACTGATGCAGCAACGAAGAACCCGAGATAAAGAACAAAAATATAAAGATCTCAGAAGAGAAGAGAAGAAAATAGAATATTGGAAGAACTTGAGGCATTAAAAAAGGAAGATCACACAAGAAAATTCTATAAAAATCTGAATAATCCAAGAAAAGAATTGGAGGATTCGACTATGTAACGATAAGGAGGGGCATATACTCAATACAAAAGAAGAAGTATTGAAAAGGTGGGTGAACCACTATAAAGAACTACTTTGTGATAAGGAAAATACTGGAAAAAACCAATGAAGTCAATATCGACACATACTATCTTTTTGTAGATTTTAAATTGACCTATGATAGTGTCCTGAGAAATAAATTGTATGAAGCCATGGATGTAAATTGTTTGCAAAGTCGAAATACAAGGCGAACAATCACAGGCATTTGAAACGCATGTTGAGCTGCGACAGGAAGATACGCTAGCGTGTCTCCTCTTCAACATAGCTCTGAAAAAGGCGGTCAGGGATGCCCAAATAGACCACAAAGGAAACATTTTTCATAAATTATCTCAAATTTTGGCATATGCAGATGATGTTGACCTAGTTGCCCGCACAACACGCAAACTAAAAGAAATGTATACCACCTTGTCAAATGCCTCAAAAAATATGGGCCAACAAGTAAATGAGGAGAAAACTAAGATACACTCTTGATAACTCTACCTTTGAAGTGGTGGACAAATTTACATACTTAGGCTCCCTGATCATCAAGGAGAACGCCATAACGAAAAAAATCAAGCGAGAATAATCCTAGCAAACAAATGCTATTTTGGTAGATATATGAGAAGCAGAAACTTAAGCCAAAAAATAAAAATTACCATATACAAAACTCTTATACAACCAGTGTTGACATATGGATCGGAGACATCGCCCATTTCCAAGGCAGATGAAAACCTCCTGCCTATATTTAAACGAAGGATTCTGAGAAGAATATTCGGTGACATCTGTGAAAATGGTGTTTAAAGAAGGAGTTACAACTATAAGATATATCACAGATATACATATATATTTGGTGGTAAAGACGTAGTATCTATAATAAAAATTAAAAGACTAAGATGGGCAGGACATCTGGCAAGATCATAGCAGAACAACCCTCATAGAAGAATCCTTATGTCATAACCTGTGAGAGGTAGGAGTAGGGGTAGGCCAAAACTCAGATGAAAGGATGGTGTAGATGAGGATGGTAGAAAAATAGGCGCAGCAAACTGGCAACAGTTGGCAATGGATAGAACTGACTGGCGTAATAGACTCGGGAAGGTCGAGGCTCTTTTATAGGGCTGTAGCTCCAATAATGATGATGATGATCTCATCATCTCCCGGAAAGCTCACCAGGTAAGACTACAAAATGACTATTAGGCTAAAATATAGTAGAGCGATCTGTAATATACATACAGGATATAACTCTTGATTTGAACCACAGAAGTTTTTCTATTAATTTAATTAATCAGCCATTTTTATACACCCAATTGGGTGTATATTAACAACATTTTGAGTTTTTTTGTCTGCTCATAAGGCTAAACATACACAATATTTTAAGTTTATGGAAAAATGACCTGGTACTTAATCTTTTAAAGAGAAATTTACCACATATATTATTTTTGGTTGCAGGAAACAGAATTATAATTTTGTTTTATTATGTTTATAATATCCTTTAAATAAAAAAATTATAAAAAAGATTAAATTTGTTGACTTTGTTTGGATTTCCACATATAATAATAATAATCCACTAATAATCCACTATTTTTATATTTTGCTGGATTATTCTTGTTCAGTTATATTTATTTTAAATTATATTCATGAATAAATCTCGACAATATAAACTGTTAAATAGTCATTATTAGTTTTATTTTAATGTAATATTTTATGTTATTTATGATACTTAACGTTATCATATTGCACACCGTTTTAGTATTCAGTTGAATTGGAATTTGTGCAAAAGTAGTTCCAGCTTTACAATTTTATATTTGTTTATTGCGAGGTGCATAAAAAGTTTTTTTATTTAGTCATATAAGGGAGAAATTATTTCATGAATATAACTAATATTTTAACGAATATTATTTTATACAATTAAAACAATATTAAAAGAGGTAAACCGAAAAAATAATTTAACCAGTTTACACAAAACTTCTACCTGAAGGATCCAATATATAATGTAAGTCATCAAAAGTTTATCGTGGAAAGCCGTGGAATACAACATATTAATGATTGTAGACTATGAGAAAGCATTTCAATAAGAAAATAATTTTAAAAAAATGGCTATTTGTTAGAAGACTATTCCAAATAGCTAAAGCAAAGTAAGAATGACCGTGAGGATCACCACAATTCGTAACGGATAGGTACCATAAGGAGATCTAAAATTCAGACTCAGCTGGATCATTTTTAGTCTTTAGTCTTGATTATTTCGTTAGGTATACCGTATCAGGTATTTTGTTGGTAAATCTTTTCTTTTTTAATTTTTGTTAATTTTTATCAGTAATGAATTCAAGAAAACTGGCAAAGACTTAATATTAAAATGAAATAAAAATATATTTTGTAAATAAAAATTTACAAAAAATAATGTTAAGAGTGTAAATGTGTAGCCCCAAAAATTAATATGTAATAAAAATATGTAAACTAATTTAACTAATAGATTTTTAGAAAACAATAATGGTGTTAAAATTTTAATCTAATTCACTTTTTTTGTTTCAGGTAAGCTATTCTAATACGTAGCTGATGATCAGCTAAGGTTTGTAATTAAAAAATTATTTTTCATAATTTTCACAATTTTTCATTTTGTAATATACCTTTTCTAAAATAATTATGTATATATATTTCATATTAAAAATCATTTTAAATAACCATATAAAGATATGATACTAGTGTATATACAATAAAATCCAAATTGTCCACAGCTGAACGTAGGCCTCTCTGTTTTTGCTGCTTATCTTTATCTTGTGTTGTTTTTGTTCAGTTTCTAGTAATTCTTTAACATATCTGACCCAATTCCGTTTTAGATGCAAAATAACTCAACAGCGTCCCGATCCTGATCACTTGATTTAGAACTTGGTCTTTTTATTGATTCCTATAATTGATCTTTTGATCTTTTTCCATATTATACGTATTTTTGTTTATTCTTTTTTGTGGTAGTTAGTGTTTCAGGATCATAGGTTAGAACAGCGAGTACACATTAATTAAGACTTTTCTTTTCATACATATGAGAGTATCATGCTTCAATGTGTACTTTAATTATCCAAATAGCGCCAAGGTAAGACCTATGTCATACCTCAAATACTTATACCTGGTTACTTGAGATATAATAATATTATATATTTGTTCTTAAAAATATTTATTCTTAAACCGACTAGTTTTTGCACGCATACTGCTTTATCACCTTTTTTATAAATGGGACATACTACTGCCTCTCTTCATACTTTCCACATTTCCCCTCTTAGAAATGTTCGTCAACATACTACTTATTCACGTTGTAAGTGCTTCTCCCCTATGCTTGATTAGTTCTGCAGGCATACCAATGCTGCTTACACTTTTATTGTTTTTCGTCTTATATATGATTTATCTATTTTTTCGTCCACGGTGGGAGCCTCCATTGTTTCCATATCGTCGACTTCCCCTACTATTTTCATTTGCTTCCCCTTATTTCTCTGAAACGCTTTTGCCATCTAACTAGCATACTTTCCTCATCTCCTATTATATGTCCTTCTTTAGTCGTGTAATAAAAATTAAACTTTACAATTTATTAGGGATATTGGTTTTCAAAAATTCTAAAATATTGTAGTGTATTATTGTGTGGAACTTGTCCTGAAAATCGGGTATTAACAAGTATTATGTAGTCACTTTTGTTTAGTAATTGTATTTTCATATCATTTACGGTAATAACACAAAAATTAAAAATTTGGCTCATTTATTAAAATAATTAATTACTGCGAATTTGTTACTAACTAAAAAAATTAACCAATGATGTAGGCTGTAATTAATTATTATTTGTAAAATCCATTACTGAAATTAAATTGGCATGCCAATTTTGTAGCATCGAAGTAGTAATACGTAATTCGTTATTAATTGTATTATCAATACCGTTGAAAATCTGGCCACGTTAATTTTGTTTTATATTACATGGCTAATATCATGTTTAATAACTGATGTGTACATTTACCGATTGTAGCAGTTTATAGATATTACGTCCCTACTAGAAACAATATGGTCCCAGAACAACTAAGAGAGTAGTGCAACTTTTGGATGGGAAACCTTAAAATATTTCCGTTAGGTATTATTTAAACAAAAATGTGACAAGCCGATTTTTAAATTTATAATATGTCTTATTTTGGACAACAGCAACTATGATATGACGTCATTCTTTTGCTTTTAAGTACAAACCTACATTTTTCTAAAAAAATTAAATGGACAATGAAATTCTAAGTAAACTTCTTCTTCTTCTTCTTAAAGTACCCTCTTCTTAATGGAGGTTGGCTACTACAGTTTTAAACTCTTTTCTATCTTCAGCTGTTCTTATTAGCTGTTCAAAATGTAACCCTGTCCATTGTCGGATGTTTCTGAGCCACGATAGTCTCTTCCTTCCTAGGCTTCTCTTTCACTCGATTTTTCCTTTCACTATAAGTTGGGCATATTGGTACTTATTATTTCTCAGTATGTGGCCTAGGTATGATGTTTTTCTAACTGTTACTGTGTTAAAAAATTCTCTTTCCTTGCCTATTCTATGCAGCACTTCTTCGTTTGAGGTATGCGATGTCCATGAAATTTTGAGTATTCTCCGGTAGATCAACATTTCAAAGGCCTCCAATTTACTTACGGTTTATGTTTTAAGGGTCCAAGTTTTAACTGCATATAGAAGAGTCGACCAGACGTAGCATTTTAATAAACGTAGTCGAATTTCGAGTTTTATTCGAGAATCACAAAGCAATTTTTTTATTTTTTCGAAAGATTTTCCGCTTGTTCTATTCTCGATCTTATTTCTAGATCAGGATTTAGGCTGCTATCGATCCAACATCCCAGGTACTTAAATCTATTGACCTGTTCTAAAATGTGCCCATTTATTGTGCAAGGTTGAAGTACGTTTTGGTTTTTTTGGATTGACATCACTTTGGTTTTTTTAATGTTTATTTTCATACCAAATTGCTCACAGGTCGAGTTGGTCTTGTTGATGATTCGTTGTAGACCTAAGTCGAAATCCGCAATTAACACTGTATTATCGGCATATCTGATACTGTTGATAACAGTAGATTCTAAGATCTAAGTAAACAAAGCAGTTTAAATAAGATGCTCGAATTAAGATCTCCAGAGTTCTTGGCAATAAGACAACCCTTTTTGCACGTTTTCAGGAGTTTTAAGTCGAAAATGTTAGGTCGAATAGCGTTTATCCCATTGCCGACTTTTTTCAATAAATGTTACATACGTTTGATTAATAAATTAAGTTTAATAAATAATAAATTAGCAATAGTTCCATAGCTATCTGGACTACTTATTAAAAAAGTTGTGATTTTTTAATAAAATTAAATTAGTCGATAGTAAGACAATTAAGTAATAAACAAAAAAATTAAAGTTTTGCTTAAATATACTTAAAAAAAATGTGCAGAGGGATGCGCAAAATAATTCTCATGTAAAGTCTACAACTTTACAACAATAAGGTGCACTCGAAAACATAAATAACTTTTTCTTCGTAGGGTGCCTGTCCGTTTCGAACATTGGCAATCATTCTGGCTGTAATGACTTTGATGGTTGCTATATGAAATAGCTGTGTTGAGGTCTTTCTATAATTTTACCTTGCAAAATGCATTGAACTATTCATTATATGTCCCAAGTGGTGCAGCTTATGGCCCTTCATGATATTGACCAAATCCGCAGTTGTGTTTATCCTCCGTAGTACTTTTTCATTGGTGACTTTGTCTGTCCATAGTATCCTCACGATCCTTCTATATAACCATAGCTCAAAAGCATGAAGTTTTGATAGAGTTTCCGCCTTCAATGTCCACGTTTCTACTCCGTACAGAAGCACTTAGTACACGTAACATATAAGGAGCCTTATTGATTTTTAAGGTAAGGTCACAGCTCTTGAACACATAGCTCCTAGTCAAGAATGCTGTTTTTGCCTTTCCCATGCGACATTTAATCTCTTGGGTATTGTCCCATGAGTCATTAATTATAGGTTCCAAGTAAGTGTACCGCGGGACACGTTCAGTTCTCATTTGGTTCACATACATATTTGCTCTAGTTATGTTTTTCTTGCTGATGAAAATTAGCTTGGTTTTGTTGGTGTTTATATTCAGTCCATATGTTCTACTTGTTTACGTTATTGTGTTCATTAAGTTTTTCAGACCTTCTAGGGTATTGAAAAACATAAATGACGCCATTACAAAATAAATTTTGCGCAAGAATTAAACAAAGATGACCGGAATAGGAGAATAAAATTTCGAAGAAATAATTGAGTCATTTAACCAAAATCCGTTTTTTTACCATCGATATCATTTTTTATTAGGAGGATCCACATCCTCTTGGACCATGTCACCAACGTTAAGGTCCTAGAGCACGTGACAAATGAAAAAGAAGTGCTTAATTTAGTAAACTAAACGTAAGATTGAGTACCTTGGCTAAGTCATGCGGAACGAAGAAAAATATCGACACTATACATCTATAAAACTGTCCATACTGAGCAGCAACAAAAACTCGGTGTTCTATTTGGCAGTTTATTATAAAAGGACTCTCAACTGGGATACTGATATACAAAACACTCTACATATGGTGAAAAAAGGGCAAAACTCCTGGGAGCATTGTCTGTTAGTCGGGACAATACGTCAAATAAAATACTATTGCACGCCTACAAGACCTATAAAAGAACAATAATTAAATACAAGGTGTGCGTTTTGTGCATCGCTAAACGCTTGCTAAATCAAAACCATTATGGCCACAGTTAGGAAAATTCTCATGAAATGCATGAGAAAACGTGCAGATTATCCGTAAGCACCAATCCACGTAGTAGCAAATATATTATCTTTTAAGTACATAATCCGAATCCTCATCAACATCCGAAGAATCCAAAGAACAGTTCCATTTCTTCCAGCAAGACTTCTACACAACACTGGAAACGAACTTCCTGATGAGTATTCCGACGTAAAGAACAAGAACAAGAAATTCCCGTAAAATATCGCAGATAACAACTGCATTCAAAAATTCTGATCAAGAGCTGTTCCTAGTATTAATTATCTCACCTTGGCTTGTTTGGTTGACAAAAAATTCTTCTAGTGGGCTCCTACAAACACAAATGCTACCTTCTGAACCTCTGCTCATTAGCACTTCACTACCAAAAATCCACCCATAAATATTAACTGACGTTTATCATATCCCCTTGCTTAGAAAACATAAAAAAAGCAGCCCTCTATTGGAAATCTCATAAACTTACCCTTTACTTTCGGAGGCAGCAACTATTCATCTTATACTAGCAACTCTGTATTTGCCAAGACCTAAACTCGTAAACTCACTCAGATGTATACTTTTAATCACACAGATAATATAACCCTTTTGCCAAGACACAAAATGATCTCAAACACTTGCATCTATAAAATGAGAATCCCCGCCATGGTCTAGAACGCCTCCTTTTATAAACATTTCCCTCTGTAAATTCAATAAGCAACAAACAAATAATCTCATTTTTCGACAAGCTTTCAAGGATATTGTTAATACATCCCACTATGATAAGATGCTCTATACCGATGCCCTGTATATTAAGTAACCTCTATTCAAAATTTTTCGATATACTTTATTTCAATTTGTTTAACTAACTACTATAAGTCGTAATAACCTATTTTTCATTCAAAATATAAAATTTATTTCGAAAACATTTTTACTTAATGTTTTATTATCTCAATACAATAAACTCAGTTGTTGCACATGTTTCTAACTACGGAATCTAAAATAGAAAACGACTGTTTTTTCTTTGACGTATCTATTTAAAAACTTCTGGTATTTTTAAACCTTTTAATTAAATTAGCTTTAACCCATCGCACATTAGCGAGCAGTGTACAAAGTCCCGATGAAAAATTTATCAAACAGTGTCAGTTGTATTGTCTTATCGACACATTGTTTAGAACATTGGTCTATATTCATTTGATTGTTTGCTTTTTTATAAAACTTGCTGCTAAGTTAATCTACCTATTTGATTTGTTATATTTAGAAAACTCGATGGAAAGTCCGTTATATCATTCAACGGACAAGATTCCTTTTCATTTTAATCATCAATTAAAGAAATGTGTTGTTAATCAACAGTTGTTTATATATACGAAAATTAGTTGTCAGTAAATGTAAACGTATAGATCGAAAATATTATGTTAACACGTTCGCGACGATCTGTACCACCGGTGGTACACGGTACCTTTCTATTTCTTATCTCTCTAAAAGCTTGCAGTTAATAGATATGTTGTTTATATTGCGTACACACATAAAGTATAGTTTTAAATATATGGGTTTGCCGTTGTTTTAGCATATCATAATTTATATGGTCACAAATAAAGGCCAAAAAACTGCAGTAAAAATAGTTTATTAAAATTAAAACATCCTAGTATAACATATATATTGTACAAAAATTAAGATAATTTTTCAACATTATACACAACTGGTTGGTCTATCCTCATATGTATCGCAATATGTACACACTCTTTTTGTTCTTGCTCAGGCTGCTTTTGATCCATGTGTTTTCTGAATTTTCTTATAACATGAAAAACAACATCTTCTTGTCGGTCTAGCACTACCTTCATATTTTTGTACCTTATGCTTTACCAAAGATAATTTTTGGTTTTTTTCGGTGGAGCAATATCTGGTTCACGAGGACTTTTGTAATTTTACTTGTTAATAGTCCTTTAATATTTGTTTCGCAAATTGATAACATAGTGCATGTTTTAGGATTATGTCCATAATTATTTAAAATAATCCACGTATTTTCTATGTATGGGCCAAGACAAATTTCGAAAACCACTTTCTTATACCACTTAATGATTTTTTTAACGGGGTATAATATGAAGACATTTGATCAAACAAGTCCACAACTTTCTTTGCCTTATTATACTCAATAACCTCAGGTCGTTTTAGAATGTCTTTTTCCTGTCTATTTTCTTTTCTATCGTTTGGAGTTTACTGTATGGCTGGGAACTATAATAATCTGCAACTGTAGTAACTGCAATATGGGACTTTTGTCCATCCATTTGGCAACTCTCATGCCCTCATCATTTTGTTTCCCATATATTTGGCGTTTCTTCAATTTTTTTGACATATTTTATGTGGACAACAGTTCCACAAAGATTTGTTTTATACTGAAGAAGCTAGCTGTTTACATAAATTTACACTAGTATAATAATTATCAATACATAGTGTCCTTCCTTTATACAAAAGCCTCTCAAGTAATCCCATGCAAATATTGTAGGAATGTCCAAAATCGTTGTCAGGTATATTGGAACCACTTTTACCTGCATATATATGTTTAGGTTATATGTATAACCTTCAACACTAACCTTAACAGGTAAAAAACGCTAAATCTGCAATTAAATACTACTACACTCACCACTTCACATTGTGTCCACCGATGGTAGACGCCGTTTTTTCTTGAAGAATGTTCACTACAGCCGGCGTGTACCTTGGGTGGTAAATACAAAAAATAGATTTTAAATAAATAAATATGGTTTTAAACATATGAAAGATATATTGATAATAATCAGAATAGAGATTGTTCATTAAAATATACAAAAACAATGGCGGCTGAGAGGTAAATTCTTGGAATTGTGCGTTGTCGCGAACGTCTGTGTTATAGTGGTAAATGTTGAAAAATGGTTAAAAATTTTCTTGAGGAAAATGACGAGTTTATTAGTCATTTATTTTAAAGTTTAACTTTCTTTTTACTAATAAAATCAATACATGAAGTATAATTGATCAGGAATAAAAAATCCTTGACGACTCCTTCAAATTACGGCCCTCATTCGGCCAAATGGCCTTGAACTGGGTATCTTTTGGGATCAAGCCAGCAGAGCAGAGGGTGCTACGAATCTTTGGTGTCTAAACTGCTACCCAAGTATCTTGGTTAGAGTAACTGGCTTAACCTTACTACTGTCTACGTCCCAACAATTACTCAGACTGACGTAGAAATAGAGGAACTCTACATTAACATAATTAAAGCATTAAATAACAATAAAAGTCACTTAAATTATTAAATTGGTGACTTTAATGCTAAGTGTCAAATAGAAACGGCAACGAACAAGTCATGGGAAGGTATGGAGTCGGTGGGGAAAGGGAAGAAAGCGGTTCAGTTTTCACACTCTCAAAACATACCTATTGCAAATACATATTTAAAAAAATAGAACAAAAAATGAAGTTAAGTAGCTCCAAATATTAAAATCAAAATTGATTTCAATATAACGAACAAGATACCACATCACTTCCATTCATTTTCTACTTTAATCACTTTCTTACCAGTTATGATGTCATAAATTCAACCTTAAACATTAATACCACTAACTTAATAGTTCATTTCTTTTTTAACAATAGAGGTTTGCTGATTTAGGACAATAAATTTTATCATTTAAACAAATTTAATTTTAACTACAGGATCATTAATAAGATATTACTTATTATTACAACTAAATAAATTTTATAATTTTACAGTTAAAAATTACATTAGTTTCGGAACACACTTATACCTAGTCACGTTCAGCTGTCTTCTTAAATTATATTCCTGTCACCTCAGCCAGTTAGTCTGTGTCGTTTGAACTGACAAGTACCACGTGATAAAAATCGAGCAGGGAGACATGTTGTCCCTAAAGTAATTAAAATTTATCCATTTTAACATAATTAAAATGTAACATTTGGAATGATGTAAACCCATATATGGAGGTCTTAATGATAACTTTATTGTTAGCTTCCATTACACAAGGCACTGAGGATGATCTGTTCAGATCGAAAACGTTATTTGACGAAAGATTAACGTCCAATTGGTTATATATTGTGTAAAGAAAAAGTTCATCATATCAAAAAGATCAGTTCACTTTTTTTTTGTTTTGACGGTACGAAGATTTACTAAAGAAGTTATTTATTCAAAGAAATAAGACAAAAGCTTTGAATCAAACAAACAGTACGACAGCCGAAAATAAACGAAAAACTGGTAATAATTTTTCAAATATTCGACTTTTTGAAATACTACTCAACTGGCAGCCTCTAACCTAGTGGAAGTTGTGGAAAACAAATTGCGCCAAGCGCCTTAGAGGGATATACCACTTTGGACCGAATATCTGCGACATTTCTGATGCACTTATGTTATATGAGCCGTGAAATCCGAGTGCATCTGTTCCACTCCATATATCATCTAAATAGTCTAATATTCTCCTTGTTACAACAATTTGAATTGAATATTTGAATCTTATATTAAATTTTTAATTATAGTGTAGTGGAAATGTAAATGTATATTCTGATCTATCAGAAATTCTTAGAGGTCTTAAGATCTCAATAACCGTAATGATAGACATGTGCGAACAAATTCAATTCAAAATTCAAAAATTATTATAGGACTATATACGAGATATCCCAAAACTCTCCTGACAAAGAAGACCGAAGATATTTCAAATAATTTTAAGAAATTTAACCTAATTCACCTAGTCCGAAAATGCTTCTTAAGGGAGCTAGAGCTCTTTAAAGGTGACATGCTTCTATTTAGAAAAACGAAAACTGGTACGATTCATTTGTCCTCCAGAGTTAAATCGATTTCATAAATTGCTAATTTGTAGTACAGATCATAGGCGGCCGTTTTGGGTAGGTCAAGGGTTATTTTAACGCCTAACATTTTTGTCTTGACCTGTTAAGCATTCGTGATACTAGATTATTACATTTTTAGGTACTCTAGTACTAAAAGGTACTTTTACTCGATAGTATACACTGCTGTCCAGAAAAATCGATTTGAAAATTTTTCATTTTTTAGTCATGAAAGTGAAATTAATATTTTTTGGCACTAGTTGGCTTTGATCTGTTAACAGAAGTATAACCTACGTTTTTTATTGACAAATTGTGGTCGATTCGCGAAGTTTATCTTTTAGTTTCTTACTTTATGACAATATAAAATATGGTTTTTACTAATTAGAAATACGCTGATATGCTTTAGTTTATGGCGACCAGTATTACAAGATATTGATTGGTTTATTAAAGTTGTTAGAGGTTGAAAAGTTATATTTTTTATTGTTTTAATAATGTTTTTGTTAAATCGATCAGTATCTTTGGTATTCCTATTTTTTATTTCTGTAAGAGTCTACTTCACCAAAGATCACTGGCTGAAAACTAAAACACGCGATATTTCCCTGTGGCATATACTTTAAATAGTCATCAAGAGTTAGCTGAGGAATCTCAAGTTCATTTATTACTCCCTTAGCAGTTCGGCACAAGTGGCTATTAAAACTATCTAGACTATGATAGTTGGGCCTTAAATCCTAAAAATCGAGGTAGAATATGCTATAAGGAACACAAAATGGAGTAAAGCTGCAGGACCAGATGAAATTCCTGTAGAATTGTTAAAACTTATAAACGACGACGCACTTGAAATATTGGTGAACCTCTTTAACGCAATTTATAGAACAGGCATCATACCAAAGAAATATCTCTCCTCTACTTTGGTTACCATCCCGAAGACGAATAACGCCAGAGAGTGTTCAGACGACAGAACTCTAGCATTGATGAGCCACATACTAAAAGTATTTTTAAAAATAATTCACAAAAGAATATTTAATAAATTAGAAGAGGACATAAGCGCCACACACTTTGGATTCAGAGGTGGACTGGGAACACGGGAAGCTTTGTTTGGTCTGAGTATGTTAATGCAAAGATGTTTGGATGTAAACCAAGACCTCTACGTAGGTTTCATAGATTTTGAGAAGGCCTTCGATAAAGTCAGACACCAAAAGCTGTATGAAATCCTAAGAAGCAAAAACATCGACAGTCGCGACATTAACATCATATCCAGGTTGTACTGGGGACAAACAGCAAAAATCAAAGTTGATAATGAGTTAACCGAAGAAATTGAGATTCGTCGAGGTGTGCGTCAGGGTTGTGTGCTTTCTTCACTATTATATATATGTATATATATATATATATATATATATATATATATATATATATATATATAGAGAGAGAGAGAGAGAGAGAAACAATATGTCAGGAGAGCTCCTAGAGCAAAACATTGGTATGAACATTAACGGAGAGTTAATTAACAATATACGATACGCTGATGACACGCTAATAGTAACAGATAACCTAGCAAATTTACAGTTTTTGATGGAAAACATAAACACCCATACCAATAAGTATGGTCTAAAACTGAACATCAAAAAGACTAAATTCATGATTGTAACAAAGAAGCTATACACCAATGTGAATTTAACCATAAATAATCAGCCAGTTGAAAGAGTACGTCCTACAAATATTTAGAGGTTTGCTTCACTGATACTAATGACCAGACAAGAGAAATCAAGAGGCGAATAGAGATAGCGAGACAATCGTTTGTCAAAATGAAAAAGTTCCTATGCAGCCGGGACATAAATATAAACTTAAGAACGAGAATGTTAAGGTGCTATGTTTTCTCCGTTCTGCTGTACGGCATGGAAGCCTGGACACTGAAAAAGATAAACATCAAAAACATTGAGGCATTCGAGATGTGGTGTTACAGGAGAATGTGGAAAATACCATGGACAGAAAGAGTAACAAATCAAGATGTTCTGCTGAAGATGGGGAAGGAATGCGAAGTCATAAAAACCATACAAACGAAAAAACTGGAATATCTGGGCCACATAATGAGAGGAGAAAAGTACTCTCTGCTTAGACTCATAATCCAAGGAAAAATCTCGGAAAGAGAAATGTGGTACGTAGGAGGATTTCCTGGTTGCAAAATTTAAGGGAGTGGTATGAGTGCAGTTCAGTACCGTTGTTCAGAGCTGCAGCCAACAAACTTAAGATCGCTGTGATGGTAGTCAACCTCCGATAGGAGACGCTACTGCAAGAAGAAGAAGACTATCTAAACTAGAGTTTGGAATTATCAGTGAAAACATTTTTATGTTTGTTACCATTAATAAGTTTCCACATAGCTTGTTGAAAGTTGCCAGATTTTTTATAAACCTATCATTTGTATTAATTTTTGCAAGCTTGATGGCTTACCTGTACTCTTTTCTAAGTTTGATAATGGTACTTCTAGGTGCAGTAATGGAATCGTTTCTATTTACTGCTAAGTATAATAAATTGAAGTCTTTCACGCATTTTTCTCAAAGTATCATTGAACCAGTTTACTTTTTTACCTGGATTATTTTTATCCAGCAATTTCCATTTTTCTGAAAAAGAAATCTTTTGGAATTTATTAACACATCAATTAGTATTTTAAATTTTAAATTAATATCCAAATGATCATTGTATATAAAATTAAAGTTGCAATTTAGCAAAATCTGGTTTAAATTGAAGAGTCCTTCCATCTGTGATAGGTCTATAACAAACTCTAGTTGCACAATTTGTGAATGGGTAAGCTATATGAAAGGAAATATCTCTGCTGTCAGATGTGTAAGTGAGATCAACAGGTTTTGTGGTTCAATCAATATTTGCGAAAACATTATCAAGACATCTATTACCTCGAATATTAAATTTAACTTTTTTTGTAATATTGTAAGATCTAAAAAAATTACAGAGTTTTAAAGCTCTGATGTTGGTTTCATTAATATGGACATTAAAGTCACCCGTAATTATAACAGGTTTATGAACAACAATTTTTTTAAGAGCTTTAGCCATAATGGCTAAATCATTATCTGTAGTACTATAGACAGTAATAAGCTGCGAATTAGATTTATCCAATAAAATACCTGTAATCTCACAATGCTGTTCGGAAGAGAGATTTTCAAGATTCAAATGATTAAAACTTATTCCTAATATATGTATACCTACACCTCCATGAGTCTTAAACGTCCTGCAAAATAGAAGAACCATACGATAGCCTTTATTATTGACAGTATGTAGCTCATCAGGAAAAAGCCAGTGCTCATTAAGATACAAACAATCAGCTGAAATATCAATGAGCAGAACTTCAAAATCTAGAAAAGAGTTATGCAATGATTAAGCGTTCTAGTGTATGACCTTTAAATAATTTTTAATTTTAATAATACCTTTTAAAGAAGATCAGTCACATTGGCATCCTCCTCTTCACAAAAAACTTAGATACCACTGCACCTTTTGGGCATACATCTTTTTTCCAACTATCGTTAGGTTTTCTTGATTAATGGTGACCTTCATGGAACTATATGCTTCTGGCATTTTTAATTTGTGTACCATACATTGGACTTTAGGAAATGATACAGCTAATATTTTGTTTAAGTCATCAGGGGTTGTTTGCGGTTTAAGACGTGTGAAATACAGGGATATACATTTTGGAACTGACTCCACCGATTTTTGTATCTCATTTCCACCAATTAAATATTGACGTCTACGTTTACGACTATTCTGAGTCAACCACCCATCTCCCTTAATTTCACCATCAGTTTCTTTTAAATTTTGTATATCTAATTTTTTTTGTTAATTTACAGCTATTATTAATTTAGTGTGGCTAACATCTTTCTTGTCAAATATATATATATATATATATATATATATATATATATATATATATATATAGATATATATATATATATATATATATATATATATATATATATATCTATATATATATATATATATATATATATCTATATATATATATATATATATATCTATATATATATATATATATATATATATATATATATATATATATATCCATATATATATATATATCTATATATATATATATATATATATATAAATATATATATATATATATATATATATATATATATATATATATATATATATATATATATCCGGTTTTTTAGGCGTTACGCCCGTCCGGTAGGGATCTATGGAGGAGTATCACCGAGCCGCAAGCACTTATCTCTTGCCGTACTGCTTCACCATAGGCCGATTAGATCCCAGCATATCCTAGTCTAAGCCGAAGATTCATCTAGAATTTTAAACTGCTGCGTTAGACTTTTTGTTTTCTGTACACCGAGCTGGGGCTCGATCCCACATCCACTGAACCATTCGAGAGTGAAGCGAATGAGAGGCAGCCGCACAGCCCGCTGAGCTATCTGACCGACGACTCTTGTCAAATATATGATTTCTATTATTGTTAACAATTTGGTTGTTACCAGCTGTTTTAAATAGATTTTTAACCTCACCGGTACTATCACTAAAGATAGTTATGCCTGGTGAAGGGAATTTTTAAATATTCTACTTCCCTTTTTAAGACATCTTCTTCAATAATATTCACATGTTCAGTAATTACAGCACTAGTCTCACTGTCAATCTTTAAATTTGATTTACAACAGATCATGTTTTGATCGACAATTGTTACATTTTTCATTCTTTTAGCAACTTAACACGTCCTTCTCAGTCAACGCCATCTTGGATCGATAAATAATAACTAAGAACACCACTAGATTGAAGGAAGCCATCCAGTTGCTTGGCCAGCAACGTCGCCGGATTTTAATCCTTGCAATCATTATGTTTGGGATAAATAAAAATCGTTCACAATTCTGGCTAAGGATACAAGATGATTGCAACGAATTTAGGAATAGCTTTAGAATTTTTGCAAAAATTCGGCGTTCTCTAAGCAAAAGGGCGAATTATGCATAGAGACTAATGGTCATTACATTGAGCATCTTTTGGAAGTATCTACTTTTGATACTTGTTCTTTTGTGTTACCTAGTTTTGTTTCATCGTAATAAATACTTTGTTTTTAAAACCCCTTAAATAAAATTTTGTTCAATTTGATATTTTTGCTTCTTTTTCTAAACTTTTTTGCGAATTGTGTACTGCATTTAATGAAACACAAGATAATTTATAAAATAATCAAACTATTAATTTAACTTTCATGGAGAAAAAATGAAAAATTTTGAAACGAATTTTTCTAGAAAATGGTGTATTCTACTGAAGTACAGTAGGAGTACCTTTTAGTACTAGAATATCTGAAAATTTATTAATCTAGTTTAACCAATGCTTAAAAGTTCATGATAAAAAAGTTGGGCAATAAAATAACCGTTGACCTACCCAAAATGACCGCCTATGACCGATACTTGAAATTTGCAATTCATGGAATCGATTCAACTCTTGATTATAAGTAATCATAAGTAATCAGTTTTCGTTTTTCTAACTAGAAGCGTTCTGGAGTTATTAAAAAAAAATCTACTTACAAGATGCCATCTTCAAAGAGCTCTAGCTCCCTTAGGTAGCATTCTTTGACTAGGTCAAGTAGGTTAAATTGTATTAAAATTTTTCGAGGAATCTCCTGTCTTCGTTTGTCAGGAGAGTTTCTGGATACCCTGTATATAATTTGTTTTGTATTTTATACTACAATAAATATATAAAAATACCTAATTACAATCTCGACAATAACTCATGTAACTACTTGATAAAGCTACAGTAAGAAAACTCAAGGAAACGTGTTTCGAGATAATTTGACTGGAGCGTTCTATTTAAAATAATTAGATCATCGATGACTAATTGCAAGATAAATCCCATCATTCATTTATAATTGATAGGTAAAGAGTGTGGTGTCATCTGCCCGGAAATGTCTCTTTAGTCGCTATCAATATAAATAACTCCATTTCTACGTGCAATTGATTTCGTTGGCTCCACTAACAATAAAAATAAATTAAAGCTAAGAACAAAAAGTGTTAAAATCAAGACATGATTTAATTCGGGACACACTGTGTGTACACATAACAAACGGTGGGTTTATTTATAATAATAGAATCATTAGTATTAGTTGTCAGTTCTAATCTAGAACCAGAACTTGGCACTGGATATAAATATGAAGAATTTCGCTCTTAAACATGCCATGAATTTAGTTTTTTGTTGTCTGAAGCAGTTATTTTTGAAAATATTCACTCTCGTTCTTTAAGAGAAATAAATTAATACAATAGGTCTAAAATATATGACCCAAAACTTCCGTCGTGTTAATTATATGATCTACATAATAATAAGGAATTACTCAAAATAGGCATTACACAAAAATTGTAAATTACACGTGATCATGGTCAAAGCTGAAAATTGTAAAAACCTTAAAATTCTACCCAAATATTGTACGTCAACCTATAACCTGAGCTACAATCAGTTTAGATGTCGTAGAGGGCTTGGTACAAGTAAGGCAATATTTATCGTCCAGATACTCCAAAACTGACGAGATCAGCTAAAATAGGTGTTTCTCTATTTTATAGACTACGAAAAAGCGTTTATTCAAGTAAGACATATAAAACTTATACAAACCATAACACAACATCGTATAAATTATATATAACACTGTGGCTCCTATTTAAAACCTCTATTGGGATCAAATGGCATTAATCAAAATAGACGACTATTTGACCACAGAAATGTAAGCAAATAGAGACGCTTATCAAGGCTGTGTATTTTTTCCACTATTATTTAATATATATACAAAAACAACATTTAAAAATGTCCTCAGAAATAATAAAGAATGAATAAAAAAAGACGAAAAATACGTAAATAAATATAAGTATAAATAATACACCGTCATTATTGCAGACAGTGCTGAGGGTTTGCAAAGACTGATTATTATAAAAAAAATACTTTAGGGCCGAAAATAAATACAAATAGGATTAAAGTAATTACTTAACATGTACATCAAATTCCGATATTGATATTTTTGTATCTATAACAAATAGATAGAACCCGTACAAAGATTCCAGTATCTTCGTTACTGGATAACAAATTATCTTAATCACAAGGTTGAAATAAGAATTCGTATCGAGTATATTAGGTCCCATTTTCAAAGAATGAATAAATTCCTACTAAACTCTACCTAATCGTGGAAACATAAACAATTGGAATTACAAATATGAAGCGGAGAGGAGCCTTTGAGTGGGTTTCTCAAATGATGCCGAAGAAATTTTGGACAGAGCCTAGGGCCAACAATAAGGAACTAAGAAGTGAAGAGAAAGAACTACTAAAAATTATTAAAAACAGAAAAACTAATTTTCTAGGATATATTTCTAGAGAAGATAAAGGGTAAAATCTAAAAGCAGCGTTAATTGATTGAGTAAAGTTAGAAGTTATCCTAAAATCGCTTCGCTTACTGTTCAATCACAAATTAATTGCTTAATTCGTAATCTCACATTATTTTTAACTTCTTAACCTTTTATATTTCATCATGTATAATTGAAAAATGGTGAAAACATATCAAGTAATATTGTAATAATTAGTCCATTTACCTGCAACTTAATAAATTGAGGAATAAAATGTTTTCTAATTGAACTTCCTTTCTATAGTGTTGCGGCCTAGATTAAATTGTATTGTAAGCTAATAGTTCAAAGTTTGTTAGTATGATAGACGCAATAAACTCTGTGCTGAGGTATACATTATTTGTTAAATTATAAATTGAAGATTTGAGCTCATTTAAGAGCAGTCTATTATAGAAAATTACTTACCCAACATCTATAGTATAATTACTAGTAGCTGTCAATAAAACCATAATTTTTACTCTACAACTTCGAGATTTTATTGTATTTACCGTTGTAGATAGAGAAGAATTGGACAAGGAGGTATTACAAAACCATTTGATCCTTATAACTACATTTGAATCTGTCCAAGACGACTACTAGATAACAGAAATGTGAGCAAAAATAGGAGTTTAACAAGGTTACATTTTCCTTTATTATTTACTATATATACAAACAAAATCTTTCAAAATGTTGTCGAAATATTGAAGAAGTTGAGTAATAAGAAAAACAAATAAGAACCATTATTTGTCTTAGTTCTAAACTGAGATGAATATTGCAAATAATTGACTTAATTTTTTACGTTTTATTTTTATATCTAGATCTAGTTGGTCCGTTATCACAGCAAATATTTCATTTTGTGAACTTTCTTAACTTGGACGCCGTTTAATTGAAGCATCGGGATGTGGATCACGACTAAACACTTAAAATTTGGTTTTGTTTGAGTTTATTTTAATGTCCATTTCCTCTCCTACCTCGTTAATACGATCAAGCAGAATTTGAAAACCTTTAATATTATCTGACAGCATTACTGTGTCGTCTGGATAACTAATCACAAAAGTGCCTTTTTAAATAACTGATAAAAGTAAACATTAAACAATGTTGGCGACAAAATGACTTTACAGGTACATCCAATTCCGACATTACTATTAGTATATTTAACAAATAGACAGAACCCGTACAAAGATTCCAATATCTTTGTTCTGGATAACAAGCAATCTTGACCACGAAGTCGAAATAAGAGTTCCTACCAAGTATGCTAGGTCTAATTTTCAAAGAATGAAAAAATTTATATTAAACTCTACCTTATTATTGGATATCCAATACCGCTTTGTGAAGATATTTATTTATTTCACACTGTTTGTTATACGAAATGGAAACATGAACTATTGTAATTACATGTATGAGGTCGAGAGAAGCAGGTTTTTTACATGATGCTGAAGATCTCTTGAACAGATCATGTGACCAACAATAAAGTACTGAGAAGGATGGAAATAAAAAGAACTACTAAACAATATCAAAAATACAAAAACGAGTTAACTAGGATATATTTAAAGAGAGGGAAAAGGGTTAAAGCTAATAGCAGCATTACAGCAACATATCTTGAGTAGAATTGGACGCGAATTCACGCCAGAGCAGTAAAAGCAAATTGTCGACATAAGCAAGTTTCAGATTTGCATTTCTTACACAAACTCGCTTCGCTTTCTTAGTCAGTTCGCAGAAAATAATGGTGTCCAATATCATGTTTTTTATTCTTTGGGTATAAAATGACAGGTATTTTCTTTTTAGATTAAAATATCTTTACGAAAGAAGATATGTTCGTCTTTATTTTAGTAGTTGAACAACAACAACAAGAAGTGGATGATCTTGGATCTCAAGACAAAACTCAGAAAAATAACAAAGCAGAAACAAAAGAATTAAATAATAAAGCAGAAGAATCAAATATTGAAGCAGAAGAACCAAATATTGAAAATCTACTAGATAAAGCTAACATTCTAAGCAACCTGGAATCAAAACCCGTAAGCTCCAAAGAAGAAATGTTAGCGTCAGCTACTATTCCGTTACCAAAAGTAACAAAAAAAAACGAACCAGAAAAGGATCAAAATCTACAACTCTGACATCTCCATATAAAGAGCAAATGGTAATTTTAGGGCTGGATACGAAATTACTGCAATGATAGATGATGGTTACAATGGTATTTATTATAGTAAGGCAACCTATACAATGCATTTTCAAAAAACAAAGAATAGTTTTTTGTCAACAAGACGTTGTAAGAAAACTTTCCAAGTCATTGTTAGGCAGTTCTACTAGAATTAAGGATTTTGTGTTCTTTTCAACTTATGTAAGTAATGTTGCATTAGATGTTACCTAAAAGACTTTTCTATTTTTTGCGTTTAAGTAATATAATTACTTGTTTATAACTTTTTAGATAATATATTTTCCATAAAATGAAGAATTTATATTAATAATCCAGTGATCAGAGATAAAAATGCCACTGAACCTGTCTTATCAAGAATTTGTACGCTATAGAAAACAAGTTTTAAATAAATAATGAACCTGAAATAATTTTAAACAAAAATATTTATTAGCACTTTTTGTGTGAAAACAACCATTCTCTCAAAAACAACGTTTAAAGCCACTGTTGATTTTGAATGTCTGTTACGCGCGCACAATCAATGTTTAATTAAATTTGTATCAGCTCGACGGTAAAAATTTGATATCTTTTGTTTCAAGTATTCTATCGACGAAAATCAAGATGCGTTTTAAAGGTAAAGATTTTAGCTTTCGTATGCGATCTCAAATAAACTATAAGTAAGAACAGGGAGTACGCATTGATTTGGTCTTAAGATGCTGTGGATATCTTTTGTTTTTAAGAAGGTAGCTTAGTTTACCAAATACCACCTATGCCAGTCTAACTCGTAGCTTTATCTCTGCTGTTTGATTTTCTTTGTTAAGTGTTATAGTTTGGCCCAGATGTCCGATTCTCATTGTGATGTCTTCATCTGTATTTGTTATGGTTTTGGTCTTGCTGTAATTCATATTAAGGCCTATCTTTCCAGCTTCTATGTCCAGTTCTGTCATCATTTTAAATATTTCTTCTTTTTTATCGGATATCAATACGATGTTATCAGCGTACCTTAGATGGTTCAAGCGTTGTCCACAAATTTTTATACCTTTTTCTACCCATTCTAATCTTTTAAAAGTATCTTCCAGAGCCTGATTGAAAAGTTTCGGTGATATTGTGTCACACTGTCTCACGCCTCTATTTATTTGTATTAATTTTATTTCTTATTGAATTATATGTATAGAGCAGAAATAAAAGAGGAAGTCAACACAATTATTGTTTAAATCAGTATGTTTTTTTAAGGAAACAACCAAATTTCTGTGAAACAGTTGTGTCTGATATATTTTAAAAATTATTAGAAGTCTATAAATATCAAAGTAGTAACGGTTAGTATTCTATCTCTAGCGCAATATTTATTTTTTCATCGCCCAGATGCTGTCAGTCAAAACAGTGACAATTTGCCAGAAAATTGTTTTCGAAATATTTATTTTATTAAATAGTTCCTGATTTTTTGTATATTGAATAAAAATCCTTTCAAGTAGATATGAGTGACCTTAGAGGCTTTATTTATTTAGGATTACGTCCAAAATACCAAAATTTAATTTAAACCTTGACATAATTATAATGGACATTTTACTATAAAACTGCTGGTTTGATAAAATTTTTCATTATTTTTGGAACGGGACCAAAGGATTTCAGGTAGACAGATTTTGCCGGGCGGAGCTACAATATTGTTTGTTTAGGAGTCCTCCTTTTTCCTATGATACCGTCACTGTTATTTCAACTTTACAGCGATTTTGGCGAAATATTTTCTTCCTGTAGTCCTACAACTTCGTTATTTTCGCAAATATTTATTCTGGAATTCGTGTTGATAAAACTAGTTCATTATCCTTATCTTTTGATCTTATTATTAATTTGTTCTGAATATACATACATTTTGTTTAACTTTTTATTTCTGAAATATATCTCTGCTTAATTTTTTGAAATATAATTCTTTAATATGATTGCAAAGTAAACGACAAAATAATTTAGTGTCCTATTTTAATTTGGTTTTAAAAAAATTAAATTTGGTTAAAATTAAATAGACGGTTGTAAGTAGTGGCATTTTTTTTTTAATAAAAATTGTTACCTCCTGCGATATTGTTACCTTTCCTTACATAAATTTTCAATGGGGTTGACGTCTGGCAAATTACAGGGCCAATCTAAAACATTGATCTTCTTACTTAAAAAAAAAAAATCATCATTTGCTTTGACTTGTGACAGAGAGAACAGGGTCATGTTAAGGAATCGATTCTCTTTGGGGCTTACATTTTTTAATTTTGTGTCCAAACGCTGTTCCAACATGAATATGTATTTTTATCTGTTCATCATGCTTTTAATTGGTACCAAACAGTCAACTCCCATATATGAATAATATTCCCATACCATTTTTTTGACTAGATGTTTTACGGTGTTATCAATATGAGAAATGATAAACAAACTAATAGACGAATTCAAAAAATGGGGATTAGAGGTTAATACCGAAAAGACACAATACATGAATATAGGAGGCATCGGTCAAGACATGGAAACAGAAAGCGGATTAATTAAAAACGTTGATCAGTACGAATATCTCGGAGTTACACTAAGCGAAGACGGGAGAGACGACAAAGATATAACAAGAAAAATAGGAAAAGGAAAAAACATGATAAAAACACTACATCCGATCCTGTGGAATAAAACTTTAACTAAGAAAACAAAGAAAAATATATATCAGGCTATGATTCAGCCGGTGCTGACGTATGGGTCAGAAGTGTGGGTCTTTAACAAGAATATGTCACAAAAACTCCTCTCAACGGAAATGATGTACTGGAGAAGATGTTCCGGGTTAACTTTGTTTGACCACATAAGAAATGAAAAAATAAGAGAGAGAATGAAAGTAAAGAACACAATAATGGATACGATAGCCGAAAAACAATTAAAATGGTATGGACACCTGAGACGGATGAACGAAGAAAGGATACCACGAAAGGTTTGGAACTGGAGACCTACACAGAGAAATAAAAGGGGAAGGCCAAGAAAGAAATGGATATCCAATATTCATATAGAAATGGAAAATAGAGGTCTTCAAGAAGGAGACTGGGCCGATAAGAAATTATGGCGATTGGGATGCGAGAAGCGACAAAATTAAAGTTGCAAACACTCGCTATATATATATATATATATATATATATATATATATATATATATATATATATATATATATCAATATGAGAAGGTGTAATCGATATGAAACGGTGTAAAAATTTCATTGTCAGACTTCCTGACGAATTTCTACTGCTGTCCCTAAACTCTTAAACGAATTTTATTTGTAAATAAGACGTTTCTTTAGTCGTTTACAGTCTAATCAGAGTATTTTTTGGCCCATAATATTCTTTGTTACTTCATTCGTTCAGATAGAAGCTACTTTCTGCCCTTCTACCAATTTCCAAAAGTCTTTATCGAATAGTTGAGTCATAAATCACTACACCTGATGCTGCTAGATCTTGTTGGACCTCTTGGTTTGTTTTATTGGGTCCAATGTGCTTTTTCGTAGTAAATAATATCCATGATGGAATTAAATAAAACAAACTCACTAATTACCTCTGTGATCTAAAAACAACACAAACAGTAGGAAGCTGCCTCTGATAATGTCCAGTTATCTTTTAATTTGGTTAAAATTATTGCTTTAATATATTGTTGGGTCGTTAATTTTATTCCCTAATAATAATAAAAATAATAACAAAAACCCTATTTTATGTAAAAACTATGATTTATATACTTTTTATAAAATGCAGGAATTCAAAATAATATCAATATTTTAGACCTTAATAATTAATAAAATTTATGAATTACCATATGTAATTCATTGTTTGTTGTTTATTTGTTTATTTTAGTATTTGTCTGTCGTAATAAATATAATATAATGTCAGACTAATCAAATACACTGCTCAAAATGATCAAATTTTACTAAGAGTTCTATCAGTTTTTTTAGGAAACAGCTGTAGGTACCTAGAAAAATAAGTAACGATATTAAGTATATAACTCTTTTCATATATAAATATCCATATGTGCCAAAATAATCCATTAATTAACTCACACCTCAAATTTCTTGCGTATTACATTTTATGAGCATGAGAATAATGAACATGTGCATGAATAAGGTTCAAGCTACTATAACTCTCGAATTGATATACCCAAGCCTCGAGAATTACATATTACTTCTACTATAATACTGGCCACTAAATAACTAAAACACGGTGTTTATGCACTAAACTTGATGATTTATTAAGGGATTTTCCGATGTAATTAACAGGCTTACCGAATGTAATGGTTTGGACCAAATTATAAGCTATTACGTATATTGTTTAGGCTCTTTAGAATTAAAAATAATAATAAGCTGTAAATTCTTCCAATTAGTTATAAAAAATTGTTTAACAATGTTTAAATAATTGATTTTTACATTATTAACATGGCGTTTGGTGTATGTCTCACTACGAAAATTTCAGAAACTACTAATGGGTTCCTACGATACAAGTTTACAATATTCTTCTTATTCTTCGACTTCTTACCCGACGAGACCGGTTTCATCACAAGTGAAGATTTGTTCTGACTTCAGGCTATGCTCTTAAATGAGATGTTTCAATTTTAAATTAAACGGCTCAATTTCAGATAAATCGGTCGACAGTTTTTCACCCGAAATGTTCAGTTGTTGGATGCCATACCTCTTCTTCCTCTGTCGAAGCAACCATTACTTGCAGTAAAATTTTCCTCGCCATCCAACCGTTTGTGAAACTTGACAGCATTAGCTTGGAGCATGGGGCCACTAATTGGATTTCCCAACCCTCGAAGATTGAAAAACCATAAAATTAAGGCTTCATAAGTCTGTTCGTATTCTCCTTTCTTTATTTCCCACAGTCACTTCTCCAACACCTAGGTCAGCAGCAAACTTCTTTACTGCTTCTTCTTTAAGTTTCATCTTCTATGGAAGGTTGGAAATAATCATGGCTATGCAGACTCTGTTGATTACCCCTCTAAAAAGTTCTGCACTACTGCATTCAAACCATTTCCTTAAATTCTTAAGCCAGGATATTCTTTGTCTTCCCACATTTTGCTTTCCTCGGATTTTGCCTTGCCTAATAAGTTGTAATAATGCGTATTTTTGCCTTCTCATCACATGTCCTAAGTACTCAAGTTTTCATCTTTTGATAGTTAATATTATTTCCGTCTCATTTCCTTTCTTTACTGACTCACCCTTATCCAAGCGTTTTAAAGCATTTAATTTTGTTTTTAAAAAAACCACAACTCGTTTACATTTTAAACTCATATTGCATTAAAGTTAAGTAGAACATACACAAAGAAAAGACATGAATGAACATTTAAGAGCTTACATGACTATGATAACTCAAACGTAGAGGGTTGGGGGAGTGGGTGGGGGGCAACCAGTAGAAGCATAGTGGCTGGAACAATAACACTCGCTAGTGACTCATCTCTTCAGCGTACCGACAGCCAGCGCACAGGCTTTCACTTGATCTCGCTCTCCAAGCTAATTTATTATATAATTTGTTCCTTTCAATTACTACCTTGGAGTCTACTGTAGTGCTTCGCCTCCTTCCGGCTCGAGGAGATAAAAATACGGCCGGGGCCAGAAGACCCTGCCTGTCGTAAGAGGCGACTAATGGGCGGATATGAGAGGTGGAGGGCCGTCGTTTGAGGTGTCGGGTTGGTAGAAACGCACAGAGATGCTTAGTCATCTTAGTCACCGGTCTACATTCCTAGTATCCGAGACGAGCGCCTCGTGGGACCACTCTACTCTCATTTTCCACAAGAGCCGGGTGTGGTTAAACGAGCCAGGTACGGAGGTTCCCCGGAAGCTGACACCGCGGAAGGGGAACGGGTGACCCAGCGCGTAACCACACCTCGGAATGATCTAACGAGTGGTAGAGGAGTGATTCCTCGGCGGCGACCTGTCTACGTGCAAGGTGGTATTCCACCACCTGCGTGCCTTTCCGCCTCCGGGAGGAGGACTCACGGAAGGGTGGCGCGACCCGCAACACAGGTACTACGGGGGAGGTGAAGCCCCACGATGTGCAAGCATCGTGCCACCTCCATTTGGTGTCGGACTCGTAGGGGCAGTGGCGTGCGCTAACGGTCGTATGCCGAAAGGCCAGGTAGACCAGGGTCCTGCCAAAATTTATTTTGGAGGGCACAAAGCTCAGCTATGTAGTGCTTCGCTGATTTATGCCACTCGGTGTCGCTCTTCGGAACTCGCACATACCGAATAATACTATATATATTGTACTTTGCCACAAAAATTAATCACCCTGTATATTGAGTCTTAATTTATTGTTGATTCTATTTTTGTGTGTACAGATATATTTGTTTTGTTTTATTTTGTGAGGTCGAGTTACTTTTATCTGTCTTCAGTTTCTTCACAAATGACTTTTATCCATACTATCGCTATCGGTGGAAATTTGATCCATCACATTTAGTGGTGGACATTTTTGGTAACTTATTGTACTTATTTTAATTGTAATGATTATTTTTGAGCTTGTCCATAATCATTTTTATACTTTTTTATATAAAGATTATTTTTATTGCAAAAAGACGTTTTGGAATCCATATTATCCAACTTTTTCTTTAATTTGGCAGTAAATTTGTCGATAAACATTGCAGATATTAATTTTTTACTTGTAATTGGCCATACTATAGTCATAAACATTTCTACGATATTAAAATGGTACTTACTTGTTTTAATCAATTCCACTAGTTTACGATCACTTGACATCTTTTCTAAAAGCACAGTTTTTAAAATATAAATGAAGTTATCCATTTACTTCTAAATTTATGATACTTTTATTTCTATTTTTGTCGATAGCCAGACTTCTAAACAAATAAAATTGTAGTTTTTAAAACTAGAAGCTTTTTATTCTGACATCCTGTGGTCTGTGATTACAAATACTATTTCTTTATTACTTTTAACCGATAAACTGTATATCAAAATGTCAGCTCTAATTATGTCTAGGTTTAAATTAGATTTTGGAATTTTGGAGGCAATCCTACATAAACGATAATCATTCTTAAAATATAAAAGGTCGTTACTTTCTTGTAATATTACCAAAAAAGGCTTTTATATTTCTCTAAAATAAGGGCTAATCTATTATGATGCTATTTAGTATTAAAAATTTGGAAATAATTTTATTTTGGATTACCGTTTTGTATTTTGAGAACTATTTTCGAAGTGAAAATTGAAACGTCAGTAAACTTATTTTCAAGTTAAATTGTGACTTATTCCCAATTAAAATAGTAATTGTAAGTATGAACATATTTTTATCAAATAATATTTATAAATTATATTTAAAATAATTGTATGGTGGCGATATGTAGATGATATATCCTCTATGTGCCCTCATAGATTTGAATTATGAGCAATTCCCGATGAATATCAACTATAAACAAAAAACGATAATATTTACTATGAAAAAGAAAAATAGTCAATATTTGTGCCAAGTATTCAAATCATAAAAAAAATACGTGATATGAAACTAAGGTTTACAGAGGATCAAATCATTATATTATTATATGGTGAAACTAAAATTACTTGTTCTGTCAAAAACACCGTTTTAAAAGAAAAAAAGTAAAAGATAAAAGTAATATTCAACTTAGTTTTCGTGTCTTTTTCAGTTCCAGTAAAATTGTAAGCTTTCAGTGCTTTACAACATTTTCTTTAGGTCGTCTTGGCTACAGCTTTGTGGTAGCTGTTTGCTTAGCAACAGATGATCAGTTTTGTACAGCCCTACAATCGTACATATTATCTACAGCTCCACTTTTTCAGATTGTACTTATACTTCACTTCACTCCGCAGCTGGTTTACAGATTCCACAAGGTAACTTCTTTGGTGTGATCATCCAGGGAATCTCAGTAGTCTTTGGTGTGTTTGTCTTTCTTAGTTTTTACGGCTGCAGCTCTTCTAATCTTGGGTAAAGCTACTCCTGCTGTGGAATAAATTTTAGTTATTTATAGAAGATGTAGCTAAGAAACAATGTTAAAACCACTGAGAGGCAAAGGATGTGTGAATGAGCCTATGAGTTTCTTCAGGATATGATTTCTTAATGTTAATTTTACATATATTTGTGTTTTGGCAGTGGTGATACTGGTTTATGTAAGGGATTTGTCGAGGGTAGTGTCTAGGTAATTTAGGGTCTAGTAGAGCTCTAATTCCTGACCCAACCTAACTTTAAGCATTTTGTCACCTTCTTTAAAACTTAAATTGGAAAGTATATAACTCAGTTTAGCTTCAACTAATTACATTTATAGTAAACTTTAGTTTATTTGGTGATCTTGAAATATTATATGAAATTATAATATATATACAAGCATGCATGGGACTACAAACATTGTTACTTCTAGGCCTTTGCAACGCCACTGATCCATGACTAAAACGGCGTTTAATGATGTTTAGACGATACGAGAAGTCTAAAGCCCGTAAAACGATTCAAACGTTAAAAGCGATACGCCAAGAGATTTCTATTAATATATAAAAGCATATACGCACCATATAAAAGTGCGATTACAACTTTAGAGAGTCAGTTGATAAAATAAATTTGTATCGATAAGTAAATAAATGTTATAAATTAATTGTGTTTTAAGTGTAAGAATAAAATAAATGTAAATAAATTAAATTACACCTTACAGTATATAGTATAAATGTAACATTCTTTATCAGTTTTAAAAGAAACCGATAATGAAAAAAGGCGATTGGACCTTATTAAACAAGGCAAATCAACCTTGCGTATCAAACTTCTTACCATAATGTATTAGTATTGTGTTACGTATTAGAGAATCATCCATGCCCTATCCTGCGAGAAATAATAAAATATGATGCGTTCCATCGGTGGAAACACAAAAGGACAAAACAGAAAATCCTGAAAAATACATTTAGTCTAAATAATTTAGTTTTAGGCTGTATTTGTTTCTACAACGTTATTCATCATCCTTTGGAGCCCATGCGCACTATCTGACAGCAACTGTTTTCCTTTCATCGTGCTGGTATTTTTTCTTCTAACCATATGTGCGTTATTAGCTGGTGGATTTCGCGATATAGTGCGTCTCCCCCATATTTCAGAAGTTCTGCTGATATCTCGTCTGTACTCGGCGCTTTGTGATTTTTCAGCTTATTTAAGACCTTTTGGGTTTCTTCAAAGGAGGGATTTTTAACGAGCATGTCCGCTGTGATATAGATCTCTTCTTCGTGCTGTTCTTCCTGTACGATGTTCTATATTATAGGATCCAACTTGTAAATACAATACATTTTGGAGACGGCTATCGCCGTATTCCCGTTCTTTTCCGCCAATCCTCCCGGTCCAAGGCATGCTCCTCCTCCAAACCTGTTGATTCCATCGCTCTTCTAATTCCTTCATTCCATGAGCGTAGAGATCTACCTATTTTTCTTCTTCGAGGGGGTTTTCATCTGTGAAGTTTTTGGGGCCAACGTTCGCCAGGCATTCTCAATAGGTGTCCAAACCATTTTAAACCTCTTCTTTCTATTCTGTCAATGGCCGTCTCTGTAGCCTTCATGTTATTTCTTATAGATTCGTTGCACTTTGTTTCCAGCCTTGATGTTCTAGCACTTTTTCTCAAATAATTCATTTCAACTGCCAACAATCTCTTTAGGTCTGCATTCATTGTTCATACTTCAGACCCATAAGAAAAAACTAATTCAACCATAGTTTGCCCCATTCTTTTTGGTTCCTTTTGAAACTTTTTTATATTTATATTAGATTTCTTAAAATCTAGTTTTAAAATAAAATTCAAAACATCATAAAGTAATATTAAACGTAAAAAATATAGGAATAAATGTAAACAGTCAATCAGCTTAATATTAGTATACATATTAGCTTATTATTAATTAACTATTAAGTTGTCTATTTGCGTATGTAAAACGTATACATGTTTTGAATTATTATGCTTAATAAGGACTATTTGCAGGTGAATAATAAATTAGTACCCAAGTTAGGTATACTCTACTAAGAAGCGATTCTGATCAAAGCATACCCACGGGAGCACTAACTATGTGCAAAGTGCAATTAAGGCAAAGCCTTGGAAAGTGTAAACTTTTCAAGTGAAAGTGAAGGTAATATATTTATCAAGGGTCAAATAAATAGTAGTTTATGTATGCCCAATGAAATATGTAGGTTAATTTATAATAAATTCTATATTTTGTCGTCTAGAAAGTAAAAAATATTTTGTTTGTATTTTTCAAAATCAAAACGAACAAAACTTCAGTTTATTTGTATGCCACTTCCGATAATAATTATTTTTATAAAAAAAATTAGAAGAATTATTTAATAAAACATTTATTTGATACAGTTACTATTGGGTGATGAGAAGTCGTTTTTAAGAAACTATAAGACCACTCATAAGTCTCAAAAAAAAAAGGAAGTGTGACAACATTTTTTAAGTCAAGAAGGGGTGAAAGGACTGGAATTCGTTGTCAATAATTTTCTACTGGAGGCAGTTATGTGGGGAAGCGGAATACGAAAAATCGGTACTATCGACAACAGAAGCTAGATTTTTGCAGTTGTCGAAGATGTAGTGCTAATATCAAAAACGTCGAGAGAATTAGTCAGAATATTCAATTTAAATAAATAAGAGAATCGGTACTATACTCGCAAAATATGCACTAAACGAACAGAAAACAAAGTATATGAAAATGCAACTGGGTGCCAACGGAGACACAGAACTGAATAAAATCACAAATATGGAGGGGAAAAACATGGTTTCAAAAAAGTTTCAATAACAAACAAAAGAAGAATATATACGAGAAAGAAAAGGAAACTGTTAGGAAAACGGAAGTGCTACACACATAAATAACTTAATCTTAAAAATATCTTTAGAGGCAAATATTGAGAATATACCAACTGGTAATCTAACCACCTCCTATTTACGCTACTAAGACCTAAAATAAACTTATTATTTAGCGTATATTAACCCTTGAGTAATCGAGTACATGCAAATTGCCAAGGACTGCAGAGACGAGAAACGAAGGAAATATTGCTAGTATCAACTTTATATGGGCCAGGTGGCTATTGTCCAACGTACACTTGTAGTTTTGCGGTATAAAGAAATTATGCATCTACTAAGGTGTATATTATTTTTATGCCGTATCTATTAGGTTTATATTGGGCATATACACCCTAAAGTCACACTTGCCACGAAAAGCTTTCAGTGTTTTATATACCCTTGTATATGCTGATAATGAAATATGTTTAGGTAAATTTAAATTAAATGAATTGAAAAATTCTCTCACAGCTGCCAAGTTGTCATAATTATGCCTCTGTGATCGTGTTTGTTCATTTGTCATTAAAACGGATGTGCCTGAGCAAAAACTTAAACCGTGCAAGGGACATTGTCAATCTAATAATCTCTGGCGATGAGCCGTTTGTCCTAGAGAAATCTAGCATTTCTGTGGTAATTTTTGGTGACCCCAGCTATGTATAAAAGACCCAATAGTGCCCTAAGTTCTAAAATATCTATCTGTTTTCCAGATTTATTACTGAGATTGTAAGAACACGGTTCAATAAAAATATTCATGTTTTCTATAATAGTTTGCAAAATCTCTTCATTAAAAAATTTCAAATTTTTGATGCACTTTTCATATGTCGTACTTTCGTAGTTACTCCAAATATTTTTACCTCCATTAAATTGTCACTACGAGCTTGTATCCGGCGGTTTCCTTCATGTTTCTTCCATTTAGCTGTTCCATCCTTCCCAATGATATGCGGCGCTCTTTGTGAAACATTTAAGATTTCTGAGATTGGCTCCTCAATTTTTTCTTTCATTATGGTATCTTGGTCTTGTATTTCTTCGAAATCTCCTTCCAAACTGGTATCGTCATCGTCAGGTTTAACTTCTACCTCAGAATCAGAAGAAATTTCGCATAAATCTTTTCAAGATTGTTGCTTTTATGGTTTTTGAACAACTTTTGTTTTTCTTTTAGTTTTGTAAAAAATTACCAGCCAAACTAATATCAAAATAATAAATATTTCATATTCATTTCCCGCAAAGTTTTTTTTTTTTTTTTTTTTTTTTTTTTTAGAATTTCCGCATCAACCATTAAAGGTTATTAGGGGTTTTACAGATTTTACAGTTGTTATTACAAATTGTTATTACAAATTACACATAATAAATTACAAATTACAAAGAGTATACATATAACTTAAATTTTGTGTAGTAAACGTATGTCCTTAAGGAATTTGATTGTATTAGATACATTACTGTTTTAAATATCTTTAAGTTTTTTTGCTTCTTCTGGTACGTTGTTGATGGCTCTTTCGTAGGCATAAAGAGGACATTCAATCAATACATGTTGAACAGTTATTGGACATTCACAATAGGAACATTCAGGTGGTAGTTCTTTTGTTATGAGATGCTGGTGGGTTAACGCTGGTGTGTCCAATTCTTAGTCGGTTTATAATCACTTGTTGCCTTCTGTTTTCTGGAAATTGTAGTTTAGTGCCAATCCTAGTTTTCACGTTTTTAAGGTTAGCCTTAGTAGAATTCCACATTTGTTGCCAATTTTTTACACAGTGCTGTTTAATATTGAGCTGGATATCACTGAATGGAATTGTAGTCATAATTTCAGTTTGCTCGTCAGTAGCAGCTTTCTTTGCTAATTCATCTACTTTTTCATTTCCTGCGATACCTGTATGTGATGGTACCCAGAGAAATGTAACGTTAACGTGTCTGTTTTGTAGGTGATAAAGTGCTAATTGTATTTGTTGCAGGATAGCGTGTACTGGATATATTTGCCTTAAGCTCTGAAGAACAGATAAAGAGTCAGTAATGATAAGAAAATCTGAGCTTGCATGACTCTTACACATGTCTAAAGCCTTTAAAATGGCGATTGCTTCTCCCGTGAAAATGCTGCAGAATTGAGGGATGCGAACTGCATATTCAGACTTTCCTAGAATATAGGCCGCTGCGTGTCCGTTTTCAGTTCTTGACGCATCGGTAAAAATCTTGTTATGGCCAGTGTATTCTAATATGCGTTCTTGATATAATTTGTTAATGATTATGGGATTTGTGGTACTCTTTGGATAGGCCGTGAGGGATAGATCAATAGTGGGGAAATTAATAGTCCAGGGAGGTATAGTTCGTTGTGTAGGGTAAGAATGTGTGAGCTGCTCCATGTCAAAACCGTATCTCGTTAGACGTTCTTTAAGGGGTGGATATTTAATTTGTTGATGGCAATGAGTAGGTGGATATATTTTATAAAGAAGTGGATAATTTGTGTTATTAGGGTTGGAAGACAATCTCGCGGCATAATTTAAAGAAATGTGTTGTCTTAAACATGTGTTTTGTATAATGTCTAGTTTTTTAAGTATATAATTACTCGCAGTTGAATAGCATATTGCACCATAATCCAGTTTACTTCGGATTAATGATTGGTATATATGCAGCAATTTTATTGTGTCCGCTCCCCAAGATCGGTTTGATAGCATTTTAATGAGATTTATTTTAGATTGGCAGGATACGACTAGCTTTTTAATATGTTCTGCCCATGTTAACTGACTGTCCAGTCTTAGACCAAGAAAGTCAATGCTCTCTACTTGTTCTAGGTTGATACCATTTAGAGTAAGTGTTGTTTTGCAATCAGTTTTTCTTTTATTGAATACGATGAAACGAGATTTATCACCTGAGAACGTAAAACCAGTCTTTTGGGACCAGTCTTCTAGTTTATGCAGAAATGATTGCAAAATGTTTGAGGCTAGTGTAATATTACAGCTACTAAAATATACAACTAAGTCATCTGCATACAGACCTGCTTTCAAAGGTAACTTTATCTCTTGAGCGATATTGTTAATTGCTATTAAGAATAAAGTGGGGCTTAAGGTTGAGCCCTGTGGAATACCGTTTTCAAGACACTCTGTTTTTGAGGTAATTCCATTTACACGTACTTGAAATATCCTATTATTCATGAAATGTTTTACAAAGGCAAGAAAATTTCCCTGGATACCCCAATGGTTTGTAATGGGACATGGTTTGTAAAATGTTGTATCTCCATGCAGTATCAAATGCTTTATTTATATCAAAAAATATGGCAATTACTTTCTGGTTATTTCTAAAGGACTCACATATAATATTGTCAATAGCTACTAAGGCATCATGAGTTGATCTGCCTTTTCTGAAACCGCTTTGGATATGGCTTAATAATTGGTTTTTTTCAAGAAACCACATTAATCTGTTATTTAAAATTTTTTCTAGTAGTTTGCATGTATTATTTGTAAGAGAAATTGGTCTATAGGAATGGGGGTCAGTTTTTGATTTGAAAGGTTTTAATATGGGAATAATTGTTGATTCAGACCAGATTGAAGGAAATTTTTTATTAAGGTAAATGTGATTGAAAATGTCTAAGAGAATTAATTTTCCTATGTACGGCAAGTTTTTGATAAATATGATTGGTATATTATCAGGACCCGATGAAGTGTTTTTTGATTTATCTAGAGCTTCTTCAAATTCTTGATATGTGATGGGGAAATTTAGTGGATTATCACTATCTATTATAGATAAATCTGTCATTTCACGTTTATTTTTGAAATCTAAAAATGCGGGATTGAAGTTTGCATTGCTTGAATTATTCTTATATACATCTGACATAATATTACTAATTTCTTGTTTGGAAGATATTAATTTGTTTTTATAATAAAGAGTGTTAATATGAATTGAGTTTTGTTCACCTTTTAATGTACGAACTTTATTCCAGATTGTAGTCATAGGTGTTGATGAATTTATGGTAGAGACATAATTTGACCATGTTTCTTTTTTACTTTTCTTAATAAGATATTTAGTTTTTGCTCTAAGTTTTTTAAAATTGATAATATTTTCTGTTGTTTTATGTCTTTTTAAAACATTGAAAGCATGTTTGCTAGATTTCATAGCTAAGGCTATTTCTTCACTCCACCATGGTACTGGTTTTCGTTTACAAGGTTTTGTTTTTCCCACTGCAATATTAGCGCATTTTACTATAATATCATTGAAATGATAAAGAGATGAATATATGCTATCTTCTAGAATAAAGTTCGTAAGATAATTATTTAATAGATCTCTATATAAGTCCCAGTTTGCTGAGTTTAATTTCCATATTTGGTTGATCATGCAAAATGGTTTCAATTGTTACAGGAAAATGATCGCTATTATATAGATAATCAAGACTATTCCAAGAAAAACTTGTAGCTAATGTGTGATCACACAATGAAATATCGATGGCAGAAAAAGTACTATTGTGGGAGCTGAAATGAGTAGATTTACCAGTATTCATTAAAATTAGATTTTGATTGTCTATTAATTTCTGAAGAAGTCTACCACATTTGTCTGTTTTTATACTACCCCATGTGATATTATGACAATTCAAGTCACCAAGTATTAGTTTGGGAGAAGGAATATCATCGATTAAGCGATGTAATTCTTCAAGTATATTTTCATTTGGATGAGGGAGGTAAATGTTACATATGTTAATAGGTCTGCAGTTGATATTGCATGACACTGATACAGCTACAGCTTCTAGATTAGTGTGTAGCTTAATTTCTTTGGTCTGAATGTGATTTTTTACAAAAATACCAACACCTCCACTAGCATATGTTGCGTCTCGATTTTTAAGGAAATGGGAATAATTTTTTATATTAAAGTTATTACTTTTAAGGTGGGTTTCCTGTAAACATATTATAAGAGGAGAAAGATCGTTTATAAGTAGATTAAGGGATTCTAAATTATTAAAATAACCATTAAGATTCCACTGTAATATAAATGTATTATCCATTTTATTTTACAACGTGGGAAAGGGAGTTATCGCTTTCAATATCCGAGGATGAATCGGTAACTAAGGATTGTATCTTTTTTCGAAGTCTTGTTAGTTTATTTTTTATTTTGCGATCAGGAATATGGTCGTGGGCGAATAGAAGTATTCCTTTAAAAGAACTTATATCGGTTGTGTAATTTTCTACTATGGGGGTAGGATAATTTGAGTTTAATGCGTTACATATCGCGTCACAAAGAACTGTAAATTTAAGAGGAAATGTCGGGTATTTAGATTCGATTTTACCTTTAATAGATTCAAGTGACTCGAGGATATCAGATTGTGATGATTTTGGCCGCTTAATTGTATTTTTGGGTTTGGTAAAAATTGTTGGATCGGGTGGCGTTTCATGTATCTCAGGAGAGTCAGTAGATATTTGTCTCTTTGTTTTTTGATGGGAGGCATCAGTGTTCAAAGTAATAGGATTGTTATTTTTTGTCGTTTCGTTGTGAATATCTTCTGTTGTTATTTGAAAGTTAGTGGTATTATTAATAGGATTTTCTGCTTCTGTTGTAAGATTTTGAGGTTTAGACGGAAGTGATATTGTAGATTGAGATTCAATGGGCGTTTCAGTTGATGTCAATTGTGATAGAACAGGGCAGTCTGTTTCGCGATGACCTTTTGACATACACTTAGGGCAATTTAAGTCAGTGGATAGGTAAATTCGATAGTTGGTGTTGTCGAAGGATATTGTAATGAAATCTGGGATAGTGATATTTTCAATAGGAGTTATAAAAATTTGTCTTCGAAAGCTTAAAACATGGTTATAGGCAGTGTCCGGCATTCCAACTCGCAGAAAAGTCATCTGGGATACAGTATTAAGTCCCAATTTTTTCAGCTCAACTTCAAGTACTGAGTTTGGTATGGTGGGACAGACATTTGAGATGACCAGTCTTGTAGCAGGAGTAATTAGACGTCTTACTTCAACTTCTGAATCATTAATGGATATTGATGTATGTGTCTTCAGCAATGTATTGACGACTTCGGTATTGGAGAGATAAATACAAATTCTGTTATTTGAGATGCGGGATGCAAATAATATATTTTCTGGTTTTACTATATTTCCTATTGCTATCACGTATTCATTTATTTTTATTCCATTGAGAGCAGATAGGACAATGGCTTGGTTTTTGGTTGGATATTTAAATGAAGTAACAGCGTTGGAATATGAACATGGTTGATTATTGTTAGGAGAAGAAACAGAACCAACAGAATCTTCATCCATTTTTAAAATATTATTCATATTTTGGTACCTCTATTCTTCAGACGGTCCTGTTTGTCACAACAGAATCGGTAATGAGGTACCAAAAGTTGTGGAGTTGATAAATCCGGTAGCAGGAACTTGTTTTGATATAAGTATCTTTAATTATATTATAATAAATACTACTTACAGTTTTTTTCCAAGTAGTTCAAATTTATTTTTATATTAACACTACACTTTATTGCAATTTTATCAACTGAATATAAATAATATCGCAAAAAACTAGGTGTAATTAGGCTAGCTATTAAACACGTCTGTTAACGCAAAGGTTCGACGTGAAGTCTCCCGCAAAGTTATTAACGAGAAACTTGACAAATCAACAAGGCTATTATTTAAACTTAATTTTAGTGGGTTGTACTTTAAAACGAACCAAATTAGATTTTATAAAGAATTCTAAAGTGACGGAAACAACCGCTTTTTTCATTATCAAATAAACAACTCTCTAACAAACACTTTATTCACTTTTAAATAAATAAATATTTTTCAAAACAAAAAAAAAAAAATGAGTGTGTACCTTAGGGGTATTAAAAGACATATTTTTATGTAACTTTTGTTATTATTTATGCCTATTTTTTAATTACCAACCAAATTTAATTTACATTATTAAATTCATTAGATTTGAAATGAATCGTTTTTTCATTGCCTTACAAGAAAACAAAACTGAAAACTTCTAACTATTAAAGATTGAAAAAAATTAACAACAGTGATTTTCTGTGATTTTTGCTATAAAATTAATTATAAAACAACAATGACTTTATTGACAATTTTGACAAAGCTCAAGGTTTTCATACCAGAATTTGTTCTGAAACGAATAACTTTACTTTTAACACGTATGTATTGCTATTTTATTTGACTGGACTATAATATATAAATAAAATGCCTTGTTCCAATTTGTATAATAACTATTTTTTAGTTTATACTATATTTTGTATAAAACTGAAAAAACCAGCGTAAAATTTGTTTTTGATTTTTTATCTGTAGTTGATTAATGAACTAGCAATGTGAGTATTTTTTTGATAGACTGTAATTCGGCTGTTTTAACAAAATTCAGTGTTCACAAAAACAAATATCTTTTTGGATGAACTGACATTTTAATTATAGCGACAAAAAACTGCAACACTACGACACAATGAACAAATGAAACATATTGATATCAGCATTGCGTAAATCTGCCATATACGTAAACATAATATATATATATATATATATATATATATATATATATATATATATATATATATTATATATAACAATTTATTGTTTTGGAGTATCAGGTATGCGGCCTGTTATAAAAAAAAACTCTTTTTTCTTTTATTACTCTATATTTCGCTGATTTTTGTCAGCTTCTTCAGTACTGTTTTGAATATATTATGTTCATCATTTTTAAATATTTTAACTCTTAATCTTTATCTCCTGAATATATATATATATATATATATATATATATATATATATATATATATATATATATATGTATATATATATATATGTATATATATATATATATATATATATATATATATATATATATATATATATATATACAACAAGGTATTGACCACCGTTATCTGATATACCCGTATAAAAAGTTTTCTGAAAAAACAATGCGCAACTATAAATACTAATCGACGTGTTCGACCGTTTTTTAGAATACTTCCTCATTTATTTATAAGCTAATTTATTCCATTTGACTGACACACAGTGTATGTGAATCCTCTATTCGACGTAATATAACTCGAAATTCATTTTCTTATCTGACAAACAAACTGTAACTTAACCTAAAATAAATCTGCATAACAAACACAAACAAATGTTTAAAATATTATGATATAACAAAGGCTGTGACAGGTTCTTGTCAATTGTAGATCGTATGTAAATGGACTATTTATTTAAATGACACTGTTTTATTTTTAATACAATAAATTAGTAGACAATGCTATTAGAAACCATCTAAATCACTTTTTAAATCGCTTAACTACTATTTTATGTATATTAAATAACCATTTAATCGATATGAATAGAACATATCGTAACTATTAGAATTTTTTGAACTACACCGCTAAAAACTTTGTAACATTATATTTGAAGTAGTTACAAGCTACTTTTTTCATAAAAATCACGTTCAAATACCCTCTTCAACGTGCTACTGCATCTAGCAATCCATATTTGCCGATTCAGTGGAATACACATAGTTTAGAAGCCGCTACAAAAGGGGCATCCAGCCAGAGAATTCCACAAGGACCAACTATTGTTTCGAAGACAAAGACGTAGCCTTCTGGGATCCTGTATCTGATGAAACTCAACTTCGCGATTTGAGAGTAATATATGTCGAACCGTGGAACAATCAGTCGATGCCGATGAGGGACTAACTCGTCGTGAAATTGGCCGCTGGTGCTTAACAAAAAAATTAGATGGAAATTAATTTACTGCAGAAATCTTAAAAACTACTAGTCTTTTATATTATAGATAAAGAGCGTCAGCTTGCGTAAATGATACTTCAGTAAAAATAGCAAGCATTGCTAATGTTACAAAATTTAACTACCAAAAATCTTACTTAACAAAATAAATGTTTTAAGATCAGTATACAGATAATAATTACATAAAAACTAAATATAAGACATAATGCTTTATTTAATAAATTAGTCAAAACATTTGAATAGCTTGCACCTTTAGTTAATATAATTTTTTAATTGTTCAGGTGATTGTATAAATATAGATAGATATAAATTTTAGAACTATTAAATAGAAAAGATATTTTAAAAATGCGAACAAAATATAATACAAGACGATACAGCAAATGATAAGAAACAAAACAAAATAGACTACAGTGACACAACTTAGTGGAAATCACCAAGTGACATATTCGACGTTAAACCGTATATGTGGTCATCGCAAAGTCTTGTTAACTTTTGCTTGTTTCGTAGACACAAACTACTCTTACCTAGAGAGGGTCGCTTTTTGATGGTCTGGCAATATTTTCCAGAATGAGTGCACATGACTTTTTATAAATACATTAACTTTTAATGGTAAGGAAAACGACGCTATTGCTATGACGACCTTAATAAGGGCTTTCTCCTCTTCAAGGAAAGGTGCTCCCCTTAGTAAGGGATTAAAACGATTCTAGTTTTGTGCTGGGAGATGTAAAACCTAGGTTTTTTGATATGAGCTAGGTCGCAGTACTTGCTTAGGTGAAAGATTTTTATAAACTATGATTTGTTTAATTTGTGTATTTATTATAAAAGTTAGTTCAGTTAAGTAAATAAAGTGAAACGTTTATCTTCCACTTTGTTCTGTTTACTTCTGAGCACTGCGGATCGATGAAGTTGTTTGATAGAAGTCTGGCATGCTAGACCTGGTCGAATGCTATTTTGCATCTAAAAATATGATAATAGCTTGCCTATTGTGGTAATTTATTGTCAGAGAAATAAAATATGCTACTTCTATTAATGACTTTTGTATTATTTGAGCATGTAGTGACCAGTTATGGATCTGCCTGTGTCAACTAAGTTTGTTGACGAGAGGTTACCTAACCCTAGGTGATTGTAAGTGATGTAAACTTGGATTATTTACCAATTGATCTTTTATTTTTTGTATACTCTTCTATAAATAAATAAGATGATTTGTTTTGGGGTCCATAAGTCAGTTTTGACTAGGAGTTGAAGGTAATCCGACGTTATAGGTCAGTTTAAATGGCATTTCGATTTAAGAATGTTAATTATATTAAGAAGGTAAATATTTTGCGAACAAATATACTATTGTGTAATATGTGTACATAAACGAGCATAACAATTGATTCAATATATATATATATATATATATATATATATATATATATATATATATATATATAACCAAAAGGATGATAACGGGTACGAGTACTATGTAGTGAAAAGGAGATAATACTGGGAAGTACCCTTATAACTGAGGAAGCAAAATAAAACTATATTACTTATATTTATTTCAGTATTCGTTGTTAACATTTTAGATTATATATGTCATGTTTACATTTTAAATTATCCCGCTAGTTCAAACAAGTTTAGTGACACCGCCGATAATAATTGTTAATTACTTTTAGATTGTTTTTAAACTAGTAAAATTTTTAAATTGTTTGTGGTTAGATTTATAGTAAATATATCGTTTATAATTAAATAAAAAACACATTGTAAACTATGGATACCATTTCTGCAACTATGTTTAATATATACATGGACAATACTTTCTTTGTGTTCAACCCAAGTCACTGAGTTACTTGCTAGAATTAGGGTAAGTGTTTTATAAATTTGTATACTTAGGTTCTACTTGTTCATTGTTTGTTCTCTCGTTTGTTTGTAGTTTACTCTGATAATGTCAATAATCATTGACGAAAGCTTAGACCTTTAATTAAAAGCACATCGAACGAAGCACCCTAGTTTTATTTTGCTTCCTCAGTTATAAGGGTACTTCCCAGTATTATCTCCTTTTCACTATATATATATATATATATTTCACAGAACTTCTTGTGGTACACGTTTTAAAATGATTTTATTTAAGAAAATCAATTTCAATTCATCCGTTTCCCGAATGAAGCTCTAAAGTTAACATAAAAGAATATTACTGTCACACACATTACAATTCGAAATCTTTATTTCGTGAAAAGTAGTAAAACAAGACTATCTGTAGCTATTACTGGTTTCTTACATTTTGTGTAGATGTAACATCGTGACATGAATTCTTATTGTGTTTTTATTTTTTTAACATCCCTCTGTTATATTTTATTTAAATATAGAATGGATATTATGGAGAGCTTTTTGTATTATACGTTGAACGGGGATGCTTTTTGTATTACGGGTTTCGAAGACATTCTGAAAAAAGATGAAAAATAGTCATGTACAACATAAACAATACAATAATTGTGTTTTTTATTATTGAATAATCTATACCTATAAATTAAGCATGACAGTGGAGTGAGCACGACAAAAAACTTCCTTATGATGATGATGATATTAATGATATCATGATATATATCATTAATATCATCATCATCGCACTAGCGTTAGTCCCGCTCTATTGCTGGGTAAGCTGATTTTATTTCATGTCCACCTGGTTCTAAGGCGATCAGTGCTAAGATGCCAATAAGTCTCCCTTATGTTTAATATAAAATTAATTCTTCTTCTTGTAGTTTCTTCTCCTGTCAGAGCTTACGTATATTACGTATCACAGCTATCCGTACCTTATTGTCAGCTGCTCTGAAAAGATCTACCGAGCTGCAGCTATACCTCTCTCTTAGGTTTCTTAGCCAGGAAATTCTTCGTCTTTCATTATGAGTCTTAAAAATCATATTTTGCACATCTGGTAATGTGGCCTAAATATTCCAGCTTTCTTGTTTTAATGTACTTTACGACCTCGTAATCATTTTGTAGCCTTCTTAACACTTCTGCATTTGTAACTCGTTGGGTCCATGGTAATTTTGAAAATAAGCAATGTTGCTCAACTGAATTCATTGATGTGAGTGGAGCTTTTGGCAAGGTGTGGCATCAGGCATCACTTCTTTTGTGACAAAATGCAAAATTTTGTAGGTAAGCTGCACTCTTCACTTTTAAAAGGCAGTTTGATTTTTGTATATAGGATACTCTGACCAAAAGATATCAAATTATTACCGCCGAGTTAATACAAATTTATTAAAAAAAAAATGATTTCGCGTGCGTAACTGACATTCAAAATTACCGTTCGCTTCAAGCGTTGTTTCTGTAAAAACGGTTATTTCTACACAAAAAGTGCTAAACATTTTTGTGTCAAATAATCTTAGCTACATTTCTTATTGAAAACTACTTTTCTACACAGTACAGATTTATGATAAATGTATGTTTTCATTCAAGGGATTTTAGGGGGATGTTCGGGAATAGATCTATTTTGGGGTCCCTAAATTGACATTCTTAGCAAAATTTAGCTTGTTTTCCTCGTTTTTAGAGATCAAATCTCTGACAACTGGACTGTTGGTATAATTATTATGTAATTCGTCTTATTTTGTGCAAGTTCTATTTACACTTTTAAATAATATTTTTTTAACATTCAACGTTTAAAATTATTTCTAATTTCTATTTAAAATTTGTATCGTTATTTCCATATGTTTATTAACTTTTTTTTGGAAATTTAATTAACCTAATAGACATATTTTCCCCCATTTAATCATATAGGTATCCGCTTACATTTAATCATAAAATGTTCGCCTAAGGTGCAAATAAGTACATTTGATTATATGAGCTCAAAGTTCCCTAAAATTTCATTTGGATTATTAGCAGTATTTCTCGTAAAATATTGATAAGGAACAGCAATACCATTAAAACATGTTAAGCGCATGGTGAGAGTTCAAAATGTGATCCCTCTAATCTCTCGATGTTGATAGGCCAGTTTCTCATCCATAAGCAGAAAGCCAAAGATATATAGATTTGCTTTAATGTAGATCTTTTAAATTAAATATCTTGGATCTATTCTGGTATTTCACAGTGAAAAATTATTGAGTTTGTTTTAATAGTGTAGGTTTAATATACTTAATTGTCGTTTTTATTACCTGTTTGGCTGTCTGTAAATGTTATGTTGTTCTGTAAAGCTTCCTGAGTCCTGGCTGTTTATTTGGTTGGTATAGCTTAATTTTTCTTTTCCGTCTATTAGTTAATATTCAATACAAAATTTGTAGATTTGGGAGAGATGACTTTTTAGTTGGTAATTTTCTAAATCTTCTGGATCGGTATTAACATCTCCTTCTTAATTTGTCTTGGATATCTTCCTCTAGACATCTTGGATATCTTTCTCTAAACATAGAACATATGTGTTGGGTTCTACCATATATATGGTATGGTGATTTAATAATTCTCTTCTTGATATTCACGTTGTGGTTCAAGTGATCATATTAATATCTGTTCGTGTAATTTTATGTAGACTTTGGTTACATATCCATATCCTCCTTGGAGATAAACACATCAAGAATTGGTAGCGAGTTGTTTTTATTTTACATTTTACGTTTTATTTCATACCAAAAATTTATTTCATGCTTTTCGTACATCAGGTTAAATAGAGAAGATATCATTCACTTATCTTTACTATACTGTGGCTTTCTATTTGTGTTTGTATACCTAAAATCTTTTGCTTAAATTTCTTCATGAAAAATACCTAATAAATATTTAGAAATCATTATTTATAAAATCATTGTATTGTTGAAGATAGGTGTTACCTGTACATAATATTAATAGCTTCCGTATATCTGATATATTACGTTTAGTTTTGTTATCATTGTATGTATATAGAGCGTTAAAATACCTTTTAGGCCTATTGCTGGATGGATAATTACCATCGTTTTCTGTTCTTAGCTATCAACTTCCAGTCTCCTAATTCCCATCTTTCTGATATCTTACATTACTTATTGGTAGATAGATATTGGTACAGTGATATTGGTATATCTTACATATATCTCTCCATTTCTTTCTCGGATTTCCTCGCTTTTTTGCCCTCAGGTATTCTCCAAGCAATATTCTTGACTAGTCTATTAACTTGCATTCTTTTTAGCTGTCCGAGTGATTCTAGTCTACGTTTTTTCACCACTTTTTTTATTATAGGGTTAGCTTAAAAATGGTACACTTTTGCATTAGTTCCTCCTCTCCATTCGCCCTCTACTACTTTTCCTCCAAATATTCTGCGAAGTATCTTTCTTTCCCATGCTTCCAATCTGTTCTGTGTGATTTTGTTCATACATGGACGTCTCGGCAGCGTATAGCATTGAAGGTCTAATTATAGTTTTGTATACTCGTATTTTTGTATTACGAGATATATCCATGGCCTTACTTATTTTGTTCATGGCTCCAGTACACCAATTGCTCTTGGTCAGTCTCAGGCTGATTTTAGTTTCTTTCTTACATGTCTGATCAATAAGAGTACCTAAATACATATATTTATTCACCTTCTTGAATTCTACAACTGATCCATAGTCCACCTCCAATTTAAATAATTCGCTGGTATTTATTCATCTTTTGCTCGAGATTGTCATGTACTTCGATTTATTAATATTAACTTTCAGCCCCATTTTAGAGCTTTCCCCTAATCAGTCTTTTTGCTATATTTGCCAGTTTTTTTCCATTTTACTAACCCTTACATTTTGTTCTAGAACTATATTGAGTGGCAATGTAGATAATGGTCTCTTTGACGAACACTTTTTTAACTTCGAAATCTTCTGTTTGTCTAATTGTAATTTTTACCAATCTTACATTTTTTTCTGACACTTGCAATTATTTTATTTCATCCTTGAGGGATTTCTTCAGCATTCCATACTTCTAGTATTAGTTTACTATTTGGGTTATTAAAGCCTCTTTTTCATATTTTAAGTTCTCTGCCACAATGCCGCTCTCCCCAAGGCTTTTTGATTTTGCATATCTTTTTTTATTTCTTCAATTTCTTCTCTTGTGAACTTTGGTAGTTCTTCTATTACTATTTGAGGTATACAAACATTATAATTTTCTTTAGTATTTATTATTCTTCCCTGATATCCAGTTTTTTTCTTGTAGTTAATTTCTTTGTAGTTTTCTTTAATACGCTTTACTTTATCATCCATATACTTTCGTTTCAGCTCCCTTTACTTTGTTTTTTCGTTGTTCGGCATACCTTTCTAGGTCGTCTTATTTTTCAGATCGTAAACTTTTTAATCTCCAATCTGATGTTGTGATTGCTTCTCTAATTTGATTATACTTATAACTATATTACTTATTTAATCTTGTTTCGTTCTTTAAATAGTCTCCAACGTATATAGTTCCGATTTACACCAAATGGAAGACGTATTTCGGTTAAGGCGAATTAGTATCATAAATTAAATATAATTTAAAAAAATAATAAAAAGGTGAGTTTTGACCATTTTGTACAAATTAAACATGTCATCATTGATCCATTGTGCAGCAGCAGCTCAAATCATTACCTGAGATGTAAATTTATTAGGTTAATTACCTGACAAATTTAAGAATACTGTAAAAAATCCATGTCCTCCATGGTGTGTATATCTTTGGTGTGTTTGTTATTATTTATATTGGCAGGTGTCTGAGATATTTAGTTCCAATAAGTGTGTCTCTATTTAAACAAGACAACTGCATCCCATTTTCTTACCAGTGAGCAAGTTCTTTTGTTTTAATGTGTACCTTTCTTCATTTTATGAGTAGACCAACCCATACCAACTCGTAAATTCAACGTAGATGATATGTTTTAGATGATACATCAAGATGATAGCGTATCTATTAGACTAGTCCCAGGTATCGCTAAGATCATTAAAACATGATATCATCTCTGTAGTCTATTACAGTAATAATTAAAACGGCTTATATGTTTTAAAAGAGAACATATGAAAATGATACAGTGAGATTTTTTAAGGTGCGTTCCTGGGACGACTTTATTTAACAATAGTTTATTTAATTTGGTGAAATTCGCTTGAGTTAATACTTACTGCCATTTTTTACAAATATAATTTAAATTATATTCTCAATATGTTTTTTTTTACTTTGTTAACTTACCAGTATGGTATTTTATTTTAAGCAAACTTTTTCTCCAGCTACGAGTAACTATATTCTTCATTCAAATAGGGAAATTGTTAATGAGGAGGTTGATTTTTCTTAAATTTCACTCTATTTCTTTCTGAGACATTTATTATCTTGTTTTGATCTCATATGCATATACACAAATCTATTTCTATCTTTTTCTAGTAAATACAGCTTCCAAGTCACTAATTGAATGCTCTATTTCGCAATATTCCTGCTTTTAATATCACTTAATGGTAGTGCTTGACTAATCTTCTAACCATTAATTTGTATCACAACATTTCTGCGCGCTCTGTAACAAACTAAGTGTGAATTTGGTAATGCTGTTAATAGGTATTATTACAGCTCCACGGCTGTGTTTCTATTTGCTCAAAGCCACTTTGTCAAATGCATTAAATATCGAACAGTATTCTCATCCTTTCTCCGTAGACCAGGCGGTTTTTGTTTTGGGTTGGGTAAATCGTATATAATCCTAGTTGTTTGCTTTAATCGCTTTAAAATATTAAAAGGAATGATAATTTAACTAGGAGCACACTTCAAAAGGTGTTCAAAACTTTTTGTTCAACAACTTGTGGAAAAAAATGAGAAGAATTCAATGTTTTTCTTCCTCTTCGTTGCTATATGTCATCAGCTATACAATTAAAAAAAACTGTAACAACAAAAAAGTTTTAAAATTAAAAAAATTAAAATTAGTATCGCAAAATTAGAAAAAATGATTTAAAATGGTTAAAAAATCAATAATTTTTGATTAATTTTTTCAGGATATTTAGGAGCTACATACAACTTTCAAAATTCAATCAGAAAATTTTAAAGAAAAAAAAAACACTATACAAAATTTTAGCACAATCGATTAAATAGCCTTTGGAAAATAACTTTTCCATGTAAATTTTTGAAAAAAGTAAAATAATTTTCAACTTATACAGAGCCAAGCTTTCAGGCTAGGCCAGGACATTCAAGCTTTTAAATAAAAGTCAGGCCAATTAAATCAGATAACTAGGAAAGTCTACGAATTTTCTTAAACAACTGTACAATATTACGCCAATAAACAAATACAATAACTTTTTCGATTAACTTTTTTTAGCTTATGTCACAAGTTACAGCAAAATACACGTTTATAAGAGGAAACACATTAAGATTGGTCAATTAGTCCCGAAGTTATTATCAAAAATGACTCAACACAGAATCGATCCGGGATTTATTCAATTAATTTTTTATTGAAGTTCATTTACAAAATTAATATTTAATTAAAATTAATATTTAAAAGTAAAAAATTTTGATTAATTAATAAAAAATACTACGGTTAACATTGATATTATAACTTTAAGGAACGCAAAATAGGAAAAAATGAAGTAATTTTAGAAGTAAGTATTCATTTATACGTGAAATTATGGAAAATAGATTATTGTAGTATATTAAAATTTTTTACTGGCAGAACTGCAGTTTAAAAAAATGATCATAATTGGTCCATTAAAAGCTAAGTTAATTAAAATTAAGTCTTTAATTTGAACTCGTGATTTCATTTTTGCAGCGGAATTGCTATCCTCACAACTATCTCGTATACCTTTTTCTGTACTTTTAAAATTTTGAAGTTGCACAACAAAAAATAAGTTAAAATTTATAGATCTACTAGGTATTTGGCACAACAAAAGTCTATTTAAAAACCATCTAAAACCATACTATTGTTGTATAATATATCGGTCAACACTGTTTTTTGTGGATGCATGGACATTGATTATGGACAACTTGTTCGATTTGCTGTTGACTATTATGTATTATATTTGTTTACTTATGAGTTAAAATTTCATCACTTTGTATTTCATTTTTCTATCACCGCAAAAGATGTTCCTCCATATCCCTGTTTTTCTTAGTCTGCATAGCATACTGTATAATTTTCTTACTCTATTTTATATTTTTATATTATATCTTTATTCTATGATCAAAGATAAGACTTCCATAAATATGCTTAGTAACATTGTCTACAACATTCCATGCCTCCTTGCAACAATTGCTACATCGGCAAAACATCTCAATTATTGAAATCACGTATCACACTACACAAAAATGATTCTCGACTTCACCCTGACCGCTGTGCATTAGCCAAACGTGTCCATTCCACTGGTCATCTCATGAATTGTACAAACACTACAATTCTTCACCCCGAGAACCATAATTCTAAAAGAGAGTTCATTTAAATATCATATATTTTCCTTAACGGCTTCTCCATCAATGTTAAGAGGGTTACTTAAATCAGATACCAAGAACAATACAACTTCACAGATAACTAACATTAATTAAAAAAGATAACATTCCCTTGCTTTTCTTAGATACGTCTCAATAAGATATTATAATAATAATAAATTAACAAGATAATAAAAAAAAATTCAATTAAGAAAATCTAAAATAATAATATTTCCCTAAACTGGGATTTAACTTCATTCTGTTTTACCTTCTTCTTCTTAACATGCCATACACCAAAGTGCGTAGGCGACTATCTCATTACTAGAATTCTGTTCTTGGCGGCGTGACACAGCTCACCTGTATTGGGTATTCCTGTCCATTCTTTAATATTCCTTAACCAGGATAATTGTTTGCGGCCGGCTCCTCTCCTACCTTCGATCTTCCCTTGTAGGATTAACTGTGGTATTTCATATTTTGCTCCTCTTAATATGTGCCCAAGGTAACCAATCTTACGTTTTTTAATTAATTCAAAGAGTTCTCTTTCCACGCCGGCTCTATTAAGGACGTCATCGTTTCGAACTCTATCCACCCAAGGTATGGGCATCATTCTTCTCAATGACCACATTTCAAATGCTTCAAGTTTGTTGATAGATGTTTTTTTCAAAGTCCACGTTTCCATGCCATAAAGCAAGATGGACCATATGTAGCACTTGACTATTCTGTAGCGTATTTCGAAGTTTAGGTGTTGATTACATAGGAGCGGTCTGAATTTCACAAAAGCTTGTCTTGCCATTTGTATTCGGGTTTTTATCTCGTGTTGTGAATCCGATTGGTCATTGATTGTGGTGCCAAGGTATTTAAACGTTTTCACGCGTTTTATACGATCGTCACCTATGCATGTTATCGGGTTTTCTGGAGGGTTTCTGCTAATGATCATATATTTCGTTTTCAAAATGTTGATTTTGATCTCCTTCTGGTCAATGTTGGCCCTATGTAGTAGTTCCATCATGATATCATGTTTAACATTGTCAAATGCCTTCTCGTAGTCGATGAAGGTGAGGTAGACATATTTTCGTTGATCTAAGCAGTTTTGTATTAAGGTGTTCAAACATAAAATTGCCTCTCTTATTCCTAGTCCTCCCTTAAAACCGAATTGTATTGACCCGCTAAGTTCTTCTAGTATCTTGTACATTCTTGAGTGTAATATCCTAAGGAAGAGTTTTAACAAGTGACTCATTAAACTGATTAAGCGGTGTTCATTGCATTTTGTGGCATTAGCTGTTTTTGGGATCATCACAAAGGATGACTGCAGCCATTCTCGCGGAATGTAACCAGTATCATAAATTCTATTGAACAGCTTTACCAAGATTTCGATATTCTCCTCGTCTAGTAGTTTTATTGCTTCTATATTAATTTCATCTGGACCTGTTGCTTTATGCATCTTTGTGGTTCTAACTGCATATTCTATTTCACTTTGCATTATTGATGGACCTGATAAGTTTTCGGAAGGAAGTTTGCGCGTTGGTTGTGTTGGTCTTTCGTCACTTAAAAGGCTTTCTGCGTATTCTTTCCACGCCATTGCTATCTCCTCTTCTGACTCAATGTATTCGTTTCTGTTGTTGCGTATTCTTGTTCTGTGGTGGCTTTTGTGTATATTCGATATTTCTTTGATCTTCTTATGTAGTCTAAAACTATCTCCTTTTTCCTGCAATTGTTCTATTTCGTTGCACCTTTCCACCATCCAACGTTCTTTTGCTTTCTTAATTTTCTGACAGATTTCTTTGTGTATCTGTTTGTATTTGTCTTGATTACTTATCTGTTTTACCAATGAACCTTAATAATATAAAGAATCATAAGAACTACTTTAACTTGTCAGCGCATGCGTTCTGATAAAAAAATATCTCACAAACTTTCAAACAATCAAAAATTTAGTTATTGCCAACAATTCAAAGAATTAGTTTCTTTTAAATGTAGTTACATTGGGTTTTTCGATTAACCTTGGGTACACCTTTGCGTGTCAAGTTCAAAGCTACCATACATTTCCAACGGTAATAATTTTTTTTTTACATAATAACAAAAAAACCACTATGTTGTTACTAGCTAAGTTTTTTAACATTCTAAATCTACTATTTTAAGTGACGTTAAGATCACCAGTGTTTTTAATAGATAATATATGGTATATATTTTCTTCCCTTCCCTTCTTCCCTAACTATAATTTCTTTCCTTTCAGCCCCGAAGAAGCCAAATTAATTCTCTTTGGCGAAAACGTTCGGCGATACAATTGATACTCATTAGAGTCTTTCTTGCAGATTTCCCCAATATTTAAGAGTTTACTATATATATATATATATATATATATATATATATATATATATATATATATTTCTTTACCGTCTACTGAGTATAGTACTGAGTTTACCTGTTTTTTTCCAGTATATTCTGTTTGTATTATACAGCTCTGTTTCTATTATACATTTTTTGTATCCTATCTTAAATGCACTTTTAATTTCTATCTTCAGTTTAAGCTCTTTTTCCATCCATTGTACTCTTCAATCGAGATGTCGTGTTCCGTGTTTCTTATTTCTTCTTATTTATTTTCTTCGTTTTTTATCTATTTATATTGTTGTTTGCTTACTAGACTAAAAATCCCATTCTAAAACGCAAGATATACCCAAAAAAATATGAAACGAATTTTTGCCTAATTCATTTACTTCCTTTTAATTTAAACAATTATAAATAGTATGCAAAAATATTGAAAACAGAAATAGCACAAACAAAAAGGAACAATTTGATATAATATTAACCAGGAAGTGTAACAGAAAACTTATCAAAACATCTATATATTTTGATGTCAATATCTAAGTAAAATTAGATAAGCTTGTGCAGAACAATTTTTGTTGCTATTTACAAAAATATCTAAACTCCTTTTAAATAAGAATCATAAACAAAAATATTTTTTAAAATTTTCAGTTCAAGCACGTACGAATTATTTAAACAGACGCTTTCCTTGAAGATATGCGTCATTACTTTTCTTACAAAATTAAAATTAACTGAGAAAATACGTATAGTAATTTATCATAACATTAAATTAAATTACTGAAACCACTAAATCAATATTGTTATAATGCGATCCCAAATCTAAAGGCTTACCTTTACTGACCCGATTATATTAGAATGTCCAGTCTAGAAGAGAAAATCTATATTTCAATAGTTTAGTTAATATGGATTTAGATAACTCAATATTTAATTCTAGTACTTACTCAACATAACAAAACTTTTAAAGCCAAGTTTTTACTGAAAAATAGTTCAAAGAACAAAAAAGGAAGGTATTCTTGAATAATATTTTAGAGGGCGGTCTAAAATTTTTCGTTTCTATTAAAAACTGTTTGAATATTTTTTTACAAAATTTGCGAACTTTGTTTATTGTCACAAAGTAAAAGATTTTAAAATTACTATTTAACAGCATTTACAAATCTGGTATCATACCTAATGAATGGCTAGTAACAACAATAATAGCCATACCCAAAAAGTCTAATGCGAGACAATGCTCGGAACATCGCACCATCAGTCTCATGTGTCATATATTAAAGGTCTTCTTAAAAATCATTCATCGGAGAATATATAAAAAATTGGAAGTTGACATCGGACCATCTCAATTTGGCTTTAGAGACGGACTAGGAACTAGAGAGGCACTGTTTGCTTTTAATGTTCTAACACAACGTTGCTTAGACGTAAATCAGGACATATTTGTGTGTTTCCTAGACTATAACAAAGCATTTGATACAGTAAAACATAGGCCACTGATACAAATACTGGAAAATAAAAATATTGATACAAGGGACATGCGTGTGATAAAGGAATCTATACTACAAACAAGAAGCTACAGTACGAATTAACAGCTCGATATCAGATAGAATACAGATCAAAAGAGGTGTTCGGCAGGGCTGTGTGTTGTCTCCAACCTTGTTCAATGTCTACGCGGAAGAAGTTATTAAATAAGCTCTTATGAACGAAAAAGCCGGAATAAAGATCAACGGTCACCATATTTGCAATATCCGATATGCTGATGATACCGCGCTCATAGCAGAAAATATTGAAGACCTACAGAGATTACTAAACAAAGTGGTAGAAGCAAGTGAAGAATTTGGTCTGTCACTGAATACAAAGAAGACCAAATTCATGATATTTACAAAGAAACGTATCAATAATATCAACTTACATGTAGGACAGAATCTCATTGAACAAGTACAAAATTACAATTACCTCGGAACAAATATTAACGAGTCAAACGAATACACCAGAGAAATAAGAATAAGAATAGAGAAAGCCCGCAGGGCCTTTAACAATATGAAACAAATGTTGTGTAGCCGTAACCTAAGCCTAAAGCTGAAAATACGAATGCTTAAATGTTATGTTTTCTCGGTCCTGTTGTATGGGGTGGAGGCGTGGACACTAAATAAGCAATGTATGGGTAAGCTGGAGGCATTTGAGATGTGGGCGTACCGAAGAATGTTAAAAATCTCCTGGAAGGATAAGATAACTAACCAAGTTGTATTAGACAGGATGAACAAACAAAAGGAGGTCGTATTGAGTGTTAAAATGAGGAAACTACAATACCTGGGACATATTACACGTGGGAATAAATATCAACTGTTACAACTAATTATGCAAGGAAAGATTGAAGGTAGGCGCAGCATAGGTAGGAGAAGAATGTCGTGGTTGAGAAACCTCAGGGAGTGGTTTGCTTGCACTTCTATACAATTGTTCCGAGCGGCAGCCTCCAGGGTCAAAATTGCCATGATGATAGCCAACCTTCGTAGCGGAGATGGCACGTGAAGAAGAGAAGAAGGTATTTATTTATTTTTTTTTTTTCGGTTTGTAAATTTTAACATTTTTATTTCCAGTTTTACAATTTTCAAAACTAATTTGCTTATCAATTTCTCGCAATCTTATGTAGCTTCTGGTAAGACTAAGGCAATAAATAACTTCATAAGGTATATTACTTCATTACCAAGCGACCAAGTATGGCAACAGTATGGTCAGCTATCAATAAAAATATTTTTTTCTATTTAGAAAGTAACGTTCCATGCATTAAATTGAACTCTGTTTGCAGTACTTTTCGTCGGTACACGACGGCATTTTAAATAGGTATAATAATTTACACGCACTTTTAATCACCTATCGGATAGTTAACAATAGTTTTTTTTTCAAATTAAAACATACAACAAACAACGATTTACTAAAAACCACGAAATAGGTTTCAAAATACTGAAAATACTATCTCACACCATAACATACAATAGCTCGATGCATCGACGTGACATAACTGCGCGTCAAAGACACGTTTTTATTCCAAACGTAGCATACCGTTGTAAGTGTATCGTGGTTGTATCCACTATTTTCAGTGGATACAACTACACTATAATATTGTCACAATGTAATAAAAAATAACCCTTAATTGGTATGGCGAGGTCAATTTTGACCCCAACCAAACTGTTTTTATTTCTCGGAAAGACGACAAAACGCGGCAACCTCCTCATACAGCTAATTCCCTACGACGCATGATGCACATCGCTTACATCATACGTGTAGTAGTCGCCTTTAATCTTCCACTTGGTGTAATACGTTGATCGGGTCAAATTTGGCCCCGCCATACCTTAAGTGTTATTATTTTGGTGCCTTGTTTTTTTAAGAATAGTGGCCAATTTAAAAGATAAAAAGAAATCCCTAATCCAGCAGAAGTTAGAGGAAATTGCTGAACACTTTTTTGACAGTGATGATGATATTTCTAACGCCAAAACAATTGTTACTAATACTGATACTGATAGTTATTATGAACTTATTATCATAATATCCAAGGTGATACTATGAAAAATAATTATATACTGGCCAGTGATTTTAGTATTAAGGTGAAAATGTTGATAATGAAGAAGGAACTCAGAGAATTTACTATTATGTAAGAAATAGAAAAATATGATAGAAACTAGTTTAAATTTAAGTTTCAAAATATCTTTATAATAACTGTCCCTCAAAAATTAGTTATTGCCATGGCTCCTTCAGTGATTATGCACTAATTTGTCAGTTATTGGCCAGGATGGATTATAAAACTTCTAGTGATTAGCAACCAATCAAATAGTTATTGGCCGAAAAATATAATCAAAAATAAAACAAGTCAAGGTACTAAGTAGAATATGTAGTATCAATTCACAGTGAAAAATAGTACACAAAATCAAAATTGTGTTGTTTGTTTGTGTTTACATACATACATACATACATACGTATAAGAAATAAATAATTTTGATTTTTAAACAGGGATTGCAGCTTAATATTTGTGAATTTGATTTATGCACAATAAGCCCGTTTATTCAAGAAATGTGGTAGTCAAAAGTTACTCCTAGATTTTGCTTTTTACAATTCTAATTACATCATCATCAGCCGTTTTGAGTCCACTGCTGGACATAGGCCTCCCGTAAATAATTCCAATGCATTATATCTTGAGCACCCTGACTCCAGATGTGCTGAATGCTCTTGATGTCATCTGACCACTTTATTAGAGGACGTCCACCTTCCATCTTTTAATCTAGCAACATGCCCCGCCCAGTTCCATTTCAATGTTGTAATCCTTTGAATTGTGTCAGTAACACCAGTTTTTCTGCTAATTATTGTATTTGATAGTCTGTCTCTGAGGGATATATTCAGCATTGACCTGGTCACCCATTTTCTGGTAAAGGTCAATGTTTCTGCTCCATACGTTAGAACTGGGAGTACACATTGATCAAAGACTTTCCTTTTCAAGCACATGGGAATATCTGATCTAAAGTCTTCTTTCAGTTTTCCGTAAGCCACACATGCCAATCCTATTCTCCTGTTTAGCTCCGTTGTTTGATTATCTCTTCTCAATTTAATCTCGTGGCCCAGATATTTATAGCTATATACCTGTTCAATTTTCGTGCCGTTGGTTGAGATGATTTTCGCCAGTACAAGGTTGGTAATATATTGTGTTTTGGAGAAATTAATTTTAAGTCCAACTCGTGTACACTAGCTCTGAAGCTCTTGAAGAAGCTGACAGGCATGATCTACACAGTCCGCAATAAGGACTATGTCGTCTGCAAATCTCAAGTTGTTCAGAAATTCTTCATTTATGTTGACTCCAATATTCTCTTAATTATTGTTTCTTACAGCAAGGGAAATGTATTTGTGTTGCCATAATACATTCTCACTGCAGCTGTTGCGCTCTTTTATATATTCTGAAGAAGAGTTGTGTACCTATGATCAATACTACACTCTATAAGAGCTCTAAACATGAAGCTATGCTGGACTGAGTCAAATGCTTTCTCAAAGTCTACAAATATTAATATCAATGGCTTGTTGTAATCTGTAACTTTCTCCAGTTTTTTTTGAACGTCCAATGTTTATTGCAATCTGTCTCATTACAAACAATAAGCAATATGTATAATTTATGTACACTAACATAGTGAGAAGCCGCCCAGTGGCAAGCACCCAGGTAAGACGTAATATAAATATAATATATCATATAACAATTAATTTAAACTTCAGCTTAACAAACAAAGTTTAATACAGATAAACATCACTGACACACGTATAAGTATTATATGACTAAAAATGGAAAAAAAGAAAAAAATCAAGAAAAGATTTAGAAAACACCAGAATAAAAACGTGTTATTTCACCGGATTTCGTAATCCGTGTCTACGTACAAATTATTTCTAAACAAGCAGGGTTTAGACCCGAAAAATGCTGCTGCAATCAAAGTCTTAATCTTACCCAACATATTGAAGATGGGTTTGTATGAAAAGAAATAACAGAAGTAGCGTTCATAGACCTGACTACCCCTATGACACAGTTAACCATCAACAGCTGCTAGTAAACCTCAACGAAATTAAAAAGGATTTCCGACTAAGAAGATTATTGAAATGCCTTCTTCAGAATAGACGCTTTTACGTAACCCTCCAGACCAGGGATCAAAAACATAAACTCTTAAAAGGAAGTCTCTTAGCGCCAATGCTATACAACATTTACACCAATGACCAACTTAAAAACCAACAAACAAGACAGATTATTTACGCGGATGATACAGCTGTGGCAGCTCTGGAAAGTACCTTCAATATAGTCGAAGTAAAACTAACAGATGCCCTAGAAGACTTAGCACTATACTATAACAAAAACCACCTCAGAAACAATCATGCCCGAAGGACACTAAAGGTAGAATGGCGTGGTTTGATGCTGGAACACAATAAGCCGCCAAAATACCTCGGCGTATGTCTGCATAGAACTCTGTTTTATCGATATCACTGTCAAGATGTCAAGAACAAAGTAAGCGCCAGAAATAATATCATCCGCAAACTAAGAAATTACAAAATGGGGAGCACAACCACACACTCTCCGTAATTCTGCCATAGCATAATGTTTTTCTGCCGCCGAGTCTGAAGCACCAGTGTTGGAAAACTCTGCTCACGCTACAAACGTCGATGCTTGGTTAAATGAAATGTTTCGTATAATATCTGATTGCCTAAAACCCACACCTATGGAAGAGGTATACCCTATAGTTAGAATCGCTTCACCAGAATAGTCACCATCTACTATCATGCACAGAGATAAGAGAGACCTGCAAAAAAGACCTATTTTTAGCGAATGACAGGGCCATCTATGTGGCCAACTATTGGAAATACAAAATTTAACTCTTAATACTTATAGGGATGGCGGTTTTTGACAAAACACCAGTTTTCGGTTATACCGGTTTTTTATGCTTACGGTTTAACCTGGTGGATATAACCGGCCAAAAAAAAACCGGTTTTTGCAAAAACCGGTTTTTGGTTTTTTTACTCCAATAGGTTACAAAGTTATATTTACAATGCACTTTAGTTTGCAAAACTTCATAATAGGGATAACATGTAGCTAACATGATATTTTAGCTAACATCTTTGCTTTTAAATCCGTTATTAGAATTATATCATCTACCTTTAGAATATCCTACTATTATCTGTGTTCGGATAGTATCGAATGCTCCCTCGTCCAAAACCTGTCCTGCATACGCGTCAGAGACATGGACCATGGTAAAAAGCGACGAAGAACTGTTAGGCCACTTTGAAAGACAAATACTTAGACACATATACGGAGGAGTACAAGAAAGCGGGATATTGTGCAGGCGCTACAATTATTAGAATTAGGCGGTCTATTAAAATTAACAGACTAAGGTGGCTAGGATACCTTGAAAGAATGGACACTGGAGACTCCCCAAGACAGATATTTTATCAAGAGCTAGTAGGAACCAGAAAGAGAGGCAGGCCAAGATCTACATTCAAAACTCAAGTCGAAGATGACTTGAGGAATCTAAGTGTCAGAAATTGGAAAGCCAATGCGAAAGATAGGGGGGAATGGAGACTAATTCTTGTACAGGCCAAGACCCACCCAGGGTTGTAGAGCCAAAGATGACGATGATCTTTAAATCTATAAATGTCAACTTCTGTTCTGCATTCTACTTTACTTTCTATGTTTTTCAGAATATGTATTGTTATCATTGTTTGCTTACCAGTTTTATATAATATACAGGATAAGGTTTGTTCATCTAATTTATTTTGTATTCTCCAGTATTCTGGTATAAACCTTAATGCTTGTTATTTAAAAATAAATGGCTTTGCATAGCTTTTTAATGTAATAGTAATATTCATTTTCATTGGCTTGGTATTCACTGTGCCTCTTTTTGTATTTTAAAAAATGGTTATTTTCTCTCAAAGCGTAGGAGTGTCATTATTTCAGTTTTAATTAAATCTATTCTACAAGCTTTTCCTGTGTTTCTAAGTGGTTTAGTAGCAGGATATGGAAGCAATACATTAACTGACAGAGATCCTGGATTGTACGGAAAAAAAGGAAGTAAGTATGAAGTAATACTGAATTTTGGTTATAATGAAAGTATGATGGCCAAGTCGTGCTGGATCTGATAGAAAAGGCATCAAGTCATCAACTGTACATTGTTAGGCCTTAGTAATGACAAGAACTCCAACATACACAAGTTATACTGAAATTTTCGTAGCCTGTGAATACGATGATCCATCCGCCTGATGTTGTGGTTTTCAACGAAATATTATAATAAAACTTAATTGTGTTTTGCTGATGTGAGTTTGAGCTTTTAGTTTGCTTCTGTATTTATAAAATTAAATAAAATTTGAATGATGGTTGTGTTTGGAATAATTACTTGAGAATAATAATTATGATTGGGATCCAAAATAATACCTAACCTAATCCTAATTACCGTAAAAACCTAATAACCAGTTTTACTTTAAAAATAAAAAACCGGTTATAACCGGCACAAACAAACAACCGATAAAACCGGTTATTGCGAAGTAAAAAAACCGGTTTTATATTAAAACTGGTAAGTTTTTCCCATCCCTAACTTTAACGTTCAATTTGCGAACATATTTACTATATCACAGGTTATTTTCTTAGAAATATTACTGCTGTTTTGATAGATAACTCATGTTCTAATTAAAACTACAACTTGTAAGGTATTTCACATATAGATTTTACTTAAAATGACAATAAAGTTTGAGAAGTAAACGTGGTTTAAAAGTTGTATAAAAATCGGACATATTTTTCTATAAAAATAGGTGCCTATTATATTGAATCCAATATAAAGTAAATCACTGACTAATAATAAATAAAGGGGTATAGATTTTCAAACATCAGCGATTTTATTAGTAAACTTCATTATATTTTACAATAATAAAAATTGTCGCCATCCACTTGTTTTTTAAATTTATCAGCGACTGGCCTATATTGCCAATGGGTGCCACTGAAGCAGAAAAGCCATTATCACTTCTAGATTAATAAAATTCTCATCTACACAGGAAATTGAACAACGTTTTTTTGCTTTCCATGAAGAATACAAATACAAGCTAAATTTGTACTTTTGTAGAAACAAAGCAATTTCCCATACAATAAAATTATTGGATAAAAGTATTGTACAAAAAAACTATTACAGTAGATGCTCACGTTTATTTTTATTTGATATTTAAAACAGTACCTCTACTGAATTTAAAATTATAGATACATAATTGTATCTTATAATAATCTAAATAAAAAAGCACCTAAACATATTATAAAAGGCAGAGTTATATAGATAACCATGTTTGCTATTTTTTTTGTGAAAATTTCAAAACTATTTCAAAGGAAATATTAAATATGACGTTCAATGCGGTTTGATAAGCTTTATGCCGCTTTGAGTTCGACAGAAAACATTTGCAAAAAATGTGATTTTGTTAAAACCATCAGTTTGTTTTGAATTATTAAAAATATTTAATGTTGAAAAAGGATTAAGTGGATTATTTTTTAAATAACATATTTCTATGAATCCTCCTAATTGTAGCTTTTATAGCCAGCGTTCGCTTTTTTTGTAAATATTTAATAACTAGTGAAAATGGTACTACAAACAGATTTACAGCTGGTTTTAAATATAGTAGCGAGTTGTTCCACGAAATATTTTATCGTATTAACAATAGAAACAGTTATGCAGAGCCGTTACAATATTAAACAATTCGAGAAGAATATTATACATATTTTTTATTTAATTTAACGTGCTTGTGACAGCTTTGGTCATTAGCATGAGGAACCGTGAATACAATTATATATAAGGAACAATTACATAATTATAATAAACTATAGTTATATATTATTTAGTCTAGCTTCAGGAACTAAATAGCTGTGATGACTTATCTCTGGTTCGATAATATATCTGTGATGTCCCCCTTCTTGCCCAGTTCTTGGCGTCGTTTATTTTAATGAGGGCAGTCCACAAGGATGTTAAAACAATTAGTGGAGATTGGGAATAGTGACAGATTTTCTTAGGTGACCATGTACAAATCTGATGTGACCGATATGCAATCTTCTGAAACAGCAAAATATTGTCTTACTCACATAAACAATAAATGAAATTTGCTTTTACAAAGACTGTTTTATCCATAAACGTCATATTTATATATTCATTATAAACATATAATAAATAGAATTATCTCCTAGAATTTTCAAACACTGGATTTAAAGAGAGTTTTTATTTCAGTGTCATGCTTTACAATTTTATAAAGAAATGTGTGAATACGCGTATTTGACACTTAAAGAATTAAGAAGGTTAAGTTAAGTACGACTAAACTGATTAACATCGAAATCCTAACGGACATTATACAGCCATAGTAGTTCCTACAGCCTCTGAAGCCTCTTGAATTTCGACCGCCATCATTACTTCGACCATTATGAGTCGTACATTTTCTTCCAAAGCAACTGAAGGCCTTCCCCTTCTTGTTCTTTGTTGTGGTTTGTAATTTAAAGCTTTCATTGGTCATCTGTCTTCATTCATTTGCTTCACGTGATCATACCACACTAGTTGTCTCGTTTCAATTCTGTCTACACTGGAATATTCAGTATTTGTCCTCCTTCTAATATCTTCATTCCTGATATGATCTTTTTTGGATACACCACACGCACTCCTTAGAAAATCCATTCAACTACTTCTATTCGTTTTCTTTATTTTTTTCGTGATCTGCTAAAGTTCTGGCCCATAAGTCATAAAAGGCTCTACCAATGTTCGATATATTGTCAATTTCGTTTCTTGTCTAATATCTTTAGACCATAGTAGAGAGTTTATAATGTTAACCGCTTTTTTCCCTGCTGCGTTCTGTTCTCGATGTCTCGTTTGGTAGTGCCTTCTTTAGATATTATAGATTTAAGATATTTATATTCATTGCATGTTTTTGTGTTTGTAATTTCTAACTCAGTATCTTACTCATCATCTCCTATTTTAAGATACTCTGTGTTTAACATATTTACATTGAGGCCCCATTTTTCATATTTTTTCTTTGGTTTTCTAAACATGTCTTCCTCATTATTCGCTATAACTACCTGATCATCTGCGAAAAATAACGTTGTTAGAAATTTACCACCGCCCATGTCTATTCCTATTCTGGATACTTATTTCCTCCCCTGCTCTAGCGATGATTACATATATATTTTAAATAAGGTCGGAAATAAACATTCTCGTTTATTCTTGTTTAAGCCCCTTATTTATTGGAAATGATTCAGATATAAAGTTTCCTTCTTTAACGACACTTCTTGCATTTTTGTATATATTTGCGATATCATCCACATAAATTAATTACTATTAAACTGGGAATAAGCCACAATTAAAGATAAAAATACGTTTATTGACGTTTATTTTCCTAAAAGAAACGGATAGTAAAAAAAGAAAAATCAAAGAAGCGGCTCTAATTATGCTAAATGAGGCCAATTGTGTCGCAAATTCCTCGGCAGAATGTAGTAGGATCTGGTTACCAATATTGAAAGAGGAAGTTATTAATAAGAAAATACCATTATTAGCAAGTCAGTAACATATAGAGGATACATCATTTATGTTTTTTAAATAACGTAACATATAAAATCAGAATTTTGATGTTTGTTGAAGGTAAACTAAATTCACGAACAAATACTTACAATGTCGGGATAGTATTATGAGGTTTTTTCCTGGTTTTCCCTCATAATTTACTATGGAATCACTAATAGGAGAATTTTACTATCATCATGTCATGTGTTTGTCTTTTTAAAGACGAATTACATGCTATGATTTTTTTCTGACGGATATTCTCAAGTTAAAGTTGATTTCATGTAATCGAATGAACTATCTTATAAGTAAAGTCGTCCCAGGAGCGCAACTCAACAATATTGGCAATATCATTTTAAAGTCGTCTACTTTAAAATGCATAATGTATATCTGAATTGTCAATATAAATGAGTCAGACAAAATTAAATTATTAGAAGAATTTTTCACTATGTAACAAAAAACAAAATTTGTTTAATTTACTGTTTGTATTTTGAGAACGATTTCCGAAGTGGAAATTGAAACGTCAATAAACGTATTTTTATCTTTAATTGTGGCTTATTCCCAGTTTAATAGTAATTAATTTACAATGCCACAAGAAAATAGCTTCAGAACAATATCATCCACATACTCACTACTGAGACCTACTATTCGTCAATGTTTGAAACAGTTTTTTACCCACATTACCGTATCGTATGCCTTCTCTAAATCTACAAACAATAGGTGGGTAGATAGATTCCTTGCCTTCCGTTTTTCGATTATCTGCTGCAGAACGAATATACCATCAGTGCACGATATTCCTGCACAAAATCCATTTTGTTCTTCTATGTCTTCGTATTCTGATTATATTCTTTTTTTACTATTGGACGCATTTGCGTTTATCCCCTTTTTTGAATATTGAGCTGAAGTATCCACTATTTCAATCCTCAGGGATATTTTGCCCTTTTAAGCATTTTTTAATTAGTTGAACCAACATCTCATGTAATATTTTTGGTCCATACTTTATCACCTTCCAAGCTTGCCCAACTCTTGGTCCACCCATATACCTATCCACCTCCGCACATCTTCGATCCCACATCTTATTTTTACTTTTCACTACTTCTCGTTTTACATTATCTCGATTTAATTTTTGGTATATCTTATAATCTTCCTCCTTTCTCGTTGACATCCATTTCTGATAAGCAGTTTTTTTTTTGTTGACTAACGTTTGCATATTCTGCAACCACCATTCTTGATTTTGTGGTTGCAGAATATGCAAACGTTAGGTTGTGGTTTTGTGGTTGATGGTTATCTTTATAACCCAAAGCTTCACTTGCAGCCTTATGAATGCATGTTTTAAGTTGCTGGTATAGTTCTTTCGCTGGTATATTTTTTCGATCCAGATTTTGTAATTTTGTGGCCAGTCGTAACTTGTAAAAAGATTTCGTTGAATATTTTTTAAGCTTTCTAGGTTATATTTAGAATTGTTACTTCTTGTCCCATTTTATATTCTGTACATGAATGTTATTGTTTTTGCGATAGTTAACTATCTTTGTTGTCCTGTACATATGTTCCCCTGTATATATATATATATATATATATATATATATATATATATATATATATATATATATATATATATATATATATATATATATAAGAACTTTTATAGGATCCTAAAATAACCGTTTACTTTTTGTACATTTTGCTCAACAAATAGTTTTAAAAGAAATAAAATATATCCCGAATAATACTGTAAGAACTGGATAAATAAAATGGAATTTATTGCTCAAGTGTCATTGAGCAACAGGTTTGGAACAGAATCGGTATTATATTTTGCTCCGTTCTAGTAGAATAATCTTTTTATCGAAAATTCGTTGTAAGTGAGTTAGGCAATGGCGAATAGATCTATTTTTCAATGCTGTTTGATAGTTGGAGAAATAGATTTCTTCAGCTTTGTAATGATTTATCCGCTTGTGGTGAATGCATTTTATCCGTTCGTTTTGTTGCGATAAGATTATTTCTTTTATTGAAGCTTAAAATCATATAAAATAATATTAGAATTAAAAATACATACCACTAGTGGCAGAAAAATAGGAGAATGGATCGAAATTTTCAGGATGAAGAAATATAGTTAGAGAGCTACAAATAATACTTGCCAAATTTTGGAAAAAATCAAAGCTTGATTAAAAGAGAAACAATGAAAGATGAGTTTAAAGTTTAAAAAAAAAGAGTAAGTCTTAATATCACAAATGGCGTATTTATATAAATATTGAGTTAATGTAATAAAAAATAAATACAATCAGAAACAAAGAATAAAAGTGACAAATGATGCGCAGTAGGAAAGGAGAAGAATAAAAATAGGTTATAAAAAAAGAAACAATTGAGGAAATGTCAACTGTGCGAAACCAAGATGGAGAAAGGTATTAAAAATAATACGAAAGTATTGTAAATAAAAAAACTAATATAACTTGCAGTAGAATATATTGAAAAGTAGTACACAATTGCATAATAAGTTTATATACTCCATTCCACGAATATACGACTGTTTTAAATTCGCTTTAAGGTGTCGACTTAAGTGGTCCAATGTGCTGAATTGTGCAATGGTAAATTCTCCCCATTTTTAAAATACTGTTATGACAGATATACACCTTAGATTTGAATATGAAGTTATGATCTAAATATAGAATTGATAGTTTATATAGAATAGTTGTAATTCAGATTTTGACGTATACTCGTATAATTACTCTCATTGACTTTAGTATTGTAAACAAGTTGGTTTTTGAATTAAGTGATTTAAACGAAGTGTAACAATACTTAAGTGATTAAATAGTTTAATTTATTTAGTCGAATATTCAATTAGTATTAAAAAATCAAAAAAACTTACTCTTACTCTTATTCTCCTAATCACCATTACAAACAAATACACTACACTAAACTCTCTCTTAACGGACACGTCTCTTCACCGGACACCTCTATACGGACTGTTTTTTAAAACTAAAATCAGTCGGCGATTTATGAAACTGTATGTAAATTTTCGTTACTTTTTAATATCTGTAATGACTCAGTACTTTAACTATCAATAGCCGCCATGTTATACCCGTTACTTTCGGAACTTTTAAGAGTATATCCACTCAAAGCAAACAAAAAACTAATAAAGTGGAATACTAGATTCTTTTCCTGGTTTCTAAACCATCGTTCTGCCAATTTCTTTTAATTTATATTAAAAATATATTTCTTTTTATTACCGTTGTAGTACCTACCTAATAAAGTAATAAAGATACCCGGCGCACCTCTTTGGTGTTTACATTTCACCGAAATCCAACCCAAATAGCTGATGAACACATTTTAACTTCATAGAGGTCATTGTAGGTACCTATTTGTAGGAGAGTTTACGTAAATTTTTTTGTTATTTTCGGATTAATTTTCACAATAAATTTTGCGTCTATCTGAACATCTACTAACTGAAATAATTTTAGTTTATAATATGTAATAGTAACAGAAGATCCTTTTTTTATGGAATAATAATTAGACCAATTTACTTTCATACTTCTACTTGTACAGTAAAATATTCGTTGTAGCAATAATTCCAAACAGTCGTATATTCGTGGAATAACCTATACATAGAGTAATATGCATATCCCAGCATGGAAAAAATCAAACAGACCATGGGTTAATTAAAAAGAGATCAAAAGTTGAGTAACCGAATGTATAAGGTACAGAGGATCAGGCACCAACAAGACCTACATATAACTTCCAACAGTAGTCGAATTCAAAGAAAACAAACCAAACAAAAAGAGAAAAAAAAACAAAACACACAAAAGTAGCATATTTCCAACATAAAGCAACAACAGGTAACAGGTAATAGGTAACAACGATTATACTACATAGCCAATATACTTAAGAATAATAGACCCAATATACTTAAGAATTAAGTGATTTGTAAAAGTATACCTTTTTTTGGTTAAAATAATGTATCTTTATTATTTTTTATTAAAAATGCCCGTTACTTAAAGAGCAAAAAAGTTAAGTACAAATGTATGCCACACTTGTGGCTAATGTGACGCCGTCTATCAGCTACATCAAAGTATGCATCAAATTATAATTTCTGATATTCAACACTATCCAGTTGTAATATATATATATATATATATATATATATATATATATATATATATATATATATATATATATATATTAATAAGCCATATAGCTAAATATTAAATCAAAGGGTAAAAGTAAAACAAAAAGCAAATGATTTCATGGTAAGGTTACTACCCTCACGCATCATTGCTTGAGTCTTGTCCAATTTTAGTGATTAATATGTTTTGCTTCGTCCCATGTTTAATTTTACTTGTTTAAGTTTTTTTCTATTGTTCTCTTCCATGTGGCCAGTGGTTTTCTTAGTTTTATTTTACCTATAGCATTTTTCATATAAAAAAGCTTGCACGTCATTCAAGATTTACGTCGTCAGAACCCCACAGCGTTGCCAAAACATCAGAATAGTTAGTTAGTGAGGAATTTTTAACATATCAACTATTTGTCAAACTATTATATTAACAGTAAATACAATTAGTTTTAAGACTACTGCAACAGAGTAAAATACATAAGAAAACATTTTATTACAAAATTATATATTCTAAATTTTAAACTTACCTCTTTAGGGCTTCAAAAGTAAAAACGTCCCTCCATTATTTCTTGTTCATAATAACTTATCTTATATAAATGCTTATCAGCTTTCTACAGACTGTTTATTTGGTTTTGCATATCACAATCACAACAATAATTAGTTTTTAAAGCTATTAATCTAAATTTGATATGTATTTATAAATACAATTTATGAATATATTATAGAATTATATTCTAATCAAATTGTGTAAGAAATTAAAACATAAGCAAAATTCCTACTCTAAAAAACCGGCAACACTTTATACACTTTTGCCACACGCTTAACTGTCAACAAAATTTGAAGTATTTCCGTATTAGTTGCGTACAATTGTCTAATATATTTAATTAAAATTATTATTTTTTGAAGTATTAGACTTAAAGAGTTATTTCATACAATTTATATTAATAATAATAAATGTTTTTGGTCATTTAATCAATATAATTCTAAAATTTTCAATATAATGATGATTACATTTTTCTGATTATTACACTATGTTGACGCCTATGAAAGATCGAGCAGTCCCTATGGGTTTCGTATTATTAGCTGTGTTAGGAAAATTTGAACTCTAAGGTTGATTTTCTGGACATTTTAAATACGAGTGACGTCACCTTGTATAAATCGTGACGTGCAAGTGTTTTACTTTGAAATATGGTATAGTAGACTGTAGTGTAAAGCTTGTTTGACAGTGGTTTCGTTATTCGCCATATTTCTTTGTTTGTGATCTTGTTTGGCCAAAATACTTTCAATATTATTCGTAGTCATACAGTTTGTTCGATGTACAACCTTTTGTCCAATCTAGCTTGTTTTTTTACTTCCCTGTTTTTTTCCTTGTATTTTTTCTCTAATTATCATCGTTTCATGGGATTTGTTGTTGTGATTATTTTGTTTTTATTGTTTTTCTCTCTTTAATTTTTCTCAGTATCCTGGGTTATCTACGATGTATCAGTGTTTCTTTTATATACATTTGTTTCTATTGCTGAGTTTATTTATGGATTCATATATATTTCCCATATGTCCTCAACATTTAACTGTTCTATTTATGTTTGTCTTTTACTTGTTTCAAGTTTTTCTAGAGTAATTTGGTACTCTTTTATTATGTACACATTTTTAAATTTACTTGTGTAAAAGTATTTTTTTTGTCCTTTAGTTTGTTCTGATGCCGATTCTTATCTTTATCCCAACTATAACTTTTCCTACCAGGTCTCATAATCAATGCGTTTAACTATGGTAATATAAAGTGACAATAATTAATACTTAATGATATAGGTACAATGTTTTTTTATCCTAATTACGACTTATTTTAATTTAATATTGATTTCGTTATAAGGTTTAATTTCAAACATTCTAAGAAACATGTCAAATATGAATAGGCGACAACCAACCTATACATAGATGCCTTAAGGTATTCAAAATATTATTCTACAGCGAAGAAATTTAAACCAAAAAGAACCCTTGTACGCGAGATGGAACTGAGACTGGAGAAAATAACAATCTTAATGAGATGCTCGTTTTACAATTGTAAAATATTTACACAAATTCATGGTACATGAGAGAGGAGAAATATAAGACGAGGTAATAGAAAAATACTAGATTTGATTATGTCAACTTTTATTTAATTTTAAAGGTTTTCAGGTTACTTTGTAAAATTTGTGCTTTAAAGTTTACATTGTATAAAATTCAAGAGTTATATCAAAACTGTAAGACTAAATAGTTAAGTGAAATTTGGCATGTATTAATTTAGTTGACTATTTCTGTGCTTATTTTAATATAAAAAAAAATGTTTGATTATAAAATAGGTGTAAACGAAAATAAGTATTACAAAATTTAGACATAATAATCAGAAGTATAACTTTTTTTGGTCTTAATAGAGGGGGTCTAGAATATGCGGAAGACATCTCAGTCCAGGATACCGCTTGACTGACCTTAGTGCTGGGTTCGTTTCTCATACTTCTGGCGATAGTTCTGGAGGTACTTTAAAATTCTCTACCATCTCCGAGTCCACGCAGAACGCCTACCTGCTAAACCTCTCTGTGGTTTACCCAAAACTGGGAACAAACTAATATTTTAGCCTTGGTGTGTACTACTCTGTTAAAAGATGTAGTTAATCCCATACTTCTTTAATCCTATTTTAGGTCAGAAATGTTTTGAGTTGTGACGTAAAAAAATGTGTTCGGTGTTTGGAGATAATTCACTTCTTTGTTAAAATTATTTTGCATATTTTTTAACAAATGTATATTTGGCACTTAAAAATAAAAATACAGACGCTACAGTGTAAAAACTAAAAAATACTGTTATTATTCAGTTAATTATAGTTAACTAAACCTTGAAATCTTAATCTCTTTTAAAATTAATTCTTTAACTTTCTATAATACCCTGTACGCATTGTTTCTGAAAAAGGTCAATTTTAGCATATGTCTACCAATAAATCCTTGAGACATTGTTATAATCTGAAATAATTCCAACTGGATTTATTTTTTTTAAGAACGTCATAAGTCGAAATAACTTGTAGATAGTTAGATTTAAAAATTTCTAATCATTTTCTAAAATACTGACCTAACTCAAAAGAGTACTACAACTCATTTTAAACAAAACGTCAACTTCTTTACAAGACTGAAACAACTCAAAATAATGCATTATTCTTTATATATAGTATTCTATTATTTTATTGTATTTTTGAAAAAGGGCGGCATATCTCAAAATATGATAATATTGGATTGATAGATGACTCTACTCTGCCATCCAGCGATCCGGAAGCTGACTGGCCGCTTCCAGTCAGCTTCCGGATCGCTGGATCGCTGGATCGCCAGCTAAAGCAGGCATTACTTCCAAAGCTCTACCTTTATTGATCCACAGACTGTCAGCAAGGAGGTTTCCTTTCCCTTTTTCCTATGTTCTGTTGTTTTTGAACAAAAAAAAAATAGTTTTTTTTCTTTATCTACTGGCATCTTTCGCTCTTACCTTTGCCGTTATCTTAATTTTTCTTGATTACTGCTCGTAAATAGTTGTGTACGATAGTCCAACCTTTACTTTTACTTTACTTTTAATCATTCTCTCAATCATTTGTTTCTTTGTAACAAAATTCACAGCTTTTTTTTTTTCATTCTGTTCCTTTCAACTATATATCTATTGTTGTCTAGCCTCGTATATTTCACATTGTCCAAGTTTGTGCAGTATAGATATTCATCTATTTCAGCCTTTACAAACCTAGAGAGGTAGGCTTTAAAACACCGGTGTCCTGTGAGCACCTAGTTAAGAACACTGAAGTTAAGAAATAATTCAGTCGCCTGTAACCACAGTCCACTTAATTCCTTATGTTCGGGATCAACATCTTTTTCTACTGTGCCATATTAGACTATTTCCTTTCCTGTCTTCTTTTGGTCATAGTAAGGTTCAGGTCTCTTCTCTTACGAAGATATTTTCTTTTCACTGCCAACACAGGCAGCGGAACACATCCAGTGATGATCCACAAGGCTGCCGCAGATACACCCCTGTAGGCAAATGCCAATCGCACTGTCGATATCGTCTACATACGTTGCCGTGATGATATCGTTGCTCGTAGGTACATAGGTTGTAAATATCAGGTAGAGAACAGGTCTTACAACACTATCCTGTGGAAACCCTTGTGTGATTGGATTAAGACATGTGTACTAATCGTAATCTCATACTAGGAAATGCCGATCATAAAATTAGGATTTGAAAATAGAGAAATAATTTAAGTTAAGGACTTCTCTAAGTTTGTAGAGTAGACCAGCGTGCCAAATTCTATAAAAAGCTTAAAAAACATCAAAAAATGCTGCTAAACATTATTTCCTTTCTTCTGGAGCTTCATGAATAAAATTACAGACTCTATGTATTTGCTCAGTGGTTGTATGTTGTTGTATAAATTTAAACTGGTGGTTAGGTATTAGTTCAAGTTCTCTAAAAATTGGTTGAAAACTATTCAACAGTAGTTTATTCAAAAACCTTTAACATTATCGGCAGTCAAATAGGTCTTATTATTATTTAGAGAAATTTTTAATTAAGTAGTAACTCGGTTCAATGCAGTTTTATTCTGAGGCGCGCGTGTTCTCTGTCATGTGTCCTTAATCTTTTTTTTTTGGTAATGTTTTTTTTTTATTTCATTAGGTAGGTGTCTTTGCTTAATTTCCATCAGTCTAATTGGTGTTGACTGCCAAGCTACCTCTTGTAGTATTTTAGTAAATTATTTAACAGCTGTGTCTATATCACCGATACTTTTAACCGGTATTTTTGTATCCAATTTGTTATCCATAATATTCCGGAATATTTTCCAATTCGTAAATATAATACCTGCTCATCAATTATACTGCTTCAATTATATCTCCTCAATTTGTAATCACATCCAAATTTAAAAAATAAATAGAAGTTTGTTTGATGATTTCTTCTTTAAGTTTTTGATTTTCATTTGTATATTATCAATATGTAAAATTGCATACACTTAATTACAATAACTCGCCATCAATAGATTTGTGACCGGATAAATATGGAAACATTTGTGTAGGTCTCCTCATTATTAATTACCACTAATAAGGAGAATATGTAAACATATAGATAAATTATTTAACAAATATACACTTATCTTTAATTAACCTTAAAATATTGAATTTCATCTTTCGCTGAAGAACTTTTTAAAAAATCTTAATAAAATATTAGATATAATGTTTATCATGGGTAGAACAATATTTTAACTTTTTCTTTTGTTTCAGGTGAGTGAGTCTGCAAATGGTTGGTAATCTAATTAAGGTTTGTTAATTATTTAATCACTTTATATATGTTTCCTTCATTCATCTTTTATTGTCGTAATAATAGACAATAGACAATCAACAAGGATTATATTTATACATACATAAATATTTTGTATACAGTATCCCATTACGTTTATTTATAGGCTATAAAAATAACCAAAATTTAAAAAAAGTTAACAATTAGATAAAAAAATAAAAATGATATTCTTTGTGATAAAAGGTATACATCGTCCCATAGAACTCTGTGATAAATTTATCTAATGCATTTGCACAGATGAGATCTTCCAAATTCACTATATTTAATGTGAATTATGTATACTTCATCTAATTTACATACCGATGCACGTCATCGGCGTCATAGCCCGTGAAGTCACATGATACCAACACAAAATAGTTATGCGGTAGGTGTGTTCTTTTTAAGAATCACTTTACCGAGTACACTGGTATTACAGCCACTAGACATATTTTATTATATACGCGTAGAAATAATATATAAAGATTTCTATTAATGTTAACTTAAAGAAATTCACAATAATATGTATCATTTAATTTTTATAAATGCATTATAAAGCGTTTTTATAAAGAACATTTGTTCAGAACACACTGTAACTTTAATCGAACGAAGGTGAAATTTTGACATAAATTGGTAACACTTATTTGGCAGTTTCGGTGTTGCCACTTTTTGTACTTTATTATTTTGAATTTTAAAGTGAATACCTCTTGTTTTATATTTTTACCTATTTAAGAAAATCTGTGCTTTTTAGAACAAAATCGGTATGTTTTATTTAAAAAATGTCACGTAAAAATTTAATTAGTCGTTGTTAAGAGATGGTAATACTTTTGCAATAATTATGTGACCTATTTGATTTAAAATTGAGTCAGGATTTTTTTATACTTTGGCAACTATATCAACTTCGATCTCTGTCAATGATAATGACGTGCATCGTCAAGTAAATTAGATGAAGTATATTGTAATATATTGGTGGTTTTAGTACACTAAAACTATTTTTTTTGTTCATTGAATTTAGTTTCAATTAAATTTTCTGTGATTTTAAAAAAGATTTGCACATAGTTCAAGTAATATCTATTTTCTTACAATATACAATTTATATTTCATGTTTATACTCTTTAGAAGTTTAACATGGATTAAAAAATTGGTATCTGACATTGACAGATGACATCTGGCAAGTGTCTTAAAACAGGAGTGGTTCAGTATCGTATCTTAAATATCTCTTACGGTGCATTTAAAAATAACTCAATTTGTTAAATTATGATACATATTTCTAAGATCTTTGATGTCAATCTTATTATTGAAAGAATTTTGATCTTTTTTTATGTAAATCATCTCCAATATGCATTCTTTGTTTTAATTTTGTTTATTTTCCAAAATTTGTACATTTTCAAAATCAATAAAATAGCTATTTTCTCGAGATTGTTTGGCTGGAGCTGTTGTGTTTAATCCGTTGGTCTATACACTATGTTTGTGTACAACAACCCTTCCATGCAGGTATTGGTGTGTTTGCCCAATATATGTCAAATTACAGTCTTTACAATTTATTTTAAACATTTAATTAATGATCTTTATTAACATTGGGTTTAAATTTTGAAAAATATTTTCCAGATTTGTCATACTATGCCAATATCTTTGACATTTGTTCAGAAAATCCATTAATGTATGATATATGTATAGTGACATTATTATTATTGCTAGGTATGGTTTGGTTTGGTCTCGGTTTGTTATTGGAATTAGATTGATTCCTGATAATACAACTTGTTTTTTTAATTAGATAGTTGTAAAATACTGGTGGATCTTTAACTTTTGTCAGATTTGCGGAATGGTATTTTGGGCTAGATAGCTTAATTTTACACAACAATTCTTTTATTGGCTATGGGTTCGTTGAAATTAAAATTTAGATATCTTTCGGACAAAACAACTTTTGTAAATCAGTTAGTTATTATCATGATAACTATATAATCCCAAGTACCTTGGCGTCACCCTGGACAGAACACTCTGCTTTAAGAAACATCTTGAGAACACCGCAGCAAAGCTGAGAACCCGTAACATCATACAGAAGCTTTGCGGGACTACATGGGGCTCATCAGCAGGTACACTTCGGTGTTCAGCCCTTGGACTCGTATACTCCGCAGCTGAATACTGCTCTCCTGTTCGGCTGAATAGCGTTCACACAAAAATTATAGATACCCAGCTCAATGTCGCCATGCGTCTCATATCTGGAACGATCAAGTCTACACCTGTGGAGTGGCTACCACTACTGAGCCATATAATTCCACCTAATCTTCGTCGTCAGCATGCTCTGCTTAGAGAATTCCAAAAGCTGCTTAACAACCCGCAATTACCTATACACACATATGTCGCCGACGCTAATTCACATCGATTGCGTTCCAGTAAACCTCCGACTAGAGATGCAATAAACTTGAGTTCCAACAATTTCCAAATAAACTCCCAGTGGAAGAACATACAGAGCGACAGACCGAACCTAATAATGAGAAACAAACCATGCATCACAGAAACTCCACCAGGTTTTGACCTCCCCCGAAAATCATGGTCAACTCTTAACAGGATAAGAACGGGTCATGGAGTCTGCGCAGATTCCCTTTATAAATGGAGGATGAGAACCTCTGCTGAGTGCGACTGTGGCGCCGAGAAACAGACCATCCAGCATATGATTGCCGAATGCCCTCGGAGGAAGTATTATGGAGATCCTCTAAACTTCGCCTCTGCAACACCAGCGTCGCTTGAATATATTAATACATTAGATGTTAGATTGTAACATATGTGATAATGTTGTGTATCAAATTGCCATACGCTAAATAAAAAATAAAACATATAATGTTTATGTTTGTTTGGCAATATTCATTGGATTCTAAAAAAATGTTAAAATATATTGATCCAAAATTGAATCTGTCATTCACTTCTGCGTTTTTTTTTATTTTTTCGTCGGATTTCAATTTGTCTCAATGACTCTACTATAAAACATAAATATACTATAAGTCTAATTCTTGTATAATTCCGAACAATCCAAAATAATTAAAGTTATGACAAAAAAAGTTACACTCTCTATCTCGTACATCTAACATTATTAAATAAAACTACACGCGTTTTCGTTTAATTAGTATTCTAGTTCCTTTAGAAATTTTATTTTTGTTTTAATTAAGGAAGCATTGTTTTTAATTACAATTTTGTTGTATTATTGTATTTCCTTTGAGAGCAGACATAAAGTAACCATAAAACTATAAGAGCTGTTGTGTCCTATTTGAAGCTGTTTGTTTAAGTTGATTTTGGTCGTGGAGGATGTAATTGAGATTCTTGGGAGTTAATTATAGTCTAATGAGAACTAGAGGATCAACAAGTTGCTTGTTTCTTTGTTTTTTTCTAGTATAAGGACTCTTCAAAGTGCTTTTAAGCTACGCTAATGTAGGTTATTAGATTTATATTTTGCAAATTAGAATTTAAACTTTTGCAAAAAAACTGAAAACTTATATTAAGTGCATGAAATTATATTAGCAAATTAAAAAAAATAGCTCTTATATTGTATTATTCTATGTATGATTATTATACGTTGTTAAAATTGACCATAAAAAATCAAAACGACTATTGAAGCTATCATTATGGAATAAATATTGATATACTTAATTTTGTCCCAAATTCGTGCTAATTATGGAATTATTAAAATTTCGATATTTGATTAATAACAATTTATTGTAAATTAAAATCAAAATCTATTAGATTTATGTAGTAATTAATTACTATTTAACTGGGAATAAGCCACAATTAAAGATAAAAATACGTTTATTGACGTTTCAATTTCCACTTAAGAAATCGTTCTCAAAATACAAACAGTAAATTAAACAAATTTTGTTTTTTGTTACATAGTGAAAAATTCTTCTAATAATTTAATTTTATCTGACTCATTTATATTGACAATTCAGACACACATTAGGCATTTTAAAGTAGATGACTTTAAAATGATATTGCCAATATTGTTGAGTTACGCTCCTGGGACGACTTTACTTATAAAATAGTTCATTCGATTACATGAAATCAACTTTAACTTGAGAATATCCGTCAGAAAAAAAAATATAGCATGTAATTCGTCTTTAAAAAGACAAACACATGACATGATGACAGTAAAATTCTCCAGTTAGTGATTCCATAATAAATTATGAGGGAAAAACCAGGAAAAAAATCTCATAATACCATCCCGACATTGTAAGTATTTGTTCGTGAATTTAGTTTACCTTCAACAAACATCATAATTCTGATTTTATATGTTACTTTTTTTAAAAAAACATAAATGACGTATCCTCTACATGTTACTGACTTACTAATACTGGTATTTTCTTATTAATAACTTCCTCTTTCAATATTGGTAACCAGATCCTACTATATTCTGCCGAGGAATTTGCGATACAATTGGTCTCATTTAGCATCATTAGAGCCGCTGCTTTGATTTTTCTTTTTTTACCATCCGTTTCTTTTGGGATTTGAATTATTCCATTGAACCCTATGTTCATTATCCCATGCGTGTTTACATATTTGAGATCTATCAAATTCTCTATTTTTAATATAAGATTGATGTTCACTTATTCTAACATTTAATGGCCTTGATGATTCACCTAAATAAAACTGATCGCATTCACAAGGTATTTTATAAATGCAATTCTTCGTCCTTTCTTGTTCATTGTTAGGTTTGGTTTTGGATAAAATAAATCTCAACGTGTTTGTTGTTTTGAATGTTGTTGAAATGTTAAATTTATTGCCTATCCTTTTAAGTTTTTCTGATAATCCTTTTATGCACGGTATTGTTATTATAACTGTATTAATATCCTCATATTATTCCTTGTGTATGCTGTAGGATCTCGTTCTAAGTTGTTCTGTTCTATTCGATCGATTGTTGAAAATTCCTTATTTATAAACGATAAGAGATAATCATTTTTTAATAAATCAGATGTTAAGAAATGTTTCTCCTCCAAGAACGAATTTTCGCTAGAACAAGTAATTTTGGATCTATCGTATAAGGATTTAATTATTCCCTTTTTTAGATTAATATTGTGATTTAATTTGAAATTTAAATATCTTTTGGTGTGTGTTGGTTTTCTATACACCTGAGTCTCATATCCAGTATCGTTCTTAGAGATTAAAATATAATTTTCCTTTATTATATTCCTTTTCCATAGTAAATGTTATTGTCTCTTCTTTATCGTTTATATCATTTAGGAATGTGTCCAACAACTCTGATCCATGAGGCCATATTGAGAATACATCATCTACATACCTCCACCATACTGTGGGTTTGAAATTTTGTTTAGAAATGATATTTGTTTCAAAATCTTCCATAAATATATCGGCTAAGAATGGTGATAAACTAGAGCCCATTGCTAGACCAAAATTTTGTTTATACAATTCATTATTTATTTGAAAATATGTATTATCAGTACATAATGTTAATAACTCCATTATAGCCGATATGTTTAGTCTTGCTCTAGTTGCCAATGAATCATCACTCTCTAAATTTGTCTTGACTATACTTAAAGTCTTATTTAACGACACATTCGTAAATAAACTATTTATGTCAAGACTAACCAAAGTATTATTTGAATTAAATTCAATATTTGAATTTATTTAAAAAATGTGTATTTTTTATGAATGTGTCATTTTTATTTGTAAATGGTTTTAAAATATTTAATAGAAATTTTGATAGTTCACTACAAGGAGAATTCATGGTACTACAAATGTGTCTAAGTGGTATAAATATTCGTTTTATGAATTTTCGGTACTCCATAAAAATAAGTAGTCTTACTGTAATGAGGTGTAATTAATTCTCTGATAACTTGTTAAAACATTTTTAAACTTGAATAAAGTTCTATATATTTTGTTTTCCAAAGGCTTTGTTGGATCTTTTGTTAATTTTGTATAAGGTCCGTTTATTAATAGATCTTTTATTTTATTTTCGTATTGAATTTTATCCATTATCACAGTTGCATTTCCCTTGTCTGCTGGTAGGATGATTATGAAGTCGTCATTTTTTATAGTTCTTATAGCCTTTAGTTCCTCTTTGTTTAATTTTAGTAGATTTTTCTAATTCAAGTTTACATAACACTCTGTATTCTTCCTTTTCGTGGGTTGGAAAGCATTGAGATATTTTCTCCACTGAGCTTATTATGTCTAATTTTGGAACGGATGGCTGAGTAATAGCAAAGTTTAGACCCTTTGACAGTATTAAATTCTCCGTTGCATTTAAATGTCTATTTGATAGATTGACAACTGTCGCTAATATGTCATCATTTCTATTGAGGTTATCTAAAGTGTGTATACTATTTTGTTCTAAAAGAATATTAAATTTATTTAAATGTATATTTCTTTGTTTTCTATATGAATTTTCATATACTATATGTAAACTAAAAATAATTTGATCAAAATCAGAATTTGATCACATTGAAAAGCAAATCTTCAAAGAGGAAGTTATTAATAAGAAAATACCAGTATTAGTAAGTCAGTAACATATAGAGGATACATCATTTATGTTTTTTAAATAACGTAACATATTACAATCAGAATTTTGATGTTTGTTGAAGGTAAACTAAATTCACGAACAAATACTTACAATGTCGGGATAGTATTATGAGGTTTTTTTTCCTGGTTTTTCCCTCATAATTTACTATGGAATCACTAACAGGAGAATTTTACTGTCATCATGTCATGTGTTTGTCTTTTTAAAGACGAATTACATGCTTTAATTTTTTTAGACGGATATTCTCAAGTTAAAGTTGATTTCATGTAATCGAATGAACTATCTTATAAGTAAAGTCGTCCCAGGAGCGCAACTCAACAATAATGGCAATATCATTTTAAAGTCATTTACTTTAAAATGCATAATGTGTGTCTGACTTGTCAATATAAATGAGTCAGATAAAATTAAATTATTAGAAGGATTTTTCACTATGGAACAAAAAACAAAATTTGTTTAATTTACTGTTTGTATTTTCAGAACGATTTCCGAAGTGGAAATTGAAACGTCAATAAACGTATTTTTATCTTTATTTGTGGCTTATTCCCAGTTAAATAGTAATTAATTGACAGTGCCACAAGAAAATAGCTTCAGAACAATATTATGTAGTAATGTTTTTATATACATGGTTGGAATACTATTTTTACAGCAGTAAATAGATAATAAATTGAAGATAATAAATTAATTCTCTGGCTGAATGATTAAAAACTACTTCTAATTTGTCCCACATTATTTGTTCTGGAGATTATCGTTGATTTTTTTAATTCAATTTGCTGTTTCATATGTTTTTCATCTTGGTTTTATTTATTTTTTTTTCTACTTTCTTTTATTTTGACAATTAAAGGTAATGATCACTACCTAGTAAGCTTGACCTGATATATTTGTGGCTTATTATATAACGTTTAAACAATATTAAACCACCCTGTATGTCAATGTTACGTCCATAAATATATATTCAACAACTTACATATTATTTCAAAGTTTCAACTTAAATTCTCAAAAATTAGTAGATTAGTCATCTAGTATATAAAACATTCCAGGAAGCAGTGCCTCTAATGGATTACTGCGCAATATTAAAATTCAAGGAGTTTTCAACTTAACGAGCTTAATGCCCCATTTGAATAATTTTGACCTCATTTGCATGATATCTGCTTACACTGGGTATTAGGTAAAGAAAAAGATAAGATTTATACAAGAAGGTAATAACACCGCTTCACTATTATTGAATATGGAAATGACCTATCTCGTGCATACAGTTATAGGAATGTGAGTTTCAATTATATGAAACAGGAAGTTGCGTTTATTACTTAAAGTTTTTAACTCTTGGACGTTAAAAGAGTTGCTTTCACAATTTTCTAATCGGTTAGCAAAAATAATTATATAAAAATATACACAGCAAAATAAATTCGACGAGAATGTCATGTATATGTAAACGTATATAAAAAAAATAGTAAATAGATAGTATTAAATTATGTATAATAACAAAAATTGGCAGTTTCAAAAGAGTCTCCACAAAAAAATTAAAATATTTATCCAATGCAAGAAATTACAGATAAAAGAAACAATAGCGGAGTACCTTGGAGAAAATTCTTATCCAAGAGCAAGCATAATTACCACTTTCTTTTTCTTTTCGCTAATAGATTTTCAAGGTTGCTTTCGCCACAGATAGAGGTGCACAAGATTATATATTTACGATAAATCTGACACTTCTTAGTATTCGAAGATTTGGAGAAGGCTTTCGACTCTGTGCACAGATCAAATTTATACAATAGCTTGCAAAAAATATGAATACATATTAAACTGATCGGGATTATTAAAATCCTTTACTATTAGATTGAGGGTATAGGAGTTGAGAAATGAGAGGGGAGAACACCTATTTACGTTTATCATGAAGGGAGAGTTAGTAGTCACCAATAACTTTTTCAAATTACTACAAAATGGTGAACACATTGTGATCACCCGGTGACACGCCAGAAAACACAAAAAGAAATCAGATTCACTGTATTTTATGAGACAAAAGATTCAAAAATTCAAATATATCGGTAAATACTTACCATGATACAGACAACCATAACCCACTAGTCGGCAATTTTGGTCTAAAACTTACACATCTGTTCCACAAACGTACTGCTATAAGATGTGATCTCAAACAACTGAGAGATAATGTTTCAAAAAAAAAACTATAATAGTTAAAGAATAATATATAACAATAAAACACTAAAAACTTTGCTTTCAAAACTTCCAGAAAATTGATTATAATATTTTAAGTAGAAGGTGAGCCACTTCACAACACGACGTTTGACCTCTGACATCACAAGCCCCATTTGCGCTCCGCTCATGCCCCGTAGTGACGACATAGTTTGACCGGTAATTGTCACCGCCAGTAATTAGCCATTTTTAATATGAATTTATTTACATATTATTTTTGTATTTTTACTATCATCTAGTAGTCGTCACTATTTATAATTAACTAATTTTAAATCAATGTATTATATTAATATTAATTATTAAATAAAAAGTTCTACCTTGTGAGGGACTCGAACTCGCGACCAGTCGCACCGAAGCTAAGCTCTATTATTTTATCACTACAAATGTTTCGGCAGCCTGCATTTTTTGATCTATTTTTGGATGTGTTTGCAATTTATAGTTTTTAACGAAATATGATGAGGAGGGGAGTACTGTTTATCTCAAGTTGTTTGTTCAGAATTATGTCCATATATTCTAATAAATATAGCTGAAGGCCTTTGTTTTGGATGTGAAGAATTTGAAATTCGTCAATAAAAGAATGACTACGATCTAGAAGGTAAAGTATGTCGGATCTGTTTTTCTATTATTGAAAGCCCTTTTATGTTCTGCTATACGTTTGTTAAAAGTTCTACCAGTTTGACCTATGTAAGTTTTTGGACAGTCGCCACATTAAAAGTTTGTGTACATCACTGTGTAAATGGTTTTTATTTTGGCTCTTGTTGTATTTAATATATTTGCCTAAGTTGCGGTTTGTTTTAAAAGTTGTTGTTATTCTTTTATTTTTTATATGTTTGGCTATTTTTGTTGTTTTTTGCCTGTATATGTAAACAGAACAAAATTAATTTATTAATTTTTTAGATTTAAAAATCATCAGACTTAAAAATAAGCATAGGTTTTCCGTATTTCATAATAACAGTAAAAATGGGTACAATAAACAAACAATTAACAAACAATTTAAATCAAAATCTACACAAGCAAGCCGTGAACTTAGTATTTCGACCACCAGAGAAAAAACCCAGTACCTTCTGCTCGATTTTATATACATGCAAAATAACAACAAAAATAGCCAAACACATAAAAAAGAAAGGAATAACACCAGCTTTTAGAACAAACAACAACTTGGGGAAATATATTTAAAAAAAGAGCCAAAATAAAAAGTACTTATACAGTGGTGTATACAAACTTATTTGTGGCGACTTACTAAAAACTTACATTGGTCAAACTGGTAGAACTTTTCACAAAAGTATAGCAGAACATAAAAGGGCTTTCAAAGAAAAAACAGAGTCTATGTACGCACAACACCTTCTAGATTATAATCATTCTTTTAATGACGAATTTCTAAATTTTCACATCCAAAACAAAGTCCTTAAGCTATTTTTATTAGAATCTATGGAAATTAACAAATAAAAAAACACAGACATAATTCTGAATGACCAACTCGAGACACAGTTCTCCCCTTCTTAACCTAGTTCGTTAAACACTATTAATTGAAACACATCCAAAAGTAGATTAATTGAAAAAGGCACTATGCTGAAACGGCTGCAGTAAAAAAAAGATTATAATAAATTTTCTAAAAGTTTTAAAAGCAAAGTTTTCAATGTTTTACCATTATATAAAATAAATTTCCATGAAGAACTGATCGAATGCATCAATTATTTAGAAGAGCAACATATTTACGTAGGAAGAGAAAAAATATTAAACCAATACCTGCTACCGATAATAACAGACATGGAAAAAACCATGGATGGCTTACAGTATATTACATATGAATGACAGAAGAAGAGAATCTAAAGGAAAAGACTACTCTGCATATCAGAGTCTGGACACAGAGATAAGGAAAGCTATCAGAGGGGCTAAAAATAAAATTCTATAACAATAATGTAAAGGAGTCAAGATAGTATATCCTTGAAACTATTTAGCTTAAAAAAAGACAAATCTTAACTGTCTTTTAAACTGTCAAATTTTAAAAATTTTATATAAAAAATTCCTTTATAAAAGGTATAATATTATACCTTTTTAGGAATTTTTTAAATTAAATTTTTGTGATACATGGTGTATAGCCAACTACAGAAATTTAGTTTTCTTAGGGATGTGATTTCACGTATCCCTTTTTAATCACATATACGTATTTCGTCCTAGCAAGACTCAACCGAGCGACTTTTGCAGAAGGTCTGAATGTACAATAACAAAATAAAAAAAAATATTAGTATATTTGATGTAATAATATTAACCTTACACACCTAAGATAATTCGAAACTTAAGATATCATAGCCTTCTTTCTTAACGTGTCGCTGTTTCACCGCCTACTGCTTGACCTTCTTCCTCTCCTTGAATTTTTCTGTCGTGTACTACATGACTTATTTTTTTGTAGATACTTGTTTTTGGCATGGTACCTACTTTCCTGATTGGCTGTCTTTGGCAACCACCTGGCTAGACCCTGATCACGTGGTCGATCAGTCAATAAGTCGATCTAAACTTCCTCTAGATCCGATTCTTAACGAAGATGTTTCTGGTTTTAAGAAGTCGTCTTGTGGCTTGGTGGACGAAACACTTTGTCTTTTTCTCAGCCACCTTCTTCTTCTTAAGGTTCCACCTTCTAACGAAGGTTGGATATCAACATGGCAATTCTTATTTTACTTACAGCAGCTCTAAATAGTTGGCTAGAGCTCAGACTAAACCATTCCCTTAGATTTCGTAGCCAGGAGGTTCGTCTTCTTCCTACATCTCTTTTACCTTTTATTTTTCCCTCTATAATCAAACGTAGTAGCCCATAACGAGGACCTCTTAATATATGACCGAAATATTCAAGTTTCCGCCTCTTAATTGTCTGTACAATTTCTTCCCTCTTAATAACCCTATCAAGGACTTCAATATTGGTAATTTTGTCTACCCATGCTATTCGTAGCATCCTTCGATAACACCAACGCTCAAAAGCTTCCAATTTCTTAATCTCCAGTTGTTTCAATGTCCATGCCTCAGATCCGTAGAGCAAAGTTGTAAAAATGTAGCAGCGCAATAACCTTATCCTTAGATCCATTCTTAGGTCTCTACTACACAATAGATGTTTCATTTTTACAAATTTTGCCCTTGCTATTTCTATACGGCTTTTAATCTCTTGCGTTTGTTCTGCGTTTTGACTAACCAATGTTCCTAGATATTTGTATTTATCTACCCTTTCTATCTGGATATTATTAATATGGAGTGTCTCGTTATCTTTTGGATGTTTTGTAATGACCATGAATTTTGTTTTCTTTAAGTTCATTTTAATACCATATATGGTACACTTTTCATTCAGCCGTTCCAGTATGTTTGTTAGACTTTGCAGAGTTAAAGTGAATATGACAGTATCATCGGCATATCTTATATTATTAATAATTTCACCATTTATTATCATTCCATCGTTACACTCTCCTAAAGCTTCTTGGAAAATGGCTTCGCTATATATATATTAAACAGCAGTGGTGACAATACACAGCCCTGTCTCACACCCCGAAGAATTTCTATTTCTTCCGACATTTGATTTTCAATTCTTATTTCGACTTTCTGGTTCCAGTAGAGGTTCGAGATTACTCTGATGTCGCGGCTATCGATGTTTTTCATTTTTAAAATATTAATTAGTTTATTGTGCTGTACCTTGTCAAATGCTTTTTCAAAATCAATAAAACATGTATACATCTCTTGGTTCATATCCATATTTCTTTGCATGAGCACATTTATACCGAACAATGCTTCCCTGGTTCCCGTGCCGTTTCTAAAGCCTAACTGACTATCACTAATTTCATCATCCAGCTTTCTGTAAATTCTGTTGTGGACTATTCGTAGAAATACCTTCAAAACATGGCTCATTAATGCAATTGTACGGTGTTCTGAGCATTCTTTTGCATTTTGCTTTTTGGGAATAATTACGAATGTGGATACTAACCACTCCTTTGGTAAAATACCTGTTTGATAAATATGATCATAAAGTTCTACTAGAATGTCTATCATTTCATCATCGATCAGTTTAAGAAACTCAATCGGGATTTCATCCAGACCTGTGGCCTTTTTCCCTTTTGTCTGTTTTAATGCGTATTGAACTTCCTGTTTTAAAATTTTTGGTCCCAATTCACCAGAGTCCTCATCTATGATTTGTTGTCTGTCATCCCCGAATAGTTCTTTTATATATTCTGTCAGCCACCTACCTTAGTGGTATATACTGAAGCCTTTCTTTGATGGTTAAATTTGTAATCCGTTCTTTCCATGTTGGTCCATCGATGATCCTGTAACATGACGTCTCTGTTGCTTTAAGTTTGTTATAGTTGGACTTCAAAATGGAGCTCCAAACTAGAACAGCATACATCATTACGGATCTAACGTAGGCTTGGTATAACTGGATCTTCTTGACCTTCGTTAGTGGATAGGACCTAAAAATATACGGAATGATTAGTTTTTTAGCAGTGTTTGCTTTTACCTTGATCAGTTTTTTTTTTGAAAACAGTTTTTTTTATTGAGTTGCCTGTCGAGATGGACTCATAGGCACTTGACTGAATCTTCCGACTGAATCCCGTCTCCTCCATCTGTTATTTCTACCACTAGTGGATTCGTCTCTTGGGAGAACATGATGAATTGTGTCTTTTCTGGGTTGATTTTGATCTTCCATTTTTCGGTGTATTTCGTGACTTTTTCGAGGTGATTTTCTATGTTTTGGACTATTCTTCTGTCATTTTTTTCTATTACATATATCGTCGTGTCATCTGCGTAAAGGGCTGTAGTTGTTCTTGGATCTGTTGGTTAATCTGAAACAGAAATGTTGTATAAAATGGGCGAGAGTATACAGCCCTGAGGAGACCCTTCTTGTATTTCTTGGATTGTAGACGTCTCTTGGTCAGCTAAAACTTAAAATGGTCTATTAGTTAGATATGTGTCACATATATTAACTAAATAATAAGGCAATCTTCTCCATGTCCGGGATGGCCATTCTTGTTTTCTGTTTTCTGTTGAATCTTATCTTTGTGTCGCTGATGACTCTTGCCAGTTGAAATTCGCAATTTCTTCGTCTTCTGAATCCAAACTCATCGTACTGAATCATTTTTTTCTTTCCGCATGTTTCATCAGCCTTCTGTAGATGATTTTTTAGTACTTTTTTTTAGTGTTTCCAGTAGTAATATCGGCCTGTAGCTTTCTGATATTCTTCTGTCTCTACTTGGCTTTAGTAGAGGGATGATCTTGGCGGGTATTCAATTACTTGGAAAATATGCTTTTTCCAAGTAGTATTTAAAGATATAGTACAACTGTACTATTATCTTGGAAGTTCTTTGAGGGCGATGTTCCTGATGATCCTGCAGCTCTGCTTTGTTTTAGTGTTTTTATGAATTTAACGACTTCTGTTGGGTTGGTATAATCTTCTTCCTCTACTAAAAATTTATTTCTTCTTTTAATTCTTTATTACGTTATTACTATTATTACGCATTGACCTTCTTGAAGGTTCTTGCATCAGACATGTTTTGGTTGCAATCTAGCGATTGAATTAAATTTTTCTTGGGTTTAGAAGTGTCGTCTATGATTTGAGGCATTTTTGTTTTCCTTTTCGTTTGGCTTTCAGCATTTCACACGCGTAAAGACGTTACTAAAGATGTAAGTAGATAAAATGGGGCATGTTGACCAGGAAATTATATAATATGCAAATTTAATTGAAATAATTTTCATAGAAGCATAGCTGTCAATTTCATATTATTAATTTATCCATCCTACCAAAAGATTATGTTTAACCCTAAATATTTAGTACTAGGTCAGTTTTACCTTTAATTAATAGAAAAGAGTATGGTGAAATATATTATTTCACCAATTTACAGTGAACTTTTATAAAATAATATCATTTTAATTTATTAAATAAGGATTTTTCTCTAGTAAATACTTTATCAGCTTTATATTGGATCCATGCTGAATTTGTATAAAAATGAATCAACTTATTAAAAATATACAAAATGTTTAATATTTTGAAGCACTTGTGGCATTTTAATAAAACTACTCATCCATTAAAGATTCGTCAAGAAAGTCGTCGACCCTCAACGAGCAGTTCGAAAGTTTGGTATTTATTTTTAGACCCGAACTTTTAATAAAATTGCTTATTTCCAATGAAGGCGCAAGAAAAAGTGCTTTCTAACTTCGATAGAAAAACTGATGAAACTTTATGTTGGTGGTACACATCCATCCCTTAAGCTATTTATTTATTATTCACTTAAATCCTACTTTTAACTCAGGGATTTGCTTCCGAAAGTTCTAACTGGAAAAACTTTCGCAAACACAAAATTGATTTTTATCATATATTATAAATGTTCAGGATCGCTTTAATTTCTAAAATAGTTTTATTATCTGCAGAAAGTTGAATTGTGTAGAAGAATTTAAATGAAATAGATAAGCATTTAAATGTTCTGTACTTATTTTTTAATTTTTAGTTTATTTACACTGATCTTGATTACTATACTTAACTAGTACTCTATTAAGTCCTATTGTTTAATGAATTTTATTTTAATACTGTTTTGAAGCTAGTTTCTTGTGACATTTTTAAGTAATTACTATTTAAATGGAAATAAGCCACAATTACAGGTTAAAGTAAGTTTATTGACATTTCAATTTCCACTTCGGAAATCGTTTTCAAAATACAAACACTGACTCTAAAATTCTTTTATTAGTGATTCGATAGTAAATTAGTAAATTATAAGGGAAAAACCACGAAAAAATTTTCATAATACTATCCCGACATGGTAAGAATTTGGTCTTACATTTAGTGTCCTTTCAATAAACACCAAATTCTGATTTTATATGTTTGTTATTTAAAAAATATAAATAATGCATCCTCGATATGTTACCGACTTACTAATACTCATATTTTCCTTATAATAACTTTCTCTTTTAATATGGGTAACCAGATCCTACAACATTCTGCCGAGGAATTTGCGACAAAATTGGTCTCTGTTCTTACCATTCGTTTCTTTTACTTGGACTTTACTTGAATTATTCCATTGAACCATTTGTTTATTATCTCATGCGTGTTTACATATTTGAGATCTTTGAGGAACAAGTAAAGTTGTCCCAGGAACGCAACTCAACAATATTGGCAATATCATTTTAAAGTCGTCTACGTTAAAATAAACAATGTATGATTGATTTGTCATTATAAATAATTAAGATAAAATTAAATTATTAGAAGAATTTTTCACCAACTAACAAAAACACAAAATTTGTTTAATTTACTAATGTTTGTATTTTGAGAACGATTTCCGAAGTGGAAATTGAAACGTTAATAAACTTACTTTATCCTTTAATTATTGTGGCTTATTCTCATATAAAAAGTAATTAATTTTATTTGTATATTTTATCTAGATATTATTTTACCATTATCTTTATTACAGGGAAAAAAATTATCTTAAAACTAGGGAGACTGTAGAATTTTTTTTAAATACTGCGGTCAATTGTTTATTGTGTCTGTGGCAGTATGTGTAGATTAATGGCCTCGTTACTAAGTAAAGTCAGCTTAATTGGATTTGAGAAGAATTGCTTATTATATACAACAACTTAATAACGAACAACTTTTTACTCTTAGTAAGTTAACACTTAGGACTGGTAGATCAAGGCAGTAACTGTAGCCATTGAAAATCCAAAATTGACTAAAGTTATATTTATTAATGTTATTTTTGAAGTAGGAATAAAGTTTTGTCAATGTTTGATACTTGTTTATCACCTTAAGCTATATTTCAAACTTCAAACCAATCTGACTATCTAAGTATCCAAGAGGCTGTGGCGTACCCAGGTGGGGGGTTTGGGGATTAAACCTCCCTTCAGGACATTTAAAATAAAAAATATATAAAGAGTAGTAGGAAAATGTAACAGAAAATCCAAAACGCTAATTGAATAATTAAATTACCATTATAAATATATAAAATCCAAATTTTAGGGACTCAAAATGGAGGTAGCATAAAAAAATTTCAAAGCCCCCCCCCCTCAGACACATTCTGGGTGCGCCACTGCCAAGAAGATATGCTTCCTTATATAGTTGGTCTGTTTTCAATTTAATCTAAAATCATAAATCTTTCTCCGATTAAATAAAGATGTTCTGTTATAACATTTAATAAATCTTTTTTTTTTAAATTTTATATATACAATATGTCAACATTGACAATAATTGTTTCTAATGACTAGACTTCGGCAAATATGCAAATAAAAATGTAGAAAATATGCGCATAAATATGCACGTGTTTACCCGAAAATATGCAAATATTTTACAAAATATGCATACAAATAAATAAAAAAATCGTAAAATAGTAACAATTTTATTAAAAAAAAAGTGTACATAACTAAATATTTCCTACTATTCATTAAGATTTACATTTATTTTAAGTAACTACATCATTTTTAAGTATGAATAAACTTATTTAGAATTATGGTAACAATAAATGACCAAGTGGTGTTCAAAATTTTCTAACAAAAACTTGTGGTTTCTGTCTGAGTACATATATTTATATATGGAAAAACTTCGTTCAACATCAACTGATGTAACGGGAGTATTTTCCAAACTAACCAAAACATTTGGTTTTAAATTAATTGTTTTCGAAATATTTCCAGCTAGAACACTGACTACTTCAGAAAGAATATGGTAACCTTTATTTTTTTCCATAGTAGCTTCAAATTTTTTTAAAATATCTTTTCCAATATTACCTCTAACGTTCCGACAACATGACGCAAATTCTTTATTAATGCTGTACTTTCGAACAATGACAGTTTTGGTGATTCTAACTGAGTAATTGTTTTTTGAACAAAACTAAAATTTGATTTTATAAATGAAAGTTCTTGTTGAAGCAAGTTACTCTGAAAAGTTTGTTTAGAATCCAAAAGAGATTGGGAACTTTCATCTGTTAACGTATCAATTATGTTCTTTATTTTAACAAAATGATCTGCATAAAAATTAGCTGCTTCTAACCATGTTCCCCATCGCGTTAAAATAGGTTGTGGTGGAAGAGGAATGTTAGGTAGCATTTCTATATAAAGTTGAATTCTTATAGGAGATTTAAGAAATACTTTTTTGACACTGGATATCATGGTATTTACAAGAGGAAACTTTTTTCGTATTTCCTCTGCAACTCTGTTTAATCCATGCGCTACACAAGTAACATGTATTAAATCTGGGAAAAATATTTTTAAATTTTGTCGTGCTTTCACCATATAAGGAGTAGCATCCGATAAAATAAGCAGTAATTTATTAGAAGGAATAGTTGTCGGAAGAAAAAAAATGTTTCTTGTATAAAACGCGAAATTGTTAAAGCATTTGTTTTCTCAAGTTGCTGGCATGAAATAAGATGAGATTTTGGTAAGGTATCTTCTTTAAGAACACCAATCAATAAATGAGCAATATACTTTCCTGAGGAATCAGCGGTTTTGTCTACAGATATGTAAAAATAATTATGTGCAATTTCTTCCTTAATATTAATTAACACCAACGAGTATAGCCCGTTCACATTATTTCCTCTTAGAGACCGATCACTTGGAACCTTAAGTTTGCAATATTTTATTAGAAACGAACTAAAATTTACATTTGCTAATTTTAAAAGCGGTATGTTTGCAGACACTAATGCGCGACACAAGTCTTCATTAAAAGTTTCTTGCTCATCTAATTTTTTTGAAGTAGATTAGAAACATTTAGCCATTAAAGTTTGATGTTTTTTTCCTATTTTTCCTTTTTTTGCAATGTGTGAAGCAGTTCTCACATGTTGGTCTATCTGAAATTTCTTCTCACATGCTATCTATAAATAAAAATAAAAACCTTTATTTTAACCCAACCTTTAAAATATAAAAATATACAAGGTGTTTTAGGTTAATCAAATAACTGGTTTGGAAAAAAAAACTCGCTAAGTGTTTTAAATGCAGTATTAATCCACAAATTAGTTTTTGTTACTAACCATTAGTACATCATATAACTTATTTTAAAATTCAACAAAAGTTTTTTTTTTGTTAATTCAATTACAATAAAAATAATTGTGTTTTAGAATAGCTGCCTTTTAAAAAAAAGTAAAGGTGAAAAATTTTTCTAAATACACACCATTGTATTGTACCATGGACAATTTTTTCTCACTAAAGGAAGCTATTTGTCATTTAAAAACAACCTACGAGTACTAAATTTCAAGTAAATACGTTTATTGGTTTTAAAGTTATTGTTGTTATTAACTAAAAGAATTTAATTTTTTTTTGTGTGTATTTCATAAAATATTTCAGTTATTATTTTTATTTGTTCTGCATTTAAAAGCTTCAGCAGTTCTACAGAAATTTTCATTTCCATTTCTACATTCCAGTTCTACATTTTCATCCTTCATTTGTCTGACAGCTGCCATTACTTTTTTTGATAGGATTTCGGGACCTTGTAGCACTACGCTACCCTAACCTTAGCCATTTTCATATCAATGAATGTATCCAGCAAAAAAAAACTCTTATTATACGAACTCACTTCTGAACTGAACGTCTTGTTAAAAATCAGTTCTAGCTGACAAGCAATTTGAAGCAGAACTAGATGGGAATAAAACAAACGATATTTGACAAACGATCAAACAAAACCGGCAGACGAGAGGCACAATTATTAAAATGAATTAAATAAGGAGGTGAAAATTTTTAAATGAGAATTAAGCCTAGTTGAATAAAATTATGAAAACAGTCGTCTGGTAAGTTAATGTTTATGCAGTTTAAATATGTAGAAACCACATGTAGATAAATTATTTATTTTATTTGATAATTATTATATATATAAAAGCTAATGCTAGAAGTTTATTACTCAAATATTATTTTCGATTTTATTGTGTGAGGTGATTATTCCATATTCGTGGAAGAATAACGTTCTGCCTCACCTTGTATGCACGGAGAAAATTTCAAGATACTTGTAGGAACTTCTTTTTAGCCATATTTAGTTAATAGAAAAAATACAAGTAAGCCTATATACAATAAACCTCAAGAACAACAAAAAATAAGGAAATTGGAAGATAAATCTTACCGATCACCTATTTTCGTAAGAAAATCTTATTGATGTAAGTCGCCTACAAACTACCATCGACTAGGAGCAGCAAATCGCTCATGGTCGTTATTGAGTGTGTAGCAAGTATTCAATGTCTGGATTTGCATAAAGATAAGTGTCTCTAATTCATTCTTATGTACTGTACTTTTGGTTAAACAACCTAAATACCTTAACGTCAATGTTAGTAACTAATCTATTTGAAGCTTAAACTTTTCTTCCTTAGTTCGCATCAACCATAAAGATTTATATCAACTTTATCTTTTAATTTCACTTTATATTCACCGTTTTATTGATATAGTTGAATTAATACATTACACGATATTGTTGTACATCACCGAATGTATGTAAAGGGGTATAAATACTTATCAACCTCAATCATTGGTATTTAAATGAAAAACTTTTATTAAGCTAATTAATAATTAATGTTAATAACTATAATTTTTCATGGTACAACCATATATGCGCTCGGTCACTAGCACTTAAAATTTTCTGTCTATATTTTATTGAAGTTTTGATAAAGAATCTCTCTAAAGGCTTTCTGTCTTTATATTGTAAAAAAAATTTAATTTAAAATAAAGGTAGCATTATAAAAAACGAGTATATCATATATTTTACACTTTTTGTACATTATATATTATATAATCAAGCATTTTTTTACATTTTTCTATAATAAAACCACATATTGTACATATTGCATTTTACTTTATCTACACCTGGTCTCTCTCAGCTACTTGGGTTTTAAATAGTTTTAGGATTAAATCATACTTTTATATTTTATCACTATACTTTCTAGCACTTCCACTGTAATATCAACGGAGTAGAAGTTGCAACAGACCTTTACATCTGGCGTCCATCCTTTTTTGTTATTGACTACTTTCCTCTTCAGTAATCTTCGGTTTTTATCTGCTGTTTCTTTATCATCATCTATTTTATTCTAACACGGCACAAAAAGCCAGCCGATCTCCATTCCCTAAATATTTACATCTCATCCTCTTATTGTTCTTTATCTCTCTCTCACTCACTAAATTATAGTTAACCAGCTTGACCATCCGTTCACTTAAATTCCCTTCTAATTAATATCACTTGCCTCTAATTTCTTTCCATTTTCTTAATCTCTTTAATTAAATTGTTGAGCCTGGTTTTTATTTTTGTTGCTTATGTTATTTTTTCTCTGTTGCGATTTCGTCTCCTTCCGGCTCGAGGAGATAACAATACGGGCAGGGCCAAAAGACCCTGCCTGTCGTAAGAGGGACTAATGGGCGGATATGAGAGGTGTCCTTTACCTTTCGATAAACATTGAAATTATCCTATCGACTTGACATTGTTATGTTTTTTGTTTCTCTTTGGCTTCTCTTATCTTTCTTCTACCGACTTCTACTCTTATATTCTTGGAGATTTTCTTTGATTTTTTTAATCATAAGTTTAAATATTTTATCGTTTTTTTTGCCAATTTTGACCAAAAAATATAGTTTTTGGTCATCCAAGATTTTGGTTTTTTTGTAGCTTTCTTCAGGTGTTGTTCTTGTATTACTCTTACTGTTTCTTGTATGATGGTTAGACTTTCCTCTTTAGTTTCTGCATTTCTACATTTTAGCATTTGCGTATTGAGGTTTACACTCACCTTGAATCAAAAATCATAAGTCCTTATCGACTTACTAACTTACTACCTAACCTAACCTTCATTCTGACTTTGAAATTACCTAAAACTCCTACATGATCAGAATTTATGTCTGACCCCGGGTATCTTTTGACAGATGTATAGCTGTTCGTTTCTTATTTACTAGCATGTATATCTATAATCACAATTAATATTTATCTATATTTCATATTTTAAAAACTATCTTGCTCAATTGTACTCGTGCTAAAAATTTTCATACTCTTAACAAATGGGGGTAATTATATATCCATTGTACTGTATAGCACAATTATTCTTAATCAGATATATTATATTTTACCACACTGAGACTTTAATTTTCTTTGTCAGACAGAATTTGATAAATATGTTCAGAAAATGAGGTTAATTAAAAGCTCCAGTTCCGAACCAAAATGCATAAACTATCAGTATCTAGAGTAACTAGTAACTGTAAACTTTAAAGTTATTGAAAACTTAATTGAAACTTCGACGCCTACACTTTGGCATTTCAATATCTGGTGCCGCTTAAATATTACTACAATTTCTACAGAGTTGAAGTTGAGTCCAAGAGTTTATTTACTATTAATCTTTAAATAGTTAAATCTGATATTGAACTAGTAGACACTTTATGTTTTAGGTTATCGAAATTGTAGAGTATCAAAAGATGGTTTGGTAATTAAATAATATACGGTTTTACAAATCTAGTTAGCATTTTTATCGGGAATGAGCCACAATTATTTAAGTTTAAAATAATTTTATTTTTGTCGTTTTAATTTCCACTTTGAAAATCGTTCTTAAAATACAAAACAATAATAAATTAAACATTTTTGACATATATACCACATTTTAAAGTACATAACTTTAAAATGATATTGTTAATAATTTTGAGCTCCTGGGACCCAACTGGGATCCTGGGATCATATTTTATCTAAAACTAAACCTAAAATGAACAAAAGAGAACAAAGAATTGTATTAATAAAATACCTTATCAATGCAATTATTTTTATTTAGGTAAAACATCAAGACTATTAAATGTTAGAATAAGTGAACATCAATCTTATATTAAATATAGAGAATGTGATACATCTTAAATATGTAAACACGCATGGGAAAATGAACATAGAGTTCAATCGAACGATTCAAATATAGTTTTAGAAGAAACAGGTGGTAAAAAGAGAAAAATCAAAGAAGCTGCTCTAATTATACTAAATAAGACCAATTGCGTCGCAAATTCCTCGGTAGAATGCAGTAGGATCTGGTAACCCATAATAAAAGAGGAAATAAATAAAAAGAGAATACTACTATTAGTAAGTCAATAACATATTGATACATAATTTAGGTTTTTAAATATCATACATATAAAATCAGAGTTTGGTGTTTTTTAAGAATAAACTAAATTTAAGACCAAATACGTAGTAAGAGGCTTTTTTCTGGTTTTTTTCTCATGATTTAATTTTGTTATTATTAAGTCTAGGCCTGAACCGGTTTGGGATTAATGTTCTACTCTTTGGACTGTGCGTAGCGGACATACCAATAACCAGAGCTAAAAAGATTAAATCAATTTTTGCATATTACTTACTTCATTTAGTGAAGTAAATCGAGATAATTTTCGTTGTTGGAATAACAGTAATCCTAATTTATTCCTGGAGACACGTAGATAAACATTTCAGAAATTAAATGTATCGGTTGGCAATTTAGGGAACAACTTATTTAAATTTGTTAGAAGACCTTGATCCACTCATCACTGATACATTAGAATCTGGTAATAATCTTTTAGAGGATGTACTGATGTTCCAACAGGACGAAGCACCCCAACGGGATGATATTATAAGCGTAAGACAATTTAAGCTTTCCAGAGCTTTTGGATTTGCAGAAGGGGACCAATAGAGTGACCGGCCAGATCACCGGATCTTTCGCCTTTGGATTTTTTTGTGGGGATACCTAATATTATAAATATACGCTACTCCGCATGCAGATCGTGTAGAGTTGCAATACAGAATTGTGACAGAATGTCGATTATTGACATCGGAGGTATCTGTAAGGTATAGAGAGGATTTGAAAATAGACTGTATTATTGTATGGAGGTCACAGGGAAGTCTTTTCGAAGATTAAGTTTAAGTTTGTTAACCAAAAACATAAATTATTAATTTACGTTGTTTTTGTAAGTTATTTCGTAAATTAAAAAAAAATAAGTGTCGTGTAGAGAAAAAAATACCTTTTTAATGATGTGCCACTTGACCACATTTACTATTTTATAAAAAAACTGGGGGTTGATGCGGGGTAGTAGAAGGTTACATTTGAGGACATGAATTTTGCATAAAAATTAATTCCCCTCTCAATACAAGTTGGTTTCTAAGTTTCTATGGGGTCAAATTTTCATTGGAACACACTGTATTTATTTGTCATTGTAGTCTTACTTAAGTATAGCTGGTTTCCATACGCCATACGCAAAATATTACTATAATTGTCTTAATTACTAAGTTAATTTTATGCCCTTATATGGTAATGAAACCGTATTCCTAGGGTTTTTTGTTCCAAACCCAAAAAACGTAAAATGTTGTATAACAATGTATTCGTTTTTATACCTGAAAGTATATTACGTTTTTGTGATGGTGCTTACGTTAAACAAACCTGTAAAAAATAACATGGTGTTATCACTTTCAATGCAATTTAGTATGTTTGAAAAGGACAAATCGTAAAGTTATACTTCGCAAATGCAGATTAGATTAATTTTGCGTCGCGTTTTATGATATTTGCTTTAAGTGGAAGTGTATAACACAACCCTTATGAAAGTTTACATCGTCACCCGACCAGCTGTCAGTTCATTAAACAATAACAGCTCCTAACTAAATATTCAGACACATTTCGCCGCACTACACCGTGAATTTTATTTGTCGCCGAAGAGGATTACGACAAAACGCTGCGAAATCCAGCACAACGTAATCCTTTCCAGCCCCGAAGATAATTCATTATATTAATAATTTATTTTATTACGCTGGTGTCAGCTTGTGCCTGTTATATTGTACATAAATTTTACTACGCGACAGTTTTCACTACAATAGCAGACCACATCGTTACTTTTAAACACAAAATTAAACTTCCGTTAAGGTGTACGGCATAGCTAATAAAATTTCTATCTAATCTGCATGCATTTAAATACGAAAACAAAAGTAAGAACGAAACACAAATTTGATTTCGAATAAAGTTGTTGTATACAAAAACCTTGAGTTTTTTTAAATAATTTAAAACTTCTTCTTCTTCTCGTTCTTCTTCTTCTTCTTCTTAATCTGCCTATCCATTCCGTATATTGGCGTTTAAGATGGCTATCCTTAATTTGCTGGCAGCTATTTGGAATAGTTCCATTCTAGACGTTTTTGATCAGGTTTTGGAGTCAAGAAATTGTTCTTTTCCCTAGTCTTAGTTTTCTGTAAATCTTGTCACGAATATAAAGTTGATAGAACTATGATAAGATCAATCCTGGATTATGGTAGTCATTTGTATGGATTAGCGGCACAAATTCATTTAGACAAAATAGAAACCCAAAAAAACAAAAGTCTAAAAATATGTCTTGGTTATCTCAAGTCAACCCCAATAAATATTATGGAAGCAGAAGCTGTAGAACCACCGTTACAACTAAGAAGGCAACTATTTAGTAAAAAGTTTATCACAGAAGCATTTGCTAAATCCCCAAGTTATATAATTCCTATCCATGAACTGTCAATTTTAGTACTCACACCGTCTTATTGGCTAAAAAAGAAAACTCCGCAAATTTGTGAAAGTTATACCACTCTTCCCCAATTCTGGTCGGTACTGTACACATCAAAAACCCAGCCAATATTTTCAGAACATCCGCATATCCTTTTTTCTAAAAAAAAAATTAAGACGTTTCAGATTAAAAAAACGACTACTTCCTCGAAACAGTTTATCAACGATGGCCTGACTATTATCAGATTTACACTGATGGATGAAAACAAATTCGTACAGGTGCCACTTTTTACGATCGCACCTCAAACTTACATGAAGAGTTCAGATTACCAGATGAAACAACGATATATACAGCAGAAATGTTTGCAATAAGTGAAACTCTAAAATATATAATTAAGACGTATAGACTCAAAAGTATTATATTTACAGATTGCAAAAGTGTCATAGAGAGACAAAAAAATATAAGTGCGGCAAAGAACTTAAGTCATCTAGAACTAGAAATACTACAGACCAATCACGAAATACTTAGCTCGCAACGGAAGGTACTAATAGTTTGGATCAAAGGGCATTCGGGTATTCAAGGAAACGAAATTGCTGATAAGTTTGCAAAATGAAAAGCCTCAGACTTATACAGAAATTCTATTAACCAGTGTATTCCATATAAAGATCTTCCATAGGATGCAAATCATTTTTCGGGCTTACGATAGACGAGTCGTCTTGTTATTGTTACACAAGCACATTTGCCATTTATCAGAGAATAAAACTCTTCTCCATTGGCTAAGGTCCCAATTGACGTATTCTCGGGAAAACTGAAGTCGAGCTTGTTTCTGACGTGTGTTTAATTTGGGCCCTGTGTTAGCTCGTCTAGTAGACAAGACAATAGGAATTAGCAGCGTTGTCCTTTCCCAACTGTCCACTGAGTGACAGTGACATCTCGTACATTCCTCAAGGATTGATGAAGCTCAACTTCATGCGTGCAGATTCCGAAAGGCACATGGGACAATAAATCGATCATCTCTCTCGTTACACGTCGCGACCTAAACCTAGTAGCTACCGGTCTCCTGGTATGGACGGTAAGCCGCCCTTGAAACTGCAGACTGCGTCATAAGTAGACGACCGGCGGACAGTGTTTTGACTATAGCCCTCTCCTAATAATGCAATTACCTGGGTCGCTTTCACTGGGGAAGTATCTATTTATAAAATATTCACTTACTGCACGTTGAAATGCGCACACTAGGGATGTGTAGTTCACCATCGAAATAGTTCTAATGAACAATTCTTTCAACTGAACTAATTGAACTAGTTCATTAATTTTCATAGAACTAGTTCACTGCGAACGATTTGCATTATAAATTATGTCTCAACTTCTAAAGGAGAAAATAATGAATGAATAAATTAGAATATAAATTTATTATTTTGTGAATGGATGGACTAACTAGTTTTAAAAAAATGCCGAATAGCCTCAGTTAACATATTCATAATTCTTATGAATGTGACAATAACATTAAGTCTTATCTTAATGTCATAATGGTTCGGATCTTATGCCCATGTATTGGCTTGGATGTTGCCATGCTGTGTTGTTTCTTATATTGTAATTTTGAAATAAAAATTTTAGTCGTGGTTAAAATGATTGAGGCATTTACATAAAATATAATTTTGTGTAAAAGTGAGAATGAAAATGTGTTATTTAATGTTCCTAGAAAATTCACTGATTTTTTTTTGTAAAGGTTCTTTTAGAAATAACCCAATTATAAATACCTATGAATTTAAATATACGTAAATATAAAAATATATCATACTTGAACCATATTTATATTTAAAACGGTTAACAAAAAACAAATCTTAATAATTTTTTGCAAATAAAAACTAACTAATCATATAATAATTTAAACCTAAACATACGATCGAAAGAATCGTTCCGAACTACTTGTATGGTAGTGAACTAATAAAAGACTGAAAGAAAACGGGCGGCTGGCTCTGAGCCTGTGTGATGATTGAGACGAGACATCTGGCAACCAGTTCTGTTAGGGATGGATTTCGATGTCGGTCCTACAAATAATTCTTTGGCGAACTAGTTCACTGAACTAGTTCATTTTTGTGAAATAGTTCTGTTGAACTAGTTCGTCTAAAAGAACTAATAAGCACACCTCTAGCGCACATACGTCAACTTTTGAAAAGCGACTTAGTGTACACCTACATTGGAACCGTATTTCTCCCGATCCGATATCGGGCGACCTCGCCCGACGTCGGATTGAAAACAAACTCAAGGTATTAAATGATAGTGCCTACGCCTACACTGCTTCCATGACGAAGGATCAATCAGGCACTCTGATTTAATACCTTGAGTTTGTTTTTAATCCGACGTCGGCCGACGTCGCTAGACATCGGATCGGGAGAAATATGGTTCCAATGTAGGTGTACACTAAGACGACCACTGGCAAACTCATAGAGGTCTACATTGCCTGGAACATGCCCGTTACAATGTTTGTTGCATTCCCTGTGCCATAGAAAAGTAGGCAAATTTTTCAACACGTTACCAATTTGCACAAAACCATTATTTTTTAGAAGCTCGATTTTGTGCTCGCAAGTATAGATACGGAATACTATTATATTTATGTTTTTTATTTCATTGTGTTTTTATTTACCCGAATGTTAATTTAATCACTTCAAATCCATTAGACGTAAGAGTAGAAGTGTTATTAACAATTTAATTTAGAAAAACGAGAGCAGCACCCACCTCTAGGAGATTTGTGTTGTCGTTACCTAGTAGCTCACGCTGACAAGCTATGAAGATTTTTACTACAAATTTTGCGTTCTTGACATATTTCGCAAGCAACCCTTCTGAAGGGTTGTGTTGAGATAACGCTGCTGTGTTTTCTAATGATATAAAATTAAAAATTTTATTGCGAGGGTTTTGGCATTCTGGCGTCTCATTTTTGGAACGATTACATACATTTTATATGACAAAAATTAGGAATTGAAAACATTGAACATTATTAAGTAGGTATATGCTCAAATAGAAAAATACATACAACAAAGAAGAATATTTTGCATAGATTTATGAAATACTATAGATTCACTTATAATTGATAATTTTATAATATTATTAATTAAAAGTTTTAGAATTGTTCTGATGTGTTAAGTGAATCACTAAAAAAAACGTTATACAGTAGACTCTCGATTATCCGAGCCTTGGTTATCCGAGCCCCTCGGTTAACCGAGGCAAAATTTTGTCTGGGGTTTACTTTTATAGCCGTACTTGTTGAATCACAATATCGAGTAATAAAAAAAATGTCGATGGTCACAAGTTATATCGGCAGCTGTTATATGGGCAATCCATTGAAAATTGTGGATTATTGATAAGAAGAGAATTGTGTTTAGGTCAAGCTGATGTAGAGTTGGTATTCTCAGAAATTGGTCACCGCCTTATTTCCAGAAATTTCTGTGTCGTGTTTTGTTTACAACTTCCTGTTACTTTCTATGTTAATTAGTGTGAATTGAACTACCGATTTGTTTGTTGTCGTTCAGATCGTCAAATTATTCGTTTGCTGCCGTTCAGATCCTCAAATTAAGTCAAATTACTGTACGGTGAAATTTTTGCTTTTATGTACTGTTTTGTGTATTTATTCGAGTTTATAAGTTTAAGTTTCATAATTAATTTTTCATAAGTTGATTTTTGTGAGTGTAAGAGAGCATCTTTCTGTGCAATATGAGTGAAAAGCGGAAGAGAGTAGTTGTATCTTTAGAAACAAAAGTGAATGCAATTAAGAGGTTGGACAAGGGTGAATCAATAAAGAAGGTTGCTTCAGATTTAGGTGTCGGAGAAGTAACTGTTGGAGATTGAAAGCGTAAGCGGAATAAAATCAAACAGTGGGTTAACCGAAGTGTGAGTGGTGGTAGTGGATTGGCCCGGAAGACTATGCAGAAAGGGGACTATGAACAAACTTCTGAGGTATTGTTCTTGTGGTTTTTACAAATGAGAGGATTGGGCAGTCGGATAAGTGGTCCAATACTCCAAGCAAAAGCTATCGAATTCCAGAAGAAGTTATGGATGGAGGAGAAAACTTTTGTGCTAGTGAAGGATGGATTGACTTATGGAAAAAGAATTATGGCATCCGACAATTGAATATTTGTGGCGAAAAACTTTCTGCTGACTCAACTGAAATTGGAACATTTTATTTAAAATTACAAGACATTATCCTTAAAGATGGACTAACTTCAGACCAAATATTTAACTGTGATGAGACAGGACTTAACTTTAAAGTGCTTCCATCGAAAACACTAGCTGCTAAAAATGAAGGAACTGCACCAGGTTACAAAAAAAGCAAAGAGAGAGTCACAATCATGATTTGCAACAACGCTTCTGGTTCATTAAAATTAAAACCTCTTTTAATCGGAAAATCCAGAAATACAAGTGCATTCAAAAACGTCCAAATAAATTGCTTACCTACAATCTATAGCAACCAACGCAATGCATGGATGGACTGTAACACTTTTAAGGACTGTTTTTTTAATGACTTTATGCCTACCTTATGCCTAGTCATTGATGTCTACCTAATAAACAAAAATCTGCCTCGGAAAGCTTTGTTGTTGTTGGACAACGCACGGTCCCACCCAGATGCGAGTGAATTGATTAGTGGTGACATACGAGCTGTGTTCCTTCCACCCAATGTGACGTCTCTTATCCAACCCCTAGACCAAGGCGTTATAGAAGCAATGAAGAGGAATTATCGGCGGAAGCTTCTTCAGGTACTGCTAACTAAGCTGGATGAAGGGCTGACTGTAATTGAGACATTGAAGAAAATCACGGTTAAAGGTGTTTGCTATTAGATTGCATCTGCTTGGATGTAAAAGTGTCCACTATTCAGAAGTTGTGGAAAAAATTATTTAAGATAAACAATAAAACACAAGACGTTCAAAATGAAACTGATGACTGTGAAGTTGATTATATAACCAACCTAGCCAATCAATTACCAGTAGAACAACCAATCGGAAACCAAGACATCACGAATTGGATGAATCTAGATAAAGAAATGGAACTGACAGATGATGCAATTGCCAATCTAGTTCTAAACGTCACTCATGAAGAAGGTGAAGAAGATACAGATGAGATAACTCAAAAAATTTGTCATTCCGATGGATTAAAGTCCCTTGAAGCAGCCCTTGCATACATCGAGCAACAAGAAGAATCGACACCATTAGACGTGCTCAATTTTCAACGTTGGCGCAACATCGCCGCCTCAAAAAGAGGAATGAAGTTAAAACAAAAATCAATCAAAGACTTTTTTAAACAATAACATTTATAAGGTAAATTGTTTTATCTTTTATACTACTTTTATATTAGTTTTTAATTATTAAAATAAACACATTAATCATTATTTGCATAGGTACACATTTTTTTATAAGTACATATAAACAATCTTTGTTAACCGAGTTTTTTCGGTATCCGAGGTAGTCCCGGTCTCAATTACCTCGGATAATCGCGAGTCTACTGTAATATGGAAATAATATTGTTTAGTTAATAAGATTTATATACAGTGAGGTCCTAAAGCAACATATAAATTCATTTTATATAATATTATGAACACAAAGGGAAACTCCTGAAACAGTTCAAATTTTATATGTGAAAATACACTTTCTCATTTAAATATTTGAATAAGAAGTGGTAGCGTGTGATACAGCTTTTACAAGGGTTAACAATATTCTATTCAGTAATGTAAATACTATTCTTTTTGTATTGGGTTAGTCAAGGAAAAAATTATTTTATTTGATTCCATCAAAAAGCCATCGAGTCGAATATCTTTTACGATTGACTGGTCTATTGGTTGTTTTGTTGTCAAAAAAGTAACATCGGATCTTTTCAAAACATTTACGTATTACAAAGAGATTAGATTTATTTAAATTAATATTAGTTCGGTTGACCTCCTTAATAATTTAAAGTAAAAATACTTTTCATAAGGATTTTTTAACCATTATTCTAAATTCAATCGGTCATTATGAAAAGGGGTAATCTCCACTTTTTTCACATTCCACTTTCTGTCGAATTTCTATTTAACACACGTAGACGCGTCTATTCCATATAAAAACGGGTCAAATTTCATTATTATTACCGTAAATACAGCATACCCCACAAACCAGTTCAGTTTGAAAACGAGTCAAGTAAATCTTCTTCTTTAAAACAGAAGAAAGTGTGAGGAATCAAAATACTCAATCTTAAAACTAACAAATCAACATTTTACCCTTATCACTAACTCGAAGGACACAAAGGCCCCGATGAAGTTTGCTCTTTTTTTTAAATGACTATATAAACAACAAAATTCCCGAAAACTTTGAAGAGCTGCATCTGTTTGTCTGCATGTCCAGGTGAGAATCTCAATAATACTGTTATTCGATATCTTCTGGCCCTAGTAATGACCAAAAAGATAAAAAAAATATGTAATTTACTTTTCACGCAAAGGAAGAGATTTTGGTACCGTTAAAAGAAAAATTTGTGGCTACAACAGGATTTTCTCTGTAGAGAAATATGAAGATTTATTCGTGTTTTCATTTAGTCATAATAAATTTGATATTACATATTTCTTACATATATGCAGCTGCTTTTAAAAATGGTGACCAGATTTAAAAAAAAAATTCACAGGAAGCTTTGGTAAAGAAGTTAAAAAAAAAACAAAAAGGGTAGTTTTAGTATTAACTCTTATTATGAATTTAGCTTTTCCTCAGATAATTTGGGTATGGCGTCGGTAACCATACAATGATGAGATTCTTACAGAACGTTTTTAACTTTCAACTTTCAACAAGGACACAATTACACTATCCTTATTTATTTTAAATTTTTTTGTTTTCTTTTTCTTCTAAACTTAGTGTAGCAGTTAAATGTTATTATTAAATAATATTCATATTATATTAATTATTTTTAATTTTATTTTGAAATTTTACCTGTTGATTTTGAAAACTGGTCATCTCTTTTACAAAAAAAAATCGGTTTCTAGGTCGTTTAAAATTAAAAAATATATAAACAAAAAGAGAAATCATACGATTTCTACCTGGCGAAATCGAATTCTAATACCGTCATTGTGTTTTAAAAAATATATTTTTATAATATTTCTCGGACTGTATAGTCAGTCATAAAACCAAAAAAAAAAAATAAATAAATAAAAACACTTAAGTACTTAATAGTAATGAAGATAAAAAGTTTTTTACCTCTCCTGTGAATTTTAAAAAAGTGGACGTGGTCCCTTTTTAAAGTGAACGATTCAATGATTTTAAAATGAGCTTAACTGAATCCCAGTGAATTGAAATATTAAGATTAATTAAAGTGGATGATATAACAGTAACGCATTCTAAGGTATACAGATGATTTAATGACAAGTATCCCGACCATCACATTTCCCAGTCCACGGTGAGTAGAAAAAATAATATTCCAAGAATTTGGAACTGTTAAAGATCTTCACAAACCTGGCAAATCAAAATTAAAATATGAAAAGAAATAAAATGTAATGTTCACTTTTGTGAAAAATCTATATAAACCAACAAGAGACTTATCTGGTAATAATAATGTAAATAAAACTTCTGAAAATACCATCCGTTTAAAATTCAATTACTTCAGAAACTAAATGAAGATGATCCAGATTTTTGTTGCCCAAAATCGGTCTTGGTCTTGCAGTCTTGGTCTTGTTCTTGCGTTTTCGCAAGACCAAGACCAAGGCCAAGACCAAGATCGCCTAATTTTAGCAAGACCAAGACTGATCGTGCAAGATTTAAGCAAGAACAAGACTAAGCCTGCAAGACTTTTGCGTCTTGCAGTTAGGACTGAGTGTCGTTTTAGTCAGTGTAGTAGCTCGGGTATATGCTTAAAGGCTCTATGAGATGCAAAAAAATATGTAATAACAATTTGAAAAACTGGACTTAGCACATTACGAACAGTACCATAAACATACATACCGAATTAAAAGATTCATTAAAAAAACACATTTGACACGTGTTCAGAGGTGAGCACGTAAACATAATGAGAATGTAAACATAAAATATTTTGTACATTCTTATCGAGCAGACGACTTCTTCGGTCTGAAATTAATTGTCCAGAATTTGAGCATAGCCGTTCTCTAATAATAAAATAATCTTGCAGTGCTACGGCGACAGTAATGTTGTATCGAATTTTTTTTAAAATATGTCACCTTAGCTAATAAAAAATATAACACTTATTGCTACGGACACCCACTTAATAATTCAATTTTTTTCCCATTATAATTTAGTAAAGATTAATCTAAATAAACAAATCTTATCGGCCTAAAGACAACATTATTGTTGCTGAGTGTGCGATGATATCACTCGTTATCCGTTAAAAAAAATTTGCTGAAACAGCGCGACTAATATCCAAAAGAAACGAGACAAATTAATAACAATTAATGTCGCCTACCGTGTAAACAAAAAAATACCGAAATATTTTGAATAACGAAGTAACGATATATAATTATCGCTTTGTTATTAGATATTTATTACCTTATTATATTAGTAGTAGTATTATATATATACTACTTTATTTTGGTAAATTAATGTATATATTAAGAAGGTATCTCCTGAATTTGACGCTATCTGACCGACCGAAGGTCGGTCAGATAGCTCAGCGGGTTGTGCGGCTGCCTCTCATTCGCTTCACTGTCGAATGGTTCAGTGGATGTGGGTTCGAGCCCCAGCTCGGTGTACTGAAAACAAAAAGTCTAACGCAGCAGTTTAAAATTCTAGATGAATCTGCGGCTTAGACTAGCATTTGCTGGGATCTGATCGGCCTATGGTGGAGCAGTACGGCAAGAGATAAGGGCTTGCGGCTTGGTGATACTCCTCCATACACGCACGGTTGATTCCAGTCACTCATTTTTGGGCATTCCTTTTGCTTTTCCAATCGATATATCAGGTCGACATAAAAATTAATTTAGCTGATCATATCCGGCTTTGCTTTATTAAACGTATGTTTTAATGTTAGTAAGAGACTAGTTAGTTATATAGAAAATAAGTCATAGTAGTTAGCAATAAAATAGAAAAGTCAATATTTTGACGGACTTCCGATCTGACACAAATCCAAATGTTTGTGATTTTTTATATATCGCATCGATGTTAGTGCTGAATCTGCATCATATACAATAATTGGTCGAGTTTATCGTTTTGTTTTTTGTTGTCGGGAGCTTTTGGTTTTTTTTTTTTATGAAAGAAAGAGTCTTAATCTTCTCGGTTTCTTTTTTGTTGGTCAGATGTGTAGTTCTTGCTGTCTATGAGGCCAATCTCTGGTATACTTTCAGCATCCCGTGCAACGTTGTAGCGAAAGTACTATAATATAGCCAGTCACCGGTTACCCAGGCTGGCCTTTAATTTACCAGTAACCTTTCTCGTATATACTTTTAAGTTCATCATTATTATCATCAGCTAGTCTTCATTTATCACGCCCACTGCTGAAGTTAGTCCTCGCTTAAACTCCTCCATATTTAACGATTTTGTGCTTTTTATTGCCAATTTTTGGGGGTCAGCTCAACGTGCAGGTAGTCTTCCTCTACTACGTTTGTCTATTTGTCTGGTCGTCCAATTTGTAATTTCACTGGTCCATCGTGAGTCGTGTATGGTCAAAACATGGCCTGCCCACTTCCATTTCAGTTTCACTATGCGTTCCACATCAGAAATACTCGTCTATCTTCGCAGATCATCGTCATCGATTCTTCTTTGGTCCCGCAACGTCACCTCTAGCATAGACCGTTCCATTCTTCTCTGTGCCATTCTCAATTTCAAAGCCGTATAGTCTTAGTTAGAGTCATAGTTTCCGCCCCATAGGTCATGACCGATACTACGCATTGGTTAAGTACTTTTCTTTTAAGGCTAATTGATAGGATAACCCTAAGTGTATCTCGCAGTTTTCCCAGACAAGGCTGCCATGCTATAGTAGTTCGTCTTTGGATTTTGCATGTTTGGTTATCCCTGCTGATTCTTATTTCATGACTCAAATATCTATATTTCTACACTTTATCTTGATCAGGTAAATAGTTATTGGGGACCATATTTGTTATAAACTTGGTTTTAGTCAAGTTCATTCTGAGGCCCCCCTACAAACATGCAAAGTCCAATTTATTTAAAATATCTGTGGCTTCTCCCAAATTATCTGTCATAAGAACAATGTCATCTGTGAAAAGGAGATAATTAAATTTTTCGCCACCATCTATTGTTACTGCACTGTGGTGACATTTTCTTAAGTCCCTCATGAAAAATAATTTTTAATTTTAAATTTCGTAATTTCCTGCCAGCTATTTCTAAAGCCGATTCTGTCTATTATTTCCAGTTCTTAATTATAATTGACCATGAATTATTTCCAATTAGTTCTAAACTCCGTGAAAATTGTTTTTGCAACTAAAGGCAAGAACAAACAATGGCCGAATAATTAAGCAGATTTAAACTTTTGAAATTCGGTAACGCATGCAATAGCTTATAGCTTTTCATTAATTTTTCATCCACAGATGGAATGTATTTTAATTTTTACTACTACTATACTAAACTACTATCACAAACGCTTTTGCTGTTAATTACCTCTTGCTTGACTAGCCCATTATTATTTAACTGTTGTTGCAAACTGTGTAACATATCTTTAAGCATCAAGCATACATTAATAGACTGCCAGCATTATAAACAACAAAGGTATTTGTCGGGGATGTGTTCGATATAGAATCTAAAAGACTATCTTAAATCTATACGTAGAATCTATATACAAATTCTTTTAACAAAAAACTCCAAAATACCAAAACCGTTAAAAATTATTGAAAGCTGTTGATTCGACACAAAGCCGAAAATATTTTATCAGCATGGTATTTAAAAATACTAGCCTGCTGACATACTGCCTTACAAAAGAACCTATTTTAAATAAGTTACAAAGCACATCACTTGTTATCGTTCAGAACAAACTAACATCCACTCTATAAATGTCTTAAATATCAACGTAAATTTAACAAATATCTACTCTATTATACTCGTTATATCCAGCATATGGTTATATGAAACATAAAGAAGAGCTATAGCCTAAACGCCTACTAGAAAATTTGAATACAGCACACGTTCTCTTTGAAATTCATGAATGCACATCATCTAATATTTCACAGAAATGAACCAATTTTCGATAACAATTTCCATGAAAAACACATCGATCTAGCTGCTTAGGAGATTGTTTTCTTGAAAATATATTTTAATACAGACATCAATATAGATATTGGGCAATTTCGGTAACATCTGAAAATAAAAGATATACGTTATGTCTTTATCTGAAGTGGATTCTACAGGGTAGTTGAAAACAGCCACAGGAATTACATAAAGTTAAATTTAAGCACAATCTATCAAATGAATAATAGCGAACCTAAGAAACTTGTTTAATACAAAAACATTTGTATAAGGCAAATTGGGTTGATTATATGCATACAAGTAAAGTAAAATTACAAAGAAAAAAGTAAAATTAAATCTCAATTTTGTTTTCTGTTTCACTTCATATCGATTTCAACAAACAATCAATTCTGCACAAAAAAAGGTATTCTTGTTTCAAATAAAAAAGTACACCTTATTTTAATGTCAGGTATCACCTATTAGCTAATGTCCAATTAATTATGGGACAGCCTGTATATAATTTTAAATACCTACAGTTCAAGAAATTGTTGAAGCAAGATACATGCAGATATATGCAGATTACAAAACGCACACGTGAATTATATGTCTCTTTCCTGTCTTATTGATTGTGATGGATGATTTGCAGGTACATGAACGAAATTATCGAATCTAACTTCTTTCAGAACTCTTGGGAATATTTCATGAAGCTGCCTTGTTTTCAGTTTTATAATAAATGATTTAAATTCTAATTGCGACATTCGAATTTGTTGACTTTTTCCCCAAAACATTTAACCTATAATGTGCAATGCCGTTGTCGTGAAATTCAATACCACCCATATAACGATTGTATTGGGTTATAACGTTCAGCTGCATAACTTGTATATTTTTCTTCTCCTTTATCACAGAGCTTTTGGAATCGACGTTGAAAATATTACGTCAAATCGTAACAACAGAATTATCATTCCATTGTACTAATGTTCTTGATTCTCTTCTGTCAATGGAAAGTAATTTAATTATCTTAGATATGCTGAGAATGTAGTTATAATACCGCTCGACTAGAACGAATTGAAGAGGATGGTAAAATAGTTACATATGAAATGGCAACAAAAAGGTCTCAAAATAAATCTCAACAAAACGAAACTCACGTCAATCAAAGATGACAAAACTGGCAGTAACAGTGCAAGAAACCGTCGTAAAACATGTAGATTAATACGCCTGTCTGGGTCAATATGTAAAACTAAATGAAGAAAAATAGACAACGGAAATAAGTAGAATAGTAAGAATGGAATAGCATGTCTTTGGAAAGTTTTCTTATGTACTGAAAAATGAAAAAATACTTTAGAAACTTTAAATCGAAGCATTTAGTTTCTGTATCCGGCATGTCCTAATGTGGCCAATGGAAATTTAAAAAAGTTAAGGAAAACTCAAGCAGCCATAGAACAAAATCCGCGAGGTATTTAACTTCGGGAACATTAAACTAATTTATTAATTAGAGATAGGACAAAAGTAAACTACGTTATTGAACAAACAGGTTCATTTAAATGAAAGTAAGCTGAACATAACGAATGATGTGTTAGCGATGAAAGATGAAAAAGAGAAATAGGTAGTCGGATACGTTATGGATTAAAGAGATCACGCGGAAGATCCCCAATGAGGTAGAGTAATGGCATTAAACGTGTTGTAGAACTAACACAAAAGAAAATGGGAAAGGACATTATATGAATTATTAAAAAGAAAAAAGGATTTTAAAGTTATTCTCTCTACAACATCAAGCCTGGTCTTCATGGTTTTTTGTTATTATTGTTTTTAAAAATTGTTTCACATCTGTAGCGAATTTCGTGATGGTCACAATATTTTTTTATTTAATTTAAATTTGTTTTTATATTCTATTTCTTTATTTTATATATTAAAAAATGTATACTAAATGACTTCCTGTTTGTAGTGTTGATTTTCAAATAGTGTTTATAATTCATTCTGAAAATATATTTTTTATAAAAGTGCACTCGAATTTTGTGCCTTTTAATCTCCATTGCACTCAGCTGTGTCTGATAAATATTTTTTGTGTGTTACTGTTTGATTTAAATCATTTACTGCGTATTTTTAAAATAAATGAACTTTCATTCAGTTGAACAACAACAAATTAAAAACTATTTTAAATCCCAATATGCAATCCCAGTGGAACAGAATTATATGTCCGTTCATTATAATCAAAGACATTGTCATTCTATACATTTTCAAATTTTTTGTTATACAAGTTCATTGTTATGTTTGCATTGCTTGGTTACCAACTACATACTAATATACGTTATGCCAATATGGTCCGCACAGCCATGTAGATAAAATAATTGATAACTTAAAGAATAGAAAAGAATAAATAAATGTTATTAAGTTCTTATTTATTTAATATACGGGATAACCCCATTAATAATTTAAATTACAACATACAATATTACAGTTAGGATTTAAAACTTAAAATTACTTGTAATATAAAATCAATATCAAAAAGTTTAAAAAATGAGACTAAAAATCTTACATACTAAAAATATAACAAGAACAAAATTCATCAATACCAATATACATATCACAAAGCCAGAGATCTTTTTATTCGAATGGCCCAATGTATCTATTCAATGGGTTATGAATACCATAGGTTGTTCTATAAAAAGGAAAATTGAAAACCTTGTGGTAACGTAGAGCTTAATAAGGAACATTAACGTTAATCTGGCTTAACCGGTTTAGACAATCAATAAATCCATGTAAATGATCTTATATATAAATATAGCTCCTTTCATATCACGACGGTTTTTGATATAAGTATATAAGTAAGGGTAAAGATAATTGTTGTTTAATAGGGGAATAATTAGGATTTTCAATAGTAGTGTGGAGATGGTAAGCACAATAAGATACACACTACACACTACAATAGTACACACAACACTACAATAGTGCACACTACAATAGTAGTGTGGACATGTTAAGCTCAAAAAATTATGGTGGACTTTTTCTATGGTATCAATATTGTTTTGAAAATACGGTGACCAAATAACTAAACTGTATTCCAAAATAGTTCGAACTAAGCAACAATACACTAATCTTCTTGAATTAATTGAAAAATACTTGTATTAGTTGAAAAAAACAGTAAAACTGTTTGTATTTTGAGAACGATTTCCGAAGTGGAAACTGAAACGTCAATAAACGTATTTTTATCTTTAATTGTGGCTTATTCCCAGTTTAATAGTAATTAATTGATGGATTCGACCGTTACTTGATGGAAATTCATTTTATGTAACAATAAAACACTGAAAACTTTGTTTTCAAACTTCCACAAAATTTGTGGAAGTTTGAAAACAAAGTTTTCAGTGTTTAATAGTAATTTATTTACAATGCCACAAGAAAATAGCTTCAGAACCATATTAAGAAAACAATCTAGTATGACATAAAAGTTTGTAGTTACCTTGGGCATTAATAGATGTATATACCTTAAGGCGACTTACAAACACTCAGGCCATAGATGTGCTGACCTTAATTAATTTTCTAAATAAATAAAAATGTTGATTATAAAAAATTGTATTCAGAATATAAATATTTATTTGAAAAGTTAATATTGTAATGCGATTTTAATAGTAGAATTACAAGACGTCTAGCTATGAACTCGGTCTTCAAAACTAATTTTAAAGTAGTGATTATACAAGAAGCATCTCATCAAATATGAAGTGAATTCAAATAGACGATATATCAGAAGCGAGCTGAAAATCATCTTGAAAAGAAATAACGCAGGATTTCTACGGGTTGTTAGATTCATCTCAGAGTTTCTGAATATAATCCTCGTTTTAATGAACTGTACGTAACTAACGCCTTTTATACACCTAAAAGTCTGACTTCGCCGGGGAAAAACCCTATCTCAAAGGTCCTTCATCCGACAATCAAGAAGTCTAGAGCTATTCACTTGTCACTACGCTGAAGAGATTTGCCATTGAACTTTTCTGGCACAGCTGCTCTCGTTATACCACCCCCTAACTGCATAAAAGATCGTTTCAGAATCCAGAATCACTCTCTCTCGACGATTCCAGACAACTTTTTGTCGAGTGGTGTACGCGGGACTGAGAGAAATTTCTCGGGCTTAAAAGGTTAAACAATGTATCGCTGGGGATCTGTTCTCTCCTTTCGGTATTTATCGAGTAACGCCAACGTTTAAGCGTGTTATTATTATTAAACTGCTCTAAAAATTTAACTCCATACCTAATTAAGTTATTTTAACGATAAATAGTATTTTTAAGCGTAACAGTTAATATTTATCACAATAAAAATGCTGGCTCTACGTACAATAACAAAATTTGTTATGTCGTCAATGGTATTAAAACTGAAATTGCTGTAAAAGTATGACAGAACAATCATCGGTAAATATAATAACTGTAACGATAAGACTACCAAAGAGAATTGAAATACCTAGCTCAGTATCTCATGTGTGAGTTCGTCTTTTTTTAAACTAGGAATTAAACCATGAACCCTTAGCTGGTAGCAAATAAAACAAATAATACCTAATCGTATTTATTAAAAATAAGAAACAATCAACTATTTCATTCATCATCATCATTCAGCCCATACTCGTCCACTGCTGAACATAGACCTCCCGTAGTTCACCCCACAAATTTCTGTCCTGAGCCGCCTGCATCCAATTTTGATGTGTCCGTTTCAGGTCATCCGTCCATCTTGTTGGTGGTCGTCCTCTATTCCTAAAGGCGTCTTGTCTGGGTCTCCACTCAAGAATGCGTTTTGTCCATCTGCCGTCCTTCGTTCTCGCGACGTGCCCTGTCCAGTTCCATTTTAAGGTTGATATTCTTTTGATTGCGTCGGTTACTTCCGATCTACGGCGCAATTCTGTGTTGGGTATTCGGTCTCTCAGGGTTAATCCCAACATGGACCGTTCCATTGCCCTCTGTGTTGTTCGAATTTTGTTTGCGGACATCTTAGTAAGTGTTAGCGTCTCCGCACCATAGGTTAGAACCGGCAGCACACATTGATCAAAGACTTTCTCTCTTAGCATCTCTTAGCTTTCCATAAGCTGCCCATGTCAACCCTATTCTACGTATTAGTTCATTGGTCTGGTTATCTCTACTTAAGCGAATTTCGTGTCCCAGATATTTGTATGCTGATGTTTGTTCTATACTATGTTGATGTTCTCACTCAGAACAAGATTTGTCATCACTTGTGTTTTTGAGTTATTGATCTTTAAACCCACTTGTGTAGAGGCATGGTAGAGTCTTTCACACATTTCGATGGCATGATCTATGCGGTCTGCCGCGAACCTGAGGTGACTAAGCTGCTCTCCATTTATGTTTATGCCCTTTTCGTCTAGGTTTGCACGCTTACTCATGTATTCCAATAATGTTGTAAACAGTTTTGGTGAAATGGTGTCGCCCTGGCGAACTCCACGATGAATGTTGAACTTGTGTGTATCTTCATGGAGTCTGACGCATGCCGTGGCATTATCATAGATATTTTTGATGACAGTGGTGTAGCGGTGATCTATTCGGCACTCTTTTAAAGCTTCTAGCATTTTCTGGTGGTTTACTGTGTCGAATGCTTTCTCATAATCCACAAATATTAGGACGAGGGGTTTATTGTACTCTATACATTTTTCGATGAGGCTTTTAATAACTTGTAGATGGTCGTTTGTGCCGAAGCCTGACCTGAATCCTGCCTGTTCGCAAGATTGGTAAAAGTCCATTTTGTTCGAAAGTCTGTTTGTTATGACTTTTGTAAAAAGCTTGTATTTTATTATATAGGTAACTATTTCAATGCTTTACAATAAATAACATGTGGATGATACATATGGCATCATGACATCGATAGGCCGCTTGCTACCAATTATCTGTGGCCTCCCAATTAGGTACTTAGGCCCTCCTAACAGCTGCAGTTAGGTCCTCCAGAGCATGTTATTTCATATATTCTATACAATATTCTCCAATAAAGTCTTCTATACAGCCAATAAACCTTGAATTTGACCAATAAATTCTTTAATAATGCAGCTAATAAAATGTTGAATACGGCCAATAAACTAAAATATCAGAAAAAGCTTGTATTAGAATTACATCAAAAGGGGTTTAATTTCCCTGCCATTTTACAAAATTACAAATAAACAAATAGCAGATGGCAAGGATAAAAAGAAATATAATTTCTGTTTAAGTTAGTTAAATTTTGCTTTCTACATGCATATAATAAAAAACGTGATTTCGAAAGAAGTGAGGTTACAAATATTGAGAATGCTGTCAGAATTATAGAATATAGATTACAATAAAAGTACTTACCCCAAGAAAATTCTGCAGACCATAAAATGAAGCTTGTAATAATGTATGACTTCTTTTATAACTTTTAATTATAGACAAAAAACCAAAAATCAGAAAACATGTCTTACTATGTCAGAAAAGCTGATTGACGGAAAGTAAGTGGGATATTGAAATGAAGATAGCACAGATATCATAGGATGTATGCCTATGATGGAATTAGCTTTTCTGTCAACATAGAACAAAATATTCAGCCTACCGGACATAGAGAGAGAAGGCAAATATTTATTCTACCGGAAAGAAAGAGAAAGAAAATAAAGAGAGGGGGCGCCAACTACTTTTTGAAAAAAAAAATTGTAAAAACGAAACTGGAGATATGGGAATTATTAAATTAATAAGGAAATTAAAATTAAATAATTATTTAAACATAAAAAAAGATGTGACGTTTATAACGTTACATAACTTTTAAACCATGTCAATAAAAAAAATAAAATATATGTCTCTTGGCGCAGATCATATAAATTATTAAAAATTATTTATTAAAAAACATTGTCTGCTCTTGGTAAGTACATAAAGCCAAAATATTCTTGTTGTAAATGGGGTGCTTAGAAATGTTCAAAGTATTGACAGACACAGCATGTGTCTGTCAAAATTAAAAATATATATATAATTTAAAAATATAAATCATTTGTATAAATCTTGTACAAAATATAATCTTGTATTACAGATATTAAAAGTAGCAAAACTGATGCCAATTTCCGGTTTTACAGAAAGTGATAGATACAAATATTTTAACCGTTCATATATAAGCTACAATTATACGGAGGTTAAAATTTTTAGAGTTCAAAAACTATTTTCGGTAATGTACCGTCTAGCATCTACGTGAAAGACCCTGTAGCTAAAAATAAAATATGTGAGCAATTTTATTCGTTTTTAATCTGTTGTATATTTTTTTTGTATTTGTCTTCCGTCTTCATTACTTTAATATTTTTTTTTACATCCTGACTAAACCTATCTTATAATGATTATTATTCCTAATAGGTTGAATAAAGTTTTTGGTTTCATTTTTACAAGCTTCTAATGTATGCGTAACCCTTTACCATCCTTTTATGTAACCAAAGCTAATTGAATTAATTCCATTATTTTTAATTTTCTGCCTCAAAAATCTGTGCAGGTCTGTAAAAGTACAGAAGAGTAAATCCATACATGTAGCGAAATTGAATCTCCTTCACTATGCAAATTACAAAATTTAAATTTTTACTGATTACTCCGCTAGCACCAAAATAAACCATTTAGTAGAATTTTCTGGGATATGGTTGGTTTTTAACACGCTTCCGAATAGTGAGGCAATTTATTTATGACTGTATATAATATATATAAAATAAAGTTTATATATAATATATATATATATATATATATATATATATATATATATATATATATATATATTTATCAAATTATTGCAGCTTATTATATGGATAATACTGTCACAATATGTAATTGTTTACTAAAACTTATTCGCTAAAAATTGTACAATGGGAATTCACTCTATAAAATATTGCGGTTACCATAACTCCCAAATAAATTAAAATCAAGAAATATGTCATTTATTTAAATTGGATATGTTATCAAAATTTAAATTTTTAATCTTAAGTTGTAAGTATTGAAATATTCATTTTGTTTACATATAATAATTATAATAAATTTACAGTTTTCTCCTGAAGAAGTCACAAAATCGTGACGAAATATTGAGAAATAACAAATAGAGTTTTATTTCATACAGACCAATTGCTGAGACTACAAATAATATATATATATATATATATATATATATATATATATATATATATATATATACATATATAAGAAATACTGGATATTATTGACTGTCGATATAAACAAATAACACAGTTTATTAGGGTTGCAGTCAGAATATTGGCCGGGATGTTAAAAAAACACTCTTTTGACTTTTTTGTCGAGCTTTCGGAATGGTTTTATTCCTTTGAAAAAGAGAAATGTTTAAGAGCAGGCTTTATCACTGTTTACAAAAATTATGTATATTTGGAACATTTACTTTAGTACGGTACTCTTACTTTTTACATTTACTTTTACTTTAAGAAGTTACTTTTTGTTTAATTTTTTATTTTTTTATTGCAAAACACTTTACACTTAAATATCTTTACCATTTACGTGGACGACCTTTAAAATCAGGTATCACTTAGCCCCCTTTCCATTAAAGATTTTAGGGTTTGTCTTCACCCCCGCTAGATGGCCAATGTAATTTAGTTGAAAACTGGTCTATAAATGATTTCCTCACAAATAACTTTGACGGGTTTTGGCATATTTTTAAAATATCTATACGGACCAAATAATTATAGAGGGTGGTAAATTTCAAATTGATAGACTGTATGTAATCAGGAAACTTTTATTTCGACTTAGTTTTTCTTTATATATCTGATCAGGACAGGATCTACTATTTAATTGTCTTTAGTCTTAGTTCCTGACCTGCCATACAAATTCAATTATAATATATAATTTAGTTAATTTAGCGTTTTTATCTTTTTTTTTTTCTAAAAACATTGTTTAATAATCTGTTTTTGTTTTAGGTAAGTCAGCAAGATTTTGGTACTTATCAATTTATTAAATTGGGTGAGTAAGGTAGAACTACAAAAAAATTTATTTATCTAGGTATGTGTATAAAACTGACCGTTTGTCTCTGTGTGTCCTTTATCGAAAAATATGGATGTATTACGTGGATCTTATCATAAGGCAGTATTGTGCGTATTTTTATATTTGAGAGCGTTGTTTGAATAGTTTTGTGCTTTTTGTTGTAGGTTAAATTAATTTGGACAAATAATCGAAATAATCGAATTCAATTCAGTTAGATATCATCGTAAGTGGGATTTAAATCGATTTTCAACAATTTTCGAATGCTGATTTTTTCACTTCAAATTTTCCTCAGTTAATTGGTCATCATCGTCAATATTAAGATTTCCATCCGTGGGCAAACAACCAGTTCAACTAGATCGGATATATTGTGAGATTCGGATTGCTCATTGACATCTAATAAATTTAAACGCATTTTTTACGTCGTTATCGTGCAATTATGCCTTTAAAGCGACAAGCAATTTGCCGATCTGCACCTTAAGTACGAAAGAAAAGATCATTATGAGCCTCAGAATCAGACGAGAAACAAGCATTAAGGCTGAAAATCTTCAAGTACATGCCGCTGAGACCAGTTCGTGTAAATTATTTGAACAACGAAGAGTGAGGCTAGAAATTGATTGAATAAGTATTACTTAGGCGCATTAGTATGAGATAACTGAACTAGAAAGACGGTTGCAAAATGTACGCACCGCTCAATCAAGACGAACACTGCACGCTGTGTCTCCAGCGCCCTTAAATTTAAAAATGAAACAGATGTGCTGCGCAAGTGAAAAAGGTAAAATGCCAGAACTAAATCAAGGTGGTAAAGGCAAGACTTTTCTTCTTCCTTTTATTTTGGCAACCATACGATCACAAAATTCTATTACACTGGCTGGAATTGAAACTGTCATTTAATTTGCAAAACACTGAGGCATAAAAATGCAATATCAGCAAACACTTTATTTGGAGTGAAAAAAATACTCCAAACGTGTAAAATTATTAGATGGACGAATGTACAATGTCTTATAAAAAAGCATTGAAGAAACTTATTCGTACACTGTGAGATTTAAGAGGAAACGCACGCATCTTTGGTGGCGCACTCATTTTATTGTCTGGTGATTTTCAACAAAAATTGTCAGTAATATCACTTTTAACAGCCGATAATTAACTTACATGTCTTAAATCATCAGTTTTATGGCATCATTTACAGAAATTGACTTTGAAAACCAACAAGCCTGTGAAAGTACAACGGGATTCACCGACTCTAAATTGTACAAAGCAATGGATATTGGAAATGGGTAAATGAAAATTGATAAACCTACAGAATGTATCACCTTGCCAGCCAAATTTTGTAAGATCGTAGAAAGTATAGACGAATCCAGTTATAGTTCAAAAAGTTTTCCCAAATATTGCAAAAAACTATAAAAATAATTAGTGGCTTAGTAAGCGTGCTATATTAGCGGCAAAAAACATCGATGGCAATACCATAAAATTAAGCATTCAGAATGGAATACCCCACAAAACGATAACACATAAGTCCATTGATTCTATGATGAATTAAAACTAAGTTGTCAACTATACAGCTAAATTCTTGAATTCGCTTTATTTGAATATACCATTCGAATTTAAATGTTTACACTTTCCAATAACTTGCTTGTCCGATGTCTATCAACAAGCATAAGGACACTTGTTGCAAGTGAGTGGATTAAATTTGAAGAATCCATGCTTCTTACCATGGGTGGCTCTATGTGGCCTGTTTTTCATAGGAAATCCTTCTGATTTATTCGTTTACACACCAGAAGAGCAAACAAAATTATTGTGCGTTCCATAGCACACAATAATCCATTCTTCTCATTTAAAAAATCTCGAATTGAAACAAAGCGCTGCTATGCAATTTTTTTTAATCAACAAAATCAATAAAATAACTTAAAATGAATTAAATATTAGTGTAATGTCTTTTCTATTATAAAAGTTGTATAATATTATAAAAGATTTGAACAACAACAACAATCAAAATCATCTGGTCATGATAAACAATATCGCTGTTGTAGATAAATTTGTGTATCTGGGCTCATTAATAACCAACAAAGAAGGCTGTACTGAAGAAATAAAGCGGCGGTCAGCAATCGCAAAAAGCGCTATGGCAAAATTAACAATAATTTGGAAAAGCCATGAAATAACTACCGATACAAAAATGAGACTATTAAGAAGTCTACTTTTCCAGTTTTTACTTATGCATCGGAATGCTGGACCCTTACTGAGAAAGACAAAAATAACATAGATGTATTTGAGATGTACTGCTGGAGACGAATGCTGAGAATACCATGGGTGGCCCGAAGAACAAATGAATCCATACTGGACCAGCTAAACATAAAGAAAAGACTAAGAACACAAATATCAGAACAAATAATAAGCTATTTTGGACATGTGCTTCGAAGAAATGGTCTTGAAAAACTTACCATCCAGGGAAAAGTAGAAGGCAAAAGAAATAGAGGTAGATTTCCCACACGATACACGGACCATATTGTTGCTATCATTGGCGCTCCATTGTCAGAATATGCTAAAATGGCAGAAGATAGAAAAACGTGGAGGGACATTGGGAAATTTAGCTAATAGCTTCATGATATAACATGATAACGACTAAGAAGAAGATATAAAAGATATCATAGATAGTTAAACAATCATTCATATTATTGATGAATATTGTGCTTCATTTCCCATATCTTTTATTTTGATAATAAATTACCAGGTCTATGGATTATATTTTCTTTGCCAGTGTTAGCTTATTTAACTTATTTGTGTCTATTGAATCAATCTATTTGTTCTAAATGATATTTATTTGAACATAAATCAGATAAGCGTAATATTTAACAAAGACTAAAAATTAATTAAACAAAGTAGTAAAGTAAACACTGATATTGGAACATTTGATTAGACCGTTAGCATTATACAAGCGTCATTCAAATATCCACCTACCGTGAAACACCAAGACGGGATTCGATTATGAACATTTCCTTACACAAACTCCATTATCTACTTTTTCTAGGAAGTTGAATTCGCTGAGAGCAGAATCATGCCAGCCATAGAATATATTTGAAATTTCAACAAGTCAATTGAGATCATCACTTGATATTCCGGATACCGACAAAAATTCGCCCGATTTTTTCGTTTTTTCCATCTCCGGTCGCAAATCGAGTGATGATATTCGCCGAACAAGTTGGATCGATTGAAGTATAATGTTACAGCGGACATTTTTGTTCGGAATCAGTTAGATATTGTTTTAATCTGAAATTTCACTTTATGGAATAAGCTTTTGCCGTGTCCTGACAGTTTTTCTATCGTTTTCGATGACACAAAATTTTTAACAAAAATAAAAATATAATTTTTAATTCACTAAAAATATAATCTCTGTATACTGTTAGCAAAAAATCAAATTAAAAATGTAAAAATAACTGATATAATTGTTCGAATGGCTTAAGAAAATACGTCAATGCGTTTTACATAAATTAAAAAACAACAATGGCAACAAACAACGTATTGAGCCCATCTAAAGTTTCGTGTGATTTTATTAATTTTAATTATGATTCTTTTCAATTTTAATTTTATTAGTAACTGAGCGAAATCTGTTTGTTAATATAAGACGCGTCACTTCTTACCGGTTATAAAAATACGGGTACGACGGCGCTTTTTTAATAAATTTGAAAAAACACAAAAAAAAACTGCCAACCATTGGGCTCATCCAAAGTTTCGTGTGACTTTTTTTCTATTTAAACATAAAGAACCCACATCAACCACCAAGGGTTATTAGTGGGGGGACATACACAGTAGTCATCATCATATCATCATCAGTAGCGCGACAAACCTTTCTGGGTCCTGATTTGTTCTAGGATTTTCCGCCATTCTGTTCTGTTCTTTGCTTTGTTTTTCCAGTTGGTAATCTTAAGTGTTTTCAGATCTTGTTCCACTTGTTCCATGTATCTAAGTTTGGGTCTTCCCTTTGACCTTCTCGCTACTGGTGTTTGCCTCACTATATGTTTTGGTGTTTCAGTCTCCAACATCCGTTCAACATGGCCCATCCAGCGCAGACGTCCGATCTTTATGGATGTTACGATCTCGGGTTCATTGTATGCTGTGTATAGTTCAAAGTTAAATCTTCTGCGCCATATGTCATTTTTCTTTACCCCCTTATATATGTGTCTAAGGATTTTTCCTTTAAATGTACCTAATAGGTTCTCTGGAGGCATTTGAGATGCGGGCGTACCGAAGAATGTTAAAAATCTCCTGGAAGGATAAGATAACTAACCAAGTTGTATTAGACAGGATGAACAAACAAAACGAGGTCGTATTGAGTGTTAAAATGAGGAAACTACAATACCTGGGACATATTACACGTGGGAATAAATACCAACTGTTACAACTATTATGCAAGGAAAGATTGAATGTAGGCACAGCATAGGTAGGAGAAGAATGTCATGGTTGAGAAACCTCAGGGAGTGGTTTGCTTGCACTTCCATACAATTGTTCCGAGCGGCAGCCTCCAGGGTCAAAATTGTCATGATGATAGCCAATCTTCGTAGCGGAGATGGCACGTGAAGAAGAAGAATAGGTTCTCATCGCTTTTCGACAGTGTCCACGTCTCTGATCCATATACAAGGACCGGTTTTATCAGGGTCTTGTATGTTTTGCAATTTGGTTTTTCTTGTGATGTAGTTAGATCTTAGTGCATTATGTTTTATTAGCGATATGTATTCTTCTCTTAACTTCTTAACTAATATTGTTATTTGCGGTAACTAGTAAACCTAGATAGTCTTGTATTGTCAGATTCTGTAGGTTTCTTTGGCCTGTCGATTTACTGGCCTTTATGTATTTGGTTTTTATTTCGTTAATGTTTAGGCCACTATTTTGTGCCGCTCTTTCTATCGCATTAAATGCTTCTATCATCTCTCTTTCGCTTCTATCTATGATATCAACATCATCTGCAAATACCAATATTTGTACACTTTTTGTTATTATGATTCCTCTGGTGTTGACTTTTCACTCCCTTATACGGGATAAGGCATCTTCTTGTCGTAGGCCCGTTCTCACATGGATTGTATCTATTAGTTTGTTTTGAATTCGAATTTTGGTTAGTACTTTTGTAAGTATTTCTTTATATAATAATTATATAAAAGTGTTTCTTTTACTATTTCAATGGGTTGCGTTGGAATATTAAACTCTTTCAGTGCATAGATCAGAAACTCTCAATGGATGCTATCATAGGCACTCTCAAAGTCAATGAAAAAATGATGTGTGTCAATATTAAATTCATTAGTCTTTTTCAAGATTTGCCTCAAGACGAACATCTGATCTATTGTGGACTTCTGTCTGCGGAAAGCACATTGATATCCCCCAACTATTTGTTCCGCATATGGTCTCAATCGGTCATATACAATATTTGACAATATTACATAAACAGTAGTACAGTTTTATATATTAAAGTTTATTATAAATGTTTATGTCTTTTAGAAACTGCAATAAAACCGAAATATTTGTCGTAAGCGCACTTTTCAGGTTTCTACTAATTCCTCGGCATGTTCTCTGAGGTTGGAACTGCGGACAGTCGATTATCAGATGCTACACGGTGAGTTTAGTAGAGCAGTAGGTACAAATCGGAGCTCGGTTCTTTATCTACAAGACAATTTACAATTACTTGATCTCTTCTTTTTCCTTATTGCGGTAGAATGGCGTCTACTAAAGGCTTTTTTAAGTTTTTCTTCCTCTTTTTCTTCTTCTTCTTCTTCTCCTACTTCTTCAATGGCTTTACAACTCGGTGTGAGTCTTCGCCGCATACAATATCGCCCTCCACCCTTTACGATCTTGCGCTTCTATTTGCCATTGTTGTATCCCAATTCTAGATAAATCGGCTTCAACATCATCCTTCCATCTTTTTCTCGGTCGGCCTACTGATCTTCTACCATCTGGTTTTTCAAAAAAACACTGTATTTAACACTCTGTTATTCTCTGATCGTACCACGTGACCTGCCCATCTTATTTGGTTTGCCTTGATATGTCTTAACTATATTTTAAACTAACTTAAACCAGAGGTTAGTTTTAGGATGAAGTTCTTCTTCTTCAAGTTTTGCTCCTATTGGCAATTGGCAATCATTCTGGCCATTATAATTTTGTTGATTATGCTCATCAATTGTTTATTTAAACTGAATTCAAAGCGCATTCACTGAGATTGAATCACGGATAATTCGTGAAGCTTCCACACAATTGTCGTTATTTTTTGGATATCTGTAAACATATTTAAATATGTTTGTTTTACAAAAGATAGCATAGTAAAAATAAATTAATTAACAAAAAGCATTTGGTAAACAGGAATTTTATTGCAAACAACTTCTCAGTTATTTCTGATTTGTAGTGTATGTGGTTCCGAGTTACACTTTAATGTTTTCCTGGTGGTTGCAGCAGCTTGGTTAATAATAAATTGCTAAAAATAAGATGAGATAAGAAAAAATGTCTTAAAGATATAATTAAAATATGGACACAAGAATACTTGAGGCATTAAATATCTATGACAAATCTAAAAAACAAAGGCATGTGACACTAATAATTTAATATCGTAAAGTATATCGCAAGTACAAAGGTCGGCATAAGTCAGGTAACAAATTTGTATTAAGAGAAAAAACGCAGCGTCAAAATGAATTTATTCAAAGAAATTACAAAAGGGATGCGAAGAAAATGTTGGAGAAATCCAATTTCGATCCAGCAATTCCATGGGTACACGTGAAACACTTTTGACTTTAAAAGTCCTACTTCGAGGATACCGTGATGTCAGTTGACAAAATGCCCCTGATAATGCTTTAGAAAGCGAAAGTACTTGGGCAAGATTTAGTTAATAAAATTTTGCTCGATATCTGCCTTTAATTTTTAATCAATTTTCTTTAGTTCGAAAGTCGGCAAAGGTGAGTGGTCCTCTCGCAAAACGCGGTCCTTGAGAAGAAATCATAGAAATAAATCACAGAGTGTCAGGTCACATAACCGTGCGGGCGACTCAACGATTTCTCGTCGAACTATCCATTCTCCAAAATGAACACTACTTCCGAATACATGCCGCTCAATGTGGCGAACCTCCATCCTGCATTAAATGATTAATGTTGGCGAGTGTTTTATCCTTGTATATTTTCCCACGTACATCTTCGAGCATTTCCAGATAACTTTACCACGTTACGTTACTCTTAAAAATGTACGGATTCACAGGACCTCCCGCATGAATACCTGCCAACACACACATTCCTCAATAAAGACGTGAGTATTCTGGTCATTTTAGTACACGTAGTTATGCCAATTAATCGTAGCGTTCAGCTTGAAGGTTGCTTCATCTGACCAAACGCTGACACTGCGGATCATCCTGACTGCATTCGAGGTACCGCTCGCAAAATTCCAATCTGCGATCGAAATTATCCTAGTAAATTGCGTGATGGAGACGGTAAATTCATTAGTGTTCGACATTCGTCGAAAAGAATGATTGGATATTTGAAGTTCTCCTGATAGCCGCACTGCAAATTAGTTCGGCTGCTCAACAAATGTCAGCACCACTGTTTCCATATTTTCGTTAGTTGTTACACATACCGATCGTTCAGAACGAGGCGCGTAGGCAACAGACCCGTTTTTAAGAATTTCTGGTACATCTTCCACACTGTTTAACGATTTGGTAGCAGAGAATTCGAAAATTGCTGTTTAAATTTGGTAAATATAGTTTCGTAATCAACTTTCGTATGAAGATACTATGTAACAAAAAAAACACTCTGTCTTGAAGCGTAAAGTTGAATCGTTTATTCATTCTGAAAGCGCGTCTACTAGACGACTACATGCTATTATGACACCAACACAACTAGCTGAAGCACTAACATTCTTCGTTTTAATCTTTTTTAACAGTATTGCCAGACTTATGAGCGTTGCCAGATTTATAAGCGTTGCCAGACCTATGCCGATTTTTCGAGAGCCTTGAATGACTTATACGCAAACCCTCGTATATAACAAATATCATGTTTGAGTACCTAATATGCGAGTCGTTTATCAACACTTATAGAAAGCGGCATGGCTTGTTTTAATTACTTGAAATTAGTTTTCAAATAAAATGATCAATTTTAGAAAACTGTTAAAATAAATATATTTTTAAATATTTTGTTAACGAAATTACCTTCATTTCCGAGATTTATTAAACGACATTAAAACACCCTTTTTGTAAAATTTTCTCATTACAAGAAATGGGAAAATTATTCGCTATCTTACAAGATCCTCCAAATTGTTATTAAAAGTATTTAAATTTAACTGCTTCTTAAGAAGACCGTAAATAATATTTGAGAAATCCCAGCGTCATAAATATGCATATGGCGAAAAATTTGTTTTGCATATTTTTATTTTTTACAAAAATACTATTAAAAATTATATCTTAGCAACAAAAGCGTTGGAGATAATATTTTAGATTGACTAGTCAACAAAATTGCTGGTAAAGACATAAACAAAACCTTCCAAGAATAAACAAAATAGACTAAATTAGCAGTAGAAACACATAACACCAGCTCTTGAAGAAACCAGAGCGGAAACGAAACCCACCTACTAATCGTTAATCCTTTATACCATAAATAGAATAAAGAAAATAATTATTTCTAAGTAGCATGTCAAAGCTATAAAAAATCAAATTTTGTGACATGTCTTATGCTCTTACAACGATAGACGCGATGCAATCTTCTTCTTTAAGTGCCGTCGCCATCAGTGCAGATTAACTGAAGAGTTTTGGATGACTGTGGTCTGAACACTACCTACGACGAAGTCCTTTGTGGTAGTGTCGGTACATTCATACTGGGGAAGACTCAAGATGGTTTATAATACCGGAATTTAACCTCTATTTTCTAAGATAAAATACAGCTTTCTTTTTCTTCTTACTGTACCTATGCGTTCCGCATGTTGACGATCAGCATAGCTATCCTTACTTTACTTGCAGATATTTGGAATAGTCCGGTTGTAGACGTATTGAACTCCTTTATTAGGTTTTGAAGCCAAGATATTCTTTTTTTTTTTCTGGTCCCTTTCTTTCCAAATACCTTGCCCTAAGTTGCAATAAGCCATATATATGTTCATTTCTCATAACAATGGCAAGATATTTTAATTTGCCCTCTTTGATTGTGTTAGTGATCTCGTATTCCTTGTCCATTCCACGTAGGACCTCAATATTGGTCACACAATCCACTGTTACACCTTATCCCGAAGGCCATGAGCTTTCCTAAAGACGCTTCAGAGAGCGTTCATGCCTCTATTCCGTATAATAATGTAAAAAATACATAGCATCTGATGATAGAGATTTTGGTAAATCGTGACTTCATCTGAATGAAGACTTCATCTTTACGAACTCTGATCTCGCTTTCCCTATGCATTGTTTTATTTTAGTAGAGTGGTTCCATTGCCTGTTTGTGTTAGTACGAAAATATGTTTGGCTGTTTACCCTTTCAATTGGCTGTTGGTTTTAGTTTGGTTGGTTGGTTTCTTTGTTTAGTTCGTATTGAGATCCAGCCCATATTCTAGACTTATATCTAATGTGCGCGACATTATTGCTTGTAAACCATCGAGGATATCTGCAAAACCTACTGCGTCATTCTTCTTCTTCTTAGCCTTCTATCGTCCATGTTTGGGCATAGGCCTCTCCCAACTCCTTCCATCGGTTTCTATCCTGAGTAATATATTTCCAATTTGTTCCGGCTATTATTTTGATGTCATCAACCCATCTCATCTGTGGTCTTCCTCTTGGTCGTTTACTTTCGTAAGGTCTCCAATGTTGTATTGTAGTATTCCAACGTTGGTCTTTTTGTCTAGCAGTGTGGCCCGCGAAGCTCCATTTAAGTTTGGCAATTTTTGTTGTTATGTCCTTAACCTTTGTTTTTAATCTTTCCCAGTCGTTCCTCTTTTTATCTGACAATCGTATACCGAACATTGCTCTTTCCATTGTTCTTTTGTGGCTAGTTTATTCATGTTTGCCTTTTTTAGGGTTTAGGTTTGACATCGATATGTCATGACAAGAAGGATGCATTGGTTAAACACTTTGCTCCTCAAGTATTAGGGTATTTTGCGGTTCTTAAATATTCATCTAAGTTTTTCAATTCCTGCACATGCTAGTCTTGATCTTCTAGTAATTTCCGCACTTTGGTTCTTTTTGTCAAGTTTCAGGATTTGGCCTAAGTAGATATATTCCTGGACTTGTTCTATCTCACAGCCATTTAGAGTTGTATGTCTGGGGTCATATGTGTTTGCCAATATTTTTGTTTTTTTCATATTCATTTTTAGGCCGACGTATTGGGAGCTGCCTGCTAGTTCCCCCATCATAATTTGCAGTTCCTCGAATGTGCTTGCTATAATCACTACGTCGTCAGCGAATCTGAGGTGGTTTAACTTGTTGCGTTAACGTTAATGCCATAGGTTGACCAGCTTGTAGTTTTGAAGACGTCTTCTAGGGCTAGGTTGAAAAGCTTTGGTAATATTACGTCTCCTTGTCTCATTCCTTTCTTAGAGGGGATGAGATTTGTATTTTCGTTATACTATCATATTTGCATTTTCATATATATTATGTATTAGTTGCCTATACTACAATTATTAATAGTTTGTTCTATGGCTTACATCTCGATACTATGAAACGGTTTTTCATAGTCGACGAAGGCAAGAAATACGGGTAGTTGGTATTCATTTACCTTCAATGTTCTCATTATCAGCAGATGGTCTGATGTACTGTACCCTTTGCGGAAGCCAGCCTGTTCAACCGGTTGGTAATTGTCCATTTTCTAGGTCAGCCGGTTGTTAATAATTCTCATAAATAGTTTGTATACTTGCCTGAACAACGATATAGGTCTATAATTCTGTAGATCATATTTGTCTCTTTTTTTGTGTAAGAGTATTACTAGACTCTCGTTCCAGTCTTTTGGGGATCTTGCTATTATGGAGACATCTAGCGTCATTAGTATATCTAATGTTCTTTAGACTTCTTCGTTTACTAAGACGCCTTCCTGTAATTGTTTCAGTGCTTGCCCGAAGATACGCTATGAGTACATGTTAAATAGCACTAGAGACAGAACTTTGCAACCTCGTCTCACTCCTCTATCTATGGAGATTGTCTCTGTCAACTGGTCATCCACTTTAATGTTGGCAGTTTGGTTGTAATATAAATTATATATAATTCGCAAACCTCTATCATCCAAGCCTGCTTCTTTCAAGATGAATATGAGCTTGTAATGTTTTACTCTAATAGTTGACACCCCTGCACCGCTGAATAAGCACTTGTATAGCGAATAAAGCTTTTCAGGTGGTTAAGATACCGCGGAATCCAAATTGTGTCCATGATACTTGTTATTTACATTTTTTATATATTCTGTTATGGATCACTTTAAAAACGTTTTAGATAAGTCGCTCATTAGGCCAATTATTCTGTACTCTTCGCATGTTTTTGCATTTAAGTTTTTTGCTGTAGTTACTAAGGTTGACTTTAACTAGCTTTTCCAGTGATATATAATTTGTTAAATATAGTTATTATTCATTTTATTCTTTGTTTATCCATAAGTTTCAGAAATCCTATATAAAATTTGTCTAATAGCTGCCTTGACTTCTTTAGTCGTGATCGGGGTTCTGTTTGGCATTATATGTTTTCAATGGTAATCTGCTTTCATTTGCAAATGATACTTTCACATATTTCTTTTAAGTGTCTAGTCTATGTTCAACACTTAATTGTGGATTACCTTGCTTGTCTGCCAAACATTCAACTCTTTTAGGCTTGTATAAGCTTGCAGCTTTTTTCACTTTATTGTGCATATTAAATGAATCGTGTTTCTGTTGTAATAGCTGTATTTCCGCACATTGTTCTTTCAGCTGTGCGTCAGGCATTCTGATTGATTTTTTGATTTTTTGTCTATTCTTTTGTATAATATCTTGTCTTGATCTTTGACCTTTCGTTTCTTTTTCATCATATCTAGAATCTCATTGTCATTCACGATTTTTGCTTAATTTTTGGTGGTTTGAGGAATTTTTCTTTTATTACTTGTTAAACTCTATGCAATTTTTTAAGATCCCGGTTTATTAAGTCCTAGTATGTGATAAATCTGAGCCTGGTTGTTATTCTGAGACTGTGATCACAAGGTCTTTAATTCTCTCTATAGGATATCAATATAAAACTGGCCAATTTTCAAGTTAAACCGTAGTCGATAAGAAAATTCAGATACAAGAATTTCCCAAGACATTCTAAAAAAAAAACCAAGAAAGTGTATGAAAAATGTCAAAATCATAAATGTACTATTCATGAGAACACAGCTCGCTTTAGATGTTTTTGTAACTGTTCTAAATTAAATAAATGTTAATGTTTGTTTAGGAAAATGAAAAAAAATTATACTAGGTTACGTGGAGACCCACATTACCATTGACGTAACTCTAATTCCTTGTCCCACTCACGGTTAATTAAATTATTATTTAAGATAAGTTTATTTTATAATTTGTATAATTTAAACTTTATTAATAATAATCTGTTATAAAGTACACTTTTTCTAGTATGCTGAATATTATTCTTCCTAAATATTCTGAAACACCATAATTAATTTTTTACCCTTACATTCTAATCAAACAAAAGCTCTTTTCGGCAAATAAATAACATTTTCATGGTTAATGGACATATTTAGCAACTGAAAGAAACCGAAAGTGTCTGTTAAAGCTTAAATACACGTAAATGTTTCAAATTTCTGCTGTGAACGCACTGAGATATTTGTAGCGATTATCTCGAAGTAAGCAATGCGAATAATTTAGGCGGTCAGAAAGGCAACACTAATTAATAAAGTTTAGAACGAAATCAATGTGTTTATCTCAATAGCAGTGAAGGCTTTGACTCCGTTTCTAATTTTAAACCAGAGGTAGTTAGGTTTGCCATCAGACGGAGGTAACACAAGCCATGATGTATGCTCGATTATTCGGAAAATATATTTACTCATATACAATTCTACACAAAAACGTTGTTACACTAAATTTTGTATTTAATAAATAAAAAATTATACCTTACAAATTAATATTAACCTGTTCAGACTATTTTCTTTGTTTATGATAAAGAGGTGGTAAATCTTTTAAAGACAGTACCAGGCCGTTTCCAGTTAAGGATGACCTACTGTGTATTAAAACCAAGGCGGAAGGGTCTCTCTGCACGCAGTCCTTCCAGAGGAGTTATGCTCATAGATACACCCATAGTTCCCTACCTGCTAACTACAGGGTACTCTTTCATCCGGATTACGTACGCAGTAGGTCCTCCTTAGACTGGCGCATCACATGAATAGCTTGTCTTATCTCTTTCTCTCTTTCATCTTTGCTGCAGATTCCTCTCTAATATTTCTTTTCCTCTGAAAATTCAGTCATTGCCTTGTGTTTCTGTCACCGCACTGCGATATTTAAAATTAATATCCCGTTTATGCCGCCCGCGCCCTATGTTTATTTCATCCATAACCGAATATATCACAAACTGGACATAGACGTTAATGATACAAAATTTGGTTTTCGCAAAGGCCTAGTAACGCGTGAAGCTCTCTTTACACTTAATATACTGATACAAAGATGCCTGGATGTCAATGAAGATATATACGCATGTTTGGTTGACTATAATAAAGCACTTGATAAAGTATAAGGGCGAGCGCCCACCAAAGTGGTGTGGCAGTGGCAAGTGGCAAGTAGCACGCGTCTAGCATAATGTAACCAATGAAAACGAATGATTCAGTTTACACCAAAATGACAGTAACGTCATTCATTCTAATCATTCGTTAGGATTGGTTACATTATGCTAGACGCGTGCTACTTGCTACTTGCCACTGCCACGCCACTTTGGTGGGCGCTCTCCCTTACATAAACAATTAATGAATGTCCTGAAATTAAAGAAGATTTAACTCAGGATGGACTTAGACTCTAGAGTGGACTACTTTCACTAACATTCTCCTTTTGGCTGTCATTGTTAGCACTGAAGTCTTCTTTTCTGTCTTACCAACGATGTATTTTACGATGTACTTTACGTGTATTTTAATCACAAGTTTGGCTCGTATCTTAGACTGCAAAAAGTACTTTACTTTTTTGACAGATAATATCCTTTCTTCCAGGATAAAAACTTTAAAGTCTAGGCGTCGGACACTTGCGGATCATAGATTTAGTTTTTTTTGCGTTAGCATATGGTTCCTGTTTCCCATTTACGTCTTCACTTGTCTGAGGGCTCTGTACCCTCTAAACATGATTGACTAGTTTTCGTAGTGATACACTAGCATCACCAAGTCATCCGCATATAATATTGCCTGTCAAGTCGGCCTCCAAAATCTTGTTTTACAGAACATTCAAAAGCATTGGCCCCAGCACCGAGCCCTGTATCACTCCCACCATGTCCTTACAGAGTTATTCCCCGCTATGTTAATCTATCTTTACTATTGTTGATCTACGGTAAAGATACATCTATCTTAAACGTAGTTTCTGACCAAATCCTGCAGATAGGAACATCCTACATTTTTTATATCCTATCAGACCCATGCGATTTTCCTACTTTGAGCAATTTGCCAGCTTCCGTTACTTCTTCCCTTTTAAATTTAGTCACAGGTGTCTTCACCTAAAGTGGCCTAAAGCTTAGTTCTTCCCTTAGTTAGATATCCCATTTAAGATAGTTTTTTCCAACGTTTGGCAACTTTTTTGCCACTTATTTCTTTTACCAGCTCTTTCTTCATGGCTTCCATCACTCGGTAGCTACCTCTATTTCGCGTGACTTTTCTTCTTAGCTCGATTTAGTCATTTCATATTTCTTTAGTCTTATCCGTCTACCGATGGAGATGACTTTTTGCTCTCCTATCCTGCGGACTTTACCTTTCTGCCATATCTTTTATGTTCTCGTATCCCTATTCGAAGTATTGGGATCACTTTCAATTTCCCTTTTAAGCCTTCTCTTGTTAATATATTTTAACCTGCCTTCTTCCCTTGACCTGGCGGCTCCTATAATATACATTAAATTGTACAACACTGGAGCTATACTTTATGTAATGAAAAGAAACTTATTGCACATGTTGAAATTGAAAGAAAAATATTGATATTATTCGAATAGCATCTTCTGCTCCTAGTGCCTATCCGTTTCGGATGTTGGCGACCATGATGGCAATCTGTATTTTGCAAACTGATGCTCTCAAAAGATTTGTGGTTGTTGTGTTGAACTACGTAGGTAGATTTTTTTTTTTTAAGAAATAAACAAATTGGTTTGGGGAAAAATTAAATATTTAATATAAAAATACAAAATAACAAAAAACAAACGTACTCATCCGTTTACAAACTGTTGTAGTTAGAGATACTACAAAACTTACAATTGTTAATGGCCAACAATTTGTAGCAGAAATTATTACAAATTTAAAAATATCTTTTTAAGTGAAACTATGTCCAAAGAATGAAGCTAGCTGTTAAATGTCAATATTAAATTTTAAAACTAAGAACAATTAATATGACAGCTGGGCCACAGTCTAACATCTACAATTTTAATTATTACAATTTCTTAAACTATTATGAAAAAAAAGTTACCTGGTTTCCACTAAATTTTATTTCTTTCTTTAAAATTTTTGAAGGTGGAACTGGAGTTAGATTATTTAACACACGAACAAATTCATCTCCAAACTGCAAAAACTGAGGCTAGAAGTTGTTGACTTAAATGCAAATTTTAGACTCGGTTTCTTAAAAAACTAGACACATGTGGTTATTCTTCAAGTTTGTTACAAACCCCGTTTTACAAATATCTTAGATGAGAGACGGCATAGAAATAAAAACAGTGATTACTCTTTCAGAACTGACACATTACATTGAGTATAAATCACTTTTTCTAACAAATTTGCCGGTTTACTCAAACTACACACGCTGCCGTCTGCTCCCTACAGCCTCAATTCCAAAACCTCACTTTACTTCGACCTGATGCCTCGTATTGGAATCCAGTGTTGCGTTTCATTTCTCATCCGTTCTTTGCAACGGGCCAATCAAAATCGTTTTTAAAGACGCAAAATTCGAAGAATTTTTCAAACTCAATATGAATTATTTTCGCAGTGGTAACTGAAATTTGGAATGTAAATAGACACACTAAATTGATCATGGCCCAGGGGCGTACTAGATAAATTTTATACTTTATTTTCCATGGTTTTTTTAGGGAATTTTATATATGCTACATTAGTAACTTGGTCAATATACGAGATCTTCAGGATTCGACCATAAAGGCACATTTCAAAAGCCTCAACTTTATTGCGGGAAGAGTCTGTGAGAGTCCACGAATCAAGTCTGTACAACAGTATAGGAAAGATATAATATCATAGTAACTGTACAAAAAGGGTGTACATATGTTGGAAATCATGAGTATAATTTCAATGTATGTGGACTGTATTTTATAGGGCTAGTTCAAATAAATTAGGATATCTAGTAAAAGTTATACAGACAATAGCAAATTAAGTTTATACAAAGTCTTACCAATATTGCTGCTCCACACTCTCGCGGTTTTTCCGGCTTTCACTCGTGGTTATTCTTCATCTGCGAAAACTGTCCGAGCACTGGTTTCTGAACACATGTTTCGCAATAAAATCACGATATAGATCACAGTTTGCGTTTGTACATGATTTAAAATAGTATATGCGGTATTTTTCGCGTAGCTAAAGCGGGAGAGAGATTATTAGCGATATAAAACAGCCAAGAGAGATGCTGATCTTCTTGATAAGCGGAAAAAGAGAGAGAGAGAGAGAGAGAGAGAGAGAGAGAGAGAGAGAGAGAGAGAGAGAGAGAGAGAGAGAGAGAGAGAGAGAGATTGGACTGTCCTCAACGACAAATACCTGTACTAAGCGATAGGTAACAGTGGTCCTAGCGGTAGTCAAATCAAGAGAGACTCTTTCTTCCTTGCTATCTTAAAACTGTCTGTATTTGTAATGGAGTGGGGTTAAAATTTGAGTAGGAAGGGTTATTTGGGGATGGACTGAGATAATAATTGTAAAATTATGATAGAAGGATAGTTAATAATATAGCGCAAAATTGACCTGATTTTTCGCATGTGAAAAAATTTAACAGTAACCTGACCACTAGTAACAATAGAATAATAAGCATAAATTATGTATGTGTAGTCTAGCACCATACTTATTACAGTATATTGTGGTTTATTTCAATAAACAACGTTTAAGGAAAACATGTAATATGTTTAAATAACGAAAAATTAAATTTAACCACTCTTTGCGTATTTAAATATTATGCACTTCAAATTCATTTAATCTTTAATCACCGAACTTGATACTAAAAACATCTTAAAATGTTTAAAAAGTGTTATTTGCTAATTTTTTTCTTTTATTTATCTCCAAACTTTAAACAACATCCTCCAAATAATATTAAAAGTTGGTTTACTTAATATAACTAATTATTTTGTCATTCTTTTTTTTTAACTTTTTATTTTCGGTATTTTCTATGCATCTTACTCTGTCTTAGCTTAATTACATCTATCGTCGCTATAAAACACCAATTCCAATACTCCAACTACGTTCTTACCATTCTCTGCACAAGTACTTGCGTTAGAGTTAAAAATATCGGAAGCGAGCATAACCTCTTCACATGTTTACCTCGAAATTGATTAGGGATTTGGAAAATCCGGCGAGTGCGTTAGTTTAATTGAAGCAGATTACGTTACTACATTACGAGGTCAAATAATGGCCACCATTACGGGTTATCTTTATTATTTCAAGGGTGAAGCTCCCCTCTTTATAACTAAAATACGGATTTTAGCTCCGGTGACACTTTCCTCCATTTGTTGAGTAAAATTATGATAAATTCAAAAAGAGTGGATTACAAAGGTCGGGACCTAATAGTATATTCAGGATAAAAATTAAATTAGGGTAGGTGGTGAAATATTGCGAGGAGGTATAGAAGATAGCCCAGCAGACGAGAAAATACGGGGCAATATTTACATGATTGCATAAGTAAATTTGGCGCGAGAGTTTATGACTAACTTTAATATTAGTTTATTTAATACTGGTTAAAATTTTGCTTATATTTTATTATCTTTAAACGAAATTGTGAAGAAAACTAACATAAAAATTTAACAATAAAAAATTATAAGAGGTTAGCAAATTTTAGAATGAACCCATAAAAAATCTAAAATTACAGTTTCAAAATTAACATACATATAGGGGTAGAAGGGATAATATAGCAGGGCTAAGTAGAAAAATTCAAAAAATTTACATGTTCCACAATAATTAGTGAAGAAATTTGTAAACTTTGTACAAATATGTTTAGTTTAAGATGTTAAAAGAATTAAAAATAAAATAATATATATATATATATATATATATATATATATATATATATATATATATATATATTACTAAAATAAAATAATATATATATATATATATATATATATTACTAAAATATTGTATAAATACGCAACCCGTGCTTTTTGCGGTTGCTCCACCCGGTGGGGTAATATTTTTTAGCTAGTGAGGCAATATCGTACATGTTATTAGAAATTTTAATGGAATTCAAAATAAAAGAAAGTAACCAAAACATACGCGTTGAAGCATCTCCTATAAGAATCACGAAAAAGGAAGTAAGGGATATCTGTATTTCACTCAAAAACAAAAAAGCGCCCGGACCTGGCAATATACCCTCAGAACTGATAAAATATGGAACTGAAAAACTATATGAGCATTTGACAATACTCTTTCAAAACTGCATAAACAAAGTAGAGGTTCCAGCCGAATTTAAAACCTCAACCATTTCAACTTTACATAAAAATGGAAACAAACAAAATTGCGACAATTACCGTGGAATAGCAGTTACTAGTACCATTAGTAAAATCTATGGGAAAATGATCAAAAATAGAATAGAAAGAGAATACACTGATATGGAGGCAGAAAAACAGGCGGGTTTTAGAGCTGGTAGATCGACCATAGACCACCTTTTTTGTATCACCCAACTTATAGAAAAAAAGGTTGCTGTAGATCAAGAAGTCCACTTTTTGTTCGTTGATCTAAAAAAGGCCTACGATAGCATCCCTCAAAATAAGTTATGGAACACTCTCAGACAAACGAACATCAACTCAAATCTCATAACAGCAGTGGAAAAACTATATGAGAACGCCAACGCCAAAGTTAAAATAGGAACGAATGTTTCCAAAGGTTTTGTAGTAGACAAAGGACTGAAGCAGGAATGCTGCTTAGCGCCGACACTTTTCAAAATATATCTGGAACAAGCATTAAAACTCTGGAAGCGGAAATGCAGCGGCATGGGTATACAATTAAACAATAACAACCTGTACACTCTATGTTTTTCTGATGATCAAATTGTGATTGCTAACGAATATGACGACCTAGAATACATGACTCGAAAATTAATCGAAGAATACAAAAAATGGGGATTAGAAGTCAACATAGATAAAACAATGTACATGAACATCGGTGGTAAAAAACAAAATCTAGTTTTAAACGACGGACAACACATTAAGTACAACAATAAATATTCCTATTTAGGAGTAGAAATCACAGATGACGGCAAATCAGATCAGGCTATAAAAAAACGAAACACTCAGGGTAGAAGGGCCATATCTCAAATAAATAGTATTATCTGGGATCAACATATATCCAAAAAAAAATAAACATCGAATATACAACACTATTATAAAGAGCATAGTAATGTATGGAAGTGACGTGTGGCAGTTAAAGGCAACTACTGAAAGAACACTACAAGCCACGGAGATGGACTACTGGAGACGGGCCGCAGCGAAATCAAAACTCGAAAGAATTAATAACGAACGTATACGATAGGTTATGGGAGTCACACATACGATTTTCGAAGATATAAGAGTACAACAACTAAAGTGGTATGGACATGTGCAGAGAATGCCAGAACATCGTCTGCCCAAACAGATTATAGATTGGTCACCACATGGAAAGAGAAAAAGAGGCCGACCCAGAAAGAGCTGGAGAGAAGGAATAGACAGAGAGATCCGAGAGAGAGGTTTAGACGAAGATCTTTGGGAAGATAGAGATGCATGGAGATTGGGCATCGGAAGACGTCGGAGGACGTTTTAAACCGATATATATATATATATATATATATATATATATTAGAAATTTTATATAAACTTGGAAACAGTCTCTTACGTTAATAATATATGTAAATAGGTTTTTCAAATATTGTATTAAAATAAACGTAGTTTTGAAACTTCTGCTTACTTAATATTTTCTTTGTACCCATAATACTGAAAACTTTTAGCTGACTCCTAACCACTACAAGTTGCATATGCGCGTACTCCACATCCAATACAGCGATACCGAAGTTTCTTGTTTTTCCAAATTCACCACAAATATCTAAATCTCTACTATGTGACAAATGCATTCGTACGGATGATGCAGACTCAGCTTCATCTTCAATACATCTTTTCTTTTTTGTTGTTTGATTATTCTTGGCAACATTAACTTTCCTTCTCAATTTTTTAACTTTTATATCATTATTCTACTCTTTTCCGGCTAGCTTCTCAGTTTTTGCACCACCTTACCTTTTTTGCCAAGAAAAATATCCCTCACTGGTTTAGCAGTCCAAATTTGTAATTTTTTTTTTGTTTTTGTGGTACAATTTTTAAATAATTTATTTGGAACTGAAGCTACATGTAATACTTTAACTACACCTGAATATAAAGGTAAGTTATCAAGTTGGGCTGTGGATGTTGATGGTGTCTGCTAAGTGGATACTCTTGATGCCGATGATGTCTGTTCCCCAGTAGCCCTTGATGTTGATGGTGCCGATTTAGAAATGTTTTCATTTTCTCCTTGATCAGCATCTAAAATAAATTGTCTAAGCTGTTTAGCTGGTGCAAAGTCTTGTGGTGAAAACTTAGTGGAGTTAAAATAATATATTCCGGTTGTCCTAAAACCCGATATTTCCTTCTCAATAGTAGCAATCTTTACATGTTATGTGCGTTCGAAATTATATGAGAATTATAAATGACAAGAAGATTTTTTTAAGAGGCCCAAAAATTGTTAAATACAGAAGATGTAGGTGATAGGTGTATGAAGTGGTATTGTGAAAAGCACAATGTATTTTTTTAAGAAATTTTAAATTTCCAGTGATATATGGCTTGAATGATTGTCCAATACCAGCAAAACTGGATCGGCTTCAGTAAATTTTGCTTAGTTCTATAAATGCTTAAATAATTTCAAGAACAACAATTCGTTTGATCATCCTTTGTCTGAACAAGCATATATAAATCCTATTAAACCATCTCTTTCTAAATTTGGAAACTGTTTTTTTTTTCGATAATTGATCATTGGGGGAATGTAAGAACCAGAAGCCTAACAGCACATAAGACGGTAATATTGTCGGTCTACGTTTGGCGAAAGTGGCAACACCCACTTGTTGTCCTCTTTTGGCATAAGCTCTTCCTGAGTATCTCTGAACGGTCGTTATACTCCATACTGCTATATGGTGTAGAAACCTGGACCATAAAGGCCGATGTGATGATTTGGTTATGTATACAATGTTTATTTTCTTACCAAAACTCAGGAACAATATTACAAAAAAGTTGTCAGTAGAACAAGTGAGGGACAATTTTGCGCATTTCAACGGGATCTTACCCCCTACCCACCTTGATTTTGTATTTAAACCGTCTCATCAATAATTAAAAATCCAATTAAAACTAGATATAACGAATCTTACTTTGTTTTAAAATTACCACTTACCTTTTTTATTTTAGAGGAGCACAAAATTATAAAAAATTATCTACTTTAATCTTTCTTTTACCACATACGACTAAATCTATTCAGAGAACAGTCAACCATTTCTATATAGTTGCCAGCTCTTCCTTACACCATAACCCTTGATAACATTTCTTATCTTCTTCTTCTTCTTCAAGTGCCCTGTCCGTTGCGAACGTTGGCTATTAACATGGCAATTTTGATCTTGTTTGCGGCGCTTCTGAATAGTTCGACCGATGTGAGCCCGAACCACTTCCGCAGATTTTGGAGCCACGAGTGTCTTCTCCTGCCTGGCCCTCGCTTACTGTCTATTTTTCCCTGGACAATCAATTGTAGCAGACGGTACTTATCGTGTCTCAATATGTGGCCTAGATATTCAAGCTTTCTTTGTTTAATTGTATTCACGATTTCTTTCTCCTTTCCGATTCTTTGGAGTACCTCTATGTTGGTGACATGTTCGGTCCAGGATATACGAAGAATGCGTCGGTACACCTACATTTCGAATGCTTCTAGTTTTCTCGTTAGCGTCTCCGTCAGCGTCCAGGCCTCCACGCCATACAGCAAGATCGGAAAGATGTAGCATTTAACTATACGTAGTTTTAGGGGAAGAGACAAATCCTTGCTTATGAGGAGCTTTTTCATATTGCTAAATGCTGCTCTAGCTCGTTCTATTCTCGCCTTAATTTCTATGGTCTGTTCCCATTTTGCATTTACGTTGCTCATCTAAAAATGATAGTGTACAATCCCAAAAAATTAGACGGCGGGAAGGAAAAAAAAGAGTTCATGATGAAATCGATTGCCCACACATCATCAAAGAATATAATTGGCATATAGGAGGTGTTGATTTGATAAATGGACAATTAGATCGGTATTGCATTTATATGAAAACCATAAAATGGAATAATCGTATTTTTTGTGATCAACGCTTACCTACTGTATCACAGGATTTATCCCCAAAAAGAAAAAATTGAGTTGCTAGTGTTTAGAACACAAGAGGCTGAATCACTCTGCTTGTGTTACATGACTCAGTCAAACAACCTGTTGGCCAACCTTCCAGTCATCATCATCATCATCACTGGCTCGACATCCCTTTTTGGGTCTTGGCCTGTTCAAGGATTCTTCTCCATTCTGACCTGTTTCGTGCTTTTTTTCCAGTTTTTAATTTTTAATGTTGTTATATCATTTTCTATTTGTTCTACGTATCTCAGCTTCGGTCTTCGTCTTGTTCTTTTGCCTACTGGCACTTGTTTGAATATTTTGTTTGGTATTTCGCCTTTTTCCATTCTTTCCACATGTCCAATCCAACGTAGCCTTCCTATTTTAATGAATGTTATGATATCCGGATCCTGGTATATGTTGTATAGTTCAAAGTTATACCTTCTCTGCCAAATCCCGTTTTCTTTTGTGCCCTTATATATGTGTCGCAAGATTTTTCTTTCAAAGGTGGCTAATAACGTTTCCTCCCTCTTAGAGAGTATCCAGGTTTCTGAACCGTATGTGAGTACCGGTCTTATTAAGGTTTTGTATATTTAGCATTTTGTTTTTCTGGAGACGTTATCTGATCTTAGTTGCCTAATTAAGCCATGGTAACATTTATTGGCAATAAATATTCTCCTCTTCACTTCCTCTGCAACGTTGTTATCAGACGTAACTAATGATCCTAAGTATGTAAAGTTTTTTACTGCCTCAATGTTGTATTCTTCTATTGTTAAATTTGGCAGCTGCCTTATTTGTGCGTTTTTATTTGCAGGCATATATTTTGTTTTTGTCTGATTGATTTTAAGACCACTATTTTTTGCAGCTCCTTCTATTTGAGTGAATGCCTCTATCATTTCTCTTCTTGATCTTGCAATTATGTCAACATCATCTGCAAATGCTAGTACTTGCACGCTTTTATTAATTATTGTTCCTTGGGTATTAACTGTTGTGTCTCTTATTATTTTTTCAAGTATGATGTTGAATAATCTGCATGATAGAGCGTCTCCCTGGCGTAGTCCCTTCTTCACATCTATTGTTTCCGTTAATTCGTTTTGTACAAATTATAACAGTAATTTGTACCTAAAACCACTGCAAGAGCACGAAAAAGAGCCAATCTGCCTACGGAGGAGATCCGTTACAATAAAATCGGCCACTGGTGTGTATTTCGTGATCGTACTGGTAAAAAATAGTGCAAATTTCCAAAATGCACATCCAAAACCCAAGCACATTGTATAAAATTAAATTTATCTTTACGTAATTCAACCAAAAAAACATGTTTCATATTTGAAACATAATTTCAATATATTTTTATTTGCTTGGTTTGATAATTAAAAAAATAAATAAATGCTGTTACCTTAATGCATGGTTACTGCAAAATTTTTCTGTTTTTTTACTGTTTTTTTTTCCTTTTAGAGGTTCGACTGGCAGTAATATCAATTTTTGCCTCAGTACATTTTTGTTCTTAAGTGCAAAGTCTAACTTTTCGGAATTTTTCAGCTCGAACAAAAATTCGTGCATTAGAGGGTTAATTTCTATTTGTTTATTATCTCAGCCTGGGTTAAAAAAATTGAACGTTTTAAAAGAATTATTTATAGGTCCAATACGCATCAGAATGAAATCTAATATATATATATTTTTTTAATTTTGACTAATAAAACTTGTTTATAAATTACCCGTTTATCTTTCCATTTCAGCATAGAAAAATGGATAGATACTCCTTAGTTTTTAACATATTTTAAGATCCGCGTAACCTGGTATTCTCACTATCTCATAAAATCTCAAACAAGCTTGTGTGATTTTAGTATCTTGTTACCTTTCACTATGTCTCAGAAAATTATATACAAGCAGCTAATAAATTAAAGTCATATTTTATTTTTATACAGTTTTATTTTTCTCTTGTTTGTATTTCACATAAACAAAGGATAAAACTTTTGGTACGAAATAACCGGTGGCGTGTTTTTAACGCACATCTTTTTCCCTATTTATGATCCATTGTTACCTCGACGAACTACTGCGATTCTCTCGTTGTTTTATGCGACCAAGTTCTGTTAAGCATAACGCCAACGTCGCCTAAGTTTAAGCTTTATGGTCGTTCATTAGTTTTTGTATAAGCATCGTGCGATGGAGAACATTAAAAACATCAAGTTTTAATGGTGCTCTGTGATTTAGTACTTTACTGCCATTCTTGACATAAACAGAACTGAAATAGTATGTAGTTCAGTTTATATAATATTTATATTAGAATTTCAATGCATGATGAATTTTTTATAAAAACTAAATTTTTAACCATTAGAATCAAATTTCGAAAGGACAATAATTTAAAAACCTCAAAAAAAATTAGGATTGATGAATATAACTGAAGTATAAAGCTGAGCGAAAACAAACGAGAAACTTAATCAATAAGATTACCTATAATAAAAGACTAGATTGACATTTTATGCTATGCAGACAGTGCAAGGTGACCTTCAAAATTTGATATGAATGGTACATCTGCGTAATGTTATATCTGCGTAATAAGCTATCAAAGTAATTCTACTGTTTAACACTATGTAAGAAACTTAAGTTGACGACAAATATGCAAGTTAAATTGCTAAAGGATCATGCTGCCACAGAGTTTTTCAAGCAGTTACTAGCTATTGGTAATGGCTGTAATTCTATCGACGAATCGAAACGAATAACGAGCTCCTTAAATAAAGTATTTCAGAACATAATTGATATCAGAAAAATTAAAATTGGTTAAGAAACGAGCACTTTTGCAGCAAAGAAGAACAACGTAGATGACTTTTACCTATATCTTAAAATTAAATCGTTAGTCCACTGCATAAAAATCTAAAACAACGATAACGATAAAATGGAACGCGTTTCTGAAAAAAATGGTCGGCAACATAATATACCCTATAGAATTCGAAGACAATTTATTTTAAGAACGAGGAAGTTATATACCAACCGATATATCATTCAATTTTAAACAAATTTAACAGCCGATTCGTTTTGCATTAGCCATGATACTAATCAAATCACAGACAATACCAGTCCTTGAGTTTTTGTGGATTGACTTTAAAACATAGTTATTTCTATCATTGTCGATTGAACATTGTATGTTCACGTACAGGCAGACCATCCGCTTTATTCATTATCGTGCCTGGCAACAAAATGAAAAATTATGTATATCATTAGGTCCTCCAATGAAGACAATCGACATGAGTGCAACCCAATTTGAAAATGGTTACTTTGCTGCCATGTGAATTGTTTCCTTCGTAAACTTTTATTGTACTTAACTAACTTTATATTGATATAGAAAAGTTAGTATATCTGAGTGAATACAATAACAAAATTTATTAATTCTAAAGCGATAGGAAGTTAGCTGGGTGAGCTAGTTACTATATATTTAAGCTACAGGATCAACTGTACTTTTCACTTAAAAACAAGCAAAATAAAATCATTCATTATTAGTTTATTTTAAAAGAAACACTATTAGTATTTATAGTATATAATTTATAATAATGTATTATTTAGTTCAAAATTTTAACAAACAAACAATTCATCATTAAAACTGCAGAAAACTCTACGAAGAATGGCGGTATTGGTAGTTTTTAGAAAAGTTTTTAGATAACCGTAATTTAAGTTTGTCCACGGCATCCAAGAAGCGTACTTGGTGGTAAACAGTATCAAATTTGCCGAGTGGTGTGAAGTGATAACAAAAGTTGCTAATAAGCACTTTTGCCATCGTGGCTTTGTGTTGATTAGAATAATACGCTTTAATTTACGGAATAGCGTAAGCAACTTTAGAGTTGCTAGTAGTTAAACTTACAATAGGTATTCTACAGCAATGCAATAGTGAGTGCCATGTTTCTTTTCTCTTTGGGATTATCTGCAAAAGTAAATAAAACATTAATATATAATAAAAATGTGTAGTTCGTTTATATTTTAATTATATATTGTTATGATATGTGAAATCGAAAATAATATTGGTTTGCTTTTACTATATTTCAAAGTACAAAATATAATAATTCAAAATATTTCAATTAATAAACTATAAAAGATATTTTGTAGAAACCAAAGTCCATTATCCTGGATTACCTGTAGTCAACAAAATTTTAAAGATATGCATAAATTATTTCTTTTGTAAAATATATTTGAATGACATGAGTGCAATTAGTGAAACCATGAACAATGCGAGCGGGTTTTCCAAATGGACTTGTACAGTGGATAAGACAATAGAATCAATATTTAGGAAATATATTTCTCCGTTAGTTCTTAAGAATTTGTACAAACCGATTACCATGTAAATAGTTTTTAGGAAATTTATAATTGTAGGTTAAAAATTGTTGTTTGTTATTTGAATGAAGAGATGGGGATAAGACAAGTATGACGAGCTTTGATTGGAGGAGATTGAAAAAAGTGGGATGGTTTGTAAGAATGAGAGTTAGCTAGACTTTTGAGGGAAAAAGATAATCAGTTGGTTTCCAAGGGTGCAAGGCTAACAGTCGTTGTTCTCTGGCGGTTCCCCAGAGGTAGGAAGCAGCAGAAGTGAATGTTTGTGAGTTTCGTGGAGTTAGTGTATCTGACAGAAGCTGATCCAGTAAAACATTGTAACATTTATTGACGTGCTGGGTAGCCTACATTTTTGACGAAGTAATTTCAAAACGTTATGCAGTACACAAATACTTTAGCTAGACATAGGTAATATACATTGGGTTAAGTGTGGCAACTACGCTTTCTAGAGTCTATGCCAATATCCCACGATACTAGCAGTAACCTAAAATTACTTTGACAAGAAATTTCAAAAATGTGATTAATAAATGTGATACGATATTCAAATTGTACGAGGTGTAAATCAAATACTTACTACAAGCGTGGATAATTACTTCGCTACGATATAATTTTTTCCTTATCTGTTAACATCTAATTCCGGCATCGTTTTATATATTGAAAGTTAAGATTTTGTAATGCGTTTAATAATAATTCAAATAAATCAAAGGAAAGGAAAAATTCAAATACGTGGGGTTATCACGAAGGCAACAACAGAAAAAGAAATTTAGAAAATATTAGGACAAGCAGGAACATTAATCAGACAACTTAACTCAGTATAGTGGGATAGACATCTAAATATAAAAACAAAAACACAGATTTTGTGAAGTTGTATAAGAGAATAATCAAATGGAGCCCCATACTGGACCTTTTATACTATTATCGGTTAACCCAGGATGTTTATATTCGGTACTAATTAAAGTCAAGCATTTCCTTCTAAACAAACTTTACAATACTATTTTGACTTACAAAATTTATTTAGCCATACAATTTACCTTTACAAATACAAATAATACATCTATGTATTTATCCACCATGTTATTATACGTACAAATTACTTATTTATCCTCAAGTAAGTCTCTTTCTGACTAGTCACTATTGGTATTACTAGTATGCTTTAAGTTTCTGTAAAAAGTATGGCAAAATATAGGAACATATAATGCCAATAGATCATTATACTTTTATTGTGATATAGGTATTGGACTTTGTGATACTAGCTGCAAATCTTTCGGTAATATAAAGGTGTTGACTTCGAAACCTAATAAGGTCAATATTCTGGTTTGCATAATGGAAATTACTTTTTAAAAACAGTTACCCTACAGTTTTGTTTACTTGCAGTTGAACACAATTTGACACAAGTAGTTGTTTGTTGATGTTTTTTTATATTATTCAAAGGCGAATTTTGAGATGTTTTGACATTGTACAAAGACCTAACATTTCTAAAATCTTCTAGTTTTATATTCTGTATTGTATATTTCATTGAAGTTTTTCTGACTAACAGCTGCTAGTCCCAGGGCGTTAAAATATGTTGTTAAGTTCTTTGGTCTTTCGCTCTATTAGTGCATGGACAGTGTCCGCCTCTATGTCGGTGTGGCCCTTCAGTAGAAACTTCTCAGTGATAATTTTTACTTGAGGATACTTTTATTGAGTATCCAAAAGAAACACATAATAATGTCATTTTATTCTGGTCACAACAATTGTCCGACCTTAGTATGGTTTCTTCTATCACACTGCTAGGAATGACGGTATCTGCCCATTTCAGTAATGCAGCTAGAATTTCATTTCTACCACAAGTATTCCATCATAACTTTTGTCTATCAGACTCATCTTCTTCATCAAAACTCAAGACATTTGTAATAATATACCCTTCATTTAAACAGCATTGTTTTGTGTATTATTTGATTCTGAAATAAAACTAGGCTTATAATATTGCTTGTTAAAGGTTTATTAATACTGCTAGTCTAATGTTGGTATCAGATCACTACATTAACTTTTCAAGGTTACGTTTTTAAATTATTTAAAAATAATGAGCACAAAAGATAGCTTACCTATAAATGTAGTAGAACAGTTCGCAGAACTTTTCAGAAGTTCAGGAATCTTTTTCCTACGAGAATTATGGTTCATTATTCTTATTATTAGTAACAAACCACTCTAAACACACTATAAACAACAAAAGTAGTATTAGACCACTAACAGTCTACCTGTCATAGAGAGTAACACTATGTGCGGCGGTAACTCACATGCGTAGTGTATCTGTCTAAGTAAAAATAGACTTGGTGTTCTTTTATAGGTCACTATTTCCATTAGCAAATGGGTTAGGATCTAGTCCTCTATTCCTTTATATAAAGTAATATTATTAGAATTTAAAAATGTAAAAATTAAAACAAAAATGGATATAGTGTTGTATCCCTCCGAGGTACAGATTTTATCTCATTGTGTTATATTGAATATTTCTTTTAAATGATGGTATTTAATACCTAAGCTTATTAACTATAATTGAACAAAAATTTACCACTGGAAAAATCGGAAATGCTCTATAATTATTGATATGGCTGTGTAGATAATTAAAAACTTCTCAAATGATGTGTAGCATAGGCTACATCCCTATTAAAAAACATCGATATCACGCTTACACAGATGATGATTACACGAGTAAAAAGAAAATCTAGCAGAACTCGCGTTTGAAATTAAAAATCGACGGATTTCTGCATTTTCGCAAACTCAACCATATACGACATAATTAATGTATTTCTTTTATTTGCACTATACTATCGACGCTAGAAACTAGAAACTAAAACTAGTTTCTAGACACATAAAGCTTCCAATTTATTTTGTCATATGTATCATAAACAATAATATCGAAATCCTATTAAATATATTTCAAACACGACTAACTTCAATCAAGAATTAACATTTAGACTACTGCAGTAGGTATTTTATTATAACCTTATTCAATAGATCAGTAAAATATTTGTGTCATTATTTTTATATTTGAATAATTCATAAATATATTATTATATATTATTTGAAAATTTATGTAAATCATTCATCGACATATATTTAACAAATTTCCAGCCTCAATCCAATAAAGTACGTCCATATCCACATTTCTGAATATCATTTATTCGCACTACATAAATTCCGATTGTGATTACAGAGTTGCAAAGCTTACACAAATCTACAGTGGTGTTGTCCAAATTACAGCCGCGTACTACTTGACGTGGGAAAATTTGTAACGATTTGTTAACGGACCGTCTCATCGTCAAATAGACACCGGTAAAATACAAATATACAGAAACCGAAATAAAAGTACGAGAACAACTAGGAAAGAAAATAAACGACATTAACGAGAACACGTCGGATATCATAGAGAGATGGGATAAATCGAGGGAAGCAATCCAAACAACATGCACGACTCTATTAAAGCGTGACAGACGGAAGAAAAAAGAATGGATGTCCGATGAGATAATAGATATGATGGATGAAAGACGTAAATTTAAAAATAAAAATGCAGAAAAATACCAGCAGATCCACAAAATCATGAGAACGAAAATTCTAGAAGCCAAAGAAAAATGGATTTCCAACAAATGCAGGGAAATAGAACAATACGAACGGAAATCGACAGAAACATGGAAATCATACATATAAAAATTATTTGCGTCTAACAGGACTGATGATCACCTATATGACGAAGGAGAAACAGGGTCTTTATTATTTAAATCGAAGATATAAGATGCCATTGCAGCACTAAAAAACAATAGGTCAGCAGGTCCCGACAATGTACCCTGCGAAATATTAAAGATCCTATCTTAATCAGACAAATAGTTCCTTGATAATCTAGTTTTACTTTTTACCAACATATATAATAGCGGTAAAATCCCGGAGAACTGGCTGCAGTCAACATTTATTACAATCCCGAAGAAACCAAATGCCCAGAACTGTGGTGACTACCGGCTTATAAGCTTGATCAATCATGTCACTAAGATCATTCATAGAAGAATATATGATAAATGTGAGTCAAATTATGATAGATAGCAGTTTGGTTTTCGAAAAGCACTTGGAAATAGAGAAGCAGTTTTCGCTCTCCAGGTGCTTATACAGCGGTGTAGAGACGTTGATAAAGACGTGTATTTGTGTTTTGTGGATTTTAGAAAAGCATTTGAGAATGTCAATCATGAACAATTGATAGATATTCTGCGAAAGACAGGTATTGACAACAAGGACATTCGAATTGTGGCAAACCTATACTGGGGTCAAGCAGCAAGACCAAAAATTGGAAACGAATTCACTAGAAGTGTGCAGATCAAAAGGTGTGTCTATCAAAGGTGTATCTTATCCCCACTACTATTCAATATTTATTCCGAGGAAATATTTAACAAATGTATGGAAAATGCAAATAACGGCATAAAAATAAACGGCGAGTTAACGAACAATATAAGATATGCCAATGACACGGTGATCCTTACCAGTACCCTAGACGAATTACAACAGGTAATGGTAAGAGTTTATTCAGTTGGTGAGAAATAGTTGAGCCTCAACTTCAAGAAGACAAAGTGGATGCTGATAAGCAAAAAAGCAACAACCTGCTTAACAATTACGGTTAAGTAACATACTAATTGTCCATATAGAATTTTATGTGTACCTTGGCACCAACGTAAATGCAAAATGAGAACATGCCACAGAAATTAAGACGAGAATAGAACGAGCTAGAGCAGCATTTACCAATATGAAAAAGCTCCTCATAAGCAAGGATATGTCTCTTCCCCTAAAACTACGTCTAGTTAAATGCTACATTTTTCCGATCTTAATTTATGGTGTGGAGGCCTGGACAATGACAGAGACGCTCACGAAAAAACTAAAAGCATTTGAAATGTGGGTGTACCGACGAATTCTTCGTATATCCTAGATGGAACATGCCATTAACATAGAGGTAATCCAAAGAATCAGAAACTAGAAAGAAATCGTAAGCAAAATTAAACAAAGAAAGCTTGAATATCTAGGCCACATATTGAGACACGATAAGTACCGTCCACTGCAATTGATTGTCAGACAGTAAGCGAGGACCAGGCAGGAGAAGACACTCGTGGCTCCAAAACCTGCGGAAGTGGTACGCGCTCACATCGGTCGAACTATTCAGAAGCGAAACAAGATCAGAATTGTCATGTTAATAGCCAACGTTCGCAACGGACAGTACACTTGAATAAGAAGAAGAAGATAAACAATAATACCGAAATCAAGTTAAATATATTCCAAACACGACTAACTTTAATCAAGAATTAACATTTAGACTACTGCAGTAGATATTTTATTATTACCTTATTCAATAGATCAGTAAAATATTGGTGTCATTATTTCCATATTTGAATAATTCATAAATATATTATTATATATTATTTGAAAATTTATATAAATCATTCATCGACATATATTTAACAAATTTCCAGCCTCAATCCAATAAAGTACGTCCATATAAACATTTCTGAATATCATTTATTCGCACTACATAAATTCCGAATGTGATTACAGAGTTGCAAAGCTTACACAAATCTATGTAGTATTATCCAAATTACAGCCGCGTACTACTTGATGTGGGAAAATTTGTAACGTTTTGTTAACGGACCGTCTCATCGTCAAATAGACACCGGTAAAATACATCACATGAAATACGCCGTGTGTTATATATCGTTTATCACTGTGTCACTGTGTTAACATCGTCTAATTTTCACACAATTATTTTGGATGTTTATGATGGATAAGGGTGTTTTAGCTGTGTTATTTGGCGAAAAGCAATGAGAAAAAGTGTTTTAGATAAAGAGAAAAACAATTATTGTCAGAGCCGTGTTATTTATATTGCAAAAAGCGTAAATTAGGTTGGTTTGGTATATTCAATGTTTGGTATATTCATCAACAACATCCGGAGACCTAAAATTACGGTTTCATGTAGATATTTATGAATGTATTCGGATGAATTATTTTCCTAAAATTGTTTTTTGTACGTTTCTAAATCTACATGGGCTTTTTTACAAATTATATTAGATTTATAAACTTCTCTTTAAAAGCTATGGATGCTATATCTAATTAATATGAATGCTACTATAATTTTTTTAAACTACTTTATTGAATGGGAATTGACGACAAGTTTAATATGTTTAGGTATATTGACGTTTCAATTGCCGTTGCTGAAATTTTAACTGTTTTTTAATCATGTATACATATTAGGAATTTGTCCAATTATTAATTAGGTCGTTTGCAAACGAAATCATGTTTATATCTTTCTATCACTAAGGTGTTTAAATTTTGTTTAGGAAGGATATTTGTTTTCAAGTATTCCATTAGAACTTAATCCTTTTGAAACATTACAATCAACAAATGTAAACTAAAGTAGAATTTTATATTTTACGAATGTGTGTAGTCATTGGAAATGACCAATCACTATATATATATATATATATATATATATATATATATATATATATATATATATATATATATATATATAGCCCTTGCTGTCCAATTTTGGACATAGGACACCTCTTCCTTCTTTCACGTCTCTCTATTTTATGCGGTTTGTATCCACTTCGGGCCTGCCTGTTTCTTGAAGTCATCTGACCATCTCATTTGTGGCCTTTCTCTTTTTTTTTTGTAACTGTATGGTCTCTAGTGTATAATTATTTTATTCCATCTGTCGTCTTTCTATCTTATGGTATGTCCAGCGAGCTTCCACTAAGTTTTGCTATCTGCGTTGATACATCGGTCACTTTAGTTTTGTTGCGGATCCAAGTATTTGTTTCCTTGTCTGATAGCCTGATGTTCAGCATTTGCCTTTCCATGGCTCTTTGAATCTTTGCTATTTTTCTATTTTTTCCATGTTTTCCTTTGTAAACGTCCAAATTTGAGAACGGTAGGTGAGAATAAGATGTATATATTCGTTGAAGACTCTTTTTTTAATATTGTATATTTTCTATTTTTTAGTATATAGAAAAGTTTTTCGAAGGATACCCAAGCCAACCGTACCCTTCTCTTTCTTTCCCTGGTCTGATTTTCTTTATTAATTTAACTAGTTGTCCCAAACATACATATTAGTTTAATTCTTCCCTTTTATCTGTTATTAATAAAATGTCGTCTGCATATCTCAAATGATTTAAGTGATTCAAGTATTAAGTATTTTTCCCATTGTAATTTCCTCATAACGTCTTTTGGGTGATATAGTGTCATCAATAGTTTGGGTGATATAGTGTCATCCTGTCTGACTCCTCGCCGTATCTTAATAGGCTCCGTTTGTTCAAGTATTTTAATTGATGTTATTGCTTGATTATATATATATATATATATATATATATATATATATATATATATATATATATATATATATATTGGAAATTAAGTTCGTATATCTATAGTCTATTCTCCCATTTTGTAAAGAGTTCTTTATTGCTCAATGTTCTACCTTATCTAATGCTTTTTCAAAGTCTACAAATGCCACATACCTTGAGATTTGATATTCGTTGGCTTTTTCAATTAATATTTTTATTGTAAACAGATGGTCGCTTGTACTGAATTATTTTCTAAAACCAGCTTGCTCTCTTGACTGGTAAATATCTAACTTAGTTGATAATCTGTTTGTTAGTAGTTTAGTTAACTGTTTGTACATTACATTATGTAGCGTTAGGGACCTATACTTTTTCAAATATTTTTTATCGCCTTTCTTAAATAGTAATAGTGTTATCGCCTTATTCGTTGTGGTGGGTATTTGTTTTGTGTTCAATATTTTATTCATTAGCATATGAAGGACTTCCACTGTAGTTTTCCTCCACTTTTTAGCATTTCAACTGTTATTTCATTTTTCCCAGGATATTTGTTATTCTTCATTTCTTTGAGTGCCTTTTTTATTTTATTTTTTCCGATTTTTGGTTGTAGGTCAGAGTTAACGTTCTTTATTTTCAGTTGTAGTTGATTACGGATATATTGGGTTAGTTTTTGTTCTGTTTTATAGAGATTTGTATAATATTCGTGCGTTATCTGTAAAATTTCTTTTATATTGTTGGTCTCCACTACTTCTTTGTTCTTTATGCTATTAATTTGTATATTTCCTAGTTTATGCTTTAAGCACTTCATGTTTCTATTTTTTCAATTGTTTTCTCTATTTTTTCTTCCTGTACTCTCCGTTTACACTTTTTGATATTTTTTCTAATAGTTTTGTTTATTTCTTTGTATTCCATTTTATTTCAGTCCCCTTGTTCTAGTAATGTTCTCCTTGTGTTCATAATAATCTTTGTTTCCTGGGATATAAACCTTTTGTTTTTTGTTGTCTGTGCTATTTCTTTACCCACTTTCATTAGAGTTTCAGTAAATATCATGTTTATTTCATCGATATTTTTGTGTTCTATATCTTCCTTGGTCGGCAATATTTATTTAATTCTCTCTTTGTACGTCTGTTCTTGTTTTAGTTTGTCCATGTCTAATTTCTGATTATTTTCCATTTTCTTGCTTGTTTTAAATTTACTATCAATGATCAGCTTGGCTCGGACTAGCCTATGGTTGCTACCAGTTGAGAAGCGATTTAGGGCTGTTACGTCTTTAACCATGGATTTTTGCGTTAAAAGAATTATTCTATATACCTAACAGAATTCAGGAATTCATTCTATATATTTAATAGGTCTCCACAAGATTTATCTCCTTGTGATCCTTCTGTACAGCTATCATTATCTTGGGAAGTTATATGGCAGCGATCATTATGCTATATTATCTAATAATAACTACAGGCCCTTATTTATTCCCATTGATAAATGGTCTTTGAAAAATACCAGTTGGCATATTTACTCTATATTGAACTTGATATTAGAATTAATTACTTTTAGAATTGATATTGAACTTGATATCTCCTTTTGATGAAGAGGCGGAAATTAACTTTAAAGTATTGAGTTTTGTGCAATGCATAACTTCTGCTGCACATACATCTATTGGCTTTACAGTTTTCCCAAAACATTATAATCCATTTCCCTGGTGGAATGCTGCATGTAAAAAAGCTACAAAGGATTCCAAAAGTGCCTTCTATAAGCTTAAGAGATACCCAACCTTAAACAATAAATTGAAATTTAATAGACTACGGGCTTACTGCAGATATTATGTCCTAAAGCAGAGTAAAAAAAGCCTGACAAAAATATATATCTTCCATAAACTCATTTAATCCTACTACAGATGTTTGGAATATGATGAACAAGTTGTATGAAAATAAATCTTTCAATGCTATTCATCACCTAGAACAAAATACTAAAACATACTCATCAACAGAGAAGGTATCAGCAATTCTATCAAATATCTACCAAAAACAGTCAAGTGATGAAAACTTACCAATAATTTTTTTAAATCATAAAAAGAACTTTAATGTTTTATTTATTACGACGATCACGCCAGTTTACCTTTAAATGTAAAAATTATAATGGACGAGCTCTATAACTCTCTTAACCAACCAAAGAATTCAGTTTTTCCTAAAGCTTTACCTGTTTCAGGCAAGCAGTATCTAGACGACAGACCTGTATAATTTTATTTGAAAAAAAAGTGTCTTTCCTGTTAATTGGTATTAAAGTGTCCTAAAAATCCCATACCTAAAAATGGTAAAAGTAAAGCGAGATGTGAAAACTACTCGAGAAAATGGTCAGTTATAGAGTACTGTGACACCTAGAGAAAAATAAACTTCTTAGCTCAATTCAAAGCTGCTTTAGAAAATCTAGGTCTACTACTGATAACATAGTAGACATAGAGTCTGTAGTACATCAATCATTGGGCTATTAGGAGGACTGTTTAGCTATTTTCTTCGATATAACTCACGCCTGTGACACAACTTGGAGACAAAATATTTTAAATACCTTGTCAAGCTGGTGAGTTTGAGAAAACATCTTGCATTTTATCCGAAACTTACCTCTGAAGCGACATTTCTAAGTTGGAATAGAGAGCACTTATTCTGATATTAAAATATAATTAAATGGTATTCCTCAAGGGTTCACTCTTAGTGTTACTTTATTTCTTATTGCAATCAATCATATCGCCAACTCACTTTCACCTCTAGTCAAAGCCTGTCTATTTGTAGACGACCTGGTCAAATACTCAAAAGGGAATGATTTATCATCAATATCACATTATATTCAAGGAACCATTAGCAAACTAGAAAACTGGTCTAATACTACTGGTCTTTGGTTCTCTTCCAATAAAACGCTTTTCAGAAAACTCTTTGCATTTCTTGTGTGCACTTTCTTCAACAATCAAGACAAAATGGACTAAATTTAAGAAGTATAGCCCACAAGCAATGCGGCGTGGACTTTCAAACTTTAATTAATTTGTTGCATACAACTCGGCAAAAACTTCAGTATTAAAAATTAGAGACCCAATTAGATCCAGTTCATAATTCTGCAATTAGATTAGCACTGGGGGCAAATTACACAAGTCCTATTAAGAGCATGTACTGTGAATCTGGGGAGCCTTCAATTGAGCTTAGAAGGGAATATTTAAGTCGTTCATTTGCTACAAGGGTTGCGGCAAATCCAACCATTATTGTTTTCAGAAACACTTTTGCTGACAGATTCTTCTCGACTCTTTAGTCAAGAAGATTAGATTCGCCATTCTATTATCGTATCAGCACAATTCTTAATAACCTGGACATCACTGTACCTCCTATATATACACACTTACAAATTCTGATAATCTTCCACCATGTACATCTCTCCCAAAGTACAATATCAGTCTTATATCATGTAAAAATCTAATACTTCATCATACCTCTTTGAAATCAAAGCCTTAGAGAAGTTAAATACTCATCATAAGTCCATCCACATTTAAACTGATGCGTTAAAATTAAAAAGTGGAGTGGGTGCTGCATTTATAACAACCAGCGAAGACCGATCATTTCAACTCCCTAATCAATTCACTATATTCTCTGCTGAACTATTTGCCATTCTTCAGGCAATAAAATTCGTCAATGAAAATAACATTGTTAATAGCCTAATAATTAATAATTCATTGAGTTCATTATCCCCATTAAACAAACTTTTTACTAAACACCCTATTTTAAGTTTAATTAAGTCGGAATTCATTATATGGCAAATCGATCATTGAACTGTTCAGTTGTTTTGGACCCTTCCCATTATGGAATAAAAGGAAATGAAAGGGCCAACAACGTTGCAAAACAACAATTGAGAAACCAATTTCATTGTCAACGTCTACTTGTCCCCACCTTGATGTCAAACAATATTTTAAAAAAAAGATATTAAACAAATTGCAGGAAATATGAAATGTCTTAAATTCTAACCTTAGATCCATAAAACAAACTGTCGTACCATGGAGGCTACCTATAAAAAGAAGAGATCAAGTTATCATTTCCAGATTACGATTAGGACACACCAAGATCACACACGATTTCCTACTACAGAAGCAACCGAAACCTTTGTGTTACCAGTGTGATAGAGATCAAACAGTACATCACTTATTAGCGGAGTATTCGTTGTACGGATTTGAAAGACAACATGAACAGTTACCTACAACAATAAAAGACATTCTAAGTGAACATAGTGACCACAATGTGCCATAAATTTTTTGGTTTCCTCATGAGTAATCAACAAAATCTAATTGTTTTTTTGTTTTTTTTTATACTTATGGTGTCTGTAAAATCGACCATTGCTAAAAACTCTTGTGGTTGAAGAAGTGCAAAAAATCAGTATATTCGGATGCTTTCTAGTTTATATTATACATATATTGTAGAATTATTTAACCAACTTATCATATCATTTTATTGCATAAAAATTATCAAATTTAATAAAACTTGTTAAGTAAACAACAAAAACTATATGTAGTATACGCTGTCAAAAGTTCATTCCAATTCATAGTGTAGTTATGAATTATTTATGAGTAAAGAGCTTGGATTTTGATATTCTATATAATCACTTTCTGTTGTATCATTGAGAGCTACTTTTCATTATGTTATTTATGGTGCATATTAAAGCACTTAAAATGGCATAACCTACAACAATAAACCAGTTTTATTGCTTGACAATTCGAAAATCTATTTAGTTGCTTTATTATGCGGTGACAATAAATCTTTTACTATTATGCACCTTGCAGTGACGAAATATCTAACGTTTGTTTTTAGGCTGGCTTCGTTTTAAATATAAACTACATAGATATAATATTTAAAGAATTTTATGCCAGAATTTATCACAAAGCTGTCCACATTGGATTTCAGTTATAGATAATGCTCGGATTATAGTCAAAATGCTCTTTTTTTTTATCAATTTAACTTATTGTAGGTTTGCTTTTGCCATCTATTTGTGCCATTTTTTTAAGTTATATGTATTTTTCTTTCTTACTATAATTAAATTTTGGATTAATAATAAAATATCAATGATTTGTTGATACTAGATTTCTAGGAAAATTTACCTGCTTAAGACTTGAGGCTTAATTATTTGGGAATTTATAACCTTTCTTCCTTGTTTAATAATAGTTTTTTTGCGAATACCGAAAACCAAAGAACACACATTTTAAAAATTTTAAACGTTTATTTGGAAACATGATTTCTAAGTTAAGTGCATAAATCAGACCATATTCGGAAGTTTCTCTAAAAAATGGAGCATTTTGTAAACCGTGCGGTAAATAGGTAAATTTTATTGTTTATTTCTTTTTAGAAGTATTTTTAGAAGTGTAGTTTAAACTACTGGTATAAAGTGTCAGTTGTATAAGTTTTTAAGGCATAAATCGATAGATATATAATAATATACATATTATCACTTGTCAAACAAGTGTCATTGCGCCCTAACTCTATTTTAGTTTATCTTTGATACGTCGCGTTTTTAACAGCTGGCAACCCTAATTTTCGACCATTTTCTTTAAACGACCTATTATCGTCATATTAAAAAAGAGCTTTAATTTTATTTAAAAAACATGCATATACGTCATAATCAGCGTATTTTTTTTAAACACTAAATTAACGAAATAAATTATTTGTCAAAAGCTAATTAATATTAATTGAATTAAAATATTTTCTTATACCTTTATCTTATTAAGCATACAAAAAACCAAAACTGCTTCCACTTTTATTTTGAATTAAACACTTTCAAAAAATAGGAATATTTTATTTTTTAACATAAACTTAATTCTTTTAGTAGTCGTGGTACATGTGAATTACCACCTTTTTCGTTGCTGTTAAGCGGTGGTGGTCTTATAAATGCACACCCGGCATGCCTAAATCTAGATTTTCTCGTTCTCTGTAGTCACAAACTTTATTTTATTGTTAGCACATCGTGTATTGAAGCTTATCGATAGTTTTGGATTAATAAATAACTGAAATCTGAAGTATTAACAAAATAATTGTATTCCAGACTTGTGTTAATGTTGACAGGTAAGTAATAATTAACCTGATTGATAATATTTGTGTGTAAATTAAAATTCATAAAGCTTTCTCGTGGTACAATGTCACATTTTCAAAAAAATAATTTTTATCTAGAAGATTTCAGGATTGAAAAGGATGATTATATATTTTTCCCTAATTAAGGCTACCTCTAAGATGTAGAGACAATACCATCTTATACCGAATTCATTGTCGACGATTTTGAAAACTAGGATCGCGAATCCATTGTAATTGCAACGGCGAATATCAAGAAAAATTATCAGGTGAAGTCTAAGTCTCGTTTCCTACTAGAGGTAACAACAGATATGTTTTCCTAGACCGAAAAATTATACTTCTGCTTATACATCTCCAAAATAGTCAACTAATCATAGACCTATCTCTCCTCTCTCCGAAAACCTTACATATTCTTCTGAAGTACCAGACTTATTAAAGACCTTGATAATCCATCCCCATTCAATATATTTTAAGTTATTTTATGTTAGACTATATTAATTTTGTTTGCAACTTGTACCAACTGGCATGGTGGTACAAAACATGTATCACCCTATACCCATGATACACGAGGAGTTCAACATCACGAATGCATGGTCCCAAGAATGGAACGCATGGCAAAATAACATGCCCTGTATTAACCACAAGCCACCAGGTTTTGATCTTCCACGTGAAACATGTTCCACTCTAAACAGGATCCGAACCAGACATGGCAGATGTGCATACATGCTACATAAATGGGGAAAGAATCCGTCTCCTCAATGTGACTGTGGGAAGAACCAAATGATCGACCACATTATTGAAGAGTGTCCCTTAAGATCCTACAACGGTAGCCCTGAAGACTTCCTGTTTGCAACTTCAGAGTCAATTGATTATGTTAATACACTTGATGTTTGTTTGTAATTATTTAGTTTGTCATATACCTATATTACTAGTGTTTGTAATTTTGTTCTAAATATGTTGTAATTGCCATACGATAAATAAATAACCCCATACCTAAAAAAATAAAAACTTAATTGCAAAAAAACATCGGATTATATGTCAAAAACTGTGAGTGTAAAAAACGGTAAAAATCTTTCGGTATTAAACTCTCTCGGCTTTATTGTTTTTCGTTTGACGGCACAGGACCAGATAATCTTTTCTCTACTTTCAGATAAGCTTCTTACCAAAAATTTCTTACTTTTTTCTCTTAACCAATCATAGTTTTCAAATAACCCAAAATTTAATTTCTTCTCTTTCTCTGAAATATCATAATTGTATATTTTGGGTTTTCCCTTCAGCAATCAACAAAATCGCTTTGCATTAATTAAAGTTTCTCTGTTGCTGACCATCGAAAAATAAACTGATAGCTAGTGGTTTGGACTTTTCAAACCATTCTTAAACTTAAATTTGTCCGTCGAATTCTTTTGAAACCAAATCATGTCAATCCTACTTAAACTAACTTTCCAAATAATAATCTATATTTTTATTACAATCTAATATTTGTTCTTTTTATACACAAACTGCTTCACTGGAAAGAATCTGTTAATATGAACTGATCACTTGCTTACTTATAGAAATATATTTGTCAAAATTTTCTTCTTCTCTGGATTTTTTAAATTACCTTTCTAAATAATGATTAACTCAATCTATATTTTGGTTACAATCTTATAATATTTCTTTGTATACACAAATCGCTTTCATCGGAAGGAATCTGTTAACATGCACTGACCACTTGCTTACATCTAGAAATGCAATCTTTGTCAAAATTTTCTTCTTTTCTGGATTTCAAAAACTTTATGAACATTTGTGAATCATGACAATATATATGTATATCTTCTATGGATTGGTACATGGTATCATGTTTCTGGATTATTAAAAAAGAGTAATAAGATAATAATATGGATTGACGAAAGGTCTATTTCCGTTTTAACTGCATATTTTGTTCACGGTACATAAGTCGTAGATAATGGAGCTGTGGGCGGAAATCAGCTTTCAGTTAGAAAGCCAAAATGTATACTAGATTATAATAAAAGAAAAAACCGACCAAAAATTAAAAGGGTATACATACATACCTTGCGTATAATGTAAAGGCAATCTGGGATTATGTCATGTTTTAACGACATTTATAAAATAGTCGGATTATAAACGCCTTGGTTCATTTTATATATTTCATTTTACAAATTTAAATATGCATTATTTAATAAAACTAAATTTTTGCTTTAATACTATTTTATTCTCAATAAAACCATGTTATTTCTTTTTCTTAGAGTGTCGTCTCCTAACGGAGTTTGACAATCATAATGGCTAATTTTATTTTTGAACTTCTGCTTCTCTAAACAAATCAATTCATCCGCATCGGTACCAATTCATTAACCAAGAGTTCTGCCTTCGGCCAAGAGATCTTCTATCTTGAATGTTTTCCTGTAAAATAAGTCTTAAAATTTCATATTTTGGTTCCCTCTTCACGTGGCCTAGGTATTTCAGTTTTCTTGTTTGGATACTAGTTATTAGTTATATTTCTTTACCAACGCTCTCCAGTACATGCATACGTGTTTTTTTAAGTCTTTAACTCTCTTTAACATCAACTGGTACATATTCTGATTGCCAAATTACACGTTATGACAATCTCTATTCGTCTGTTTATTTCTGCAGTATAATCATTTGTTTCATTGATCAAAGTTTCCAGGTACTGATATTTTTCTACTTATTCACGTTACAGATTATTGTCAATATGTAATTTATATTTTGTGACGTTTTTGTAATTAGCATTTGTTTCGTTTCTATACTTGTTGCAATGATCACAGCGTCATCAACATATCATAACTTTGTAATTAATTTTTCGTTAACGGTAACTCCCGCTTTGATATTATTGTGGGTGTGTTTGAAAATTTATTCAGAATATCGGAATAAAATTGGCGATAAAATGCATCCCTGCCGAACTTCTACATATCTCCATTTCTTCTGACTATTACACATCAACTTAAGCTATTGAAATTTGGTTTCAATATAATGCCAGGATTATCTTTATAATTTTATTGCCAACGTACTTACTCTATTGTTTTAGCTTATACATATGTAATTATGAAAAAAAAAATGTGAACAAGAAATAGAAAAATTTATTGCTATGTCTACGGAACATGCCTATGAGTTATGTAGATCGACAAAGACAATAACGCAATATGATACGGCTCCTATATGGAATCGCTTAGACAATATTAAAAATTTGTTGCTGCAATTAACGTGTCAAAATACTTATTTAACAGTTTTTCATCACCGGAGACGTAGAATGGCTTATCCTCTATCCATAGAGGAACAATTTTTCCGTCTTACAACTGTGGTTTATTCTTAGCATATACAGTGATGAATGCTTTACCACCCGGCTTTTTAACGTAAGAGATAGAAAACACAGTTACTTTGTGAAATAAAAAGAGATGAAACTCGTAGAGGTGGGAAATATTCGATAGAAACCTATAATTTACATTACATTTCATTACCACTATCGATAGTCTCACACCTTTAGATGTTAGCTTCGAGCTAAATCACCTCGGTCATAATTATTATGTTTGACGTCGTATGTGTGACGTATTTCTATTTTTTAATTTCGCATAAAGTAAAAACTGATTGACCACAATAAAGCAAAAATGTGAATAAAATAATTTAATTAATAGTGATTATTTAATCTAAAGTTTTAAAATATTAACCAAGAATAATTTCTACTATGATTTGAGGAGTTTCATACACTCTTGTCACGGAATAATTATCAATCCTTTGTGAATTAGTGGTAAGAATTCGACACTGCGATGCAGACGATTAGAGTTCAAAACCCACATGTGTTTTTTTTAATAATTTGAAATTATGCAGAGATCGTTTTGCTTTTGAACATTTATGTCAGTCGTTACTAGTATTAGATGTGTTTAAGAAGTTAAACATAAATATCTTATTGAAAAATGTGTCGTCGTACTTTCGAAAATAAAGTAAAAATTCTTCAAAATTAAAAGAACGTTTAAAGATTGTTTAAATAGGTAAAAATTCTACAAAAATAAAAAAATATTGTAAATAAACGTATTTACAATTGTCAATTGTTATGAAAATCATTATCTGTACAAAGGAATTGATATTAACACTGAGAATTTAGTGATGGATTAGACATAAACAGTCTTCACCGGATTATTTTGCATTCAAAACTGAAGACAGTAAAACTTTAATTGTATTTAAATTATTTTGTATTTCCGTTTTATAACATTGGAATAAGAAAAAATTGTAAATAATGAGTTTTTAGAAAACCTGTTACCTAATATGTATCATATTTTCAATTATTTTTTTATTGATAAAACAGAACTTTTATCCTTGGTGTGAATTAAACCCCAATCTCCTTGTCAATAGACCACGTCTCTAACTATTACACCAATTTCACATACATTAATTGTTTTCAGACAGAATATACCTACCTTTATTTTAGTCAAATATCTTAGTTAAGTTATTTTTATTATTAAGATTTATAATCTAAAATCGCTACTAATTATTGTTTTTTACTATAATATATCTTAATTTATTCAATTATTTATTCTAACATCAGAAATGATTAAAATAAAAGATTTTCGAGGTTATCCGTATAATTATGACTAAAGTCAAATAGCCCCGTCTAACGTCTAAAGGTGTGAGACTATCGATAGTGGCAATGTAATGTAATGTAAATTATAGGTTTCTATAGATTTTTTCCCACCTCTACGAGTTTCATCTCCTTTTATTTCACAAGGTAACTGTGTTTTCTATCTCTTACGTTAAAAAGCCGGGTGGTAAAGCACTCATCACTGTATATTAATTACAGGATTAACCTAGCACAAGAAGAAATAAATCTACAATAATATTAGTAATCACTTAGCTATCAAAATAACTGAATACTGAAACTACTCTACTCGCTACTTTTCTCTACAAGTTTAACCAACCAAAAATAATAGTTCCAAACTTTATCATTAATTAACACAACGTGTTATTATCACAATATAGTTATTTTAAATGCAGTGGCTGGCACTGTGACAAATTTATAACTTGGTTAATTTTAACTAATGTATTATACAAGTAAATTAAATAACTATATTATATTCCGAAGTGATTACTCGAATTGAGTTTTGTAAATGATAACTTTATTTAACACAGTGACTATATTTTAAGCATTTTATGAATTTTTGTGCCAGCCAAAAATATGCTTATAACTTAGGTGAAGCAAAGTTAATGAATTACAATGGAAATAAGAAAAATATATAAAGAAGTCAAAAACATACTTGATATTAATCTCTAGCAATATTTTTTTCAACTATTTATGGGATTGGTGGAAATTTTTAATTCATTATAACAATAATTTCAATAATAAAAAACAAACATAAGAACACAACACTGTGTTTTAATTTTCACAGAATATTATTGACTTGACATGTTTCGCTGTACAAAAAATTCCTCAGGAGAAAATTTTTAAACTGTTTTACTTTTATTGCTCAGCCTATACTACTTACGACTTTTTTCGATGACTCTGTACTTAATTACTCGCAGTTCGCGATTCGCAGTCACAGTAAACAGTTGGAAGAGTTGATTCGGGATGAAGAAAGTCCGTTATACAACGTGTAAACTTTTAAAATTTTAATAAAAGAAATAATTAATATTAAACATACTTGAATTAATTTTAAAAATATTACTTAAATTTTATAGTATAAAGCTTCGCACTTACCTATAGTACCGTCCACTGTATTGCATTTCTTATGCTTTGTTAGTTCTTAATTTTTAAAATTTATTTTAGCTTCCTTTTTCTTCTTCATATTTTTTTATGTAGACATGACTATCTGTTTTTTAATGTACCTCAGGTAAGTTGTAGTTCCATCGTTTTCGTTGACTTCCTACTGATCGTCTTCCTATTAGATAACCGTCTCTTGCCGTCTTTGCTACTCTATTTGTTGTTATTCGGCCTATATGATCATTCCATTCTACTGTTTTATTTCTTACGAAATTCTTAATGTTCTCCACCTTACATCTACGTCGTATATCTCTGCTCGTAAGTTTTTTCATCTCTGCTGTTTCTAACAACCTTTTTTTCCTCCCTGTGCCAGGTTGGGTTTCTGCCGCGTATGTCATTATTAGTCTAATGACTGTTTTGTATATTTTGTCTTTTATTCCTGTCTCTGGATATTGTTTTATTCAGACAACATGCGGGTCTGTTTGCTTTATTCACTTGATCTTTCACTTCAGTTTCGAGCTTTCCGTAGCTTATCTAGGATCCTTATCCTAGATAAGGTGATAACTAGATATTTAAACTCCATCACTTGTTTTATTATCTGACTTTCCAGCTCCAATTTACATCTTAGTAAATTTGCTGTTATAGCCATGCATTTTGCCTTTTTGGAGAAATAAACCTGTTTAATTAAATGGGTGCAGTATACATAGTAAATCATTTTCAAATTGAGGGAATAGTAATGTGTCGTCTGCATAGCAGATTACTTTAAGTTGTTTTTCTCCCATTTGGTATCCTTTTTTAATATTTTATCCATAATCAAGTTGAACAATCAAATACTCAGGTAATCTCTTTGTATTGTCTTATTACCAGCTTCAAAAGGGTCGATTAGTTCTTCTTCTAGTTTTACTTTCAATTTGTTGTTTTGGTAGACATTTTTGATATTTTGATTAATTCTAGCGGTATCTCGCTTGCGTACAATAAGTGGATAAAGTATTTTAATTTGACCCATTCAAATGCCTTCTTATGATCCACAAAACATAGATATGTCGGGTTGTATACTAATGACGTCTCTTGCACTTGTCTTATTATAAATATAGCGTCGGTGGAACATCTTTCTGAAATTAAACCTTGTTGTTCTTCTGCTAGTGCTTTAATCTCATTCAGTTCAATCCGATCATTCGGTTCAGTCCAATTTGTCTCAATTTTTAAAGAGAAGAATTAGGATGCTTGATCTCCGTTCTTGAGGAATTCTGTTGGGTTCTATTATTTTTTGGATTAGTTTTAATTAATTTTTTGGTCAGATCTGGTCCTCCGTACTTTAGGAAGTTCGTTTGGTATTTTATAGTCTTCTGGCGATTTTCTATTTTTCCATTTCCTTAATGATTTTTCACCTCTTTCTGCACAATATTTATTTCTGTGTTTGTAGTCACCTCTGGTCTTGATGGTTCATTATCATCACTTTTATCAAATAGTAGTCACCTTTATCAAGTAGTCTACCCATGTTTCCTTCTGAATGCGTTTCATTTTTATTAGTTCGTTCATCTCATTTTCTTGTCCTATGATTGTTCTCCATATATTTTTTTTGGTGTTCCGTAAAAATTGTGTTCCGTTTGTTTTGAGAAGCTCTGCCAGTGTTCCCTTTTTATTTGACTAAGTCATTCGTTTCATTTTTGATTCATTTATAGTGGTTATATGCCTGTTGTGTTTATTGTGTTTTGTATTGTAAATAGGCTTTCTTCTTTTCTTCACATTTGATCTTTACGTCATCTTTTAATCATGGAGTTTTTTTTAATATGATTTTGTTCGTTACTTTCTTCTCTCCAAGTAATTCTGGTTCCGCGTTAATTATGATATTTTTGAGTTTTTCCAGCTTTCTTCGATAGGTATAGTCAAACATACTATTCATTGAATACACAATAGATTAAAACATGTGCTCAAATTGTTGGTCATAACCACAATACAATGAGAAAGACAAGCAACATATATTTTTGAAATTTTTTCAATCACATCTGGTGTTATTTGTGCCACTAAAACATTCGTATCTATTTTTTGAGTTTATTAATAGTGTTTGATATATATTAAGTATATTAAGTCATCCCGTAAAAAATTAAAAGGTATTAAAGATGGTGATTGAAAAAAGCCTAATTTATTGATCCTTTACCTAGCCATCGATTTTGAAAAGCATTTAAGAAGTTTCTTACCAAGACAACCTATTGTGTATACAAAGCATGTTGTTTTAGCAACTAATTATTTCTATTTGGAAATATAAAATTGAGATTTCACCGCAAAATTATGATCATATAATTTAATGGTCTATTGTTATTGCTAAACCGTCACTTTATTTTGGTTTTAGGTACGGTACTTATACTTACACATCTAGAGTAAATTTGACATAATTCCTTAGTAGAACTATAGACTCTATCAGAAAAACTTTTTCTAGAATATGAAATATGTGGTATTATTTCTATTATTCACAAAATTAAATGTGTTTATCAAAGTCTTTTTCCATTAGTTCCTGCCCTGAACTGACTTTGTTGAAATCCCAATTTTCTTTTTTTTTAACGTTCCAATTACTGTTGAATGGATAAAGCTTTCTACTTACTGTAAACTAGTGTGAGGATTATCTTAGGGTTAATATCTTAAGGGTTAGCAGAATATCTGGATTGTTATTATCATACATTTGTTTTCTACACATTTAAAAAGATATTTTAAGATCCCTGAACATTTTTTCAATTTTGTTTACTATGTGTTGCGATAGTGATTTCGGTTGGGACATTTGTTCCAGAAAAGAGTTGAATTAATGATATTTTAGTTTAAAAAAAACATTCAAAAACACATTTTTTAGGAGCAATAAAATGTTTAACAGTATCACAAAAGATAAAAACATAAAGAGCTGTTGTTAGAGTTTTTTAAAAAGCTTTTGAATGTCTTGTTGCAACACCCACATTTATATTAAAGAATTCTATTCTTAACCTTATCACGCCCACTTATTTGACATTTGACTTTGAAAAAATAGAATAATAATCAGAAAGATTGTCTATTTAAAAGTACAAACAACGGTATTCGACATTTTTATCAAAAGTCGCCGGTTATTGAAAGAATAAATATATTTCGTTTATTTGTACCGTACTGTACCGGGTAGTCCAATAAGCCGATCTCTCGGCTATATATTAGAAACTATTTAAGTTATAACTTTAGGAGAAAAAATTCCTTAGTAGAAGTCGTCAAGAGAAATCGCTTGAAATAACTTTCAAGTTTCTGGATTAACCGCTAGGGGGCGTAACCTGTAAAGAAAACTTTGAAAACCAGTTTTTTGTGAAATATGCCCACTTATACCAAGTGTTCAATAAGTAAACTAGAAAGAGGCCTAAATTCCTCACAAAGTTGTTCAAATACTTTTTTTTATTTTTTTAAATAAAGGGTGGGGGAGAGTGGGAACCTATTTGTGGATAAGTACCTATAACTTTGGTTTGGATCAACCGATCCAAACCGATCGAAAAAAATTAGTGTCATTAGAAAGAGTGTGGATGAATTAATTTACATTTTCTATAAAATAATTGCATTTAGTTTCAATTGTCATAGGTAGACGGTACTTTCGAATAGAAAAAATTAAAATTTGTTTTTCTTCAAAATGTTAAATGGAAATACCTATTTATTGTAAATTATAATAAATGGAATAAATTTGTAACAAAACGGCGCAAACCGCATGTTAATAGCTTTTGTCGAACTCGAGATATGAATAAAAACGCATAAACATAAGTAAGTACAGTATTGATTCACCCTGTATTATAAATTAAACAATAAGACAGTAGGTACTTTAAATTTTTTTTTAGCCGAAGACTCTTAATGTTGATACCTATTTTGAAAATTGTTATTCCATATGATTAAAAATAGTTTTTTCGAAACTAAGTAGGCTACGACAATGAATTTGACGGAGAGTTCATATTGTTTATTTATTGACATCAGTCAAAACATTGTTAAAAAGGGTTATATTATAATTCGAATTAAAGATTGCATTATCAATCAATTAATTATCAGTACTAACAATTCGTGATGAGTATATCAAATGAAGAATTGTATGATATGATTGGAGTTTATTTCGAATGTCACAAAAATGCCGCTATTGCCTCACGTATATATTCTGTAAGATATCCTGAGAGGAGACATTATGGCAAAGAGGTATTTGAAAGAAAGGCAAGATAATTAAGAGAAACTGGTAGTTTTATTCGTCCTTGTTTTAAACGACATTGTAGAGGTATGGCCGAAGATAATTCAATCAATGTTCTTGCTTTAATTCAACAAAATTCACATATAAGTAGACGGCTAATCTCTATAGAAGTAAACATACCCAAAACTACTGTTCTAACGATTTTAAAACATCACAGGTTGGTTTTCATATTAAAAAGTAAACGTTTAGGTCAGAAACTTGGAATTCTCTTTAAACTTTAGATTCAACTGTTATTTTCATATTCCGATAAAAACGGCAACACGGCACTTATTCGTTTCTTAAAAATACTTATACATGATTTATCTTGTAAAACAATTGTGGATTTTTCAAGATTTTTGAGTTTTAGTTAATATAGTGGTTTCTTTTTCACCAATATTTGTTGTTCTCTTTTTAGACAGCATCCTAATCATGTAGTTCTCCACCAAGCTTTACATGAGAGAGATTTTGATGCAAGGCTAGATTACTGCAATTGGATGTTAGGTCTGCTAGAAAAACAACCGCATATCATGTGAAAGATTTTGTGGACAGACGACGCTACGTTTAATAGTGCAGGTGGTGTTATTCTGCATAATATACATTATTGGGCTGACGAAAATGCACACTGCATACATGAGGTGCAGGTTCACGGTAGATGGAGTCTTAATGTTTGGTGTGGTATAGTTGATGGAAAGATCGTAGGTCCATATTTCTTTGATAGATCTTTAAATCACGAAACATATTAGGATTTTCTGGAAAATCAATTGCCTGTTTTATTGGAAGATATTTCCTTACAAATAAGAAGAGATATGATATTACAATATGACGGGTGTCCTGCGCACTTTTCCAGACGAGTTCGAGATTATTTGTATGCAAATTATCCAAATAACTGGATTGGAAGGAAAAGTATATTTTCATGGCCAGCTCGATCTCGAGACTTAGTGTACTAAACTCGACCAACCACGCGAGACGACATGAAAAAACGCATTAAAACGCAATAAATAGTGTATCAACGGCTGAGATTGAAGCAGCTGTTATATCTACGTGCGAAAGATTACATCTTTTTGTGGACAACGATGGAAAACAATTTAAACATTTAATTTTATATTAAGTTTTAATGATCGAGATATTTGTATGATCTTTCACATATTTAATTTTAAGTTATAATAAAGGGTGAGTCAATACTATACTTACTTATGTTTATGCGTTTTTATTCATATCTCCAGTTAGACAAAAGCTATCAACATGCGGTTTGCGCCATTTTATTTATTGCGCCATTAAGAATTTAATCTAGTTCCATTATAATTTACAATAAATAGGTGTTTCTATTAATCATTTTGAAGAAAAACAAATTTTAATTTTTTCTATTCGAAAGTATCCTCTACCCATGACAATTAAAACTAAAAATGCAATTGTTTTAGAGTAGATGTAAATTAAATCATCCACACTCATTCTAATAACACTAATTTCGTTAAAATCGGTTGATCCAAACCAAAGTTATAGGTATTTATCTACAAATACTTTGCCACTCTCCCCCTCCCTTCATTTGAAAAAAAAAAATAAAAAAAGTACTTTAACAACTTTGTGAGGAATTTGGGCCTCTTTCTAGCTTACTTATAAAAAACTTCAAAGTTATTTCCAGCGATTTCTCTTGACCACTTTTACTAAGGAATATTTTTTCCTGAAGTTATAACATGAATAGTTTCAGATATATAGCCGAGAGATCGGCTTATTGGACCACCCGGTACATCTTGGGTGACTTCATTTAAATATCACTGAATTGCGCCAAATGCAGTTTACAGTGAATACACTATATTGTGTATAATGAATTGGGATAAACGAATTTTATGCTAAAGCCAAGTTAAAATTTTTTTACTTATCTTAATAACAGGTTTTTATTAAGAGTGTCCATATAAGCTTTTTATTTAAAATAAAATAAATATTGTAAAATATATTTAAACAGAATATATTAAAATATTATAACATAAACAAACATTTCTACATTTCTATAAAAAGTTTTTAAACTGACATTTTAAATCAGATCACAAAAAGAGATAAATTCTAATTCTCAACAAGCTTAAAGAATTCTTTAATGCCACATTGAATAAAATTCCTTTTAAAGGAACGAAACAAGCCACATAACCGCTCGGCTTTATGTCGTCTCGGACGACCAACATCACCACAAAACACATCTATATAAAGTAGATAACGTTATTGGCCTATATTGATTCCTTTACTAGAAGGATCAACTTTATCTCTATTCAGAATAATCCAATATCGTCCTTTGTACATGCGATTAAAATGGATATTGCGATTTCTGATGTACAAAAAAGCGTCGAAAACATCCCTTCCAATTGTTCGGCAAAACAAAATTAAACTTTTGAATCCTGCCGAGGCTCGAGATCGTTCGGGCAATAAATAAAGTCGCTTGGAAAAAGCTGCTGCGTTGTTCCACATGCAGGACACGACGACCGCCACGAATTTATTTCCGCAATTTTAACTGTGGTCTGAGTATACCAGGCTATTTAAAATAAACGTATATGGAGGAGTATTTGTCAGCTATTTTTTAACCCCATGAAGAATTACTTGACAGAATGACATACGTCGCAATATATTCTCTGTATCAGAATATTTTAATTTACTTTTAAAAGCTATATGAATCTGCTGATCTTTTGTATACATACTTTTACCCTTTTAGATAATTTCAATTCTATACTTTTTCCGCTGTTATTTTATTTGATCATACTATAAATTAAAATTAAAAAAGTTAATTTGTAGCATACTTGGCAAAAGAATGGAGGTCAGATTATTTTATTAAGTAGTTTAAAGAAAATAAAATTCGAATTCAAAACGAACTAACATATACAATCCATGTGAGAACAGGCCTACGACAGGGAGATGCCCTATCATGTATTCTGTTCAACATCACATTAGAGAAAATAATAAGGGAGTCAAAAGTCAACACCAGAGGAACAATAATAACAAAAAGTGTATAAATATTGGCAGTTGCATATGACGTTGATATAATAGCTAGAAGCGAACGAGAGATGATAGAAGCATTTAATATAATAGAAAGAGCGGCACAAAACAGTGGCCTAGACATTAACAAAACAAAAACCAAATACACGAAGGCCAGTAAATCTACAGGCAAAAGAAACCTACAGAATCTGACAATCCGAGACTAGAACATCGAAAGCGTGAAAAGTTTTACATATCTAGGTTCACTAGTTACCGCAGATAACAATGTCAGTGAAAAAGTTAAGAGACGAATAAATATCGCTAATAAAACATATAATGGACTGATTAAACATCTAATATCTAACAACATACAAGAAAAACCAAATGCAAAATATAAAAGACCCTGGTAAAACCGGTCCTTGTCTATGAATCAGAGACATGGGCATTGTCGAAAAGCGACGAGAATATATTAGGTGCATTTAAACGAAAAATATAACTTTGAACTATATACAGCAGACAATGAACCCAAGATCATAACATCCATAAAGATCGAATGTCTGCACTGGATGGGCCATGTTGAACGGATGTTGGAGACTGAAGCGCCAAAACATATTGTGTCAAGAGTCAACAAGTTGATCAATATCTAAAGACACTTAAGATTACCAACTGAAAAAACAAGGCAAGGAACAGAACAGACTGGCGGAAAGTCCTAGAATAAGCCAGGACCCAGAAAGAATTGTCGAGCTACTGATGATGATGATGATAGTTTAAAGAAAATGCTATAAACTACAAAGTTTTACGCAACTTTTTGTAAGTCACATATTTATTAATTTAGTTTACAGTTTACTACCGTATAAATGTAAACATAAATATAAACCTAATAATATAAATTAAAATATAGAGCTTCCAAAAAAAAATTATTTTATAGTGGTTTTTCTAACTGTAATTTTGTGAACTTAGTGCAAGAAGTATATTAATAACCACTAAAGTTCTATATTTTGTATAAAAATAATTAATGAGTTATTTTTAAAAGTTATGTTTTAAAAAACTGTCAAAACCTCAGTTTATCGTTTTAAATCTAGTTTTATTGGCCAGTTTCAACGTTGGCCAGTGCCGTATTATTTGAATATAGATCTTAGCAGCAACGTCTCACCAACCTCACAACATATACCTCAAATGAAAACTATATTTTAAGATACTTATCAGCGGCAAAAATACGCAATCTCCATCTAAGTAACAAGCGATCGCCTTTGGTACCTTGGAAAAAACTAAATTGCAAGACTATTTAACTCCAATGTATTTCATTCCGTATCTCTATTTACGTAGCAAACAAAAAAGTTGTTAATAACTTCATGAAATACTAGGGTCATATAAAAGTTCAAAATGTAAAGGTACAGGGTAGAAGGTTGTAACAATAAAACACTGAAAACTTTGTTTTCAAACTTCCACAAAATATATTTTAACTATTATCACTACAGCTGTTTCGGCTGATTTTTGGCATGCGTTTACAATTTATAGTCTCTAATGAAATAGGTTGAGGAGGGAAGAACTGTTTGTCTCAAGTTGGTCATTCAGAATGATATCTGTGTTTTTTAATTTGTTGATTTCTATAGATTCTAACAAAGATAGCTTAAGGCCTTTATTTTGAATGTTAAGAATTTTGAATTTGTCATTAAAATAATGATTATGATCTAGAAGTTGAAGTGCGTATGTCGAATCTGTTTTTCTATTCTTGAAAGCCCTTTTATGTTTTGCTAATCGTTTATTAAAGTTTCTACCAGTTTGACCGATGTAAGTTTTTGGGCAGTTGCCACATTGAAGTTTGTACACACCACTATTTAAGTGTTTTTTATTTTGGCTCTTGTTATTTTTAATATATTTGCCTAGGTTGTTATTTGTTTGGAAAGCTCGTGTTATTCCTTTCTTTTTTATGTGTTTGGCTATTTTTGTTGTTATTTTGCCTGTATATGTAATCGAGCAGAAGGTACTGGGTTTTTCTCTGGTGGTGGAAATACTAATTTCAGGGTTTTCTTGTGTAGTTTTTGAATTAACATTTTAATAATTGTTTGTTTGTTGTATCCATTGTTTACTGCTATTTGCTTAATTATATTTAATTCTGTCTCAAAGTTGTATTTCGACATCGGAATTTCTGTTAATCTATGTAACATACATACATAGGATAAGCTGCCAGTTTATGTTGTGTTAGATGGGATGATGAATTGTGTATAGTCGTGTCAGTATGTGTAGGTTTATGAAATATGAAGAAGTCATGTTTGTTTTTAAGTCTGATAATCTTTATATCTAAAAAATTTATGAATTGATTTTGTTCTGTTTCTATTGTAAATTCAATATGACTATGAAGTGAATGTTATTTCCTATGAAACAAACCAGTACGTCGTCTACGAATCTCCACCAATAAAATAAATTTTGTGGAAGTTTGAAAACAAAGTTTTCAGTGTTTTATTGTTACATAAAATGAATTTCCATCAAGTAACGGTCGAATCCATCAATTGGGTAGAAGATTATTCACACCGGTGGAAAATGCTGTTTTTCGCTGTTCAAATGTGTGCCGTACTATACTGCATAATTTCTTAATAAACTATCTACAAAATATAAGACTTAACTTGGTGTATTAAATTACAATAAATCATGACAATACAACATACCGAATCATTCTGTGTGATAACTGACACAATAATATGACACAATACACAATTGACACAATAATGACCAAAAAAAGAGACGTAATAATGCGAACTACAACATATTTAACAGATAATAAACTATTCGGAAAATAGAAGTCAGATGAAATATATAACCAAAAAACTACCACCAACAAATTGTATTAAAACTGACACCAAAGGTATAAATAATCTGCCAAAATGCAATATGAATGATATACGGAGCACCCAAAATGAAGAAAACTCTAACTAGTGTAAACTTCACAGTAACCACACTATCCCCTTTTCGAATTCGTAAAATACTTTATTATTGAATATCAATCACAACCATTTATTCTTAATGTTGACCGATTTTGTTTAATTTTAGGTGGTGTTTGCACAATGGGGTACAAATTGCTTAGGTTAATTTAGGTTCATTAAGAATTTTAGTACAAATATATCAACACTTAAAGGGAACATGCCAAACATCACCACCCTAAACAAGGAAATTCTTTGTAACAGCAACTTAGAGTACGGCAGTAATAGGTTAAAATTTAGTACCTAAACATTTTTTTTTCATTTTAAATAATTAAATTCCCAAAATTACTCTAATGTAATATGACGCTTTTATCGACTTGCCATTTTACAAAAACTTTTCTCAGACCATTGCTCCATGACAACGCAAGACCCCAGGAGGTTGGTAACTCAAGAGAAGGTATCTCTATAGAGAGGTATCTGTTTAAAACTGCAACATCATTTAAATTTTACAACATGCGTTTACAATTTATAGTCTCTAATGAAATAGGTTGAGGAGGGAAGAACTGTTTGTCTCAAGTTGGTCATTCAGAATGATATCTGTGTTTTTTAATTTGTTGATTTCTATAGATTCTAACAAAGATAGCTTAAGGCCTTTATTTTGAATGTGAAGAATTTTGAATTTGTCATTAAAATAATGATTATGATCTAGAAGTTGAAGTGCGTATGTCGAATCTGTTTTTCTATTCTTGAAAGCCCTTTTATGTTTTGCTAATCGTTTATTAAAGTTTCTACCAGTTTGACCGATGTAAGTTTTTGGGCAGTTGCCACATTGAAGTTTGTACACACCACTATTTAAGTGTTTTTTATTTTGGCTCTTGTTATTTTTAATATATTTGCCTAGGTTGTTATTTGTTTGGAAAGCTCGTGTTATTCCTTTCTTTTTTATGTGTTTGGCTATTTTTGTTGTTATTTTGCCTGTATATGTAATCGAGCAGAAGGTACTGGGTTTTTCTCTGGTGGTGGAAATACTAATTTCAGGGTTTTCTTGTGTAGTTTTTGAATTAACATTTTAATAATTGTTTGTTTGTTGTATCCATTGTTTACTGCTATTTGCTTAATTATATTTAATTCTGTCTCAAAGTTGTATTTCGACATCGGAATTTCTGTTAATCTATGTAACATACATACATAGGATAAGCTGCCAGTTTATGTTGTGTTAGATGGGATGATGAATTGTGTATAGTCGTGTCAGTATGTGTAGGTTTATGAAATATGAAGAAGTCATGTTTGTTTTTAAGTCTGATAATCTTTAAATCTAAAAAATTTATGAATTGATTTTGTTCTGTTTCTATTGTAAATTCAATATGACTATGAAGTGAATGTTATTTCCTATGAAACAAACCAGTACGTCGTCTACGAATCTCCACCAATAAAATAAATTTTGTGGAAGTTTGAAAACAAAGTTTTCAGTGTTTTATTGTTACATAAAATGAATTTCCATCAAGTAACGGTCGAATCCATCAATTGGGTAGAAGATTATTCACACCGGTGGAAAATGCTGTTTTTCGCTGTTCAAATGTGTGCCGTACTATACTGCATAATTTCTTAATAAACTATCTACAAAATATAAGACTTAACTTGGTGTATTAAATTACAATAAATCATGACAATACAACATACCGAATCATTCTGTGTGATAACTGACACAATAATATGACACAATACACAATTGACACAATAATGACCAAAAAAAGAGACGTAATAATGCGAACTACAACATATTTAACAGATAATAAACTATTCGGAAAATAGAAGTCAGATGAAATATATAACCAAAAAACTACCACCAACAAATTGTATTAAAACTGACACCAAAGGTATAAATAATCTGCCAAAATGCAATATGAATGATATACGGAGCACCCAAAATGAAGAAAACTCTAACTAGTGTAAACTTCACAGTAACCACACTATCCCCTTTTCGAATTCGTAAAATACTTTATTATTGAATATCAATCACAACCATTTATTCTTAATGTTGACCGATTTTGTTTAATTTTAGGTGGTGTTTGCACAATGGGGTACAAATTGCTTAGGTTAATTTAGGTTCATTAAGAATTTTAGTACAAATATATCAACACTTAAAGGGAACATGCCAAACATCACCACCCTAAACAAGGAAATTCTTTGTAACAGCAACTTAGAGTACGGCAGTAATAGGTTAAAATTTAGTACCTAAACATTTTTTTTTCATTTTAAATAATTAAATTCCCAAAATTACTCTAATGTAATATGACGCTTTTATCGACTTGCCATTTTACAAAAACTTTTCTCAGACCATTGCTCCATGACAACGCAAGACCCCAGGAGGTTGGTAACTCAAGAGAAGGTATCTCTATAGAGAGGTATCTGTTTAAAACTGCAACATCATTTAAATTTTACAACAAATATGGATTAGAAAAAGGACAGTTAATATTTTATTTCACTTATAGTGCCTGTATATTCGCTTATACCTATTTTTCGTTTTGCTTATTTGCTTATACGTATTCGATTAGAAAGAATCATCAGAGAGACTGGTACAAAAGTTCTAAACGTGAAAACAAAAGCTGTTAAGTCAAAGGAAGCAACAATAAAATGGCTTCAATTTGGACGCTATAGCGACATTAATAGAAATCTAAAGATTTCCATTGACGAAACCAAAAATTAAGATTTTTGTTTTAGTCTGTGCCTTCTATAAATTTGCAAGGCAAAACAGACTATGCTAAAGATCTAAGAGAGATAAGAAGGATCCAATATTTGCATGACATATCGATTCTGGTACTATTATTGATAAGGTAGAGTTTCTCTTTTTAAACGCTTTTAAACGTTCTACCAGTCCTCACATATCGAGCAGAAACCTTAACTCTCACAAAAACATCAGCCAAAAAATTGAGAAGGACATAACGAAAGATGGAGAGATCAATGCTTGGAATAGGCTTAGAAGAAATAGAATAAGAAACGAGAAAGTTCGTAGACGAACTGGAGTGGAAGACATTATCGAACATATTCCAAGGCAATAATGGAGATGGACAGAACATGTTGCAAAAATGAAAGACGACAGTTGGACAAAAAAATTGCTTGAGTGGAGACCACGGGCTCACAAGTGAAACCGAGGAAGACCCCCAACGCCATGGACCGACTACCTCAAAAGAATCGTGACATATTCGATAGCAAAGGGGCAGAACAGAAGCAGATGGAAAAATCTAGAGGAGGCCTATGTTCAACAATGGAGAACTCAGGACTAATTTGATGATGATGATGAGAGTTTCTCTTAATTAAATTGGAAAACCAATCGGTCGATGCCATTTTGGTAACGTGCCACTATTCTAGAACCTTTAAGTTTTTCTTTATGCAAAATTCATAGGAGAAAAAATGAACGTTAGTTGGTGTAAGCCCATAATACAGGTTTGCCGAATATTTCGTATATATTCTCGCAATACTAATTCATCTCTCACTAGTAATACTTTGTTTTGCGAATGTTAATCAACTAACGTTAGTATTCTTAATTTTAACTTTTTTAACCCTTAAATGCCCAATCGGGGTCACTATGGGACGCCAGACATACATTTTTGGCTATAATATCTTTATTTGAAACATTTGGCAACCGCGCAATCAGGTATTTGTGTGGACGTGTCTCCTACGTTTTCTGTTAGTATACCACGAACATTCGTGAGGTGCAGTGGTCTGTAAGAGAGATTTAGATAAGTGGGGTCTCGCTGTGACCCGATTGGGCATTTAGAGGCACCAGAATATTTTTATTATTTTTAACATTTTTTGTCAGTTTACATTGAAAAATGGACCGTAAGAGAATGAAAATGACAATAAGCGACCAAGAACATGAAAAAATTATCCGAAATATAAAAGAAGGGATATCAGACTCCGATTTCGACTATGAGATTACCGACGAATCAGATAGCGAAGAGCAAGATGTTTTTGAGGAAAATGTTTCGGAAACTGAGGACAATTTAGAAGTCAACAGTGACGAGGAATCAGATGCAGAACCTACCGAAGTGGACGATAATATTAGTGAGGTTAGTGGTTCAACATATACATCCAAATCTGGAATGCAGTGGAATAGCCTACCTTTCGTGAGATCCAAGAGGCAACAAAAAAATATTATAAATGTACATCCAGGCTTAACAAACTATAGTAAAAATTCCAACACGTTTTTAGACTATTTCAATTTATTTTTGACGGAAGAGATGAAGAATGTCATATGCCTTCATACTAATGAAGAAGCTGTTAGGCGTTATCAAGAGTGGAACGAAAAACATCCGAATAACAAAAAAGAGTGGACGGTACTTACCAACAATGAACTGGATAGCTTTTTAGGAGCACTTATGAAAGCTGGTGCTTTAAGGTGTGGGAAAGAATCGACACGAGAGATATGGTCTACAGACACCTCAATACGCCGGTCATTTTTTACAGCCGCATTAGCTAGGAACCGATTTGAAGAATTATCGAGTTTCTTGAGGTTTAATGACAAAGTGACCAGGGTGGAGCGGAAGGAACAGGATAAGTTATTGGCGATACGAGTAATTTGGGACATGTTCGTCTCTAACTGTGACAAAGCTTTTGAACCATACGAACATATAACCGTTGACGAACAGTTAGTGAGTTTTAGAGGAAAGTGTCCTTTTAGACAATATATAAAATCAAAACCTTGCCGCTATGGGATAAAAATTTGGGCTGCCACGGATGTTAAAACATCTTATTTATCAAAACTTCAGGTGTACCTTGGAAAACTACCAGGTGGTAGAATAGAGAAAAATCAGGGATTTCGTGTTGTGAAAGATCTGGTGGAACTATATCATGGCAGTTGTAGAGGAATTACAACTGACAACTTTTTTACCAGTGTTCCTCTTGCTCAATATCTTTTATCTAAAAACCTTACTTATTGACGGAGTCGTCAATATTTGCTTTTACTAAAGAATTAGCTATGGTTTCGTACATACCTAAAATACACAGGATGGTACATCTTCTTTCAAGTCAACACGATAGTGATATAATTTGTCAAGACTCTCAAAACAAACCCTTGATGATTTTAGACTATAATAATACCAAGGGTGGTGTTGATAATGCCGACAAACTGATTAGGGAATATTCCTGTAAAAGAAGAACTGCTCGTTGGCCATTCAGGCTCTTTATGAATATTATAGACATATGTGCACTAAATGCCTATATTTTATACATTGAAAAAAATCCTGATTGGAAGAAAAATAATTTTTCACGAAGACGTATTTTCCTGTTACAATTAGGGGCTGAGCTTGCTCGAAACAACATGGAAAAAAGAGCGAAATATATAAAACATAAAGCCTATGTAAAATCTGCTCTAAAAGATTGTGGCATACCAATGGTAAACCCAACTACCGAAGTTGCAACTCAATCCGTCCATTCAGCTAAGAAACGTGCTCGTTGTTACCAGTGTCCGCGAAACTGTGACAGAACAGTGAATACCGTTTGCTCTTTTTGCAAAAAATTTATATGCCAGGTGCACAGAAAAGAAGAAAAAACTATTGTATGTAAAAATTGCAACTAAAAGTTATATGCTTAGATTATTATTTAATTTTAATTTTGTTCGAATTGAAAAGAATTTGTTTCTAGAAAAGCCGTTAATTTTGTATGAAAAATAAATAAAAATTATTCAAATATGCTTAAAATTATTTTTAACCGTGTTTTCCTTTTAGTCAGTGCTAAATGACGTTACTAAATTGAAAATGTTAGTGGGGTCCCTAGGAGACCCCACATGGGCATTTATGGTTATTTTCATATCACGGGCATTTAAGGGTTAATGTATCTGTGCAGGGTTACATAATAAATTTTAAATTGCCTTGCGGCTTTTCTTTTGAATATATTTTGGTCTGGAACCAATCAAATTGCCTGTTCTTATAAAGTTTTCAAAGGACTTATTTTCGTTTTTTTGTTTGGCATATTTCTGCAAACAAAAATATAAAATTAAGCAAATTCAATTTGTGTGTCATTTTGGATGAGTACAATCGTTACAATTGTTCCCATCAGAGTATTACAAATGTCCTTATTCTTGATTTTGTCGGAAGAGAATAATAGTACAAAAAGCCATTTAATTTTGTCCTTTGTAACTTTTTCATTAAATCGAAGAACAGTCGCGAAACGTATAGCGATATTTTTAAAGCATTTGCAGCACATTTGCTTTCCCTTTAAGAAATTAATTATAGTATTTAGTTATTAAATACACTTGTCTAAACTTTGCACAACTTCACGTGGAGACAATTGTACTACAACATGGGAGCTGAATTTACGGCACTACACGTCACTTATGCCAACCGCGTCAACCTCAAAGTGGCGCCAAATTTAAATCATCCCAACAATGAATATGGCTACAGCAACAGTTGTACCATGTTACAACTGTCCCTAGTCTCCCCTATTCTGTTCACATACTCAATTTTTCTCTTGGACAAACATACTAACCAATAAAGAAGTACTAAGAAGAATAAAGAACAGGGGGGAGATATTGGAATCTATGAAAATAAGAAAACTACAATATCTGGGTCACATAATACGTGGTGACATATGATTTTCTAAAACTAATAATGCAGGGAAACATTCAAGGAAAGCGCAGCATAGGTAGAAGCAGAATGTTCTGGCTGAGAATCCTCAGAGAATGGTTTGGACGCAGCTCAACTGAACTCTTTCGGACTGTAGTGCCAAAAGTTAGAATAGCAGTGATGATCGCAAACCTTCGTCGCGAAGATGGCACGTAAAGAAGAAGATTCAATTTTTTATATTTCTGTTCTTTCCTTGTGTTCTTTTACATATAAAAACTGGCTTAGTTCTGATTTTTTTCTTATACAATTTATTTTTATGGTTCATAAGTTAAACTTTTACTTGTTTTTCTTTAGTTATAATTAGATAAACTGAATATGTATATGGATTTATATACGACATGTCGTCAATTAAGGACAAAGTAGCAAATATCGTTTCTTTCCTTCTTCAACTTTTGACCGGTAACCCTTCATTCTGATAGGCAACTACATATTATATTATGGTAATATATTAATGATTAACTTTTTTTACCACTACTATTCTATTATTTTAGAACTCGTTGAAAAAATTTATTCTTTATGACAGTTGTGATATTATATTCTGAGAAAATTCGAGATAATAATTAAATAGCTATATAACACAAAAACCAGTTCGTTGTTATTGTATTTTTAAAAACTAACTTAATTCTCATCCATCATTTATACGACAAATACTAAATGAACAATTTTTTGTTGAGACGTCGGTCGCGTCGAGATGAAAAACAAAAGGGCAACCCGACCGAATGTTTTGCCTTTTTGCACATTTTTAATTTCGTAAATCTCGAAGACCGTTAATTAAGAATTTATAAATAAAGCAGGAGATCCCAAAATATGTAGATTGAAAAAAATCTTTACCCTTTTGCTATAATATTTAAAAGTAAAAAAATGGGATAATCCGATTGCAGCTTACACGGCAAAGTATTTTCGAATAGGGCCCCAAAGTTTGATAGAGAACTGCTGTCTTTGCATAATACATAAGACTTTGAGATTACATTGCTTGGCCAAGATATACAAAATTTAAACCATAAAACTATGTTTGTGACATTTTTTCAATATGTTTATTTACATATAACAAGTTTGACACGTTATAGTTTCTTGAGCGATATTAAGATAAAATTAAGTTGAAATTGAAAAATAAATAAATCAGGGATGAGGTGTTGATATTATGTCTATGCCATTTAGTTAAGCTATGGTTCTCCTGTGTCGTAACATTGCCAGATGTTATAGTTATTATCAGCTATTTACGAAAATATCCATCAATTTTCAAAAAAAAGTTACATTCCTGATTGCGGCATTGCGAATTTTGTAATAAAATGCATATACGTAATAAAATTATATCAACTTTTATTATGGTAAAAGTAAAACAAAAAGAACTTTCTAATATTGAAAACTGGAGTATCTGGGGATAGGGCTAAGGGGAAAAGACACTCTGCCCCCTGCCTGAGGAGGGGAAACACCGTTAAATACGGGAATTCTTTCCTTAGGTGAAGGATAGGCATGAAAGTGTTATTGGTTTCGTAGATGCGGAACTTTTTATTGAGTTGAATCTCGGCGAGGCTGTTAGACGGATGAAGATCCGAAAAGCACCTGGCATAGATGAAGTTATGCCGGAGACAGTAAGACTTGTCACGCTAAGATACCCGCAGGTTTTCCGGAGATTACTTAACAAACTGCTTAAATAGTAGCAGTTTTCAACAATGTTGAAAGAAGCTAAGGGTCCTTATCTCGAAAAGTAGAGGTGAAGAGAAAGAATTGCGGCTTTGGCCAATTTACCTTTTTAGTTCAATAGCTAAATTGTATGAATAGCTTGTAAAAAGCCGCCTTAAGCAAGAGCTAGAAGAAAAGCAAGCTATGAGCGATCACCAATATCGTTGTGGGGCCAAAATGTCCACCATAGATGCGGTCACAGAAATAACATTTTTAGTTACGCAAGATACAAAGAGAGGGGTGGCTTTCATCCTGCTTGACGTCAAGAATGCCTTTATTACGATATCATGGGAAAAAATTATGTCCAGGCTGAGAGAATTGGCCGCTGGTAAGTACCTAGTCAACGTAATTGACATATACTTTACTGACAGGTCCATAAAAGAAAAAGATTCCAGTATCAGTTTGCCGCAGAGTGTTCCGCAGGATTTAGTACTAGGTCCCATCCTGTAAAATGTCCTGTACGACTGGGTGTTAAGGCTACAGATGCCAAAGGAATGCACTCTTGTAGCTTATGCCGATGATCTCGCACTGGTTGCGAAGGCGAGTCAAAAACGGACATGGCTAATGCGGCTAACACAGCCCTGCGTCGCATTAGTCGTCTCAGAAAACTGGAGTGTTAGTTTTCAAAGGAAGCCGGGTTCTCAAAATCCTCAATTCGCTTTATAGTGGAAGGTGTGGAGTCTGTTCATAAGAACTAAGGTTTGGAGTACACAGGCGTTGATACGGCTGATTCCAAACATTGGAGACCCAGGTAGCACCAAAAGAAAGATGCTAAATGGAGTTTTCCAGTCGGTGGTAACCTATGTTGGCCCCGTGTAGCGTAGAGTACTAAACACTGCGAAATACGATAAGCTGATGGAGACTTCGCAAAGGCGAATGCTCCTCAGGGTATATAATGCATATAGGACAGTTTCAAATGAGACTCTATATGTCATTGGAGCGGTGATATCAATCGTTTTGTTATGCAAAGAGCGAGTGAGGGTGTATGCGAGGAGGTGGAATGTAAATATGGTTGAGAATGAGAGAAAAAGAAATCGTAATATTTTAAAGTTTAAAATATACGGTTTTTTTGTACAATTACTTAAGGACCATCCTGTATATATATATATATATATATATATATATATATATATAAATTCTTGAAAAAGGTAATATATACTAATATAGGTAAACGTGTTTTTTGATATTTATTTGTTCGTAAGATATTTTAAACAAAAATTAGTGGAACTACACTCACCGGCAAAATTAACGGAACACCTTAAAAATGGGACATGTTAGATGACTCGAATTTCCTAAACCTGTTGTCCGATTTTAGTGATTTTTTTAGTATGTTATAGGTATATTATTTAAGAATATCAATGAAATAATATTTATTGTTTCTAGACAGGTCAACGTCATTTTATACCAGGTGTAACAATCATACTGTGTTTTTTCCTTAAAGTTCGAAACACCCTGTGGAATATTCTAACATATATAAAATATTGAAATTAAAGCTCAATTATAGTCTCAGGCTTTCTTAACATTTTTTTTTGATTCATTTGCTTGTGTTGGATAATAAAAAAGTTAGGTACATTTTCTTCTTAGTTTCACCAGCATGTTTAAAGGAACAACCATAAAATCTGAGTATTTTCTCTCTAGTCTATATACTGTTTAGATAATATCATAATACAAATGTTGGTGAAATATTTTGAATTTATATTACAATGGTAGTACAATATAAAACCTGAAAAAATAAAACACAAAGATGTCAGACTCAACAAAATACGGATTTTAAATGCATTAACTTTATTGTACAGTTTGAACTTAAATTGTTTTTTTATGCATTTTTTTGGCTTTAATAGCGTGTGTTTCCCCTACGAGCCCTTACAACTGCAGTTATTCGTCTTCTCATACTTCTGATAACGCTATCGATCAGTTGTTGGGCAGCCTCTCCCATTCCTCAATCTTTTGCAATTGTGACTTCTTCTCTGTTTTGAATAGCAGGAACCCGTGCCCTAAGTTTTCTGCCTAGCATGTCCCACATATCATCTATCGGGTTTAGGTCTGGGGAACAAGCTGGCCAATTCATCGTTGTTATACCCACTTGTAATAAGAAATATCTTACACTTACACTCTTACACTATAAAATAAAATTTTCGCCAATATATGGTGAAAAAGGTACCACATGGTCTTGGAGAATATCTTTGATATACTTATCTGCTGTTAATGCTCCACCATCAATCACCACTAACTCTGTTATTGCTGCCAAACATATACCGCCCCACACCAAAATTGAACCTCCACCAAAAGGTACGGTCGTAGTAAAATTTAAAGGGGCGTTTCGTTCTCCTTGGCGTTAATACAATCTTTCTCTACCGTCGATGTAATTTACACAGAAACGGCTCTCGTCCGTAAAGAGAATTTGACTCCAGTGGTTATCATTCCAATTTTGATGTACTCGACCAAATTGTAGTCGTGCTAAACGATGGTGTCTCTGGAGTCTGGGAGCTTTTATTGGCACATATGACTTGAGACCGGCTTCTTTAAGTCTCTTTCTTATTAAGCGTTTAATTAAATACTAGTTTGTACTTGTTATAAATAGACAGAATGACTGTAAAATGTAAAACACAATACAAATAAACAAATTAATTTGACATTTTGACATTTAAGACTTTCTTGTGACAAGGAGCTTTCAAAGCTATGTTATTGTTTTTGTAAATTGTTAACTTCTCATAGCCTACTTTAGGCTTGTTTTTAAACTAATCAGAAAATGAGGATTTATTGATGAAAAACATGGCTAATTGTTAACGTACCTAACTTTTTTATTATCAAACATAAGCAAATAAATCAAAAAAGAAAATGTTAAGAAAGCCTGAGGCTATAATTAAGTTTTAATTTCAATATTTTATTAATGCTAGAATATTCCACAGGGTGTTTCGAACTTTAAGGAAAAAACACAGTAGGATTGTTACACCCGGTATAAAATGACATTGACCTGTCTAGAAACAATATTATTACACCGATATTCTTAAATAATATACCTATAACATACTAAAAAAATCACTAAAATCGGACAACAGGTTTAGGAAATTCGAGACATCTAACATGTCCCAATTTTAAGGTGTTCCGTTAATTTTGCCGGTGAGTGTATTAGCTAATCACAAAAATGTTTTAGTAATCAATCAAACTACGTTAGAATACCAAACATTAAATAATTTGACGGAGTAGATTAAAAAGAGAAACGTTTAGTTGGTACTGAAAATGAAAAATTGACTTGTTACCCCTAATCCTGCTAAAATATTCTTTGAAAAATTGGATAATTAGTATCTTTGCGTTTATAAGTAAAGAATCGTTTAAAAGATGATCACCGTGTCCTTTAAAATATCGTCCATATAATAACACAAGAAAATGAAAAATTAACTTAAATTAAAGGAAAAAAAGATCCTGTTAATATCGTCAAAAATGTAATTATTTCTGTATTTTCAGTAATATTAATAAAGGTATTAACTACCTGATTTTTTAAGTACAAAGTCGAGGCAGCTATTTAAAATGGCGGTTTATTTTTATTTTTCAAATATTTTTCATTATCATTATATGGACTGTTATTTTGAATTACATTTTACACATAAAATATATTTACAATATACATAATAAATAAAAGTGTTTCGAGGAAGTATATGTTCAGTAGTGGACGACTATTGGCTTATGATGATGGGGATATAGTACTTAAAAAAGTCTTAAAAATAATGTGATTGATCATCTTTGTTTATCGACATACCTAATTAATTACTAAAACCATACCATTAATTTTCTATCTTTTTCTACAAACCAAGACATAAGATTAAAATAATTAGTCAAAGTATTTTAATAAAGAAAAGTAATAACATCTCAAATTTGTTGCTGCAACTACCGTAAACTGAAGAGAAAAGTACATCAATGTTTAAAGGTTGCTCTAGTTAACTTAATATGATCTTTAGTAAATTGCGGACTGTTTAACGATGATCATGGAGCTCTGAACAAGTATTCAGATGATAACCGAATGCAAACTCTGTGTAAATACTAAAAGGTATTGTAAAGAAACCTACTAATATCTATGCGAGAGTCACTGAGAGTTAATATGTTAACTTATAGACGTCATGGATTAAGAGCAAGCTAGGTAAAATGACAATGGGGATTAGAACAATAAAATTATCAAACGGAATCTGGGTTTTGTACATAGTATGATTAAGCAGGAGCATTTATACGAGTCCTAAAGAAAAGAGAAAACCTGGTCTAGAAGAAAAACATGTACAGAATATTTGTCTACTTGAGACAAGATTGTCGACTTGTTATAATAATTGGAATAACCAGTACAGTTTTTAAGTATCCACAAGGAATCTGTTCCTGTAGTTGGCTGTATACAATATTTTAAAAAAAAATTAAAAAACTTATTAAAAATCCTTTGTAAAGGGTATATATTCAGAACCCAAACGGGCTAAGTTAAACATACAAAACGTTTTGGAGTCCGAAAACGTTTTGTATGTTTAACTTAGCCCATTTGGGTTCTTAATATATACCTTTTACAAAGGATTTTTAATAAAAGTTCTTCAGTAGTCATACTATTTCATTAGCTTCAATATATGTATGTGCAATAATATGGTGTATTATAAGACAAATTGATATATTTAGCTATATACACACATTATTTAGAATATTTTATAAATATACTCTAGAGATGCAAAAAAATATCGTATGTTTTAACTATATACTAATAAAAAAGTTATTAGTTGCAAACTTTTCAAACTTGTTATTCTAGTAATATTAACTGTTATGTAGGGTAAGTCATTGTTAAAATATAATCATTATCTGTGTAGGTAAATTTGTTATATTCAATTTATCATTGTCATCATCTTTAGCTCGACAATCTAGGTTGCTATGCCAAGGAACTAGGTAAACTTATGTTGTGTGTAAAAAATGCGAGACTGCATTATGTTTTAACAAGGACAAAAACTGCACTTCAGATTTCCACAAAAAAAAATTTCATAGTAGGTGTTAAAATTTCGCAGTGATTCAAGTGCGCAACTTGTTTTTTTTTTAATAACATCGCCGGGATTAAAAAATGTGCAAAGCTTTTTTGATCTTCCCGTTATTGGCTATACCGTACTAAGGAGGCCTAAAGAGGTCGAAATACGTATATGGGCTTGTCGCTGCTCTGTATCCAATCAAAATCTAATACCGTCATTTTGTTTATTTCTTTACTTCGTTTGGAATACTAAAAATTTAATTCACTACGAATTTTGGCCATGATGAACGGCATTTGGAATGCAATCTTAGATTCCCTTGCCAAATTATTCATCAAGCTGTTTGCTTTGCAAGTTTTAGAAAGCACGGTGGCTGAGATTTGAATTCGATTTCGCCAGGTAGAAATCGTATGATTTCTCAGTTTTGTTCTTAGATGGCGTAGTTACGTCTGTACATAGTTATTTTTAATAACTATGGTCTACGACGGGAAAAGAGTTTGTTTCGATACGGAGTAGTGGCTATACCGTACTGAGGAGACCTAAAGAGGTCGAAATACGTATATGCGGCTTGTCGCTGCTCTGTATCGAATCAAAATCTAATACTGTCATTTTGTCAAATTAAGAAGTTTATTAAAATTAGTACCCGTTATACCTTTTGTTTAATTCTTTCGTCAAAAAGAAATCCTAGTACACTGAATTATAACTATAAAACGTTATATAAAACGTTAAGGTAGAAACAGGTTTGTTAATTTCTCGTTTAACTCAAATTGTTTCTTAAATTGTTCCTGGTACGAATTATTCGAAATAAAAATTGGAAAACAATTTTGCCAAACTATATTGGCTCGAAACCAAAACTAAGGAATTTATGGTATAAATCATGGGCAATGTTAATTTTTTCGGGATTGCTTCCAAACAAGCGCTAACAATGTGATTTTAGTTCGAAAAAATACAACGCGGAATTATTTTCGTTGTTTATTAGTCGTTTAATATTTGCCAGATACCGCCATAATGCTATATATCACATATTCACACTAAACTCGTTGGCTTTATGGCAAAGTTTGTTGGTTTTTTTGGTAGTCGACGCAATATTTTTTAGTTTATTATGCTCAGAGCGCTTTACAGGCCTAGTTAAATGAAAAGCAATCATACGGTTTCTGATCTCGTCGTCTCTTTTAGTAAAAATTTTAGTTAAAAAAATTGTTTTTAAATGGGTAATTTTTAATTTCTTATATCTCCTAAACCTGTTCCGATTTAATTATTGTATACCGGGTGTATGATTCAAACTGAGTTTTTTTCTTAAAGTTTGTATCAATCTGTGGTGATAATTTGTGGTAAAATATTCTAGCATTTGTCGAATACTGGAATTAAATCACAACTATAGCCCCATGCTTTTTCAATATTTTGATTTTTGATTGATTTGCTTTTGTTGGATAATACAAAAGTTGAGTGCTTTTACAACTAGACATGTTTTTTATCAATTTTTATCTTCGTGGAAAAGAAAAAATAATCTTTTTGAAAAAAAAATTATTTGTTACAAGCAAAAATCCAATGAATAAAATCTTCGAAGAAAATTCAATTTAACAATATTTTTGAAATCAAACTCCAATTAAAAGAAATTTGGGAATCAATAATGGATGTTGCCGCCTATAGCCCTTAGGAGTTCTTGGAGCCGGTTTGACAATCCATTCATAATATCCTGGATATAAGATTGAGGGATATTGTGCAACTCCTTTTCCGCAACTCTATTCAGCTCTATAAAGGATGCAGGGGCCGGTACTCTTGCTTTTACTTGTCTTTTGAGGTTGTCCCAGATATGCTTAATTGGGTTAAGATAGCGACTGTGTGCTGGCCATGGTAGAACTTGAACCCCGACTTCATTAAGCTACTCACGGGTAGATCTTGCTGTATGGCAACGTGAATTGTCATGCTTTGGCATGATAAGGTCTTGGAGAACTTCTTGCACATATAATTGGGAATTTACACTACCTCTACTGAACACAAGATCAGTACGCGTTTCGTAAGAAATACTTTTCCAAAGCATTATTAACCCTCCTCGGTAGGCCACTGTTTCGGTTATAGCGCATGCAGCAAACCTTTTATTTTGACGCCTATAGACACGTTGGCGTTCATCTGGACCTTTTAGGGCTATTCTGCTCTCATCTGGGCACAGTATATTCTTTCATTCCGCCATAGTCCAGTTAGCATATTCTCGCGCAAAATGAAGTCTAGCCCTACGGTGTTGTGGGAGCAGTTGTACAGTTCTGACAGTCTTCTTCTAATCGTTTGTCTACTCACACTTTTTTTTTCGCGTCAAGACGAGACCTACGAGCTGCAGGAGCGGTGCAAAAGGGATTTCTCAATACTTTAGTGACAATGCATCGTTTTCGGCCTTGACCTGGCCTGCGGTTGTACGATTCTCTAAGAGCCTGATGGCATCTTGTACCGTAGTTCTGGGTATATCGAGTATACCAGCGATATGACGTTGACTGTAACCATCATCAACTAAAGCCACTGCCCTAGCAGCATCAGTTGGAACGAGTGGCATTTTTAAAATCAAAAACAATAAATAAGCACTAACATTTTTACTTAAACAATATTCGATCACAATGATATAAAATTACAATTTTAATTGTTAATTTTAATTATAAATTGATTTTTTATTACAAATTGTTCAAGAATTGTTATTAACACGGAAACAGATTTGCCACAATGTCCTACAATGACTATATGTCAAAAATCCTTCGATGACAGGAAGTTAAGGAAACAAACTGTCACAGGTTATGTAAACAAAACAATAATAAAGGTAGTGGGGTTAATTTTGTTGGTGAGTTAAATCGTCTGTATTGACGGAAAACATGGCTAGTTGTTAAACTACCTATCTTTTGCATTATCCAACATAAGCATAATATTTTATATATGCTAAAATATTCCACAGGGTGAGGTAAACTTTAAGAAAAAAACCCAGTTTAATTTGTACACCCGGTATACAATAAAAATTTGTGTGTTTGGCAATCATATTATTATAACGATATTTTCAAGGAATAAGGCTATAACATATTAAAAAAATCACTTAAATCGGACAACAGGTTTAGGAGGTGTCCTTCATCAATCAGCCAATCGCGTCCAATGCTGGACATAGGCCTCCTTTAGTTCTTTCCAATGTTTTCTACACTGGGCCGCTTGTAGCCTGTTTCCTGTTACACGTTTTATATCATCGGTCCATCTAGTCGGTGGTCGTCCTCGACTTCTTTTATAGTTTCTGGGCCTCCATTCCATAATACGTCGTGTCCACCATCCATCTTGTGCTCTGGCTAAGTGCCCTCAGACTTTTAAGCGAATGCATCATAGAAACTGTATCTTGTAAATTATCTGCGATTAATACAACATCATCTGCTAATCTTAGAAGATTTAATCTTTCTCCATCTATATTGATGCCCATATCTTGCCATTGAGTGCTCTTATATATTGACTCTAGAGCTGCCGTGAAAAATTTTGGTGAAATATTGTTTCCGTGTCTAACTCCTCGATCTAAGCTGAATTTTTCTGTGTCTTCGTGTAGTCGTATACTTGATGTAGCATTCTCGTAGATGTTTTTGATTAGTGTTGTGTACCTGTAATCTATTCGGCTTTGATTTAGGACTTCTAGTATTGTTTTAAACTCTACAGAATCAAAAGCCTTCGCGTAATCGACAAATGCAAGAACCAGTGGTATGTTGTACTCGATGCACTTTTCTATTAGGATCTTTATGGTATGTAAATGGTCATTTGTGCCATATCCTGCCCTGAAGCCTGCCTGTTCTTTGGGCTGATAAAAATCAAGTTTAGATGTTAGCCTCTTTGTTAAGATTTTCATAAAGACTTTGTACATATGTGTCAAGAGGCTGATGGGTCTATAATTTTCTAATTTGGTAATATCGCCTTTTTTGTGTAACAAGACTATTACTGCATTGTTCCAGTCTTTTGGAATCGTACGCACATATAAGCATTTATTAAACAGTTCGCTTACTGATTTTAATAAAATTTCTCCTCCTGTTTTTATTGTCTCGATAACGAGTCCATCATCACCAGGCGATCGATGGTTCTTCATTTTCTTTTCTTACTTCTGACACAGTAATGCGTAAAAGTATTTCCGATCCCTGATTTATGAGAGTCTTTACTCGTGTTGGAAAATTGTCTTGTGGTCTTTGGCTGGTATAGAGGTCTTTATAAAACTCTCTGGTTATTTTCAGAATGTTTTGTTTATCTGTTGTTGCCTTTCCGTCTTTATATCTCAGCCTGTATATTCCTTTTTTACTTTGTGTGAGTTTTCCTTTTATTATCTTTAAACCTTTGTTCTCTTCTACTGTTTGAGTAATTACATTAGTATTATATCTTCTTACATCTTTTCTTATTTCCGCTGAAATTCTTTTATTTAGTTTTTTATATTCTTCTTTGTTTCCCTTTTCGTTCTCGCTTAGGTTTCGTCGTATTTCCATGAGAGTTTTTGTATTTTTGCTAATCTTTTCAAATTTGGTGTTATTTTTTTTTGCAAAATTTGAGTTGTGCATTTTTAACTGCGTCTGTTATTAATTCATTGTGATTGTCGATATTTAGAGGTTTGTGATTATTACTCTGTAAAGTTTCGGCTATATTTTTTATGTATGCTTCTGGATGAATTGGTGAATTCCAAACTATGCATTTTCAACTGTTTATTATCTTTGCTCTTTCTTTTTGTAGATATATCGTTACTCTAGCTCTTGCTGGTCTGTGGTCGTTTCCTACTGATAGTTTATTGAGTACAGTGACATCTTGAATAATTTGCTTTTATTTAGGAGGTATAAGACATCAAAAATTACCCATTTTTAAGGTGGCCAGTTAATTTTGGCCCAGGGTGTAATATAATATATTTTTTGTATTAATTTTATGATCTTGTTGTAGAGCTAAAGTCTAGCTCTACAACTTTCAATGAATTTTTATTATTGCTTGCTTTCTAGACTTCTATAATGTTGAAATAATTTTTGACGCTTTTAACCAATGCTTGCATCTTGCATCTCGGCTTTATTTGTTTATGTTTCCCAGACAGACACAAATTGATCTTATTAGGGTTTTATAAAATTGGACATACGAATGATGACTTAGGATTTTACAAGTCAGTAATTCCTTATTTGAATAACTTACTTGTGTTCTTGCTTTTGTAAGTTTGTATCCCTGTACTTATTCCACTATTTTCAGATACTAGGAATTTAAAGTATTTGAATTCTACTACCTTTTAAAAGCCATGAAGATCTGTTTGAAAGCAATTTCCATTTTGCGATTTTACTTCTCGCGTCGCTCTTTTATTGCTACCTTATTACGATATAGTATAATAACGTCATTTGTAGATATTATCGCTTTCAAGACCTAAGCTAATATCCGTAGATATTAGCTTAGTTCTTGATAGCAAAATGTATATCTCTAATAAACATCTGAGACTCTGAGTTCATACTTAAATTTTAATTATGTTTTACTCCCACCATTTGGCATGAAGATGTTATTGACTGGCAATACCTTGTCACAGTAACGTAACAAATGTACAGATTTTTCATACTATGTGTGAATCATGTAAATGTTAAATGTGTCCACTTAAATCCATTTATAATATGTGTGTACAAAGGGATTCTTAAAAGTAAATATTGTGTGGTTACGCACTTGCGAGACTTATGGTCCTTGTAAAGCAGGGATGCACAGACTTATTAAGACTAGGGGCCACTTGGGCAAATTATGAACTACTAATGGCGGGCCGGCCGCCAGAAGTATAGGTAATTAAAGACAATAAAGATCTGATAATAATTTATTAAAATTAAAAAATAATTTATTAATTTGAAGCGTGGCACTGCATAGTGCTTACAATCTTTTTTATATGTGGCTAAAATTTACTTGTAGCATCACGTAAAACTGCTTCCAAACTTTCATTTGCAAGGCGGTTTCGATTTTTTGTTTTATTATTACTTAGTATTGAAAAAGTTTTTTCACATATATAGGTAGAACCAAAGAAGAGGGCACATTTCAGAGCGTTTATGCGCAACTCTTCGTACATATTTTTATCAATGCAGCGGTAAAATTTCAGCAAGTCTCCTTCGTTGAATTTGTTGCGTAAATCTTGGTCATTTTGAATGTCGATAATTTCTAACTGCATTGACTCTGGCGCATTTTCAACTGAAATCATAAAAGTATTGCTGAATATGTCCAACAGAGGTTTCACTTTTTTTAACTCCAAAAATCCTTCTTGAAAAGATTAAATCAAAATATCTAGCTTTTCTACATAACTGAAATTAATCGCAGTTTTGTTGAATTTTTTAGCCATTTTCTTATAATTCGAAAAATGATTGTAATTTCCAGAATTTAACTGTGATCTGAAAAGTGTCAGCTTGCATTGAAAGGATGATACATGAGCGTAGAGCTGGGATATCAGTTGATTTTTGCCTGGAAGCCGTGTATTTAAGACATTCAAATGATTTGTAATGTCAACTAAAAAAGCCAAATCACACAACCAATCAGGATTTTTAAGTTCCGGGACATCCCTTTGCTTTTCCGCCAGAAATATTCCAATTTCTTCTATTAAATTTAGAAATCGTTCCAGTGTCAATCCACGACTTAGCCACCTTACTTCTGTATATTACAGTAAATCTCCGTATTCGCTTTCGATGTCATCAAGGAATTGTTAGAATTGTCTGTGATTGAGTCCTCGTGATTTTATAAAATTTATAATCGAAACTACCACTTTCATGACATTTTTAAATTCAATTTTTTTTAGAACAGAGGGCTTCTTGGTGTATAATGCAGTGAAACTGCATAAGATCTTCAGCGTTTATGTTTTTTTCTTGCAGATGCTTTTTTGGCAAAGTAACTAGCCCGGAATTGATACCAATCATCGAAGGAGCACCGTCAGTCGCAACTTCCAATAATTTCGATAAGTCCAAATCAGTTTTTGAACACTCATCCAAAAGAACATTGAGTATATCAACTCCTTTGGTTTGACCTTTCAATGAACACATTCCTAATGACTCTTCTAAGACTTCAAAATCTTGAGTAACACCTCGTATGAATATGAGAAGTTGAGCTGTGGAACTAATATCAGTGGATTCATCGAGTGCTAATGAAAAAAATTCAATGATCTTAGTTTCTCAATTAATTGTTCCGCAATATTACCTGACAAAGCTATTATTCGTCTTTGGATAGTCATACGATTCAGTTGAATTTTAAACTTTTTTGATACTTCTGGACACATTTTCTTAGCGGCAATTTCTATGCATTCTTTTACAAAATCGCCATCATTAAAGGGGCGACTTCGCTTTGATATCATTCGAGAAATTTCATAACTAACTTCTGTAGCTGTTTCTGAATTTTAAATGGGTTTTGTAAACATAGCTTGCTGACCAATAAGCTCCCGTTTTAAAGACAACACTTTTTGCTTTCTTAATTCGCCTGTAAACTTGGTAAAAGAATGATGCTGCGTTTCATAGTGCCTTTTTACATTATATTCCCTTGCAATCGCAACAGAATTCTTGCAAATTAAACAAACGACTTTGTTATGCGACCATACAAAAAGTATTTCTCAGTCCAAATTTCTTGAAACTGCCGATTTTCATTTTTAACCTTACGTTTTTTTACTAGGTCCTGGCTTCTCCATGTTGCGTTCTAATCCTGGCTAGGATTAACACAGCACCTGAAAACAATTACAGGACCTACTTAAATTACCCATCCTGTTTTAAATTATCAAAAATAATTGATTGAATATTATTCCTAAGAAATTTTAAGATTTTTATACAGATTTTATATCTAAAATAATGACGTAATTATTACAATTAGAGAAATTCTGATAAAAATAGTAATTTCTTTGTTTTATTTTAATATTTGGCCAAAATTAAAGCTAAATTTGATTACAATTGATTAAATAGGTAGGGAAACACTTATTAATAACAGAGTTATTAATAAGTATTAACTCAATACAAGTATTGAGAAACAGAAGAAGAACTGTCACATGCTAACCTACATCTGTCAAATTTACCACTAAAATCTAATAGATAACACATAAAAAACTCATTGTGCCCAAGACTGAGATGTAGTGCATAAAAGTCCTTTCCCCTTTTAAATTTAATGTTTGTTTCGTCCCTTCTAAGTGTTTTCTGTTTTAGTGTGTTTTAAATTGTCCTTAATTGTTTTAATTCTAATATTTTATTTACTTGACTTTGCAATAATCTACTATTTTGCCAATAGAACTTTATCAAAGAAATTTGATAATTACAAGTTGAAAAATAATTGCACACCCACACAATTTGTACATCTAAACTTATTCATTGTCATAAAACTGTCACCTTCATAAAACAATTACTTAATAAATAATACACATTTCATAAATATATCTCTCGAATAAGTATAAATAACTTTTAAATAATACAATGGTATATAACATCACTTTCATTTAACAAACAATCACACACATATCTCTGCTTCATTGGATCAAATCTATCTCCTCAAGAACTTCTCGTTTACTGTCAAACAACTGCAATATCCGAATTGAGTTCCCCATTCAACAATACATAGTAGTTTCAACCATGTTCTACCATCCATCAATTAATAGAGTACCGGCATGTAAGTAATGTTTATTTATTTGCTCATTTATTAATTTATTACAATTCAATAGACTATTTTATAACAATTTGTGGGCCTTGCCTTGTCTGTTTAAACTTTTAAAACTTTTTATACCTTTTTATTCAACTTACTCATTTTGAAATAAAACCACAGACATGTAATATTGGCATAATTATTGTAATTTACAACTTCTAATTTGTTTATCTTTATTAGACAACACCCTAATATGGGTTTTTATCATTTCAGCATTTATTTAACTTTGTATCGAGACCTGAAGATGTTTTGCATATTGTAGAAAGCGAAACCGGTCGTCTGATAGTTAAATTAAATTGATTGTGAGTAAGTCTTATTTATTATTTCTTTACCTATTTGAAATGGACTCACACAAGCAACACATTCATGTTATTCTGATAGTTGTATACCTGATATATATCTGATAGTTGTATACCTAGCATTACACTTTCCATTACCCTTGGGTCATAATAGGAAAGATGCACTAATTGAACGCTTTGCTCCTTAAGTGTTCAGATATTTTGTGATTCGTAAATAACTTTCGTCAGTACTTGTCGTTGATTTTGTTCTTGCTATATTTACTTTTAGGTTGACATATTAACGGCTGTCTGAGAGTTGCTTCACCATAGTTTGTAACTATCAGGTTGTTTATCTTGCCATTAACGTTGATGCCATAGATTAACTGATTTGTAGTTTTGAAGACGTATCTATAGTTAATATTTGTTAACCTTCTCCATCAATGTTCTTATTGTCAGCAGATGATTTGATGCAGTATATCCCTTGCCAAAGCCAACATGTTCTACCGTACTCATAAACAGATTGTACACTTGACTGCAACGATATGGGTCATATTTTCGAAAGCTTGGCAATTACACTGTCGTTTGCTGGAGCTTTATTATATTTTATCTCTTTTAAATATCTTTTTATTTTTAATTTCTCTATATTATAGGGCCTCTTATACCCAATTTTTTGATTTTTTTCTAACTTTCGATTATAGAAGTGTTGAACTTTCTTTATTATTTTCTATTTGTGCTTTTCTTTCTTGTTATTGGTGTCTCTAATTTTGATAAACTGATGACTTGCTCTACTAAGTTCTCGTTTCACTATTTAATGTCAGATTTTAGTTCATTTCTAATTGTTTTATTTGTTGGTACTAATTTTGAGTATGGCATTTGTTTTTCGCTACTAATTGTCTCCTTTTCTTTCTTAGAGTTCTTTATTTTCGTTGCATATTTTGTGTTCCTTAGTTATTGTTCTCTTTGTTTTCTGTAGTCTGGCTTCGACAAGAATTTTAATTACATCTTTTTTTAATTAGTCAAATTGTTTCTAATTATGTGGAGAATCTGATTCGAAACGACTCCCTAAAACCACTCGAAATTCTTCTCCATTTGTTCTTGTTCTGAGATATTTTCGTAAATAACCGTTCCCCATTCTTTCTTGTTAATATTAATACGATGCTTTAACTTTTTTTTTGCTTTAACTATACGATGGTTATTTCTAGTTATTAGGTAGTTATTCATATATTTGAAATAAAATAGTCGACTTCATTTTTGATAGTTTCGTTAGATACGATCCATGTTCTTTCTGTTAGTTTTTTTTTATATAAAAGCTATTCAGAGTATACACGGTTAACTTGTTTTAGGAATGTACCATAAGTTTTTCTCTTCTGATGCTGTAATACATGAGGCGACTCCGCTGTCACCACTGAAATACTTTATAGACCCTCAAAGGATGCTAACCCTGCGAGCGGCTGCTAGGCTTACTGGCCCCACTGGTCCGAACTGACTGGTTCGTCTTCGTGGATTTACGAGAAGATAAGGGATTTTCGGGATAGGGGTAAGGACTCCTAGGTCTCAGGTCCTGTAAAGAGTTGAGGTTATGGGCTTACTTTAGAAGCCGGAGATATGTATAAGCAGAATCTTGTACTCTCCTAGTCTCTGTCTGAATCGGCCGAAAGGAACATTAAAACCAAATTAGAGTCTACAATATATTGAATGTACCCTGTAGTTTACAAATACAATCGTTAATAAGTCATTCGGCGCGCCGGGAGACGAGAAGCAAGAGAGTGAAGAATTGACAGTTGTACTATTATAATTACTCAGGTTAATATATAGAAATCTGTCACCTTAGTGTAGTTAGACTTTCAACCACGACACGTCTTCGGTCCTCTGGAGTTCGGTCAGTTGAGGGGACTCCTCCGTTGTTACGAACTTCACCACTAACCTGATTATACGAGATACTATGTCGCGTGTTAACTACTCCCCGGAGACATACCGACTGCCTCGCGTACTGGACGCTTCGCGTCCGATCCGGAGCTCAGCAATTACTGCCTTGAGTGCTCCCCGTACTACCACTGACTTGATTGACCAAGTTTTTTAGTTTTTATGTCCCGCGAACATTCTTAGTTTTGTTTTGCTAATTCTGCTGTACTATTCCACGTGTTGGAATGTAACATGCGATGGTGTGTCGTTTCGTTTTATTAATTTCCATGAAAGACTTCATATTTCGTAATTCTTAATCATTCGTGCTTGTTTTAAACTAGGTCAAATTGTTATACTTTGTATAATTTAAAATGTATAAGTTAACTGTATTAATTATCCCTTATTTAATTTGGAATATATAATAATTATCTCGAATAATTATTATCTTTTCTATGCTACTTAGCTCTTTATTTCATATCCCCACTCACTTGCTACGCTCACATTAAAATGCATTTGTGCCGAATGCGAAATTTTGAATCTTTTTTCAGTCTCCAATTTTTTTTCAACCTTCCATTATAATTATTTTAGATATTTTATTATCGTCTATAGCTATTTTAAGTTCTTCGCTAAAAGTATTTATTTCATCATCAGTTGCTTTTTCAATTAGAGCACAAACCTGCACAATCTTTATTCTGATTTTGGAAATTAGTTTTAGGATTATGTACCTATGTTAACCTCATGCGAGATGCTATTAATTATTTGAATATGTGATTTCTTCTGCTTATTGATTAAGAAACCTACTTCACCGTATAGTCTTTCCAGCCTTTATAGTAGAGCCTATTGGCTAAATGGAAGGCCACACACCCTTTTTCTCTTCATTAAACTTCCGATAGTTCCTTCTTCTTCAAGTGCCATCTTCATTTCGAAGGTTGGCGATCATCAGGGCTATACGTATTTTCGAAACTGCTGACCGAAACAATTCGTTGTTGCTACAGCTATACCATTCCCGTAGATTCTTTAGCCAGGAGTTTCGTCTTCTTCCTATGGACCTTTTTTCTGGTCTTTTCCCTTGCATGATTATTCGAAGCAGTTTATATATTTCGCCTCTTAAAACGTGTCCCAAGTATTGCGGTTTTCGTTTTTTGACTTCCTTTTCTTTATTCATTTATCCTCAAGACCTCGACATTTGTGACTCTCTCGGTCCATGATATTCTCAGGATTCTGCGATACATCCACAGTTCAAATGCCTCTAATTTTTTGATATCAATCTTTTTCAACGTCCATGACTCCATTTCGTAGAACAGCACAGAAAGTACGTAACATCTCATCAGGCGAAGTTTCATTTCAAGGCTTAAATCTCTTCCACAGAACACTCTCTTCATTTTAGTGAATATGGATCTGGCTTTTTCTATTCTTATTTTGATTTCTGCTGAGCTATCGTTGTCTTTATTTATAAAAGTGCCTAAATATTTGTATTTGCTAACTCGATCGATAATTTTATTGTGTAGATAATTCCATTATGTTTCAATTCATGTTTCCCAATTCCATTTCTAGTTCGTAGATATTGCTGCAATATGTTGTTTGTTGTTCTTCATTTTGTGTGCCAAGACCACATGTTCCCACAACATTCTTGACATTACCTTGTCTTATTTTGGCGTTGAAATCACCCATTATATTGGTCAGTTCATGTTCTTTTTATCAGTTTTAGATAGTCTTCTAGATTCTAGACTATGAAAAATTTTTTTATTTTTTCTTCATTATATTTGGATACTAGAATAAAGCCGTTTGGTTTCCAAGATAGATTTTGTAAAACTCTTAGATTTTTGTTACATATTTGGATCATGTCTAGATATTTAAATAGCCTATCATGTTAGAGACTCAATCCAACGCCTTAACTACAATAACAACAGCAGGTAAATTAAAAATACAAATTTTATTTATAGGTATGGAAAACTAATTTAATTGTCAAAACAAAATATTAAGAAGAATTTAAACAGATTAAGGTCTCTTAACCACGACAACAATGTTTTAATAAAGTAACATACTTGTGCAATGATCCAACGAACAGACTATAGGTATCTGGTAATATTAAATATTAAGCAGCAGTACTTAATGGTCAAATAATCCACTTAATAAATGATATTTATTGAAAGTATGTAATTATTTAATGCTTTTATAGATAAGAACGGTGAAGCTCATTTGTAAAGGTATTGTTAATTTTTTGGCGCTTACTTCAAAGTGTTATTTGCCAAGGTTGGCACGTTACATCGTTCCCAATAACTTTCGACTTCTGACCCAAAATACTACGCAAATGTTACATATATCACGAAATTGTTTGCGAAATATTGTACACGTACATAGTTGAAATGAAAATAATAACAAACAAAAATAAATATGAAATTAGTTTAAAAGCATAGGTAGAGTTATTAACGATATTTTATTACAGTGGACTGAAACAGTTTTCCTTTTTAAATTAGATAAATATTTAGAAAACAAATGGAAAAAGTGTGTATTGAACGAAAACTGAAATTGTCTAACTAGGTTACCCGATCGAGTTGAATTACCCCTTTAATAAGCACTTTCTGCAGAATTTTCATATGATATTTTTTTACGTTCATGCAAAAACCCAGTTGCTTAAATTTTATTTACGTGGCAATAAGTACAGGATAACAAAAATATTTTAAAAACTTTTAAATATTTATATATAAGAACTGTGTGAAATTAGGTATAAATATAAGTTAATTAATTATTGCTTTACTTAAATTTCTTTATTCCTTGCTCGTCTTAGTTGCATCTTAATGTAAATTATTTAATAAAAACAAGTTTTCGTTCCCCACTGCTATTTATACCCACAAGTATAGGAGCCAGATTAAAATGTTTCCTTGTTTCAGATACCGCTGTGAACTCCGTGCGAGTCGCGAAAGTGACAATAACAAAACACGCCAAATGGTCCCTAACTAGCGAAAACTAGGTTGAGACCTTCCCCTCACCCTCCATTCGGAAAGTGACTAAGTTATCGATCAAACAGCAGAAAATGCAGCACCATCCAGGGTCATGGTACCTCCCATGGGGAGTCCCCCTCCAGAAAATGGTCGCCGTCCCTATACCAGCGGCTGCCGCAGCTGCCGCGGGCCCCTTGCACATGCAAACCCCCACCGTGCATTTACAGGCCATGCTGGGGGGGCTGCCCACCCCTTTGGCGACCTTGAGGACGTTCATGACTCAACCGGCGCAACCACAGGCGAGAAAGGTGAGTAGATATTTGTGATTTAGATTGATAGCTTTTAAGATAATCTTTTAACCCTTATTTATTGAGGCAATTTACTTCGTTGAAAAAAACTTCTTGAGCACATTAAAATTTGATATACTGCGAAAAGAACAATAAAACATAAATAAGGCTAATAGAAATGTATTCCCAACAAAAATTAGTTAATATATAGTCCAGGTAGTTTTTTACATATTTGATAAAAAACACTGCTTTTTTATTTTTTTTAGATTTCATCTTTCTTATTAGTTTTTGGAAACAATGTAACAATCTTGATGTTATTTTCAGCTGCTCCAAGTTTTTGGTGTATCGTAAGCCTAAAACAACCTCATAAATTTTTATTGAAGAAGTCACTTTTCTTAACTGACTTCCATATTTTATTTTACCCTTAATATTGTGTTTTGGGTTGTTATGACAGCACCACCTTTTAACCTGTTCCGCTCCATCGTATCCACGTATGGATATTTTTAGGTATGGCGAACTCTACCACGATATCCACATACGGATATTCATACAGGTATATTCATTCATAAGTCATTGATGGGGTACAAATGAGCGGATGGACAGTCGTTACGGATCCGTTTGATGATAAGCTTCCCAGAGATATACCCGAATTTCGTGCTGACTATAACTTTCACCCAGCTATTGACTTTCAAGATTGTATGGAAGCTGTAAACTGTTTTGAGTCATTTGTAAGTAGCAATATTGTTAAAAAACTATGCAAATGGACCGATCAAAGAGCTGATAAATATTTTAATGAAAATCCACATACTGCCATGAAAGTTTTTGGTCTGACTTATAAACCAGTGACAACAGAAGAAATGTATGTATTTATCGCACTATATTTTCTCAGTGGATTGACCAAGTGTCCACAAATTTCAGACTATTGGAGTACAGATAATATATGCACTGGTCCTCCATGTTTTCATAAATCTGTTATGAGCCGAAATCGATTTTTGGCAATTCTTAAATTCCTTAGATTTTCACCACCAGAACTTGCCAAAAGTAATGCACCGCTTAGCAGACTAGGCATTTTTATGGCTCTTATTAGAGATAATTGTCAAAACTTAGTAGATCCAGGACCAGTTTTCGCAATAGATGAGCAACTTATGTTGTATAAAGGTCGACTCCATTTTCGACAGTTCATAAAAAGCAAAAGAAGTCGATTTGGCATCAAAATATTTTCCTTATGTCCCAGTGCGCCTGAACTTCGAGGATACACATGGAATTTTTGTATATATATCGGCAAAGATATATATGACATATCGCACATTTCAGGAACAGAAAACCTTTCTTTTTCCGAGAAAATAGTAGTTTATCTTTGCCAAAACCTACTGAACAGTAATCGTGAAGTGATTTTAGATAATTGGTATACATCAGTTCGTCTTTGCGAGTTTCTATTGACACAACAGACTTTCCTTACAGGTACTATTTGACCAAATAGGGGCGTTCCAAAAGAATTAACATTGGTTCCATTAGATAGGCAACAATCATGTTTTGTTCGCAAGAATATGCTCCTTCTAGTTCGCTACAAGGACAACAATGAAGTTTATCTGCTTACCAGTAAACATACTGCAGGATTTTGCGAAAGACAACGATATGTTGTAGGAGGAAATATTCGCTATTATAACAAACCGAAACATGTACAATTCTACAATCAAAATATGGGATCAGTTGATGCAGTAGACCAAGATGTTGAACCGTACAGTCCTTTGCGGAAGTCCTACACGTGGTTCACCAAAATAGGTTTGCACCTTTTACATCTTATGCTATTGAACTCTAGAGTATTTTACAGCCAAGCCCATCAAAAACAAGTTTCAATGTATAAATATACAAAACTCTGCTGCCGGGGGCTACTTCTAAAATATAGTAAAGGATATCAAGAAATGAATAAAAAAAAAATCAACCTACTACATCACGGAAACCGTTGCATGCAATGGCCGATTTTCCAAAAGAAATTGGAAAAAAGAGGGCTCTACGAAAAATTTGTGTAATTTGTAAAAGACGCGGAGTGCGTAAACTAACGAGAAAATGTTGCATTGCTTGTCCGGACAAGCCTGGACTTTGCTCAGCGGAACATTTTGAAAGTTTTCATAAGTAATAAAAATAATGTTCTTTTATTTTTTGCTTTGTTCTGAATATAATTAAATTGTTCACTGTCTTTTTATATATGTTTTATTTTTATTTAGCGTGCCTTTATAAATTAAATAATAGACATAGATACATTTTAATGGTATCCAGATGTGGATATTTTGGTAGTACAATCGATTGAATCGATATTCAAGAGTGGATATACTGGTACACCCAAATATCCTTATGTGGATATTCTGGTAAACACTATAAATTTTCATATAAATTCAAATTGCTTTAAATATTTTTTTGGCCCCCATAGGTCAATATCTCTCCTATTATACATCATAACTATCGTAAAATGTATTTTCATTAAAAAACTTTTGCTGGTATACAGCTCCCTATCTCAAAAAACGGCCTGGAGCGGAAGGGGTTAAATAACCATTGGTGTTTCTTGAAAGAAATCTATGTATCAAGACAGTTTATTACAGATGATTCATGCTTAACAGTTTACCATAAAACACAGTTGATTCTCACTATTTTTATTGTTTTTTACAATACATACTTACATATTTTAATATTTCCTTTACAACTTAAATATTATTATGTTTTAGTGACATATCTATATAATATTCTATCTATATATTATGATCCAAATATCTTCATTAGAAAATTTTACTAATTTATCACTAATTATTTTTTTCGTAAAATTGCTAAAAATATAGATTAGGTACTATAATCGAATGTTCAGATTTACAGATACATATCGTCGGCTTACAAGCAAAACACACTTTTGTTCATTTTTTACTTATTTGCAGAATTTTATTATATTGTTTTATTCTTTAGGCAATAACACAAATGTATGTCATACAATAACATAAATGGTTATTTTTATTACTATTATATTTCCCACCAAGTCTCGAAAAACTATATATATGATTCAGGAAAACAATTGACTTAGGTATTTCATCTGACAAAGAATGAACCTACCGATCGGCTTATGCAGAGCGACTTATCCAAACCTGTAAAAATTTATTATTTGTTTTGGTATATTGGATATGATATTGAAAATTTTGAAAAAAAACCCGATACATTTCATCTGCGCAAGAGATTATAAGTGGTCGCAGGAATCAAATGAAAACAACTATCAGAAAGTTATCAGAATATCAGATATCAATTAATACTTAAAAGATTAAAAAAACTACATGTAATAATTATTTGAAGATAAAAGAGTGGAACACTATACACTGATTGCTGTAACAGGTCCATCTATAACAAAAAGTGAGGTTATCTCAGCTTTAATATCAATATCAGCTGTATATAGAAGGGGCCGTAAGATTTCTGACGATAAGACTTCAGAGAAAACGAGAATAAGAGCAAAAAGACGCAATAAAAGATTTCCTGTCATAGAAAGTCACTACATTAGAAAGTCTTCAAAAATACTTTATTTGGTAATTTGAATATTAAAATATGCACGACCTATTCCTGGAAAAGTGTAAAAAGGACAATTTGCCAGCTTTAATCAGATAACTTAACTAGGCGAACTTCTTGCAAGAAATATAATGTTTTATTTTTTAATCCTAAGAAAGAACAATGTTTTACCTGTGACGAATACACGTATGATTTCAACGAAGAATATGAAAACATTAACGTTAGTTTTGTCATGCTCTGTGAAAAAAATGTATTTCCGCAAACGCTTCATACATGGTTTAAAAATCTACCAATTAAGTTCTTCTTCCGTTCGAGACCAATCAGCGAAAGCAACTGAAAAGGACGTTGACGAAAACGACATTGAAAATTAAACTCATTGTGTTTTGTGAAACCTGTTTTTTATATTATTGTTTAACAGACCAGGGTCTGTGTCGTTCTAACAGACAAATTCCACGTGTTAAAAATCAAGCAGGGAGACATGTACTCCCTAAAGTATTAAATTTTATCCAATGTTATCGACCTAGAGTCACAACATATTTTAAATTTGGAATGATGTAAACCCATATATGGATGTCACAGCCACAAATTTATTGTTAGCTTTAACTACATAAGGCACTGAGGATAATCTGATTAGATCGAAAACGTTATGCTACTATATTAATTTTGACGACACTTTTTAAAAGTTTTAACCATATGTTTTTATACCAAAATACAATTGTGAAGTGTTTTGACTTCTGTATATTTTTTAAACGATGGTATACAGCCAACTACTGGGATTTTTTCATTAATTGTTATCTAAATAAGATGCTAAGATCAAAGAAATTATGAAAAGGAACAAACAGAAGAATCTATAAAACGGTTATTCGAAATATATCAACGGTGCTTTATACTAGCGTGACCTGGATCTTAAGCAAAACCATAGTCCTAAAGCTATGTACGTAGATAAGAGCGAAATATACTCAGAAGAATTATGGAGGTATAAAGGATGGGCATATCTGGAGAAGAACAAATAATGAAATAATGCAAGTACATGGACCTGAAAAAAAATTTAAACATGGACACATAGCTAGAATGTGAGAGGGAAGAGTTCCGAAAGCATTAACAAATACTGAAGCTGGTCCAAAAAGAAGAAAGGGAGGACAATCTCAAAGAAATGGATGGAATCTGTAAAAGAAGACTTTTTGATCTTCTGGAGAAACCTAGCACAAGAAAGAAAAAAAAATGGAAGAAACTTATTGAAGCCTAGGGCCTTTGGAGCCTGTATGGTTTTTATACTTTTTGTTTGGTTTGTTAATGCTTTTATGTTAAATTTATTTGCTGTCGTAATAAATTTATGTAGGAGTCTCTGCATATCGTCACAGACTATGTCAATAATATTGAATCGTCTGCTTAGCATACATTAGAGAAAATTTGTTAGTTTGTTCTGTAGCCTATTACAGAATAAGCGAATGCGGCTATGTTTTTAAAACCTAAAAATTACATTTTTTTGATAAAACCATAGTGGACGCATAAATTATGCAGTCCAACGTGTCCTTCATGCACAACTTCTTTGTTTTATAGTCTCACTTATTTAATACTTTTCAGAATTTTGTAATGAAATTGAATCCCGGTTCTCGGACTATAATTGCCTGTGTTAATATTTGCCCGTTCTACAAGATTGTAAGTTTTATACAGCCACGCTGGTGAAGGTCTACAGCTCGCCAAAGAATAAAATAAGGAACAAAATGCTATCAGATAGGGTATTTTTAAAATATGATTAATCTTAATTAATCAGGCTTGATGATGAATGATGTTTCTGTTTATTTGTGTATCTGATGTTTTTTAAAATCTGAAGAGAATTTTAATTATAATATTTTGCAACTTTCATTTTTTAAATATTTTGCAGCTGTAAATACTCTTGGTTAAATGTTTAACCACACTCAAAGTATAATATTTCAAAGACAAGAAAGGGTGTTTAAAATGACATTTTAATATTGAGAGTAAAACTAAAGAGTTGTTTCCAATTTTTTAACATTTTAATCAAGAAAATTCATTTCTATAATGGTGATCAATACAAAGCAATTAATAAATGTTATTTTTGCATAGGTGTAAAAATAAATCAAGAATTATTTATTATACGGTCACCTAAGTTTTAAAACGCATAGCTGATTCCAAAGACCATTCTGAATTGGACAGAGAATGGCAACAATAATAGTACAAGTTTCCAATGCAGGATCACTGGGTTCATAACGTAGTTGACCAAACACACATTTTTACATGATTTTAAAATTGACTATTAAACAAACAATTTCCAAGGCAAACCTTTAAAAAATTTATTTCTTAAAACAGATTTGACCTAATTGTAAACATAGATGCCTCTACGAGTCTTATAACTGTTGGATGTGCTGTATCTTCATACATACTGCTGAAATATTCTCTATTCTCTATACAAACTGCTGAATTATTCTTGATTTCCCAAACAACAATATATACAGATTCTTTAGCGTCAACCTACTCCCTCAAAAGTATGTAAACGGCACATACTTTGGTTCAAGCTATTTAAAACTCTTTCCATATTTTAATCTCACTAGAAATGTCCATAACCATGATGTGGATTCTGTCTCATGCAAGAATCCTTGGTGACGAACTAGCCGACCTCTTTGCAAAACAAGCCGCATCTTTTAATATGAAGACTGAAAACATACAATTACATACAGATTTACAGTCGTATTTTAAAAATATTATCCAAATGTCTTGGAAAGATCACTGGATTAAAATCCCTTTCAAGCTTTGTGATATTCATCTTACCGTCAAAAATGTTGAGTTTCATTCCATGACACGAAAAAACAAAATCTTAATTCGCCGACTTAGAATCGGCTATACAAGACTAAGTCATAAACATTTTATGACTTATCAAGATTCACCTACATGTACATACTGTGGCAATATTTTATCTGTTAAAAATATTCTCGTGGACTGTCTCCATTTTAACAACAGAAAAAAGAATCTTGTGAGCCGAGGCCTACAAAGCATTCTCAACTTGCCAGATCAATTTCAAAACCTTATTAATTTCCTCTATGAAACCAGGTTTACTAGGAAATTTAGAAGAAAAATCGTAGTTTAGAATTTGATAATTATTAATTGTACCAATACCTAATGTATTTAATGTATTTATTTACCGATTCTAATGTTACTGTCTATTCTTGTAACTATGTAAAATCTATGTAAAAAAATTGTATCTGTATCAGTGACCTTCGCTGTCGAGACACGTAAAGTTAAAAAAATAGCTACTGCACAAAATGGAAAGAAACAGAAAAATTTTAACCACCATGAAAAGAAGAAAGACAGCATATTTGGGGCATATACTTAGAAATTATAGGTACAAGTTTTTGTAGCTAATTATAAAGGGTAAAATTAAAAGAAAAGAAGTTCTTCTTCTTCTTAAGGTTCCATCTTCTAACGAAGGTTGGATATCAACATGGCAATTCTTACTTTACTTACAGCAGCTCTAAATAGTTGGCTAGAGCTCAGACTAAACCATTCCCTTAGATTTCGTAGCCAGGAGGTTCGTCTTCTTCCTACATCTCTTTTACCTTTTATTTTGCCCTCTATAATCAAACGTAGTAGCCCATAACGAGGACCTCTTAATATATGACCGAAATATTCAAGTTTCCGCCTCTTAATTGTCTGTACAATTTCTTCCCTCTTATTAACCCTATCAAGGACTTCAATATTGGTAATTTTGTCTACCCATGCTATTCGTAGCATCCTTCGATAACACCAACGCTCAAAAGCTTCCAATTTCTTAATCTCCAGTTGTTTCAATGTCCATGCCTCAGATCCGTAGAGCAAGGTTGTAAAAATGTAGCAGCGCAATAACCTTATCCTTAGATCCATTCTTAGGTCTCTACTACACAATAGATGTTTCATTTTTACAAATTTTGCCCTTGCTATTTCTATACGGCTTTTAATCTCTTGCGTTTGTTCTGCGTTTTGACTAACCAATGTTCCTAGATATTTGTATTTATCTACCCTTTCTATCTGGATATTATTAATATGGAGTGTCTCGTTGTCTTTTGGATGTTTTGTAATGACCATGAATTTTGTTTTCTTTAAGTTCATTTTAATACCATATATGGTACACTTTTCATTCAGCCGTTCCAGTATGTTTGATAGACTTTGCAGAGTTGAAGTGAATATGACAGTATCATCGGCATATCTTATATTATTAATAATTTCACCATTTATTATCATTCCATCGTTACACTCTCCTAAAGCTTCTTGGAAGATGGCTTCGCTATATATATTAAACAGCAGTGGTGATAATACACAGCCCTGTCTCACACCCCGAAGAATTTCTATTTCTTCCGACATTTGATTTTCAATTCTTATTTTGACTTTCTGGTTCCAGTAGAGGTTCGAGATTACTCTGATGTCGCGGCTATCGATGTTTTTCATTTTTAAAATATTAATTAGTTTATTGTGCTGTACCTTGTCAAATGCTTTTTCAAAATCAATAAAACATGTATACATGTCTTGGTTCATATCCAGATTTCTTTGCATGAGCACATTTATACCGAACAATGCTTCCCTGGTTCCCGTGCCGTTTCTAAAGCCTAACTGACTATCACTAATTTCATCATCCAGCTTTCTGTAAATTCTGTTGTGGACTATTCGTAGAAATACTTTCAAAACATGGCTCATTAATGCAATTGTACGGTGTTCTGAGCATTCTTTTGCATTCTGCTTTTTGGGAATAATTACGAATGTGGATACTAACCACTCCTTTGGTAAAATACCTGTTTGATAAATATGATCATAAAGTTCTACTAGAATGTCTATCATTTCATCATCGATCAGTTTAAGAAACTCAATCGGGATTTCATCCGGACCTGTGGCCTTTTTCCCTTTTGTCTGTTTTAATGCGTATTGAACTTCCTGTTTTAAAATTTTTGGTCCCGATTCACCAGAGTCCTCATCTATGATTTGTTGTCTGTCATCCCCGAATAGTTCTTTTATATATTCTGTCCATCTGTTTAGTTGTTGTTTTGTATCTGTGAGAATGTTACCATTCGAGTCTTTTATAACATGTATATTATTTTGTTTTCCCGACGTCATTTCCTTCACTTTCCGATGAATATTGAAACTATCATATTTCTTTTCATATTCTTCTATTTCGTGACACTGTTCAGTTAGCCATCTTTCTTTTGCTGTTATTATGTCTTTTCTAATCCTGCTGTTTAAGGATTTGTATTTGCTGGTGTTTATGTTTTTATATTTTCTTCTTTCATTCATGAGAGTTAGTATTTCGTCTGTCATCCACATATGTCTTTTCTTTGGTATTGGTCCACGTATTTCTTCTCCCGCTTCTTTTAAAGCTTGTTGAACCTCTCTCCAATTTTCATTTACGTCTTTAGAGTTGGTGTTTTTTGACTTGATGGGTTTAAGATTATCATTGATTTTCTGTCTAACTCTTTGTTCTATCTGAGTATCTTTTAATCTTGTCACATCGAATTCTTTTCTAATCTTTTTGTTTTTTTAACTTTTTTAATTTTGCTTCCATTTCGACAAAGAAGTTCTGGTAGGAGATAAATATCCTGTCTTAAAAACATTCGCAAATGCAGCGGATTAAACAAATCTCTTTTTAAGAAAAGTAGAAATTAGAGAGAAACGAATTTGCAATGGTTATTACCAAACTGTATTAGTGGAGTCGGCACTAAAAGAAGAAGATATTTTTTTCCACTAGGAAACTAAGTTCCTGTAGTTGCCTGTATACCAAGTATCACAAAAAAAATAAAAAAATATTTTTTTAAAAAACCTTTATAAAAGGTATAAAAATATTCAAACGGGCTATATCACAATTACAAAACGTTTTCGGAATCTATATTCCATCATCAGTGTAACTAAGTATACATGTTTTCAGCCACTAAAATATTTGGGTAAAACCCCGTTAAATGTTGTTAGTTCAAATCTCTGTTACATTATATGTTCTTATAAAATGAAATGTTATAAGTTGAAAGTGGAATTGGTAACATGGCAACGTACGACTCCACATGAGGTTGCTTGGTACTGAGGCAAAGTGTCTACGAGGACTTGTTGATAGCAACAATATTTTTTTTGTTAATTTTTTTTTATTGGGTTAATGCCTCGACAACTACGATCATTTACTGAAAAAACAGTTCGACAAAATAACTTTTTTTCTCAAAACAAAATGAGTAATAGTACACAGAACAAACAAAGGTTATCTGCAAACATAAATCATGTATTCAATCTGTTATTTTAATCAACTAACAACAATATACACATATTTTAAACTGAAATTGTGGTTAATTTCAAATAAAAATAGTTAATAGTATTAGAATGACACAACAAAATAGCTTTAGAACAAAAATAAATAAAGTGTTCTATGAAAATGCGTATTCTATTCGGGTAACATTCTTCGCGCTTTGCCGACTTTATGGTCGCTTTAATTGTAGTATGGTAGATAATTCTAAGTCTGTAGTTCAGTAAACAGTCAATCAACATCTGCTCATTACCAAAACACAAGATTCACGAAAAATGTTGCCGTTGTTCATGAGATTGTAAGAGAGAATCTGAGGCAGTCGACTTTACGTCGCTTACAAGAACTTGAGCTTTTAAAGAGAACAAATAGGCAAATTTTAAATCAGAACTTAGAAGGTAAAGATTAACGACCATAGACAACATGTTTTCCCTGAGTGGTCCATAGAGTTGAAACTGATCCTAATTTTCTTCGAAAAATCATATTTAGCTAAAAAGCCAGTAAAAAATTTATGTTGAATGTGAATTTTGGACTAGCGGCATCGTCAGCTCTCATTTAAGACTTATTTAGTTTGCTTTTTTGCCCCGTGGGCAAAGTAGTCCCCTTTTTCGAACAGGGAAAAAGTATATGCCCTTTAGGTGAAATCTCATAACATCGACATTTAAAGGTTTTTAAATCTATTTCAGTCGCTAGTTTCAACTACTTTTTAAAATGTAAGTATTTTACCTATTTTTGTGTAATTTTTAAGTGGAAATATACTTTCAGGTTTAACTGATGATGGTCTGACTGGACCGAAAACATTTTGGAATAATTGTAATTCTTTTGAATAAATTAATATTATTATTATAATTATAAATAAAATAATATAGCATTATACACCAGAAGTTTTTACTTCTTTGTAAGTTTTTTAAACTATAATATACGGCCACCTATTGGAATTTTCCCCCTTTACATTGACACTATAAACAAGTTATGCAGATCATAGTGATCGCCAACTGAAATATAGTAGGTGTTTCTGATAATTCTGGTTTATTTTTAATTTTTTTGAATTTGTTTTACTCTTTACTCTTTTACTTTTGAAATTTGTAATTCTTCGTTTTTTTTTATAAAATGTCCTTTTAAATAATGCTTCTGTTATATACCAAACTTGGAATATTATAAGATCTTAAGCACACCATTTAATTACATTTAATATAAGCTCTATGTGTACTCACCGTAAAGTATAATTATATATTACATACTTGACATTGCGGGCCTGTATTCAATTTATTCAAATTAATTACTTCTACTACAATTAATTACTTCAAAGCGATGTGCACTGCAAAGGGAAGTAGGTCGGACCTTTAGGCTGGTCCTTCGACGCCCTCTAGGGGCTTTAGAGATTTGAGTTGTCCAGGGTATAATTTGTCGAAATAATTGCGGTAATAAGAAAATCTGTGATTGTCACCAAAAGTATTGTCCAGATTGGTTGAAGACAGTTACGTTTAATTCAATAACATTTACATTTACAATAAGAAAATGTACAGTGAAAAAACATATATATATATATATATATATATATATATATATATATATATATATATATATATATATATATATATATATATATGATTTTAGTTGTTTTACGGGTTTGACTTCGCGTTAAGTAGTTTTGGTTTTTAAAAAAAACATTGTTTTGACGACGTTTCGGCAAGGTCACACTTGCCATTGCGAAGCCAGATTAGTTCTTCTTCGTCTTGATGTTTCAGGAGAACTGATCAGTTCTCCTGAGTCTTTTATCAGAAAATGATTTTTTTGAATTTCCGTCGCATTCAACACTAGTTCTTTTTTTATAGCTATTTGCTCCAAAGGGTTATGATGTCGGGATTTTTTATGTCGAGGAATTATATCTTTGGGAATTGATATTTGAGTTTGGGAATCAAAATCATCTCCACTCGTAAACAGTGTAATATTATGACTTCTGTAATACATCGTGAATCACTTAAGGGGTAAATAAACCTTAGGTAAAGGGTTGATTATGAAGAATATGTTTTAAAACAGAAGGCAAATATTGTAGCAGATCTTCAGCAAAATCGGAAAAATTGGGTTCTCTTTGCTTCCATTTGTACAATTTTGAAAATGTGCTAGCAAATTATAAAAACTAATGTCGAATTATTCATTAATCCTTTGTCGGTTACAGCCATGTCGTATTTAGTTGTCGTACAGTGCACACATAATGGTTACTGTTTGATCTTGCTCTGCTGTTACTGTCGTGTCAAATTCTCTTTTTATTAGTTGGAGCTTAATATTGGGGAAACGTATTTTGTATAAGTTGTACTTCCGTCTGATCCATATTAAAAATCTGACTTACACAGAAGTAAGTCTTTAAGTAAGATGTCTTTATAAGAATCTTTAAATTGGCTTAATATTGAGAAAGTAGATCCTTGGTAAACCCCTTCATTCTGAAAACATTTGTTTTCATTTCAAACAAACATTTCTTTTCATAAAATTACGAGTAAAATTTCTTCCTGCTGGATTTGTCTGAGAGGAAAACTTATGAGAAGTATTGTTTCCCTTACCACATTTGTATAAAAAAATCCAAAGAGATTTTAAATTAGGGCTAACTAATTGCTTTTTAAGATTAATATAATGGCGTACTATTTCTGCTTTGTGATATAATAACAATATTGCTTGAAAGCGCCCGAGATTGTTCCCCGTCCCATTTTTTTGAGCATCCTTTCTAATGGAAGTCTCTTGCAAGTAACACACGAGCCTCAACTAGTTTGTCTTCCGTCAACGCTATATACTGGGTTCTTTTTTAATAGTTTTTAAAGCAGAAGCATTTAAACAATTCTTCTTCTTAACGTGCCCTATCAAGTCCCCTTGACGTTGGCGATTAACATGGCGAAACTGTCTCTGTCTCGAGCTATTCTAAATTGCTCATCTTTCTTTATTCCTGTCCACTCCCTGATATTCTTCAACCAAGACACCTGCTTTCTACCAATTTCTCTACGTCCTTCGATTTTACCCATCATAACAAGTTGAAGAATATTATATCGGTCTTCCCTTACTACGTGTCCAAAATAGGCAATCTACATTTGATGTTATCAAGCTGCTCGCGAGCAGCATTTGCTCTTTCAAGTACTGCCACATTTGTCAGCATAGCCGTCCATGGAATGTTTAGTATACGTCTGTGCAGCCACATCTCAAAGGCCTCCAGAGGATTAATCGTGGATATTTTAATGTCCATGCTTCGACACCGTATAAGAGGACTAATCAAATGTAGCATTTAACCATGCACTTCCGAAGTTGAAGTTGCAAGTTTTAAACAATTAAATACAGCAATATATGCAGCAGACTTTAAATTTCAATGTGGGACAAAGCCTCGCCTGTTTATTTTTACGTCAAAATAGTTAATGAACCTTTATTTATATCGTATATTGCTACCACGAAATATTGTAAATTAGCTTATATAATAAAATCAAAGGACAAATTAATGTCGATTAACTAACTATAAACTGTAGAGGTAACTATAAACTTTTAACAATTCTCTACAGACTAGTAGTTCATTACATTGTTTGTGTCTAATAAAATTCCAAAACAATACGCAAATTGCAATATTCATAATTACGATCTCTCTGTAATGAAATCTCAACGTACTTTCATAAACAATAGCTTGAATTCCGATGAGGCATCGATGGAATTAAATTTGATGTCCTTTGTCGATTTATTGTCATCGTGTGGTACATTGTAGCTGCGCTGAGGGACTACGCTCTATAATCTATTTACTGATTCCGATTTTGAATAATACACTGGTATACCAGAATTATAATAATGTAAGCTAGTTATATCTAGATGAGATCTAGGTATGTATATAGCAACGTATTTGTATGAAGAAGTCTCACGGTAATCTACGATATCCGTTATTTTCCTTACTCATTTCATAGTAAATTCTAGTTGATTTAGGGACTGTTTTCAAAAAAAATGTATTGGTATACGCTGGGTAAAAAAAAATTATTTAATTTTTGTTTAAGATATCGGTACCAGAGGTAACTATGTAAAGTCTAGTATACAGTGTAGTATATAGTGTTTATATTTGGTCTTTGAAATAAAAATGTGATTTGGATTGTTAGCATAATCTACACAATAATATTGTAATTTTTTATTTGCATTTATTTTTATTTACTTACAGTCATTTCATACTAACACTGAAACACAATTAACTTATAACATTTTGTTTACTTCATACCGCAAATATTATTATTAAATTAACTTTTGCAATTTAATTAATCCCTGAACTCCTCAACGGTATACATGAGGATTGCAACAGACTAGTACTTTGGATAAACTACTAATAGTATGATGATCTTCATTTTCTTTGATGCAATGCCTCTCATAAGATTACCAAGCTGATCTAAAGCTTTTTCTTTGTGTGGCATCTTCTACCGAAGGTAAGCGACAATCAAACGATAGGATTCTTAGTTTTGTGCCGCATGTATTATGTTCGCAGCTTCTGGTATTTTAAACCATTCTATCAAGTTTCTCAGCCAGGATTTCTTCTTTCTGCCCAAACCTCTTCTATCTTTAATCTTGCCTTTCATGAAAAGCTGTAGCAGACTGTACTGATCATTACGGAACACATGGGCCAGGTATGATGCTTTCCTCCGTTTAATAGTTGTTAACAATACCTCTGTTTTGGTCACTCTGTCTGTCCAAGGTATTGTCAGTATGCGTCGATACAGCCACATTTTTAGAGCCGCTAACGTCATTATAGTTGCTGCTGTTAACGTCCACTCTTCTACTCCGTAAAGTAGTGTAGAGCGTACGTACCATTTCGTGGTGCGCCATCGGAGGTTAACGCTTAGGTTGCGGTTGCTAAAGAGCTTTCTCATTTTGATGAATTTGGATCTTGCTATTTCAATTCGAATCTTAATCTCTAAGTCTGGATCCCACTTATCATTCACTGTATATCCCAGATATTGAAATCGGTGTACTCTTTTAATACGTTCAGATTCAATATTCAGATCGATATGTTGAATGTTCTTTTTACTGATCACCATAAATTTAGTTTTCTTTCTATTGATCTTTAGTCCAAATCGGTTGCCATTTGTATTTACTCTATTTAGCATCATCTGTAAATCTTTGATGTTATCGGCCAGTATAACAGTATCATCCGCATATCTAAAGTTACTTATTGGTACGCCATTAATATTGATGCGTTGTACTCTTCCACTGCCTCTAGAAATATGTGTTCCGTGTACAGGTTGAAAAACAGTGGCGAAAGAATACAGCCCTGTACCCCTCTCGAAATGGTTACGTTTTCACTCATCATATGTCCATTCTTCATGTGGGCTGTTTATTCCAATATAGATTTTTTATAATCTGGATGTCCTGAGTGTTAAGTTCTGTAAGATGTTATAGTTCTATGAGTTTGTCATGTTTGATAGGATCGAATGATTTCTCATAGTCGATAAAACAGGCGTAAACATCTTTCTGTTAATTCAGACATTTTTGAATTAAGACTTTTATTGCAAAGAGGGGCTCTCGAATTCCAAAACCGCATCTAAAACCGAACTGTGTTTTACATAAGCTGGGTTCTAATTTTGCTCGTATTCTGAAATGGATAATACGCAAAAATACTTTAAGGGAGTGACTCATTAAACTTATAAGGCCATATTCACTAGGTGTTTTAGAATTGGATATCTTGGAAAAGGGCACAAATATAGATTTTAACCAGTCCGATGGAATTTGACCAGTATCGTATATCTTATTAAACAGTTTAAATACTACACTCAGGTTGTTCTCGTTAAAAACTTTTGAAAATTCGACTGGTATTTCATCGCATCCTGTTGCTTTCCTATCTTTCGTATGGTCTATATCTTTATATCACCTCACTTTTCAATCTTTTTGGTCCATTCAGATCAAGAGTGTTCGTAGAATTGTGACGATAATCCGTAAACAAATCTTTTATGTAATTTGCCTAAGTCTGTAACTGTTCTTCTTTATCTACAATAAGTTTGTTGTTCTCGTCTATTAACCTACCAAACTGTTTTTTCTTGTAAGTATCAGTAAACTTAATTTTTTATGCATGTTAAAACTATCGTGTCTTCATTCTAGCTCTTCTATCTTTTAACATTTTTCTTGTAACCATTTCTCTTTGGATTCTTTTATCTTTCTGCTGACAGTTCTATCCAGTTTTTTTATATTGTTCGGGATTATTCTTATTTTCCCTACTTCTGTCCATGAGGTGTAATATTTCATCTGTCATCCATTGGTTCTTCTTCTTCCGCTCGTAGTCACCAATTACTTCTTTCGCACCGTTGCATATAGCGCCCCTTAAGTTGATCCAGTCTCTTTCAATATCGTCAGTATTGGTTGTTAAAGCAACATTACTATTAATGCTATTTGTAAGCTTAAATTTATCTCAGAATTTCTAAGTTGATCTATATCTAATCTTTTTTTATCCTCTTTCTGGATTAAGGTTTTTAGTCTGATTCGTAATTGAGCTACAAAAGGACTTTGATCAGAGTTTATATCAGCTCCAGGATATGTTTTGGTTAATATTATTGAGTTACGAAATCGTTTGTTAATTGTTAGAAGTATGTCTGATTTCTAACGATGTACCAGTCCTGTCCTGTGGTGACCTCCAAGTGTACGATTTTCGTAATGGTAATCCCATCTAAGGCTCTAAGGATCTAAGGCTACCCTCTGTTAAAATAGGTAAATATCCTCACTCTCAAAATTCACTGTTTCCATTTTTTTATGTTATAGAATATACGTCCCGTAGAATAAATATTCGCCCCATTTCTTTAATTATTTTTAAGCTTTGGGTTGATTATTGTTTCTAATTTTTTTTAATAAATATGATTGGTTAAAATTTGTTTTATTTGCTATTAACTAAAAGCTCAGGTTCAATCCCAAGTTAAAGACAAGACGAACTCACGCTTGAGATACTGAGCTAGGCAAGGCATAGACGATAAGCTCCCATAGTTGATTGAGGTATTATTTGTATAATACTACTTCAATTCTCTTTGGTAGTCTTATCGTTACAAGATTCATGTTATTGCACGATAATGCTCGATCACATGCCGCTGCCATAGTGAATAATTTTCTTATCGAGGTCCAAATTCAAAGATCGAATTGGCCACCGTTTAGCCCGGATTTAAATCTAATAGAACACATGTGGGATCAGCTAAAACGCCGGATACGACAAAGAAATCCTGTTCTAAATACAATAGAGCAGTTTCGTCTTGCTGCAGAGGATGAATGAAATACAATTTTCCAAGGATAGGTCCAAAATTTACTTGCAAGAATACCGAGAAAGATGTAATCGGTAACAAGAGCTAGAGAGGGAAATACTAATTACTGATCCTGATCATGCACTTCTTTTAGTTAAAAAGAATTGTTTAAGCAGTTTAAATTAGCATTTGAATTTAGAATAAAATAACATTATTTTTCTAATATTAAACATTTCTATTCAAAATTTTCTCCGCATAAAAACACTGGTAATTAAAAATTGTAAAAATAAAGTATTCTTTACCTTAAAAAATTATTGACCAGAATATATTTTGAAAAAACAGAAATTAGAAAATTCCAAAATATTCGATATTTTGTCCATGAGTGTAGAATAATTGAAAAATGAAATGTTTATTTGATATAAAAAATTATAAAACTCCCAATCTACGTATATCACCACATATATTTATACTTACTCAAGCGAACAGTTATAATGAAATTAACATTCTAAAAATTATTGTGCACAGAAAAATATCTTCTTTTTAAATTTATCATTATTAAGAGTTTCTTAACCTGTTTAAATCTCATTAGTTCGGTATTTGTTATTTATTCGCAGAATCTATTGTAATATGCAATAAGAAGTCTTTATAATTTGGCTTTAAACTTTTAATGACTGGATAAAGTTGGTTAAAAGTTTCTTCGTTTATTAAAAATATAATTCGCACCCAACACGTCTTTATTATTATTTAACTTAATATTGTTCTAAATCTATTGTTTTGTGGCATCGTAAAATAATTACTATAATTGAAGTTTACAATAAATTTACTGACGTTTCAATTTGCACTTCCGAAATCGTTGAATTAGGTAATAGTCTGTATTCGGGAAAGTTTTATATCAAAGTGACAACATCTTCCGTTAGTACTATTTTTGAAATATCCATATTATTGTATCTTTCTGCATTTTCCCAGTCGCCACCTTATTAAAATCCCTTTTATGTTCTGCTATACGTTTGTTAAAAGTTTGACAACAGTCAAGCGGTTTGACCGATGTAAGTTTTTTTTTTTGTTAAAAAAGAACGATTTTCGTTCGAACGAACTGGAAATTGAAACCTAAACCTATTTTAAACTTCAATTGTGGCTTATTCTCATTAAAATAGTAAATACTTTACCTTAATATAATATAATGAGTGTATTCTTGTAAATGTTGCCTTTTGATAGTATTTTTTTATGATCATAATTATCATATACACAAATACTATAAAATAAAACAATTCTCAGTAATCTACCTAATGCTGATCATCGATCGTCATTTTCCAATATAAATACTTAATTTGTTTATCTAATAAATAAATGTTAGCTATCAGTTGCTACTAGATCTAAGTTGTATCGTTAAAATTAAACCGTATTCAATAGTAGACAATATTCCCACAGATCACGTATAGTTTTCGCATTCCATCCCACAACACGGACTGTTCAGTTCAGTTTAAGCTTCGGGTGGAATAAATCATAATATATTGTTAGGCAAATTAAGCGAAAGCTCGAGATCTTAACTGATTAAATCGCTCAAATCACAAGGGTTTTACAACAAAGGGAAGAAGCACGGTGACAGTCGACCATTTGCCGAGATGTCCGAAAGTCTTAGTTTACTTGATTGAAATATCTTGATTCCTCTTTCCGGTTTGGTGAGTTTTAAATCGAATTATGATAGTAATTCATTATAGTTATATCTCTATTTAAAACTTTTGTACATTGAGGAATATTTTAACGAATACTTGCATACCACAGAGTATAAAAAATTTCTCCATAAGGAGAATGCTATAAATAATGCTAAAATTAGAAAAGCTTGTGGTCCAGATGATACACAAACTGAGTTGTTAAAACTAATAGAGAGTGATAACATAAAAGTAGTAGTAAGACTTTTTAATTCAATATATAACACCGGAGTGATTTCCGCAGATTGGCTCAAACCATCTTTATCGCAATACCTAAAAAACACAATGCGAGAAAGTGCTCAGAATATCGATTAATTAGCCTAATGAGGCACACTGTTAAAATTTTCCTCAGAATACTTCACAACAGAATTAGACGCAAATGCGAAGAAGATATTGAAGATACCCAATTTGGTTTTAGAAATGCTATGGGAACCAGGGAGGCACTTTTTGCGCTAAACATCCTATTACAAAAATGCCGTGACCACAGAAAATATGTATTTTTATGTTTCGTGGACTTCGAAAAGGCATTCGATAAAGTACAGCATATAAAATTAATGCAAATACTGACAAATATCGAAATAGATGACAAGGATATTGGTGTCATTAAAAATTTGCAGTAAAAATTTGTAAAAATTGGAGATAACTACACCGATGAAATCCCCATACAACGAGGAGTCAGACAAGGTTGCATTTTGTCGCCAACATTGTTCAATGTTTAATCGGACCAGCTATTTAAAAAGGCACTTGAGAGACAACCATATGGAATAAAAATCAACGGGGAACTACTTAATGGTATCAGATATGCAGACGATATAGTAATTCTATCAGATAATATTGAAGGTCTTCAAATTCTGCTTGATCGTATTCACGAGGTAAGAGAGAAAATGGAAAAAAAAAACTAAAACAAAACCAAATTTTTTGTGTTTAGTCGTCACCTATATCTCGATGCAAAGCTTCAATTGAACGGAGTCCAAGTTGAGAAAGTTCACAAAATGACATATTTGAGAACAGTGATAACGAACCAACTAGATCCAGACATAGAAATAAGACGTAGAATAGCAATGACTAAAACTACTTTTATCAAAATGAAGTCATTTCTTTGCAATAACCATCTCAGTTTTGAACTAAGGCACAGAATGGTTTAGTGTTATGTTTGGTCTGTACTTTTGTATAGTGCAGAAGTGTGGACGCTAAAAGTGTTGATCATGAACAAAATTGAAGCATTGGAAATGTGGAAATGTGGGTTCATAGACGAATGCTGAAGATACCTTGGACAGCAAGAAAAACTAATGAAGAAGTACTAAGGAGCGTCAACAAAGACAGAAAACTGATAAAGACTGTTAAACATCAAAAAAGTCTTATCTGAAACATATAGTAAGAGGAGGTCGATATAAAATTTTACAACTGATCCTTAAAGGTAAAATAGAGGGCCGTAGAGATGTAGAAAGAAAACAAGTTTCTTGGTTAAAAAACATTCGTGAATGGACTCAGATACCAAATGCTGGACAATTATTTCATATTGCAGAAGATCGAGAAGACTTTACAATGGTGATCGCCAACGTCGGATAGTTCTGATATGGCACGCGAAGAAGAAGAAGAAGGAAAGAGAGAGGAAAGAGAAGTATCTACAAAAACTGCAAAAATCATATTACTTATAAAAACTACAAAAAAAATTTTAAAAATATGTTTGAAAAATAACCATCACATTCCCATTTTGTCCTACTGGACGAACTTTCCTTCTTAGTAGGGACTTCCCAAATTTACATCAATGTTCAGAAACGGCTTGTTTGAAGTCTAAAATATTGGCATATACCAATTTTGTTTATTTTTTTTATGCCAGAGTATCCATGCGTTCACAACACATAGATCCAACATACGAAAAAAAATTCTCCCCTCCTCAACCTATTTCATTAGAGACTATAAAGTGTAAACGCATGCCAAAAATAGATCACTTGAGACAGGCAATCAGCCGAAACAGCTGTAGTGATAAGAAGTTAAAATAAATTTTGTTGAAGTTTGAATACAAAGTTTTTAGTGTTTTATTGTTACATAAAATGAATTTCCATCAAGTTACGGTCGAACCCATCAATTATGAAAAAAAAAATTCATTTATACCATTTTCTTGATCGTATATGGATTCTGTAAAACCCTAGCATCGAGTCAAATAAGTCCTCTCCTTCCATCAGCTGATTATAAACTTTAACTGCTTGAGGGCATGGAATCTCTTTGTACGTTTTTTCTTTTCAGAGGTATCTACGTTTTGTGGTTCTAGGTTCATTATAAATATATCTATCGATCTATCTAACTAGCCTTCTTCAGTCCATCTTTGGACATAGGCCTCTCCACTTCACCCAATCCACTATAAATATATAGTGTTCTATAAATACTTCACTATAAAATCTATACTATAAATATGTATATAGGGTTCACTATAAATATATAGTGTACTAGCTTCAAATAGAAGCTCACAGTTCAGATTAATTAGCCTAATGAGCCATTTTCTGAAAATTTTACTTAAAAGTGTACATCAACGAATATACAGAGAATGCGAAAGAAACCTAAGCGAAAATCAATTTATATTTGGGGCTTGGTACAAGGAAGGCAGTATTTGGCCTACAGATATTAATACAAAAGACGTGTTTCTCTGATTTATCGACTACGAAAAAGCGATTGATCGACTAAAACACACAGAACTCATGGAAACCCTAACACAATATGGTATAGACCATAACACTGTAGCACTTATTAAAAAACTATATTGGGATCCAATGGCGTCTATCAAAATAGACAATCGTCTGACAGCAGAATTGCCAATAAAAAGAGGAGTTCGTCAGGGCTGTGTACTTTCTCCACTGTTATTTAATATATACTCAGAAAAGATCTTTTAAAATGCCCTCGAAAATATTGAAGAAGGAATAAAAATCAACGGAGAATACGTAAACAACTAAGATACGCAGATGACACCGTCATTATTGCGGACAGTGCTGAGGGTTTACAACGACTTTTGAATATCATGAATATGATAACAGAAATAAAACAAAAGTAATGGCTGTTACACGTGCACCAAATGTCGATATTAATATTCGTATCTATAACAAACATATAGAACCAGTACAAAGATTCTAGTATCTTGGTTGCTGGATAAATAACGATCTTGACTACGAGGTCGAAATACGTGCTCGTATAGAATATGCTAGGTCCGCATTTCAACGAATGAAAAAATTCCTAATAAAATCTACGTTATCGTTGGATATCCGCTACCAATTTGTAAAAACGTTTATTTATTCCATATTGCTATACGAAGTGGAAACATGGACTCTTGGAATTACAAGTATGAGGCGTATAGAAGCCTTTAAGATATAGGTTTTTCTAAGAACGCTGAAGGTCTCTTGGACAGAGCACGTGACCAACAACGAGGTGCTAAGAAGAATGGGTACTGAGAGAAAACTCCTAAATATTCTAAAAAAAAGAAACACGAGTTATCTGGGACATATTTACAGAGGAGAAAAATACAACTTCCTACGACTTATAATGGAAGGGAAAGTGGTAGGAAAAAGAGGTCCAGGAAGAAGAAAATGCTCCTGGTTGAAGAATGTAAGAGACTGGACAGGCATGGACACACATTCGATACTAAGAGCAGCTCAAAATAGAGAGCAATTTGCTGTAGTTATAGCCAACCTTCAGTAATGAAGAAGGCGCTTTAAGAAGAAGAAGCTTCACTATCAACGTAAATTGATAACATTTTTACTGACCTATTATCGAACCAACTTATTAGATTTATGTGTACGTCTTCAACAATTTTTTCTATAATGAAACCACGTTATTTTTTCTTTATTTCTTGTTATATATTATATACTACAAATACTATAAATCACTATAAATCTGTAATTTTAGACTATTAAACCAGTTATCAAAAAATATTTTATGACTAACGTTCTTCGGCACTGTCTAGTGACAACATTTTCACTGACTCCTAAATCAGACGCTCAATTTGGAAAAGTATTGCTTTGGTCACCAGCATATCGTACTGTGAAAGTCCATACGCTAAATAAATAAATAAATAAATAACCAGCAAAAATATCAAAGTCATAACTAAAACCTGATACACCACTAAGTACTTGATTTTTGTATCCCCACTTATGAGGTTTTGCCAGATTAAATTGTTTGAGGTGGTGCCGGATTTTGTAGGGATAGTTTGTTTGTCAACAGCTAGACGTTTCTCCTTGGGAACCAGTAAAAGAGGTTATTTAATGTTGTCTAATAGAGGTCGAATTTTAGACAGTTTATCATAGTATAGATTACCAACAGGAATGGAGTTACTATTATCACTAAAATGAAGGTGTTTCTTTGTAATTTCCCATATATAACAAGTCATAGATTTAAATACTTGTGGTTAAACTACAGTTGCATTCCAGTAAAGTCTCGATGATGGTAATTTTGCTAATAATACAAATATTTCAGTTCCTATGAATTGCTCTATTTCGTTTTCGGTCATATTGGCAGGTTTGTTTATATTATCCTGCAGAGTTATTTAATTTAATTTAATTAATATTTAATACTTTAAATGGCCTGATTGCCATATAATTTAGTTGGCTTTTTTTTTGTTTTTGTTGATAATTCCATTTGTACCAGAGCAAATAGGTATATTTTTATCCAAATTCCTCTGTTCCTTGCTAGCACTATCATTAGACTGGGACTAACTAACTGAATCTGAACCTAAATCGTCTTCACTTAGTTCCCATCACCAGGAATACAGTTAACGTATTTATATCAGCCATAAAATTACCCAGGATCCATTCTAAAAACAAAAACCAAATGATAATGTTTCTAAAAATGGTATAACTAAAATAAGATTGAATGCATTTGAAACCATTTATGGATTTTACAGATTTATACCAATTCAGACGGAGTGCATACGAAAACATATATGGTTTGATAGTATCATAAAACTAGATAATAATGTGAAATTCGATGTACGCTAATATTTATACAATAAAAAATAATACTTTCTCCAAAAAAATGTTTCCAACAAATAAATCCATTATTTCGACAAAAACTATTGCTTCAAATTTGAATCATATACAGATTGAACGAAATAAATTCGGAACATACGAAATATTATGTATTTCAGCTCAATTTTGCTGTAGGTGGTTGGCCAACAAAACGTTGTCAGATAATTATATTATAAAAATCCAATACTTCAGCGGGCTGCTGGATTCTAAAATCATAAAAATTGAAAGCTACACATAAATCTGCAATTTTATTATGCTCTCAAACCAGTTATCGCTTCTTTAGACAAGCCCTTCTTTGAGCGGTGTTGCCAACGTCATTACTTTAGATGTTTCTCAAATAAGGTGTTATCCATAAAATATTTACAAGAAAAAAAGAAAATAACTACAAACCATTAAGTTTATTTTTGTTATTAGTCTGTTGTAATAGATTGGTAAATACAATGAAAAATATAGGCAAATATCCGATTTATTTAAAGATACGGAGAAGATATAACTCTCAAAAAGATCCGCAAATCGGATTATTACACGGCGATTGGCAACCTTGTTACGCAAACAACATTGTTCCGAGACAGATAGTTGAACGATATTTTATACAATGTCTAAACCCAGGTATGGATTTATTTTTGTCCAAGTTTTATATTGTTCCACTATTTCAAATGCAGTTCAAACAGACATATATTAAATTGTATGATCCGTTTTAAATTCGTTCAATCTGTATAAGGTACCGTTCATTCACTACCCGTGTACAAACGAATGAGGCTATAACAATCTTTCTTTTGACTGTTAGGCAACCAAACATACAGACGCATAGTATAAGAAGTACTAGCTATGACGTAGTTAGAATTTCCGATGGGTGATGGATATTATGCATACTACAACACTTTTAAATTTTGAAACCATAGAAGGTTTCGTCATAGACGAAACCATAGAAGAAAAACTGGTGTGACGGACGCAGTTGAAAGAATTACAACCCTGAAATGGAACTGGGCAGGACATGTTGCTAGGGTAAGAGATGGAAGATGGACAAAGAAAATTTTAGAGTGGAGGCCTAGACACGATGCTGATCGTAGTCGAGGACGTCCTCCAACAAGGTGGTCGGACGATTTAAAGCGCATCCAGTCTAACTGGATTCAAGTTGCTTAAGATCGGATGCAATGGAATTATTTACGGGAGGCCTATGTTCAGCAGTGGACGCAAAATGGCTAATGATGATGGTGATGATGAAAGGGGTCAACACCATATTATAATACTGTGGTAAAATATAATTATGGTCAAATAATATGATTAGCTAGTATTCTACTACTACTGGTCTTTTTTCGCAGATCTTTATATAATAAGCGATCTTCCTTTTCTATTTATTTTTTTGTAATAGCCAACAAATATATTTGTGGTATTACAGTAGTACAATAGTATTGTTTTTGTCTTTTTTAACTAAGAATTTGCAGGAAATCCTCGTATTTCCCCTATCCATAATATATGTGTTACGTATATATTTTACCTTTAAATCCTATTACCTGGGTCTAATGAAATAAATGCGGAAACTAGATTTTTAGTACAAAATTTAATAGTATTAACTAGAGAACCTGTCAGAGTAAATACTGCTTTCAGGCATTTAATAATTTAGTAAAATTTCATCCGGCGCTCCCTGATTTAAATTTTAAAGTGAATGGATGGCATCATCGCATAAACCGCAACTATAACGAAATGCAACTGGAAGTTATGCAAATACAGTTTTTATTAATTTTACGTTTTGGTATGAATTATATAGTAAAGTTTACAATTTAATGCCTTACGATTATTATTTGAATGATTAAGGGATAAGCAATTAAAATAAACTTATTTTTTTATATTTATTATGAAGCATTGGAATCAATTTAACAAAGAAGCCTTAACAAAGGAAATCGAACAAATAATAAGAGATAACTCAAATCCAAAAGCTATCGATAATGTTTTATGTTGGCGTAGGTTAGACCATTCTTGTTTTCTTGAATGATTCTGTTCGCCCTTGTAACTGGTGCGCTGGTTTAACTTCGCTAGTGGACTCTTATAACAAAAACTCTTATAACAAAATAATATCGACTATATCGACATGCCATCTCTTAACCTATTTTTTCGACCGACTGTCACTCTCGGCTGCCGGGTGGCGACTCTTCTCTTTTTCGGCAAGACATGCAGTGTCAACCGCCAATACAGCTAAGACTATTGATTTTAAGGGTTTAGGTTAACCATAAGGAGGGGAATAAGAGGAACCAAATTGGATAAAAAATAATAATGAAATTCTAGATATTCTGTTTCTAATAGCTGTTTAGTTATTTTACCTTCGACTGTCAATTTGCAATATCTGCGATTTTTTTAATCTAATGCAGTTTTCTTTCCTTTATGGTAATTATCATCTTTTTCTTTGTGTGCCGTGCCTGTTAGGAAGCGTTGGCTATCGTCGTATTAACCAGAGTATAAACCCCTAGTGACGTAACTCCCATAGAAAGTTTTGGGAAAGAGTTTCTAGCGCAAACGTACAAGCCGAAACTAATTTCATTTGGTGGCAATTCAAAACGTAGGTTCTGAATTTAAGGCGATTTAATTGAATAATAGGATGTATTCCATTCAGGTGGGAGCGGAAGAGATCTAAAGGGTCCTTACCATGAGGCCAAATGACAAAAGTGTCATCAATATACCGTAACCTGCAGGTGGGTTTAAGATTTGATGAGGACAAGGCTGCTGTTTCGAAATGTTCCATGAAAATATCAGCTATTACGGGAGAGAGATGAGATCCCATTGGAGCACCTTTGATTTGACGATAGAAATGATTTTGGAATGAAAAGTATGTATTAGACATGCAGTGTTTTATAAGAGATAGTGTGTCTTGGGGGATTTGATGTTTAGAGTCCAAGATGAAAATGGTTTCATCGATGGGAATGTTGGTGAACAAAGAAACAATGTCAAAACTAACTAGTATATCTGAGGGAGAAATAGAAATATTTTTCAGAGGATCGATAAAATGAAAAGAGTTTTTGACAAAAGATGAAGCTTTTTCGGCTAATGGTTGTAAAGATAAAGCGAGATGTTTTGCTAATTTTTGAGTGGGGCAGTTGTATGCACTGACGATGGGTCTTAGGAGAACATTGGGATTATGGATATGACTAGTTATTCAGAAGATTTAATAATAATCTAAAAAAGTGCAATACATTTTTAATAAACTATGATTTATTTATCCCGCGGTAAACACTAAAAACAAGATATTTTATACATAAAGATAAATTAATGCAGTCAAATGGTATTAATTTATTCTCTGAAGGACGGGCCATTACTTTGTTTACATATTTGTATACTAACCTGTGGAACGATATTCATGAAGATATTTTATCAACATTGCTTCTGCTACTGCAACTACGTTGAGAAACCATTATTATCCACTATCACAATATATTATTACAGTTTCTATAAAAGTATTATAATACTAAAAATATTCGAAAAACAACAAATGTAAACAAACATACGACTTGTCAAAAGTGTCAAAATAATATTCTTAACAATATGACCGAAGTGAGGTCGTTTTTAGTCACGTGATGCCCTCTCCATAGATGATATATATATATATATATATATATATATATATATATATATATATATATATATATATATAAATTTAAACCTAGAACTAAGATTACTACCATTACAGGAATTAATATTAAAGTAAACAGTCGTCCGGGTTGAGCCGCATCGATTATTATTTTGAGCTTGTGACATCCTCTCTGATGTCTTCTTCAGGGCTTCCGAAGTCTCAGTCTCCGTAGCCACCAGACACCACTACACTGGTCACTAAACAATGCATTACTGCTACTGGGAACACAGGACGGTTCATTTATACAATCGGTGGTGACATCTATTATCAATGCATCTATTAAAAGAGCCACAAATATCTGTAAAAAACATTACCTCAAAATTTAGTTGAATTAGCAAACTGCTAACTTCCAATAATCATTTTTTAAAACAATTGCTACTCCCAAAGTATTTGAATCAGTAAACTGGATTAAATAATGTATATCACAAATGTGTCGACGTTTTTCAGTATCACTTCTAGTTGTTTTGTTTTGAGATATTCTTCATGTAAAACAATGAAAGATCGAAGTCACCACAGCCGCCGAAGTAAATAAATCATTCTGCTAAAAAAATTATTATTATTTTGAATAAATCGTCTACATTACATCTTCCCGCATAATTTCACAAAACGTTCACTCTATTAAGTATTATTAATTTAACAGAATCGTTGTTTATTAACCAATCTGAAACTAATATAAGTACGTTCAAAATTCATATGGGCGAATCAAGCAATGGATACCACACCACAAATTAAAACAGCAATATTTGCTGAATTTCCTACCTCATTTCCGACAATTTCCAATTAAATAATTATTTAATCTAATTTTATTATTAGCCTCAATTGTTGAAAGGTTTAATTTAAAATATTTTAAATAGTTAAAACAAAGGTGACTTATGGAATTTGCCTAAATAATTGTTTAAACGATCTCTGCTCAAAAAGTTCTCCCGACACCCTTCAGATTTATTTAGTGGTGACATTTTTGTAAAGAAATCCGTAAATAAACCGATCAAAAACATTTTTCCTACAAGGGCGGCCTCACAACCTGAACTAAATGTGTATTTTGCTCATGCTATCACAGTTTTCATTCGTAATACTTTTTAAACTTGTTGCTTATATTTGCTTACTTATATTGTTGCTTGCGCTATTTCAATATTTGTTTTATTCGTAACATTTTGTAATTTACCTATAGTTTATACACTCTGTCCTAATATTGAAGTATACGATCAATAAAATAAAGAAATGTTAAAACTAAAGTTTCCTACATAAAAGTAAATAAAAAACATATTAAAGTGTAAACATATTCGAAACGTGTTTATTCTGAAAACATCCATCGATAAAATTATATTAAAGAATTTAATATTCCAACATTAGACATTTTAATCTTATATCTTTTTTATTTAAATTTCGGATAGATTAAAAACGAATCATTTTAAACTTTTTCCGAATTTTCACTTAAAATATCATTCTGGAGTGCCCAAATAGAGAAAACCATGTAGATTAAACTCCGCTTTTAAATTTAGTACATTTCATTTCCCTCAAGCCGAAAAAAGATCTATGGTTGTATTCACTCTACATATTTTTTGTCCTGTCGTTTCACTCATTTTGTGTGTCTTTAAATGAGCGTATATTATTTTTGCTGAAAACGAGCAAGCTTAGTTGAAACACTCGGAAGGGAAATATATCGCAATGAGAAAAATAAAGAGAGAGACAGACGATCGAGCATATATATCCAATTAGATGAGAAAAAATATGTTGACGACCTACGCAAAACTCTAAAAGATAAATCGCTATCCAGACAATCGGAATAATCGTGACGATAAATGTACCTACTCGTTTCTTTTTGATTTATGTGTCATAAGAACTTTAACAGTTATTTGTAAAGATCGTTGGCATTACTCGTGTGTGACAGTTTACGGTTTTCTATTTCGATTTATTTTATAAAACTCTAATAAGGTAAAAACAGAAGTAATTAGTGTTATATTTAGACACTAAAGCAAGAAATTTGGGCCGTTGAACAATATACTGAGTAATTTCTCGACAAATGTACCATGATAACGATGAATTCATATATGATATTAGTATAAAATATGATGATCGATAAGTGTATTTCAAAATTGTAAAATTTTTTAGATAAAATTATGTTTGCTATGAAACATTAAAATATTAATAGCCAAGTCTGGTTAAAAAAAAGGTCGAAAAATGTTTCGCAGATATCTGAAGCTTTTAAGACATAGGTAGTGGTTACTAGATAATGAATACATGAAAATATACTTCTATTTTTTTCTCACCATTTTTTTATATCAAGAATATCTTTATTTTCCGGTTTTTTTCAATTAAAATTGATAAATAATTTAAGGAGATTTTGAAGAACAGCAGTTTTGGAAAATATGGGAAATCTCAGAAAAATTGAGTCCATTTGAAATTCACCGCAACAACTTACTTTTATTTTAAATTATTATTCATCATTTATTTTACTTGAACACTTTGTTTTAATTATAATCATATTCAAGTACGGCTCTGATTTTAATGGCTGTTGATAAAAACCAGTTTGGTGTTGTTTTGATAAAATGATTTTATTAAGACAGGCCATTCACGTTCCGACTTTTAGTCCGACTGGTGGTCCAAATTCTGAAGTGGATCTAAAATCGGACCGTGAGTGGGCTAGTTGGAAAACTAGTGGTACGAATCGGAACATCAGAACATCTAAGTCAGAGCGTAAATGGTGAAGTTGGAAGTCGGATCACAGGTCGGATCGAAAATTTCCTGTCAGTTGACCTTCGGCACCTGTTACGTATGAGATTTCTATTAAATACTTTACGCAAAGATCTCTAGTTCGCAAATATTTAATAGAAAATCATTTTCCTTTTTTTAGATATATCTCGGACATTCCCATACAGGTACAATTTCCAACACTCCGAACTGACTCCGGAAAAATTATCAACAAACAACGAAAATTAAATCATATTTGTACTGAAATTAGACGTAACTGTTTCCTTATATTCTTCTGAGGTTATTTTCTTGTGGCATCTTCTGCAAATTTACTATTTTAATTGGAAATAAGCCTGAATATTAGTTGGACCACTAGTTGGATAGCAAGTCGGAGCGAGAGTGGTGACGAATATCCAACTAGTAGTCCTACTAAGTGGGACCGCAAGTCGGAACGTGAATGGCCTGCTTTAGATCGATTTTCAAAGTAAATATAATATTTCAATCTAATTAATGTTCTTCTACTTACGTTTTTAGGTCTTCATACAACAATAACTTTATTAAACAGTTATATCACTTTACTATATAATAATTTACTATAGTGAAAATACTTGTATAAAATTAAAAATATATCGGGGCTAAAACTTAACACACTTTGGAAGGCACCTCGGATGGTATAATTATAAACGGGCAATGTATAAATAACCTGCGATATGCTGATGACACTGTCATACTGGCAGATAATGCTAAAGCTCTGCAACGCTTAATGGACCAAGTAACGACAGCCTGTAGAGAATTTGGAATGAAATTGAATACAAAGAAGACAAAAACGATGGTCATCAGCAAGCACTAAAACAGAAGGGTGAAGGTCAATGTCGACGGAACAGATTTGGAAAGAGTAACAAGAACAACGTACCTTGGAAGTAATCTTGATGAAACTTGGGACCACTCACTAGAGATAAGAATACGCCTGGAAAAGGCACGTACAATGTTTTACAAAATGCAAAAAGTTTTATGCAACTGTCAGCTGGGCATCTCATTGAGAACTAGAATACTTTAGTGCTATGTTTTCTCCACCTTGCTCTATGGTGTTTAAGCCCCTGGACAATGACAGAAGCAACACAAAAAAGAATCCAAGCATTCTGGTGTTACCGTAAAATGCCCAAAATATCCTACATGAGCCATACGACAAATGCGGAAGTCTTGCGGAGGATGAATAAGGAAAGAGAGCTTATGCTTATAATAAAAGAACGGGAAACACAATATTTTGGTCACATCATAAGAAATCAAAAGTATGAACTGCTCCAACTTATAATCGAAGGCAAAGTCAATAGCAAAAAGAACCAGGAAGAAGACGCAACTATTGGCTTAAAAACCTACGGCAATGGACGAACATGACCTCCATAGAACTATTCAGAGCTGCTACAAATAAGATTAAATGGGCAAATGTAATGGCCAACGTCCTTAAGGATAAGGCACCGGAAGAAGAAGCAAAGAAAGCAAAAAGAACCAAAGTTTTGTAATTTATATAAATATTACAAATTTTTTTTAAAACCATTTTGTTAATCGGAGCTTTATATCTCGTTTCTAAACTTAACGACTTAAAATTTTATAAAGAAGAATAATAACTATTTAATACCTTTAAATAAAATAATAAAAAACTAGAGCTTTTACCTTTTATGTGCCTAATATATAGTTCAACTCTGTATCAACATATGTAAGAGCATAAAAAACTCATAACCTTACCACGTATAAAGGTTTTTGTTTCTGCGTTTCTTTTATTCAGGATTGAGATTCGTATACCCTGGAGGGATAAACGCTAGTCTCGAAGATTATTCTATCTAAAATAAATGGTATAGATAAAAGGAGCGTTTATAGATATTATTATTGAGAGAACTACTTTAGACCTGCTGTTGTGTATTTTCTAGTACAGTGAGGACACTTGCAGAAAGAGTATATATACCATAATAGTGTAATTTTTTGTAAAATAAATATTTAAAAGAAGGAGATAAAAATAGAACATCACTAATAACGACCAAGGACAACAATTTTATGTTAATTTGAATTAGATTAATCTCATATGACTGGTTGAAAACTAAGTTAAACTGTTGGGTCTGCAGTAAAACATAACAAAGATCATGATAGTAGATCAGGCCCAAAGCAGAATTAACCGAAGATGCCCTCTTCCCAATATAAGAAAAAGCTACCTCCTATATAAGACTATAAGGCTATATAAGACATACCTCCCTATGGGAACTACCCAAATTTTAACTACACAATTTTTCTGTAACTTGAACTAATTTATCAAAAAGTTTTAAAATAGGTTAGGTTAGATTAGCTTCCTAATTAGTACTCCATCTAGTGTCAGATAGCTGTTTTAGCTGTTTTAGCTGTTTTAGATAGCTGTCATTAAAACTCCCCATATATGCGAAGAAGATGAGAAGAAATTATATATACTTTTTAAAGTTGCAAAAAATAATACAGAGCTAGGGTTGATTGCAAATCCATGAATTCCACACAAATTAAGAGAATGGATTGCACAAGGTACAAACATAATTTTGCTATTTTTTCCTTGATTCTTGCTTGCACATTCGTATGGACGCCTGATACTTTTATTTATAGACTCAAAAGACACTCCTTTTTCATAACTATTTTATTCCTATTATTTGTAACAAATTTTTATTTACTGCGAAAGTACGACCTACCGGGTTAAGGCTACTCCTGTGTCATGTTTGTTCTGAATACGATGGTATCATAATATTGCAACACGAGATTTGGGAGCCCATTATGTCGCCGTTTAAGTCTCACCTTATAATGAGCCAGTAATGATGGTGCTGTCTGGTGATTTGCAGCTTGAAAATGGTGTATGTGAGTATGTATTTATGTATATTTTGTGTTTTTCTGATGTGGATAGGGTATGTAATGCGGATGAAACAAAATTACCCAGCTAGAAAAACGCTCCTTGATAGAGCCATTCGTCAGAAAAAAAAAGGAACACCGCAGAACAAGGTTTGGATGTCTGGAGAGAAATTCTTGAAGAGGCTAGGACCTACGCAGAGTTGTAAAGCCAGAATAACGATGAGGTTTATCTTTATATTAACTTGTCATATAAAAAAACATTTTACATAACCATTTATTAATGAGAAAGCTTGCAGAGAGCCTTCGCCGGAAAATTTGTCAAAACAAAAGCAAAATATCGCAATAGACTGGATATCGAAGTAGACACAAGAATTTAACTTTCTTCTATGAAGCCTGGCATTATCCAGTTAATGAGAACATTCCATTAATTGAACTTAGTTTTATTATTTGCTTACTGCTTATTCAGTAAGTCTTACTGTATTTAATTTTTGTGTATGATTAATAATAAAAAATACTTATAACTGGTTCTGCTTTTAGTTTAAGGCTTTAGGATTTAGGGTTCCGTTAAAAATTTAGTTTTTCAAAGGGTTTCGGCACCAAAAAATGTTTAAAAACCGCTGATTTAAACCATAAAACTGTATTTAAATTGAATTATGAAGGGGAATACAAGATAAAAAATTACAAAGCAATTTATGCAACAAAAATACATAACTGTTACCAACATTGTAACCCTGTACTGTTACAAAGCAGTTTATACATTGGTGAAAATAAATAATGAAACTCATTTTAATGTTATTTCAAAAAAAATCGTCCGTCGAGTTTTATTTAAGTAGTTTTAATACTGAGCAAATTTAGGCGTAATTAGCGACTTAAAAATATTTTCTTACTGCTAAGGATGGATGTATCAACTTTCCTTAAAAAAAGAACTTTACTTGAACCTTTTATTAATATAAAACTGTAAACCGCAAAGTATTCGGACCAACTCACGTAATATAAAATATGTCTCTTAATATGGAGTTACGGCAAGAAGAAGAATAATAACTTAGCCGAGCCCTTATTTTTCTTTAGAGCTACATAAATTACCGAAAAGCCTCCGTCCGCTCTTATGTAAGTGTATAACTTTATTTCGAACCTGTGTTAGGTTGGTCGACCTGGTTCCATCGACGCGAAACGGGAATACGACTACTAAAACTCATGGGCTTATCTGGCTATTTCAGAGAGGGACAATAGTTTGCTAAAAGTGCTATTTTGCAAGTTGCTATTATTGTAACAGTTACTGTTTACAGTGTACACGTTACGTCCTTAAATAACAATTAGAATTTAATCATTTTTTATAAAACACGATATAAAACTAAACTATATTTGGATGGGTGAGTCAATCAAAAGGGGCTATTAGATAACTATTTTTGACTACTTGAGCTTCTAATTGTGCTTACAGTTATTATTTTCAAGACCTAAAATAAAAATACAAAACATTTGATACAGTGGAACGAATGATTGTAAATAAAAGCAGTAACTCACCAAGTAAAATTAGGTTTCTTAGCGAAATTTGCTGCAAAACATATTAAAAAAAAAACATTATTATAAAAATTCTTTGGTCTGATAAATGTTTAGTCTTCGTAAGTGGGTATATTTATTTAAAAAACCCTTAAAAGAGCTACATAAAAAAAAACAAACGTTTTCGGACTAAACAGTCCATCATCAGGTTTAAAATCGCTAGGTTAAAATGCCTGAGCCACCAAAATACATGGGTAAAAACCCTTTAAATTACATATAGTTATAAAAGATTATACATCTTTATAGTTTATTCGTCTTCCGGGTTTGGACCGTGTCATTTGTGAGTGACCCAAAAGTGGGTTAATAAACTATAATTCTGACCCTGTCCGTGGAAGCCTACGATTTCATTTGATTATACATCTTGTTGTTAAAAAACTGTGATGTTCAGTAATAAATTAAATATGACTTCAGGTAACATACATTGTTGAATTGTATTATTTATGTCCACTATTTATGTCCATCATTGACTCTAAACCCTTCTGATTCCATATTAGATGTTCTTACTCTGTTTCTTGTGTTCTTTTATAGGCTCATAATAGCTTTTTTGATTCTGCTGTCTACATCTCTGTTTCTTAGGCTTTTGTCTATTTCGGTTCGCGGGGTTCTATCAAATGCTTTTTCGAGGTCTATGAAGGCTTGGTATAGTTCCGTGCTTGTATTTCGTGCATTTTGTATTAGATGCTTGAGTGTAAAAATGTGGTCATGGATGCTTCTTCCCTTCCTAAAACCGTTTTGTGACTGCTTCAGCTTATGGTCTACTTCTTGTAGTAATAAATAATAATTATAAATTTTTAGATTTTAGATTTTAAATTTCTGATTTTTTGTTTAAATCTATTCTCACTCTGGCTAATACACACCATTTCTAAAAAAATTATGCAACTATAACCTTAACTAAGTAACAAAGTGGATATATATATATATATATATATATATATATATATATATATATATATATATATATATAAGAGTAAGAAAAAAGAAGTATGTAGATTGTAGAATTAAGAAACCATCTTGTGCTTTGGCAGAGCATGTAATAGACAAAGACCATATTATGGATTTTGATAATATTAAAATTTTATGTAATGAAAGTAATAAATTTAAAAGAACTTTTTTGGAAATGGTTTGTATTAGCAAAAGTGATAATAATTTAAACAAAAGGTCAGAAATTCAAAATTTAAGCAAAATTTATAATTATATAATTTCTATTTAATTTATGCAGTCAGTAAAATATCACATTTTGAATTTTCCATGTATTTGTTACATTTTTCCGGGCATCTATCAATGGTGAATAAATTTTCTTCTTTTTTGTTACTAAACAAAGAAGAATTTTTTAAACAAAATTTTATTTTTGACAATATGTCAAAAATAAAAATTTTTAAGTTAATATTTATGACGTTTTAGGCTGGTTGTAGCTATTCTATATTTGTTTATAATTTCAATTTTTTTTTTTTTTTTTTTTTTTTTTTTTTTTTTTTTTTTTTTTTTTTTTTTTTTTCTACAATTATTTCAAGTGTCAAATAACTGTCAAAGTGTGGATACGTATTTTTAAATACTCTCTACATTTTAAAGTTTATTTCATTGAATTTAAAGCAATACTGAGTAATTTAAAATTAATTTTATTCGGCTAGTTTTTTAAATTGTAGTGTTTAATAAAAACATACTCGCATAGTGCTCAAAAATGTGTTAGCGTCCCCTATGGGGACTGGAATTGACTCAAGGACGCTTTTAAGTGCCTCTAACAATATTGTTAGGTCATCTGAAGTAATGGAGCCTGAAGAAAACGTGGTATCGTTAAAAAATAGAGGATTTAACGTAAATTCAGATAAGTATAATCTTGAAAATATTTTTGTGTATATTGAAAGGATAGATAACACCGATCTTGGTCGCTTACATCCAATTACAATAGGTCATATTTTGTACAAAAAATTAGGAATTTCCAATATAATTCAAGTAAGGGCAATTGGTAGAAACAGAATTAAGGTAGTAGTAGCTTCTATACATGATGCAAATAATCTTATAAATAATAGTAAACTAAAGGAAGAAAATTTAAAAGCCTTTATTCCCGGTCACTTATTAGAAAGCAAGGGTTTAATTCGGGATATTGATACTCAATTTGATACTGTATATTTACAGGAAAATATTGAATCTCCTTCACGTATATTAAATATTAAACGTATGAATAGAAAAGTTGAAAAAAATGGTACAATTGAGTATGTTGCAAAACGAACTGTTATTGTAGCTTTTGAAGGTAATATACTGCCTCAGTATGTTATTATAAATAGAGTTTTTTGTCCAGTCGAACAATTTGTAGGTAGGGTTACTCAGTGTTACAGGTGTTTGAGATACGGTCACATTTCAAAACAGTGTAGAAGTTCTCAAAATCTATGTATTCGATGTGGAAAGAATAAAGACGAAAATCATTCTTGCGAAAATTCAGAGATTAGTTGCATTCATTGTAAGAGTACTGCACATGTTTCGGTTTCAAAAAGTTGTCCTTCTTATCAAAAACAACAAAAAATTAAAAATATTATGATTAAAAATAAAATTTCCTTTATCGAAGCCAAGGAAATTAATGAAAACTCGTATTCAGAGGCCCTAGGCCAAAATAAGTTTTCAATTTTAGCGAACTACGATAAAAATTTTCCTGATATTACACAAAATAAAATGTCCCTAACATCTGCGCAATCTACTTCTAATGCAACTACGAGTACCAATTTTAATCCAACTTTTCGCCAAAACTCGAACAATTACTCAGTTCCTAACAAAAAGAGGAAAGCCAATTCTTCTCCTACTGTATCTTCTAACTCTGTTCAGCCACCTCCCATGTTTAACTTCAGATTTGGACCATCTCAACCTCTACCTGCTAATCCACCCCGTTCCGCTTCTCATAGTGGAAAAAGGGAAAACCAAGATATTGCTCGAGCTATGACTAACTTTGTAATTAGTTTTTTAAAAAATATACGTACATTGGACGATTTGAAATCATTAGATAATGAAATAATAAATCATGAAATTACTTCTGTATTGGAGGGTACAAAAAAGGTTACATAATTTTCTCTCTCTTAAATAGATTAAAAATCATGCAATGGAATTGTAGATCTGCTGTCGCCAACAAAAACAGTTTAACACATTTTTTAAATGAAAATGATATTGATGTTGCCTTGCTGAGTGAGACATGGTTTAAACCCGATAAACAATATATATTTAAGGGTTATAAGATTATTCGTCGCGACCGATATGATGGTTACGCGGGAGTGGCTATACTTATAAAATCAATTCTTCTTTTTCAAGAAATTTGTATTACACAAAATTTTAATGACGATATACTTGTTTGTGGAATCACGTTAAAATTTAATAACTCTGATATTAATTTTGCTTCAATTTATAGACCTCCAGATATTCGATCGACTTCCAAAGATTGGTGTCAAATTTTTGAACAATTTAATTTTCCTTGCATTATAGGTGGTGATATGAATGCGCATAACAGTTTGTGGGGTTCACTTAAGAATGATGGCATTGGGCACCAACTTATTAATGCCATTGATACTCTTGATTTAGTTGTTCTTAATAATGGCAACGCAACTTGTCTGACCCGCCCGGATGTGAAACAATCTAGTGTTGATATTACGTTGTGTTCTCCTGATTTAGCAAAAGAAATTACTTGGGACGTCTTGGATGACACACTGGGATCGAATCATTATGTAGTTCTCATGAATTTTTCTTCTGTTATTTCTCGTAATGAATACATTCTTCCAAAGTCCAAATGGAATGTTAATAAAGCTAATTGGACCCAATACTCTGATCTAATTGAACAAAACTTTCTTAACTATTCGGACAGCTTGTCTACCTCAGAGAAATATGACTTCCTAGTGGAAAGTATTAATAATGCATCTTCTCAATCCATTCCGACATATAAACCCTTTAAAATTATTAAACGACCACCTCCTCCGTGGTGGGATTTCGAATGTGAACAAGTTGTTTCTGACAGGAAAGATGCTTTAAAAACATATAAAAATAACTCTAGTTTCACTAATTATGTACGATGTCAGGAAGTAATGGCTAAAACAAAAAAAGTTCTAAAACGAAAAGCCAAAGAAACTTGGAAAAACTGGTGTTCATCATTAAATAAAAATATGCCTATTAAAAATGTGTGGAATGAAGCAAGGAAAATGCAAAGGAAGTATACTCCAAGTATTAATCATTTTAATGATGAACTGATTGAAGAATTTTTTGACAAAATAGCACCTCCATCAGTTAACACTGCTATAGAAATTCAAAATAATACTATAACTTCAAGTCACTTTCTTCTAAATCCATTTACACGGGAAGAACTTGACTTTGCGCTAACTAATAGGTCTAACACCGCTCCGGGTTACGATGATATTAAATATCCTATGCTTAAAAAACTTCCCAATATAGCGAAAAACGTATTACTAGATATTTTTAATGATATTCTTTTTAAAGATGCAGAAATTGATGTATTAAGAACTGTTATTGTCATACCAATCCTCAAACCAAATAAAGATCCCAACTTGGTACAATCATATAGGCCAATATCTTTGATGTCGTGTGTTTTGAAGACTTTGGAAAGAATTATCAAAGTTAGACTAGAATGGTGGATAACTTATAATAAATTAGCTTGCCAAAATCAGTTCTCTTTTAAAAAAGGAGTTGGTTCCCTAGATGCTGTTAGTACTCTCGTTGTAGACATAAACAATAATTTTGGCAGAAACAATTACCTTTCTGCGCTTTTTATAGACGTAGAAAGTGCGTATGATAATATATGCCTCCCCATTTTAAGAGATAAGATGTTGAAATTATTTCATATTCCAAATCAGGTAATCAACATGATTATTAAATTCTACACTAATAGAAAAATATTTTTAAGAAATTTTGATAACACAATTGTAGGTCCACGAAATAACAACAACGGACTTCCACAAGGCTCAGTTTTAAGCCCTTTTCTATTTAATTTGTATACTGCTGACTTACATCAATTAAGTTTTAATCACATTCCGTTTAAAATAGTACAGTATGCAGATGACCTCTGCATATATACTGAAAATAAGAATTTTAATACCACTATGGCTTCTCTCAAAGACATCTTTGGTGTTGTTCATGAATGGTTAATATTAAATGGATTTCAGATTTCCTACTCCAAGTCTGAAGTTTGTGTTTTCAGTAGACACAACATACCTAAATTAAGTTACATTGTCCTAGGTTCATATAATTTTTCCATTAAAGACTCCGTTAAATATCTTGGAATGGTACTTGATAGGAAATTGACATGGAAAATGCATATTAATTACATGTTAGACCGATGTATAAAGGGTTTAAATTTTTTAAAAATGGTTACTAAGACTTGGTGGGGAGCTGGCGTTGAAACCGCCTTACTATTCTATCGTGCCTATATCAGGTCCATATTGGATTATGGATGTATCTTGTACGGCTCTGCTAGTTCACAGATTTTAAACAAAATAGATATCTTGCAGAACTCAGTCCTACGTGTATGTCTTGGTGCCATGAAAACAACCCCAGTCGAACCTCTTCATGTAGAAGCTATTGAGTCTCATTTAAATCACAGGAGGCAGTTCCTGGCAGACAAATTTCTTTTTAAAATATCCAGAACCAACAGTAATCTATATTCAAATATAGTAGTATTAAATGAACAAGATTTGACAAATAAATATTGGTCGAAGAAAAATTCTCCACTACTGTGTATCGCACTTCAATCTAATCAAGATATCATTAGTGATTTATATGATCCCAGCTCAATTTTGTTAGATCTTTATGATTACAATGCATTGTTTCTAAATATAAAGATTGTAAAACCTGCATATAGCGAAAATCTTCACATTAACATTAACTTATTATACTCAATACTTGCAAGCTTCGAGGAATCTGTGGCAATATATACCGATGCTTCAAAGTCCAAGGATGGTGTGGGATGTGCTTTTTATATTCCCTCCAAAAATATTAATTATTCCGTCAAACTTAATAACATATTTTCTATATTTAGTGCTGAAGCTATTGCAATCTACGAAGCGTTGACATTTTTATCACAATCTACAATTGATTCTGCAGTAATTATATCGGACTCCCTGTCTGTTTTAAATTCCTTGGTTTTGGCAAAATACCCAAGTTACAGCTCCAATTATATCATATATGCAATTAAAAAACGGATTTTAGAACTGCAAAAAGTTAACAAACACATTAATTTTGTATGGATTAAAGCACATATCGGTCTCGAACATAACGAGTATGTGGATATGCTGGCAAAGAAAAGTGTAAAAAATGGTTTGACCAATCAACTACCTGTAAGTTTTTGTGATGCAGTAGCTTATATTAGAATGAATTATCTTAATATTTGGAATAAATGTTGGTCACAATATACTTATACCAACCCTTCTAGATACTGCAGTATACAAAATCAAATACCGAATAAAACGTGGTTCCAACAATATAATTATTCCAGAAAATATATCACAACGATAACACGTCTTAGATTTGGTCACGCCTGTTATCCCACACATCTCCATAAAATTCATGTTCTTGAAAATGATCTTTGTCAAAATTGTGGCAAAAAAGGTGATTTAGATCATATTTTTTTCGAATGCCAAAAATATAAGGATGAAACAGATCAATTTATTCAACAATTACATGATCTCAATGTACAGGCTCCGTTTAATATCCTTAGTCTCTTAGCTAATGGAAATGAGAGAATTTATAATGCATTAGTAAAATTTCTGTCAGGTACCAAAATAGTCTTTTAGTGACAACTATAAAAAAATATATGTATATACAAACTTGTGGTGAGCAACTTGGACAGTCCATAGCAAAGCAGCTGTCGAATTGAGTAGATAGCTGCTCAAGAGTTTGCTATGGAACTCTGAGAACCTCATCATCTTGTTTATATGTAAATATAGATAAAAGTGAGATAATACAAAAAAAAATTAGTATTTTGAATTATATAATGTGTACCATTTTTTGAACACACTGATGATGTTAAAAAGATGCTATATATTTAACTTTTATCCTATTTTATTTTTAGCTCTTAAAGCATATTATTCAGCTCTTCGTTATTGATATTTTATGGACCTTACGGTAATAAAATTCTTATGTTTAAGGTAGTAGTCATGTTGTAACTGGCTGATTGACACCTAGTCTATGCCAATAAAAAAAAATAAAAAAAAAAAAAAAAAAAAATTTTTTTCTTAAGAAAATTCATCTAAATTTTTCAGAGAAACATTTGTTAGAATAAGACATTTTTTTATTAATATTTTTTGTATTTATTATGTAAGCAGTAGTTTTATATAAAAAACTAATTTTATTTGGTGAGTTAACAAAAAATTTTTTTATTTCTAGTTCAACTTTGTAAGACATTTTGTATTTTTTAGAAGCTCTTGATAAAAATTGTAATCACAATTGAAAGCTCGAGTAAAAAATAGTCAACAAATAGCCCCTTTTATTGACTCCAACCCATCAAAAACAGTGTTATATATATATATATATATATATATATATATATATATATATATATATATATATATATATATATATATATAAAATGTTAATATAACAAGAAAAGTAGATTTAATTTATAAGAGAATTGGCATAATATAAAATATATTGAGACATCAGTGGCAATAGTGTCCATCATGGTCTAATGGAAACTGTACAATATAATCAGTCATAAGCTGTTTATTTAATGAAGAGTATGTAGAATTCAGATTAAAATTAAAAGTTTAAATTTTGACAAATTATATGAAAAAGTTACAACATATACAATATACAGCAAAACTGGGAGGATTATTTACTAAAACGTAAAAGACAATTGTAGTGGAATGCGGTCTGTCATTTGGAAATAAATCTCTAGGTCTTTATGTATGGACTATGTTACAAATTCATATTACTTATAGATTTAGAGTAAAATGATTTCAAGAATTTGCATATTCGTTCAAAACAGTATATCACATATTAGATACATAATTAATGATGAAAAATACAAAAAGCAAACATAAAAGCAAGTTACACATTTAACTCATAATAAAACTTGTCATTTTTATATACGGTAAAAATATGCACGACGGCTAAAGTATTTTTGTTGGTTAAAGAGAACAATTAATTTAAAATATTTTACCTGTGTCTGCTCTGTAATTTATTACATCATTTTTTTTATTAATATAACACATTTAAAAAACAATATTTTTTATAGTTACTTACTTTGTAAAAACCATTTAAATAGTCAAAATGATGCTTAAGTTTTAAATAGTAGTCAACTGTTATGGTATTGTTTTTATAAAGACACTTTTGTGCTCTGTTATTCTCTGTTTAAAACATTGTGAAGTTTGACCGATATAACTCTGACAATCCGAACAAGGTATCAAATCATACGATCAAGCTGAGTTTAGCTGAAAATATTAATTTTTACACATCACAAAATATGCAAAAAAGTTTACTGCTGGTACCTTGCGGCTTGTCTTTAAAACCCGGACCGTAGTTGGAGGAGAAACAGAAATCATCGATTTACCAAGAATCTGTATGCAGTAGAAAAAAAAATTTTTCAAATAAGAAATGTAGCGTAGATAATATTTAAACAAAAATATTTACTGGCATTTTTATGTACAATTAACCGTTCTCTCAAAATCAATGCTTGAAGCGACAGGTGATTTTCAATCAAAATTTTTTTTATTTTACAACAAATAGTACAGTTTTAAAAAGAGGGTTAAATAAATAAACGATGCGCAATTTTCTGTCATTTTTGATAATTCTTATGAGATCAATAGAATGTGTCACTTTTATTGACCGGTCACAATAGAATTTGCATTGATAGTCTTCAAAAGTTTTAGCAAACAATTTTGGTTTTGAGTTTTTGACAATAAAATTGAGGCCTTTGTAACAGACCTAAAAAACGTTAAATTGAAACTTTCATATTATAAACGATATTAAATATTTGAGGCTGCTTTTTTAATTACAAAGTAGATTATTCGAAACTCAATAATTTTAGCTACAAATTATGTTTAATATCCTCTTTGTAGAAACAATTTCCGTGGTGTGTGATTATTGAAAATGTAATAGTTAAAATTCTGCGTTTTAGGCATATTTCCACTGCCTCATATTGTTGTTAAAACTCAAAATCAAAATTTATTTTGAGTTTTATTTCAAAATTGTTCTAGGTTTTGAAGATTGGGCCTTGGTAATTCCAGTATGCGTATTGAATGAAAGTCATAAATTTTATTGATTTCTTAAGAATTATAAAAATTTGCAAACATTGCATATGAAAGCTATACTCTTCATCTTTCAAACGTACTCCCCTTTTGATTTTTGTCGATCGGACACTTTGGTTAACAGATATCGAATTTTTATTGTCGACTTGATACTAATTTTTATAATAAATTGCGTAACTGACATTAAAAATCTTAGAAAACGGTACATACAACAAGAATTTGTCGGTGTTTAAAAATTACTTTTGTGCTGCGTTATTCTTTGTTTTAACTACTACGTTGTTTGCCTTATATACGGATATACGCATTTGAGACAAGAGAGTTGGAAAATGAGATAACTCTGATTTAGAAGCGGTGTATGGTCTTTACGCTTTGAAAAGGAGCTATAATTGGATAGTTGGCTATTTTGAATTTTACTCAGCAGCTTGGTTATATTGTCAGTTAGGCTATTTACATAGTATGTCTTTTTGTAAATAACGGGATCTGTTAGTCTGTTATCACATTACCCGCCATATAGATTAGATGCTTGAGAATTTTACTATGAGAACCGTTTTTTAAAAATATGTTTTTAAATTCTTTTGTATATCATTTCTAAGGTGCGAAATTCTGTTCTTTATCGCAACAGCAGTGTTATTTTTTTTGCTTCGCAAGTGCTAAGAGAAGTAATTTATAAAGCTTCTAGTCAGTTGGTTTCTGATACCAATCCAAAATGGTCATATTCTCAGATGTTCTTATCACCTTAGTGTCTAAAAAAGGAACACTTTATTCTTTCTCGTTCGCTAGGGCTACTTTATAATAATATATAGTTACAAAGAAACGTGTAGATTCTTCATAACGATGTTTTCTAAAAGAATTTTCACCAAAAACGTAAATATTATCTTATGATAAGCGGAAATGGTTTTTTCGTAGTGTGATTGCGAGAACCTGTATGGGCATAACTAATATTAACAAATACTTAAAATAGGCATTAAATAATTTTATTACCAGTTGCCTCCTGCAACATTTAGAGTGTAAAAACAAATTTCATTTAACACATTACTGACTTACCTCGTATAATTCGAATTCGAAAACTAAATTAATTTAAAATATCTATTTTGTTAAGTAAAACTAAACTCAACAAAGAAATTATTTGTTTCAGTAATCAAATTTAAAAGTATACATTTTAGAATGTAGAACTGATAAGATCAAATCAATTGTTGTCTGACTGGAAATAGTCTATTTACAGTCAGACTTTTTCTTTGTATTCGCAGTGGGAAAGCCAGAGCTAAAGTAAAGCATACGAATCGAAGTGTACAAGCAGTGACTTATAATGGAGGTTTCATGTTAAAAACGTTTAGTTTCCTTATATCGTCTTGTTTAGCTAAGTTTTATGGGACCAAGGGTTTTATGACCCTATTTTGCTTTTCCTTGGTTACTGCATGCATGCGCTTTTTATCAAGATTTAGTTTTGGTTTTAAACTCTTGGAATATATAAATACGACGGATGGCAAAGACGAAATTTTCCACCAAGTATATACGAAATACGACAGTTTGCACTGTATTTTCTAGGCAAAGTAATGTGTTTTTAATGTATTCTGTTAAATTTACGGAGAGTGTTAAATACAAGATGATTTTTTGAGAGTTCTAATTAGATATTTTAGAGAAATTTCATATAATAAGTAATATCTTAAATGTAACAATAAAGCACTAAAAACTTTTGTTTTCGAACTTCAACAAAATTTGTTTTAAATTCCTATCACTACAGCTATTTCGACTAATTGCCTTTCTCAAGTGATCTATTTTTGGCATGCGTTTACACTTTATAGTCTTTAATGAAATAGGTTGAGGAGGGGACGGACAACTGTTGGTCGCAAGTTGGTCATTCAGAATTATATCTGTGTTTTTTAATTTGGTGATTTCTATAGATTCTAACAAAAATAGCTTAAGGCCTTTATTTTGAATGTGAAGAATTTTAAATTCGTTATTAAAAGAATGATTATGATCTAGAAGGTGAAGTGCGTATGTGAAATCTGTTTTTCTATTATTGAAAGCCCTTTTATGTTCTGCTATTCGTTTATTAAAATTTCTACCTGTTTGACCGATGTAAGTTTTTGGTCAGTCGCCACATTTAAGTTTGTACACACCACTGTGTAAGTGTTTTTTATTTTGGCTCTTGTTGTTTTTAATATATTTGCCAAGTTTTTGTTCGATCTAAAAGCTGGTGTTATTCCTTTCTTTTTTATGTGTTTGGCTATTTTTGTTGATATTTTGCCTGCATATGTAATCGAGCAGAAGGTACTGGGTTTTTTCTCTGGTGGTGGAAATACTAATTTCAGGGCTTTCTTGTGTAGTTTTTTATCTAACATTTTCTTAATTGTTTATTCATTGTATCCATTGTTTACTTCTATTTGCTTAATGATATTTTATTCTGTCTTAAAGTTGTATTTTGACATCGGAATTTCTGTTAATCTATGTAACATAATATGATAGGCTGCCAGTTTCTGTTGTGTGGGATGAGATGATGAATTGTGTATAGTCGTGTCAGTATGGGTAGGTTTATGAAATCTGGAGAAGTCATGTTTGTTTTTAAGTCTGATAATTTTTAAATCTAAAAAATTTATGGATTGATTTTGTTCTGTTTCCATTGTAAATTTAATATGACTATAAAGTGAATTAATATACGATAGAAATTGGTCGAGTTGCCTCTTAGTTCCTGTGAAATATACCAGTATGTCGTCTACGTATCTCCACCAATATAAAAACTGTTTGAATATGGGTTGTTTTGACATCTTTGTCTCTAGATGATCCATAAAAATATCTAATAGCAATGGGCTAAGAGAATTGCTAATAAGTCCTGCACTGTTATTTGTGTATATTTGATTATTAAATTTAAAGTAGTCCTAGTTTATGCAAACTTCAAGACGATCTAAAATTTCAGGTGTAATGATTGGATTTATACTATTTTGGTCGAAAAGGTTTTTTACTATAATAAAAGTTTCTGTAGGAGAAATACTAGGAAAGAGATTTTTTACGTCAAACGAAATTAGTCTGGAGTTGTTAGATAATTGAAAATGTTGTATTTTATTAATTAGTTCTGTTCTATGTTTTATGATAAATTTAGGTGAAAATTTAGTGTGTTCTAAAGCTTCTACATTCATATCAAAAGAACTAACAGTTCTTTTGATATGAATGTGCTGTATAAAAATAAACTACAGGTGTTATTGGGTGATCCGGTTTGTGCAGTTTAATGAAAGAGTATAATTTAGGAGGCTGTGGGTTCATGATATTCAGGTGTTTCTGTTCTGTTCGATTTACTACTGATTTTGAATTTTTTGACGCTAGCTTAATTTTTCTTTGATACTTTTCTGTCCAATCTTTGTGTAACGTTTCAATATTTTGATTATTCTAGTAAAAAACCTTTTAGACCAAAATAGTACAAATCCAATCATTACATTTGAAATTTTACATCTTCTTGAAGTTTGCATAAACCAGAACTACTTTGAATTTGATAATTAAATATACAGAAACAACAGTACAGGACTTATTATTAGCAATCCTCTAATCCAATTTCTATCAGATATTTTTATGGATCATCGAGAGACAAAGATTTCAAAACATCCCATATTCAAACAGTTTTTATATTGGTGGAGATACGTAGACGACGTCCTGGTATGTTTCACAGGAACTAACAGGCAACTCGACCAATTTTTATCGTATAATAATTCCCTTCATGGTCATATTGAATTTACAATGGAAACAAAACAAAATCAATCCATAATTTTTTTTAGATTTAAAAGTTATTAGACTTAAAAACAAACATGACTTCTCCATATTTCATAAACCTACCCATACTGACACGATTATACACAACATCCCATCCCACACAACGTAAACTAGCTGTTTATCATAGTATGTTACATAGATTAACAGAAATTCCGATGTCAAAATACAACTTTGAGACAGAATTAAATATCATTAAACAAATAGCAGTAAACACATACAACGAACAAGCAATTAATAAAATGATAAATCAAAAACTACACAAGAAAACGAATAGAAGAATATAAAAGGGCTTTCAATAATATAAAAACAGATTCTACATACGCACTTCACCTTCTAGATCAAAATCATTCTTTTGATGACGAATTTAAAATTCTGCACATTTAGAATAAAGGCCTTAAGCTATCTTTGTTAGAATCTATGGAAATCAACAAATTAAAAAAACACAGATATAATTCTAAATGACCAACTTGAGACCAACAGTTTTCCCCTCCTAAACCTATTTCATTAAAAACTATAAAATGTAAACGCATGCCAAAAATAGATCACTTGAAAAAGGCAATCAGCCAAAAAGCTGTAGTGATAAGAATTTAAATTAAATTTTGTGGAAGTTCGAAAACAAAGTTTTCAGTGTTTTATTGTTACCTAAAATGAATTTCCATCAATTAATGATCGAATCCATCCATTATTATCATAAAATTTAGAATATGGGTTTCTTGGATATGTCCAATTATTCTAGAATATTTAGGGCCTCCAGAGTCACTGGAGATATTTTAGTTAAATATAACTACCTTATATTAAATATAACACCCTGTAAATTATTACGGATATCAATAGAACAATTCTTGAGAATACTCTAGAAATTTTATTACCACAATAATTACAGTAATTATTACTTTTAGTGTATATACTGATAAAATGTATTTTGCATGTGATAAAACGACATTTAAAAAATTTGTATTTATAAGGGTAACATAATATTGGGTATGTTTTTATGATAATTAGTATATTTTGTTACCAGTTTATTTCCGAAGTAAAAGGAAAAAAACCCTCCAAATAGAGTGCTCTGATATCAAACAAACAGAATTTTAGCTACCAAACGAAACATGATCTTTATAAAGCAAAAAAATTTAATTACAAAAAAAAGAACAATGTTTTTGTAAATTCAAATAATTTATTCAGAGGTGCTAAAATTTCCATTTCATAATTTTGTCTCATCGAAACTTCTAACTTTTGTTTCTCTTTTAGTCTCTTTATAAGTACTTTTATCCCCATTGAGTCGTTTTTAAAGAAAGTAGGTACAAATTCAACATTATTAAATAAGTTTTTAAACTCGGAAAATCCCTTTGAACGACAGGAAAGTTTTGACTTAAATAAATCTAAGACTATAAAAGAATTAGAGATTTAATATTGAATTTGAGAGGATGTTTAAGCTAGAATTATTTGTTTAATGAAAACTGTGAAATGAAACTTATGGTGTATCAACATAGAATAGATTTGTTTCGAATCACAGTTTATTTAACTTATACGACATATACTAGGTGGGTTATGATAAACGATGTCAGCAGCAATCATAATCTTTGAAAACTGAAACTAGTAAACAGTAGATTCTTGAATAAATAGTGTAAAAGTTCCTTTCAAATTCACAGTGTTATGAAAGATTAACAGAATTTAGATTTCATAAATAAAACAAACAATTCAAATTATAGTGTTTAATAAAATTAGCGCATTTTATAGGGCTATAAAGTTTTTGAGAAAAGTGGTATGCAAATAAATTTAGTGCACTTTAACTCGTGGTCACTTGCGCCGCGTTTTTACTTCGCTTTTTGTCTTTAAAAATTTTATTTTTTAGCCATGACATTTAAAAAATTTCGATTTTTTTTATAAAAAATTACACTTCTTCCTACAAAAATTTAGTCTATAAATTAAAATTTAAATACCTCGATAATTGTAACTTGAAGAACACACTAAGTTCTTTCCAATAAAGTTATAACATACAGATTGAACGAATTTAAAATGGATCATACAATTTAATATATGTCTGTTTGAACTGCATTTGAAATAGTGGACCAATATAAAACTTACTTACAAAAGTAACAAAAGTGACAAAGTGACAAAAATAAATCAATACCCTGTGATAGACATTGTATAAAATATCGTTCAACTATCTGTCTCCTTTTAGGACGCACCATAGTCTAGAGCTCCGCCTAAAGTCAATGTTGCCAATCGCCGTGTAATAATCCGATTTGCGGATCTTTTTGAGAGTTATATCTTCTTCGTATCTTCAAATAAATCGGATATTTGCCTATATTTTTCATTGTATTTACCAATCTACTACAACAGACTAAAAACAAAAATAAGCTTAATGGTTTGTAGTTATTTCCTTTCTTTCCTGTAAATATTTTATGGTTAACACCTTATTTGAGAAATATCTAGAGGAATGAGATTGGCTACCGCTCAAAATATCCATCTGACTGCTTAGATAAACGAAAGAGGGGCTTGCCTAAAGCCGGCCACTCACGATACAGCGGCGTTGTTCAACTTCGTCGAGTTCGACGAATTGACAAGGATTTTGATCGTGTGTGACCGTGCATCCAATGAAATCGTACAATTTGACCGCAGCCAGACTGGCCTGGCTGCTGCAGTACTGCAGAGTTGATCTCATCAATTTGTTGAGCGTGTGTGACCGTTTACAATTTGTCGATACTGCAAAAATACATTTTTAACTACACACTTGCTTTGATCATATTATAGAAAATCGACATGGCCTGATTTAGCGAGAATTTTTTAAGAGAGTTTTTTGAATTATATAAAAAACAAGAATGCTTATAGCGAATAAAAGGTAAAACGTATCACGATAGAAACGCCAGAAAACAGGCAATGGACATTTTAGTTTTAAAGTTCCAAAAAGTAATCAACGATGCGAATGAAGAGTATGTAAGAAAAAAAATTAACAATTTTAGAACATCCTATAAAAGAGAATTAAAATTAGCATTGCAGTCCAGTAAATCGGGTGCAGGGGCAGACGAGATTTATTTTGCACCAAAATCTTAGATTTTTTGCACCAGAATCTACGTTTTATTTTAGGTTTCCTTTTACGCTTAGTTATACACAAAGTAAGAGACGCTAAAATGATTGTTTGATTTGACATGGTCGAGAACCGAACAAATACTGCGGCGCAGTATGGTGTGTGGACGCACCATATATACCAACAAATTGAACAACGCCGCTGTCGAACGCATTATGTCGAACGACACCGCTGTACCGTGATTGGCCGGCTTTAGGAAGAGGAGTGAGGTTTGACAGCATAATAAAATACTAGATTTATGTGTAGCTTTCAATTTTTATACGTGATGGACGGGGCAACCTATTTGGGTGGAGTTTTGATTAATTTTTGAATGAGTTTAGAATCCAGCAGCCCGCTGATGTATTGGATTTTTATAATATAAATCTTTGACAACCTTTTGTTGGCCAACCACCTAAAGCGGAGTTGAGCCGAAACACATATATTTCGTATGTTCCGAATTTATCTCGTTCTATCTGTATAGGGTAAAGGAAGGAGAGATGGACCATATTTAGGAAACTGAAGCCTGTTTCTTTATTTAATAAACATCAGAATAGAAAAAAATCTATAACGTAACCTAACATTGGTATTTGTTTTGGTATAAGTAAAAACTAGAAATTATAATTCTTAAACCTAAAAAAATATAATGCACTGGCACGTCATCGATCCATCCCTCCTCAATTGTGGACGCGCGATGGGTCACAAGGAGTAGGAGAGATGGACGAAGCTAAACCTTTTTCTTTTTAATAGTAAGAGACATTCGGCACTTGTTACAGAGATAAGCGAAGCTAGTACAAGTTTCATTGTCTCATCCATTTCATAGTCCTCGTTGCACCCAACACACTCATTTTCAATATCAGTCATGTTTTTATTACAACTAGTGTCGTTTACATCTTCAGACATTTTTTGATTTTATGATTTAATGATGGCATTCTTCTTCATCTTAATAAAGTCTTGAGTAGTTATCTCTCCAGTTATTTTTTTACAAACTCACTTTAGTGCTGCTGCCAATACAGGCACAGACGTTACCTCATCAAGATCCTTGTTGGGAGTTATATCTTCATCAATAATTGATGACTTGTTTGGGCTACCGTGCAAAGATATTTTACCACCGATATCAGAGAAATATGGTTAAGAAGACTGGAAAATTCACTGTTTCTGTTTCTAATGGGGTGTGTGTCAAAAGCGCATATTCTAGAATTATTAATGGATTAAACAGATAAATTCCCGTATATTTAATTGCGTAAGCCGCGTTTTAGAATTAAAGGCGTTTAAGAACCCTGTTTGTGTTATTTTGTACTATAAAACGGCATTCCGCATAAAAGTTGCTTTTAACTAACTTAAAAAAAAAAACACGATCTAGAGGCTGTAGGTAATGTGTTGTGTGGGATGGCAAACAAAATAAAATTATTTTGTTTTGGTCTACAAATTCTAGTAGATCCAGGTTAATTGTATGGGATATGTGGCCATCTAATATTAATAAGGTGTTACTTGGAGACTTTCTCGGCAAAAAGTGTGTTTGTAACCATTCTAAGAAAGTTTACGTATGCAGATTTTTCCAACATCCTAATCTTGGAACCCGGTGGCATACCATAATGCCACTCGTATTTTTTTATTTTTTACCTTAAAAATGCAATATGAGGGCAAGAAAATCCCTTCTGCTCTAAAGAAAGCTATTACACTGATCCTTTCACCTTTTTCCCCAGGGCTTACGCTAAGAACACATTTTGAACCTTTTTCTGCTAGAACTTGACCGGCTCTAGTATTCAGTTGTAATCCTATTTCGTCAGTATTAAATATGTGTTCAAATGTATCCTAAAAATTATATTCGGTCATAATTCTCTCGAGATCAAAAAAGTAGATATCGACTGTTTCTTTGGACATTTCTAAAGCTCGTGCAATTGAGGTGTTCTCAGGTTTTCTAATTGAAATTTTAGGTCTTCGTTTCAAAAAGAATTCTAACCATATTTTACCGGCTTTACCAAACAATAAGAAACTCGTGTATTAGATTTATAAATTTAAAAATTTACCTTCTTCTACATTAAATTTATTTGGGATTCCTAATCGCTGAGATAAATTATACGCAATGATTCTTACTTCAGTTCTGTTTGGTGGAAAGTCTGCTTTTTGTAGTTTTTTTTTATATAGTAAACGATTTTAGCTTGAACAGCAGTTTCTAAAGAACAATCTGCACCCATTCTGTTCATCTTATCCACACTGTTTGTTTTTACTCAACGTTTAAAAGTCGTTTTTGGCATTCCAAATGCTTTGGCGGCTTCATTTATACCCATATCACCGTTCTTTACATCATCTACGGCATCACTTAGCTCCCTAGAGGTCCAGTTACCTTTTGTATGTGTACGAACAAAGTGAAATATTAGATCCTTTTTCTTGTTTCTGAACCATCGTACTGCCAATTTCTTTTCATTTATATTAAAAATAGTATATTTCCTTTATTACAGTTGCAGTACCAAAGTAGGTAATAAAATAGTGTAATATCAAAGAAACTCGGCACGCCTCTTTGGTGTTTACATTTCACGGAAACCCAACCGAAATGTCTTATAAACACATTTTGGCTAGCACACATTATAGACGTTATAGACGTTTTGTTATTATCGGATTAAATTTCACAATAAATTTTGCGTCTGTCTGAACATCTATTAACTGAGATAATGTTAGTTTAAGTGTCAAACTAACAGTAAATCCATTTTATTGGAATACTGTTTAGACCAATTTACTTTCAAACTTCTACTTGCACAGTAAATTATTCGTTTTCGCAATAATCCAAAACAGTCGTATATTCGTGTAATAACCTATATACCTAGCGGAACGACTATCCTCCTAGTCCATCTCTCCTCCCTTTACCCTACGGTAATACATTTAAGAAAATTGCATGTAATGTATTAATTGAAAATATATATACAAGCTATACGCTCCCGAAGAAACTGAAGTTGTTTGGTTTTACAGTTTCTGGTGTGATTTCGCCGTTTTTACTACTTTTCATTATTCTTCTTTCTCTTTAATTGCCTTTTTCCACTTGATGTCTCGATCTCAGTTTAGGTCTTCATGCGGTTCTTTTACCTGGTGGTTTCCATTCTGGTATAACTCTTAACGGATTGCTCTTCTTTCTTCTCATTATGTGTCCATACTATCTAATGTGCTTTTATTGCTCTAACTATGTTTTCTTGGCCCATCTATTCTTATATTTCGTGATTCATCCATTGTTTTGCATTATTTTCGTTTTCCCTCCTTGGTTCCAGTATTTTTCTGATAAACTTCCTCTTCAAAACTTTTAATTCCTCTTCTTCTCTTGCTATTAATGTAACTGTTACTACAGCATATACTACTACTGGCCTTATGGTCGTTTTGTAGATTTTTATTTTTGTATTTCTGCTTATCCTCTTATTATTCAAACATTTTTTTATTTCTATAAAACGCTGTATTTTCTGCTTGAATTCTTCGTTTCATATCTAAACTTTAATTTTTTCTATTGACTAGTACTCCCAAATATTTTAATGTTTCAACCTCGTCGAAACTGTGTGCGTCTATTGTCAGTTCTGTCATTTGTATCTTCTTTTTCTTGCTTACGTCAGGTACTTTGTTATTTGTTATTTCCATTTATTTCCAGTCCTCTCAGTTTGGCTTTGTTTTCTATTTTTTTGGAAGGTTTTCTTTCATGCCTTTTTATCTGTGGCTACTGTGGTTATATCGCATGCATATTATATTATTTGTAATGCATTTTTGTTTATAGTTTCTGCATTTGACAGCTTTTTTAAAATCTTGTATAGTATTAGAAAAAAGGTATCGTTGAGAATACTATACATCTACTTATCTTAATCCGTTTTTTATTTTTATTATTTTTGTTCTTCCTCTTCCGGTGTCTATAATTTCTTGTGAATCTACTGCCATTTTTATTATTCTTATAATTTTATTTGGTATATTACTCTCTTGTAAGTCTTGGATTTTTTTTCTTCTGTTTAGTTTGTCAAACGCCTGTTTATAGTCTAGCAAAGTATGTTTTCTCTTTCACTTGTTTTAGCATATGTATAGCGTCTATCGTAAATCTTCCTATTCTAAAACCGTACTGGTAATCTCCTATGATTTGTTCTGTATTGTTAGTCTGCCTCTAATTACACCAGTCCTTACTACATATGTTACATTCAGTAAATTAATTGCTCGGTAGTTTTTGCATATTTCATGGTATCCTTGTTTTGGGATTGTCACTATAATTCCCTTCTTCCATTCTTCAGACATTATTTCTTTGCTCCATATATTCTGTATTAGTTCATAAATCTGTCTGTGTAGTGCCTTCCCTCCATATTTTATAAGTTCTGCATATATTCCGTCGTCTCTCGCTGTTTTCACGTTTTTCAATTTGCATATTTTCTCTTTTACTTCTTTATAGGTCAATTTCTTTTCTTTGTGTTCTGTGTTTGTTATTGTTTTTCTTTCGTCTTCCCTATCCGTTTCTTGATATATTTCTTTGAACTACTTCTGCCATTTTTTTTGCTTCTATAGCTATATTAACTCTCCATTTCCGCTTACCTAGTATTAAGTATTGGTACAATAGTTGTGAGTTGTGTCTTTTAGTAATCCACAAGGAATCTACGTTCCTGTATTTGGCTGTATACCATATACTAAAAAATTTATTAAAAATCCTTTGTAAAAGGTATATATTTAAGAACCCAAACGGGTTAAGTTAGACATACAAGACGTTTTCGGAATCTTTTAGTAGTAAAATTTCGTAAAAGCTTACGTTAAAATTAGTACCAAGCAAAATGTTTAGAATTTTATTATTTACGAAGATACAGGATGTCTAATCGGATACTGTTTCATAATAAAATTATATTAGGAGAATTCTCAAGGGCCATTCTATCAAAATACGTAAATACATGGCAATATTTTTAAAATAAGAAAATTTTAATTTCCTTCCAGACTTAACAAAACCCAACCTTGTATTTAGTTTTTTAAACATTGTATTTTGAAATTGATTTCAGATCTAGTACCAGGACGTCAATAAATAGTTTAAGTTGTTTATATTTGTGTGATTACCATTATGCAATGAAGAATAAAGTAAAATGGTTCCAAAATTACATAAAGCGGATTAGAATACGAGAATTACAAATGCCTGGCTAAAAAAGTTCTTAAAAATCAACACTATTTTTATATTACTAAAACAACAATTTAAATAGATTTGACAGAACAGACTTAAATTATCTGACCTGGAATGAGCTCAGTTCGGGTTTATAAAAATAGTATTCCAGATTTTAATTGATATAAAGGGAACAATCGCATCAGACTAGAATACACATTATTGTTATGTGATAATTAAAATCTAAATATAAGTGATTTCACAGTCGGAATTTGGCCGTGCGTATTGACCGCAAGCCAAGAAAAAAGTAAAGTTAATAAATTAAAAGTTTTTGTCTAGGATATAAATAAACATGTACGGAGGCTCTTTTCCTAGATATCGAACCAGACTAGCGAATGTGGTATCCGTCGAAATATAAAAGTAATGTCTCACTATGAAATTATTGTAGTCAAGATTTTGAGAAGATAAAATTTGGTTGAAATGTAAAAATAATATTAGAACTTAAGGCATGTATAGGCAATTAACTTTTGTATAAAAAAATTAAATAAAAGCATTTTTTTTGCCGCATTCGGAAACAACTAACTGTTTGGATGACAAAGTGTTTTGCACAAATAATTATGCATAATCTCTTTGGTTTAGACTGTTATGATTTTTTCTATCTCTATTAATTCTCTGACTTCGCGTTTTCTTTTAATTTTAATGTTAGCTAGCATTGCAGTTTGGTTCAGGTTTATTATATGTCCTGTATTTGAGACATATTGGTCAAGGGGCGACGGTTTTTCCCTCCTTTCGATGGCATTTCAATGTTCTTCTCGTCTAACATTAATTTTTCGGTTGGTCTATCCGATTTACGTTTTGTGACTGCTATGGAATCTCGTATACCTACTCCTTGATTTTTTAATGATATTTTTGTTTTGGCGGCTGATAAATAGTTGAGATTGTTCTGTCGGTATTAAATATGACTTTTATCTTGTGTTTTCTTAGCACTCACCCTATTTTCTCTGTTGTACCCTTTACATATAGTAAAATGGCTTTTGCAATCGGTTTTTCCTCTTCTGTTGGATCCTTAATTATTTTTTGAGCATTATGAGCATTTTCAATGGTATATGTTGAAAAGCCGTTTTTTCTTAGCGCTGTATATTTTCCATCTCTTTATTTTTATGTTCTTCATCTGTCAGTCTTTCGGTCAGTTCAGTTCAGTTCTTTCTGATTGTGTCATCAGAGTTTTAATGACTGAATGTAATTGTACAGGATGGTGATGTGAATCGGCATGTAGGTATCTGTCGCTGTGTGTGGGTTTTCAGTATACTGTGTGTCCTATGTGCTCGTCTTCATTCTTTAAAATTAGCACATCTATAAATGGTAGTTGTTCGTTTTCCTCCAGTTCCATAATAGTAGACTGGATTTTGGAGTGTATATTATTGATGTGTTCTAAAAATACCTTTTGTTTCTCTTTATGTGTGAAGATTATAAAAGTATCATCTACGTACTTAAGCCAAAGTTTGCGTTTGTGTTCGGGTAATTCTATTGCTCGCTATTCTATTTCTTGCATAAATAGGTTTGCTATTAGCGGTGATAGTGGTGAACCCATCGGTGCTTCTTCAACGTGTTTGTACCTTTGCTCTTTATCGATGAAATATGTGTTATTTAAGCAGTGGATTCGCTCGGATTCACTCCCCGCCTCTCGACGCGTTAGTGTTCTGAACTGTTGGACGTGAATCCCTGTCCTGGCATTTGGTTTTCACCTCTGGCTGCGTTGAGTAGTTGAGTTACTGTGACCAAATGCCCATCTTGGTAGTAAGTATTCGCCTCTGGTTGCGTTGAGTAACTGAGTTACTGTTGCTAACTACCCATCTTCCTGTCTTTTGTTTTCTTTTTCTTTTTCTTTTTCTTTTTCTTTGTTCTCCTGAAGAAGCTACATACAATTGTAGCAAAACGTCGAGATGAACCCACTTTTGGGTCACTCACAAATAACACGGTCCAAACCCGGAAGACGAATTATGAAAAGGCGTTATAGATATAGCTTATATTCGTAGATTATGAAAAGGCGTTCGAGACTATAGATCATCATAAAATGCTTCGAGCATTGGCTGACTGCCGCATTGACTACCGATATATTGCCTTGATTAAAAGTATTTACGAAACTGGTACAGCTTGTGTCCGCCTTAATAAAGATACCAAGAAGTTTCGAATAGAACGTGGAATTAGACAGGGTGATACTATCTCCCCTAAATTGTTTATAGCTGTTCTTGAATATATGTTCAAGCAAATGGAACGAGAGGATAATATTTAAATTAATATAAATATTAAAGATCTAAACCACCTAAGATTTGCCGATGACATCGTTTTAATATCTGATAGAGTTGATAAAGCTACAAAAATGCTGCACACGCTCTATCAAGTGTCAAAAACAATAATTGGTCTTAAAATTAACACCTCAAAAACAAAATTTATGACCAACCTTGTAATCAGCGGTAAAATTCTGATTAAGAGCCATAGCATCAACCAAGTAATAGCTTACAAATATCTAGGGCATGAGATTCGCCTAGGCTGAGATAATCAGACAACTGAAATATAAGGAAGGATAGGTCTCACATGGCTGCCTTTGGTAGATTGAATAACATTTTTAAGTCTAGTATCCCAGTTTATTTAAAAAGAAAGATTTTTAACCAGTGCGTTTTACCGGTTCTTACATATGGCGCACAAACACTGACTCTGACAAAAAGAACAATAGATAAAATGAGAGTTACACAACGCGCTATGGAAAGATCAATATTAGGTATTACCATCAGAGATAAAGTACTAAACCTAGAAATAAGAAGAAGAACAGAAGTCACAGATGCAGTTAAAAAAATAGCCAAGGCTAAATGGGCTTGGACTGGATATGTTTCCAGATTAACGGATGACAGATGGACCAAAAAGATTCTGGAATGGCGACGAAACGCAAGATACATATCGAAGCAGAGGACGACCACCGACTAGATGGATGAATGATATCAAGCGCATCACCAAAAACTGGATGCAAGAAGCTCAAGACAGAAATAGGTGGAAAATTTTACGGGAGGCCTACGTTCAGCAGTGGACAAACATAGGCTAATTGATGATGATGATGACTATCTACTTTTATTTGTAAAGACAAGAGCATCCTCTTGATGGATACTGTACACTGAAATGAAATTAATTAGTATCATTTCGAACCCACATAGAAACATAAAAACAGTTTTATCGAAATTTCCAGGAACTTAACGTTACATTTTCAACGAGATTTCTGTAATCAATTTAATTATTAGGTTTTTATCGTTAAAAGTGTAACGTAACGAATAGATGCATGTTTACAAATTACGCGATTTACGACCCAGTCAACTGTGGTTCCTTTTTAATTTTATGTATACGATATTTCAATTGTGGCCATTAGAACTGCGATATTTCAAAAGAGATCCATTACAATTTGCCATAAAACTATAATAAAAGTTTACTGTTAACATTTTGAATTTATCTACAATCAAAATGTAAGATGTATTCATTGGGATAACAAATAATAATTGTTTCGCTAAAAACGTTTACTAGTTTAATATTTTTGTAAATAATTTTGAAAGTCTCTAACATTTAATTACAAATCTGTCTATATAAAGCCCATTTACACAGTATTGTGCGAATTGATGGAATCATAGGCTGTTTTAATGAAAAAACAGTTTATTTAGTAAAAAATTATATTTTGACAAAACTATAAAGGTAAACTTCAGTAGGAAAGGAATCATTCAGTAGGAAATATGTCCCCCTTTGGTAGCAATTACTACTTTTACCCGTTTTGGCATAGATTCTATGAGTTTATGGCAGTTGTCAGATATCCTTTCATCAAGATACCAAACCTGAATGGCCGCTTCTATCATTTTTGTTTTAGTGGTACAGTCAATTTTTCGCAGTTTAGCTTTGCAAATGGCCCATAAATTTTCAATGGGGTTGAGGTCGGGCGAATTACCGGGCCAATCTAAAACATTAATCTTCGTATTTTTGAAAAATGTCATCATTTCCTTTGATTTTTGACAGGGAGCAGAGTCCTGTTGAAGAATCGCTCCTCCTTGGGGTTGACATTTTTATAGTTGTTTGTCCAAATACTTTTCCAACATGGATTTGTGTTTTTGGCTGTTCATCATGCCTTTAATTTGCACCAAAGATCCAACCCCCATGTATGAAAAACATCCCCAAAACATTTTCTAGTGATTATTGAAAAAATAAAAAAAAAATCCATTAATTCGCACAATACTGTAGTTCGCATATAGGTCCTCCTCTCTGACTTTCATTGATCTCTGTTCGTTGAAATTTTCGTCCATCTTGGACCGGTATGTCTTTTTAACTTATTTGCTTACCTCGTCTGTGGTCTTTGGGTTGTTTTGATTCCGAGCGCAGCACTTGTTTTTTCCATTTATCGCTATTTTGTCCGATGTTATGGTCTGCAAAGTTCTCCTTTATGTCTTTTGCTTTTTGAATGCCTTTTACCTTCGTTACATTTTGTACCAATGTCTTTTAACAAATTTCCAACATTCGACTTTCCGTTACTTTCTCAGCTAATTTATCCGTATTCGACCTTCTTAGTGTCTATGTTGGGCATCAGTATATCATCACTGGTTGGATGTAAAGGTTAAAGAAATTTGTTTTAAGGTATTACGGATATTTATGATTCGTTAATATAAAATCTAGTTTTACAAACGCAATCCAGCTAAGCTGTTTAACATTTTATCTTACAGTTTAATGTTCTTTTTTAAATTTTATGCCTAAATACCTAAATATATGTAGCTTGAAACCGGTTACATCTTATTGTTTTGTATATCTATAATGAAATTCTCTGAGGTGTTACTATGCTACTTTTGTATTATTTAGATACAATGGATATTGTTTTGTATATCTATAATGAAATTCTCTGAGGTGTTACTATGCTACTTTTGTATTATTTAGATACAATGGATTTAAAACAATTTCTTGTCGATTTTGACTTAATGACTTAAACAATAAGATAGGGACTCTGCGCTATCGATAACACCCACTAAATAATGCTTTGCTGAAATAAAACGCGGTCATACCGACACCAATGATGCTGAGTGCTCCGGAAGGTCAAATGATGCAATTTGATAAGAAAAAATGCTAAAAATTGGTATGGAAAACCGGAAAATAAGGTTGCAAGCGATAGCTGATACTCTGAAGTAATCAAAGGGTAGCATTTTGACTCTTGCCCGTAAACATTTGGGTATGACCAAGCCGTTTTCTAAATGGATGCCGCGTTTTCTTACATCAGAGCAAAAAGAAGAATGAATCCACAATTTTGGCGCTATTTGGATATTTTTAAGCGGAATAAGTCGGAGTTCTTGCCACGGTATACCTTCGCTCCGGAATCAAATTGGCAGTCATCTGAGTGTAGAGTATCCGGAAAAAGTCGTCAAAACCACCAAAGACGCAACAAACCGCTGGAAAGCTTATGGCCTCTGTATTTTAAAAACTACATGAAATTTTTTCATATAGTAGTCAGCAGGAACTACTAAATTGGTTTATTGCAGCATTTGCAGACCTAAATTGCAAAAAAAGGCCTGATTTGTTTAAGAAAAATTTTTTTTTGCCAAGACAATGCACCGTGTTACAAGTCAGTGAAAACAATGGCATAAATGCATAAATTGGGCTACTAATTCCTTCCGCACATACCGTGTAGTCCAGATATGGCCCCCCTTTAGGTTCAAGAAAGCGGCTACAAACAGATGCCCTTACTGCGGTTTGGTCGACACTGTGTCGCATACACTAATGGAATGTGTAAGATGGATTAGAGCTCTTTGCTTTACGGTGTTGAGGCATGGACTCTTAAACAGAGGAATATTAAAAATCTTGAAGGCTTTGAGATGTGGTGCTACCGCCGTATACTAAAAATAAGTTGGGTGGATAAAATTACAAATGAAAAGATAATACGCAGAGTAAATAATGATCCAGAAGTTATCATAAATATAAAAAAGAGAAAACTTGAATACTTAGGCCATCTGATGAGAGGACAAAAGTACACATTCCTACAAAATATAATGCAAGGAAAAATCCAAGGACGCAGAAATCCAGGCCGTAGAAGAATGTCCTGGATAAGAAATTTAAGAGAGTGGTTTGGCTGCACCACTAACGAATTATTCAAAACAGCAGTGAATCTCCGATAGAAGAGGTACTCAAAGAAGAAGAAAAGTGAGGACGAAGACAGGTGGGCAATGCATTCGTTAGACAGACGCTCCAGTCCAAAGAGACTGAAGAAAGACTGTTGTTGTCACAAAAAAAAATGTTGTGTTAAGTCCAGCGGAGAAGTGATATTTAACGAGACGTGAGGCGGATGTTAAATGCCATTGATACAGTGGAAAGAGAGTTTGGCCTAAACATAAACTGTTCAAAAACAAAACACATGGTGTTTAGCCGTTTAGCACATTAAGTGTACACCTACATTGGAACCGTATTTCTCCCGATCCGATATCTGGCGACGTCGGCCGACGTCGGATTAAAAACAAACTCAAGGTATTAAATCAGAGTGCCTATACTGCTTCGTCACGGAAGCAGTATAGGCACTATGATTTAATACCTTGAGTTTGTTTCCAATCCGACGTCGGCCGACGTCGCCCGATATCGGATCGGGAGAAATACGGTTCCAATGTAGGTGTACACTAAGATGCACGATTATATGTTGATGGTCATATAATTCAAAGAGTGTCCAGTTTTAATTATCTTGGTTGCCATATTACTGAACAACTAGATCCAGATCAAGAGATAAAATGTAGAATCAAGATAGCCCGCACGAGGCTATCATTTTAAAAATGAGGTCATTCTTCTGTGATGATAACTTACAACTTCAACTTCAACTTCGAAAGCACATGGTTAAATGCTACATTTGGTCAGTCCTCTTATACGGTGTCGAAGCATAGACATTAAAAATATCCACCATTAATCGCCTGAAGGCCTTTGAAATGTGGCTGCACAGACGTATACTAAAAATTCCATGGACGGCTATGCTGACAAAAGTGGCAGTCCGGCGAGCTGCTTGATAACATCAAATGTAGAAAGATGTCCTATTTTGGACACGTAGTAAGGGGAGACCGATATAATATTCTTCAACTTGTTATGATGGGTAAAATCGAAGGACGCAGAGGAAGGTAGAAGAAGGTAGAAAGCAGGCCTCTTGGTTGAAGAATATCAGAGAGTGGACAGGAATAAGGAAAGCTGAGCAACTCTTTAGAATAGCTCGAGACAGAGACAGTTTCGCCATGTTAATTGCCAACGTCAAGGGGACTTGATAGCTCACGTTAAGAAGAAGAAAAAACGGATGTAGTACCGAAGATATGCCGCCACCCTGACTACACTCGCCCCGGCTGAGATTGCGGTCGAGCGTGTCACATGTGGTGGGCTCGAGAGCCATCTCATCAGCGATGAGTGAATCCCACATATCAGACATAAGATTAGGAAGATTTCCCAACCCAAAGCATAAAAGCATAGACATCCCCGGAATATGAAGAAAAATAATTAAATTTTATATATCAACCATAGATTCTGATTACTTTGGTTACAATATTTTAATTAAAAATTAATGTTTCACAAGGTAATGAATTTTTAGGTTTTCTTTTCGTTTGTTATTTGTACCAGTAAAAGGCAGTTAATTAAATATAGGTGACAGCTACTATCATTTTTAAAGAACTCACCCAAAGAAAATACATGTTATGATAATTTTTAACGTTTTTCCTCAACAGTGACTAAATGAAGTCGGACATTTGTCTACTTTAATATAAGTCCTCTATACAGTTTTACACAGATATCATAAAGTAATAAAGTCTGAAAATATTTATTTCATGGTTTCATATGAAAATAGATCCTTTGCCTCCAATATGTTTTTATTAGTCCGTTAGTTGTAACTATTTTGTATTATTCTTCTTTGTCCACCATTTTACCCACTCCTGAATGTAGATCTCTCCCAATCGCATGCATCTTTCTCTGTCTTATGCCAATCTACTTCACTCTTTGCCTGCCACTGTTCTTATGTCATTTACTCATCTTTTTTGAGGTCTTCCCATGCTTCTTGTTGTCGTCATTAATCTCCATTCTAGAATTCTCCGTGTCCACCTATTGTTATTATATCGGGCTACGTGATCTGCCCAGCGCCATTTCATTTGTGTAATTTCTTCCACAATATCACCAATCTTCGTTCTACGTCTTATCTCGGAGTTTCTAATCTTGTCTCTCAGTGATATTCCAAGCATGATTGGTTCCATTGCTCTTTGCGTTGTTTCTAATTTCTTAGCAGATTTTTTGGTAAGGGCTATTGTATCTAAGCCGTAGGCACAAACTGGTAGTATGCATGTGTGATATACCTTTTTTACGTTTACAGGAATGAAAGTGTTTTTCAAGATATAATGCTAGTTTGCCGATAGCGCCCAATTCCAGTTGTGTTCTTTTTTAATTTCAGCATCTTGATTTGGTTTGTCTAGTTTGATGACATGACCTAGAAATACATAATGTTCAACATTCTCTGTGGTATGATTTTTATTATTGTTATATTTGTCTGGTCTCGGCATATTTTATGTTAATATTTTTTTAATTTATCAATTTACTAAATTAAATATTTCCTTTTTGTTTTAGGTAAGTGTTGACCTAAATATATTACCTATACCAGATCAATATCATTGGTAAGTTTTTCATTATTGATACGTTTTATAGTATAATTTTTATTAGGTATTTAAAAATTCCTGAGGGCTATGTACACATATAGTACTAATTTAATATACATATGTACATAATACATATACATAGTACTAATTTAATATACGAACAAAAGATACAATGTGCGTTTTTTATTTAATAAAATACTATTTCTTGCCATTTTTGTAACGTTTCAATTGCTAAATTTTAAAACCTTTGACGAAAACGTACTTTTTCGTTAACCCTCTGGCTAAAAAATATTTTTTTATTGCTCCGAATACGTCAACTATGTGTACTTGAAAGTTTCCCTTGCTATAATTAATCAGCTTTGGCTGCAATGAAAGTAAAAGTGTTAAGATGGGAACTGAATCACCAGTGTTTTTAATTAGTATTGCACTAAGTTCATGTTCTGAATTCCAGCAAAACTCTTGAAAAGCTCTTGCTCCTAAAAGTAGAACTCATATTGAAATATCTCCAGATAATACCAAATCATTAATTTAAACAAATACATCAAGTAAAAAAATGATTGGTCAAGACATTAACGACGAAATATATTATTCTCCGGCATTTTTACACATTGTCAAGGCATTTGTTAAGGTCTGTCATACTGGCCTCCCCTATAAAATCGACAAACTTGTGCCTGTTAATTATTTCCTGATTATCCAATCCTACCTACAAAATTGACCATTATTTGTGACTCAATATGAAGAATAATCGAGCGTCCGTCTAGCCCAGGCTGTTTTTTGTCTTTATAGAAAATGGGTCTGAAATCTTGAAAAGACATATCAGTCCAGTACAACGGTAGTGCAGGATTTGTTATTCGTACTCTCGCAATGGTTTCCGACGTACTTTAAAATGCCCCCTCGTCGCCGAGTCTACACCGAATGTCTACCTGCTTAATCAGACCCTCCTCTGTCATCCAGCGATCCGGAAGCGGAATGGCCGCTGTAAGGCCGGCATCACTTCCAAAGCACTACCTTCATTCATCCACAGATTGTCAGCAAGGAGGCTCCCTGTCTTGTTCCAGGTAGCGCGTGAAAGACCCTTATTGATTCTAGTATGATATCACTCTAAGATGGAAATTTCTTCCTTCCCCACAGTCTGACTCACACAGTCTAACTCATACAGTCTGACTTATTTTTCTACCTTTAACTTTCAGCATTTTTCCCTCTTACCTTTGCTGTTGGTCGAGCTGTCGTTCTTCCCCTTCTTTTTTCTTGATCACTGAAGGTATATAGTTATGAATACTAGCCCAACCAGCTTCATTTTTAATCATTCTCTCAATTATTTCGCCTACTGTAACAAAATTAACACATGTCGCTCTTTCCATTCTGTTTCTTTCTATTATCCATCTGTTGCACTCTAACATTGTATGTGTCACAGTGTACAAGTGTCCGCAGTATAGCCACTCATCTGTGTCAGCCTTGCCGATTCTAAAGAGGTAGGCCCTAAAACATCCATGTCCTGTGAGCACCTGCATCAGGATCAGGAAATAATCCAATCGCCTGTGGCCACAGTCCACCCAATCCCTTATGTTCGGGATCAGCATTTTCGTCGACTGTACCACATTCTCTATGTTATTTTATTCTTCTTCCCATCTTCCAATTGACGTTTCCTTTTCCTGTCTTCTCTCGGCAATAGTAAGGTTTGACCTCTTCTATCATAGAGCTTGTTTTTTTTCACCGCCAAAACATGCAACGGAACACATCCAGTGATAGTTCGCCGCAGGCATAGTCCTGTAGGCGCATGCCATTCGCAACAGACTTGTTCAGTCCACGTGTGTCATGAGCCTCCTATAGGCCGTTATCTCTACCGCCTCGCTCCAGACTGATGCGTAGAGGACGATCAATTGTACAACACCGTGTAGGACCCTCCTCCTTTCGGATTTGGGTCATCCGTGTTGGGCATTACCTTCCTCAACGCCGTACTATTCACAGCCTTCCGAGCCACCTTCCGCACGTGCTCCCCCCATTTTCTATTCTGGTACAATGTCACTCCTGGGTACTTTACTTGTTTCTTAGGTGTTAGACATGCTTCCGCACATTGTAATTTTACATTTTCCCTGTTCCTTTTGCCCTTTAGAATAATGGCTTCGGTTTTTGAACTCGGTATTTGAGATCTGGCTCATCCCGGGCCACTACCATTACAGCGAGGTTATCCGCGAATGCGAAGTGGGTTGCACCCTCTCCGTATTTACAGTGTATAACCCCGTCATATGCCAGGTTCCATAGCGTCGGGTCCAAGACAGATCCCTGAGGGACCCCGGCCGTCACGTCCACAATCGTGCCCTTTTCCACCACGATCGTTCTCTCGGACAGATACTCCACCACCACATTCATCGGGTAATCAGAACATTCTCTTTCATCCACTGCCTTCTCAAGCTAAAATTCCTTAAGGCAGTGTGCAAGCATAAACAAATTAAATAACTTTATTAAATTGAATTAATTAATGAAACGGTTAAAACTTTTGACGATTTTTACCACCCTAATATCCAATTTTGACGTCATATCATAAGTGTAGTTTGGTTTTTACATGAATATCTAAACATTTTGCCTTAATAAGCGGTTTTTATAGCGTTAAATTAATTTAGTATTTTTAGACTGTGCGTTTTAGAATTTTTTTTTACTTGCCAGATTTTGCAATTTTATTGCAAATACTTATTTGTTCGATGATCAGTAAAAATTCGGAAAATTGCATATTTTGTACATATTTATTAAAACTTAACTTACTTAACAAAACGACACAAAATTTTCTACATTAAAAATGTTAGTTTTCTTTCGACAAGCATATTTTTATTAAACAACTTCTTAGATAACTGGAATATTTAAAAGTTCCAGACATCTCTTTTTCACTTTTTTTCCCCAACTATTAAACAACTCATGAAAAACTCAACGTTTTGGACTGATCGTATTAAAACTCTTAGTTATGGTTTCATGGGTTACAGAATTGGCGCAAACCAAATAAATTTCCCAATCAACTATCAAAACTGTCAAATAAAGCCATCATACCCCAATCTAAAAATCGAAACAGAAAGATAAGCCGATAAGGGACAAAATATTACATCAACGACATATTCTGGAGTGTTTTAAAACAACGATTTCCCTATGTTGTCCTGAAAAAGTTTTTTTTTTTTGATATAGTTTATTTATTAGATAATTTTTATATTTTGTTATATTGAAAATAACATATTCGCACCCTTAATGATAAATTGGCAGAACTCAAAAAATAGGATTTTGCAGAAAACGCAAAAAACATTTTTATATTTACAGTTCTCTTTGTTATATTCTTATGGCTGCTGAACCTACAATACTTTTAAGACAATATATATTTTACAGAAAGGTACCTTGTTGTTTACATTGTAATCTATGCAAATTTCGTTTAATGTAATAATTGTATTCATCAAATATGTCAATTGATAATTGAGAATAAATTGACAACATAAGGAATGTTTCGAAATAGTCTGTCTAATCTTATAATTTAAATCTTATTACTGAATATTTTTTCCTTAGGTACTTAAAATAAAAGGCGTAAAGCTTATCAAAACGATTATTTATTTCCACACACTCTAAATTAACCCATTAATGCCCAGTGTTACGTTTTTGCAACAGTTGACGTAGGCCACTATGACGTCATCGTTTGTTGTAAAATTACATGATTTATTTGGGCAGTGAAAGTTTAGATTTATTTCACAACAGTTTTCTATGTATGATTTAATGGAAATTGGTCGCAAAACTTAGGTTTCTATTAACAGATGGCATACTGAAAGTTGTATGTTAATTGTGATTTGTGTGAACACGTGTTTTTACAAAATTATGCCTATGTTGAGAGAATCAAACCAAATGGAGTCGGCTTCCAGTGCAGATGTTTCTCCTCCTGACCCCACTGAATTGACTGTGGGGAAACTTTTATTAACCTAAATAAACAGATGTTGGATGCGGCATCAGAAGCTGTAGTTCATGAAGAAGAAGAGAGAAGGATTGATAAAGAAAATATAAATCTATATGAAAAAGAGAGAAAAAAAAATTTAAAGTATGACACAAGTTGGGAATACTAGAATTCACTGTATGGAAACCGAATCTAGCGTGGATGAGGCCATGATATCATACTGTGGGCATCATGGTATTATTACACAACATATAAAAGACATGCCCATATACTTTGGGTATAAATCTCTTTCTTCTTCTTTTTCTTTGTTTTAAATTTACATGACTCTGTCTGTGTTTAAATGTGCCTAGAGTAAGTTGTCGTTCCATCGTTTTCGTGGTTTTCCTACTGATCGTCTTCCTATTGGTAAACCGTCTCTTGCCGTCTTGAGTATTTTATTTGTTGTCATTCGGTTTATATGATCGTTCTATTCTACTCTTCTATTTCTTACCCAGTTCTTGACGTTCTCCACCTTGCATCTACGTCGTATATCTGTACTTCTAGCTCTATCCCATAGTGTTTTAAAGTCAATTTTTATTTTACAATTTTGTTTCATTCAGGCAACCTGCGGCTCTTTTTGCTCTATTCACTTGAACTTCCACTTCAGTTTTGAACTTTCCGTAGCTAGATAATGTGATGCCTAGATATTTAAACTCCATTCCTTGTTCTATTACTTGACATTCCAGTTCCAATTTACATCTTAGTAAATTGGCTGTTGTAACCATGCATTTTGTCTTTTTTGGGTAAATTAACATGTTAAATTTTCTGGTGGTTATATTAAATTGGTGTGGCATATGTTGTAAATCGTCTTCACTTTGAGAGATTAGTATTGCGTGGCCTGCATATCAGATTATTTTAAGTTGTTTTTCTCCCATATTTGGTATTCTTCTTTAGTTCTTACTTTATTTTTTGAACTTCGATCTTCGTCTTGATGTTTCAGTTCTCCTGAAAGATCAAGACGAAGCAGAACTAATCTGACTTGACAATGGCAAGTGTGACCTTGCCGAAACGTCGTCAAAACAATGGTTTTTCTAAAAACCAAAACTACTTAACGCGGAGTCAAACCCGGAAAACAACTGAAATCACATATAGCTCCCGCTGAAATTTCAAATCCGATATATATATATATATATATATATATATATATATATATATATATATATACATATATATATACATATATATATATATATATATATATATATATATATATATATATATATATATATATACAATACACGTTGTAATGTATAAATAAATATAAATACATGTTTTATTAAATACCTGTAATGCAAGTTCCTCATTAAATAAATTCGTATTTACCAAACTACCTACTCAATCTATTTTATTCATGTATTTCTCCAGTAACTTAGCTTCCAATTAATTATTTGTTTAACGAGACGGAAACTCTGTTCAAAAATAAGTTATAATGAGTAGTAATCTGTTAGTCATGTCAATTTCAAGAAATGTTTAGTAAATCAATTACATATAATCTTAGTTTATTTGCAATTTCAACTCATTGGGACATAGAATCAATGTACAGAAATAGAGACACTCGACTAAAAACATCTCGTAATTAGAGCCAGCATAGATTTTCGAGAAAATAATATAAAAGTCAGATGGAACCAGCCAGAGATGGAACGTTATTAGGATTAAGTTAATGAAAAAGAATGTATAAAATATTTTACCACAAGGTTATATATATAAAATTCTTTGTAATAAGCGGTTTTTTTATAATATTGTCCTAATATAAATTAAATTGTGGTTATATACCAATTTTCATGAATACAAACAAGATTGTTAAAAATTTCAGATTCTAACTTTCCACTATAAAAAACATTAACAGTCTAAGAGAAATTTTTATACGAAATGAGTATCCTGAACAGTTAGTTTCCATACCTTGTTAACACTATGGATATTATCACTAACGCAGCGATAAATGATAACAGTAATTTATAAGTTAATAATACCAACAACAGCATAAAATGTAACAATAAAACACTGAAAACTTTGTTTTCAAACTTCCACAAAATTTATTTTAAATCTTATCACTGTTTCGGCTGATTGCCTTTCTCAAGTGATCTATATTTGGCTTGGGTTTACAAATTTATAGTCTCTAATGAAATAGGTTGAGGAGGGGAGAACTGTTTGTCTCAAGTTGGTTATTAAGAATTATATCTGTGTTTTTTAATTTGTTGATTTCCATAGATTCTAACCATAAATTCTAGAATAGATTCTAACAAAGATAGCTTAAGGCCTTTATTTTGAATGTGAAGAATTTTAAATTTGTCATTAAAATAATGATTATGACCTAGAAGGTGAAGTGCGTACCTATGTCGAATCTGTTTTTCTATTCTTGAAAGCCCTTTTATGTTCTGCTATTCGTTTATCAAAGTTTCTACCAGTTTGACCAATGTAAGTTTTTGGGCAGTCGCCACATTGAAGTTTGTACACACCACTATTTAAGTGTTTTTTATTTTGGCTCTTGTTATTTTTAATATATTTGCCTAGGTTGTTATTTGTTCGGAAAGCTGGTATTATTCCTTTCTTTTTTATGTGTTTGGCAATTTTTGTTGTTATTTTGCCTGTATATGTAATCGAGCAGAAGGTACTGGGTTTTTTCTCTGATGGTGGAAATACTAATTTCAGGGCTTTCTTGTGTAGTTTTTGATTTAGCATTTTATTAATTTTAATATAAATCAGTAGACCATTTTAACCTTTGTGTCAATATGCACATACCTGGGTATCCTTGGTAATTGTTTTGTGTAAATCATTACGATGATATAAATATTTTTATTTATCTTCTAGTTGTTCCCAAAATTATTTAGAAAAAGAGATTTATTATACAAACCAATAAAAAAAAACCCATATACAGTTTTTACACCAATACGTCCATACTCGCGGTACACGGGTAATACTAGTGTTTAGTAAATCGTGAAGCTAAGTGTATAAAAGTAACCTTTCAAACACATTGTACGCACCTACTTATATTTACTGAGTGCTATACGCTATTTCGTGGCGCCACTTCCGTTACGCTTGGCTCAGTATTTTACTCTAGAGAAAACGCAATACAATGCCAGTACAAAAGCTTTGCTTTATAAATAAAAAATTACTTATTAGGTAATAGGTATTAGGTATATAGTAAAAAAGCAAGGATTATATAGGATTCTTAATCCTAAAATCTAAGCGAAAATGTGGTATTATGATCAATTGGTCAAAGAAGAGTCATATTTCATGGCATCTGTTTCTTTTTTTGTATATTTTGTACATATTGTAACGATATGCATCGTCTCAGTACCGTCAGCGCTTCTTACCCACACATCCCCGCCACAAGTTTCTGCTCTGTCGATGTGCGATAGAGGAGGTGAAAGGCCTTCAACTGTATAAATAAACAACCTCCGCAAGAGAAAGAGAGTTCCGTCGGAGTATTGATCTTACAACAACTCTACTGGCCGTAGGGTATTGGCAGAAGGCCAAACGCGTTTGCTAGAGTATTGATCTAGTGGCAGTTTCGTACCCAGTCTTGAGTATTGATCTGAGACTATTCTCTCCTGTGTCCAAGTATTGACTGGGCAGCGTCCGTTCCTCGCCGGGCCGAGTGTTAATTAGCATGTCCCATCTCTATTCCGTCGACCCGTTCCCTACCGTCTGTGTGTATTAACATACCGTAATTACTATTTATATTTTATATCATGTCAAAAGATTGGCTTAGAGTTCAAAGAAGCTGTCGAAGATCTAATATCACGGCTAAGAGACTTTTTTATAGATCGCGGAAAACCTACAGGTACAATCACATAAGTCAATCCTTTCAAAAAATTTGAACCCGACGTACTAACTAAGAAAATGCCAATTATCAGAAGACAAGTATAAGACCTAACAATACCGAGACACATGTCGCAAGCAGTTATTAAACCAAGTACAAAAGTGGAACACTCAATTCGATAAAAAACATTTGGACGCAGTAGACTTTATGGAAAGGATAGACGAATTAAGCCTAACCTACGAGATCGATAAACAAGAACTTCTAAGCGCACTTCCAGAGTTGCTAGCAGACCACGCGTTGCTATGATGGTACTAAAACAACAACAGAAATTGAAAGATTCTATCTCAGAGGATATTCGCTACAACTAAAGAAGCAAATGAGAAATATAAAGCAAAACAAGTCAGCGGATAGATATATCACATTAAAATATTAATTAAACGAAAAGGATCTTTCCAAAAATCAAGAACTGGAACGAATAATATATAGGAATAGCTACCGGAATATGAACTTTATATTCGCCATCAAGAAGATTTAAATGACTTACAAGACTTTGTCCTAGAAGTATAAAGTCATAGAAGATGAAAATACAGGAGTAAATCAAAATTTTTAAAGACACCAGGAACGCACAGCTCCAAGAGGATACGATACCAAAGACACGTGCTTTAGATGTAAAATGATATATCACATCCGTAAAATTCCAAAAACCTATGGAAAAAGTTTTGTTGACGTTGCGACAAAGATGGGGTTTACAGCAGTGATTGCTGGATAAGGCGTTGGGGCAACGATTAACAGACTGGAGAAATAAGGAGTCGTCCCAGTCTCTGGAGCAAGATTAGTTATTTCAAATTTATGTTTACTTAGTTTAAAACTGTCTGCTGTCTAAAAGAGCTACCCGTCACGCATTTTATTTCTTATACACTAGAAACCTATTTAATTGTAGGATTTTGAGTTAATGTAGGTAACGTAAAACAAATAGTTACTCAAATCGATGATGTTTTCTATAAAAATCTTTTATTTCAAAATTTATATATAAAGAAGTTTAAAATTAATTATAAAGTAATTTATATTAAGGTTAATCAACAACTTAATTAAGAATTATATTATTTTTGTAATAAGAAACGCGCATTTCTCCTTTTAATGATAAAAGTTCCTTATGCTCCTTATCTGGCATCTTATCAAACCCTTAGTTTTCTATTCATGAAACGGGGAAGCTATGGCCGGATCATCTTGCGGACATTAAGTATTGAAATGGCTCCTAATAACTTGACAAGGATGTTTCCCGGATTAGCGTAAGTTAAGACAACAAGACTCGAGGCAGAGTCTGAGGAGTTGCCATTTTAACTTGAACATCAGCTTTCGGATGGCTTATACATATTGAAGATAGTGATATATAAGGCTCAATTTGCGCTTCGCTCACAGGCAGATTAATTTTATTAGGATTTATAAGGGGTATATATGTTTCAGAGATGGCCTGGTAACACATTGGCGTGTAATTAGATTCCATGAGACAGTGAGGTAGAGTCTTAGAGGTTTACATAATACCAAACAGAACTTACAATAAACACAAATCACTTCTTAATTTTTCACCTTTCTTTTTATTATATCTAAAAACTTATTTTGTTTTTATTACATCTTTAGTCGTTTCATTGCAATTGTTTACTATTTTTAGGGATTTATTTCTATTTTTGTGGATTTATTTTTTTGTCACTTAATATAATGTTTATTCTGGTATTTTAGTAGTTTAATATTCGGTCAATTATTATAATAAAATCTTTATTCTATCTCATTATATGTTTTGATGGTTGTAGCTTTTTTATTTGTCAATATTTATTTTTTATCATATGTTTTGTGCATTCAAATAAATTTAATGGTTGATTTTTTATTTCATCCAGTATTATTTAATGTTACAGCATTTTATTAAAAAAAAAAGATACCAAATGGGAGAAAAATGACTTAAAAAAATCTTTTATGCAGATTTTACTAAGATGTAAATTAAAGCTGAAAGGTCAGATAATAGAACAAGTGATGGAGGTTAAATATCTAGGCATCACATTGCCCAGCTACAGAAAGCTCGAAACTGAAGTGAATGATCCCGCGAATAGAACAAACAGAGCCGCAGTCCTGTAGCATTTTTACATTCTTTCGAATGTATTGAAATCACCCCGTACATGTTAAAACATCGAAAAAGTATTTTCTTTCACACATTTTAAAGTTTTTATATATCACAAACGCGTATTTTTGGGTATTTTCTTTAATCGTTTCTGCTTAACACGTTCGCGGACAAGACGGCATATCCCGTCACGCACACAGGGACAAGACGCGATATGACGTCCAAACAAACAGTTTGGTATAATACTCAAAGCGGCATTTTTCGTCGTGCGTGTATTGGTTTCCCCGTACGAACAGGACTGATGACCCAGCACACATAAAAATATTTCGTAAAATGTCCCTGCATACGTTTCGCCATGCAGTTGACCTCGCTTGTGTTTATGTGACTGCACGTGAATAATAGCTTCCTACATTTTTATACTGTTAAAGTTATACACTCACTTTAAATTAGTGCAAAGCAGTTTTATGTGTTTGGTAAGTGTCAATATATCTTTAATTTTATATACATATTTGGATTTTACTGCATAAATACTGCATATTATATTATTTTTATATAAATATATTATAAATACTGCAATTAATAAACTCATGAAAGAAGTCAGTACAGGATCATCTGACTCTGATGACGCTTACTCAGAGCCTGAGGCATTCAATAGTGATGATTACAACTCAGATCGTGATGATGATGATGATATTGGTGGCTCCAGTGACCACCACCGTATTAAAGATGATAGTAGTGATGAGGATGACATTGTTACTGACCTCGATTTGCAACCAACAGAGGATATCTGGTGTGATACCACAACAGATATTCCTGATTTTCAGTTTGATAATGCTGGTAGTGGTATCCGATATGTGTTTGAAACTACACCGACTGCAGCCGAATGTGTTGAAAAAATTTTGGGATGATGACGTTATGGACACGATTGTTACTTCTATGAATGCCTAGGCTGACATTTTGAAAATTATCAAAAGACCACACAGACGAAATTATAGATATAAAACTATTAAACCAGTAACTAAACCTGAACTCAAGGTATTCCTAGCTCTGTGTATGTTACATAGTCACTCCAAATGTCCTTCAATAAGGAAAAGGTTCTCGATGGATCCATTATATTACAGCCCAGTTTTTCATCGTCATTTTTCTTTAAGACGTTTAAAGAATTTAAAGAAGGTGTTTTAGTTGCTCTTACGGACAAATTCCGGCAGTATATTAATAGTAAAAGCGCCAAGTACGGAATAAAGTTCTACTCTGTTTGTACCAGCGATGGTTACGTGCTAAATTTGAAAATATATTCCGGAAAAACAACGAAAGCGACTGGTGTACCAAAACTTGAGCAACTAGTTCTCTCTCTGACAAAGTCATACCTAGATCGTGGACATCATATTTTCATGGACAGCTTTTATAATAGCCTCTCTCTTTCTAAGATTCTTCTTTGTCGAAAAACCCATACAACTGGTACCTTACGAAAAGATCGTAAAAGAAATCCTGCCACAATCGTAAAATCCATGTTAAAGAAAGATGAACACCATAGGAGCCGATGTGGTGAAGTATACGTTTTAAAATGGAGAGATGAACGGGATGTTATTTGCATTACCACGAAATATCATCCCAAATTGATTACCGCTAAAAACAGGTATGGCGTTGAAAGGGTAAAACCTGAGGAAGTAGCTAATTACAACAAGTTTATGTCTGGTACTGACCGTAGTGACCAGATGATTAGTTATTATTTATCTCCTAGAAAAAGAAATTAGACGATATAAAAAAGTAATGTTCCATCTACTAGACATTTCTCTTTGGAATGCATTTTACATAAAAAGAACATTAGTCACACAGTTATCGTTCCTTCGGTTTCGCAAAGAAATTGTAAAAGAATGTTTAGGAATTGATAAAGATGAGCAAGACGGAAAAAACTTGGTGAAGACGGGACCATTATATGGTGGTAAAAGGCCACGACTGGATCAACAAATAGCAAACAGGAACACTGATTCGGGCATGCACTTTCTCGATAAAATACCAAACCCTAAAGATCCAAATAAATCCTACCATTTGAGATGCAAACATTGTACATCAAGATCTATACGAAAGGAGACCAAGTATCTTTGTAAGAGGTGTCCCAGCAGGCCAGCTCTTTGTGTCGAACCTTGCTTCGAAGATTACCATAGATAATAAAATTGTTGTTTTTAATCAATTCGTCCCCTCCCCTCCCATTTTTCGTGTGACGGGAAACGCCGTCTTGTATCCAGCTCACTAAAATAGACTTTGCTAGGGACAAGATGGTATTTGCCACTTTCCATTTTTTTGTCAAAATATATGTTTTTTTCATAATAAATCATGCTACCTATTTTTAATTTTATTTTCGATCAAATGACGTTCTTAACAGAGGTGCGTTTCTACGAACCCTTTGTTATGCCACAGTGTCTGCGAACGTGTCAATATTCTGCCTGAAATAAACATCCACTTAGATCGACTGAGAAGGTTTTGCGGGGAAAAGAATTACATCACTTTTGGTAAGGCCGGCTGCTGTTAAAGACGTTTAGTTTTATTGAAGTCCAAATTTTCTTCAAATTTTTAATTTTTTCGTTTTTTACCTTTTGTTATGGAAAATAAGTAGTTTTGTGGCAGTTAAGTGTGCAGTTAAAGAGGTTTTGAAAGAGATTTTCTTGATACAACACAGGACGAGTGTCGGTGTTAAGAAGCCGACAAATTTGTTAAAAAAAGTAAGTTTTACCCAATGTAATGTGTCATTTTTTAAAGAAAAAATACAGTTTCTATGTTTATAAGTATCTAAGAGATTTGCGACGTTTACAACTTTGAAGGATACCCATATGTTGCCATTGTGTCCAGTTAAATTCCACTTGTATTCCTGTTTTGAAGAAGCCGAGTGTCAAATTTTACGTCCCAGTGGAAAGCTTCCATCTTCATTTTGTTTGTCTCGGATCATCAGTTAGAGACGTATTCGCTTGAGTTGCAGTCCATCTGAGCCCAGTTCTAACCCCAGAAATTTTAAAGAAAAAAGTAACATTAAGTGATATCCTCCTCCTCCTTAGTCCTAATCCCTTTTGGGATGTTGTGACACCATCAGGCCTTTACAGTTTTTTTTACGATTTCCCTCTATCCTTCTCTGTGCTGGGCTAGTTTTTCGGCTTTATATAACCCTTGGTTAATCAATATTTTTGTTTGATCTACCCAACGACTTGGAGATCTTCTCCTAGGTCTTTTTCCTTCAACTCTACCCTCGACTATCAGTTTTTCCATCGTGCCTGTTCTTCTAGCAATGTATCCAAAATACTGCAAATATCTCTGTTCTATTTGGTTATGAAATCTATCCTTTACTTTAAGTTGTTCTAATATTGATATGTTAGTGATGATCAATCCAAGATATTCTCAACGTACGGCGGTATACCTACATTTCAAAAGCGTCCAGTATATTTTCATCCGCTTTCTTTAAGGTCCACGTTTCGGATGCATATGTGGCTATGGGAAAAATGAGCGCCCTTACCAGCCTTAGTTTTGTGTGTATTATGCTAGAATTTTTACAAATTGCTATCAGTTTCATCATGGCTGTTCTAGCAATAGTCAACCTTCTACGTATTTCTCTGTCACACCCTCCGTCATTTGTTATAAGGAACCCCAGGTATATAAAAGTATCTACTACTTCAAAGCCCCCAATTTCTTTAATTTGTTGAAGATTATTCCGAGCTCTATCTACTATCATTATCTTTGTCTTATACACTTCCCTGGGGTATTCTGTCGCTGAATACTGCGCACCGGTATGGCTAAATAGCGCTCATGTCAACAAGATTGATGTTCAACTAAATTACACTATGAGAGTAATATCTGGTACTATTAAATCAACTCCACTAAAATGGCTTCCAATTCTGAGCAATATAGTACCTCCAGATATTCGACGAACGGCAGCACTTGTCAGAGAATATCAGAAAATCATGGCAAATAATCGTCTGCCAATTCACCAGTATATTCCGCACGCCGCACGAGACCAACAAAGACTGAAGTCCAGACGACCCCCTGTCCAATCCGTTCAGGGAATGGGTGATAGCTACAATAAGCAAGAGCAGTGGACGAAAAAATGGATGCCAACAACAGAGCCAGACGTCATCAAAATAACAAGTACGTCGATCGGCTTCACTGGATCAAACCTGCCACGCCCTATATGGACAAAATTAAATCGCATACGCACGGGTTATGGCAAATGTGCCGATTCTCTATACCGATGGGGTCATGCAGAAAGCCCACAATGTGATTGTGGATCCCCGAGACAGACCATCCAACACATCATGGCCGATTGCCCAATCCGCAGATACAGCGGAGACCTTCAAGATTTTGCAGAGTGTTCTCCTGGTGCAATTGAATAGCTGTGCAACTTGGACATTAATATTTAATATTTAACTTAGGCTACAATTTGAACATAATTATTATCTAAATACTACTTTTATCGTATTGTAATTATCCATACGCTAAATAATAATAAATCTTTTCCTTACTCCTTCTTACCTTTGGTCCATATGTTTTGCTTTTTTCCTCCAAACATCTCATTATGTCTTCCATTTCTTCCTGATTTACCGCGATTAATAAAGTGTCATAAGCATATCTCAAGTTATTGATTTTTGACCTCCCACTGATATTCCGCCCTTCCATTCGTCTAGTACCTTTCGCATGTGTTTGCTGTAGATATTAAACAGAGTTGGCGAGATTATGCATCCCTGCCTGACACCTGCCTCTGTTCTGAAATGATCGGAATGGGTGTTGTTTATTTTTACTGTGCACTTATTATTTTCATATAGACTTCTAATTAGTGATATCAGTTACCCTTTTATTATAAAATTTTTTTCATGTGAAAATAAACAATTTTTATTTGTAACATTATAACATTTGCAAATTATAACCACATAAATTTTTATCTGTTGTGTTAAATAATTGCTTTCATAACAGGTTAAGAAATTGTAATAATTAAAGATATAAATGTTAGTGTTTGGCTAAGCTGTCATATTTATTATTCCAAAAGTTTAGAATTTAGTATTGGCATATGACTGTTAGCTTTATTATTATTTTTTTGACAGTTAATACATACCCATTCATATTTGAGATTTTGTTTTGTTTTTGTTTTTAAAAAGCGGTTAACCACTATGCATAGTTTCATTAAGCTATTTTTTATTTCTAATTTTCTCCGTTACAAATTGCCGCCCATTAACAATTGTAAGGCGTCCATTTTAAATAGCTTGAGAACCTTTTTTTGTTTTGTTTGTCCAGGAGACGCATTTAAGTACTCCTTTTGCTTTACTTGTAATACTTTTACGTAGTTGCCCCAATCCAATCCCATCTTGTTATTTACTTATCCATGACCCCAGCTCTCCAAATAAACACTGAGTAGTCGTTAGCAAAAATTTGGGTTTGTTTTGCTTACCTTATCTCTAGCACCATAATTTCTGTCCCCATTTTTCACCCCGTTATAGTAATACCCTATGTGATAGGCAAAATAATTGGTACAGGCTGCCTGAATAACATGCCTGAAAATGACAACAATTAGAGTAGAAGAGACGGCAAGAGACAATTCCTCAATAGGTAGACGATCAATAGGAAGACCATGAAAAAGAAAGGAACGACAACTTACTGGAGGCACATTGGAAAACAGACAGAGTCATGTCTACATAAAAAGAAGAAGAAGTATAAACTACTTACATAACATTTTGGTGCCATCAATATTGCTTGAAGATCCATGGCATATAAATTAGGTTTATATTTAAATCATTTTGTTTTTTAATCCTTGCTTCATTTTTCTTAATAATATGCAAGTTAGATTCAGTTTTAGAAACATGGTTATTCTTGTAAGCAGCAAATGACCCCAAATTTATCTTTTTTAGGTCGTAAAAGAGCCAGATTTATTGTATTAAACACGTAATTAAACGTGAACTTAGATAAGCAAGCTACTGTAAAATTTATATCGATCTTGTTTCGAAGACCAGTTTGGTAAAAGATATTGCTGGTCGAAGCTGATTTTCTAGTAGAAGCTCTACAATAATGTGACTTAGTTGATTTTACTATTATATCTACAAACTATTTTTTTTTCTCCCTTAGCTTAAGTTAAAAAAATGCAGATATTAAAAAAATGGACTTTTTAAAAGCGTTCTTTTCCCAGCTTTCTCTCTTTATATTTGAAGCATAAAACAAAGACATAATAAGGATATGGCAACACTGCCAAAAACCAATATTATTAAGTTTCATGAAAGGTAATTAGAGACTATCTTCACTATATTGCTGATAATTAATATATTTCGGTAGTAATTAAAATTGATTGACATCATTAATAGAATAAAAAAATTAAGAATGTATTTATATAGAATACAAGTAATAAAAAAAAATATCTCCAAAAAGAAATGATGCCTAATCTCAGAAACTATTTTTTTAACATGGTGGCTGCACATGCGCTCGACACATGATGAAATTGCCTATAGCCATTAGGATGCACCGCGTTGGGGAGGAGAACTGCTCCTTGTAGTAGTCAGTACTGCGCAAAGTCCTAATTTAAGTACCAAGATGATCATATATTTCCATTTATAAAAGTAAGTAATAACATATATATTAATAAGTAAGAAAACCAAGTGTATGATTATTTCTAAGCAACATACAGTAATAAGGCTACATATCGAGGGAAAACAAGTAGAAAGAGTGAATAACTACAAGTATCTGGAAACCTAAGTAAATAAAAATAATAACCAACGTAAAGAAATAAGGAAACGCGTTGAAATCGCAAGACAAACATTTATAAACATGAAAACAATGGTGGTTAATCGAGACCTTCCTTTGAAGCTGAGGATAAGAGCCTTAAGATGCTACGTGTTCTCGACTTTTTTGTATAAAATGGAAAGATGAACACTAAAAATGGATAATATAAAGAAGTTGGAATCATTTGAGATGTGGATTTTGAAAATACCATGGATCCAACAATGCAAACATGGAGTTACAAATTCAGAAATGTTAAATGGGCTACAAAAAGATTGCGAGGTCTTAAAACATATCAAAACAAGAAAGCTGGAATATTAAGGCCACATTACGAGAGGTGCGAAACAAGAGATATTAAGGCTCATAGTGCAAGGTTAAATCGAGGATAAAAAATCCATAGGAAGACGAAGAATTTCCTGGCTCAGAAACCTAAGAGAGTGGTATAGGGCAGCTCAGTTGATCTTTTCAGAGCACCTGCCAATAAGGTATGGATAGCTGTGTTAATAGCCAACCTCCGATAGGAAAAAGAACTATAAGAAGAAGAAGATTATATTGAATAACGTTAGCTAATATGGTAAGCATTAGATTTCACGAGCTGAATTGTGGTCTGATGGATTCTAGTTTGTGACATATATAAAACAAACTCTTTAAATCGTTCCTACTGTAAATCGCATCGTATTTCTATGTACCTTAATAAACAGAGAATGACATAAGGTAGTATATCAGAAAATGAAGCGATGATTGAAGCTTTAGCTGTGGGATACGGCAAATAAAGTCGTATGTCTATCATCTTAATTAAATAAGCGATTTTGCATATTATTCATAAAATGATCTATTTGAAATCTGCGAAGCGATATGTCAGCTTAATCCTCATAACTTCATTAACATAATCTCCTGCCCCAAAGTTTAGTAAACATTGAAGGCCACCTAAATATATTTAGAAAATAACTACTGTTCCAGATTCAGAGATCGTAGAAGACTTAATTACAGCAATCAGTAAGAATCCCGAAATTTCAAAGGAACCCAAGGAATAATCTGCCTCAAGACGGAAAATAACCCTCTGCGTCTATCATCGTTCGTTAAACCCAAATTATTCATAGAGGGTGAAAGTTCCTCTATTCATTACCCTTTGTACGTCTATGTTTGCTTGCAGTGTGTTTTCGTGAATGACGGAATTAGAAACGGTTATGAGGTGGCTGGAATGATCCCATATTTATGGTCCAATGTGGTGGCGTGCATAATTTAGTCGAGTGTAAAATATGGGTTTAACCCCAGATTAGAGTATTGTCTTGTGGTTAGATTGTTACATTAAACACAACGCAGCGATGGAGATGTTTCTTTGGGGTCGCGAATAATGCAAACCTATTTAAAAGTTTGCGCTGAATTAGTCAAACAACAAAAGATTCCGGTTCGGAGTGAAAATGTTTTATGGGAGAAGTAATTAACTTTGTTAATGAGTTTTAACTTTGGCATATTCAAACAACGCCGTTTATTAATAAAAATTGCTGGATCATATGTGTATTTAAAAAAAAAACATTTCTTCTTGTATCAGAAAGATAGGTTAAATTTGTTATTTTAAATATAATAACAGTCGTTTAGTAAACAAATCTGTATATATCTTATTTACGGGAATTGAATTTGTTTGTGTTTGTTTTTTTTTATCTCTTCTTTATGACCTATTTTAGTTCATTTTTGTGTTGAATTAGATTCTGCTCTTAACAGACATTTATTCCATTAACATATTTTAGCTATGCTTATAAGTAGAGAGCTGTATCTAGAGTATGCTTATGGTTGAGAGATTTAAACTTTAAAATTAAACTAGGTTAAAGGTAGTATTTATTATTCACTGATAAACATGTGATTGCAGCAACACGTTACTGTACTTTCCTTTTAAACTTTTTACCAACTGTCCATTTTTTACTTCTAATTTCAAGCTTTGTTTCAAAATTATAAAACGCAGCAGCTTACATATTTTGGTTTGTATATAATATGAAACATAGTAATGAAAACATTAGGGGAACTTTGACACGTAAAGAAATCGAACGCTCATGACTTCATCATTAAAACTATTAAGCAACAAATATTTGCAACCGATGTAGTCCGCTTATTGGAAAAAGTACTCGTCGTAAATAAAAAATTGCTCCCTCTTAATCCTTTTTTAGACTCCTCTGGAATTGTATGTGTCCGAGGGCGCTTGCAAAATGCAGATATAGACTTTAATAATAAATTCCCTATATCGTTGCCCGCAAATCATCATGTTTTTTCTTTGCTTATTAAAAATGAACATTGTAGAATATTACACAGTGGTCCTCAAAATGTGTTAAGCAATATGAGCCTGCGATACTGGCCTTTAAGGGGGGTGAAGTATGTTAAATGCATTATCAAAAAATGCATTACATGTTATAGATTCAATGCACAAACCGCATCACAGCTTATGTCTCCGCTCCCATTGAATAGAGTTAAAATATCGCGCGCCTTCTACACTGTAGATGTAGATTTTGCAGGTTCTCTGTTTATTACGGCTTCTAGATTACGAAAGGCGCAAACGCTTAAATGTTATTTTGCAATTTTCGTTTGCACGGCTACAAAAGTCATTCATTTAGAGTTGGTTAGAGAGTTATCTTCTCACGCTTTTTTAGCAGCAAATATGGAAAAGTTGGAATTCTCCGTGTCCATACTTCTGATGCAGATTACATTTTTCTTATCACTAAGCTGATTCTTATTTTATTGTCTGAAGCCTATAGCCTTCTGTAGCACTGTAGTAGTACTTATGAAGTAAGTATGGGATATTTCTAGCTCAAGTTATACTTCACCTATCAGCGCTTTCCCCAGTATGGATAAATTTCTGTAAGAAATGTATCCAAGTATTGCTACGCCTTTGGTACCAATTAACTTAATACGTCTTAAATTCTACCTAAGTCAATTCTCCAGCAAATTCTCATCAAAACCGAAAATGTATTTAAAAGATATTTTTACCCACAGAATAACGTTCTCCGACGAATTTCCAAAATTTTCCTGTTAGAAAGAATTCAAAAGGTGGGTTTTACCTACCTTGGTATAAAAATATCGTACTTGTCCCCCGTTTCCCGTAAATCCATTGGCAATAGATAAGCATTACAATCAGAATTTTAACTATTTAGTATACAGTTGCATCCCAGCTGAGCTGGTCGCTTCTTGTATAGAGGCTTAGCTATTGTTACATAGCTTATAGTTAAAAGCTGAACGCTCATTCTTAATCAAGTATATTCATATTAAAGAAAATATCCTTAGTTGAAGTGATAATTATTAGTAACATTTTAGTCTGTATGAGTGCTCGTGTAGTATGTCGCTAGTGTAAGGTGGACAGTGATCGGCTGTTTCAATAAAAAAACTAACTTGTTTGTAGTAACATTCAAATATTAAACTCAGTATTGTTTAAACTGCTTATGTTCTTATTTCTCACGCCAGTGGGTGGTACTTCAAGTTGGAAGTAATTACATGAGTTAGTACGCTTTAAATGGTAACAATCTCGTCATCCTAATTTGTTGGATAAATGTCTGTTAAATTCTATCAATAACTTTTATAAAGTTTTCTTTTTTAAAGTAAAAAGCAATAGTTTTTTTCGACTTTTTGTTCAGAACTACTTCTTGATTATCTTCATTTTTTGACGAAGTTGCTTTGGCGGCATTGGGAGCTAGTATATTGGTGCTGGTGCTGAAGTTTGAAGAACTAAGGTTGACATTGATACAATGTAATTTTTTTAGAGGGCCATTTTAGCGTAATATTTTGCGGTTGCTAATTAAATTTTTTTGGGCATAAAGAGCATCTTGCAGTTCGTCCCTCATCCAGTTGTGTGAAAAAGTCGCACAACTTTTTTTTATGATCTACAAGAGACAATTTTAAATATTATTGATATTTAAGTAATTTAAGCAGCATTAAATCTGAAAGAAAAAAAAACGCCTGTGAAATAAGATATAGGTTTAACTCGTCCAGATAAAGAAACAATCTGTAAATGTCGACGGCTATCTGAGCGTAAGAGTGAGTGAGAAAACAAAAACGCCTGATATATGTGTGAGCTTTACTTAGTCCTAGTATTTTTTGATCTGCGCACATCGCACAGTGATTGTGATTATTTTAGAAATGGATAAAGACAAATTCATTAGTTGTTTGTTTACCCGTGAACCAATTTGGAACCAAAAAAGCAAAAGCCACCACAATAATTTGGTTTTTTCAAAACTATGGAAAGAAGTGGCAGAGGAGTGTGAAACAACAGGTAAATAAAACAATAAAAATGTATAATTAATTATATTTTAATGACTACAGGAATAAGTTTTAAAGTTTTCTCGTATCCATTTTGCTTTATTATTGAGCTTTTCATGGAGAACCTCTTTATTTTCATTATCATTACCAAATTGAATCTCTCGTAAGTTATGTTTCATTTCTTCCTTGTCAATTATTGTATTATGTATAACACAGATAGTTTTAATGATTTTATCTGCAAGCTTTATACTAGTTAATATAGGTTTATCTAAAATTTACCATTATGACCTGAGAATTCCAAGGGCACATTCTACAGTTCATCCTGCTCGTGATAGACGTTTGTTGAAGCATTTACGACCTTTGTTTAAATCTTGCCTACTGTATGGTTTTATTAAATGTTTCATTACCGGATAAGCTTCATCAGCAATTATTACAGGTGGCATAATTAAGTCTGAGCCAGGAAGAGAACTGTCTTCAGGGCAAGTTAATAGTGCCATTAGTTATCTGTTTGTATAAAGTTGATGCTTTAAATGTGCCGCCGTCGCTTTGTTTGCCGTAACCACCTACATAAATATTAACAAATTTATACTTTGCATCAACGGGAGCTTGAAGCACAATAGAGAAAACCCCAATTACCCCAGAAAAGATTAAGGGCAAGAGATTTGGCCTAAAGATAATTCGCCAAAGCACTACAGGTGCACAACACTATAAGAAGAGAAGTGTAACACTCAAAAATTGACAATATTTCTCTAAAAATTTATCTTTTTGTAATTATTTTTGAGATAGGTACAGAGCATATTTTATAGATTTTTATTTTAAAAATAATTTATTAAAAAATTCAAATTAAGTAGTTCCATTATTAAAGGAAACTAGGGATTATAATACTTTTACCGTTCTAATATAAAAACTAGAGAGTTCAGTAACATATTAAATGTAATATATTTTGGATCAGTCGCTTAATAAAGTCAGTTGAACGTATTCAGGTCAAGTCAAACGTTTGCCGTTTGATCTTTCCTCGATCCTCATGATGATAACCTGACCAAGTCCATAAACATAAAAGTAAGTAGGGGTCTCAGTATCTTTCGATGTTTCTAAGACATTAGGAAAGGGTACATTAAATCACCTCGTTAGGATATATTCGTCAAATGTAGCCAGAGGCGCAGTATATGTTAGTTTTCTTTTGGTGAACAAGGTAATTTTTTTATTAATTTGATGTTTATTAGTTCGTATTATTCTAATTAAACAGAAAATATTTAAATTTGGATCTAGCTCTCGTTACTTCGAGGAAACGCCTAGCATATTTTTATTTTAATTCGTACTTTACTTAAATAAATTAATAAACATTATCTTGTATACAGACTGTATACAGATTTGAGGATAAAACTTGATAAATATTAGTGAAACATTATATAGCTATCATTAAAGAAATAATTAACAAATACATATTAGACGTGCAATATAATTCAGTAAATATGAGAAGTAATCATTGTTTGGTAATTGAAGAAATTTGCTTTAATGGTATAATCAGAAAAAAGCGTCGAACACAAAAGCGAAAAGTTGAAAAAAGCAATAAAATGAAAAATATTAGAAGAATCAGTAAAAATACCCAGGATGTTAAAGTCTATGGGGAATACAAGAGAATACTGACCGAAACAACCAACCCAATCCCCCAATTAGCGAGAAAGAGACAGAGCTTGAAGACGTTTACAAAAAAAGTTTTACTTCTTTCTCATAACAAAACAAATATGTAGTTCAGACATGACGAGTTTAAACAAAACCAATTTTAAAAAGCATGAGTTTTACCAGAAATACTTTCGAAAAACAAAAGTTTAATAAATCACGATCGACTATTAGAGACTGTCCTACTTAAATATGAAACATAGTCCGAGAAATAAAATTACTTAAACTACTATGATATTAAACTAGCCGATATAAGTTTTCGTGTTTTGAATTTGATAAGTGTCCTTAGCTAATACGGGTACGTTGATTCTGAAAGTGAATTTAGTTCAAGCTCGTCATGTCAACATTTTTCACAAAGTTAAAAAAACCTATTGGGATATTTTATAATAGAGGAAAGATAAATAATCTCAGAATATTTCTCGCAACTTTACTTTTTTAAATACAAAAATGTTTCCAAAACATTCCAAACATTCCAAAACATTAAAAAAAATTATTTAAAGTCCAAATGGAATGTTATATGGAAATGCATAAAGTTAAGAACAGTTTTGATCTAATCAGTCCTTCTTTAGTATACTTTTGAAGTACTTGCGTAACTAACCGCAAAACCAAACGGTCGTTGGGTTTACATGTGAGAAAACATGCTTTAAAGTATTAAATTATAAGCCATATACCCATATACATAAGTCCCTACTCAACGTAAAATTTTAACATCCGAACTTTCGTACGGGAGCTTGCCATTTTTACAAGAGGTGGCGGTTTTAACTTGATACCATCGACAGCTATTTACGAAATAGTTATTTAACGCGTTATTTGTAGCATAGTTTTGTATTATTTTCTGTTATTATGTGCATCACAACACCATTAAGAAAGTACAACAGTAGTGACATATTTTGTTAGGTGTGTGGTGATTTACCGATATCAAAGCGTCAACAAAATAGAATTTATCAAGAAAGCTTATCACGTTTACTTCAGTGTAAAGCTTTGTGATCAGGGCAAACCTTGTACTTCACGCAAAGTGTACTTTCAGTTCAATCAACTGAGGAAATGGATAAAAGGTACATGTAGCTGTTTACCCTTTGACATTCCTATGGTAAGGAGGAAACCAAAAAAACATGGAGATGACTATTACTTATGCCCCAGCGACGTCAAGGGTTTCAATTTAAAAAACAAACATACAATTTGGTGTCCTGATTTACCATCTGCTAAACGACACATATTTCATGGACCAGGAATTCACATTCCTCTACCGTTTCGTCACACCATCCAACAGCACTCTACGGATAAAAGTTTAACCTTTGTGTCTATACCCTGGTATCTGGGTGTCCTTGGTAATTGTTTTATCTGAATCATTGATGATAGTATAAATATTTTTATTCGAGCTTCTAGTTATTCCTAAAATTATTTAGAACGAAGAGATTTATAATAAAAACCAAAGAAAAAAAAGCATATAATATATTAAAATTACCTGTCAAAGTTTTTACACCATTACGTCCACACCCGTGGCACCCGGGTAACACTAATGTTTAGTAAATTATGAAGTTCTGTCTAGTTTTTTTTATAATAAAAGTGATATGAAAAAGTAAATAAAAGTTACATTTTAAACACATTGTCCACACTTACTTATATTTACTGAGTTTTCGTTATATAGTAGACGATTACAAACATTACATGATTATCCTGTCTTTCTTAGCCACTTTTTCGCTAAAGACATACAAATGTAGCAGTTCAACAATTTTGAGGCGTCCAGTGGAATCTCTAAGTGGTAATGACTCTGCAGTATTACTTGAATCTGTAGGTAGAGGTTTTCCTAATATACACTCAATTCCTGACCTTGATGAAAAATTTCGGTATACATTTGGTACTTTAGATATAGCAGAAATTGCAGACATCACTAGTTGTTTCCCTAAGTCTTGTAGAAAAATTCTACGCTTATCGGTTTTAGTAGAACTCTGTGGATTATTCTCTGTATAAATTATGTAGGTTGCTAGACAAGCTATGTCTAGGATATTATAAAAGAAGGTTACTGGCCAACGCAAAGTTCCGCGTTTAGTGGAATAATGAGAAACCATTTTGTCCAAGTTGTCTACGCCTCCTTTAGTTGTAATATAGAACTGAACTATTTCAGGTTTATTTTTGGGCTACTTACATTATCGTTGTCATGCATTGTTGACAGCAAGATAACGCTTTTTTTTTGGTACATATGAACAAATAGTAACACGATCTGCACTGAATCCGTGTAATGACAATTTAGGCTCACGCTCTGGCGAAGGCAGCATTTCTTGTGGAATATATGGTTTGTTTCTTTTCAAAGTACCAACTAATGATAAATTCCAAGACAAGAGACGGGCTAGTGGAAGAGTTGTGAAAAAATTATCCATGGTTATGTTTCTTCCAGAATTTTTGTATCGGTAACACAAATCTTTTACTACGCGTTCACCTTGATTAGTTTCACATCCAGTCGAATTTTTTCCAGTATAAATTTGTCCAGTAAGTGGATACGAATTATTGGCGTCACAAACCCATCAAACCCTAATGCCATACTTGGCAGGTTTTGCTGGCATATATTGCGTGAAACGTGTCCTACCTCTAAAAGGAAATAACTGTTCATCCACAGTAAGAGAATCCGACGGTACATATTTACGACGTAAATTATCATTGAGAAGATGGGATATATCTGTAATAGCTGCAGCTTTATCATTTTGCAAACGTTCTGCACGTGTTTTGTCATTGTCAAACCGTAAGAATCTGCTGATGCTCCAAAAGCGATTTATGCCTATACTTGCTCGGTACAAAGGATGAGAGTCTATTTTCCATATATCTTTCGAGTGCTCTGAATTTGAATGCCGTACTCCTGCTGTAATAAGAATACCTAAGTATGCATCAAATTCTTCTGTTGTGAGTAACTTCCAAACATTTCGAGGTTTGTCGGCGTTTTCAACATTATACTTTTCACAAACGCTATTAGCTTTTCGGTTAGTTTCGCGTATAATTATGTCACACATTACGTCACTGAAAACACATTTGAGTGTATCTATAATCGAAAGAGTTTTAGTAGAACTTACTGGGCCCATTTTTTCATGCAAAAGGTTACGTTTCAGTGTTCGACTTTCAGTAAACGGTTTTCGTTGCCAAATCGTTTTATCTTTTGTAAACAGAACATCACTTTGGGAAGAACCAAAATCTTCATCACTACTATCGTCGCCATCGGTATCGATTTCAATCTTATTATTGATATCAGTAAAAACGTCCTTTACGTCAGAAGCTTCATCTCCACCCGGTTTGCTCTGCGAAACATAGTCCTAATCTGATTCCTGGTTTTCAATATTTTTGTCTACTTCCTCATCTATATCGTCTATAAATTGTTGCAAGTACTTCTGTTGCTTTTCATACGTCATTCTAAAATTGAATGAACTATGTATAAAACATTGTAAAAATAAACAGTAATAACTTACCTTCTAAATTCGCTAGCACTCACTTCTCTTCTTGCCATTATTACAAGTAATTACAACATAAAACACGCATGTAGTCACAAAAATATTAACAACTTGTAAGCACAGTTAAATAAACACTGATAGCAAACAAAGAAAAATCAAAATTGTCTGTTATTTTCGGAATGTACAAGCGAAGTTTACCGAAACAATGCCGGGTACCTGGGTAGCACGGGTATGTATAGACTCCCGTATTAGGAACTTGGGTATAGACATAACGGTTAAACGAAAAAACCCATGAATACGAAGTTAATGCTGATATAGACCAACAATGGTTTATTTAACCTTAAGTAAATGACTTGATAAGAAACTTGAGCCTATCGAAGAATGCTGCATAAATTTTAGTATCACGACTGATAGATAAAAATCTGTTGAGTTCAGTAACTACATTTTCTGATATTTCCATCGTGAAAAAGAATTCGCGGAATATTTTACTTAAGTAGTTTGAATAGTGAATTGTAATAACATTCATAAAGTAAGCATGAAACTTCTTCTTTTTTATATACCGAGCATGTCCAAAGTACTCCAGCTTTTTCTTCCTAAAGCTTTTTATAATCTCAGTAATCTTACTGATACGTTCCAGTATTGTGGAGTTTTGAATCTTCTCCACCCAAGAAACTTTTAAAATTCGTCTATAGCCCACACCCTTAAGGATATTTAGATCACTTTTATTCACACTCTAAGACTCGACACCATAAAGTTAGACCGAGAACACGTTGTAGCGGAGTAGGCGGATCAGCAGTGCCAATTTAAGGTCTTTATTACATAATACCTTGGACATCTTTCTAAAAGCGGCTCTGACTTGCTCAATTCTGAATTTATTTTCACCGTGAGTCTCTGCGTTACAATCTAAATCATATCCACAGTAAACAAATTAATTAACTTGCTGTAATTTGGTACTATTTACATACATATAGTTTTATATTCTATTACTTACTTATTATGAGTATTTTGGTTTTCCGTATGTTAAAATGCAGACTTACTCTCTTAGAGCTCTCAACAACGTTGTAAAGTAATGTTTGCAAATCGTCATAAAACTGAAAATTCCACATCATGACGGTTTATTGATTTTAAATGAAACAATATGGAGAAAGAAAAATATCGGGAAAGAAACGAAAGGCAGAATTTACAACACAGTCATCAAACAGAGAGGACAAAAAAGGTTGTTAGAAATAGCAGAGATGAAAACACTTACAAAAATTGATGGTAAGACACTATGGATGTCAGGATAAGAAAAAGAAGAGTAGAATGGAACGATAATATAAGCCAAATGACAACAAATAGAGGATTAAAGACGGTAAGAGACGGTTCCCCAATAGGAAGATGATCAGTAGGAAGACCACGAAAACGATGGAATGACAACTTACTATAGGCACATTGAAAAACAGACATATAATGTCTATATAAAAAGAAGAAGAAGAAGAAGAAGAAGAAGAAGAAGAAGAAGAAGAAGAAGAAGAAGAAGAAGAAGAAGAAGTTATTAAACAGTTTTTTACTAGAATAGTATATTAACGCCCGGTTTCATAATCAGTTAAAGTGGACTTTAAGTTTTAAGTTGGTACCCTTGTCAATGCAATTCATATGGGTAAATGTCAACGTTAAAGTGAACTTCAGTTAATGTTTACTTTAAGTTGATTATGAAACCGGGCGTAAAAATGCCTTTATTTCTATATTTCTATATATTCTAATATATATTTTAAATTATATCTGCAAAAACTAGCTTTATAAAATTAAAGCTCACGCAAACCTAACAATTTTGTAATCTTTTCTTTAAGTTAATTTAAAGTTCATCACTATTATTAAAATATTTGTCATTTAGTTATATGGCTCCGCCATGTTACCAAAGTTGACATCTGGAACATTTTGAAAGAGCTTGGTGTATAAAATCCGTATTTTTCTGACCTACGACTATGTATTGGAAAAATGCGAGCTTGGCGGGTAATCCAAAGTAATTTGTAATCCTCTGCAGTGAAAAAGCTGACGAAGTTACAGGTCTCCTTTCGGGCTGTCGATAACTTTCGGAAGAAATGATTTATTCCGTTCTGTTCTACGCTACTTTTTCGAAACCAATGGCAAAGTCAACTCCATTAATATTACAGAAAGAAGTGTGGAAGATTTACTGTTTTTACGTCTTGGGAATTAATACTGAGCAAGAAAATATAGTACAACTAAACTAAATAATGTAATGTAATACTACATAAAGCCTTATTTTCTGATTACATATATATATATATATATATATATATATATATATATATATATATATATATATATATATATATATATATATTGTTATGATTTTGTATTTTTGATTTTAATTTATTTACTTGAAACAATCACAAAAATATACTTTCTCGTTATCAATGTCCTAAAAATTAAACTTCTGATAATTCTTATGTTCAGTGAGTTCAAAGTTTTCTAGTTGTATTTATCGGGATAGGAAAAACAAAGGATAATAATAAAAAGTATAATACATAAAATACAGATATTTTTTATTTATATAAAAAAAAACAATTATTAAATTTGCCGTTATCTTTTCAATCAGCGAATATGCATGTAATGAAATTAATACAAAAAGAAAATTTTAATTCTTATTTTCTTCTTGAGACAAAACAATTTGAAACTAATTTAAATTTGGATACCTTTTATAAACTTTTATCTTCCTTATATTTAAAAATCTATTTTATTATGGAAACAAAACTTTAAAACATTTGATAAATGTAAAAAGGTCTAATCATGCTTTAAACTGGTAACAACAATGAGGTAAACAAATCGCATTTAAGATTTACACACCTTTCAACTTGAAAAAGGAAAATATCTGACCTTTCTTCCCTGGATTGTTTTAGGACCACACAAAGAATTGTCCACCTTCCACAGCAATGTGTTCTTCCACCTTGCGCCTCGGCTTCTTGTTTCAGTATCTGCTCCTTCAGCCAATTTAACTGACTTAATTTAACCTCCTGACTCAATTCTCCAACACTTAACACACGAAAATCACTTCTTCAAACATTCATATAACTTCTTCGTGACCCAAGGATCTCTTTTCTCACCTGGTGCCACAACTATTTAACACGTATTCCAGAAACTGCACACTTTAGATTCAAGGATTTCTTTACATCGACTTGCAATCTACTTCTTCCACAATTCTGCTAACAAGACTGGTAACTTTATCCACTTAACAATGCCGGCCTCCAACTCACGAACACACCGCCTGTCGAGACGCAACCTTTCTTTCGATCACTCAAACATCACTGTCTTCTCGAACAACAAAAACTCTATCAACCCTCGGTCTGTCGATTTCCCCTTCCAAAAAGATCGTCTCATCACAAAATCCAAATTTGTTTACCACACTTGTTGGAATGCTAATTACCGTTTTCAAGCAAGGAACTTTAATCTTTTAACAATGGTCATTTCCTTGTAAACAAATAATTTTTATACATTTCAAAGATTTTTGCCTTAGTCATAATAGAAGATTATACAACACAATACCGGACTAATCCTTCAGGTAACAGCTTATTTCTATAATGTACAAATGGTTTGTCAATAACTCGTTTAGAATGGCTTAGTTCTTTATAAGTCATAAAATTTCGGTACTAATCTATCTATTTACAAATATACAAACTTTCTATCTAAAATTAATACATATTTTGTCTTCAGATTTCTTAAAAACTTACTTCCGATGGATTCCTTAATTATTTTTGTTCCTTCCGCGTTTGTGGAAGAAAAAGTATAATAATATATATAAAGTAGTTAGGTATTATTGACTGACACGTTATATAAAATAAAGTTTTATTTTGAGGATGCAGTCATTTAAGTAGGGCAGGATAAGTAAAACTCTTTGTTCTTAAATCAAGCTTTCGCAAAATTTATTTGCTTCATCAGGATATGCTAAAATATGTTATGGTAAATACAATGAAATTAGAATTAAGAAAAACATTGTATAAAAAAATATATAAAAATTACAACATGAGGTTAAACCATTAAATTATTAAATTCACAAAACATTATTAATTTTTCCTAAATTATATTTTTATGCAAGTACAATATTTTAATTTTGAATATATTATGACATTGATTAATAATGATGTTTGATATATGTCAGAAAGACACTCGTGTCTGTTTTTATTATTGATAATTAGCTCTAGATTGTTATTATGCTTACGTATAAAGTGGCGCCTAGTATGAATATTTAAATTTTTGAAAATATAGTATTTATAGTCAGAAAATCATATATTAGAAAATTAAAGTATTAATTTTCGTAAGATAGAATGTAATTATAGATATTGCTGAGTTTGTTAATATCAGTTTTTTTATTAATGCATTGATATTATTTATGCATATACCATTTCTAAAAATTCTCTTTTATTTAATTGGTTTTTCACGTCTTAATATATTAGTTTCATTAAAATTAAATGAATGATTATTAATTAATTGCATGATCTATTAATGCACACGTATTTTTATTATTATGTGCATTAATCGATCATGCAATTAATAATAATCATTCATTAATTTTAATGAAACTAATATATTAAGACGTGAAAACCAATTAAATAAAAGAGAATTTTTAGAAATGGTATGCATAAATAAATATCAATGCGTTAATAAAAAAACTGATATTAACAAACTCAGCAATATCTATAATTACATTCTATCTTACGAAAATTAATACTTTAATTTTCTAATATATGATTTTCTGACTATAAATACTATATTTTCAAAATTTAAATATTCATACTAGGCGCCACTTTATACGTAAGCATAATAACAATCTAGAGCTAATTATCAATAATAAAAACAGACACGAGTGTCTTTCTGACATATATCAAACATCATTATTAATCAATGTCATAATATTTTCAAAATTAAAATATTGTACTTGCATAAAAATATAATTTAGGAAAAATTAATAATGTTTTGTGAATTTAATAATTTAATGGTTTAACCTCATGTTGTAAGTTTTTATATAGTTTTATACAATGTTTTTCTTAATTCTAATTTCATTGTATTTACCATAACATATTTTAGCATATCCTGATGAAGCAAATAAATTTTGCGAAAGCTTGATTTAAGAACAAAGAGTTTTACTTATCCTGCCCTACTTAAATGACTGCATCCTCAAAATAAAACTTTATTTTATAATATATATATATATATATATATATATATATAATATAAATATATATATATATATATATATTATATATATAGGTATATATATATATATATATATATATATATATAGTATATATATATATATATATATATATATATATATATATATATATATATTATAATATATATATATATATATATATATATATATATATAATATATAATAAAACTGTTTTGGATGGGTTGGATCAAAAAAATGGGCTATTTGTTGATTATTTTTTACTCGAGCTTTCAATTGTGATTACAATTATTATCAAGAGCTTCTAAAAAATACAAAATATCTTACAAAGTTGAACCAGAAATAAAAAATTTTTTGTTAACTCACCAAACAAAATTAGTTTTTTATGAAAAATTTTTTGATAAGAAACCTTATCAAAATTTTTCTCTGAAAAATTTTGATAAGGTTTCTTAAGAAAAACAATTGAATTTGTAAACAAAAATTGAATAGCTACAAGCCAGCCTAAATGTCATAAATTTTTATTTTTGACATATTGTCAAAAATAAAATTTTGTTTAAAAAATTCTTCTTTGTTTAGTAACAAAAAAGAAGAAGATTTATTCACCATTGATAGATGCCCGTAAAAATGTAACAAATACATGGAAAATTCAATATGTGATATTTTACTGACTGCATATATAAATTACATAGAAATAATATAATTATAAATTTTGCTTAGATTTTGAATTTCTGACCTTTTGTTTAAATTATTATCACTTTTGCTAATACGAACCATTTCCAAAAAAGTCCTTTTAAATTTTTTACTTTCACTACATAAAATTTTAATATTATCAAAATCCATAATATGGTCTTTGTCTATTACATGCTCTGCCAAAGCACAAGATGGTTTCATAATTCTGCAATCACTCTTGTGAGAAATAATGCGATTTGAGAGATTTCTTCCAGTCTCACCAATATACTCAGCTTCAGACTGAGTACAAACAATGCTGTATACTACATTTGTTTGATCTAATTTGTCTATAGGATATTTAGTTTTGGAATATAAAGATGAAATAGTTTTGATGTTCTTTGTTGCTATTTTTATATTGTCAATAACCTTTAATGTTTGTATTAATTTAGGAGTTAATGATGGTATAAAAGGTAGTGAATGATAATATATGTTTTGATTGTTGGATACAGTGTTTTGAGATTTAGCAAAAAATGGTGTTAAGTTATTTATATTTAATAAATTAGAAAAAAAGCATTCTATGTAGCATATCTGGAGGATAAGAGTTTTCAATTAAAATATTTTTTAACAAATGAAGATCTTCTTGTAGATAGTCTGGATGAGAAAGTTTTGAAACACGTTCCTTTAATCCTGTTATAAGGTTCATTTTCATCTTATTTGGATGATTAGAGTAATAGCTTATAAATCTATTACTACATATGGGTTTTCTGAACCATCTGGTTTTCAACATATTGTCTGTATTTCTTATAATTCTCATGTCAAGGAATGGTAGAGAATTATCTACCTCTTCCTCAAATGTAAATTGTATATGTTTATTATGATTGTTGAAAATGTTGACTGTTTCAAGAATTTTGTGTTTAGGAAGTGCCAAAACTAGATCATCTACATATCTTTTGATAAATGGAATGAAAAAAGTGCAATTATTGACACAATCACTAACATCATCCATGACATAGCTACTTAGAATGGGTGAAAGACAAGGTCTCATAGGGCTACCAAAAATTTGTTTATAAAAAACACCATTAAATATAAAAATATTAGAATCAAAAACAAAGTTGATGAGTGTTTTAAAATGTAATAAGTCAATATTAGTATGTTGCGAAATCTCATTCCATTTAACTTATCTAGAAAGATTAAATTTGTATATATATATATATATATATATATATATATATATATATATATATATATATATATATATATATATGTATATATACAAATTTAATCTTTCTAGATAAGTTAAATCGTAAGCTCTTAAATATTGGGGAAATCTGCAAGAAAGACTCTAATTAGTATCAATTCTTTTGCCGAACGTTTTCGGCAAAGAGAATTAATTTGGCTTCTTCAGGGCTGAAAGAGAAGAAATTGTAATTAGCTACCATATATTATCTATTTAAAAAACACTGAAGATCTTACCGTAACTTAGAATTGTAGAGTTAGGATATTAAAAAAAAACTTAGCTAGTAACAACATAGTGGTTTTTTTTGTTACTATGTGAAAACATTATCGTTGGAAATGTATGGTAGCTTTGAACTTGAAACGTAAAGGTGTACCCAGGGACACTGAAAACACCCAATGTAACTACATTTAAAAGGAATCGATTCTTTGATTTGTCAGCAATAAATAAATTTTTGATTATTGAAAAATTTTAATGTGAGGTTCTGGTAAAACAGAACACATAAAGTGTTGCCCCAAATGATACGAAAATGGTTTGTATTTATATATTTTTTAATTGGGATGAATTGTTCTTGTCGACAAAAAATATGTCGTTCACAATATTTAATGGAGACATTTGGAGGGGCCGTAAAATAATTCAGAATATAAATTTCGTTTTTGTTATTATCCACTAGTGGTTTTTTTAATGTTTGTCTTAAATTGACCAAACTGACGGCAGTTTTTAAGCCATCTTACAATATCACCAGTTGCATTTGGTCGCTATGGTTGCAAAAACACGTCAACAATTACAAGTCAACTGTTAAATTCTAAAGCCATAGCCTATCCTTTAGTAATATTGAAATAATTAAGTGCTGTTATGTTTTAATTTGGATAATGAAATAGATATCTTAAAAGTGGGTTATTTTTAGTATAGATAATAGCAATACCAAACTAATTGATAAAGGATCTTTTATTTTAAATAAGCAACTTAGAAGATATTTAAATTGTGCATGTTGGCGGTTGCTTAAAACACCTTGTATGAAACATCAATACGTTGGACATATGGAGTTAACAGTCATGCCCTTGTTGTTTATCGGTTACAATTTTACGCCAATAGCCTTGTTATTAATGGACGTATCGTTATTCAATGGGGCCTAGGATTTTTTAAATGTTTGAAAAAATCGAAATATTTCTAAAATACTTTATTTTTGGTATGGAAAATTTTTCACAAATTTTATTAAAAATTTGAGGTAGAATTCGTAAATAACATAAAAAAATATTAGGTTCTGTTACTAATAATAACAAAATTGACTTCTACCTCCGATATAAGCGGAAGTGTCACATTCTAACGAAAAAGCTAACAGAAGTCTATCTATCTATCTATACAGCCCTAAACATCCATCCTTGGATATAGGCCTCCTTCTCCTTCTTCCATGCCTCTCTATCTTGGGCAATTTGAATCCATTTTGACCCAGCGTGTTTCTTCAGGTCAGCTGACCATCGCATTTGTGGCCTTCCCCTTTTCCATTTGTGATTAAATGGTCTCCAATGTATAATTGTCAGTCCATCTTTCATCTTTCTGCCTTAGGGTGTGGCCGGCGAACTTCCATTTAAGCTTTTCTGCTTGGGTTTAGACATCTGTCACTTTTGTTTTATTACGGATCCATTCGTTTCTTTTCTGTCTGATAGTTAAATGTTCAGCATTTGTCTTTCCATGGATTTTTCTGTCTTTGCTATTTTTTCCATACTTTCCTTTGTAAACGTCCATGTCTGAGAGCCATATGTGAGGACAGGAAGTATACATTGATTGAAGACTCTCGTTTTTAGGTATTGGGGGTATTTTGAATTCTTTAGAATATAAGACAGTTTTCCGAATGATGCCCAGGCCAATCTTATTCTTCTCTTTATTTTTATTTTTTTTTTATTCTTTATTCCTCTCTTTATTTATATAACAGAAGTACATGATAAAAATGTGATCGTTCACCAAGACTTGACGAATATGGGTCGGTAATGTCGGTAATAGATGATAGAGGAATAAAAGGTCAAAAAATATAGATAAACGATAGATAATATCTAGATAAAAGTTTGACAAAAGAAAAATAAGAAACACGGAATACAGCTAAACTGCACAATAAAATGAGCGCCAATAAGTTTTGACCTGAAACATTAAACATTAAATAAAATAAATATTAGATCGACAATTTTGCTCAAAGACATCAGAAAAATAGGTCAGAAAATATAAAAAAAAATATATTAAAGAAAAATTTTAAGTTGACTCAGTTACACATAAGCTTAAAGTAATTATATATTTAATAAAATACCTTAAAAAAGCCATTATCATTTATCTTCTATAAAATAACATTATAATAAAAAAATAAGTTTCAAAAATATTTTTATTAAATGCTCAAAAAAAATGTAAGCAAATACATGCTAATTTCAACAATTCCTTAACATGTATTATACCTACACTTATACACTCAACAAAGTTATCGTACGACCACATTGTCGTTCATAATCTTATAACTAAAGCAGGCTGCAGTATTTAAATAAATTGAAATCAGGATTAATTGGCAAGTTAATTTAATTAAAACTTTCTAAATTTCTAAACTTAACAAAATAACAAATAATTGAACAATTGACTACAACTGAATGAAATGACCACAACCTGAGTCGAATCCAAAAGGCCTTTGTTTTATTTAAACTAAAATTAAATTATAAACTCACTTGCACTTGGTAATATACTTAAAAAATAAAGAAATTACGTGGATTTTGTCTAACTAAACTGTTTAACGTAATATATTCAAACGACTAAAAGTAGTTTCACAAAAATCTTAATAATTTTGATTATAAAATTTGTAAATATCGCAAAAAAAGATAGTCAATAAATCTATCAAACAAAGCACAGTTCAACGAAAGTCGATAATAATATCTGATACAGCCAAAAAACAGGTGCATTTCGGTAAGATCTTTTTCTAATCGCCAAGCAAAAGTGTTGTCCTCCTCTAGGAAATAAAGCGATAAACAACACAACGATAAAGACGGGTCGCTATTGGAAAAAACATGGCCAGTCATATCCTAATAAAAGATAAAAGAAACTTTAAGTAAATTATTAAGAGATTGGCAAATCTTACCACATAAAATGCAGGTATCATTAGAAATAAACAACACGAGATATTTAACCATGATATTCTTCTTCTCCCAATTCCTCGCTTTCCGGATAATTTGCCTTGAAGTCAGTAATTTGTATTTAGTGCCATTTCTCATGTGTCTAGAGATATTCTAACTTTCTTCTTTTTATCATATACATCACTTTCTTTACCCATTTCCTAGTACAGTCTCGTTGCTTATCTTGTCCGTCCATCAGCTTCAGTGAGTGTTCAGGATTCAACTCCGCATCGAGAAGATATAACATCGTAGGAGCCTTACTTTCATCTTGAGATTAAGGTGGTGGCTTTTAAAGAGTTTGGATATGTTGTTAAATGCACTCCTAGCCTTGTCTATTTTACATTTTATTTCTTGTGAGTGATCCTATTGTTCGTTTACTATTGTTCCAAGATAGGTAAACCATTTTAATCGGTCCACTGGTGTACTTTTGATAAGCAGTTGGACGTCTCTAATTTTATTTTTGCTTATGTCCATAAATTTAGTTTTTGATATGTTTACTTGTAGTCCAAATTTTTCACTTACTTCATTTATTTTGTTTATTAGTTGCTGTAAACTGTTTATACTGTCTGCAAAAATAAGGGTGTCATCTACATAGTGGATGTTGTTTAGGCGTTCTCCATTTAAAAGGATTCCATGTTCGCAATTTTCCAAGGCTTCACTAAATCTAAAACTAAATATGGCCTTACTAAAACCTATAGCTACGTTATTTCAGGTGTTTAACATAACTTTATCTGTCATTACTTTTTATTAAAACTTATCGCGCCATATCCTGTATATACCGAAAGAGGAAATCGAAATTTAGTCAATACTAAAACAAATTTCTTTAACGATTACTATATAATCATGAACTATAAATTTTAACTCTTGTGTGTTTTACTCTTTTTAGTATATTTGATAAAAAGTTAATTCAAATTAATTGTTTAATCTTAAAAACTTTATCATCTAACTATTATTTATAACATAAGGACATGAAAATACATTATACAAAATTTATTATACATGATTTACGCGAAATTCGTGTAGCTACCAACATTAGTGTAAAGATAAGCACGTTGGTGAATGTTTACCCACATACTGCACGAATACAACTAGGCACTGAGAACACCAAAAGCTAAATAAAGTAATACTGACTATTACTAGCACGATATTGCAGATTTTGAACATAATGTAACACGATTTAATACGAAAAAATTATGCGTTTTTTACAGTTAAAACTTGCTCTCGTTGAAAGTAAGCGAAAACAAAATGCGGAGAAATAAGGAAATAAAGCTATAAAAATAATAAAATTTTTAGAAAAGTATGATGAATAATGTTCCATCCGGAGTGTTGAATTAGAAATAACTTCATTAATTTGTTCCTACAAACTATGGCCTAATATTTTATTGAGAAAATGCCTGAAATAATTTCCTTAGTTTAAATTATATTCGCTAGCTTTCAAAAGTCAAAGGTTTTGTTCTATGCAGAGAGTAATACACTTATTTGATATCGTAACATTTTAGTGAGCTTATAAATATAGCTTCGGGACTAGTTTTGGACGCAGTTTATTATAAACTTTTACCTCAAAAACAACTATAGTGTAATAATCCAGTAACTGTCAATAAAACTATATTTTACTGCACGACTTCAACATTTTATTTTATCATCGTCAATCAAGAAGAATCGGACAAAAAGAATTTATAACCAATTTAAATTTAAAATTACATTCGAATTTCTCCAAGTAGTTTTCTATTTCTGTTCACGTCCTGTCACGGTTACCTGATTTCACTCACAACTTTTCATCCACGCGAGTTCCTAAATTAAAGAATGTTATGCTAGAAGGGGAATATCCAATAACCAGTCTTTAAAAAATAAAAAATCATGCCTGCATGTTTTAAAATAGTTTATTGGTTAAACATTACTATAAACTTCAAAATTAAATTCACATTAAAAGTAAATTTTTCCCTAAGCAGTAGCGTATTATATGAAGTAGATTAATTACTTTGAAAGTAAACCAGATAAAACCAAATGTCATGCTCGCAATAACTTATAACTTATAAATGTTTAAAACTCAATTGTAGTTATCCAGAATTCTCACAGCCACTGGCAAGGCTTTATAAAAATTTCTTTCATTTTTTTAGTGGACATTGATCAAAATGACATTTTTTCTTGTAACGCTTCTCGAAAAATGTTCTCCATTTGCTTACTTAATTTTGCTTTACTGCAATCGCCTTGAAAGTAAAAGGTCTACGTCGTGAATTGAGAATAGTGTCAATCCAGTCTTGTATTATTTTTATCTTATTTTAGATAGATGACACCCATATTCTTATCGTATTCGAGATATAAATGCCCACGAACAGGATAGGTTATTTCTATGCAGTCCAAACTTCTAACAACATTTTTCAATGTAGTGAATGAAAGGAACGTATAATTTTTATTTTGCCAATAGTTCAATAATCAACTGGTAGTTGAGCATCCTTCATCTGCTCAGTTTTTCTAGACGTTTTCCGGATATATGTAGAAAATACTGTCACGATTCGACAAAACGTGAATATTGAAGCTGAACATTGAGAGCTGTTTTAACGATAATACATAATATTAGTGGCAATGTTTAAAAGATTAACATTTTTCTGATAATCAATAGTAATGATACGAAAGTTGAATTCTGCGTCTTGGACCTTTTGTTTCGTTTTCGGTCGTAAAAAGACTGAGCCTTTCATAGATGCAACTCTTTTTCAGCTTGTAGATTTCGAATAGACGCACTTCCTATTTCCGCCCACTTTCGTTTTTGAGCGATTTCATCACAGAAACTACACTTCTTATCGGAACGAAGAGAGCCGAATTAAATATTGAAGTTGTGTTTGAAAATCGAGCGAAATGTGTAATACGAAGAAGGGTTTTTATTACAATGGCTAACAGATTTTTATTTGTGGAAGAATTTTTAAGTAAGAATGTATTTATTTGCTTATAATGAATAATATAATATTTATTCTAATATCTTAATTAACATTTAGGTATTTAAATAACGACTAATACCACGTTAGCTTAGTCATATATGAAATAATTTTGAAGGTTAAGAGAAAAAATTAATGGAGGGCTTTCGGAACCTTCTTCGTCCATTCAACATGTAATTAAAATGTATAATCGTTTATTGTATAATGGTTTATTAAAATGCATATTATTGAACAATTCGTTATTTAAAATACAGTAACTATTGCGTTCAAAATATCACAACGGATAGTATTTACAAATATAGAAAGAAAAGAAAATAATAATATAACTTTTAAAGCCAGGCACAAGTAGATCTCTTCTGAAACACAATAAAACCAATCTATCTAACGTACCAAAAATACCAGTGCGAAATACACTATATGACATGTATGTACCAACAAAGTAAGTACCCATTTCTTCAATCTGAATTTGATAATAAACTAGAAGATATATGTTGTAAAAAAATATTGATGAAAGTAGTTTAAGAAAATTTGTGCTGAACACAATGAGTGATATTAAGTCAATTTTCTTGTAAGTTTTTTAATTTAAAACAATTTATAGTTCTATAAAAACAAAAAGTATTTCTTTTCTTCACATGGAAATAGTATTGATCGAAACAATACTGTTATTTTCTGTATTGTCCAAGCTACTCTTTATAGTGCACATTTTATTCGAAATTCCTACAAATATTGCACCTTCCTCGAGAGATCGCTAAATTCCAGGGAGGATTTTTCTCCAGGTTTTCATTTAGTCCAATCACGATTTATCATCTGGGTGGCAATTCATCAGACGAAATGTATTCAAGAAGGAATACTTTTGAGAAAAATTGGAAATACACGACAATTTTCTACTGTCCTTAAGAAACTCATTTTTAGTTTTTCCCGCTTACAATTAACGTACATTATGTGGAAAATTTAAAAAAATGTTTATGTGTGCATAAAATATATTTTGGCATTTAAATTCTCTGTATGGAAATTTGTTTTTAATTATATTGTGCGTTTTACATTTATCGAATGTCTTAATAATTGGCTAGACGCTGGATGGAAGTGAATGTAAACCTAACATATCTTACCTGTCAAAATCCAGGAAATAATTAAGAAAAAGACTTGCCTGCTTTCTTCTTTAGATAATAACAACACTAATTGAATTTTCCACAAAATACGTAAACAATATAAATGGCTTTCTCGACTAATCAAACATGCATCGTTGGGCCACATGACGTGGTTTACTTCGTAAGTTGTTAAAAGGGAACAAGCGACGCGACTTCGCTTACTTTCTTTATACATCGTATAGCATACACTTCATAACATAATAAACATAATTGCAATCCATATAACGCATCCTGGCAATCATAAACGATGCTGATTAAAAAAAAACAGACAATTGTTGCAATAACTTAAAACAGGTGAAAATGGCTTAATTTCTTTCAAATATAAACGGTTTAATTGTATAGTTCTACGCAGCTTAGTCTCAGTATCTGATCAATCGGTGCTTTAATCACATCTTTCGAACAGAATTTGACACTTTATTGATAGAATCAGAATTAAATCATGAATTTAATCATTGAATCTAATCTTTATTTGTGCTTTATATTTATTTTTTATATTTGATTTGTTTGTAATAAACTTAGACCAAAAAAACGAGAAAACAGGTAACTCTCATTTAATAAAGCTTCCAAAAGTGAAGCCAATTTCAATGTGGCCGCCATGGTTTGGTGCCTGTACGTTGCCAATTACTACTTCTCCGCAGGTTTGCCAGGTCTACTGATTTTAACTTTAACTTGCTAATTTACTGAAACACTATATTGATCTACTAAAAATATGTAATAATAAAATCATGTTTAAAAAGTAATTATTGTGTCAGTGTTCAATTATAAATTTTGAATATTTGTTTATATGTATCCATTATTCTTAATCTGCTAAAAAAATAAAATATAACCTGGCAACCTTTCTGATGCCGGTTTGACTTCAGTCAATTCCATACGATTACGTCTACTCACGCTTTCCTTTCCTAAGGTAATAAAATACATATTGGACTCAATGATACTGAATATGTAGAGTACTTAGTGTTATATACACTTTATTTTCATATTCCTTATTAGTATCCAATGCCATTAGATTATTAAATAAAAACAGCTATAAACCTAGCAAGACCAATGGATTTTTTACTACTTCACAATCCATAAAAAATATACCACTTTACAACCAGTTATTCCAGAAACTACTTCTTTTAAGAGCTTTAAAGCTCCACGTAAATATATAACCACAATAAATCGACTACGCTTTGGATATGCGTGCTATCAAAGCCATTTATTTAAAATAAATGTAAATGACGATAATAGCAAACATTTCAGTAAACTGGGTGATCCTGATCACATCCTTTTTTAATGTCCAAAGTTTCAACAGAATTCAAACTCTCTACAAAAATTTAATCAAAATTAATATGGATGTTCCATTCAATTCAGTCTCTGCTGGCTACAGGTTCACTACAAATATACAATATTATTATAGATTTTTTGACCAACAAATGCACGGTTCTATAAGATTTGTACGCAGGCATAAAATGTGTGTGAACATTTTAAGATCATGTGAAAGTTTAGGCTTGCATTCCTCGTTTATTTTAAATTTTATAAGACCTTACTCATGGTCAAGTTTTGTTTGCCTACTAAAAATGTCTTGATAAGCCCTTAAACGAGAAGCATGTGACCCCGTATATTTACTTATCGTATCTTCCTCAATCAATTATTAAATTTATATTAGGGATAGAAATAGGGATTGTGCATTTGTCTGATTAGAGAATCTATTGCAACTGGCTCAATGACTAATGTCTATGCCAATAAAAAAAATGTTTTCTTGAGTCACAGTTATTATACACTAACGGACATTTATTATTGTCGTTGTATTACGGCTACTTTTTCTCTACAACTTGTGACAGAACTGTTAAGTCAGGAGCACAGTTTTTAAAATCTTAATTATTTACGTATTACCCTAGGTAAGAATTCATTTGTACGAATATACGCCCAAATTCTCCCTAGTGGTAGTTTACTTTACAAAAGACCACCAACATCGATCATAGGTATCCCTGAACCATAATGGCTAAACCAGAGGACAAAACTCCTCCCAATACAACTCAACTCAATTAATGTCAACAATCTCAGATATGCAGACAACACGGTACTTATTGCCTCCAATGAAGAAGACCTGCAACGACTTATAAACGGGGTACCCGAAGCATGTGATGAATATGTGCTAAAACTTAATACTTCCAAGACAAAACTTATGGTTGTTAACAACGTTACGTTACCAACGAATATTAGAGCGTATGGAATAGAGTTAAAAAGAGTCTATCTGTACCTTTATCTTTAGAGTATCTACAATATTACTTATTTGAATGTAAACGTTAACGATAACTGGGATATAAATAAATAAATAAGAATACGCATTTAACAAACCAGAGCTGCCTTCTATAAATTAAAGAAAATTCTAATTACTAGCGAAATATATAAAACATAAAGCCTATGTAAAATCTGCTCTAAAAGATTGTGGCATACCAATGGTAAACCCAACTACCGAAGTTGCAACTCAATCCGTCCATTCAACTAAGAAACGTGCGCGTTGTTACCAGTGTCCGCGAAACTGTGACAGAAAAGTGAATACCGTTTGCTCTTTTTGCAAAAAATTTATATGCCAGGTGCACAGAAAAAAAGAAAAAAACTATTGTATGTAAAAATTGCAACTAAAAGTTATATGCTTATATTATTATTTAATTTTAATTTTGTTCGAATTGAAAAGAATTTGTTTCTAGAAAAGCCGTTAATTTTGTATGAAAAATAAATAAAAATTATTCAAATATGCTTAAAATTATTTTTAACCGTGTTTTCCTTTTAGTCAGTGCTAAATGACGTTACTAAATTGAAAATTTTAGTGGGGTCTCTAGGAGACCCCACATGGGCATTTATGGTTATTTTCATATCACGGGCATTTAAGGGGTAATGAAAAAATTGGAGGTCTTTGAGAAGTGGATTTATCGACGAAAATTGCGGATAAGTTGGGTTGATCGAGTAAGAAATAAAATAGTTTTACATCGAATGAAAAAGAGCACAGAAATATCAAAAACGATTAAAATTAGAATGTTACAATATTTCGGTCATGTAATGAGACATTCAGAGAGGTATAACCTTTTATACCTCATAATACAGGCTCATAAAATTGCCGAAAGGAGAGGCCAAGGCCGATGAAAAACATGCTGGCACAGAAATCTCCGAGAATGGTATCAAGAGACCACTTCTTCTTCATGTGCCGAGCTCGATAATCGAGCGTTGGCTATCAAATTATCTATAGTAATTTTGTTGACGGCAGCTTGGAAAAGAGATGCAGAGAATCTGTTAAACCAATCTCTCAGGCTTCTAAGCCATGACGTTCTTCTTCGACTTGGCCCTCTTCTTCCGTTTACCTTGCCTTGTGTTATTAAATGGAGTATATTATGTCTCTCTGGGTAGCGCATAACATGGCCAAAATATTTAAATTTGCGATTTTTAATTGTTTTGACGACTTCCGTAACTTTTCCCATCCGATGCAAAACAAATTCGTTACGAACTCTATCCACCTAACTGATTCTCCGATACACCCAGATTACAAAGGCTTCCAGTTTCTTGAGAAGTGTATTCATCTAAGTCCAACCGTCGACACCATACAAAAGAGTAGAGAACATATCTCACTCTTCTAATTTTCAGACTTAAAGTAATATTTTACCCCACATAACACATAACAGTTTCTTCATCTTAAAGAATGCAGCTCTGGCCTTCTCTATCCGTATTATAATTTCTTTGTTCATGTATCAATTCTCATTTAGATTACAACCAAGGTAAGTGATACTGTTAGTTCTCTCTAGTTGTTCACCATAAGCTGTTGTATTGGGTAACACTTCCGGTTGTATTGGTGTTTTACTGACGACCACCACCTTTGTCTTTGCGGTGTTTAGCTTAAGGTCATATTCATCACACGTTATGGCAATCCTATTAATTAGATGTTGAAATTCTTTGTAATTACTTGCAATTAATACTGTGTCATCCGCATATCTCAAATTATTAATATTGACGCCATTCATTTTTATATCATATTGAATATTATCCACTGCTTTATTAAAAACGAACTCAGATTAAATGTTTAATGAAAGCGGGGACAAAATGCAGCCCTGCCTTACTCCTCTTTGCATTTGAAGCTCTTCAGAAGTGTCCCGGCCAATTCTGATGTGTGCACGTTGATGTCATTAAAGATTTTTAATAATGCGCAGGTCTTTATCATCAATACCTGCCTGCTGAAGAATGGCTGTCATTTCAGTATGTTTTACTGGATCAAAGGCCTACTCAAAGTTAATAAAACATATATAAACTGGATGTCCGATGTCTCTGCATCTCTGTACTATAACCTGAATACTAAATAGTGCTTCTCTTGTTCCAAGGTTATTGCGGAATCCAAACTATGTGTCATTAAGTTGTTGCTCTATTTTTTGGTACATACCAGAGTGCAAAATTCGTAGAAATATCTTTAAAACATGACTCATCAAGCTGATGATTCGGTAGTTTGCTTTTTGCGTTTGCTGTTTTAGGTATCGTCACAAAAGTCGACAGCCGCCAATCCGTTGGTATATAGCCAGTTTCATAAATTTTATTAAACAAATGAAGGAGAGATATTTTACCTGAACTTTCGAAGAGCTTTATTATTTCACTCGGTATTTCATCTGGTGTCGGTCAGACAGCCAAGCAGACTGGGCGGCCGGCTTCTCACTCGCTTCAGTGCTAGTGATTCAGATTAAGTGAGTTTGATCCCCAACTCGGTGTACAGAAAACAAAAAGGCTAACGCAGCAGTTTAAAATTCTAAAATGAATCTGCGGCTTAGACTACAGTATGCTGGTGTCTGATCGGCCTATGGTGGAGCAGAACGGCAAGAGATAAGGGCTTGCGGCTGGGTGATACTTCTCCATAGATCCCTATCGGAAGGGCGTGTGCCGCGTGTATATATATATATATATATATATATATATATATATATATATATATATATATATATATATATATATATATATATATATATATATATATATATATATTGTTATGATATGTAAAATCAAGAAAATATCGGTTTGTTTAAAAATATTTCAAATTTCAAATAATTAAAATAATTCAGATAAGTCGAATTAATAAACGACAAACATTTCGAAGAATGAAAGTCCTTTTATCTTTGGATTACCTATATTGAACAAAACGTAAGCTATGCATAAATTATTTTCTTTGTTAAAATATATTTGAGTGACGTGAGCGAACTTAAGACAATTGAACCGGGTTTTCCAAATACATTAGTGCAGTGATTAGGACAATAGAATAGAATGTAGAAAGATATGCTTTTGTTAGTTCTTAAGAATTGTAGAAAAATATTATTTGTAAATAAGTTTTAGGAAGTTTTATAATTGTAGGTAAAAATTTGTGTGTTATCGAAATGAAGAAATGGGAGATGTATGACGCGTTTTGATTGGATGAGATTGGAAAAGGTGGGAGGTTTGGTTTGAGAATGAGACGTTAGTTAGTTTTGAAAGAAAAATTTATAGTCAGTTGGTTTCCAAGGGTGCAAGGCGAACGGCCGTTGTTCTCGGGTAGTTTCCCAGAGGTAGGAAGCAGTAGCAGTGAAAGTTTGTGAGTTTTTGTGTAGTTAGTATATCTGACAGAAGCTAAACCAGTAAAATATTGTAAATTATATTTTCTACTTATATTCCAAGAGTCACTGTTTAGGCCAACGAGAGATTCAGTTTATCGTAAAGAAAAGATATTCCAAGAGTCATTTTTCACTCAGACCAACGAGAGATTCAGTTTATTGAGAGAAGAAGAAGCTAGCATATTTTGAACGATTCGTGCATTTGAAGGAGCTCATTAAGGACGATAAACTTGCAATAATTTGTTGTAAGATTGCTGATTACCTAGAGAGCGACTAAAAGTAGATAGTATAGACTACAAGGAACAAGGATTTGGACCACTCATCATCAAAGAGAGATAGTTTTGTTTTCTGCAGTTTTTCTTTTATTGATAACACAATTTTTACACTTATTTTAAAAAAGATAAAAATATTTTGATTAGGAGATTTAGAATAATATTTGGGATTTTGAGATTTCAACAAATATTGTTTGTACCATTAATTTCTAAGGTTCACGTACGTAGAACAAAATTTTGAGAATCACTATATGAGATTTTGTTTATTGAAAATTTTTGAGTGTGCATTTTATTTCATTATTTTATTTCAATATAAATGTTAGATCCTATATGTTTTTTATTATTCCGGTATTCTTTGGACCTTACCTTTCACATGTAATAGCATAGATATTGAAGCACGAATAGAACCCTGAGATAAGAGAATTATAAAGTGTGATAGAATCATAGTCATATCATTTAAATAATTTTAATTAACTAATTAATTAATTAGCTAATTAATTGCTTGGCGCACGAAGACTTTGAATATCACAATAATATGTATATATATATATATATATATATATATATATATATATATATATATATATATATATATATATTTCATCTGGTCCCGTCGCTTTTCCGGTCTTTGCTAATCGTATTGCTTGTTCAATTTCGTCCATAATTATGTCAGGTCCTGTAACTACTTCGTTAATTTCAAGCTCGGGTCTTTCATCACTTAACAGTTCTTTAATATACTTTTTCCATCTGTCTATTTTATACAAATTAGTGATAATTAGTTTTCCATCTCTATCAACGATGTTATTTGCCTGTTTTTTGTTCTAACCTGTCAGTTCTTTTTTTTATACATATTAAATGAATCATGTTTTCCCTGTACTTCTTCAATTTCTAAACATTTGTTTTCGAAGTATGTTTGTTTTGCAGCTCTTATTTTAGTCCTTATCTCTTTATTGATGACTTTATACATTTCGACGTTTTGGTTCTTAAAATTACGTCTTTTTTTCACCAAATTCAAAATCTCATCGTTTATCCACTGTTGCTTTTTTTGACTGCTCTCTTTTAAGTTTGGAGTTGAGTTGCTTATAATCGTTTTGATTTGATTCTAATGACCACAGCGACCACTGCTAATTTATTTAAACCCACCGTAAACAATGTTATTATTGCCAATGTCGCTCATCGTTCAATAATCGGACAGGGTACTGAAATGAGAAAAATATTCTATATCTAACGTAAGATACCAAACGTAGAGATTTTGTTTACGTTTGAACGAAATGATAATTCCCAGCAATCAGATTCAAGCATTATAATAACCACTTTATTGAATACTCATAAATATGAAGTTAAAAATTTCCTAATATTCCAAAAACTAAGCAGAGCTTGGGAAGGATCAGCGGAAATATGGAGAGCCACTTCTATTAATAAGATGCAGACCATCCAGCAATCCAACTTTTCTACACTCCAAAACACCAAAAGATTGAAGAAACTTAATTCCACTTAGCTGAATTTCTTTTTTCAACGGCCATTCACTGTAAAGATCCCAAATCTCGAAAAAACAATCAATTCCAGAAAAGTCAGGGTCCTTATCAAGAATCAAGGTACCAACGCAGAAAGTCCGTATACGTAACACTTGGGAGAAAATTTTAAAGCCACTTAGACTTGATCAAGTAGACTGCTAACAACCATATAAGAATAGACTCATCAAGTTTATAATCAGAACAAAAACAAGGTTATCTTTGTGGACTAGACGAAACCAGCGCCGCCGCCACTCACATGCAAAACCCTCCAACATCGGATGCATGATTAACGTTTATTTTCAGCGAGAATAAACACCATTTAATCTTTTTTATTTCCAAAAATTTAAATTTTTTTGATTTGATAAATTCAAAATCACCTGGAAGTCTCTAGGGAAGGATCTTAAGATAATTAATACACATATAAGACAAATATCGAACCATGTTCTGTATTACTGCTTAATATATTTTTAATTATAGTTTATTTTAATGTATTCTTGTGTACAATTTATCAAGTAAACTCTAGACGATATTTTAACTGCGGTACCTTTATAAATCACAACTCCCTTAACAATTAAGAATCCTAAGTATTTCGTTTGGATATAGCCCAAGAGAGTTACAAACTGCAAAACCTGAATTTCTTGGAAAGATAGCAGCTAATGAAAATGAGATTACATAAAAAAAGGAACAATAAATTTTGTTCTAGTGACGGCTGCTATCGGATTAATAAGGAATTTTACAAATTAAAAAGATAAAAAATTGTAAGCCTTTTTGCACAAAAAGGTATTAGGATAAGATGTTTTATGCAATCCTTTAATTAATTTAACTTATATGATTACGAATTAAATCCGACTACGAAAATACCTTATACATTTAGAACACAAGAAAATATCCATAAATGAAGGATAAAATATTGATTTAAACATGGAATCAAATAGTTTTTTTTTTATTATTTAAATTAATGTGTTTAGACTGCAATGGCCATTGACACAAACAATCTTGTGTACAATAATTACACATGTTACTAATCTATAAGCTTAGAACCTATGATTAAATAATACAACAGTTTAATCACTAAGTTATAAGTTAAATGTACAGTACATGGAAACCTAGGGGTCATATTCTGTTGAACAACTGAATGTCTTTCAAGAAACCAATTAGATTAAAGACTTGATCAGGCGTGTTTAAAACGTCTTTGATATTTGACTTAAGTTTATGTTGCACTCTGTGTTTTGCGTACCGGGGACACTCGATCAGGATATGTTTTACAGTTAATACACTTGAGCAGATTTGGCAGCTTGGTCTGCTTTTTCATTACCGGGGATGCCGACATGGGATGGTAGCCAGATGATCGTGACATCTATACCTTGAAAAGCGAGTACACTGGGTGTCCTATGGATTTCTTAAACTGATAACTTGATTTTTATCGATTGCAGTGACTACAAGGAGTCTGTGCATATTACTTAGTTTTTATGATCTGTTTTTAGTTTTTTAAAGCTACATAAATTCGCTAAAAAAGATGATTTTATTACTTTATTATGTGTGGTAATGGCACATGCTTCGCTTTTGGAGGCATCTGTATACAGAATTGTTTGCAATTGGTTCTTGCTTATTATTTCCTTGAAGTGTTGCCTTATAAGAAGGCTTGAGGTTTCATGTTTACTTTATTCTAATAGAGAAGTGATTGAATGTGAAATTGGTCTATTCGAAGGCGGAGTATCCGGGATTGGAAAGGGATGTGTTTTAGTTAGGTCGATGTTGTTTCTTATAGTTAATTTCTGGATATCTATTATTGATTGGATCCTTTGCTATATCTATTTCTATGTGTTCTGCTCAGTTCCATTTTAACATGGCAATCTTTTGGATTACATCTATATCTTTTGTTCGTTGTATCATGTCTTCATTAGACTTGCGATCGGTGAGCTTAATGTTGACCATTCGTTCCATAGCTCTCTGAGTCATTCGGAGTTTGTGTACTATGTTTTTGGTAAAATCCGTAAAATCCCATATTTTAGTCTCCGGCAGCACATACTAATCTAAAGTTTTCGCCCCTTTCGCCTGTTTGTAATCTTCGGAATGCTGCCCATCCTCATGCCCATGTTCATGCCCATGCGCTACCCATATACAGTATTGTGCGAATTAATGAAATCACTGTAAATTTTTTTTCATTTTTTTAATATTTACAGTTGTCAACACTACCTACACAGTTGACAGCTGACCAAGCATTGAAAACATAACCTTACTGTGTGTTGGTGTGTTTGAGTGTATTTTAGGTCATTTCTTACCAAGCTTGTGTTGTTTTGGGGGTTTTTGTACTATTTTGTGTTGTTTTTGGTTTTATTCCAACATGGATATTACGCCTAGGAAGCGTGAAAAGATTGTCACGTTGAGTGAACACACTAGTATGTCACAAAGAGATTGCTAGAACGTGTGGAGTGAGTCAAGGGGTAGTAAGCAAAATTTTGAAGCGTTAACGAGAAACGGGATCAGTGGATGTGAACAGGTTACGAAAATGTGGAAGAAAGAGAAAAACAACATCAGCAGATGATAAATTTTTACTTCGAAAGAGCAAATTGGACCCAAGAAAATCAAGCCAAGACCTACAACAAGATCTATCAGCATCAGCTATAGTGATTCATAACTCAACTGTTCGTAGAAGACTTTTGGAGAATGGTAGAAGGGCAATTCGTCCACAGAAAAAACAGCTTCTAACTGAGCGAATGAAGAAACAAAGGCTACTGTGAGCCAAAAAATACTCTAATTGGACTGTAGGCGACTGGAAAAAAGTCCTATTTACAGATGAAACCCACTTTATAGTTCAGGGACAGCGGTCGAAATTCGTCAGGAAGTCTAACAATGAAAAACTTACATCATCTCATATTAATCAAACCGTAAAACATTCAGTCAAGAAAATGTTTTGTGGATGTTTTTCATACATGGGGGTTGGATCTTTAGTGCCAATTGAAGGCATGATGAACAGCCAAAAATACAAATCAATGTTGGAAAAGTATTTGGACAAACAACTCGAAAAATGTCAACCCCAAGGAGGAGCGATTCTTCAACAGGACTCTGCTCCCTATCACAAATCAAAGGAAATGATGGCATTTTTCAAAAATAAGAAGATTAATGTTTTAGATTGGCTCGGTAATTCGCCCGACCTCAACCCCATTGAAAATTTATGGGCCATTTGCAAAGCTAGACTGCAAAAAATCGACTGTACCACTAAAACAAAAATGATAGAAGCGGCCATTCAGGTTGGTATCGAGATGAAAGGATATCTGATAACTGCCAGAAACTCATAGAATCTATGCCAAAACGGGTAAAAGCAGTAATTGCTGCCAAAGGGGGAAATATTTCCTACTGAATGATGTAAGTTTATCTTTATAGTTTTGTCAAAATATAATTTTTTACTAAATAAACTGTTTTTTCATTAAAACAGCCTATGATTCCATTAATTCGCACAATACTGTACGATAGATACGTTTTTATTTATCTATATATATATATATATATATATATATATATATATATATATATATATATATATATATATATATATATATAAATTATAATATACTAGTTTTTGGGAATTATAACACAAGTAGTATATATTCAGGGATTCTACAGTATTCACTGCCTTTCCTCGCTCAACCGTTTCCATTCCTCTCTGTTATCCCATTATTAATCGTTTGGACCTCTCTTACTCATGGCGTCGTCTACTTCGTTCCTCCAGGATCTTCTAGATCGTCCTCTTTTTCTCCTTCCTATCCATCAGTTGTTGCTAGTTCTGTTTACATGTCCGTCTAGCGACAAAAAAAGAAGAAGAAACAAGTAGTATAGAAATGTACAATATATTTTTTCTTTATTAAAATAACTATAATTATAATTATGTAATTTTACCTTGATACGTAAACACAGATAACATGTTTATTACAATATTACAATTTTTAAGAAGATTTACTTTAGGCATATCTTCCATAATTTTAATATTACGGAAAATCGTAACTTCACCTTCCTGTCGCAAACTAATTTTCCAGGGAAATAGGCTCATTAGAGACAAATTTTATTAAGTGTGTGCTTGAACCTCGTGTTTATAAATATTTGTGATTAATGGGAGCTCAAAACATGTCTACATACATCACATGCGGATTTAGTGTACTTACATTACTTGCTGATTTACTGGAGGCGATTAATCGTACAAGACAGGATTCTGCATTACGTTATCTATAATCAATATTAAGAATACAGGTAAGAAGATTGATTTTATGACCAAAAAGAGTATTAAATGTAAAAGTTGTTATTTGATTACTATTTAACTGGGAATAAGCCATAATTAAAGATAAAAATATGTTTATTGACGTTTCAATTTCCACTTCGGAAATCGTTCTCAAAATACAAACAGTAAATTAAACAATTTTTTTTAAACGTATTTTTATCTTTAATTGTGGCTTATTCTCAGTTAAATAGTAATTAATTAAAATGCCACAAAAAAATAGATTCAGAACAATATTAAGTTGTTATTTAGTTAAATATACACCATTAAATACTTTATATATCTTATATAATCACCAGCCATAAAAAAATTAAAGCAGTTGATGAATTAATAGTACAGTCACTGAAGGTTTTCACTCCGATTTCGTTGAACCTCCATCGATTTTTATGAAAATGGGTGAGTAGTTAGACGATACCTTAAGAAATAAAAGTGACATGGTGACAAGGAGTCGATATGGGGACCAAATCAAAACAAAATTTATCCGGTAAAGTTATTAAAATAAATCAATACTTTTTTAGTTATTGAAGATCAAAAATTTTGATTTTTCGTGAAAAAAAAAATGCATGTTTCAAAATGGTTGTTTATAAATAACTCAAAAATTATAAGTTTTATAAAAAGGTTGTCACACTCAAAATTGAAGCTAATAAAAAATTGAATAAATCGCTTGCTTGAAAAACCTTTTAATGAAAATTTAAAGTGAGTTATAGGTAATTAAATGTATTTTTTTTCGACGAGTACTCAAATCTGAATATTCAAGCTTAAATAACGACAAAACAATGCATTTTATAAAATATACTTATGTAACATTTTTCAAAGCACTCAGAAATACCAATTAAATGAGCTCTAGAAGAAGCTGATAGCATCAAAATTAAGCAAGTTATGATGAAAATAAGAGGATCCTTCGAGTTGACTTGGAAAAAGTGAAAAATAAAACATACGCCATGCCCAAAAAATTAAAATTTATAGTAATCCTTAAAACACTTTGTTTATTTTAGCATAAGTAATCACCTCAAAGATTTTGACCGCTTTAGAATGCATATTTAAAAAAAAATCGATTTAAAAAAAATCAGAATTTTTCAAATATTTCAAATATTTCATTTTTTTTTGAATAACTCCATATTTACTCAATATAGTTAAAAAATGATGGAGAACAAAATTTGAGGTTTTTTCACCAAAGATAATCCTTTTTTTTTGTAGGATATCTTTGTAGGATAAATAATTACTGAGATAAAAACGTTTAAAACCTAAATTTTACTGCGAGAACTATGTAACCGCGTCTCTTTTTTCCTTTTATCTTTTAAAAAATGAGGGATTTATATATATATATATATATATATATATATATATATATATATATATATATATATATATATATATATATATATATATATATATATATATATATATATATATATATATATATATATATATATATATACGGATATATTGGGTTTAGTAGTCAATATATTGGCCTTTAAGTAAAACTCTTTTAGGTTTGCTAAGCTTTCGAGTTTATTTTACTCTTTTTCAAAACATACTAAAAATTAACATAAAAAATTTACATTAGAAAAATGAAGTTCTTATGTCTTAAATAGGCTTACCCTTGTGAGAATTGTCTTTTAAAATTAGCAAAATTTTACATTTTGTCATTATGTCATTAACATAATGACATTAAATTTGATTTACTTTTTATTTCTGTCAAAACTTATTACTAAGGTTTCCATATCTCTTCTATTTTTTATATTTATTTTAGGTGAGTTTGACAGAAGAAGTGTCTATGTTTATGCAAACCTTCATTGCAAATTTTGATATAATATTAGTTATTAAACAAGCAACAGAGTTTATGTTACTAAGTATTTAAGAAAGAAAAAATACAAATAAAATAAATTTTATCTCATTTGAACTTGGAATAATCCCTTTCATATGCGTAATTTTTAAGAACTTTTATATTGTTATTCTTTTATTTATTAAAGAGATTATTCCAAGTTCAAATGAGATAAAATTTATTTTATTTGTATTTTTTCTTTCTTAAATACTTAGTAACATAAACTCTGTTGCTTGTTTAATAACTAATATTATATCAAAATTTGCAATGAAGGTTTGCATAAACATAGACACTTCTTCTGTCAAACTCACCTAAAATAAATATAAAAAATAGAAGAGATATGGAAACCTTAGTAATAAGTTTTGACAGAAATAAAAAGTAAATCAAATTTAATGTCATTATGTTAATGACATAATGACAAAATGTAAAATTTTGCTAATTTTAAAAGACAATTCTCACAAGGGTAAGCCTATTTAAGACATAAGAACTTCATTTTTCTAATGTAAATTTTTTATGTTAATTTTTAGTATGTTTTGAAAAAGAGTAAAATAAACTCGAAAGCTTAGCAAACCTAAAAGAGTTTTACTTAAAGGCCAATATATTGACTACTAAACCCAATATATCCGTATATATTACTCACATAGTCACTAAAGCCCTTTCTAAGAATATATATATATATATATATATATATATATATATATATATATATCCGGTTTTTTAGGCGTTACGCCCGTCCGGTAGGGATCTATGGAGGAGTATCACCGAGCCGCAAGCCCTTATCTCTTGCCGTACTGCTCCACCATAGGCCGATCAGATCCCAGCATATTCTAGTCTAAGCCGCAGATTCATCTAGAATTTTAAACTGCTGCGTTAGACTTTTTGTTTTCTGTACACCGAGCGGGGGTCGATCCCACATCCACTGAACCATTCGACAGTGAAGCGAATGAGAGGCAGCCGCACAGCCCGCTGAACTATCTGACCGAGAAAATGAAATATTTAAAAGGTTAAATTTAATATGTCTTTATAGCCCTTGAAATTACCTTCCAAATGGTTTTTGATTGAATCTAATATCATAAAAATTAACGGAGTTATTTTAGAAAAATCAATAACATTTTTTTAGAAAAATTTTTGGAATAGAGATTTTGTATGTATATATAGGAAAAAGATAGGTAATAAGAAGTAGAAGTGTCAATAGGTATATGCTCACGAAATATACATGTGTGGATGTGTGTATGTATATTTTGAAGATAGAAGAAGCTAGTGAAAGGAATTCTGTATATCTGCTCAAAAACATAGTGGGACTTTCTAGTATGCTGTGTGTTTATTGAATATTTCAGTATAACTCAACAACGTGGAAAACAAAATCTTAATTCCCTTATATATTCTTCAAAAAGCTTAGAACTAAATTATTAATGCAGATAAGTATATATTCTATTCCCTCATTGTTTCTCTGGATGTGACTCGGCTACCTCGGCGACTCGGAATATTTTAAAACAAAATAGTGTGACCATTGTTTTATGATTATAAATTAACTGGGAATCATATTTGGACACAGTTATTACAGAAGTGGATGAGTTATTAAATCAAAATTATTATACATAGAAGCAATTAAATAGTATATGGCAATAAGATGGAGCACCGCCACATAATGTCGTAGCTGTTTAAGAACATTTAAATAATAAATTTAATGTGTGGATCGGCAATAAGGGTACCATTACATGGCAATCAAATAGTCCTGACTTAACACCATGTGACATCTTTTTATGGGGGTTTTTTAAAGAAAAAGTGTATTTTGATTCAAATACAAATATTAACACTATCACCGCAAAAGTTTGCGCGAAAATTAAAAATTAAAATGGTCATAATAACATAATATCTGACGTATTATTTGAGCAAATTTGAGACGAAGATATTACTTGTGCATTGATAACAAAGGAGGGCACTTTAAGCATCTATTGTAATCTTAAATTTAGTATCGTATCTTAAATATAGTATTGTAAGTCATTTATTTTGTTGACTTTCTAAATATATTTTTTCTAAATATATTTTTTTCTTACCTTAGTATAGTATAGTAGTACCATACGCCATTATAGAACAAAACTAATGCTACACTATATTATTATATATTTTTAATCAGGAAATGCAGGGCTACTCAAAACTATAAAAAAAATATAGGGTGTCCCATTTAAAATATTTAAGATGCATTTTATTGGGCACTCTCTGTATACAAAATGTGGTCTCTTGTTACACTGTTGGTCGGTACAGATAAAATTATAAAACTTTTATTTTATATGTCTATAGCATGTTTAAATTTGCCATAGTATTAATTTATAGCTTCCTGTTCTAAATTGTATTTTTATTTTGTTTCAGGTAAGCTAAAAGCGTCTAATGCTGTATATATATGTCCATCTTTTCACGTAAGTAACCATATCAGTACAAATAAAAGGCAGATAACAAGTAGTTTTTTATTAAATCTTAAAGCCCAAGTACTGTCGCTCTTATAGCATTGTCAAGGGCATTTCGTCTAAAATGTAACCAATCCAGCACTTCGATACAATGTTGAATTGAATAATACATTTACACAAAACTAACACTAGACAAAGGACACATTTTTTTTTTTTTGAATGAGAATACCTTTTCGGCCAAGGCCATCAAACTAATTAAAAAAAAAAAAAGAGAATACCTTTTGTTCAATTAACCGTTATGTCTATACCCAAGTAACGGATACGGGAGTCTATACCCGTGCTACCCAGGTACCTGGCATTGTTAAGGTAAACTTCGCTTGTACATTCCGAAAATAACAAACAATTGGGATTTTTCTTTGTTTGCTATCAGTGTTTATTTAACTGTGCTTACAAGTTGTTAATATTTTTGTGACTATATGCGTGTTTTATGTTGTAATTACTTGTAATAATGGCAAGAAGAGAAGTGAGTGCTAGCGAATTTATAAGGTAAGTTATTACTGTTTATTTTTACAATGTTTTATACATAGATCATTTAATTTTAGAATGACGTATAAAAAGCAACAGAAGTACTTGCAACAATTTATAGACGATATAGATGAGGAAGTATGTTTCGCAAAGCAAACCGGATGGAGATGAAGCTTCTGACGTAGAAGACGTTTTTACTGATATCAATAATAAGATTGAAATCGATATCGACGGCGAAGATAGTAGTGATGAAGATTTTGACGATTTTCAAGAAAGTTCTTCCCAAAGTGATGTTCTGGTTGCAAAACATAAAACGATTTGGCAAGTCAAACACTGAAACGTAACCTTTTGCGTGAAAAAACGGGCCCAGTACGTTCAACTAAAACTCTTTCGATTAGAGATACATTCAAATGTGTTTTCAGTGACGTAATGTGTGACATAATTATACGCGAAACCAATCGAAAAGCTAATAGCGTTTGTAAAAAGTATAATGTTGAAAACCCCGACAAACCTCGAAATGTTTGAAAGTCACTCACAACAGAAGAATTTGATGCATACTTTTTGCAGCTTGCAGGTATTCTTATTGCACCAGGAGTACGGCATTCAAATTCAGAGCACTCGAAAGATTTATGGAAAACAGACTCTCATCCTTTGTACCGAGCAAGTATGGGCATAAATCGCTTTTGGAGCATCAGCAGATTCTTACGGTTTGACAATGACAAAACACGTGCAGAACGTTTGCAAAATAATAAAGCTGCAGCTATTACAGACATATTTCATCTTTTCAATGATAATTTACGTCGTAACTATGTACCGTCGGATTCTCTTACTGTGGATGAACAGTTATTTCCTTTTAGAGGTAGGACACGTTTCACGCAATATATGCCAGCAAAACCTGTCAAGTATGGCATCAAGGTTTGGTGGGTTTGTGATGCCAATAATTCGTATCCACTTACTGGACAAATTTATACTGGAAAAAATTCGACTGGACGTGAAACTAATCAAGGTGAACGCGTAGTAAAAGATTTGTGTTACCGATACAAAAATTCTGGACGAAACATAACAATGGATAATTTTTTCACAACTCTTCCACTAGCCCGTCTGCTGTTGTCTTGGAATTTATCATTAGTTGGTACTTTGAAAAGAAACAAACCATATATTCCACAAGAAATGCTGCCTTCGCCAGAGCGTGAGCCTGAATCGTCATTACACGGATTCAATGCCGATCGTGTTACTATTTGTTCATATGTACCAAAAAAGAAAAAAAAGCGTTATCTTGCTGTCAACAATGCATGACAACGATAATGTAAGTGACCCAAAAAATAAACCTGAAATAATTTAGTTCTATAATACAACTAAAGGAGGCGTAGACAACATGGACAAAATGGTTTCTCATTATTCCACTAAACGTAGAACTTTGCGTTGGCTAGTAGCCTTCTTTTACAATATCCTAGACGTAGCTTGCCTAGCAACCTATATAATTTGTACAGAGAATAATCCACAGAGTTCTACTGAAACCAGTAAGCGTAGAATTTTTCTACAAGACTTAGGTAAACAACTAGTGATGCCTGCAATTTCTGCTAGATCTAAAGTACCAAATGTATACCGAAATTTTTCATCAAGGTCAGAAATTGAGTGTATGTTAGGAAAACCTCTATTTTTTCTTTGGTTTTTATTATAAATCTCTTTGTTCTAAATAATTTTAGGAATAACTAGAAGCTCGAATAAAAATATTTATACTATCGTCAGTACATATACACGAAGGTTAAAGTTCATATATTTGAGCATTCAATTATATATCTATACTATTTTATGTTATACTCAACTATTTTATGTTATAAAACACTTTCACAATTTATTGAACTAGACTTTACAATATAATTTACAAAGATAGGTGCGATAAAAATGAAACTAACTAATCACATACACCAAAATTGCCTCTTTGCATGTCAATGTCAATTTTTCAGGGTACTTGACAAACATCTAGCCTTAAACCTTTTTTTAAAATTATATGAACGACTGCTATTTTTTGAATACACTTATGACAAACGAATAAATTGAAAATAGAAGTATTTTAAAAGTGTGTAAAGCATTCAATTCCTAGCTGTGCTTTTTTCGCTTATGAAGCCATCTTCAGAGCTATGGTCAAAATTTAAGCCATGGAATCCTTCTATGCCAGTTTGTTTAATTTCCTGTGTATCAACTTTTATGGTTTTTTACACAAATTGTCCATTGCCTTTCGCTTAACACCATTACCTAATTTTTGACAGTTTAACAGTGTTTTTGATAAACTCTCATGATTGTGATATTTATTGCATTTACCTACACTTTTACAAATATTAAGAGTTTTAGCAAATACTTTGCAATTTCTTTCAACACACTGCCAGCATTTGATAATATTAGCAAGCATTTTATGGAATTATACTTAAAATGGTCAATAAATAGCATATACTTGCCCTTTTTCGCTTAACACATATTTCAAATTTCTTCATGATGGACTAAAGACATTCAAACCTTAACTAAAGTAAAAATATTGAGATCCAAACCACCTCTATTTCTTATCCTAAAATTTCAATTAGAATACTAATTATCAAATATTTTCTGATAAATAAATCATTTGCAATTTCTAAGACAAAAAAACCCAATCAAATATTAAACAAGGGAATAGAGCTATAATATACAATTACTTTAATGGTAATATCGTTAAAAAAGTTAAATTAAGTTAAGTAAGAAGTAGTTTTGTAGTATTTTCAAACTACAAAGTTTGAGAAATATTTATAAGAAATTGTATTAATAAAATATACCAAGTATCTGATTTATGAAGAGAATATTCTCGATTTATGCTGACCCTTTCATTTGATTATTATTCATTGTGTACCTACTAAAGGTATTTTTGAAGAATCATTTTTAAGAAAGATATATCCGGAGCGAATTAACTTATGACCCTTTTCTGTAAAGTATTAAAATCAATACTTCTACGACAGATTCCACAAGAACAATGTGGATTTCTCCCTGGAAGAGGCACACGAGAACAAATTCTCAATCTCAAACAAATTATAGATGCGTTTACTGAGGAGAATTACAGGAAACACACTGAGGGGTCAAATGAGGAGTAAAGAGATCAGAAGAAAATGCAATATAACAGAAATAAATGAGTGGACACTGAACAGAAAAAAGGAATGGATCGAACACATAAACAGAATGGAAGAGACCCGATTAGTCAGAATAGCGAGGGACAAATCACCAAAAGGTAGAAGAAGTATCGGGCGACCACGCGAAAGATGGAGTGATAACCTCCAATAGAGGCATTAATCGACATTGAACAAGCATTTTGCTTATAAAAAAGAAGAAGAAACAAATTATAGAAAAATCCAGAGAATTTAATCTAAAAACATATTTAGGATGTGACTATTCGAAAGCGTTCGATAATGTATAAGTGGCAGAAACAAGTGGAAAATACTAAGAGAAATGGGTACCCCCGAACATCTAATATACCTACTAAAACAACTGTGTATCATTAACACAGCAAACGTTAGAGTCAATAACATACACTCCAATAATTTTAAACTAAAATCAGGTATTCGTCAAGGATGTATTATCTCTCCCACATTTTTCAATATATATATCGAACACATCATGCGCAATGTATTCGACGGATGGCAAGGGGGAATATCAGTCGGACGCCGAAAAATCAGCAATCTTCGCTATGCTGACGACACTTTAGTATAACCTTCTAATAGCATTATCAACAAATGACCTTGAATACATCATGAACAGGTAGATACTATTAGTCGTGAATATGGACTTATAATTAATGTACAGAATATCAAGGTAATGATAATGGATCGAATTTCAAACTTCCTAAAAGCTGGAAAGATACGGACATAACCAGGAACACGAAACTGCGCCTAGTATGGACGCTTATTTTTCCTATCGATACCTATACGTCAGAAACTTGGACTATTAAAAAGTCCGACTCATGACGTATAGCCTTTGAAATGTAGGTATATCATAGAATGGTGCGCATACCCTGGACAGCACATCGCACAAATGTCTCAATATTGATAGAACTCGACATCAATACTGGGCTTACCATAATCATCAACCAAAATATATTGAGGTACTTTGGACACATTACCAGACGAATGGAAGGTATGGACAGGTTGATGGTTGACGGCAAGGTAGCTGGTAAAAGAACTCGAGGAAGATCCCCACTCAGATGGTCAGACCAAATAAAGTGCGCTAAAGGAAAGAGAAGAATGGATAGCAACCACTCGTCAAACACCATAACGTCACCACATCCTTATGAAGTGTAAAGGATAGAGGAGGAGATAAAAATCTGACCACTGTAGCGATCGAGTACTCATATATGCCCACACCTGCCCCTTTAAATATATTTACAAATTACGTTATTTTTTATTTGAGTAGTCTAAATTATTATAATAAATAAATAAATAAAAAGTATTGTTTAAAATGCCCACAAATTTCATAATAAATAAAGATGAGGATTGTGTAGTTGAAAACTTTATCCAAAGTGAGATGTGATATTGTTAGATATGTTTTTTTTTGATGAAAAGTTGATGATACTGAGTTTTTCTTGATGAAAAAGGTATATTTTATATTAGCGATTAAATTAGATGAAAATACTAAAGTTTTCGTTGATACAAGCAAAGCAATTCCATAAACATACACAACAATGCAGTCATTTAAATTTGAATTTATCGCAATTGTAATAATTTTCAGAATTTCATTAGTAATATTTTAATTTATGATTGCTCTCGTAATATTATGTTGTGTGTGGTAAATTTCTCTGGCATTTCGCCCAACGGATGTAGCCATAAAGTTTCATTAATTTTTTATTAACTATTGTAAATGCTATTTACATTTTGTTTAATATTTAGATTTTATTATGTGATTATTTAAATTTTTTATTTATTTTATTTATAAACTTGATTTTTTTTATTTTTCACGAGAAGATAAATAACGTCAAAATGCAAATGGACATTATAAGAAGCTTTATAGCGAAGTATATTTTGAAGATATTTTGCCGTTGAAAAATCTATCTCTTCCATTTATATATTCGTGTTATTATCCATTGCGTATTAAAATTTATTAATTTTATCAGACAGTCGTTAACTTCAAGTAAACTTGCAGACCACTGAGAGCTGAAAGTATCTGTCAGGTAGATATAAATCACAGAATATTGCAACTAACTTAACGATGGTATAGTACATAAAAATGTAAGTGCAAAAATATATGATTAAAGTTATTAAAAATTTAAAGTTTATTAAAATCACGAACAAATACACATAACTGACAAAAATAATAAACCTGTTAATAACCCAATTAAAATAAAACAAAGACTAAATATGTCGAAGATCTTTTATGGACACAAGAATGGAACCAACACAAATTGATAACGAGAAAACTGCAATAATATTAAAATCCGACATGCTATAAACAACTCAAAAATCTGGCAAAGCTTCTGGGTCAGATGAAGTTTATATCGAGCTGATTAAACTTATAGACGAAGACAATTTAAGTGCAATAACTATACTCTTTAACAACATATACGAATCTGGTGAGATACCTACAGAATTGCTGCAATCGACCTTTGTTTCGCTACCAAAAACCCCAAACTCTATAATGGCTATAGATTATTCAGCTTAATGTTACACTTATTAAAAACATTTTTAAAGATTATTTGGGAAAGTATGTACCTACGAATTCTTTTCATATTTTTACAGTTAATATTTTATCTCTTACGGTACTGTAATGTCATCTAATTTAATGTTGCATTCTAACGACCTATCTACTACGTATCGTCGTTCAGTGTCGTTACTACGTATCGTTACTTACGATACTTCTTCGTTTTATTTCGCTTAAAAACTCTACAAGAGTAACGCTTAGTTTTTAATGCTCGATAATTTTTGCTAGGCAGTGGGCCAGCAGCCATCTCAACGGACCTACGTCAGAAACACCCTTCGAGTGATTCTCTGTGATCTCCTCACCTTCTGCAGTGAGCACTCGCTTAGCTTTTAAAGCTCGATGGTATTTTTAAGGCTTTGGCTTAGGCATTTTGACATGTTGTTCGTTAACACAGAGAAACTTTTCATTTTTACAGTCTATATATACAGCCCTAAACATCAATCCTTGGATATAGGCCTCCTCCTCCTTCTTCCATGCCTCTCTATCTTGGGCAATTTGCATCCATTTTGACCCGCCGTGTTTCTTCAGGTCATCTGACCATCGCATTTGTGGCCTTCCCCTTTTTCGTTTGTGATTCTTTCATCTTTCTGCCTTATTGTGTGTCCGGCGAACTTCTATTTAAGCTTTGCTACTTGGGTTGAGACATCCGTCATTTTTTTTTAATACGGGTCCCTCCGTTTCTTTTTCTGTCTGATAGTTTAATGTTCAGCATTTGTCTTTCCATGGATCTTTCTGTCTTTGCTATTTTTTCCATATTTTCCTTTGTATTGGATCCCATTGGGGGTATTTTGAATTATTTAGAATATAAGACAGTTTTCCGAATGATGCCCAGGCCAATCTTATTCTTCTTATTATTTCTTCGGTCTGATTTTCTTTATTTAATTTAGTGATTTGGCCTAGATACATATGCTCTTTTACTTGTTCTAGTCTTGTTTGTGCCACTCTAATTATAAGTTCTGCTGGTTGATTAGTCATGGTTTTTGTTTTACTGTAATTCATCTTGATTTATTACATTTTTACAGTACTGGGCCTAAAATGGAATCCTACGACTGACTTCTTTTCTCATTCTTCTCGTCCGTTTGACAAACCCTGTACAAAGGGGGCTATTCGTTCGTAAATCAGTCGTATTTTTGTTGCTATCCTCTTGTTTTTATTCCTTTTCCATGTCTTTTTGCTAGTCAAACGTCTTCTTCCACCGTTGTGGTACTTCAATGTATCCTGGGATGATGAAACATCTGAAAAGATACATCTGACCTCTGTATTGATATGTGTTAAATTTCTGGTGTTATTTCCATACACGAAGATCTATCGCAAGATCGGAGCTCTTGGCAGCTATACTGCTGACTGATCTATTGTTGCGACGCTCTGTCTCAACAAGATTGGAACTCTTGGCAGCCATATTGCTAGGTTTTGTCATAGGGTTTTTCTTCCGATATTTAATCTGACTTTACGATTGCGGTCCCTTGAGCTAATTTTGCTACTCATAAATTGCCAACCGTATTAAACATATACAAGAACTGATACCACACTCTACTCGGCATTATATGCTTGGCAAAAATTGGCAAAAAGCGCACCACTTTTAATTATTTAACGTCTTTATAAAAATTGCCGATAGCTTCAAGCGTTGTTTCTGAGAGAACGCTTCATTCTACACAAAAAATGCTAATAAACATTGTTGCTTAAATTAAGCTACATTTTTTATTTGAAATATTTTTTTCCATGGCCTACTGATTCTTAGTCAATCGATTTTTCCCATTTCCCCCCTCTACGAGGGGGGTTTTAGGACAAAACCGACGGTAAAAGTGGTAAACTGTCTTGCATGTTTTTGGCGTCCTAAAATTGATATTTTCCGCAAAATTCAGCTTGTTCGTATGATTTTTAGAGGTTTAGTAGCATTTTTGTTTCTGACGACTGAAGTAATTATGCCTGGTATTTTGTCATGTTATTTTATAGGACGCAACAGGTGTTCGCATTATTTTGGAAATAAAACTTCTTGACTACACAAAAATATACAATTTGGGGTTTCTGGATTTAGCTGCTTATCTATTCCAATCAGGTACTTTAAATTTTAATAGAAATTTTCAGACAAAGTGTTAATTTCCAGCAAATTCTACTAGCACGATTTATTCTTACAAACATGAACAGAAAAATTTACTTCTAAACAATTACAAGTTCTCTTTGCATTTAGTGTTATTATCGGTGCAACGCAACTGCCGCTTTACCATATAGAAACATACTGACATACATGGACATGTATCCACTTTAGATAGTTTAGTTGCAATTCCAAAGCAGTATTGTTCGGGCCTCTGTTCAAAACACTTCAATTAAAATGTCTAACAACGAACCTGTTAGAGGTGAGGATGGATATATGTGAACAGTAATTGAAACTCAGTCTTTACTAATTGAATGTTGAAAGGGGACTAGTTATTTATAATTAAAAGGTGAAATAATATTGCGACGATTATTAAACAAACCCAATATCTGTTTAAGTGTGTGTTTAAACATTTAAGATTACAAATTGAAATTAATAACATGTATTTCCATAAATAAAATAGCGATATAATGAAAATATCAGAAATTAAAATGCAGATCTTCTGACGAACCTCTGCAGCATAAACGAAATAAGTAATAATTATACTTTTTGTCCTCACAAAGAACAATACAAATACGCTTTTAAGATCACTAGAGGACTAAGATCTAAGATCTAAATTGATAGCCCAAGATGAAGATCTGTAAAGACAGGTCCACAGATTTAACATAAGAGCAAAAGAATTTAATATGCTTTCCAATAAATTCATTCCAGCAGTAGCAAAATGCGTGTTCACCATATCCCTCCTAAATTGTTAAATTGTAGACACACAATTTTCGAGAGTAGTAAAATGGGTATACTGGGAAGTGAGGTAGTTGCAGTACACTTTGAAGGTTGAATGTTGCTGTTTTAAATGTCTTGTCATTTTGAGATAACTTTTTGTCCTTATTTTTTGCTTCGTGGCATTCATTCTTCTTTATTATATGCATTGAATAGTTTAGTTCCAAATCTTGTTTTTTTTTGTTGCATCTGCATGTTTACTGCATGATGCACATTGATCCTTCTTAGGAATAAAAAAAGGTAATTATTGTCATTGTCAAAAATTTGCCTGTTTTTCCAATGGCTGACTGGCTTTTGATTTTCAGCTAGGCTTTCGAGATAAAGATTGAACATTTTTTTAATTAATAATTTAGAGTCTAAATACAATCTTTGACTGGTGGCCCTTATATAATGCAACTCTACAGCAGGGAATGACTCAATTTTTTTACCAACTGTATAGACTCTTTATTAGTAGCATTTGCAGAGATTTTGCAACCCCTTTATCTTCACTAACAATACAATCTGCTGAATTGGTTCCTTGTACGGCCGTGTTTATGGGATCCTGTCCTCTTCATTAAAATTTAATAAGCATTAATATCTGCAATTTGTACAATTAACAAATTTGGGACCCTTTTGCATTGCATTGTTGAAGAGGACAGGAATGCTTCCTGTCCTCTTCATTAAAATTTAATAAGCATTAATATCTGCAATTTGTACAATTAACAAATTTGGGACCCTTTTGTATTGCATTGTTTAAATTTGTTATAATATGGCTCACATTTGGAATGTTTCTCTTTAATAATGTTTACTTTCCAGTTCTTTTCATTTCGTTTTCGCCTTCTTGTTAATGTACATTTATTGGTATTCATTTCTGTAGCTTCAGCGGAGTCTGATAAATCTGAGATATGTGGTGTCGGAGAAAGAGGTGCATTCGGTGGTCTGAAACAGGGATCCATAACTACGTCATCAGAAGAAAAATCACTGTCACTGCTTGATGAATTCGAAACGATTTTTAACGTACTTCGTTGTCTTTTAACTTTTGCCATTACAACGTCCTCTTTTAGCACCTGAAATACAAAAGTTAATTAGTCTCTGCATGATTGTAACCAAATAAAGTAATTTTATGGAGGCCTATGTCCAGCAAAGGACGCAACATAGAGCTGGTTTATTGTGATGAATTACTTGGATAACAAATAAAATAAGTAATATGTGTTTCTTTACCTGATCTGGAACAGTCTTCTCATTTTTTATCATTGTTGATTCTGAAAATTAAATACAAAATTCAGTAACTACATACACAACTTATTATAAAAAAACGTTTAAACATAAAATAGGAAGTAGATATTTACATTTTTTGTTAGTGTCGTAGGTTCTTCATTTTCTTTATGTAATACACTTTCGGCCATCCTAGTATTTCTGGAACTGGCAAAAATTCGTGTAATACGATTTGGAAATCTCTGAAATAAAAGTTTAATTATTTTAAAGTAATTTTAAACTATTTCACTTGATACTACATACCTCAAAACTTGTAGAAGATTTTGATGAATCAAAAATTTTGTCTGCATAAGTTTTTCTCATTTTGGCTATTACTGAGAGATTTATTAAAATTAAAATAAGCGTAGTCAGAAACTTACAAAGAGACAGCATATATAAGAAATCTGGTAAAGAAAAAACCCAACAAGTAAAAGAAAAAGTAAATTTAATTTTGAATCTAATGTTCACCATTCTTCTAGCTGTTACATTCAACTAGTGAGACCAGCTTTCACTCGGCCCAGAAACACCCTTGTAAACGAGTAAATGAAAGAGAACGAGATTCTTTAGGTTAAATTTATTTGAGGCTGTCACACCTAAACTCGTAACCCGGCTAGGTCAGTAATCGTACGTAACTAAAGACTATTAAGAGGAGGGTGTCGGGTGGCTAGAGACGGGAGTAAACCGCAAATTCGAGTTGCATGTAATGAACGCCAAGAACCGGTTTCTTTTAAGGTTATAATCTAATCTGAACAGAGTCGGAATTACCCATTGTCCAAATTATACGGTTTTGCAATAAGTTGTTAATAGATTCGTGTTATGAAAGAATCATCTTAAAAACTTATTGTTTGTGGTTAAAAACTTATTGTTTATAATTTCTCCCATATCGTAACGGTATTTTATTTATTTATTTTATTAACGGATATACCATTTACATTGGAACAAAATACAGTGGAACCTGCTCAATTCGAACTTCTCTAATTCGAAATCTTCTTTAATTCGAATTTTTATTCTAGTCCCTAGCATTTCCTATATAAGTAATGGTAAAAAGTCTTGGATAATTCGAATTAAATTTTGGATAATTCGAACTTCTCTACAAGCTAAAATGCCAATTTCATGCTGGAAATTTCCGCGAAAGATGTAGTATTCCTTCCTGTCCTGGCGCGCCACTTGTTTCAAGACACTCAAGCCCATTGTGTATTGTACTGGCTATAAATTCTCCCCACCCTTCAGTAAACTTAGAATATACAAAACTTTGACGTTATTGGAAAAATAGCGGCAATTAAAGAAGTAGAAAATGGGACGAAAAAAAATCTGAGACTGCCAAGGAATTTGGAATTCCTCCTAACACATGATAATTCACACCTACTTCTTCAAGTAGAAGGATATACGTAGTTGAAGAATAAAGAAAAAAATCTCAAGAGTCAAAGTGAGTGCGGTAAAGAACGAAAATGGTTAAGGGAGCCAGAAAATTCAAATTTGTTTTAAAATGGTTCGAACAAACCAGGTATAAGGAGATTACCGTGAGTAGTCCCCGTATACGAAGCAAAATTAAACAATTTTGTTGTTGAAATGGAGAAAAACAACTTTAAGGCGAGTACAGGCTGGCTAGATGGCTTCAAAGAATGCAACAAAATTTCATTCAAATCCATTTGTGGAGAAAGTGGAGCCGTTAATCAGCAAGAAGCTAACAAATGGAAACAAATTGGAGAAGATGATACAGGATATAGATAAAAGAGAAATCTTCAATGTTGACGAGACGGGTCTTTTTTTAAATGCACTCCTGCCAAAACACTGGCATTTAAAAATGTAAAATGTCACAGAGGAAAACTAAGCAAAGAAAGAGTCACTCTCCTAATTGATGCAAAAATGGACGGATCAGAAGTGCTGCCTCTGCTGATGATTGGTAAGTCGGCTAATCCGCGTTGTTTGAAGAACGTCAAGTCAAAACCAGTGGCATATGTTAGCAGCGCAAGAGCTTGGATGGCTAGGTATCATTTCGAGAAATGGCTGGTGAAATTAGACAAAATGGTCATAAAAGAAAAAAGAAAAGTTAGTTTGTTTACTGACAACTGTACGGCCTACAACACTATTCAACTAATGGAAAATGTAAATGTAAATCGAATTTTCTTTCCTGCCAACATAACTTCAGTTCTCCAGCCTATGGATCAGCGCATCATAAAAAATCTTAAAAAATTTTTTCCCCGACGTTTTTTGGTTGAAAACATATTGACGGAAGATTGGCCGAAAATATCAATGAGAACACCTGTCATAATAACAATAATTGACCATTTTTAAAGCTTGCAAATGTTTTAATTGGTATTCTTGGCCGAATTTTGTTTGCCCTTTTTTTTCGGTTGACAAAATTCGGGCAAGAATAGAAACGAAAACATCTGCAAAAGTGTGCAAAAATTTTTATCGTTTGTAGAAGCTTTTGTAGGTATCACTGTTTTTTGTAGATATATTTTTAATACAAATATTTGGATAACTCGAATTTTTGAATAATTCGAATTTTTGGATATTTCGAATTTTTTTTACGGTCCCCTGAGATTCGAATTATCCAGGTTTCACTGTATAATATATAAAAATTTTCCAGTAAGCATAACATTGGAAAAAATTAGTAAAGTTTAACAAAAACTAATAATTATTGAATACAAACTAATATCACATAAGTAGCAGTCTCTTTATCATATTTTTAAATTGTTCTAAGGACTGAAAAAATAAGTCCAGATCACTTCGATACCTATTATAAAGTCTCACCTTACAGGAGTAAGACGCTTGAAGTATTCATAATTAAAGTGATGGAATGGTAGATGAAAGAACGAAGTATGCGTTCCATGAAGAGTGTTAAAACCTAATCGATTTAAAAGTTCAGGGCAATTTATCAAATTATTGGTAATTTTGTAAAGGAATATTAGGCAAAAATAATCTTTTCGCCGATTCATAGAAAACATTTTCAAGTGATCAGCTATCATACTATAACTGTATGGGACAGATAGGTCATGAAAAGCAATACGGTAATGATAGTCTTTACCAAAATTTATGCTGAACACGATCAAGCTTGTCTATAGATTTTTGATAGTAAGGTCCCCATTCAACTATTGCATATTCTATTAGAGACTATTAAAAAGAATTGGTAAAACAAAAACTAATTTACAATCAAAATAAACACCTAAATCCTTAACACAGTCCTGCCTATACAGCTGAGTGTTATCAATGTTATAATCATAATTCAAAGTTGTTTGCTTCCTGTGAAAAGTAATAACACAACACTTATCAATGTTCAATTTTAATTCATTTAGTTTGCATCAATCGCTAAATCTCCTGAGATCCTCTTGTAGCTGAATTTGATCATACTGACAAGTAATGACTTAATATATTTTTTTATCCTCGGCAAAGAGCTGAAATTTTAAACACATTTAACAAAGAGTACAAAAAGTAGAGGACCACAATGTGACCCCTGTGGTACTCCAGAGAGGACGTCAACAGAGACAATACACAATTTATCTTAATGCTCTGGGTGTTATCCACAAGAAAACTATCATACCAATTAAGCCATTTTCTAGCTATACCAATGGCCCCTAATTTACTGATTAAATAACGATGGTTTACTTTATCGAATGCATTTGAGAAGTCAGTGTAGATGCGGTCCACCTGGTACTTGACAGCTTTCATAGGAACAACAAAATCTAAACACTGATACATATAGCTTTATAATATTTGACCGTATATTTTAACAAGCCTTATTGACAAGCCTTATTGACAAGCCTTATTCATATTAATACAATGGTATAATGCATCCCAAATAATTGAAGGCAATTAATAAAGGTTAACAGAAATAAAATTACAGTTTTTGAAATGGTATGCCAGGTTCCGTAACACTTTTTAATTCCACCATTTGAAAAGTTTGATTTTATTTGTGACACTATATTATGTATATTAAAATGCAAATAAAAAACTCTCAAATTGGCATATACCTGCGTGACGTGTCCAGGGCGCACAACAGTAAATTCCTGCCTGTGTGTGGCAGTACACACACAACACTCTTTTTGTGTTTTGATTATTTTCGGGTAGTTAAATAAAAAAAGCAAATAAATAAACTGACAAATAAGTCAATTATAAGTTATGAATGGAAAAATAAACAGTTGATTAGTATATTTTAAAATTAAACCTTTATTTGAGAAGACTCTTCAATTTTCGTCTTCTGAACAATCTTCTGGAAAATTCTAAGTGGAGGTTTGTTTTTTTCTTTTAATATTGTTGATATTCATTTTTTTAGAACAGATATTCGAAATTTGTATATTGTCATTATATTTTCGTAATATTTGTTGCAGAAATAGTAGGAGTTTTTAGTGCAGAAATAGAACATTATTTGGAATATATGAATCCTCAGTTTCTTGTATCACCGTAGAGTTTTGTTTTAAAATAAAAGTAATAATTAGGTAGTTTGTCATTTTTTAAAATGCCTTCTATAAATTTATTATACTCAGCTACAAGTTTAGGTTTTTTTTTGCTTACTTCTCGAAATTGTTTTGATCATATCCGCATCATATTCTTAAAAGTCCCTCTTATCGCGCCATTTGCTGATACAAAGACTGTCACTAGTGTACTGGGTATAAAATTCAGCTTGTTTTAGTTTTTTTGATACCACTGCTACTGGATTTTGACATCGATCGGCCCTGATCAAAGTGTACCTGTTGTGTAAGCTTTATCTCAAAGTAGTTGTTCAGATAAATCAATACTAATATAAAAATTATCCATAAAAATGAAATGCCCTTTGCCCGTTTTTCCCTTCAAGAAAATTATGAACCACCTTTTGAGTATGGTTTTTACCACAACCAATAGTATCTGCAGCCCCAGCATGGACACAGATTTTTTAAACAAGTTCGTTGGGTTCTTAACGAGAATATATATCTTTATTGTTGGCGAAATATTAGCCGACCTCGCTACAACATTATTGATTTATCAATTGACAGCTTCCTTTGTAGATAATAAATCTGGGACATTTTGGAATTAGAAAAGTCCATTACTGGCAATATTTTAGCATGTCTTGATTTATCGGTTTCATGATTATCGTTAAAATGTAGCGCAATCAATATTAACAAAAATCGATTTCTGCTCATGAGGTTGGTAAAAGTATGTATACTGGAGAGTTAATTAGTCCGCCAATAATAAATAAGTGGTTGAATATAATATAAGGTTAAATGCTAAATAAACTTTAATCAGATTAAATGCAGATATCGAGCACAGTTTATTAATTAAATCTTGCCCAAGTACTTTCGCTCCTAGAGCATCTTCAGGGGCATTTGAAATTTTCAACTGAAGAAAATTAATTATCTTCATTAAAAAACTCGAAGTTGATGGTTGATAAAAGTTTTTTATGTATTATAACGTTTTAAACTTACTTCGTCAAATTTTGCCTATCCAACAATTTATTGAGAATGTCATAAACATAAAATTATAGATTAACACTACACGACACAAGGATAAAAACGTTGAAGTTAAATATTGGTTGGCATCAGGAGAGAGAATGGCTCCTGATCTTAACGGAAATGTTAAGGTGACATGTAACATATAACAACTTGGATGGGCAGTCATATTTTAAAATTTTATCAAACTGAGCTTGACCAAAGGTCCAACTGACACTACTGTTTGGGATGTTTCCCAATGGATTTTAAACATATTATGTTTTTCGTGTTTATTCAACTTTGAAATAAAATAGATTACACAACTATAACTTAAACTAACATTACAATGTATGAGTGTATGAGAATTAGAGAATTGAAAAATGTTCTTATGTGTTGGAAGTCTCTTTTCACACTGGTAACCCGTTTCTTCGTAGAGATTTTGCGTTCATATCTTGTTACTCCGCCAGGTTGGCGCCCTTAACTGCCGCGAAGAATTCAGGGTCGGGTTTGCAATCTGCGGCCTACCCACGTTTTAAAAATAAAATAATAAAATGATAAACATCGTTAGGACGGAGTCTTAACATACCGCCCCCTGTTGGAAGGTCCCCCTTTCAACCGATTTTGAAGTACATGAAATAAATAAGGAATGTTCAGTTCATAAATATAATGGAAAATAAGGTTACTTTATGTCTATGGGTAAAACACAAAGTTTGTTGACCCCGCGTTTAAATCGTCCGTTACTTGTACGCACTGTCGCCACTCTAACTACATTGTCTCTGCCCGGATGAACATCAATCACACGACCCATCTGCCATTTGAGAGGTGGAAGATCATCCTCCTTGATAATGACCATATCGCCGATTTGCAACTGTCTGCTGCTTGAAGTGCGCCATTTACTTCGTGTCTGAAGGTGACTGAGATACTCTTTTGACCACTTATCCCAGAAGTGCTGAATAATTTGAGTAATGTGATGAAATCTGGAAATTCTACTTGAGTCGTGCTGTCGTAAGTCTGTTTGAGGTAAGCATTTTAATGAGCAACCAATTAGAAAGTGTCCAGGCGTAAGTACCTCCAGGTCCTCAGGATTTTCGGTTAGAGGTGTGAGAGGACGGGAATTGAGGCAAGACTCGATCTGTGTTATCACTGTGTTAAACTCATCATAGCCCAACCGTTCATTTCCCATTACTCTACGTAAATGAAATTTAACACTTCGAACCCCTGCCTCCCAAATTCCACCAAAGTGTGGGGACCGTGGAGGGTTAAATGACCAAGTTATATTAACATTTGAGAAAAACTCTGTAAATTTCGTCCGATTCCCAGGATTAGTAAGAAATGAATGAAGATCATTAAAATGATTCCTTGCCCCAACAAAATTGGTCCCATTATCTGAGAAAAGATTCTGACACAGACCCCTTCGCGCTATAAACCTTTTAAAACAATTGATAAATGCTTCCGTAGTTAAATCGAAAGCTAACTCTAAATGAACGGCTTTAACCGATAAACAAACAAATATACATATGTAAGCCTTTACAAATGATTCTCCCCTAAGTCTACTAACTTTGATATCAAATGGTCCACAATAGTCTACCCCAGTATTGGTAAAGGGTTTAGAAGGTGTTACACGTTCCACTGGTAAATTTCCCATTATAGGATTTTGTGTCGCCGGCTTTACCTTGAAACAAGTTACGCACCTTCTTGTAATCTTCGACACTGTCCGAAAACCTTGAATTGGCCAATATCGTAATCTTATTATTCCTAACAATAATTGAGGACCTGCATGCATATTTTTTAAGTGTTCTCCTTGAACAATTAGGTCAGTTAAGTGATTATTATTGGGTAAAATTATCGGATGCCTTTGTTCATATGAAATATTCGCCCTTTCCAGACGACCGCCTAGTCTAATTAATCCCTGTTCATCAATAAACGGCCTTAATGAAATTAATTTACTATTTCCCTTAACAATGCCTAATGATTTCAATGTTTTTAATTCAGTCTCAAATGCTTCTGCTTGAACAAATTTAATTAAATGTGCTGTTGCCTTATGAATTTCATCTGCTTGCAATGTTCCACTTAATTTTGCATTTGAAGACTGACAGTTATTAATGAATCTAAGACAATAAGCCCAAACCCTTTGAATCCTAGTAAAGTTAGAAAACTTATTAATGCTTATTACAGAAACCGTTGAAGTACATGATACAACCGATTTCTTCTTCCTTTCGGGTATTTCCTTAATATTATGGACTAATGATTCTGGCCATAGATGCGACTCGAGCTTAAGCCACTCAGGCCCTTCCCACCATAATTTGCATTTCAATAATTGATCTGGATCAATTCCCCGAGATATTACGTCAGCTGGATTGTCCTTAGAAGAAATGTGCCTCCATGATGTCACTGAAGATAATTGTTGAATCTCTGCCACTCTATGCGAAACGAATGTTTGCCACTGACTGGGCTCCCCACGTACCCAAGATAATGAAATAGTAGAATCACAAAAAAATTGAACCTTATTTATGGACATTCCCATGGCTCTTTGCACTTGTTTGACCAACCTTGCACCCAGTAAACATCCACACAATTCTAATCTAGGTAAAGACACCACCTTTAGTGGAGCTACCTTGCTCTTTGCGCAAAGCAGATTTACGTAATTCTTTCCATTTGTATCTGTTGATTTTATGAATACAACAGCCCCATAAGCCACTTCGGATGCATCTGTAAAGCAATGAAGCTCTATTCCGACGCTGTTTGTACAAATTGCTTGCCGATTAATACTGATTTTGCTAAGCTCATCTATTTGACTCCTGAAACGTACCCAACTTGTTTGTATATCCAGCGGAACAGACTCGTCCCATGTCAGATTTAATTTCCAAAGCTGCTGCATAATTAACTTTGCTCGAATAACAACTGGCCCAAGCAATCCCATTGGATCAAAAATTCGCGCTATTGTTGACAAAATAATCCTTTTCGTTACCCTTGTTTGTGATTTATCAATATTGATGCTATACCGTAAGGTATCCTCGTTTGAGTTCCATAAAACTCCTAATGTGTTTGTGACGTCCTTATCCGAAAAATAGTGTTCAATATCTACACTTGAATCCCTCTCATTGTCTAAAATTTCCTTTCGATTCGATACCCATTTTCTCAATGAGAATCCGCCCCCCTTGACGATGTCTGTTATTTTGGCCTTCAAATTTCGAACGTTTTCAATTGTATCACCACCTGTCAACAAATCATCGACATAAAAATCTTTTAATATTGTTTTGCTTGCTTCTGGATAGATGTCCAAATTGTCAAGAGCTGTTTGATGAAGACATCTAATTGATAGAAATTATGCGCAAGCTGTTCCGTATGTGACCGTATTCAGAACGTATGTCTGAATTGGTTCCTCCCTATTAAATCGCCATAAAATCCTTTGTAGATTTCTATGTTCTTGTTTCACTTGCACTTGCCTATACATCTTGGCAATATCTGCACCCATTACGACGGAATGCTTTCGAAACCTTAGAAGAATATCAAACAAATTGTCTTGTAGTTTAGGTTCAACCATTAATGTATCGTTTAACGAAATACCAGTATCTGTGGCTGCTGAACCGTCGAAAACTACAATTAATTTTGTGGTAATAGAGTTTTGTTTGAATACCCCGTGATGTAATAAGTAGTATCTATCCCCTCTCTGCATGGAAGGTGTTTCTTCTGAAGTTAATTTTGACATATGCCCCAAATCTATATATTCTTGAATAAAAGCATGATACGACTCTCGCAATTCTTCATCCTTTTCCAACCTTCTTTCGAGCTGTTTGAATCGTTTTTCTGCCAAAAAATGACGAGTTTCCTAACTGATTTGTGTTGTCACGTAGCAACAAATTTACCGTAAAACGTCCTTCCTCATTTTTTACTGTTGTTTCCCTGAAGATCCTTTCGCATTCTTGTTCCTCTTTGGTTGATTTGTGTTCCTCACCAAATTCCTCCAACAACCAGAATTTTTCTATTTGTTTGTGTATAGAACTGTTGACAGAAAAGTTGCAAGTATGTGCTTCGATTTTTGAAAAATATGACATGTTTTGCTCTGAAGATATAGCTCCTGCTACTATCCATCCTAATTTCGTTTTTTGAACCGTCAAGTTAGTATTTTCTATACGCACTTGCCCCACGCATAAAAGTTGCCAAAAGACTGATGAACCTAAGATCATGTCTACCCTAGTAGATATACCAAAATGTTCATCTGCAAGAGTTAATTTTTCCGGAATTTGAATTGATTTTAAATTGATATCGATTGCTGGCAGATTGCTAACAATATCATTTATTACCAGAAATGAAGCCTTGAATGAATAATTATTAACCCTTGACTTGACCATAGCATCTACTGCATGTGTGATTTTAGTAGAATTCTGACCTATACCCTTAACCGAAATATCCATATGTTTTGGTGTTAATCCTAGTTTTTCAAAAAACTCCCGTGACATAAAATTGGATTGTGATCCTGAATCTAAAAGTACCCTTCCTTCATGTATAATCCCATCTTTACCTGTGATATAAACGATCGCTGTGGAAAGCAAAACAACTGTCTCCGAATTTTGTCTTGAATTGTTGCCCAAAAAGAGATGATTATTATTATCATTAACCAAATAACCCTGATTTTCATTTGCCCCTAGACTAACAGATGGAAATGCCCCAATATTTTCTTGCTCTTCTTGACTTGTATTACCTTGATTTATTTCCTTCCTAAAATTATTATTTGATGCTGAATGCGTTGGATACCCTTGATAACGCGATTGATAGTCCAATTGTGCCCTTGAACCATCTTGTATATGATGAGAATAGTTCCTGCTATTTGCTCTTGATTCTAAATGATTCTCGACTCTTGGAGGTTGAGCTTGTGCCCTTGTGTAATTTCCTGTAGCTGCTGTCCTTGCAGTTGTGCGAAATGTTGAATCATGGAGGAGAGAATGATGTTTCCTCCCACATGATTTGCAACCCCCTAATTTACAGTCTGGAACCCCGTGTCCCTGCTGTAAACAATTCCAACATGATTTTGTTCTTTTGACTTCTTCCCGTTTTGCACCTAATTGCAAATTAATAAATCTTCTACAAGTATATGCCTTATGTCTTCCTTCGCAAAATTGACATTTATCCTCTACGGTTACAAATGATCTACTATTGCCTACCTTTACCTTATGATCTGTGTGTGTACCTTTAAAACCTTGTTTGCTTGCCTCCATCACCTCGAGCATTTGACATTTTCTCTCTAAAAAACCTTGAAAATCCACCATTGTGGAGAATTTGTCGTGTAGTCCTTCCTTATGCCATTCTTTCCTTGTAATTGAGTCCAGCTTTTGCTCCAAAATATATATCAGCAGAATATACCATTTTTCAACATCTTCCTCCAATGATATCAATGCTCGAAGATTCTTCCTTATTGTATCCAAAAAGTTCCTTAATTGAACTCCATCTTCTTTACCTAAATTTGGAAAATTGTACAGCGAATCGATATGACTCATTGCAATTAACTTTTTGTTTTCATACCTAGATTTTAATAAGCTCCATGCTTCCTCGTAGTTTCTGTCTGAAACTTCCAGTGAACGTATAACACCCGCGGCTTCGCCTTTTAATGAATTCTTTAAATAATGGAAACGCTGAACATTTGTTAAGTTTTCGTTATTATGTATCAAAACATTAAATGTGTTATGAAACTCGAGCCACCCTGTATAAGACCCCTGATAACTAGGAATATCTATTGTAGGCAATTTGACGTTTCTATCTATGCGTGGAGATTGAGGAAAAGTTATATTTTGTGACGTCTCACCAGCTGAGACATTTTCATTAATATTTAATTCTTGTAATTTAACCTCCGCCCATGCTATTAACCTGAAATATTTCTCCTCGAAATCTGAACGCTCATTTTCAGCGTTCTCAGAGTCATCTAAAATGATTTCTATTTCGCTTTGAATGTCATTAAATTCCCTCCACAATTCCCGACACTTATCTAACCTGTCCGGTAATTGTGCACCCTGTTCTTTAATATACTTATTTGTAAATGTTTCAAACCTAGATAATTGACCTTTAACCGTGGCCCTTTTTTTCTGTAATCTATTTAATTCATTTCGCAGTTGTTCCCTATCTCCCCCATCTATCTCAAGTACCGACATCATTAAAATATATAAACAAACTTAAAATGCAATATTAATAAATCAACTATTTATGTATTCGTATTGAAACCTGAAATATGTGACTATTGTCTTACCCCTGTATTTTACTCAATAAAACTATAAATAGCTGTTGTAATTATATAATGATATTAATTAACTACAATAAAATGATCCTATTAAAACCTAAAAATGTTTTACTTTTAAATAACTAAACTGATATGAACTAACTCTTTTAAAATGCTCTAATATTGTTAAATAATCGTACTTTCTCTTATTTTCGCTTATAATAAATTCAACACAGCCAAAACACAGAAAGTCAGGTAAGGAAATGTATGTAATGGTTAGAAAATTGAGGTACTTACGATTTTGCGATGTATTTGCTCATGTATGCATAAAATTCAACTGTTTTACCTCGTGATGCCGGCTTTTTCTTCCAATAATAACCAATAAAACCAATTATAACCAATAAAACCTCGCTCTGCTACCAAATGTTTGGGATGTTTCCCAATGGATTTTAAACATATTATGTTTTTCGTGTTTATTCAACTTTGAAATAAAATAGATTACACAACTATAACTTAAACTAACATTACAATGTATGAGTGTATGAGAATTAGAGAATTGAAAAATGTTCTTATGTGTTGGAAGTCTCTTTTCACACTGGTAACCCGTTTCTTCGTAGAGATTTTGCGTTCATATCTTGTTACTCCGCCAGGTTGGCGCCCTTAACTGCCGCGAAGAATTCAGGGTCGGGTTTGCAATCTGCGGCCTACCCACGTTTTAAAAATAAAATAATAAAATGATAAACATCGTTAGGACGGAGTCTTAACAACTACTATAAGAAAATAAACTGATAAAATATGTTGATTGATTGATTTTGGACTATATAGATTACTTTAAGCAAATTGCATAATCCAAATTTAACACTCAAACCTGTCTGTAATAATTAGGGTGTTAGTTTAAGGGCAACTGAAGTGGATGTAAAGTAAGAATGCAAGAAATAGACTAAACAATGTATTAGGTAGTGGGTGGTTGACTACAATAAGAGAGTCGACCAAGCACTATCAATATTGTAGAAAAGAAGAAATCGAACTATGAAATTGAAATATTAAAAATTAAAAATCAAAATTGAGAACGAAGTGTATAAATGGGGTATAATTCAAATAGTTCAGTTCAGTTGAAAAAGTTTGAAACTTTGTTAACTGTTCATAATAATATACAAGATGTAAAAACACATGCTGATCAGCATCATTACAATACAAGAAATTAAAGTCATATCATTATATCATATTCTAGATTGTGTGTTACACAACTTAATACAATATATTATAATCTTTATAATTGTTTTTTAAACCTAAACAAAAATATTGATATTAAGGCAATGAATTCTAAATAATTTTATAAACTAGCAAAACACTTCCTGCTGGAACACTATTTCTATAGTATACAGGAATTTGTTTGTTTGAGTTCCTAGTGTGGTCGTTTTTTATGAAAACTATATTGCGCCTTACTAAATTGTTTCTTTTTTTTTATAATTTTGTATATCTAATTTTCACTCTTTATATTTTATTATGTGTTCTTGTATTATTTCTTACTTCTTAGTATACAAAATTGACTTATTTTTATTGTGACATGACAGGTAGTGTTTACTATGTAAAAATTGCCAATAAACCTATCTATCTTTTTGTTCATTTTTTCGTTCATGATTTGCTACAGGTATATCAAATGTAATTTTTTCGTAACGTAAAGCTTTTTCGTAACAATTTAAAAAAATATATTTAACATCAAGTTGCAAATAAGGGTAATGAATTTTAAAGCAAATATTAACGAAATACGTTGGCTTATGGTTCCGGCTTTAATCCGAAAAATACAAACCTGTTCAAAAAAGAACACTCTAAACCTCCACTAATTCTCTCCCTCTTTTTTGTCTTTCTGGTCGAAATAATAAACTTTTTGCGTTCAGGAATCAGTGGCTAACCGATATTTGAACTGGTCAGGGTCGATCGAAAGATTACAAGGGGTAAAATCAATTTTTATTTGATTATACTGAATGGGGAATAGAAAATCTTATCCCGATGCAGAATAAATTCGATAAAAAGGAGTTTGAAATTTAGTAGTAAAAAATACCAATTGTATTTTCTTTATAACATACAACCAAAAAAAACTTTGCAATTTTGTTTTTTTTTTATTTAGAAAATCGCATTAACAAAATGGCCATTAGTAAAAAATTAATGGATTGCATTACGTACAATTACTGCAATACAATTTGGTTTATTAAATATTGTGGTACTTATTAATGTCTTTCGAGAAATTCAGAGTATTGTTAAAGTTACTGTCTGTACTTGAGCTTTTAGAAGTGTTCCAGGTATCTTGTTGTTACTTCGTTGTTAATTGTAGAGGAAACAATCACATAGTATGTGCATTATTGTTAGTGTCGTATCACGTAATCATGCGTTAACCTAGTATGTCTGAGTCTGAGGCGGGTTACTATTATTTCTTGGCTTCTTGATGTAGGTAACACATTTCATGCCTCTATGCTGGGTTTCACTTGTCGTAATTTTGAATTCGACATATTCCATTTATTTTTCCACGCACATTATTTTTTTATATAAGCTTTTATATCCGTTGATACCGATGTTTTTACGATTTCGGAAACGTCACTCACTACCGCGTCTTTCGCACTATGGTCAGCTGTTTCGTTGCCTTTTATTCCTACGTGGGATGGAATCCACATAAAACTTATCTCATTATGATTGATATAAGCTGTTTTAATTTTTTTTAGTAGATGGTACAAACATTATATAGTTTAAATTTAATGACCTTCTCTGGAGTTACTACAGACGCTCCTACACCTTTGGATGATTTTGAACCCTCACTGTATATCTTGGTATAATTTGTAATAATATAAAATGACTAAGGATTTTTCTAAAATAAGAAATAATTAAATCATGATTAGTGGAGTTTTTGTCAAATGACGTAAGTTCAAAGTTATATGATGGTATGTTTTGAAACCAAGGTGGATTATGGTCATATGTATATAGAAGACATTCAGGTATGACAATATCAAACAGATGCAAATGGTCATTTATTCTTTTATAGAAACGGTGATTTGCATTGAGGTTTAAAAAACTATTAGTTAAACTATTTCTATAGACAGGATTTTTTGCATTATCCTTAATTTTTGTTGCATCCGTTAGACTAAGGTAAGCTCTTCTATCATTTAACAACAATTTATTTGCTTTGCAAGGTAACTTTTAATCGGTGTTGTACAAAAGGCTCCCAGACATATTCTTTGTGTTGTGTTGTGAATAATGTCGAGCTTTTTAAGTATTGATTTCGATGCTGACTCGTATTGCCGCGTAGTCTAGCTGTGATCGTATAATAGTTCTGTATATAATTAACAATCTATTCCTGTCTAAACCCCAATTCTTATGTGCTAGAATTCTTTAGTAAATTTAATCTTCTGTAACATTTACATGTTAGACTATGAATGTTCTTTCCAATGAAACTTTTTGTTATAAGTAACTCCTAGCAATATTAGCGAATCTTTTTGTTGTAGTGATTGGTTGTATAGATATAATGAGCTTGGTGTACTGACTTTGTTTTTAGAAAATACTATATATTTAGAACAGATAAATCCAGTTTCCTGTAACTATCTTTGAATATCTAACAAGAAACTCTGTGCAAGTTGTGAGAGGTTGTTTAAGTTTTTGCTTTGACCAAATATTACGAGATCGTCAGCATATAAGCGGCCTTCAAGTTGAAGGCTTAAATTTCGTAGAATATTATTTATGGCAATTAGAAATAGCTTAGGGCTAATAAGAGATTCCTAAGGTATTACATTTTCTAATTCCACTTTTGACGACAAGTTACCATTAAGACCGTTCACACATTGGTCGATCGAAGCCACGCGTCTAAGTTCATGCGTCATGCTCGTCTTATACGAACCCTGCGGCATAAGCAATTGTTCACCGCACACTTCGGTTTGCTGTTTGCTCACACATGCCAACCAGGAAGAACGCATTTTTTATATATCCATATTGGCATATTCTTTCATTGTATAATTATACAATTGAGGGTATTTTTATACTTTCCCAACGAATTTTATATTAAACACCTAGAAACAGAAACTACAACTACCGAGAGTCGTACAAGACAAGGAGATTTGCAATTCTAGACGACCACTAATCGCCCCGTCTGCGGAGCTCAATGCAACAGCAAAGGAACTTTGGCGGTGGGGAGAGACCTACGCGATTGAAATCCAGTCGAGCGTCGACCCATGTGCGGACGGCCTTACTCTAACTTGCATATACCTTTTATAAAAGAAGTTTTTTTATAAATGCAAGGCAGTGTCCTTTAATTTCTAAATCGCACAGTAATCTTATGATACAGTAGCGCCAAGTTGTATCAAAGTCACTTTCAATGTCGAAGAATATTTCAATACATTTTTTATTAAGAGAGAAGGCTTCATATACATTGCTTTCTAGGTCTACAATATTGTCTAGAATTGATCTATTTTGCCGGAATCCACTTTGTTCTGGAATAATATTATTTCGATCTTCAAGTGTTCAGTTTTTTCTAACAGTTTGCAGGCAGTTGCATGTTAGTGCAATTGGTCTATAAGACTTGGGATCTCTTTTGGGACATTTTGGCTTTAATATTTGTAATATAATAGAATCTCTCTATGCTGTTGGAAATTTCTGTTCTGTCCAAATACTACTAAATATGTTAAGAAGATTATTGTGAGCATTTTCACATAAATGCTTAAGTAAAACCATTGGGATATTATCTGGACCCTCACTAGTCTCTTTGAATAAGTTAAATGCATCTTTGTATTCATTTATATTAAATTTGGTGTTTAAAGCATCTGTGTTATCTACAAACGTTATAATTACATTACATTCTACGTTCTGTTTAAAGTTGATAAAATTTTTATTATAATTACTTGTATTAGATCTAATTTTATACGTATTAGCGAATTCATCTGCTATTTCTAGGTCATCTGTGAGTATTCTATTATCTGTCTTTATTTGAGTGATTTTGTTATAAGCTGGTATTTCAGATATTTTTTTCACATTCTTCCATATTTCAGACATACGGGTCCTACTGTTTGTACTGGACACAAATTGAGCACACGAATTGCTTTTTGAAGTTTTTATTGTTAACTGAGCTTTAGCTTTGTTTTTGAAATTCTATTTTATGTCTTTTGTATTTGTTTCTTAAAACGTTTGACTCAATTTTTTAGAGGACTATCTATAAAAAATTTTAAATTGGTAATTATAAATATCTTCGCTTTAACCGAGTTGTTGGGTTAAACAAAATGAAGAGCTCTTATTTTGATTCTGCTTTCGATTTGAGTTTAAATAAAAATTTTTATATCCAATTTCTGGAAGCATCACAAAATCTATCGAATCGTATAATTTAGGGTAAATCTTATTTTCACCGAATATATAATTTCAACAAAGTTTGAATCGAAAGAAGCTATATAAGTTTTAAGTACTTTCTGTAGAAATCGTAAAACTGACGTCTTCATTTTTAGTGTTTCGGTAATTTAAGCAAGAAGTTTTTAAACGGGAAGTAATTGACTTCGTTACGGAATTCGTTCGCTGCGATTTTATTTACTGGTAGAAATCGTTATAAAATAAGTAGGTTCTGATACGGATTTACTGCTAGTCAAATTTTAGTACCGTACGTTAAAAATCAGAATTTTATTATCATTCTTAAAAATATTATATAAGGATTATAAACTGCAGGATAAAAATTTGTAAAACTTTTAAAATATGCAAGCATGCTCAGAGTTTTTAATTTTTTAAAATATCTAAACAAAAACTTACTTAACCTGACTAGTGATTAAACTTCTGAAACAATAATCTACCTCACCGTCAGGTATTCTAGTAAGTTTCGATATTATTATACTCTTGCACCCTTTATAAACATTCCTATAGAGGAAACTCTAAACATTCTAAAACCTAATACAGTAGGTCATCAAGACCACTTATCGCTTATTAAACATTCTACATCCAACACGTATTTGAACTTCCAAAATCAATCCTATAAACAAATAAATGCTGCTCTAATGGGCTCTCCACTATCTCCAGTCACTATCCACATCAATGCTCAAACTTACATGTTGGCTACGTTGGGAACGATATGTTGACTATACATTCGATATTTGGTCCCATTTCAGGGATGCTTTGGTGTCTTTTCAAACTCATCTGAATAGTATGCATTCTAGTATCCAGTTCACGATGGAGATAGAAACTAATTCATCCCTACCGTTTCTCGACGTGATCATAAAGGAAAACCAATCCCAAGGTTGTCATCACTCTGGTTATCGAAAACCCACCCATATAAATCGTTACTTGCATGCCAACTCCCATCATCCCCCTTCATAAATTATTTCAGTCATTAATACGCTTGTCTCCAAATCAATAAATACGCCTTTGCGATGATGCAAGTAGACCCGACGACCTCTCGAGTTTAAAACAAGCCCTTATCCAAAACGGTTACCATAAAAATTACATTAATAAGCATTCACAGACATCAATCTCCCACTCAATCTCAAGTCAAGGACTCAGACCCTCATCATACTAAAGCTTTCCTTCCTTACGTCAAAGGTGTCACTGACAAAATAAACAAAATTCTTAAATAAAGACAATATTTACCTCCCAAAATAAATTTCATCTCATGTCCGATCGATCAAAGACAACATTACAAATAAACAATACGAAGTTTGTGATAGTCCTTGTGTAGACTGCTCAATCCTATGTAGGTCAAACAAAAAGTAGAATCCAAGATATGAATTTATAACAGAAATGAACATTTTTTTTTTTCGTTATAAATTGCGACTTAATTTCAGCTCTAGGTCAACACCATGTTCAAACAGGTCACAAAACTGATTTTGAAAACTCTAAAACCATAGCTTCCATGCGCTTCTATAAATCAAGAAGTATGCGAGAAGCTACAGGAATTCAAAAAAGTAAATTCAAAATAAAATGTCCCATTTATATGTATAAAATGCCGTTATCTAAAAGAATCTGGCGATTAATCGATGACCTTCCACCCATTAGACGACAAGGTGACTCATGGACTGGTCTTTCGGCGAAGGGACTAGAGATTTCTGCCGGCAGGTAAACAGGTCTTTCAAGTGAGCGCCGAAATTACTAGAAATAGAAAAGAATTAGTCATAATATATTTACAATTTTATACGGCATAATATTTATTATCATAACAGTACTTTAATAAATGGAACACTTATGAACAAAATTTGTACTACAATAGTGTCTTAGTCTTGGTTTTGAATTTAGGCCCATCCATATGAGATTGCTCAAGAATGTTATAACTGTTTCCTTATTTGTATTAGTCCAATTAGTTAGAAAAAAAAAGAATTTTGTATTACTGATTTATTGATGCCAAATTATCATTACCATTATTAATTTGTTAATCGGCATTAATATTGGTTTCGGTTACCAAAAGATCAAGTATATCTTCCGTCAGTAGAAGTTTATAAAATAAAAGTAGACTATCATCTTGACGATGTATAACATTCAAAATTGGAGAACTATTTTGCTGAAGTGGATTAAGCATTCACATTACCAACAACAGCAACCCATACAACACGTGTCTCTAAATTTCTTGTCGATTGCGTAATTTGGTACTTCTTCAAAATCCAAATCTGCCTTTCCACTGACCTAAAATAGTCCAACGTTAAATTTTAATTTTTTCTTAAACTTCAAATTCAGCATACCTAGAACTTGTAGAATTATGTCCTTTCACATTTTGATAACTTATTTCTTCAGATTCCAAATTTAAAGTCCCATATCTCAAATTTCTAATTTGATCTACGTTAACAAAAAAAATGGTCTATTTTACAAAACAATGATAAGAAAAATATGTAGTACCTATCTCACACAGCCCATAATATTTTGACGTTTTACGATCCGAAAGTTTTCGTTTTTTATATATTTGTTTATCTGAACTCTCCGAATACCAGCAGGGATCACTGATAGAATCATCATCTTCTTCAAATTCAAATTCAGTTAACTTAAATTTTCAGCTGTTATTTCGAGTTCCCTTGCTGAAAGCAGTTTATTTTTTCTATTAGACATAATTGTGAATACACATGGTATTTAAAGTGTTAAAAGGAGAAGTTAACATTGTTGCCAAACTTATAATTTTTATTTGACCTGTTGTTTTTTTTTGGTATTTGAAAAATGTGCTAAGACAATCAAATTTGGGCGAATTGATTAAAATGGTGGCTTCAAATTTTTATTGGGAATAAGCCACAATTTTAATTTAAAATGAGTTTATTTTAACGTTTTAGAACTAGTAAATTGTATTAAGATGCCACAGGAACAAACTTTAAGAAAAATTGCATCACCTCTTTCTTGCCGTGGCACCTTCGTAGGCGTGACGACTTGCCACTTTAATTAAAGCTGATAGAATTTTATATCTAAACTAACATAAAGCTTTAAATTAGTTTGTATTAAATTATACCTTAACAGTAATATTAAAATTAATTAAGAATTATATTAATGTAGAGTTTCTTTCCTAGATTCGGCGTTACCATACTGGACAAACGGTGTGACCTGTCATCATAGCCTTTTATATAGTTAATAACCAAATTAAAGTTAAAACGTTACAGTTTACATAGACAGTGCTTTGTTACAGAACAAATACCGCTGTATATGAATACCTTTCATTCCAGGCTACACTCTTCATCCAACACATTAAAAATTTAAAAATATCAAATTATGTTGGTCAATTGGGTTGTACCAAAATAATGTTTCGGCGTATTTCTCTTAAATCCAGTATAATAATATTTTTCTTATTCACGTTATTTAATCTCAGTGTTTATTTATATTTATTTGACATAATTGTATCATTAAACCAAATAGGTTGTTATCCGTTTCTGTTGACTATATCTCATTTTCCGTTTTATTTCTTTGTTTCCATGAAAATTACGTTCCAAAATATTCGACATTCTGAATAAAATATCTATTTACAAAGACCGAAAGAGCTGTTTTGTAAATCTTTATGTCCGCCTCTGAAATTGTATACGTACAAATTTGGTCGGTTACCTTTTTCCCTTTTGGTGCAATTGGCCACGTAAATGAGAAAAGTTGGAAAAGTGTTTTTCTTTGTTAAAATAAATAACGCTGTTGTTTTGTTAACAAAATTTTATTTTTGATACACACCTAATCAAATGAATATTTATACATCAAATATACTTCCATTAATAAGTATTATGACCAGTAGACGTAATTTTCGAGTTGTTTTTCATAAACTTTGCGTTGTGTTATTTGAATATTAAAGACCATATTCTTTCCACTAAGAATTTTTATTGTATTTCTTATCTATTTACGTAATTTTTTTTATAAATATCTAAAACGCACAAAAGTGATACAGGTGATTTTAAATGGTGTCTTACATACTATACAGTGTGTCAATTTTAAAACTTACAATGGGTTATATCTCTCGAACAAAAGCTGATATTGAAAAATGCTTGAAATCGTTTCCCATCAACTTCCTAGGCCCCACCCACGACAACTAAAAAAGATTATTGCAAACCCCTATTTGTGATACATCATTGAAAAGACCATAGAAAATGCTATCCAATGGTATAAATAATAATTATACAGGGTAAAGCAATAATTGTGAAACTTTGACTTAAATGGAAAATTTAATGAGGTTTTTGTTGATTCTGTTGATGACGCTGTATAATTATTGTTTAATAATTGTACAGGGTGTTAATATCAGACTTTTGTATTTGTAATGCTATCTCCCTGACTATTACTTTTAATGATGTGTCCGTCGGATTTTTTTTTGTTAACCCTTAACTACCATGGCCAAAAATAATAACATTTGTACCATGGCAGGGTCAAATTTAATAACAATAAGAAAGATACAAGGCTCTCGCTTCCTGTAAAACCAAATAAGGCAGAGTTAGGTGGCCTGTTTTTTTGGGGTTGAAATTCAGCAGGAACCTCTCTTTTATTTATTTTTAGAGTTCCAACATATGAAATTTTACGGCTTCTCAGTTCTTTTATGAGCTCAATGGACGAAAACCAATCATCTGCTGTTACGTTTCTATTTGTACCAGAAATTGGTGGAATAAGTGTCAAAGCATCTAGAGTGGGAATGGATAACTTTTTTGGATTTGCTCTGCGTGTATCTTTTCCAGTATATATATATATATATATATATATATATATATATATATATATATATATATATATATATATATATATATATATATATAAAACCATTTAGCAAATAATGTGTCTAAGAGTTTACTAAACACTGCATTTTCAGACCGTATTTGTCTGGCTTATTTTTGAGATACATCCTGAATTGGCACCTTCCTCTAAATGCAATAAGCATTTCATCTATTGTGAGATATTCTTCACAGCTATAATAAACATAATAAAAATATTGGAAATAGCTGTCAGTTTATCTCGGTGTGCAATACGTGCTTGTCTAGTAGCTGAGTCGTCAAAACAAAGGTTTCGTAGCAAAAAATAAAATCGGTTTAGTGACATTTTTGCTCGAAATATATCACGGCCAGTACCATTCGTAGCAAATAAAGACCTTAAATCTTCATTATTGGATTTTAATACCCTAGCTAAATATAATAAGCCTAAGAAGGCCTTTAATTCAATTATGTCAAGATGATTGGTATATTGACACAATAAATTTTGTAAATTATATTTAGAAGCCATATTAATTATTCGTTCATGGTTTTCTCAAGAATTTCTTGCAATATATCGTGGCTAATAATACATTCCCAAGCATCAACTGGTTTCTCTGGCATACTAGCTCGAGCTTTTCCAATAACATAAGGTAAATGACTAAATTATGCTTACGTGTACGAGAAAAGGTGGGAGAAGTTTTAGACCACTGGTACCTATTTTTGCCATAAAACACATCCTCTGAGTCAGCTATATCACTTTCTTTATCAGAATATTCACTACCAGTTTCGGAATTATTAATTTGACAATTTTTTTGGCATCATCGTCCCACTGTCACTATCTAGTCCATTGTCCATAATTTTTTGTCCCTTATCTTCAAGTTCTTTCTGTATCAGAGGACGTTTATTGCGACTACACCCCGCCATTTCAAATTACTCGTTAATTGCACTAGAAACAGTTATATCATAAGCGGGTCAAAATTGATCCTATGCGTGCCTAACTCTGCACTAGTAACAGATAAACTAACGGAATTTTTGTAGATCGATAAATCACCTACCGGTCGAAGATTAGCAAAAAGCGCGCAATGCTCAATCTATGTTTCGGGGGGGGGGGGTTAAAACGCGGGGGGTCAATTTTGACCCGCCATGGTACCTAATTTGTCGCTTTCGCAAAACAAGTTAAAAACATCTATTTTTTGAGTTCTGTTAGATTCAATAACTTTTGGTTTAGTTGAGATTTTTAAATGCCATCAGTTTTTATCATTTTTATGATCAATACTGTCATTTAGCTGTAGTTGTCACGATGGTTTACAGTATAACTGAACGAGTGGAGATCATTTTTGTATATGTCTCCCAGAACCAGTGTTATTTACGAACAGCTCAAATATTTCATAAAAGACATCCAGAAAAAATGTAAGTCACATGTTTACAGAAACAGAATCGGTGCAAAATAAAGAAAAAGGATGCCCCAAGAATACTGAATAAAGCATCTCAAATTGAGGTGTCCATGGAAATTTTACAATAGAGCCTACTGTATCAACACGTCAAGTATCTGTAATGACAGTGTGAAACTTGCAACGATTCAGAGAAGGTCCTGCGTAATATCCTGAAAAATCTTAATATTTAGGCAGAGATATTAGGCAATGCTATAATTGACCCCTTGTTCATGCTAGGCGATTTAAGTGGCGACATTTATCTCGATATGCTGAAAAACACCATCGAACATGCATAAATTAGGGAATCAAAGGGACGATCAAGTTAACCTAGATCTAGACTATGCATTTCCAACAAGATGGAGAAGCTTCTGAATATGCAGCTTCAGTTAGACACTGGTTGCATACTGATTATACGAAAAAATGGATTGGAAGGAGAGGTCCTATTGTGTGGCCACCTAGGTCACCAGACTTACCGCCACCTGACTGTTTTCTGTGGGGTTACCTCATTTCAGTTATTTATAAAACTCAACCTGCGGCACTTGGGGAATTGTGAGAAAGAATAACGCAAGCATGTCACGCAATTAATAGAACAACATTTTGATATAAGATTGAATGCTCGAATAAATGAACTTTGATCAAATAAAAGGCAAATATCGAGCACAGCCTCATTAATTTAATCTTGCCCAAGTACTTTCGATCCTTAGATCATCTTCAGGGGCATTTCGTCAATTGCGGCCTATCCGATAAGAATAAAAATGTCATAAACATAAAATGGTATAACACACTACACTACACAAGGACAAACAAACACTTTAAATTTTTTTTTGAAAAATATGCAAAGCTACATTGTGAACAGAAGCCGGAGACAGAATGGCTCACGGTCTAACGGAAAATGAACATTTGCCAAAGTCTGGCCAGAAATTGAAAATAGGCTGAATTATTGTTTACACAACAACGGAACCCACTTTGAACATTTACTTAATTGACATTTCATAGTTCAATAAAACCCTCAATAAATTTTTCATTTAAGCCAAAGTTTTACAATTATTGACCCCGTGTAATTATTATTTATAAAATTATATTTTTTTATAGTATTCTTAATGATATATCACAAATAGGGGTTTGAAATTTAAACTTTTTTTTTTGTGGTGTGTGGGACCTAGGGGATTGATGTTGGTGAGTTTTGTTTTATGTCATTTTATTTCCCCATTACTATTCTAGAAATAGTTTCAAGCATTTTTCGATGACAGTTTTTGTTCGTGAGATATAGCCCATGTAAGTTTTAAGGTTGATATACTGTATATTGTTATTTAAAATAAAATGTCATATTTTTGGTTTACCTATGGTTTAGTGGAAAAAAATAAATAAACAATATACTTCAGTTCCCGTTTAAAGCAACGTACCTTTGGAGTTGAATTGATATCTGAAACCAAACAAAATAAATGCAAACACAGCAAGCAATTTGAATTGTTGATATAAATGTAAAAATCAGAAGTACCTTTTCAACATAGGACCACATAGGCTACATAAAGAAGGTGATAATAATAAAATAAGTACCGTAATCCTTGCAGCTTTTGTAAAAGTAGGTTGCACATATTCCAAATATAAAGACATTTACTTAAGAACCTTAAAATCTAACACGAGAATCTATAGTCTACCTAGATTAACTTAGACTATGTAATAATGAGGGAGATCTATTGTAATAGAGAACAAAATGTCTTGTAAATGAACCAAAGTAGAGAACATACTTCAAAATATCGCTGAAACATATGGAAGACCTAAACAAACGAATAGAATATAGATTTTATAAAAAATTAAATTATACAACCACAAGCTATAAATCAAAAACAATTTAGTACATTAACACAATGGCCCATCGCAACTTCCGTAGTATTTCACAGCATTAAATTCTTCATAAAAGAAGAAATATTCGTAATTAGAAGCACAATTTTATAGAAAACTGTGTCAATTGGAAAAAATATATTATTTTGCAGTGACAGTGTAGTAAATCTGTTGAGGACAAGTTTAAGTTTCCGCAAAAGTGAAGAAAATAAAAAAAGAAAATATTTTATTGAATTTTTTTAGATTATGTCTGGAAAAACTCTTACTTCACAAGCACAAAAACTAGTTTTAAATTGAATTGAGTACTTTGAATTGGAAAAAATCAATGGCGGACTGTTGAAGCAATTATCATCTGTTTAAAATGTATAAAAAGTACAGTTTTCAAATGTGCATTATTCTAAACTCTAAAGCTCTAATGATGATATTAATAAAAAACAAAATATTTATAGTTAGGAACTTTTTATTTTGGGGTTTTTTTAATATCAATTAAAATATTGATAATATTTTAACTTTGTTTTAGCAGCTGCACTTAAATTGGCGGGAAAACAGTATACGATACACAAAAAAGAAAAGAAAAAAATCCTGCTTTATTTTTTTGGGAAAAACCAGACCTCTTTTCAAACGAACCCTACTGGTTTACCTGACGGCAATAAAATGGCAATTCGAAATATAATATAAAATATAATATTTACCAGCATAATAAGTAAACCAATTTTCTGTTAAGAATTACAGGTGCGGGTTAACATGTTACAGTATTATATTAAAATATGATGAGGGGACCAAAATGACGTTGCAGGGTTCAAAAGCCGCAGTCAGAGTAGATGGAGAACTGACTCCCCTGTTTAACATCAACATGGGAGTAAGACAGGGAGATGCCCTATCAACCATGCTATTCAACCTAGGTCTTGAGGCAGTCATCAGAAAAACCAATATAACCGGCCAAATAAACACCAAATCAGTACAAATTACTGTATATGCAGATGATGTAGCCATTATTAGTAGGAATAAGCCACGACTAATGGAAGTGTTCAAACAAATTAATCCTGAAGCAAGAAAAAGAGGTCTCAAAATAAACGAAGCAAAAACGAAGTATAGACAACTATACTATCGAACGAGTGGATGCCTTTACATATCTCGGCACAGAAATAAATCAGAAGAGCTCCGTAAGTAGCGAAATTAATGCATGTATTTCCAGCGGGAATCGTACATACTATGCTAATAAAGATTGATGACATCGAAATTATTAGACAAAAGAGCAAAAATGACTATCTACAGAACACTGATTAGACTCGTAGTAACCTATGGATGTGAAACTTGGGTAATAACGAAAAAAGATGAAGCCCAACGCAGGACATTCGAGAGAAAAATACTGAGGAAAGTATATGGCCCGGTACAAGAGGAAGATGGCACATGGAGAATCAGGAGAAACGACGAGGTTAATGAGTTAAATGAAGGTTATGACATTATAAGATTTGTGAAAAGTCAAAGACTGTCATGCCTGGGACATGTGCAGAGAAAAAACGATGCAACAACAACAAAGAAAATGTTACAATGGAAGCCCATAGAAAGGCAAAAAAAAAGGAAAGCCCAGAACGAGATGATTGGATGACGTGGAAGACGACCTGAAAACAATGAACATAAGACAATGAAGAAGAAGGGCACTAGATAGATCTGAATGAAAGGACATAGCCAGACAGGCAAAGATCCATCCAGGGTTATGATGCCAAAAGAAGAAGAAGAGGGGACCAAAATATAAAATTTTGAGACTCATCATACATGGAAAGATTTAGGGAAGAAGATCTGTTGGCCGAAGGCAGAACTCATGATTAAAGAATCTACGTGATTGGTATCAATGCAGATCAATTAATTTGTTTAGAGCAGCAAGTTCTAAAATAAAAATATCCATTATGATTGTCAACTACCATAGGGAGACGGCAGTCTAAGAAGATTAAAATAAATACCTTTTTAAAAAAACATGTTACCCGTGAAGCGTCGATAAATGAGCTTTAGGCTAAAGAAATTGTTTCTTCAAGTAAAGCATCCTTGAGTAGAATATAAAAAGGTATGGGCTTTAAATTAAAAAAATATCATAAGAGCTTTATTTAAAATAACTCATATCTCAGTACAACGAGCGTGTTTCTTACATAAATACATGGAAAACAGAAAAAGTACATATCCACGAAAAGTTGTATTGGTTGTATTTTTAGACGAAACGTAGATTTGTTTCTAGGGGAAATATAATAATGTCGTGCCAGAATGACAACAGTGGAAGTATACGGAAACCAGGTGCTTATGATAGAAAAAGATTATGTATAACGCCAGTTCAGCAAAATGTTTTATTTTAGACGCCAGTTTGTTATTTTGTTCCAAATTCTTTACTGCAGACTATCAAAGTATATAATGTGAAATAAATAGTATAATATTTATTAAATGATTAAGTACACAATTACTTCAATCCGTGTAAAACTTATAGCCTATAGTAAAATATGCGATCCAAGCAAGAAAAAAAATCGTCATTATTTGGAGAAATATTTAAAATTTGGCTTTATACCCGCTGACCACGATGAGAGGAATTCTTTTTGTCTTTTTTATTTTCAGGAATGTTTGACCAACTAATAAATCAAATAAGGTTGTCTGGAGGCTCATTTGAATGCGAAACATAGTGCTCATATTAATTTAGATTTGAATTACTTTAAAACTGTAAAGAACATTTTGAAAAGGGAACAACAATAAAGCCTCTGCTAACTGCTTATTCTTTAATTAATAACCGTATTCTTAAGGCTAGTTGTCAAATTTCTTTATTTATCTGTTACGTTTGACCTTGGGGTTAATACCAAATTTTCTTTCGTGTTTACTCGTTTCAGTTTACAATTTTAATTAAAAACATCATTAAACATAAAGAATTCTTATCTGCAAATACAATAACCTTCACCCTTTGCAAAGTGTCTTGTTACGTCATTGCTGCGAACTTAACCCTAGATATTTATCGCGTAAAGAAGCCTGATTTATGATAAAAGCTCAAAGGAGTCCTTCAATTCTGACAAAGAATTCAGTTTGCAATTTTTTTAAAAAGAATCATCTTTCTGCCTACGTGCGGCTCAGATAACAACACCGGGATTCACAAGGACCTTCGCGATGCCGAGATAAGACAGGCACAGTTAAATCCTTGCTCAAATAAAACGAGAATAAAGGTAATTGTGTTATGAATATCTAATACAATTGGTAGTCCGGTGTAAATGAAATACAAAGACTTTATTTTATTTATTTCCTCCACCCTTTGCGTACTCTTGAAGCCATTAACAACTTTGTTTAAATAATTTGTAACATATTTACTTTAGACAAAGCGTGGTGGAAATGACGTAGAACTTGGTCGAAGGTGGCGATGTCAAAAAGTATTTTTTAGACGTCAAAAATATATTAATTGGAGAGGATGAAAAAATATTAAAGTTTTATTTTGAAAGTCAAATTTTTTTATTGATTGATTGTCTATGAGTACTTCTAAATTGCATAGCAACTTGAGCTACTGACACGTTACGTAGTTCCAGGCGCATGGTTAAAATAATTGGTTTGTTATTTTCAATTTGAACTTGCATGTTTTTTTAACAAATTTACTTTCATTTAATAGTAATATACACTAATTATTACTCCTTATCCTACCCCAGATAATAGTCACCCTTGAGCACATTCTCTCTCACAAATTTTACAAACTTTGCTAAAAGACAAAGACCTAAAACTCACAACGCCATTTACTACGTCCAGAATTCCCACATGTACCAAAAAGCTACCTAATGTCCTTACCAGCTTGAATTGATACAAAAAAAAAGAAACGCCCAGAACTATCTTGGTACAAACATTTGAGGAACTTATACAGACACAGCGTTATAACAAAGTTCTCTACACCGGTGCCTCCAAAAAATAACAGGCCGTCGGCTGTGTCATCAGTACATCAAATACAATAGAAGCATTATATTGGCTTTCTCTCAGATGCAGTATACACACAGCCGAACTGTACGAAAAATAAAAAATCATTAGCAATACGCACCGATTCTCTCTCCGCAATTGACTCAATCAGAAATATGTACTCCATACATGCCATTATACAGTGCATCCACAGTATCTGCCAACAGCAGTCAAAAAATGGTGTTTCAGTAACTTTTATCTGGATAACGTCCCATGTTGGTATCAATGGAAATAAGAACGCTGATCATGCAGCAAAATTGGCCTGCTTCTTAGAAAGTATGTAAAACATATACCTTCAACAAGACCAAGAGGCCAGTATTAAGAGCAACGTACTAAGCACTTGGCAAATACACTTAAACGTACAAAATACAAAACTACACACAATTCAACTAACTGTTATCTCCATCACCATGCCTCAAATGAGCCGAAAAAACAATATTATTTTCAGAAGGCTCAGAGTAGGTCACATTCGTCTTATTCATGGATATCTGATGTCTTCTGAAAACCATCCTCGCTGTGAACATTGGAATGAGTCCTTTACAGTCCAGCACATATTACCAGAATGTGTATCACTGATACCTCTTCTTTTCCTTAAGTCTTGATTCCTTATTTTGTCTTTTTTTGTCACGCCGAGAATTGATCTTTTCACTCGCATTTTTAGTGCTGTTATTTTAGTGCTCGGCGTATGCCTCTTAGTGAACCATACGCCTCCCAAGCAAGTGTTATTCGTCGTTGAAATTCGCAGGTCTGGTTGTCCTTGCCTATTCTGATTTCATGACCAAGATATATGTACTTTTCTGTCAATTCTATTACTTGATTTTGGATGGTTAGGTGTTCGCTAGGAACTAAATTTGTCGATTTTTCCTGTAGCTCCTCCACCAGAGTTTTATTAAATTTGCAGTATAAGAAGAATACCAATTTCTCGCCAACTTTCCAAACGTTTTGTCTATTATTTCCCAAGAATTTAAAAAAAATTCCGACGCGTTATGTATTAATTCGGACTTGTGTGACATTTAATGGACCCACGTTGGGGCCAATTTATTGAATGGGAGTTGAGAATCTATGTGACAAATTGAAATAAGAGAAATTAAGAAAATTATAATTATGATTATGAAATTATGATTGGATCGGCCAAAATGCATGAATGTAAAATACAGTAGAATATTGAACAAGACAAGATTATTTTAAATAAATAGAGGTAACACACAAGACATAAAGAATCCTTACTGAAAGTAAAGACTCCTGATCTTCGTCATAGTTGGAGGTTTGTGATATTGTCCCGTGGTGAAACTCACAACTATTCTTTTAAGACATATCGGTATGTTCAACGATTTAAAAATTAGGTTTAACTTGCCAAAGGCTGCTTAAGTCAGTCTTATATGACTGTTTCTTATATGACTGTTGACTGTAGCTCAACGGTTTCCATTTTTTCCTATGCAAATCTCGTGACTTGGGCCACTACTTGGTATATGGATCTTGATCCTACGCATATATCTTGTACTAAATACTGTACGTAAAATGTATTAGTAATGCTGTGTTTCCTGATCTACTAGTACTGAAATAATTTAATTTGCCTACAACCTTGGGTGTTACTTGTAACAATATATACAGCTTACCACGTTGCAGGGAGACAGTTGTAAAAAGTTGCTTATAGGAGGTTAAAAGGGGGAACGGAATAATTTCTGGGCTTGAGATAGGGTAAGCAAAGAAACTGATACGTTTGCGAATGGCTGCTCTTGCTTTCGTTGGTGAGCTGAATCGTGAATAAGGTTTCTTTATTCAAGGAACTGGGAAACTAACTTCCAGTTCCATAAAGAAATTTAAAAATACTAACAGAGATTTCCTGAATAACAAACACAAGAAGATTTCTAAACTATTTAAATTGGACGTCGTTTAAAAGAATCCTCTTGCTAGATAAAAAGAAATACTTTCCTAAAAAATTTTTAAGCATGAAAATTTTTTTTAAGGAAATAATTTTAAACTCCTGGTCACAGAATAATAAACAATCAGAACGCCCACTCTCCATGGAAAATTGAGTACGCGCATCTCGTTCGCGCAGACTTTCCGCTATGTTTTAAAGGGAACCAGTGCAACTGGAACTGCAAATGATTTGAATGGACATATAAAGACACAAAATTGACAAATTTGTTAAACATTGAATTGGGCTTCACATTATCCTGGATGATAATAAAATGTATTCTTCAAACTCGGCTGCTTAATTCTCACTTAAAACCATGTGGACTTCTTAAGACGTTGGAATAGCTCTTTTCCAAGTTCCTTGCATGGGATACAGTACAACACATCGGTTATTAACTAACTTACTGAACAAGGACTGCCAAATAGCATTTTGAGTTTAAATACCTCTAAACTCATAAAATTAAGCAATAAAGTTGCCGGATTTGAAAACTAATATGCCGAGATCTTATCCGTTTCAAACCAAATCTTTTTCTCCCAACTGCTACTACACTTTACACTATTTTCCGATGACACAAAAAATTAATAACGAATATCGAATTTAAAACAAATTCGGACTAAACAATGAAACCGACTGCTTTTGGCAGCGGTTTATCGAGAACTGTCATCATTCTCCCAACTCGGTATAAACAAAACATAAACGGAAAGATCCCTGTTTATTTGATGCGCCAAATTTCCTAAAGCGGAATCAAAATTAAACGAAAGAAATTTGTGTTAATATAAACAGTCTAAAAATGTTTATATTATCAATCTCAGCAACGCAAAAAGATTAAGAATATTTTTCGGTGTTTCAACATACACGAGCTAAAAAATGCTACAGTACTAGTAGGTACTGCTCGTTTTCTTTGTTCGTAGTATTTCTTCTTTATGTATGGTGTTTTTTGAGTCATTTTAAGTCTCAATTTATTTCGTTCATCTAGTTTTATTTTACATTCGTAATCGAACCATTCTTTGTTTTCATCTTTTATATTTCTATTACTGGCTTGCACTGCTTTGGTTATACATACTTTTATTTGCATTCATGTTGGTTTAATATTTCCATTTTCTGCAATATTATCTAATTCTATTGTAACTATTTTTTTATATTTACTTTGCTCTTTTTTTAACAGTAATATAATGGATTTATTTTTTCTGCTATTTTTTAGAACGGGGATAAGCTAAATAAGCTGCTTTATTTGGATTCCGACTATAAAGTGATCTGTGTCTGCATCTAGTCTTCTGTATGTTCTTATGTTCTGATATACAATTTCCCATGTCTCTTTCGACGAGCACCTGATCTATTTGGTTTACAGTTTTTTCATCTGGTGACCTTCAATGTCCTTGTTATATTCTTTTGTATTGAAAATGCATAATCATAATAATCATTTGTCTTGCTTTTGCAAAATATATTAAGAGATGACCATTTTTATTACTTGTAATATTCTATTTTTGCATTAGCATCACCTAGTACTATTTTTACATCGTAATTTGAATATTTTTAAATACCATATCTATTTCATTATAGAAGTCTTTCTTTATTTCTATTTTTTTTCTTCAGGCAGTGCATGTATGTTTTGTATATTGTTTATAAGTGATATTTTTTGACATTTTTCTCTTATTATTAGCCTCTAAAATTGGTTTAAAATCAACGATTAAATGTTTTAGCATTTTATTTACCATAAGGCCTGCACCTAATAGTCTTTTTTTCAGAGCCATTGAAAAATAAATACATTTATTTCCATTAAGTTTTATCCTGGTTTTTTATTCTTGTATTATTCCTATTAATGTAAGCAGATGTTACCGATAAACATCTTTGGATGTCATTTTTGCTGAGCCACTTAGTTCTGCTTTTGCAATAATTAGTGAGCTCGTCATATTAGCAATAATAAGTTATTTCCTTGGTCGTTCTTTAAGTGAACAAATTACACAATTTTTCATGGTTTCTATTTTGAGCTTCATTTATAAAAGTTATCTAACCCTAACTGAAAAAAAATGTACACAACATACAAAACCAATTAAAATTCTTGGCCATTTCTTCTTTACTGTGTCTGGTCTGAGTAGCATCAAACCGAAACTAAAATTATAATTTCCGAAATAACCTTATTCAATTTGTTACGTTCCAAAACTTAAAGACGTACATCTGGCAATATATTTTTAGAATTTGACTGACATGGCCACAATGCTTTTATGATTTTAGGTTATGTAACTTATCTATTACGGGCAATTTATGCAAAGGCGTCGATGTGGGGTAACTGATTGTATCTATGTTAATATATATGTGTGTATATATAATTTATTTACCTGTCCATAATTTATAATGGCGTTAGATATTCTGAAGGCATATCTATGGAAGTTTAAATATGTCCTTTATTAAGAAATAACCTCACGGTCGTAACTAAAATAAATTATATTATTAGACAGCAAACTAGATGAGCGGTCATTACCGTAGTTTGTAGCTTAGCGTAGCGAGGGTAGGATTATATTCAAGATGACAGTCCAATGTTTGTCAAATTATGAAAATATAATTTGCGAAAACAAATAGTGGTGAAATCTACGAAAACAAATATTATTCATGGCAATAAAATATGGGTTATAAAAGGGGAGGCAATATACTTAAATATGTTTTCCTTAACCCTAATAAATTATAATGATGAATACACTGTCTTATTCCATTTGCGTCTGGCTGTATGACGCTAAATCTAAGCCAAAAAAACCCTTAACTAGTGTCGTGGTACAGTTGTCACGCAACTGGTGACGTGCCGTCAAATTGTTTTTATTTATTAATTACTTACGCTTAAATATACGTCGTAAAGTGTTATTTTCTTAAAAAACTAAAATGTTCTCAAAAAACAATAAATTTCATTACAAAACATTCAAAAGGATAGTTCATTTACCACGCTTATTAACAAAATAAATCACTTCTTTGCTTTACTTAGAAAAATGCAATGGGTTAACAGGCAAAAATAGGTATAGAATAAATAAAAGCATACGATACTTAGCGTAGACTGTAACAAGTATTAAAGTGTGCATCCAGTGGTATCAATAGAGTAGAGCTCCTGGCAGTTCTATATAAACATGTAAAAAACATCAGAAATAGCAGCACATTGATCAGTCTTCTTTTCATCGCGTGTAAAAGGATTGTCAAATCTCAGAGCACTTAAAATGGCCAAGAATTTTTTCTTAGACATTACAGAACGGAAGATATTTCGGCCAGTTCCGCCTGTGGAAAAGAATGAGTCGACATCTTCGTGAGTCGATTTAAATATTGATGAATATAACAGCAATCTTAAGAAAGCTCTAAACTCAACTGTGTCTACATAAGCTAATTTTGACCTGTTATCATTTGCATACTTGCTCCTTAGAGTAGATAATTTCTGAACTCTAGTATTATAGTAACTATATTTTCAGAGAATAATCTTTCAAATATGTAGTTACGATTATTTTTGGGTAAACGAATTGAAGTAGGAATCTTGATTATGTTATGTATATTAGCCCGTACATTTGCTACATTTGCTGGAGGAACGTTTGACCACTTGAATCTATTTTTACCATAAAAATATTTTTTATCGTTATTACCTTCATCCTCGCTTTCAGGTGTAGTACTTGTTTCTCCAGAAGGTAACAAAACTTCACTGCTGTCGTTATCGCCATTTTGCTTACTATATTGTTTTTACTATATTTTGCGTACTATACTTAATTGTTTCGTGCTTACTAGGTATAAAGTTTCATCCAATATGCTATCGTTAGAATTATCAAGGTCACTGTCACATTCGCTATACATACCATTGTCATGCAATATTACTAAAATCTGCATCACTCACTTTTATTTTCTTGCGTGAAGTGGCCATTTTTATATTGCACAATTAATTAAAATACTTACGTGAATTGTGATGTGCCGTCAATTTGACGTATTGTCATTTTCTACACGTGGTAATTCAAAATTTATCGCTCGAAAATGCAACAAATTTCTGCTATGTACTTTCGATGACTAAACTGAAAGGTACTGAGAGTGTCAATTGTACAAATTTGGGGTAAGTAGATCCTGAATTTGACGGCACGTCACCAGTTAAGGCTTAATAACCATGAATAACTAAATAATTATTATTTGGAATTGTCTACTAGCAACGGCAAATGAGGCGTTAATATGAAACTGTAAATCTGAAACTAGCAATTATGATGTGATGGTGATGGTATGCTTGAACTAGCAACAGTATTAGATTCGGCCGTTGTTAACGCATTCTTTCAAAAGAGAGAAACTCAAATTTTCAAGAAAATTTTTGGGCAAGTATCAGCTCTCTATACTGAATTTGTTATTAATATGTCTTTACCAAGGACAGTAATTTATCAAACAAAGAGAAACAATGTTTAAACCTGTTTAGATTTTAAATAGCACCCTTAGGGTGCCAGTAGCTCTTATGCCAAAATTTTTAAAAATAGAATCAATACTTCTCTATCAATTCGTTAAATGGCATAACGGAGAAAATTGTTATACAAAGAATTTTTTATTCCTATACTGATTGATTGTGGAGATTAAACACGTAAGCAGAAAGAAGTACATGCGTTATTTAGTAATAAATAGCTCAACCGAAAACTAATTCCACAATCCACTGTAAACAAAATTAAAAAGAAATTAATAGAAAGGGGTCATGTCAAAAACCTCCCTAAAGGTAGTAAAAAACCAACCTATAAAAACAAAAACTGGAGGTTCTGTTAGCCTTTTAAAATAAACCCCATACCAGTTCACTCCAAGTAGCATTAGATAATGACATGGACTATTCAACAGTTTTTAGAAAGCCGAAAAGGAAGAGTGGCATTCCTACAAAATAAGTTTAGTATAAGAACTTATGGAAGACGATTTTTATATACAAAATTGAATTTTGTAAAAATATTAAAAATATTAAATAACAGAGATCCGATGTTATGTTCTACTAAACAGACATGTCAATCTTCAAACTTATCGGTACTGGGCTACGCTGTCTTGGTGCGCAACTACTTAAACGTCTTTTTAACTCAATGGATAGGTCAAAAAGAAACAATAGAATGGCTGCCTAGATCAACTGATTTGACTCCTCTTGACCAAAATAGACCACAAAATATTAATAAACACAAAGAAAGGATACCTATTGAGTTTCCATAAATAACTCTAAAATTAAAGAGAAGGTTCGGGAAGAGTTCACGGCTTTCTTACTGTATTTTTGCTAAAGGTAAACAATTTAAGTACTTAATTTAGGTTTCGTTGTATTTAATAAATAACACATAATAAATATTTATTCTAACAATAAAAATTTATTAATATGACTGAATAGACATTTAAGTGACCTTTCAATAATAATTAGAACATCCACATTTCTATTGAAAAACGACATCGTCAAACTCATAGATGACCTCAAAACTAAAAAGGTATAACGTCCTTATAAATAGCCCGGTTTACGAACTAACGAGTCTTCTCGTTCTAAACTAAGTTTTCTTACTAATCATGGTAATGATGATTCGCAATTTTTTTGAGATACTTATAATATTTCAGAGCCTATTATACCTATTAATTCCGCCGAGTATTATGCCCGTATTTGTATTAAGTTTTGATCATTTTTTAGCATGTGATTTGTGAATCGTATATTGCACAATATGTCCCTTCTTGGCTTTTTATCCCTTTAAGGCGCAAGTTTATTATGATGAACTTTTTTAAAAGTTATTTCAGATAATAGTTTTGAATACTACAGTTAGCACATCAGTTACTAGATTTTGAATATATTTTTGTTTTTTCTATGAAAAAATAGGTGGTCAACCGTTGTACCAGAGTTCAATCAAGGAATAATTTTCATTTATTTATAGGGTGTACCAAATAATAAAAAGTGTATCAATAATAGGTATAGGACTTAAAATAATACAAAAATACTGCACAATATTGTAATAAACAAACAAAAATATAATAATAAAAATAATAGTTCAGTCACTTGAATGATATGGTTTAAGACAATCCAAGCACAAAGCCACTTTACAGTCTACACACTCTATATCACTGCGTTTCTGTAATCCTGTTTTTGAGCACTGCTGGCATCGTCTTCGCGTGGTTTTCTGCGGCAAATGACCAACATTTTGAAAATATTCCATGTTCAATGGTCTCCCAATTTTTTTTCTCGCAGAAAAATCTTTTATAAGACTGGTAGCCAATTTAGATCTATATTCAAGGTGAGATATTGCTTTTTTTCTACTGTTACTTTGCCTAAGGGATTCTTTATAAAGTATATAAGAATTTACTATGGATGCATGAAAAAGGTAATAAAATAACTTCATCCACCATCGACGACTTTTCCAAGCTACTGAGTATGTCTGCATTCGTTGGTCAAACCGATCAACACCTCCCATATACATATTGTAGTCTACAATGGCTTGAGGACAGCGGATGTTTTCTCGTTCTCCAGTTTTTGATGTTCTCAAAACAAAACCAGTTTCTGCATGATTATGCATATTTCTGCATACGGTCACAGATTTTGAGCCACGATCCTTCCACTTACTTATAGTAATATCATTGCAGACAACTCCATCAATTTCACCCATTTTCATTTTTCTGTCATCTACTAAATGTGCTTTTGGAAAATATTTTCGTGTTTGTCTTACTGTTTCACAACCAAAATGGCCTAGTTCTGATAACTTATTCATAAGTGGAAGTGTGGTAAAAAAATTGTCAAAGTACAAGCAGTGACCCCTTTTCTCCAAAACTTTAATTAAATTCAGTATAACTCTTTCCCCTAGAGTATGTTCGTTAGTCCGTTCAGGTTCTCTACCTTGATATACCTCAAAATTGATGAGGTAACCTGTTTCAGCACATACCATTGCCCAAATTTTTATACCCCTCTTTATGGGTTTCATTGGCATGTACTGTTTCAAAGTAGTCCTTTCTTTAAAGGCAACCATACTTTCATCAATTGAAATATTTCTGCTCGGAGAAAAAGATTCCATAAAGGTTTTTTTTAATTTTTGAATAAGAGGTCTCACTTTGTCTAACTTGTCAAATTCCCGAGTTCCTCTGGCTGGCATTTGTTGGTCATCATTCAAATGGATATATCTTAATATTTTAAGAAATCTCTTTAGAGGGAAAATATTAGTAATCCTTTCATTATGGAAATTTGGATCTGCAGACCAGTATTTTTTGATAGAAGGTAAACTATTAAATCCCATTAGAATTAAAATTCCTAGGAAAGCTTTCAATTCTTCTAAGGACAAATCTAAATTTTTGTTGTCTTGGACAGCATATAAATTTGACTGTTCTACAATGTATTGTAGTAAGGTGTCATTGAAAAAAAACATTAAAAAAACTTACTGGGTCTTCAGAAGACGGTATCACTTTCAAACCCTTGAATTCTGCATAATTACAATTTTTAAATTCAGTGGGTATTCTTGGTTCTTTAGACCACCCCTTAAAATGATTGGTAACATCGAAAGTTGCTTCATCTTCACTTGATGATGAAGCATTCATATTTTTGTTTTGAGAGGGTTTTTCGGGCTGGTAATCTCTGTTTACGCTACAGAATCATCTGAATCCTCGTGTTCTAAACAGTCGTAAATTGTAGAATTTTTACGTTTTCTACGTAGGGGCGTGTAGTTAGTTACTATGTCTATTTTGGCTGTACCACTTCCAGACGGAGTAGACGGCAGTGTAGACGAACTTCTGCTAGATCTTTCTGATGGTGTGTCAGGTTCTACTACATCCTCAGCATCGGAGTCCCCTTCAATCTCGGAATGTTCAGCTTGATCATCCGTTATTTCCTGTAATATTTTGGCTAACTGTTCAGTTGTAAGGCCCTTCTTCCAATACTGTATATCAGAATAGTTTTCGGACATCTGAAAAAAACATGCATGTTGAGGTATTGTGGAAAATATTTGCTGAGCGCAAATAGATTGGTTCATAATGTATGACGAAAATGTACAAAAATGACTAACACAACATATATGCAACCAATTTAGCATATTTGTGATGGTTATAAATATTTGTATTTTAGAGGAAAGTTTGAGGTTACATTTTTATAAAATATCATATTGAAAATAATTTTCAATTTTCTTTACTTTTGATATATATTTTTTATTCTGAAACTACTGTATATTGGTATATATATTGGTTATATTGGTAATAAAAAACACTTACCTTTTATAGCATTCCTCAATGGTCAAATTTTGAAGAAAAAAAAAACTAAACAAATTCAGCCTCGTGCTAATTGCAAAAAAGAAGCACCCTAGAATCCACTGGTACAAATGTTGTACCGCTACAATGTTTACAAATGGAGTAAACGTTCCGATATCAGAGTCTTCTATGCATTACTTATTAAAATACATGTATAGATGTAAATGAGTAGAAATCTGCTTTGTACTACTCATTTACTCTGGCGAAATGTGTGGTACAAGGGTAATACCAGAGATAATTAAAGGGTTAAAATATCGGTAAAGATTTGATAGCTAAGTTTAAAGTCTGTTGTTGTCTCTTCGACATCTGCTTTAAATGTTACATTGCTTATTTGTTGTAAATACTTTGCTCCATTTATTTCTTAACGTACAAACGGAGATTCAGGTTACACAATTTGACAGTGTCAACATAGTAAAAACAAAAATGTCAGGGATTTTCGATAAGCTGACAGAAGCAGACTTTTACCATTGCTTTTAACATTTGACAATTCCAAAAAAATGTCAACACTTGATGAACGTGTACTATAAAGTGCTAGCCAAGAAAAATAAACATACATTGCCACAATACAATGTAAGCAAGTATTATTATAATAATACTATACATTTATTTGTTAAATTTAGAGTAACTACCTAAATTAAGTTTAGAAACCCGTGCCTCCGTCAGTGTTGACGATAATGACGCACCGGTCGCATCGTTATGCCCACAACATTAGGAGTGATTGATTATGAGAAACAACCAGAGCGTTTCATGTCTTGTTTTAGAAGAGCAATATCCCCAAATGGATATTTCGGGGATTTTCCAACTGGGCATAATGATCATTAAAATGTAGAAAATTGAAAATTTGATTTATTACTCAGTTAATTTAAATATAATTTGCATTTATTAAGAAGTTTTTCAGTTTCGCAGAGAAGTCGGAAGAGCTAAAACAAATGAAGGTTTAATTTACTAATATAAATGATATGTTTACCAAATTATTACATTTTTTTATGACAGTTATGAAATTATTAATGAAGACTCTAAAAAATTACTGAAGTATATATTTTTCTTCTTCTGACCGCGTTAAATAAAAATAAATTATTTATCATTCAAGGTACAACGTTGAAATACACAAATAAAAAGCTTTAGGGTAAGCGACGTAGTAGATATGCAAAGTCGTAATTAACAACAGTAATTATGACGAACCGGTAACACCGTAAGAAATATTAAGATCTATCCGCAAACTAAAAAACCACAAAGTCAAAGGAAACAACACTGCATCATTCGTAAAATGTTTAAAAAATTACATTTTGGAAGAGACTGCGGTGTTTTTAATTAGCTCGTCTAACAAATTTAAAAATAAAGGTAAGTACCTCTTGGAAAGAAGGTAGTACTGTAACCATATTCCCAATAATATAACCATATAGATCGATTAGTAATACCACCACACAACATATACTTAAATTATATCGGAGATATCAGAAAAATAATATGAAAAAAACACAGAAGTTAAAACACTTCACAAATGTGTATTTAGGTATAAAACAAACAAGTTAAAACTTTTTAAAAAAGTGTCGTCACATTTAAAGTTCTGGCAGAACGTTTTCGATCACTACGGATCATCTTCAGTGCCTAGTATTTGTTGCTAACAATATAAATATGGTGTCTATAAGACTTCCATGTTTGGGTTGGTAAAGTGTCACATTTTACATTAGATAATGTTGATACTGCAGGTCGATGACAATGGATGTATTTAAAATTAAAAATTTACTTTAGGGACTACATGTCTCCTAAGCTCGAATTGCACGTTGTCAGTTGAAGCGACGACACAGACCAAAATCAATTGGTCTGTGATTCCGCTATTTTTTTTTTAATTTTTGACTTTTTCTTTGGTATTTATCCTTTTGGGTTAAGGTGTACTCAAACTTTACTTTTGAGCTTATAACGAGTGACAAAAAAAAATGTTTTTCTCATCTTAAGTTTAGGATACCTTGTAGGAGAATAAGTTTTTATTCAGGTTTTATTCTTTAACATGTGTTTTAACTTAAACAGTACTAAATTCAAAATGAAAATAATAACAATTAAGAGAACATTAAAAACAGAAAGTAACAACCTAAATTAATATCGTGTGTTTCTTTCTCTACTTTTAATAACAGCTTCACAGCGCCTAGAATGTTAGATATTAAGAGTGCTATTTAATTTTGGTCTATGGATTTGCAGATATCAATAACCATAGTTTGTATTTCTTGCAAGAAAGTATGAAGAAGCTGACAATAAAATGTCAATAAAATGTCTAAAATGACTGCATAATTGTCTACCGACAATATCTCATTAGTGTTCAACAGAATTCATTTCGGGTTCGTGAGGGGGCCAATTCTATGGCTGAATATTTACCTAACGTAAATATCGAGTAACCACACGCAATACGTCAGGTCTTGCGTTATCATGGATTAAGATGAGAATATTTTCTATATAGGGTGCGAAAGGAACAACGTGTTTAAAGAAACAAAATTTCTGTAATCTTCCTTTTGGTCTTTAAAGAGCTTGAACATAAAGACACCAAGGCCGTTCTAACTATCAAAGAAATTCTACCCCAAAACATCACAAAACCTTCATTTGTCCATATTAACCAATCTTGTTTCTCTTATGTTGCATGTGTATAAAGCTCACCTGGTTCACAAATAACTCTTAAGTCTCGATCAGAACCGTTATTAGAAGTAGAGGGAGAAATACGAGATATAGTTAAGGTTATGTTTTAGTGGTGCTAAATTTTTTCGGTAAAAATATATCTTCACACGCGAAAAATCACGCTACTTTTTAGATAGAGACAATTACTGGGTTAAATGAAAAGACATGATTATAATATATATTATCGTGAAAATATACTTATAATAAGCTTCGATTTTAGTTCCTTTTTTTACGTTCATATTTAATTTATGTCGTTTCGTAATATGTAGTATATAAATTAGAGTGATCCGTAAACAATTTTAATCTTAGTCTTTACTTAAGCAAAGCCATTTTCTGTAAACAGGGTTTAAAAGATAATTACCTAATGGATTAAATCTATAAAATTCTAGGAGTTTTAATTTTCTTTTGGATCTTAAGTTAATTGCTCACTGAGCTGTTTTTAATTTTTTGTAAAAACATTTTCATCATAAAATGCTTCTCTACTCTATTTTGATTTTACAGTTTATCCTAGTAGTAATCTTGGTGTTATATAAATTGAAATTTAGCTTATAAAATAAAACAGGAAAACTGGCAATAATTTTGTACTATAGTCCGTTTCTCCCTTTTTGCCCGATTTTATATGGAAAACTACTAAAGAAGGATAAAACTGTCAATCAAATTACCAATAGCGGAGAGAAATGTATTTTCTAAATTAAAATTAAACAACCGTAATTGAAATATAAAAACGTATCAATAATAGATATTTATATAAAAAAAAATGAAAAAAAAATAGTCCGGACTGACACTCGTAATATTAGGTCAAAATTGTGGATGGCCATTTTAGTAAATAAAATGTACTATTTTTTGTTCGTTCTTCTTCTTATGGTGCCCTATCCAATTAGTAGATGTTGGCGACAATTCTGGAATACTCCTCTCGATCTTGTGTGGCTCTAAAAAGTGCATGGGCATCGAGTTTTGTCCAATCCCTTATGTTTTTAAGCCATGAGTATTTCTTTCTTCCGATGCCTCGTTTTCCTTCTATCTTCCCTTCCATAATAAGCTTTAAGAACTGGTACTTGGAATTTCGAAATATATGACCCAGATAAGCAGTTTTTCTTAATTTTAATATTGGCAGCAATTCTCGTTCTCTGTCCATTATATTTAATACTTCGACATTTGTTGTGTGATCTGTCCAGGGAATTTTAAGTAGTCTTCTAAATAGTCACATTTCAAAGGCCTCTAATCGGTTCATCACATTGGCCTTTATGGTCCAGGTTTCTACACCATATAGCAGTATGGAATCAATGTAACATTTTACAAAGCGATATCGAAGCATTAAGATGAGGCTGCTGTTGCTTATCAAGGTTTTCATATTAGTAAATGCTCTTCTGGCTTGCTCAATCCTGCTACGTATCTCTATGTCTGGATCTAGATCTTCAGTTATCCAACTACCGAGATATCTGAAGTTGGGGACCTTTTGGATGTTCTTGTTGTTTACTCTTATATTCAATTGCATATTTTGTGTTTTACTAACCACCATTACCTTCGTCTTGTCTATATTAATCTTCAAGCCCACTCGTTCTCCTTCAGTGTTTATTCTATCTATTAGTCGTTGTAGCGCTTCTTCTTCTTCTTCTTACGGTGCCTATCCGTTCCGGATGTTGGCGATCAACATGGCTATCCTAACTTTGCTTGCTGCTATTCTGAATAGTCCGGTTGTCGATGTATTAAACCACTTTCTTAGGTTTTGAAGCCAAGATATTTTTCTTCTCCCTGGTCCTCTCTTTCCAAATATCTTGCCGGAAGAATGAGTTGCAACAAGCCGTATCTCTGTTCATTCCTCATAACATAGCCAAGATATTCTAGTTTGCGCTCTTTAATTGTGTTAATAATCTCGCATTCCTTGCCTATTCTACGTAGGACCTCAACATTAGTCACACGATCCACCCATGAAATTCTTAAGATACGTCTGTAACACCACATCTCGAATGCCTCGAGTTTTCTTAAGGAAGCTTCGGAAAGTTTCCAGGCCTCTACTCCGTATAATAAGGTAGAGAATACATAGCATCTATTGAGAGAGATTTTGGTAGCAAGTGGTAAATCATGACTTCTGAAAAGAGACTTTATCATTATGAATGCTGATCTCGCTTTTCCTATGCGTTGTTTTATTTCACTAGAGTGATACCATTGGCTATTAATGTTGGTACCAAGGTATGTGTAGCTGTCCACTCTGTCATTTGGATGTTGGTTAACCAAAATCTGTCAATTAGCGCTTCTTGGCTATCAACTATTATGACTGTATCATTAGCATAGCGAAGATTACTAATAGTCTGTCCGTTGATTTTGATTCCATCTTCAGTGTCACTTAAGGCTCTATCGAAAATCGTTTCAGAGTAAAGAATAAAAAGGGGGGGGGGACAGAACACAATCCTGTCGTACACTTTTTTTGATTGAGAAACATAATGTAGATTCCAGTCTTACTCTCACAGATGCCACTTGATTCATATAAAGGTCCTTAATAATTTTAAGGTGATTCTCATCTATCGAACGTTCCTGGAGCAATCTTATTAATTCTGAATGATTAACACAATCGAATGCTTTCTGGTAATCTATAAAGGATAGGAAGATGTCTTTTTGCTGATCTTTGCATTTCTGAAGTAGGACAGTTAAGCTAAAAAGTGCTTCTCTTGTGCCAAATCCTTGTCTGAAACCGAACTGTGTGGGGCTAATGTATCTTTCACATTTGTTGTATATTCTTGTGTAAATTATCTTTAAGAAGAGTTTTAGGACCTGAGTCAATAAGCTGATCATTCAGAATTGGTCGCAGCTATTAACGTTTGGCTTTTTTGAGATTGGTATAAAGGTTGATTGAAGCCAGGCCTGTGGTATTTGACCGACCCATAAATGTCATTAAAAAGATCTACCAAGGTGTCTAAATTGTCTTCACTCAACATTGTTAGAACCTCTATGTATATGTCGTCTGGCGAACGTGTTAAATTATAAATAATAATTATAAAATAAGATCTGACGTCACAAGTAGACATAAGTAATGGGTATACCTGGAATAAATGATTGGCAATAGGTTACCTAACCATAATAATGGTTAATGATTCATCAAAGAAAGATAATAAACAACAAATAATGTTGTGAAATATATTACAATTACCCTCATTTCCAAAGGATTTATATTCCTAAATTCTCGTACGGTACCAAAACAAAATTTAATCATATTTTTAAATAGATATTGATCAATGCCATACCCTGTCATACATATAACTCGGCATTTATGAATTGCGTATAAACGGATTTAAACAAAAATCATGCATCGGAAAAATTGTTCAGCATTACCAATAATTTCTGTGTGATACAAAACTCTCCGCTGAAAGACCGACATTTTAAAATTCGACACCAATTTTAAATAGTCCGGGAGGAGGTCATAGCTCATTCACAATACGGATTTGATGAATAATTTAGTAATTGTTTATTTACACAAAAATAAAAGGTCTGTTTTAGTTTTTTTGCCAACATTTTCAGTAGTTTAGAGTTTAAATCAGCTTTTTGAAGTTAAATTATTTCAATATGTGTACAATTATTTTTGTGTATTTGAAAACCATATTTGGTATTAAAGAAGTAATTGGTCTAATTCGGTTTATGGTTCTATTTTTTTTATTTAATAACTTTGATAAGTTTAATATTAGTTTTTGTTTATTAAAGAGTATATCTTCAAAGTAGTCTTATTTATTGAGCATAGTACTTTTAAAGTTATCGCTAAATAAACTATTAATTTTTAGAATATGAAGTGCTTATTTTAAGTATTTCATTTTATGTTCGAATGATTTATACAAGGGTTGTACAACTGGTGGCCCGCAAGGCTATTTGTTGTGACCCACGTAAGATTTTCGAAAAGCATATATTTTCTTTAAATGCTGCCACTGTGAAAAAAGATTTTTTAATTTATTTTATATTTTAGGGTTTAGCAGTGTTTTTACATCACAAGTACTGTACCTACCGCGTGCCGCTTCGCTGACGTGTAACGAACACAATCGTCCTCCACCACTATGAGAACTGCACTGATTACTGCGCATTAAAGTTCACGCAGGCCACACCTCCCACAGCTTACCATCCGTCGCCAGCCGCCATCGTGCTACTGACACGTAGGCTAGTCGGCTAATCTATTACGTTGCTAGTGAACAGTGAACTTGATTAATTCTTTGTCTTAATTCCTCTTATACAATAATGAGTGTAAAACCAGTAAAACGGAAAATTGATAGTGAGAACAGAATTTACAAAGAAAGTTGGGAGAGTGATTACTTGATTTCTAACAATAATGGAAAGTTGCAGTGCTTAGTGTGCATAAATGTCGTTTCAGTGCCTAAAGAATATAATGTGAGAATTACACAACAATGCATGAAAATAAGTATGCTACGTACACAAATAAAACTCGTCGTGCCCTAGTTGCAGATTTAAAGAAAAAGTTTAAACAGCAAACTGGTATGTTCAGTAAAATATTACACTCTCAAACGCATTATTTGCATGCCTCTTATGCCGTGTCGCTTGAGCTGGCAAAGGCAAAAAACCTTTCACTGATGGCAATTTGATAAAAAAATATGCTGTTGAAATGGTCAAAGCTTTCAGTGATTCTAAAATGGCGGAGAAATTTGAATCAGTGCCACTTTCACATCAAACCATACAAAGAAGGATTGATGCTATGGGTGAGCAAGTAGAATAATCTATGCTTAGCCTGGTTAAGAAAAGTTCATATTTCTCACTTTGTTTGGATGAAAGCACTGATCAAACCGATGTTAGTCAGCTGTTAATATTTGTGCGCACTACTTTTAATGTTTTTACCAGTAAACAGGAGTTATTTGATATTTGTCCTCTTTATAGAACAACAAAAGGAAAAGACATCTATCAGGCTGTAAAGAAAACAGTTGACAGAGTTGAAGGCTTTGATAAATGTTCAGCCATAGCAACAGACGGGGCCCCATCAATGACAGGTAAAAAAATTGGATTAGTGGGTCTGCTTCGGGAGAATGGTGTCACTTGCCCAACAATTCATTGTATTATACAGCAGGGAGCTTTATGTGGAAAATCAGTCAAGGAAGATCAAATTTTCCAAACCGTAAGATTATAAATATGATTAGAGCTGGAAATCGATCTCTTTTACACAGGCAACTGAAGCAGTTTTTAGTGGAAACATAGGCTTAGTATGGAGACTTGGTAATATACAACCATGTAAGGTGGCTTAGTGCAGGAAAGTGCATGGAACGATTTTTTGCCATAAGAAAGAAAATCTCTGCATTCCTTAACAAATATGTTTCATCTGGCACAACTGAACTGAAAGAGAAGTTTAAGGATCCAGAATTCTTAAGACAGTTAGCTTTTATAACAGATCTGACCAATCATCTAAACATGTTATACTTGAGTCTTCAAGGAAGAATCCAGACGGTTTCAGATTTGATCGGAATAATAAACGGATTCCGGAATAAGCCAAACGTGTATAAACGTGCTTTGGAAAAGAACAACCTGATACACTTCCCTAGCTGTCTGCAAATAGCAGAAGAATTCAACGGTGAGAAAAGTATTGAGTTTTTATCCTGCATTTCACAAAATGAACAAGTTATTGATGAATTCAATACAAGATTTAAAGAAATTAAAAGTCTCAAAAGCAGTGTACTACTTTATAATAACCCTCTTGGAGCAACCATTGATGATTAACCACCCAACTTATAGCTTGAGTTATGTGATCTTCAAGAAGACATGTTCCTAATCACCAGACAAGAAAAGGGACCTGAATTTTTCAAATTACTATCAAAGGAGAAATTCCCAAACCTGCGAGATTTTGGACTGAAAATGACGTCAATGTTCGGAAGCACATATACATGTGAAACTGCCTTTTCCTCCATGAAATACATAAAAAATAAAAACAGAAGCAACCTTACCGATTCTTCCTTACGTCATCTTATAAGTGTATACAACTGAACTGGAGGTGGACATTTCGTCATTGGTAGATAAAGCCGATCGACCACAGTCCTCACACTAATTGGATACATCTTTTTCGTTGCTTTTTCAATGTTTTTCTTGAATTGAAAACTGTTATCAATAAATTTTTCGTTTATAAAAAATTAAGTTGTTGAGCAATAAAAGAAATAATACTCCTTTTTGTTTTAATTATTTTTATACCTCACTTTATTTTGTTATTACTTGTAGCAAAATTATTATATGGCCCGCGACAACATCAAAGGTTTTAGTTTTGGCCCTTGAGTCATTGCAAGTTGGACACACCTGATTTATACGGTAGTCTTTAAAATATATTTGTCTTTATCTCTGTTTGATTAATTTTTAAAGCGAAGCCTCTATATTGGCGTTGTATTACTCTTTTTTTATTTGCTTTTTTGTTAAGTTATTAAAAAAGTTCATTACCTTAGATTTGAACAAAAAAAAAGCATTGTCCCATAAACTTCAAACAATTGAGATTCGACCCATAGGAGACACAAAATGAAGGCTGGACTGTACATATCCTGGGAAAAATCAACTTAAATATCAAAACTGGACTTTAGGTTAGCCTGGATGATAACAATATGATATTTCAAACTCGGCTGCTTATTTTTTAATTAAACTGTGTCGGTTTACTTAGCACTCACAATCTGTTATCAAATCCCTTGTCACAGGATACAGCTTACAACAAACGGTTATTAACTCACATTATAAAGATTGCCACATGGCATTCCGAGCTCAAGTCACCTTCTTCTCACCAAAATTCATGGAATTAAAAGAAACTTTGCCAGTTTTTCAAACCCTTACGAAAACGGTGTTTACATGCCCAGGCCCTGAATTGCTCTCATATGTGACCGCTACCCAATTCCTCGTGTCAAAATCTTACATTCTCGCACCAGATTGAAAATCGTGAGTAATCGGATCCCTATTCTGCGAGGTTTTGGACACAAAATTCAACCTTTAAAGTGCCAGGTCTTCAAATTTTTGTGGAAGCATATTTAAATTAAAATGTAATTAAGGCGGGGTCAATTAAGATTTATCCACAGTTTTTATGTAGATAGCACATATATATATATATATATATATATATATATATATATATATATATATATATATATATATATGTATGTATATATATAACGGTTCTTTGTAAGTTCTTCCATTTCGGGAAACCTCTACATCATCATGCAACCTCTTCTGTCCACTGCTGGACATAGGTCTCTCATTTTTCGCCACTCTTCATGGTCCTGTGCTTCTTGTTGCCATTTCTTGGATATCCGTTTTGGATATCCATCCAGCGTGTTGGTGGTCGTCCTCTGGTGTGTTTTTCTTCTCGTAGGCGCCAGTCAATTAGTTTTCTGGTTCATGTTGTGTCTTTTAGTCTCGCTATGTGATTTGTCCAATTCCATTTCAGCTTGGCTATACGTTCGACGACATCACTGATATCTATTCTTTACCTTGAGTCTTGATATTAGTGATCCTCTTTTGTCTTTTTTTGTTACGCCGCGAATTGATCTTTCCATGCGCTTCTATGCCACTCGCATTTTTAGTGCTTTTGTATTTATTAGCTTGAGAGTTTCTGCTCCGCATGTCATAATAGGAAGAACGCATTGGTCAAATGTCTTTTATTTCATAGCTATCGGGATGTTGCTCTTAAAGATGTTTCTTAGTGAACCATACACCGCCATTCATTTTCAGACCTATTTGTTGTAGCATTTGTTGTGCTTCACCCAGATCTTCGGTAATAAATATTATGTCGTCGGCAAAACGCAGATTATTGAACATTTTTTCATCTCTTTTTATTCCTCTATTTTCCCATTTTAGCATTTTAAAGGCGTATTCGAGGACAGTTATAAATAATTTAGGTGAGAGAGTATCACCCTGTGTATCTAAGTTTATCGTATATAATATACATTATAAATTACAATATAAATTATAGTGTAAAATATTTATATGTATATGTAAATTATTAATTAAACTTAATTACTTTTCAGGTAAGCTTTCATGCTGTTCCTGCTTTTTCGGTAAGAAATTACTATGCTACTAACATATAATCTGATTTTCTTAATTTATTATATTGTACTCATAATACCATTATATAAACATAGTCATTGAGTATGGTCAACCTTTGTATTAGCCCTTAATTAAATAAACTTTGACATATTCTTCAATTTTGATGGAAAGAGTGTTTCCATTCGTTTACTATTTACTACTATTTATTACTATTTGGACTATTTAGTATTATTTACTGGCCAATTTTATTTGAAAATTTTTTAGGAGTAATCTGGGCAAACGTTGTAAAAATATAATTAAAGAATATTGCCAAAACAAGAGCAAAGTACAGCCAAAAACACTTTACTATACAATACAAGAGATACCATATCAGCCTTATCCAGTTTTTTAACCACGTTCTAATCAATTCCTAGCATTGATCTTTTCATCGCTCTTTCCATCGCTTTCGATTAATGATCGGGGTAAGATTTATACACAAAAAAAATCAAACAAATGGAATAGAAGCAAAACGAAAGTAAAATACGTAGGAGAAAATGCTGTCAATTTAAAATGGAGATTCGCAGGACACAATACCCGAATGAAGGATAAGTGATGGAACTACGGAATACAACAATGGAGACCATGGTTAGGAAAGAGAAGCAGAGAAAGACCATAAATGGGATGTGCAGATGATATTAAGAAGATCGGGGAACACAACTGGAAGCAAGTGGCGCAAAATAGAAGACACTGGATTGATTTGGGAGAGGCCTATGTCCAAAGTTAGATTACTTAAGACTGAAGAAGAAGAAGAATCAATTTCTAAAATAAAATTGTAAATATCGATACCAAGTTTATAATCTTTAATTATAGAACATTTTAAATGCAATAAAAGTAATAATATAAAAAAACTATAACAACTAAATGGACCATCGGATATAATGGATACTCAGTTAATTGGACAGTTTTTGTAGAAGAAAATTTAACAAGCGATAATTATGAAATGCTGCTTAGAAATTAAATTATAAAAACAAGTTTAAAGCCAATTTAAATGAGATATGGTTTCAGCAAGACGAAGCTCCAGGGCTTTTTGGTATATTCGGTATTATTTAGATAAGACATTTCCCGGACGATGGATTGACAGATTAGGTAGAATTGAATGGCGTCCTCATTAACCTGATTTGAATGCTAAAGATAATTTTTTTTATTGGGGATAATTAAAAAGTAAAATTTATAAAATTAAATTAGTAAGTATTGCAAAGCTAAGGCAAACAATTATCTATGAAACTCGTAGTAATTTCTAGAGAAACGTAGAGAAAAGTAATAGACGCATTCTACCATCATTTTGATCAACTTAAGATTCACATCAGAGAGAAAAACATCACCTACAAACAAGTAATAAACAATTAATCAAAAACTTGCAGTACTAAAAGTACCATTGTACTTGACTTATATAGATCGAAAGACTGAGATTTCTTAATAAATGATACACCTCGCAATAGTCTGCCACCAATCCAAAATAGTAAATGTAGTATTATCAGAGACAAGAAAATGTTATAGCTAAGATACTAACTAAATGATGAATAAAAATAGACCATAGACGTGATATTTAGACGTTTGCTGAAACTAATGCGGTATATTTAATGCTTTTTAGTACACCTAACGCATAAAAATGATGCTCTATACTACAACACTGATAAATGGTTTGTCAGAAATTTGTGTCTAAATTTTAATGGTTTTTACACATCGCTAGCGGTCGTCTCTCTGACTATAAAGAATAATAAATCAACGTTGCGTCATTTCACACTTGATATATTGTCGATTAGCGGTAGACATCAGGTGGTATTTTAATCAGGAGCATATATGTATTGTGTATAGGACACAAAGCAAAATTTTCAATATACATATATTGGCGCTATAGGATTTCGATATACATTTGCATACAAAACAAAAGCTAAATCGATAGTTAATGACATGGATGAACAATTAAGATAGTTTAGCTGTTACGTGGTTATTTGCAATTTGAGGATGAGAAATAAAAATTAAAATGGAGATTATTTACCTTTCATGTACATATCTTCAATCTACTTAAGGCTTTTTTTTTCATAAACTAAAGCCTTTGAAAAGGTCTATTACAAAAATGTGTTAATTTAGAACTACGAGCGTCAGCAGAAGAAATAAAAGCACAACCAAATAATTATTTAAACAAATATAAACATATATATATATATATATATATATATATATATATATATATATATATATATATACAAAATCCACAAGGAAAATAATTCCTGCAGCTGGCTGTATACCACGTATCACAAAAAAGAGGCTAGATCTTTGTAAATGGGTATATTTAAACAACCCTTACTTACCCCTTACCCCAACTAATTAGTTAGTTTTAAACTCAATAACCATTTAAACATAATCTAACAATATATCAGAATTCATTATTTCCCCCATTACAAAAATCATAATCAACCATTGCTTCCCTCTCTTGGTCAACAACTTAGTAGCACACTCGCACATCAAATTTCAGTTTTTTTATAAACCGAATTTAACACAACCAAAATAGATTTTGTTCCGGGTGCTATATGCTTTTAGCATGAAGGACCTCTATTATCTCTTATTGCTGATTAACTCATTTACTTTCTTTTAACCCACCCCTTCTTCTTCAGTCATTTTCTTTACTTTGATTCTTATCAAGTCTCTGAGAAACTCAGCCTTTTCAATTTAAAATTTAATTCCGTAGGTTATAACTTTAATTTTTCAGCCGGAAGATTTCTAACCCCCCTTTTTTCAATTTATTAGACTTACTTATATTAACTTTTCCACCATACGAGTAGTCTTAAACAATTTCATTTAAATACGAGGTCTTACATTAGCTACAAATATATACTATTCAATTTTACCTTGTCCTAGATGTGATCAACATAAAAGAACAATATCATTGTATATCTAAGCTAATCTATCACAAATTACACTTTTTAGACCACACTCGCCACACCACACCACACTCGCCTGTGCTAAATTTTTTATTTAACAAAATCTGAAAACAATTGAAAGTTTCTCATTTTTTGCTCCTATTTTCGTTTATAATTCGGGAAATATTGATCCTGGAGAAAAAATTATGAAAAGTTAAAAGTTTTGTTATTCAATTTTATACAATATTTCGTTAGCTAGAAATTGAAAATTTATTGTTTATTGTTGAAAAAATAGCAATAATTGAAAAAAAAGTACAAAAAAATAAAGTTAATCCTTTAAATGTTTTCGAATTTCTAAATTTGACTTACAAGCTCCATATTCCACCTAGAAAAACTTTTATATGTTTAAAACATATGTTTAAAACTTTAATATGTTTAAAACGTGTGCTAAATTTTGTTAAAATCGATCGGATAAGTTTTGCAAAATAATTTTGCAATACAGTCTACTGGAAAAAAATCGCAAATTTTTAAATTTGTAGTACTCTCAGATAGTTGCAAATTTTTTTACATATAAAGGAAGGCTCAAACTTTCAAAAGCTTTTTGTAAATTCAAATCGGTTCACTAGAAGAGCCTAGAAATTTTTTTTAAGCTTTAAACATTTTTTAGGCTTATAAACAAATTGAATAACTTTACGAGCTTTAAATATATCAATTTTAAAATTTATACATTTGAGAACATTAAAAGATGCTTCTTTTAAAAAAAGATACATTCGACTTACTGGTTGCCGAGATATTGAAGGTCAAAGTTGGCATACATTTGCCGTGTAACCATAAGTGATAGAGGGCTCGTTTTTAAACAAATACCCTCGTTTTGTCAAGTACTTTTTATATGAAAAGTTTTACGTAATGCGCTTCATGGCAAAATCCACAAAAAATACAAATAAAAAACCGTTTTCACGTAAAATGTCGCTCGGAATGCATGAGATGTGGTGGTGGGTGACATTCAATCGAAATGTGAATCGGCGAGTTCAAAATCACAGCGCGCGCTAAAAATTGCATTATCTCGGCTTCTTGTTAACCAATTTTGCTTTTTTTTTAACGATGCCTCGGACGACAAGGATTTCAAATATCATATTTACAAATACCATTTTTACTTGCAAATTGGGAAATTTTCAATAAACAATTTGTGTGTTAAACAAGTAACTGCATTTTTTCTTCATGCATTTTTTTTTGAGCTTGCAATTTATACATTATAGTAAATTGTTACATTTAGTAAACAAATATGTATTTATGAATTGTTAATAAATTATTTAAATTGTTAAAACAAAGGCAAACGATTTTTTTGTAAAAATTAAACTTTTTAATATAATAAACATTAAAAATAATTTATTTCGGCAGTTTTATCGTAATAATGACATTATTTGATTTAAGAATTATGTATAATATATACGTATAGGCAAACTATTTGTATCAAGTAGTATCAAGAGTTTGAGGAACACCCAGATACTTCTGTTCGAAAAGCAGCCCCAGTACTCGATATTAGCTATTCATCGATTATTAGAATACTGCAATAAAACAAAATGCATCCCTATAAAATTATACACACTCAGGAGCTCATGAAAGATGATTTTGACAGGAGAACGTATTTTTGTGAACAAATGATTGCAATGTTAGACAGCAATGTGATCAAATTAGAACACGTTTTGTTTTCTGATGAGTGTACCTTTAGTCTTCACGGTCATGCTAATCGGCAAAATTACTGCCGTTATTACTAGAGGGAAAATCCTCACTGGATTTCAGAGAATTCAGGATGAGATTCTCAATACCCTGATAAAGTTAACGTGGGGCGACAATTATTTAGCATTGCTCCAAAATAATGTAGTGCCAGCGTTGGCTAACTTGTATCCTGATCCAGGAAACCCACAAGTTCCAGCGGATATGATATATTTTCAACAAGATTGAGCACTACAATGGAATGGCCACCACAATTCCCCCATTTGACACCAATTGACTTTTTCTTATGGGGATATGTGAAAAGTATTGTATACAAAACTAAACTCACTGACTTAGCTGACTTACGAAGACGAATAACTCTTGCGTTTAGATCGATCATATCTGAAATGTTAAGTAACGTTAGAAAAAATTTCTATTCACGGTTAGGGTGAATAGAAAATGTCTAAAATAGTCTAAATGTGAATTTTTCCATTTTACTTAATATTTCCGAAACAGTCAAAGATATTTATACGACATTGTATTTAAAAAATGTCTAAAATGATTTGAGGAATCTAAAAATAAATTAATATACAGGGTGTTCTATTCAAAATAAGCAAGTTGGTATTGGCCACCTTCATATGATACACCCATGAATGTGTACACTGTTTATATTTAAATAAGCAATTTTATAACAATTTCATAATAATAAATATTTTTTTAAAGAAATATTTTATATATGTCTATATATGTCCTGGTTTATATCTAAATGAATTTATAAAACAATTTTTATAATGTTAAAAAATATTTAAAAAATAATAATATTGTTGTCCTATTGAGGTGATCCTAAAGATATATCACTTTATGCAATTAACGAGTCAAAAATAGAATTATTGCTTAAAAACAGTTTTTTTAAGTTTTGGCTAGATATTTAAGGAAAAAAAAGACAAGTGGTATATCAAAATTGAAGGGTGCGATCAAAATTACGCGGAAATTTGGTCACTTAGCTACTAAATTTTAAGGTTATGATCCAATAAAGTGGGAAAATATTATAAAAACACCAATTTTGCGCAATTTGAGACTTTGTAAGTTAAAAATGATTATTTTAGCAATGATGATTTATAATCCGTAAGAAAATAGATGGAAAAGCATACATCTAACTATCTGATTTTGATGTAAGGTAAAAAAAAAGTGCGAAAAGGAAAAAAAACGTGATATTTTCAAATGTTATCTTTATGAAAGAGTTAAATGGGGACTTTTACAATATATTTTGATAATGTGGAAAAAAAATGTTGAATTGCTAACTGAGTTTTGAGCTTATGTGCAAATAAATGAGTAAATAACAGTTTTTTTTTTATTTTTCGATTCTTTCCGCTCAGAAATTCTTAATTCTGCCTTGGCCATGTAAAAGAACGAAAAAAAAAAATACATAAAAAATTACTATTAAAAGTTAGCCAAAAATTATTAACATAACCTAAGAAATAATTGAAACTTTCAATGATTTTTCCTGAGCTTAATTTTAAATATAAAAATTTGAAAAAAAATTAGGCTATTATGTATTCAAAAGATACATCTTTAAGATTTTTTTTAGATTTTTTAAAGCAAATTTGCGTCCAGAGGAAAATATACAGTCGAAAAAACTTCTTTTTTAGAGTAAAGAGGTTCTATGGGCTCTGGGTAGCTAAAAATTTGTATGAGGTCATGTTTATATATGCTTTAGTGAAAGCATAATCCCCGGTGCTGATCGGCGCGGGGGCACTTTTGACCATCTTATCCCGTTATAGAAAACATATATATTTTGAAAACAAAAAAGCCAGAAATTACAATGTTCAATCAGTCTAGCATTTGTGAAGAATGTATATTTTGTTTATTTTATCCTTTATTGGTTTATTCAGCATTTGTTTTTATGCTTTTATGTCTCAAAAACGGTTTTTTTTTCTAGTCTCTCTGAGCTGAGGTTTTGGCATTAATGTGATGATTTCAGGCGAGATTCCGATTCAAATGGAACCAAAGATATTTCACAACGTCTTTAGCAGGAATGGGGGAATTGTTTAGACTAACTTGTGGACTTGTGGATTTTTTGTTATTGACTCTCGTTTTCCATTTTGTCAATCAATTCTCTAATGTATGCGAGTAATTTTGCAGCATTTTAGATGCTATTTTTGGATCTTTGTTTGAAATTAAAACAATTGTACAATGGGCAAAAGTCGCCACTGTGACGTCATCTGTAATAGGTATGACATCAGTAAAGATTAGGTACAGAAAGAGATTGAGGGCTCTTCTATGAGGAACTCCGTATTAGATTAAGTGACAGGTTAAGAAATCATTATTGATTTTTACTTGGAAAGAACGTTCGTCAATATAGAACTTCAGTACATATCGCTAAGCAGTAAAGATTTTAATTTAAATAGCAAAACGTTGTGCCAGACTTTATCAAAATCCTTATATCCAAAATCCCAATATAAAAAAAGTTTTTTATCTTCTGTAACTTGTTGGTTTGTACAATGGAATAAAGGAAGTTTTAATACGATTATTTGAGAATTCATGGTTTATAAAACGACTTTTTCTGTTATCGAAAAATGTATCAAATATCCCTTATACCGAATTTGTCGTTACGAGATGACAGTTAGCTTTGTACCTATTCATTAAAACTTGCAGTGACCAATTAGTTCGAAATCCCGAACAACAAATCGACTATTACCTCCTACATAATTTGTCCTACAACTAACTATAGATTCGCCAGCTATAATTTTAGCATAAACTAGAAATTAATCATCACGGTCTGTGTATTGTAATACACACACAATACGAAATTTTCAACATAGTGCCTCAGCGGGACTTCGATCCACATTTGAATTCAAAAGAGTGAGTCAGTAATCAATATTGCATGACCGGTGTTGTTCCTATAATCCCAAGACTAAGTTTCTGCAGTGTTTTCACAGATAAATGAAATGGATCAACCAGAAAATAAGCTACGCTTGGGAATTTTATGGAACTGTTAGTCTCTTTTGAGTTAATATTGGTTTAAGTCGTTTTTTTAACTCTTTGTTGTTTATAAATAAGTCAGGTTGAATGTTGATTTAAGCTGTTTGTTTAGTTAAAAAGGGACCCCTTAATAAATAAAACTAAAATGTTGCGTGAACGGTTTTTATGAAACATGGCGTGAACTCTGACGTGATAGATTTGTTGATTTTGTTGTTTTCATCCTACGTTGTGACTGTAGGATGGATTAAGACAAAATTATATACAGTGTGGACACCACTTATAGAATAAAATTGTTTGTGTTCTTATTTTAGAAAATAATAAAAAACGTTGAGATACCATAGCTTTCAAATTTAAATGTACGCTTTTTAGACATAAATTTGAATGTACAGGGTGATCAATAAAAGTCTGGCATAGTGCATAATCTGTATTTTAAATGAAACAGCCTGTATATTTTCATGTTTTTAAAAGCTCCTTAACAACCTGATTTTAACGAACTATATCATGTAGGATCTATTATGAATAATACAAGGTGAAATTTTGAAATTAGGTATTTTCTTCATAGAATACCCTAGGTAATTGATTGGATTACATTAAAATAAATGCTCAACATGTTCTCCACCTTGTTGTTGGCAATAACACAGTCTCCTATAAAACTCGTTTCGAACTTTGTTTAAAGTTTGAGGTGAAATATTCCGTATTTCTGTAGTTATCCTTTTTTTTTTTGAGGACTTCAATGATAGTTGATTGTGTTGGATATACTTTGTTCTTGAGATAACCGCACAAAAAAATCCAAAGGCGTAAGATCTGGCGACCTAGCCGGCCACTCAATAGTCCCCTTCATCAAATCCACTTATTGAAGAAGATTTCATTCAGGTAATTTTTCACCATTAAAGCATAATGGGGTGTTGCACCGTCCTGCTGGAACCAGACAGTTCCATGCGGTAGGGTCGGATCTATTAGATTGGGATATAAGTTAGCCAACTAAGAAAGAACATCGTCTCTTAGCATGCTTAAATATTTTTCCGCTGTCAAATTATCATCTATAAATATAGGACCAATACTATGATCTGAGGATTGTCTCTGAATGTGTATACTGAGTGTGTGTCTCACGCATCCAATGAGGATTCTGCGCTGACCAATATCTACAGTTTTGTCAGTTTACCTCTCCTTTCAATGTAAATATTGATTCATCAGAAAAAAGAATTGTGCCATTCATTCATTGTGCCTATTTCATTTGTTAATTTTATCCATCATTCTTTTGTAGAAATCCATTCTACGATCCGGATTGTCTTCTATTAGCTCCTGCACAAATGTCAATTTATATGTATGAAGTTTTATTGATGGAGACACCTTAGGACAGTTGTGTGACTCACATTATTTTGACGTGCAATTTGACGTGAACTTGATGTTGGATTCTCTGCGACACTTAAACTGACACTTAGAGTAGAAGTCTATTGTCTGTATTTAGCTAATTTAAAATAATACCATAACACGTGATAAATTATTAATTTTAAAATTTCACCTTGTATTATTCATTATCGACCCTACATATGATACTCGCGTAGCGGCGAGCGCAGTAATTTTACAAGCATGTAATAAGCTTACAACTCAAGTTGTGTACTATACTTTTTCTACAATTATTTTCGTTTATAAAAATAAAAATTAAATTACCACTATATTTACACTGACAGATTAATAATTTTTAATCTGTCAAAATAACGTCTGTTAATTCGTTTCCATGGTAACTCGACCAACTGACTTACGAGGCTTATGTGATATTACACATTTTTGTAAAACTGAAGCGTAATTTTTTTTATTACGTGCTAGTCATTACATGTCAGTATCTGTTATGATGCATTTACTTAGCATCCAAATAGTGGGTAATATACAATTTACTAGTAAGAGAGTAGAAAAAATTATTTTAATAGTATATTACATAACGAGAGTTGTAAGAAGCTTATTACATGCGAGTAAAAAAGTTGCGCGCGAGCCGCGTAGCGGCGAGCGCAGTAATTTTACAAGCATGTAATAATCTTACAACTCAAGTTGTGTACTATACTTTTTCTACCATTATTTTCGTTTATAAAAATAAAAATTAAATTACCACTATATTTACACTGACAGTTTAATAATTTTTAATCTGTCAAAATAACGTTACCATGGAAACGTTAATTCGTTTCCATGGTAACTCGACCAACTGACTTACGAGGCTTATGTGATATTACACATTTTTATAAAACTGAAGCGTAATTTTTTTTATTACGTGCTAGTCATTACGTGTCAGTATCAGTTATGATGCATTTACTTAGCATCCAAATAGTAGGTAATATACAATTTACTAGTAAGAGAGTAGAAAAAAACATAAAAATATACAGGGTTTTTCTTTAAAAATAAGGATTATGGACTATGCCAGACGTGCATGGATCACCCTGTACATTTAAACTTATGTTTAAAAAGCGCACATTTAAATTTAAAAGTTAACGTGTCACAGAGTTTTTGATTATTTTTTATAATAAGGACACAAACAATTTTATTCCATAAGTGGTTTCCACACTGTATGTTTTAATTAATATCATAATATTATGACATATTAAAAAGTTAATACCGTATATAAATTATATAAATACACCGTGTGTAACAAAATGCAAAATAATATATATGGAAAGAATTATATAAAACATATACTCAGATAGGCATACATACAAACACTTTAGTTAGACAAATAACAAGGGAACACTGGCAGAGTTTCTCAAAACAGATCAACACGACTTCTAAGGAACACAAAAAGAAATATGGCGAATGATCAGAGAACAAAGAGGAGAAATGAAAAAACTAATAAAAACGAAACACATTCAGAAGGAAACATGTGTAGACTACTTTCGATCCCTATTTAATAAAGGTAACGACAATGGACCACCAACGCCAGAGGTGACGATAAACGAATGAATGGATATTATAAAGAAGGAGGTAAAGGAAGCACTAACGAAATTAAAGCATAGAAAATTAACAGGAGAGGAAAGATTTCTAAACGAACTCCCAAAGTACGGAGGACCAGATCTAACCAAAAAACCATTAAAACTATTCCAAAAAAATAATAGAACAAAACAGAATTCCTCAAGAATGGAGATCAAGCATCCTAATAAATATCTTCAAAAATGGAGACAAATTGGACCCGGAACATTAAAGAGGAATTAATTTACTAAACACAACACTAAAATTAACAACCAAATAAACAAGGTAACAAATAAACTGAATGAAATTATAATACTAGCAAAATACCAACAAGGTTTTAGGTCGGGAAGATCATACTTCGACGCTATATTTACAATGAGGCAAGTGCAAGGGAAATCATTAGAATACAAGAAACAGGCATATCTATATTTCGTGGACCTTGAGAAGACATTTAACCAGATCAAATTAAAAGACGTTATCCACTTACTGTAGGCAAAAGAGATATATCTAGGAATAATTATAACGATCGAAAATATCGAGCAAAACAAGACAATAAAAGTAACAGTAGAAGTAAAACTAACCGACCCTATTGAAGTTAGTAATGGGATAAGACGGGGAGATTCCCTGAGTCCTCTATTGTTCAACCTGATTTTGGATGAAATAATAAAAAAGTAAGAACTAAAAAAAATACCAAATGGGAGAAAAACAACTTAAAATAATCTTCTATGCAGACGACGCAATACTACTTTCTCAAAGTGAACATAATTTACAAAGTATGCTGCACCAATTTAATATAACCCCCAGAACATTAACATGTTAATTTCCCCAAATAAGATAAAATACTTGGTTACAGCAGCAAATCTACTAAGTTGTAAATTGAAGCTGATAGTTCAGATAATAGAACAAGTGATGGAGTTTAAATATCTAGGCATCACATTATCTAGCTACAGAAAGCTCGAAACTAAAGTGGAAAATCAAGTGAATAGAGCAAACAGAGCCGCAGGCTGCCTAAATAAAACAGTATGGAAAAATAAAAATGTCGGGAACGAAACGAAAGGCAGAATTTGCAAAACAGTCATCCGAGCAATAATGACATACGCGGCAGAAACAAGACCTGACACAGGGAGGACAAAAGAGGATGTTAAAAACAGCAAAAATGAAAACACTTAGAAAAATTAATGGAAAGACACTATGGGACAGAGCTAGAAGTACAGATATACGACGTAGATGTAATGTAGATGGGTAAGAAATAGAAGAGTAGAATGGAACGATCATATAAACCAAATGACAATAAATAGAGTAGAAAAGTCGGCAAGAAACAAAAAAAAAGAAGGAGAAGATATACTTAGATAAAAAGTTAAAGAAAAAAGAGATGAGTGGATAATAATAATATGAGGCGTTGGAGATAGCAAAGGCTAACTTAAGATTTACCTAAAAATGTTTTTTCGTAGTTTGTTTTTAAAGTAAAATTCCTACAGTATAAGATGATAAAATTTTGTTGGGTTTACCCTTAGTTTACGTTTAAAATACGATATTTAAATAGCTGGCATTCTGATATTAACAGAATTCGAGTAAGTAGAAAGGACGAATGGTTAATGTCGTGTTCCTGCGTGTCACTTTAAGTTTATCTACCTTACATGACTGCACAATTTTTTCTTTTGTAAACATATGGCCAAAGTAGAACTTCCCATTTCAAATATAGGTGCCCGTTACATTTCAAAGAAGAATAAAAAAAAGTATTTGCACGTAAAATTGAGCCTTCTTGCACCGGTGGATATTGAAAACATTGGTTCTAACCAAGTAAACCATGTCTTCGAATTATTCGGCAAAATCGGGAATTCTGTCCCAGCCGTACTTTACTCTTTATTGCATACGCCATGTCCATGGACTCCGTACTAAATGTAAACTATAATAAAGGAATTTACTAGGCATTAACAGAATAACTATAAGGTCTAGATTACTCTAATGAAATATGCCTCTTAGCATATACAAAACAAGACATGCAACTCCAAGTAAAAAGATTACAAACAGAATCAAAAAACGTTGGTGTAAAAATAAACATCACCAAGACATCATCAAAAAATTAGTTTGTCTTGGGAAAGTAAGAATTAATTAGACAGGTAATGCCTACAACATGCTTAATAACACATGGAAATTCCAGGATTTACCTAACTAAAACTAAATTAAAAATCTTCAACCTGAGTTTAAAAGCTGTATTCCTATATGGAGTTTTTATCAATATCGATATTAATAGAATCTCGAATCAAATATTATGAAAACAAAATCACCAAAAAAATGTCACAAAATAAATAAGCAAAGTAAATGGAGATAGCTGAGCCGCAACTCTTCAGACCCTTAGATGACATTGCCAGAACAGAACTAGGTCCTAAGAGAACTGGACTATTAAAAAGGACAATACTGAAAGAAGGGAAAGAAATGAGAAATCCTGGCTTGAAATCAAAGCACTATTGAGAAATAGAGTTAGCTGGAGACAGCCCCATGTTTCTCCTAGGCGGCTCGTGGCTTTAAAGACAGGGTCGGCAAGGTTTTTTGTCTCCTCTGGTTAGATAGGTATACCGTCTAATAAAAGGGCTTCAATCATCATAGGAGATTTTCTGTTTTTTGGGGTTTTCCTATAAATTTAGAACCTAAACAAATAAAGCATTGCATCGACAGTTCAGAACTGCCGTAACTTCCATTTAAATGCGTACGGAGAGAAATGTATGTTTGGTTGCGTATAGACTAATATTTCGTTAATATTTACTTGTAAATTATCAGCCTGGGATCAGCTTGCCGATATGGGTCTAACAAGAATTCACACAGTCAGACGGATGAGTCGGATCTTGGATCATTAATTTGAAAAGTTGATGCACTGGGATCACTCAACGCTCGGATTAGTCAAATTCTTTTAAAATCTATGAATAAAATTTAGTCTGTATAATCTCATAAATACTTTTTTTTTATTTCACAGAAAGAAATAACATCACCTTATTACCTGCGATAATTAATTATTAAAGAACTGATTAAATTACCTATTAAAAAACTCTATATCTATAAATGTGTGGATAGGTACTGTCGACCCTGACCGGCTGCCACTGGAACCTTTCGTCATCCTCTTTTAGGTCTTCTTTAGGGCATCCGAGATTCAATCTCCCGAGCCCGCTGACACTATTACATTCTAATTACATTTATCACTAACCAATGCATTAGTGGTACTGGGAACAGAGGACAGTTCATTTATACCGTTGATTGTGACGTGGTTTGGATGAAGGTTGGCCTAGGGGTTAGCATGGGATTGGCACAGAGATTGGTACAAGGGTTGGTGCGAACATTTCTGACAGTATGATTTTAATTGGGGTATAGAGCGGATAACATTCTCTTTATAATAGATCTCCAAGTCGAAGGTAACCATATGCCGTCATCCCTTTTATTAAGACAATTTCCCTTTTTTCAATTTCTATGCCTTAGCAAATAATTATTGGTGCCTAGAAGCGGATAAATGCTATGGTTCTGGAGTTTTCAAAATCAATTTTGTGTCCTGCATAAAGATGATGTTGACCTAGAGCTGAAATTGAGTCGGAATTGCAAACAGAACAGAAATGCGGCCCAGCATTTTTTAAATCAATTTCCCGAAACAAACATTTGTTAAAGTCCTCTTTTCTATCGCCAAAGATTAATATTAGATCTGTTTTGATAAAAAGTAGAAAATGGCAATAAATACCTACTGCTCAGAAAACGTTAATTACATATAAACCCTCACAAACATAAACAGATAAGTTTAATAAGGCAACTGGTTTGTATCTGCCCTTATACATACCTTCGTCTATATGATTAGGATAACAAATGACGTGTAAACATTTATCAAACAATTAGCTAAATATGTATACAGGTAATAATAAACAAATATACAGGATGTGTCGAGGGTACAGCCGAGATTTTGGGGTTTGATTTAGTCAGGCCCTACAAATTTTTAATTAATAATTCATTAATGCATTTGCAGTCATCAAATTCATGTCGATATCAAAACTTGATAAAGAGAAAAGTTTATCAAAGTTACAATTTAATAAAATTAAATACATAGCTTAAAGAAAAATGGATAGTGAGTGTTTAATTTCCATTTTTGTAATATACGCATCAGAAATAAAAAATTTTTTGATTGCATAATTTAAAGTTTTGGAATGTTTTGGTGATGTATTTGTTGTAATTAATTAATGGATACCCTCTGTTAAAGCTGCGAGATTATAAGTATCTTTTAAATATTGTGTATGGTTTCAATCGCCCATAAACTGTTTTATTACTCTATTAATTTAACTGGAACAATATTCAAAACTGGGTATAACAGATGTTTTCTGTAAAGTTGTAAGAATCGGCCTGTTTTAATTTTTGAAAACACAACATCACTTACTTAAAATATATGTTTTAAAGTCATTATGTGTGTATTTTATAGATTTTTCGGAGGTTTAAACGTCCAGAAATTTGTCCGGAAAACTAATATCGCACAAGGGTGACATTAATCTGAATAAAGTACAAGCCTGTGCATTAAGCGAACATTCTATTACGATGATGAACTATGATCAAGCAGAAATATTGGGAAGGGACAGAAATTACAACAAAATACTGTTTCTAGAAATATGTTTAATTAAAATTACACAAAACAAATTAAACAAAAGATAAGTGTTAGTGCCACACCGGACCTGTTCCGAATTCCAGACGATGGTACGAGGGGTGCGGGTTGCTCCCCCACTCACCGAGAAAAGACACAGTCCACTACAAGCTTTCGAAGAATAAAGACAATTTAAATATATATTTGTGTATCGCTATTGTTTTAAACTTTATAATAAAAACGTGAAATTCTCAAAACTTACACTATTTATTAACATAAAAGTTGGTCCTTCGAGCCGGATTTAAAACAAATTAGTTTTCAACCCGATTTGATATCGACAAATCGCTTTTTACTTGTATTGGATAAGTTACATTTATTCAATACAACAACAGAAAAATACCTGCACTGGACCTTTTACTGACGACAGCGGATTAACTTAACAGCTGGACGTGCCATAAACAGGTTAGTGTGCTCTTTCATTCTGGTGTCCGTTCGTTTCTATCTGACAATATTTACTGTATTTTATTCATATTCTAATTTGAAATTTTACTTACTCAATTTTACATTCATTTTAGAATAACGACACAGTAATTATTACAATCACATAGATTAACTTCATTTCAATAATCATTTTTAACATTTTTTTCATTAAACATATAGCGATATATTTAAATTTGTCTTTGCTAAAATACGTATATACAGGGTGTAATATTATACAAATTTAAAATGTCTTCTGCTAAAGTTACTCGTACTTCAATTAAAGCAACCCTTACTCGTTTTAGTAACTATTTTAACACGATTAAAGATTTGAGATGTGATGAAATCGACTTATACGAACTGCAACAGCGATTAAATAAAGCTGAAACACTGCTAGACGATTTTAACACAGCTCAATCAACAATCGAAGCACAAGATACTGATTTTGATGCTAATTGTGAGGTTCATTCTCGCGAGAGAGAGAAATTTGAAAACGATTTTTACAAAATTATTGCAGCTACTAAAAAACTAACTACTTCTCTTACTAATACCAATAATACACTTGATAACAATGATAGCATTAGCTCTGCAGAAAGTAACTTTTCAAACATTCGTTTACCACAGTTAAACTTACCAACATTTGATGGTTCTCTTGACCAATGGCTTTTCTTTAGAGATAGTTTTACATCCATTATACATGAAAATTCATCTATGTCTAAAGTACAAAAATTTCACTACCTGCGGCTTTCCCTACAAGGAAAAGCAGCAGACAAAGTTAAATCCTTACAATTGTGTGACGCAAATTATGACATTGCTTGGAAGCTACTTAAAGATCGTTTTGAGGACAAACAGATTCTTATTAAAAATCACATTAAGGCTCTTTTTGATCTACCTTCTTTGACAAAAGAATCTTATTATGGTTTAACATCAATTCGCGATGGAATCGAGAAGAACTTGAACGCATTAAAAGTGCTACAACGGCCTACTGAACATTGGGATGATTTAATTATATACCTTGTTACCAATAAATTTGATTACATAACAAAACGAGCCTGGGAATCGCGTACTGATGCAAAGAACATTCCAACATTGCAAAATTTACTCACTTTTTTGGAAGAACGTTGTCGTATCTTATCATCATTAACCCAGCATCAGGACGAAGATCACACGAAACACACTGGATTGAAACAATCACATAGGCACACAAAATCATTTGTTTCTACCACTGCAACCACTTGCACTATGTGCAATGCTAGTCATAGTTTGTACACTTGTGACACATTTTTGAAATTAACACCTGTTGAAAAATTAAATACTGCGAAACGTTTGAAGTTATGTATCAACTGCCTAGGCAATAATCACATAACACGAAACTGTAAGTCTTCTGGTTGTAGAAAATGTGGAAAAATACATCACACTTTGCTTCACTTTCAAAATAATGAAAGGGAGCAGATTCAAGCTACTCATAGCACAAAAAACGATATTGGATCGATCCCCAGCACTTCAAATCAAACTGTCAGCTTGACATCTAGTATTTCCACACCATCTCAGACACTCCTTTCAACTGCTTGCATTACAGTGTTTGACAACTTCAACAATCCACATCAGTGTAGAGTGCTCCTTGATAGTGGAAGCCGAATAAACTTCATTTCTGACAAACTTGCAAATATCCTACAATTGCCTAAAATTCGAATTGATAGTTCCATATCCGGAATAAATCAACTGCAAACTAAGGTTACATACTCCATTTCTTTACTGTTCAAATCCAACATCAACAATTTTCAAAGACGTATAACTTGCGTTGTCTTAACTCGCATTACTGGTAACTTACCATCCTTGCCAATTAGTACTGACAAACTAAACATTCCAGAAAATATTACTTTGGCTGATTCTGAGTTTAACAAACCTGCTCCTATTGACTTACTGATAGGTGCAGATATATTCTGGGATCTAATAAGCATAGGGCAAATTAAACTGGGACATAATCTACCCATATTACAAAAAACCAAGTTAGGTTGGTTAATATCTGGACCTATACACACCAAAAACAATACATATACAAGTTTGCACTGTTCTGCAACAAACAATTTGGACAATCAACTTTCCAAATTCTGGGAAATAGAAGAGTATCCAAAAACTGATTTTTTTTCTGATGAAGAAAATTATTGTGAACAACATTTTAAAGAAAATGTAACTCAAGACGCAGATGGACGTTTTATCGTCACAATTCCACTCAAAAAATCAATTTCTGAGCTTGGAGACTCCAAAACTGCAGCAACTAACAGATTCTTGACATTGGAGCATAAATTACTTAAAAATAATGATATGCGATTTCAATATCATCAATTTATCAAGGAATACATTGATCTTGGACACATGTCTTTGGCTGAAGATCAAAATGACAGAAATGGTTTCTTTCTTCCACATCATTGTGTGCTTAAGGCTGACTCCACTACTACAAAACTTCGTGTCGTTTTTGATGGTTCAGCCAAAAGCACGACCGGTTTTTCACTTAACGACCTTATGTTGGTCGGTCCAAACGTTCAAGACAACTTATTTTACATATTACTCCGCTTTAGAAAACACAACTATGTGTTGAGCGCGGACGTAGCAAAAATGTATCGACAGGTACTAGTACAAGAATCTCAACGTAACCTGCAAAAGATTCTATGGCGTTTCAACGCTAATGATAACATTCTAGTGTACACACTAAACACTGTGACATACGGATTAGCTTCTGCCTCTTTTCTTGCCATTAGATCACTTCAAGAGGCCGCTTATAGAAACATGAATAGATTTCCTAAAATTTCTAATATCATTTTACACGATTTTTATGTTGACGACCTCCTAACAGGTGCAGAAACTGTAAATGAGATTATACAAATTAAGGAACAAATCACTAGCCTCCTTTTAAGTTACGGATTTCCTTTGAGAAAATGGATTTCAAATGATCCAGCTTCATTATCCAATGTCAGTCAAACTCCTTTGCATATTGGTGAAGGTGACCAAACCAAAACACTTGGTTTACTTTGGAACCCCAATGTTGATTGCCTACAATACTCGATTAGTGGTTCAACTCATCCTTTCAGAATTACAAAAAGGCAAATCTTATCATCAACTGCACAGATTTTCGACCCTCTTGGACTTTTATCACCAGTTACTGTGACTGCTAAAATTATACTCCAAGAGCTTTGGAAGCTTAAAATATCATGGGATGAAACTGTACCTGCTGACTTACACACAACTTGGGCTAAATACTATACTCAATTACATTTACTGAATTCTATCAAAATACCACGACAAGTGTCTTGTCCAAATCCAACCTCAGTACAATTGCGCGGGTTCTGCGATGCATCACAGCATGCCTACGGTGCATCAATATACATACGTTGCTGTGATACATTGGGAAATTTTACTTCAAACTTGTACTGTGCCAAAACACGCGTCGCTCCACTCAAAACTTTAACTATTCCACGTTTGGAACTTTCTGGCGCTGTTTTACTGGCACAACTTGTTGACAAATTATCTTCTTCTTGTCATTTTGACTTCCAAAACATTTACTACTGGATTGATTCCACAATTTGCCTATCATGGATCAATTCATCCCCACACATACTAAAGACCTTTGTCGCCAACAGAGTAGCAAACATTCAGCAACTGTCGAATGTCACTTCATGGTATTATGTAAATACTAAGGATAATCCTGCAGATTTACTAACACGCGGGATGACACCTTCTAATTTAGTTTCCTCAAATTTCTGGTTTCATGGACCTTATTGGTTGGTTCAAACTGAATGTCAGTGGCCAACAAACAATGCGCAACAATCTACTATGATTCTTACAGAAAATCTTCCAGAAGTTCGAAACACCAGCTGTTCTTTTATTAACTCTGTCAACAAATTCGACGCCCATACTGTTGAGTTAATCAACAAACATTCTTCATTTTTGAAATTACAGCGTATATTCGCTTATGTTTTAAGGTATATAAGCAATCTTAAAATTCCTGAGAGCTCCTCTAGACAGCTGGGTCCTCTAACTGTCCTTGAACAGAATCAAGCGCTTTTCTTTTTGATTCGTACTATGCAGCAATACCATTTATCTGAAGATTATTACCAGTTGTCTTCTTCTAAACCACTTAACAGAAGAAGCAAACTATCATCTCTACATCCTTTCTTCGACACCACACACAATGTAATACGTGTTGGAGGTCGACTACAACATTCCAATTTTGATTTTGGTAAAAGACACCCAATTATTCTCCCTTCAAAATGTCACCTTACAACCATTATAGCACGTTCTGAACACATTAGACTTTTACATACCGGACCACAAGCTCTCTTATCAGCTTTGAGAGAGAGATTTTGGCCTCTAGGGGGACGCAACCTGGTAAAACGTGTGGTTCGTGAATGTATACAATGTTTTAAGGTAAATCCCAGACCGGAGTCACACTTCATGGGAAATCTTCCTGCTTCTCGTGTCACTCCCTCTCGGCCTTTTTCGATAACTGGATTAGACTATGCTGGTCCATTCCTACTGCGTGATCGAAAGGGTAGAAATTTCAAAACAACTAAAGCTTACGTTTCACTTTTCGTGTGCTTCGCCACTAAGGCTATCCACTTAGAGGTAGTCAGCGATCTCACAACTGAGTGCTTCCTAGCATGTCTACGTCGTTTCACTTCGAGACGTGGTAAATGCAATGAAATACATTCTGACAACGCGACTACATTTGTAGGGGCTAACAACGAATTAACCAAATTTCTTTCTTCTCGCGCGAATAGCATCGCAAATGGTTTATCACAAGATGGTATTCAGTGGAAGTTTATACCTCCCAAATCTCCCCATTTTGGGGGTCTTTGGGAGTCTGGAATTAAATCCACAAAACAACATTTAAAAAGGGTAATGGGAAATGCTTTACTAACTTTTGAAGAATTTAATACAGTATTGTGTCAGATAGAGGCCTGCCTTAATTCTCGTCCTCTTTGTCCTCTCTCTCATGATCCCAATGACCTAACTCCTCTTACACCCGCACACTTTCTGATTGGAGACAACCTGATGGCGCCACCTGATAGCCAGATACTTGATCTGGCCGAAAACCGACTTTCAAGGTTTCAACGACTACAGTCAATGGTGCAGCATTTTTGGACTAGGTGGTCCAAGGAATATGTATCCTCCTTACAAGCCCGTATCAAGTGGAAGACGAATTTTCCACAATTAATTAACATTGGCGCTATGGTCCTTATTAAAGAAGATGGAATCCCACCACTAAAATGGAAATTAGGACGAATTTCCCAACTACATACTGGTGACGATCAAGTTATTCGTGCCGTCACAGTGAGGACTTCTACAAGTGAATTGAAACGTTCAGTGACCAAAATTTGTGTATTGCCGAATTAGTTTATTTTCTTTCGAACCCCTACAGTGCTTCAAGGCCGGGACTCTATGTTAGTGTCACACCGGACCTGTTCCGAATTCCAGACGATGGTACGAGGGGTGCGGGTTGCTCCCCCACTCACCGAGAAAAGACACAGTCCACTACAAGCTTTCGAAGAATAAAGACAATTTAAATATATATTTGTGTATCGCTATTGTTTTAAACTTTATAATAAAAACGTGAAATTCTCAAAACTTACACTATTTATTAACAATAAGGCATTAAAAATCTTAGTGCTATATACAGTAATCTTCTTTTAAAGAAAAGAATAACAACAATATAAAAGTTCTTTAAAAGTTACACAGATTAAAGGGATTATTCCAAATTCAAATGAGATAAAATTTATTTTTATTTGTGTTTGGATTTTCCCATCTTAATTACTTAGTAACATAAACTCTGTTGCTCGTTTAATAAATGCAAATAAAACATTTTTACATATTATATTAAAATTTGCAATGAAGGTTTGCATAAACATAGACACTTCCTCTGTCAAGCTAACCTAAAATAAATATAAAAAAAGAAGAGAAATGAAAACCATAGTAATAAGTTTTTACAGAAAGAAAAAGAAAATCAAATTAACAATGTCAAATGTTAGGTAATTTTGCAATTTTTTATAATATAATCCTCACAAACAACTTCTAATGTAGTTTTTAAATTTTAATTTTTAATATGTTTTAAAAAAGTGTTAAATAAACTTTAAAGCTCAGCAAACCTTAAAGAGTTTTATATACTCATATTATATTAATACTCACATAATCACTAAAGCCCTTCATCATCATCATCATCATTCCTCAACCTCTTGCATCCACTGTTGGATATAGGTCTCCCCCATGTTCTTCCAGTGTTCTTTATCTTGCGCCTTTTGTATCCAATTTCCGACTGTTTTTCTCAAGTCGTCCATCCATCTTTTTGGTGGTCTGCCTCGGTGTCTTTTTTCTTCTCTAGGTCTCCATTCTATGAGTCTTTTGGTCCACCTATTATAATTTAAACGTGCTATATGTCCAGCCCATCTCCATTTGGCTTGTGCAATTTTTTCTAGGACATCTGTCTCTTTAGTCCTCTCTCTCACTATCCTATTTGGTACCATATCTCATTTAGTTATTCTTAACATTGCTCTTTCCATTTTTCTTTGGGTTACTCTCAATTTATTTGCAGAATGTTTGGTTAAAGTTATTGTTTCGGAACCATATGTTATTACTGGCAGTATGCATTGGTTGTAAACCTTTTTCTTCAAGCAAATCGGTAGCGTTCCTTTTAGAATATCTCGCATCTTGCCAAATGCTGCCCATCCCAAACCTATGCGACGCTGGATCTCACAAGTTTGATTGTCTTTTCCTATTCTAAATATATATTTAGATCTATAAAAGCCCTTATATATATATATATATATATATATATATATATATATATATATATATATATATATAGAAAAGAAATTTAATCTTTGCAGACAAGTTAAATAGTAAACTCTTAAATATTGGGAAAATCTGCAAGAAAGACTCTAATGAGTATCAATTGTTTCGCCGACCGTTTTCCCCAAAAAGAATTAATTTGACTTATTTAGGGCTGAAAGAGAATAAATTATAATTAGCTACCATAAAATTATTTTTTTAATTATATTATATTGTTCATTGTACTCGCCTGAATAGTTCAATTGAACTGCATCCAAACCACTCACGGAGATTGCGTAGCCACGAGATTTTACGTCTTCCTACGCTTCTTCTACCTTTGATTTTACCCTGCATTATATTCCTTAGTAATTCGTACTTTTCACCTCTCATAATGTGCCCCAAGTATTCCAATTTCCTGATCTTTATGGAATTTAAAACTTCGCATTGTTTTCCTAGTTGTTCGAGAACTTGTTCGTTTGTTTTGCGATCCATCCATGTATTTTCAAAATGCGTCGGTAACACCACATTTCGAATGCTTCCAGGTTTTTAATGTTGGATTTTTTAAGTGTCCAAGCTTCAACTCCATACAAAAGGGTAGAGAAAATATAACATCGAAGCATTCTTATCCGGAGCGATATATTGATATCGCGATTACAAAAAAGTTTTCTCATTCTATTAAAAGTTGACCGCGCAATTTCAATGCGGCATCTTATTTCTTTTGTCTGATCAGTATCTTCTGTGATCCATGCTCCAAGGTATTTGTACGAAGATATTTGTTCAATTTCTGTATTATCTAGTACTAGCTTAATTTTGATGTTTTGTGCTTTTGTAAATACCATGAACTTGGTTTTCTTCAAATTGATTTTTAGTCCATAATCGTTGCAATATATATTTAGTTGTTCAGCAAGGTGTTGCAGTTCTTCTAGTGTTCCTGCCAAAAGGACGGTGTCGTCAGCAAATCTTATGTTATTAAGTGGCTCACCGTTTATTATAAGGCCCTCACTGATCTCGGCAAGCGCTAATTCTGAGATGGCTTCACTGTATAAATTGAATAACAAGGGTGATAAAATACACCCTTGGCGGACCCCACGCGAATCTGGATATCCTTGGTCAGTTCGTTTTCAACTTTCGCTTTTGCTGTTTGATTCCAATAGAGGTTACAGATGATTCTAATGTCTCTACTGTCTATGTTTTTATTTAATAAAATTTCTTTAAGTCGATTATGCTGCACTCTGTCAAATGCCATCATCTTAAAATCAATGAAACAGGCATATACTTCCTGATTAATATCTAAGCATCTCTGCGAAAGAACACTTACTGCAAACAGTGCATCTCGTGTTCCCAGTTCTTTCCTAAATCCCATTTGTGTATTACTTATGCCTTCATCTAATTTCTTATGTATTCTATTGTGAATTACTTTTAAAAACAATTTTAAGACATGACTCATTAAGGCTATGGTGCGATGTTCATTGCACTCCTTTGCATTGGCTTTTTTGGGAAGCAGTATGAATGTTGATTGAAGCCATTCTTTAGGTATTATACCTGTTCTATATATGGTATTGAATAGATCCAAAAGAAGATCAATAGATTCAGTATTCACAATTTTAAGTAATTCGATAGGAACTTCATCAGGCCCGGGAGATTTACCATCTTTAGCTTGTTTCATTGCATATTCAATTTCTTCTCGTATAATGTCAGGCCCAGTATCATCCTTAAATTCTTTTGGGGCTTCTGTTCTCTCTTTGTCTTCAAATAGTTGTGCTATATATTGTGTCCATCTCTGCATTTTTTGGTTTATATCTGTTATAAGTGCACCCCTTTCATCTCTTAGTTGCCTAGTTTGAAGTGTTTTTCTCATTCCTGTTAATTCTCTAATTCTTTTATGCATGTTAAAAAAGTCATATTTTTTCTCAATTTCTTCTAGTTCTTGGCACTGCTCATGTAACATTCTCTCCTTAGCTTCTTTTATTCTCTTTTTTATTAATCGATCAGTTTCATTATATTTAATTGGATTTTTTGTTTTGAATGATTTTCTTTCATTCATTAATAGTCTTTCTTCAGTCATCCAATCATTATGTTTTCTATTCTTTGGTTTTAAGTTTTCATTTGCTGTTTTAATTATTGCTGCTTTTATATTTTCCCATTTCTGATAAATGTTATAGCTACTTTTATTCAGTTCTTGGGCATTACGTATATTTTCAGTAAGAGTTTTTACAGTTTTTTCCTTTGTTTGTGGTTCCCTTAATCTCTTAATATCAATTCTACTTTGTGTGGGTTTTTTAACCAGTTTTAATTTGATTCGTAATGTGACTACTATGGGGTTATGGTCTGAACCGATGTCTGCTCCAGGGTAAGTTTTGGCAGACAGTATAGAATTACGAAATCTTTGTCTAGTAAGGACAAAGTCAATTTGATTTCGGATTATTCTATTCGTTGTATCACCGGGAGATTTCCATGTATACAACCTTCTTTTTGGTAGCTTAAAAAGTGTATTAGCTATTACAAATTCTTCCGTCTAGGAAAATTGTATCAAACGGTCACCACGTTCATTTCTATTTCCTAGACCATATTCCCCCACATATCCATCCATTCTTCCCTGGTCAACTTTGGCATTGAAGTCGCCCATTACTATTGTAGAGTGATGTTTTTTCATTGATTTTAAGACTTGTTCCAAATCATGGTAAAACAGTTCGATATCGTCGTCATCTTTATCTGCCGTAGGAGCATAAACTTGAATAAAATTTACTATACCTTTTTTAGACTGTAGTTGTATTGATAAGATCCTATCAGAATAAGGAGTAAAACTTACCACAGAGTAATTGACCTTTTTTGCAACTAAGATAGCAACACCGTAACGATGACTGACCTCGTTGTTACCTGAATAATACATGGTTCCATTATTTGTAATTTGTTTGCCTGAACCTGGCCACTGTACGTCACTTATACCTAAAACATCAATTTGGAGGTTTTACATTTCAAGCAGTACGTTCGCTAATTTACCACTTGCATATAAACTTCTGACATTCCAGGTTGCTATTTTCAATGTCTTGAGTCCACAGGAATTTCTCTGGTTTACGACCTGGGAGGCCCTGTGATCTACAGTTATTCCTCCCCTGCCGGATCTTGGATTCCGTGCTCCATAATCAGTAAGTTTGTTTACTCTAATTGTCATTTGCCATTCATGACTTTACTAGGGGTACTCTAAGAGTCTTTAATGCAGTGGTTCCCCGTTGCCTTCTGCATCCTTACGCCGTTGACATATTTTTCGATTCATCCGCCTTTAGGACCAGTTTCCCAACCCTTGGACAAAAGAGTGCCCTTCCACTTATTAACTCATCCGCCCGCAACCGTTGGTCATAAGTGGGGGATTGCTTATACCGGCAATCATTCGGTGAATTACCTGTTGGTCCACGGGAGGTATTTTATTTCCCTCCTACCCACCGGTAAACCGGGTCGGGCATTCCCCTATCCGCCACCTGGGGACGCGCTCTCTAGAGGTTACAGGTTCCTCCGACAGATTGTTCATATCATATTATTCATATTATGAATATTGTATTGTTCAACAAGGTGTTGCCATATTAATACGTAAGAAGCTAAGGAAATACATAACTACTTGGAAAACCATGAACGAGAATCTGATAAAAATGAACTTTACGATTAGAGGACACAAATGTACAATCTTGGGTGTATATGAAGTAAATGATTACGCACCAGTAAACAATAAAAACGATTTTTTTGAGAAATTGAATTTAGACGTTGCAAAAATCGGCACATCTCGAGAAATTATTATCTTGTGAGACTTAAACAGCAGAACTGAAAAAACACATAACGCAGTTATAGGTCAATTTGGAGAGGACCACGTAAATGATAATGGTACCAGACTAATATCATTATGCAAACAAAACGAAATAAAAATTACAAATGGATTTTGTTAACACAGAGACCTACAGAAATACACATGGACGCAAAATAGGAGAGGATTAAAATCAATCATAGACTATACAATCATATGACAAAAGACAAATATGATAGTACAAGATGTAAGAGTATTGAGAGGAACTACCTGTGGAAGCGATCATCACTTATCAAAAGTAAGATCACATTAGGAATAAACCTTTAGACGAAAAAGAAGGAAATGAAATAAAGAAAGTTATACAGAAGAGGTATAACCTAATTAGTTTAGAACAAGAAATGGTGAGAGAATTATACAGAAATAGATTAAATCAAAAGTTGGAAAATAAACAATATAATAATAATGAAGAACAATACAATCACATCAAAAGGTGTCTCCAGGAGGCAGCAACAGAAACCATTGGATATCAAATCCAGAATCAAAGAAAACTTTCATATTGGTTGGACGAAGAAATACAACAAAAAATAAAAAAGACCAATATTAAAAATTCTTAAATACAAAGAATATAATGGATAAAATAATCTACAAGGAATCTCAAGCTAAAATACGAAAAATGATAAGTCGGAAAAAAAATGCATTGAAGCATGGCAACAAAAGTGTAACATGATAAATTTACATCTTAGACGAAGAAGCACAGAAAGTTGGAGAGTCTTGAAATCTTTACGACAAAACAAGAAGAGACACGTAATGTCAACAATAACGATGGATGACTGGGACTAATATTTGAAAAACTTCTGAGGGAAGATAGACCACAATTTAAAGACAGCATCGAAACACAAAATATAAATATTTTAACTTCGCACATACCAATAATTACCATGCAGAAATAATTAAACACGAAACAACCAAACTATATACAAGTTTAGCTAAATTGTTCCAAAACTGCAATAATGGAATGACAACCCCAGAGGAGTTGATGACATCATTTGTATCCACTATACACAAAAAAAGGCAGAAGGGATGAAATTGACAATACAGAGGCATTGCCGTAACAAACTCGGTCAGTAGAATATACGAAAAAGTAATTAAAAATATAATAGAAAGCGAATATAAAGACTTAGAGGCAGAGAAACAGGCAGGATTTAGGGCAGGTAGATCTACTGTTGACCATTTGTTTTGCATTACACAGTTTATTGAAAAGAAAATAGCCGTTAATAAAAAAGTTCATTAATTATATGTAGACCTGCGAAAAGCTTATGATAGCGTTCCAAATTATAAATTATGGGAAGCGTTAGAAAAAACAGACATCAACATGAATTAAATAAATGCGACGAAGGAACTGTACGCTAATGCTAACTTAAAGATAAAGGTTGGAAATAATCTGGCAAGTGGATTCCAAATGAATAAAGGCCTTAAGCAAGGCTGCTGTCTCTCCCTGACATTATTTAAAATTTATCTAGAACGGGCTCTAAAACTGGGAAAGCGCAAATGTAGAAATATGGGAATGTCGAATAACAACAATAGCATATACTCTTTGTCATTTGCAGATGATCAACTAGTGATAGTACAAGATTATGAAGATATTGGGTATATGACTCGAAAATTAATCAAGGAATATAAGATATAGAGACTTGAAATCAATATCCAAAGAAACGAGTATATGTGACTTCTTCTTTGTCAACCACTTTGTCAACCAATGGACTACTGATAGATGAAAAAAAATAGGTATAAATAAATTTGTTAGAGTTTAATCCCTTTAACCAACAGTATACGCTAAAGCGAACCGTTTATTTTATCTTCTTTAAAAGTAGCGAAGTGTGAATAAACGTTTGAATTCCGTTTTTGGTCAGAAAATACATCTGCGTTTTCGCTGTTAGCATTTATTTTAATCGTATTCTGTTTATTTTGTTTCGCATAAACGTAAATGTATTTCTTTATAACTGGCCGCTGCAAAACCCTCTCATTCATTTCAACGATTCTCTTTGAATGTTTTAACGTCTGCATTTAAAGTCTAAATACGACTAATTAGACATGAAATACTGCTGCATTTTCATTAGGAAAAGTATAATCCACCACGTGGTTTAAGGAAACTTTAAAGTTATATTTTATTTTTATTTTAAGTTTTAGTACGACGTAACCTTCTGCATAACTCTTTAAATACTATATAACATTGTTTGACCTTGTAGACGAGCGGTTTACCCATAAACACAACATAAACCGACTAATTGTTTTTTGCATTTCTATCGCACCGAACCTTTTTTATTCGATTGTAAACGACTTTATTGTAAGATAGTTCATTCGATTACATGAAACCAACTTTAAGTTGGGATGATCCGTCAGAAAAAAAATATAAAACATATAAAACACTACGTCCCAGGAACGCAAGTCAGCAATATTGGAAATATCATTTTAAAGTCGTCTTCTTTAAAATGTTTAATATATGTCTGAATTGTCAATATAAATGAGTCAGATAAAATTAAATTATTAAAAGAATTTTTTCCACAAAGTAACAAAAAAACAAAAGGTTTTTTTTTATTAAAAACTACTTTATTAATATTTTTATTTTGAGAACGATTTATACAGGGTGTTTCAAAAAAAGGTAACCCCGTCTCTAGGGTAGGTAAAAAACTGAAAAATAATTGGGGTTGGCTTAGTAAAAAATTTTTGTAACGCCATCCGTTTTCAAGATACAGGGCGTTGAAGAAAAAAAAATTACGCATTTCTTACGATTTTGCCGAAACTACTGGCAACATTGTAATGAAATTTTATACGAATATGTTTTGGAAGCTGATACATCTCATGAATTTGTTTTTATATCTGATTCTCATAGAGGGCGCTAGTTACACGGATCATACTAAGTATTAGTCATTATAACTTTTTTAAGAGTAGAATTATTAATCAAAATTTCAAGTAAACTTAAACATCATTCAATTTTACACGAAAAAGGTACTATTGGTAAAACTCGGAATATTTTGATTTAAAAATTATGAAGTAATAATTGATGCTGGTAGTAATCATAAAGTTTTAATAGAAATACCTCTATTTTCTCCAAGTGTGCCATAGAAATTTGACATCTATTGATTATTATGACGATAAATCAACAATAATTGGAGTTTTGCAACCTTGTTATTTGTAAAATCAAATCAAAATGTATCCAAATGTTGAATACACTGACATGTTATTAACCTTAGGCGAATGTTCTAGTGCAGTTGTGACACGTTAAGCAGAAAAGTTACCAAGTAAAAAAACATTTAGAGCCGTTGAACGATGTTGTCGAGAAACTGGGAATGTGAGACCAAATAAAATAAATTTTGGTAGACCAAGAACAACAAGAACAATTAATAAAGAAAATAATATTTTAAATTTACTTGACCAAGATCCCACAGTTAGCGAAAGGAATATAGCAAGACAAACAAATACTTCTTCTTCAAGTACTTATCGGATACTGAAAGAACAGTAATTACATCCTTATCATTACAGACAAGTCCAAGAGCTCTTGCCAGATGATCTACCGGTTAGAGTGGATTTTTGTGAAACATTGCAACAAAGGACAGTCCACAATCCAAATTTTTTTAAATGCATTCTTTTTACGGACGAGGCCACTTTTACGCGACAAGGTATGTTTAACTCGGACTACGCAGTTTGTTCGTATATTAAGGAAAAAGTCTATGCTACAGAGGTAAATTCACGCCAAGAATTGGAAGAAAGAATTCAACGTCAATTTAATGACATCATAGATGATCCTTTACCGTTTAGAAGGTTAATGGAATCTTTAGAAAAAAGAATAGACTTGTATATTCGCGAAAACGGAGGGCATTTTGAACACTTACTGTAATTGAATTTTATTTTATGTTCTTCTTCATTAATTTAATTTTCTTCTTGTGAATTTTGTTTAATTACTAACTATTTTATACCAGCATCAATTATTACTTCATAATTTTCAAATCAAAATATTTCGAAAACTGTACACAGTATCGAGTTTTACCAAGAGTACCTTTTTCGTGTAAAATTGAATGATGTTTAAGTTTACTTAAAATTTTGATTAATAATTATACTCTTAAAAAAGTTATATCGAATAATACTTAGTACGATCCGTGTAACTAGCGCCCTCTATGAGAATAAGATATAAAAACAAATTCATGGGATGTATCAGCTTCCAAAACATATTCGTATAAAATTTCATTACAATGTTGCCAGTAGTTTCGGCAAAATCGTAAAAAATACGTAAATTTTTTTTTACTTTAACGCCCTGTATCTTGAAAACGGATGGCGTTACAAACATTTTTTACTAAGCAAACCCCAATTATTTTTCAGTGTTTTACCTACCCTAGAGACGGGGTTACCTTTTTTTGAAACACCCTGTATACAGATCGGTTTAAAACGTTCTCCTACGTCTTCAGATACCCAGTTGCCACTTTTCTCGATTCATCCATAAGTCTTCTTCTATGTGTCTGTCTTTCACTTCTCTATTGATGCCTTCTCTCTAACTAAGGCGGGGTCTTCCTCTTTTTTTTTCTACCGTGAGGGGTCCATATTAGGACTTGTTTTGAAAAACGTTTTTCAGACATTCTCTGTACATGACCGTCCCATCTAAGTTGTTGAGTACCAATAACGTCTACTATTGTATGTTTTACTTTCATAATTTCATTGACTATGAGCTCTGTGTTCAAAAGCCATGACCTCACCCTGAAAACAAAAATAAGGCTCCTTAAATGTTACGTGAACTCAAAGGATGAACACAACCACGGATTTGGTCAACATTGTGAAGAGCCGTAAGCTGGAGTACTTGGGTACTTGGGACATATAATGAGAAATCAAGGCATATACGAGCTACTTCAATGCATTTTTCAAGGTAAAATTGAAGGAAAAAAAGCACCAGGACGAAGAAGAATATCCTGGCTTGCTAACCTGAGAGTATGGTATAGAAAGACCTCAACACAGCTATTTCGTATAGCAACGAACAAAATCATCATAGCCAGAATGATGGCCAACGTTCGGAACGGACAGGCACCCTAAGAAGAAGAATAATTTCTCTTCTTCTATTGTTCGTTACTCTTTCTGGTCTAGATTTTCCAGCTGAACATCTCCAGAAATCCATTTTCGTTGCCTCAAGTTTTCTCTTGTATCTTTCCTTTATTTGCCATACTTCGCTACTGTAGGTAATTATACTTTTCATGATTGTATTATATATTTTGTGCTTGTTATAATTAGTATTTATTGATTCCAAAGAATACTATTGAGAAGGGAAGTTGCTTTTCTTGCTTGGTTGTGTTTCTCCTCAATTGTGTCGTCTACGTTGCCTTCTTTCGTGATGATCATACCTAAATATTTATATATGTTGCAATGTTTAATAACTTTTCCATCTTCCAATATGAGGTCCTGTTGTTTCCCGCCGATACACATATACTAAAATCATATATGAAAATGCCACCATGCAGATAAAGGTGGACGAAAGCACAAAAATCAATCCCATAAGACTACAACGGGGAGTAAGACAAGGAGACACCATCTCTCCCAAACTATTCACTTTTGCTCTAGAAGACATTTTTAAGAAACTAGAATGGAACAATAAGGGTATCAACGTCAACGGATCATACTTAAACCACTTGAAATTCACAGATGACATTGTTTTAATAGCCGATAATACCCAAGAACTAAATGATATGTTACAACAATTAAATGCAGTTTCAGGAGCAGTAGGCTGAAAAATGAACTACAGCAAAACAAAAGTACTGAGCCGAGACCAGACAAATATAACAATATAAAATCATACCATAGAAAATGTTGAACTTTATGTATATCTAGGTCATGTTATCAAACTAGGAAAACCAAATCAAGATGCTGAAATTAAAAGAAGAACACAATTGGCATGGGGCGCTTTCGTCAAACTAGCATATATCTTGAAAAACACCTTAATTCTTGTAAACTTAAATAAAAAGGTGTATTAGACATGCATACAACCAGTTTGTACCTACGGCTTGGAGACAGTAGCCCTCACCAAAAAATCTGTTAAAAAATTAGAAACAACGCGAAGAGCAATGGAACGAATCATGCTTGGAATATCACTGAGAGACAAGATTAGAAACACCGAGATAAGACGTAGAATAAAGATTATGGATATTGTGGAAGAAATTACAAAAATGAAATGGCGCTGGCAGGCCACGTAGCCCGATAAAATCACAACAGATGGACACGGAAAATTCTAGAATGGAGACCAAGGACGACAACAAGAAACATGGAAAGATCTTAAAAAAGACGGGTAGATGACATAAGAGCAGTGGCAGGCAAACAGTGGAGAGACCTACAATATGTCTCTCATATGGGTTGTTCAACTATAATGCAAAGGATACATTTTCATTTGTTAATGATGTCAGAGAGTTGATTTTACCGAAAGATTATGTATTAATTTCGTTAGATGTCATATCGTTATTTACTAACATACCAATAGATCTGGTCAGTAATATAGTACAGTCAAAATGGAATCTCATCCAAAATTATACAACAATTTCCAAGGATAGTTTTTTAACACTTCTGAACTATGTTTTTGAGAACACTTATTTTAGCTTTAATAATAAATTCTATCGACAAATATTTGTAGCACCTATGGGTAGTCCACTCAGACCCATAATAGCAACCATCATTTTGGACCATTTGCTGGATGTCATTATTTCACAATTACCTTTCCCTTTACCCTTCATTAAAAAATTTGTAGACGATCTTATATGTTCTGTTCCTACTTCACAAATTCAAAGTACCTTAAAAATTGTCAATAACTTTAACAAACATATCCATTTTACTTTATAGATTGAAAATGATTGTTCGATATCATTTCTGGACACCAAATTGATAAGATCTGAACAAAACAAAATATTGATAGATTGATATCAAAAGCCAACACACTCTGGAAGATGTTTAAACTTTTTTTCAAATCATCCTACTCTTCAAAAGTTTAAAAGTTAAAAGACAAGACACCAGCTGTAAATAAAACTAATGTTATCTACAAACTGCTTTGTTTGGATTGCCAGAGCTGTTATGTTGGCCAAACTTCCCAATGGCTAAAACAAAGGGTCACACAACACAAGAGTGACTGCACGAAACAAAAGAATACATGTGCGGCAGTTGACCATCACTTAAAAACTGGCCATCAATTTGACTATTCAAATGTCAGGATTCTACAGCAAGAAAATAATTACAAAAAGAGATTGTTTTTGGAAATGTGTCATACAAATAGAGAAAACTATGCAGTAAATTACAAGGCAGACACGGGACAGTTGAGCAATATCTACTGTAATATTCTTAGTATGTTCAAATAATTTTTCTGTTTACAATTATATTTTAAATCACCCTGTTTATTTTTAATGTGTAATTTTATTGTGTTTTAATTGTTTCTTGGTTGTTTTTGTTTGCTCTCTTTTTATATTTAAATAATAGTGACCTAGGTGCTTTTAACCAATATTGTCAGTACTGTTTTGAACATATTGTACAACACCTGTTTTAAATACTGTTAACTCTAAATATGTAAGTGATTCATTGTTTATTCTCACCTGAATTTTTATATAACTTTTAACCATATTTTAGTTGTTTCTTGATGAAGCTGACAAAAAATCAGCGAAATATAGAGAATTAAAAGAAAAAAGAGTTTTCAGACCGCATACCCGATACCCCAAGACAATAAATTGTTATTTACGTTTCGGTCGATAATCCTACCAGTCTTGCTATATATATATATATATATATATATATATATATATATATATATATATATATATATATATATATATATATATATTGCCATAAATATAGTTATGGAGGAACATTAATAATCGTTGATAATAAAAGCAAAAACTTTATAAATTGTAAAACTGTATAGGATTAACTATTACCTACTAAAAACAAATTCAGCGTGTGATACATGAATAAAAATTATTTTTAGCTTGCGAGTTTTTTGCTCTATAAACATCATAAATCCGAACAAAGCAAATAGTATAAAAGTAAATATATCAGTATGTAATATATAGCTGCATATGCAATATTTGGCGATTTACAACATTTTATTCTAGCGTATGCAGTTTTAATTAAAATTTTTTGGGTTGTAATAAAAAACGGCAAATAACATGGAAGAAAGTGTGGAAATTGAAATCATTGGTTCATAGAATTTCATTTGAAATAAAAATAATGAAAATGTGCACCATTTGGGGTAATTATAAAGAAAAACGTGTTTAAATATAAAAATAAATGTTTGGTTTTAGAAAAATATTTTGGAGGGGATAGGCAACCAAACAGTTCAGGCACTTACGCAACCTAAGGGAGAGCGCCCACCAAAGTGGCGTGGCAGTGGCAAGTAGCAAGTAGCACGCGTCTAGCATAATGTAACCAATCCTAACGAATGATTAGAATGAATGACGTTACTGTCATTTTGGTGTAAACTGAATCATTCGTTTTTATTGGTTACATTATGCTAGACGCGTGCTACTTGCTACTTGCCACTGCCACGCCACTTTGGTGGGCGCTCGCCCTAACACTTAATTTTATGAAAAAATAATGATCATAACAATTCTATCAAAAGCAAACTCTCACAAAGATCGGTTTTCTTGGTTTTTCTTATGCTGCTGAATGTTGGTTTTTCAGTAAAAAATGTAAAAACCAATAGGTTCGTTCGAAATGTTCAAAATTTTAACCAGATGCTCAGAATCCCCTGGCTGCATAAAAAATTAATTAACTTTCTGAACACTGAATATAAAAAATGACAGTGTGGCAGTTCAGTGGGACAGCCGGTAAGAGTTATACTTTTGTACACGCATTCGCCGTTACAAATTTATATGGGAGTCAATCTGCACAATCATTACATATGTAATGCTATAAGTAAGAGAGAGCAGAAAGAGAAACATAATTAGGTATATAGGTATATTATGGTGCATCGTTTGCTGTATATAAACAACATTTGGCCTGTAATAGGAGTATAGTAAATGAAGGATTGAATCAATATTTTGATAACAATATATTTTTATTTTCATATATGTATGAAAGATGTTGAATGCAAAAAAACTTTTTTACACCTACTCTCCAGTATAATTCTTTTTTTATGTTGTTATTAATACATACAATACAATACACTGCAACATGATTCAATATAATAATACAATACAAATTAAAATGCAATATCCATAAGTGTTTAAAAATGACAATATACACAACTTAATTACGCATATGTTTAATTTACCATGATAATAATAATAATAATAATAATAAAATAATAATCTTAATAAATATTAAATATGTTTACAAAAGAAACATTTTTATTATCGAGAGAGAAAGAGAGAGAAAATATATCTTCAGTCTCTCTCTTACCCATATATTACATATGTAATGCTTTTGCCGATTTACTCCCGTATACATTTCTAACGTCAAACGCGCATATAGAAGTATAACTTCAATAAAAACGTGAGTAACAAAACAAATAATAATTGTCTATTTTGGGCCTTTTTTCGAGGGGATGGAATGAAGAAGGTAGAGGTACATCCATAATTTAATTCGTTGTAAAAACATAACTCTTTCATCGCCTGTGTGATTGAAATATGTATAGTAGGTAATAGCCTGTTGTAAGTAACCCGTAGCACCGTTGTAAAGAGATTCCGAATTCAGCTAATCACCAAACTAGTTGAACATATATTTCCCTTTGAATTTTATCACATAATATTTCGACTTTAAGCTCATATAATATTCCTTAAGGGTTATTTGTTAGTTTCTATTTCATTTTATGCGATACTGTTTCAATGAGGTTTAATCAGGACTTTCATAAGGCCCAGAAAGGACATTTATGTCATGGTTTCTAAACCAGTTGTTTGTCGTTTTGGCCGTATGATAGACCACTTTATCCTGCTAAAAAATATAATTTTAGCCAGCATTTAAGTTCACATCACTTGCTATTTTGAGATATTGTGCAAATATAAAGTGCAAATCATCACTCATTTAGGAAAGTTAACACCTACCTTTCAAACAGATTTTTCAAAAGTCTCGTGCTTAGTGCGAATAACTCGTTTGCGGTTATCATTAACACATAAGTCGAATTTTTATGCTTCACCAACAATTACTAGGAACCAATCTTCTGTTGACCAAGTAAGTTCAGATTTTGCCCAAATGAGCCTGGCTTGCTTTTCTTTTGCTGTTAACAGTGGCTATTTCTTTCATCATCAGCTTATAGTCGATGACTATTAAACAAGGGCCTCCTTGAAAAACTTCCATTTAGATCTATCTTGCCCGGTTGCAATACAGTTGGTATATATACAGTTCATCTTGGTCTCCACTACAAGATTTTTTTGGTAAATCTATAATATTTCACTTAAGCGATTTGTCCTGTCCATTTCCATTTAACTTAAGCTATGTTCCAATATAAAGTTCTCTATAACTTTTTCTACGAATTTCATATCGTTTTTAATCCTATTACAGTTAGCAATGACCTTTCTATTCTACGTTGTGTAACTTGTAATTTTCGTGCATATCTCCTTGTAAGAGTATATATCTGCTATATATGTAAGCACAGGCAGGACACATTGAATTAAGACTCTTATTATTAAGCTGAGAGGTATCTTCTTCTTCAGCCTGTTTGCATCCACTCCTGGACAAAGGCCTCCCCATGAGTTCTCCACTCTTCCCTGTTTTGTGCTATTTGGTGCCAGTTTCTCCCCATTTTTGCTTTGATGTCGTCTAGCCATCGTTTTTGTGGTCTTCCTCTACTCCGACTGTGTTCGCGTGGTCTCCAATGTACAATGTTTTTCGTCCATCTGTCGTTGTTTTGCCGTGCCACGTGCCCTACCCAGTTCCATTTCATTTGTGCAATTCTTCCAATTACATCTTCCACCTTCGTCCTGCTTCGTATGTCCTCGTTTCGTATATGTTCTCTCAGTGATACTCCCAACATAGCTCGTTCGATGGCCCTCTGTGTTGTTCTTAATCTGTTGGCTGACAACTCTGTAAGTGTCATGGTCTCCATTCCATAAGTCATAACCGGTAGAATACAACTGTTGAATACCCTTTTCTTTAGATTTATTGGTATCTTTTTGTTCTTCAACACATCACTGAGTCTGCCTACTGCTGCCCAAGTCATTCGGATTCTTCTAGTTATCTCTGCTGTTTGATTCTGTTTGCCTAGTTTGATGGTGTGACCTAGGTATATATACTCTTCGACACTTTCGATCTCACTTCCATCTAAGTCGATTGTGATATTTTGATTTGTCATTACTTTTGTTTTATTTAAATTCATTTTTAAACCGATTTTTTCAGATTCTTGTTTAAGCTCCTTCAGCATGTAGATTAGTTCCTCTGTATTGTTGCTTATGAGTACTATGTCATCGGCAAATCTTAGATGGCTTAAAAACCTGCCATCAATTTTAATTCCGAGTTGTTCCCAATTTAACTTCTTGAAGAGAGGTATATCACCTTTAAAAATATCACGCAGTCTTCCATATGCTGCCCGCCCCAGAGTTATTCTTTTTAGCAGCTCAGCAGTTTTATTATCTTTGCTAATTTTTACCACATGTCCAAGGCATATGTAGCTGTCAACAACTTTAATTCGTAACAACTTAACAACTGTAAACGTTAGAACTAGAGGTCTATTTTATTTAATTATTTTTTTAATAAAAACTCTCATGCACTGTAGATGGTCATTTGTACCGTAGGTGGAGCGAAAACCAGACCGTTCTCTTAGATCATAGAGTTTAAATTGTATTTCCAATCGATTAGTTATGTAAGTATAATGTAGTAGAAAGGTAAAGGAAGACTCTTATATCTAAGAGTCAAACAAATCGAAATACTAATAGCTATATATCATGTCATGATAGTTAATGTATATAATTTTTTAACTAACTATCTTCGTTCTTGTGTTTCTAAGTTGTGTTTCTAATGTGATCTCGTTTAGTATTTGGGCAAAAATGTGCTTTGTCAGTTTAAGTGTGTCATCTATTTCTTTGTTGAACTTATCTGCACCGTTTAATGTTATGCTGTATTCAAGGGTGTTGTTAATGTAGTCTTCTAGTGCTGTTCCGTCTTGTGAGCGTGTCTAGTAAAGTATTCCATTTTTATTACATGGCTTTTGTCTAAATGGGTTGATATATCAATGGTAACTCACCATCCTTTGGCCGATGTTTGTGGAGAATCTAGAATGGTCACATCTTTAAATACGTATTTTTTTATCTGTAATATAATAATCTATTTCGTTGCGGATATTACAGTTTGTACTCCTATATGTCCAACGTTTGTGTAGCTTTTTGTAGAAAAAGCTATTCATTTATTAAAGAATTTTCAGAGAATTTTTGAGAGATAGACTAATATATCAGCATGAGATTCTGGGTTTTGAACCATACTCACCTAAGGTCATCTAGGTTTCTTATTTGACATTTCACTTCTCGAGGGAAAATGGCAATTTAAAACGCTGCGCTTGCCATGCTTGGTGACGAGTTTAAACGAGAAGAATTTATAATGCGAATAAGATAGTGACCTGTCTCCCCTCGAAAACCTAATAGCCAACTAAGGTCGGAAGAAACAAGAGTTAGCTAAATTATACACCACTGAGCCTTAGTCTATTTTTGATCAAATTATGGATAAAAATTTTTTTCTCCAAGAGATATTCGATAGTGTATTCAAAATATTAATGCTGTGCTCGCAAGTAACTTTTAGATTTTTAATGTGACATTTCCAAACCAATATTTTGTCAAATCTTAAACCAAGGAATTTTATTCCTCTAACAAAAGTCAGGTTCTTCTTATTCAACGTTAAAACTTCTCTTTCTTTTCTTTTTTTTGTTTCTTTTTTTTTTGTTCTTGTATTCTTTTTTCTTTCTTTCTTTCTTTCTTTAATTTCCTTTCCACTGTTTTCTATAATCCCATTAAATAATATTCAGATCATTTCTGAAGATTATTTAATGTGCATTCAAGGATACTGTGGGAATTGTAGATTTGCTCTTATTAGTACGAAAACCAAATTGTCTACTTATAGTCTTTTTTAACTACTTGTAGTCATTGTTGCAGTATATCGTTAATTGCCCCAAAGAAGAGCTACAATTAATACTGGTTCTTAAGGGACTAAGACTATATAATTTTATTAATATTTTAATTTTATTATCTTACAAAAACTCTAATTTTTTATTTACTACTCACTATGAAAAATGCAATGAAAGAAGAGATTAGAATAGAATATAAGAATTTTTAAATAATTTTAATGTATTATATAACTTAGCAAACAAACTTGTTTTTCTGGCTTCTAGAATTTATGGAAATCGTGATTAAAATCGAAACTACTCATTACCAAGTTATATTGTTTTAACTACATGATGTATTTTTTATCAATAGAAATAATTTCAATTTTAATTCACTCGCAAAGTCACAAACAGCATCAAATTACAAAGAGAATTTTAAATAAATATTCAACTGGTATTTCAATTGCCGCCGCAACATTTCATGTAAAAATACGATGCCATTTTTCACGAGAATTGCAATTTTGAATTAATTGGACTTTACTCAGTTTTTTACGGCGCCATAAACTTGACGGAAAATCGAGATAGGGCAGTTTAGTGTCAATTAGAGTGGATAGCTATCAACTATCACAATCAATTATGAATATTTGCGGCTAAGTTATGTATGCATATCAGAGTGTCAGTATATCGGTGTTGGTTATATATTCACAAAGCAAGTTGCGGTAAAGTTTAGCTGTAAAGGGAGTTGCAAATTAAGTTAACCAATCTCTACTTAACTTCGAAAGTTACTTTGTTCTATTTAATATAATATTTAACACCGTTTTAAGATCCATTACATTGTACTTATTCACTCATCCCAGGGTCCTTTTACCTCCCAATGATGAATTAAAACTATATTTTATTACCACCGACCTTTAAATATACCTACTTCAAGAAAAAGGGTCAATAAATCAAAATAACATCTTTTTCAATGGAGTTTAAACTTTCATCTATACTTTTGGTTACATTTTTTTTATTTTCATATAGAAGTAATTTACTATTTTTATTGGGAAGAAGCCACCATTTTACTTTAAAGTAAGTTTATTTTGACGTTTTAATTTCCACTTTGGAAATCGTTTTCAAAGTACAAAACATTATTTAATTTAAATAAATGTATTACTCCTAAACTAAGCATAATGACACCTGATATGAAAAACATTGTAACTCACTTTTGCTTAGTTTAGATGAGAGAGACAACTTTTTATTTTTTTACTTCGTGAGTTTTAATTTTTTTGTAGTTTTCTTAATCCATATTTTATAACTTTTCCTTAGCTTTTCACTTTCACGTAGCGAATTCTTGTTAAAATTACGGGTACTGATTTAGGGCTAGTTAAAATACCAAGTAATTCTCTGGGTAATTCTCTAACATCCATTCATTATACAGAAAAAACAATTTGGGAAAGTTAAAGACTCAAAATCAATCAAAATACATTTTAGTTATTCTTTTGTTATGTAGTGAGATTCTTTTGCAGAAATAGAGTTTTTATCCGCAAAAATGGAATTTTTAATATTTTCATGTACAACATTTGCTTCGTTTCTATGGCGAAAATGCATATTTTTAAATAAAGCTTTTACCTTCCTGACTATCAATTTTTTTGAATATCATAGTTAACTACATATCAGTTATGTCAAAAAAGTTCAAAAATGTTTTTTTACAGACTTAGAGTCTGTGTTCTGCTACATGCAAATTGTATTCATATGTCCAGTTTCTTCTGGATTCTTTAAGTTTGCAACAGTTTTCTCTCTTGTCTAAGAACTGAGATAAATATTCTCTCTGTTTTTCATGATCAGCCATTTCAGAAAAATTTGGCAAATTCCTATCATTTTTATATAATTTAGATTTACATTTTCTGTTACATTTATCGTTACGTCCAGTATATTCTTGCCCAGAGTTCCCCAGCTTTTTCAAGACACTCATCTTTTAAAAACTTGGATCCGTTTGACTTTTCCTTTTCAGATTTTACTTTTTTGGCTATGGTTTTTTTTAACAGATGTATTTAATGATTTTTAGTGCATGTAGAAATTTCCACTCGCGATGTGTCTTGAGTATGTAATGCACTGTGAACATTTGGTACCCTATTTTTATTAGTAAAAATTAGTTCGGTCCTAAATGATTTAGGCACAGAATAATAAACAAACAGAATACCCACTCTTCATGGAAAATTAAGTACGTGTATCTCGTTCGCGCAGACGTTCCGCTATGTTTTAGAGGAGACCAGTGTTGATTAATGAAAATTGGTGGTGTGCACAGAAATATAAACCCGGTTTAATTGACTTACGGCAATCATAGACATACTATATAATTATTTTAATATTGTTAAATATTATAACATAAATATAAATATAATATACTTAAATATAATATAATTAAACGTAAATATAAACAATTACATAACCTCACAAATCATATGTCGATAAAAACCCATTACACCAAATGTGATTGTCAATCCGAGTAGGTGTTCTGTGTTTCCTTCTAAAACATGGCGCGCGTGCTGAAAAACTTCAAAGGCCTGAAGATACACAACTAAGGCCCTTTTGACATTGTGCTATATTTTTTTTTCTATCACATTGTATTCTTTACGTTAAATTTTATCATTAGAGGTACTATACGTCACGATTGGACTAATAGGATCAAAAATACGTGACTACGGCCCTTTTGACATGTTGCTGTATTTGATTTTTCAATTTCATTGTTTTAGATTGGTTAAATCCTATCATTTGAGATACTACACGTCACGATTGGACTTATAGAAACGAAGATATATCACTAAGGCCTTTTTGACATGCTGTTTTTCTGTCTTATTGTATTTTATTGGTTAAATCCTATCATTTGAGGTGCTGTACATCACGACTGGACAAATTGGAGCAAAAATATGCAATATATCATAACCCGTTACTTTTAATCAAACAAGATTCTAGAATGATTTGTGGATGAAAAAAATATATATAAATTCTTAAGTTTACTATTTCGTTGTGGGTAATATTATATTCAACAGCGATGCCAAATTTCTGATGCTAAAATGATTGATAATGAAAGTGCGATATACATTTTCATGTATATAATGGCAGCGAGTAAACGGTACAACCCTTAACTAAATATATATATAATACTTTCACTGTACCATCATTTTAGACTCAAACATTTCCTGGAATAAACTTATATAACTCAGTAAGGGATAAAAAGAGAAAGCGGACATTTTAAAATACCAACACGGTATCAAATCTCTAATCATTGTGATGGTTAAAATTCTTGTAAAAAGTACAGAAAAAAGTTATTAAGGTCTTGTAAAGTAGCGTCGATATACAGATGCTAAAATATCGATTTACAAGAAGATATATCGATGTCAAAATGATAGTAAGATGTAAATATATATATATATATATATATATATATATATATATATATATATATATATATATATATTACATATATATATATATATATATATATATATATATATAAATATATATATATATATATATATATATATATATATACAAAATATATATATACAAAAATATATATACACAAGGAACTTTTTATTCTCGAGAGAGGAAGAGAGAAAATATATCTTCTGTCTCTCTCTTACTCATTATCTTACATATGTAATAAGTATCTAATATAAGATTCACTCACATGCAAATTTCCAACGCCGACCGTGCGTATAGAAGTATAACTTTAATAATAATTGTCTATGTAAAAATTTTAAATGAAATTTATTGTATTGTCAAAGTTATGAGGTGATCCAATATATAGTATTTTTTGTAAAAGATTTAAATAAATTCTTACTGGATGAAATATCCAATTAAAAATGTATTCCCTAAGGGTGAAAGATTTACCTACAATTAATTGCTCTAATACTTTTAAAAATCCGTTCAATTCAAACGTGTTGCTAATTTGTTTAAAAGGGATTATTTAGTAAGTGAGGCTACGCTTCCAGCGTACTGTATTTTTTATCTTTGTAATTCATTCTGAGTACGCTTTATGTAGTTCGCATGTTCTTTGATCCTTAAATGAACCGATTTCCTGTTGCTCCGATAGCCGACCTTGCTACAAATCGCTACTTGAAGCTGTGTCACACCCCAGCGGTTTTGTAAAGTTGCCCCGAACGTGGGATATATTAAGGCGGGGGTGTAAAATCTCATGAATTTACATTTTTGCGTATACGCTGCGGAGATATGATTCGTTCTGTTTCCACGTTCGTTCTGGTATCCGGCAAAATTTTAATTGACTTCAGTTTTATGTGCCGAATCTTTGTCTTAATTTAACGCAATTTTCGTTGTTTGAATCGATTCCTTAAGGTATTTTAAACAGTGACATGACATGGGTAGGAGTTTTTTTAACGTTAAATAGTTAATAATTTAATAGAAACTCTTATTCCATGTATTCCAGTTCTGCTACAGATAATGCTCCAAGCTAGTTAAAAATTTGGTTGAAATGACTCACTGGCGAGTGATTTATTGAAAAGCTTGAAACATTAACATAAGATCAAGCAAAGTCCCTGTAAAATGAGCAACAATATTCTTCTTCTTTGTGTGCCAAGCTTATTTTTAAGCATTAATATGCTGCTTAAACAGCTTCTTGGAATCTTTATTGGCTACATAAAACAATTCCTTGACTGCTCGACCTGTCCATTGTCTAATGTCTCAGACAGGACAAATGCACAGCTTTGTATTAATTATAAAACAAAATAATGTCTGGTTCACCCATTTATAGTGTTAATTTTAAATCATTGTGCATTGTGGTGTGCAAAATCACAGCTTTTTGTTTATACTGCCCATAAGAACATTTCCCGAAATTTTTCATGGAAGCCAAAAATATTTTTTTTTGTTGTCGAAGCTTATATTTCATAGGAATGTATGGATTATAAGAGCTTAATCTAAAGTGAAAGTCGTGGAAACTCTACCCATACTTTTGTATAAAATGCTTAACCTGAGCAAATTGTTTTCTGTCAACATAGTAACAACGGTAGCGGTTACTCGTTTGAATATGACAGTAGTTTAAATTTCGTTAATTGCATATCAAAACAATGGTTGATTGAACAAAAATGTACAAAATAAAAATTCTATACAACCAAAACAGTACACATTCTAGACAACACACGAACACAAATGGTTGTTGCTCGCTTATTTCATAAAACATTTCCAAATTTACAACCTGTATCTCAAAGACATGTAAGGCAAATAAAAAAAGCAGCTGCCAATGCAATAGGTGATGATGCTAAATTGGATATTGTGCTTGAGTTTGAGAAAAACTCACATACTTCTAGTCGAGAAACTGCCCCAATGTTTGATGTTAGCCATTAGAAATATTAAAACAAAATAAAATTCATATATATATATATATATATATATATATATATATATATATATATATATATATTTGATAAATCTAGTAGAAGGTTATTAATGGAGATTTCGACATTTCGAAGAGTCAACGTTTAATATAGTGTATTTCGGTGGTGTAAACGGTTGGTAAATAATGTAAATTTACTTAGTTAATACCACAAGTGTTTCAGTGAACTTCTTTTAATAAACAGTAAACATTTGATGAATTTCATTTGATGACCTGATGGAATATTTATAGAACTGCTGAAGCTATTAAATGCAGAAAGAATAAATAAAAATAGTAACTAAAATATTTAATGAAATATACAAGGCAGAAAAAAACCATTAGGGTGGCTTAAATCTAAGTTCATACCATTGCCCAAAAAACCAGGAACAAAAGCTTGTCAAAACTATAAGACCATAAGCCTAATGAGCAATCTGCTAAAGCAGTTTTTAAAAATTATCCATAAAAGAATTTACCGGAATTGCGAGAAACAAATTGCGCTCAATCAGTTTGGATTTCAGTAAGAAGAAAGCTTTATTTAGTGTGCAATTATTGTTTTAGAAATATGGAGAAGTTAGCTGTGATATTTTTGCAATCCTGATTAAATAAAAGAAGGCTTTTAATAGAGTCAGACATGAACAAATGATGGAAGTGCTGAAGGGACAGAGATTGACGGACGATACCTAAAATTAGCTAACTTGTATTGGAATCAATCAACAATGCTTCGAATAGATAACGAATATACGGATCAGGTCGAAATCTTAATAGGAGTAAAACAGGGGTACATCATTTCAGCACTGATATTCAATCTGTACTCGAAGCACATTTTTGAAAAGGCTCTAAAAATATTGATGAAGGCATCTCAATAAATGAAGTCAAGCTTAATAACCTGCGGTATGCAGATGATACAAAATAGTGTTTCCTAATACCATAGAAGTGCAAAATTTAAAGAACAAAGTAACGGAAACAAGTAGAACATATGGACTCGATATAAACACCAGCAAAAACAAGCTAATGACCATTAGCAAAGAAAACATAACTGGTTCAAATATGTATGTGAACCAAATGAGAATTGAACGTGTCTCACAATACAACTAGTTGGGAATTATAAACAATAAGTCTTGGTACCATACCCAATAGAATAAATGTCACATCGGTAAGACAAAAAGTGCATTCTTGACTAGGAACTCTGTGTTCAAGAGGCATGACCTCACCTTATGAACCAAAATTAGGGCTCCTTCAATGTTACGTGTTCCCAGTGCTTCTTTACGGAGTAGAAACGTGAACATTAAACTCTATCAAAACTTCAAGCTTTTCAGCTATAATTATACAGAAGGATCCTAAAGATACCATGGACAGACAAAGTCACGAATGAAGAAGTACTGCGGAGGATAAACACAACCTCGGATTTAGTCAACATCGTGAAGGGATGTAAGCTGCACTACTTGGGACATTGAGAAATCAAGGCAGATATGAGCTACTCCAATGCATTTTTCAAGGTTAACTTGAAGGAAAAAGGGCCCAGGACTAAGAAGAATATCCTGGCTTACTAACCTGAGAACATGGTATAGAAATACCCCAACACAACCATTACGTATAGCAATCAACATAGCCAGAATGATCGCCAACGTTCGGAACGGACAGGCACCCTAAGAAGAAGAAATATTTAAAAAAATACTGCACTTACTACAATGGAGGGTACTTACTCTGTATGGAATATGCCTTAAATTGTTTTCAATTATTTTTTTACTATATTGTAGGAAATAACAAAATCGGTGCTGGTTTAAATGCATATTCTTTCAAATGAAAGGCATGTAACTAGCAATCTTTAAACCTTTTGTAAAAATTCTTGTGATACATTATTAACAAAATCTAAATTAAGTCTCGTTTTAAACATTCGGTACAATGCATTTAATCTTTGCATCTAATCAAATGCAAATTTTCCCGATGCGAGCCCAAATTCAAATTCTCTAAATCTCATGTCAAATAATCCCCTATTAGAGACCCGACACTGGCCCTAACAACGACAAAATAAACTTTTCCCCGTTATTCCCAGTTAGAGTCCCTAGTTCCCTACATGTCGCGGGTTGTCGAAAAGTAAGGGCTAAGGGCTAAAGGCTCTACAGACCGAATTCGAGGCAATAAATCTCGAGACACCTTTAAAAATAGATTGGAGGAAATGCAATTTCTCTAAAATGTCTTCTTAGGAGTATTGGGAATGGAAATAAGTGGATTTTACTTATTTTTGCGCTTACTTTTCAAAGCATAATTTTCAACTCAATTTTTGTCGAGAAGGAGAAATGTATTGAATGATGTACTAAAATGGTTTATAGATATCTTGTATTCGATGAATATAGACATTAAAATAAGGAATATATATGTTTGTTACGCTTCGAATGTATATTTGTCTAAAGTAAAGTAACGAAATAATTTTTGTAATTCTACTTTTTGGGTGATTAATATTTTGGTATATAGGGTGTCATGACTATTTTAAATAGATAGGGTACAAATTATATAGAACACAATATGGCTATTGGGTCAAATATTTTTTCTCTTTTGTTAATGATTTCACTATATTTCCATTAAAAAAAAATTAAATTGACACACAGGCATAACTTTAGACAGGAAATATTATTGTCTTTATTATTTTACATTTTGTTATAAGCAGCGCCACGTAGATCATTCCTAATGATAAAATTGTTTTTTATTTAAAAAGCTTACTTAAAATAACCTCTAAATGATAACGTCTCGATTTTATTATAACCCATTTAATTTGGTTAGAACATCGTGAATATTTCTAAACAAATAGGCAAACAGTGGATGTCACCTTGTGCTAGAATACTGCGAAAATACAGTGTCCATTGCTAGTTGGCCATCAAAAACGGCATCTGCTGAATAGTTCTTGCATGCATCCTTTTCTTGTGTCCTTTCTATGTTCTGAATTTATCTCCAATAATAATAATAATTTTTAACCCTATGGACATCATTACTTCCGGAAGGATAGATACTAGAGTTACACATTGATAAAAACGGCTACTAAGAAAGATTGAATTATTGTGTAGGGATATTGGTCAAATCTCGGAATGTATTCAATGAATAACAAGTAGAAAAGTGATTAAAAGAGCTGGAGAGATAATGCTCAGCACTTCACGATATGATCCAGAACACAAAACAGTAAAACAAAAACTTTTCTTGTATGTAGGAAGACTAGGGATGTACAAAGTTACTAACAACCGAAAATTCAACGATACACCTTTTGAGCATATCGAGAAGGCTATCTATCGGAAGCTCAATTCCTTTTACACTAGATAGTATCAATAAGTCTAACCCAAGCCAGGAAGAAATTCTTGAGTTTCGGGGAAATCAACTGTTCTTAACACCAACGCTGAATGGGTCTAAAATACGATGCACAACTGTCAATAATATAGTACTACTAAATATTAGAGTGCAGAATAAATTTGTAACTTTATAAACGTCAAATGTTTGTTATTTTTCTTTAAATCATTATTTTGTTTCATTTTGTTTTTGATTTTATTCATTTATTGACTTGTCTCTTTTATTTTACTAATTTTATTCCAAAAATAGTTTACGCTCAACTCTTCGATCAACTTTCTACTTACCAAATATGCTGTCATAATTTATATTTAAATTTTAATTTTTACTAATATTCTAATTTCTTTATTCAGACCTCAATATGTTTTATACCGTGAAATGGTACTTCTCTCTTCTTTCATGTCAGCTGTACTTAAATTATTCTGTAGAAAAGGAAATTACTTTTCATCTATAAAAAGGCTTGCTTCTATTAAAAATTCATTTAAATCGTTAAAACTTTATATCTGATGTCTTTTTACTCCACGTGTTTATTTTTAAAACAGATGCGGTTAGTATCTTTTATATTCTTCTTCTTCGCGTGTCATATCAGAATTATCCGACGTTGGCGATCACCATTGCGAAAGCTTCTCGATCTTCTGCAATATGAAATATTTGTTCCACATTTCATATCCGAGTCCATTCACGAATGTTCCTCAACATAGAAACCCGTTTCTTTCCTACACCTCTACGACCCTCTATTTTGCCTTTAAGGATCATTTGTAATATTTTTTATCGACTTCTCCTTACTATGTGTACCAGATCTTTTATATAATTTAACTAATTCATCTTGTAATGTATAATTTTATTTATTTTATCCTTGCCAATTTGCTGTATTTCATTTAATACTGTTTTTATTTGTATTCTTCATATATCAAGGAAATATTTAAAAAATTACGATGTTGCTAACACAAGGTTTATAATTTTAGTTTTTTGGTCCTATTAATTTTTTCTTGTCAATCTTTTGGGGAGGCATACCCTAACCACATGGGAGGAACTTCCTGAGTCTCGTGGTACTGCACAGGAACTTTTTGAAAAACATGCAATAACAACTGCAGCTGCTATTCAGAACTCAATGGCCGCCACCTGAAGATACATAATCTGAAAAACAACAACTACATCCTTCAAACTACTTAAAGATAACAATATTTGCCATAAGTATAATTTTCAAATTTTTTTGTATAGCTGTGAGCATGATTTACTTTGTTTTATTAATTTATTATTAAAATTTTTCTTATATTTTATTTATTGTGTATAATAAATATGATTAGTTAATATCTTAGTTTTTATTTGTCGTAGCCAAATTCATTTTTTAGATTTACTTTTAAGATAAGAGGTTACACCTGAGAGAGTAAGCTAAACGTGGCCTAACAATTGCCTCCCAAAGAAAGTTGTGAGTTTTATTATTGTTCTATATTGACTCCTAACTTTCGTAGGTAGTTAGATCGTTTCAACTTATCATCAACGAAGTCAGTTCTATCCAGGTGTAAAAAAAATAAACCTCTTCACTGCTTCCTTTAACTACAAAAAAGCCTTTAATTCTGTGCCGCATAAATGGCTTGTGGATATATTAAAAATATATGAAGTTGATGATAATAATATATAGTGCCTTTTGTAATGTCAGATTAAAAGACTAAAATTAACCTCCAAATACCTGGTGAAAACAATATCTAAACTGAAAATATTCTCAGCAATATATATTCCTGCTGCTGAACTCTGACACAGATTTTATCATCAAAAATAACAATACTATAGTAGGGAAGCTTAATCATGTGTTGTATATGGATCATTTGAGACTAGTAGCACCTATGGCTTCAGATGATAAAAACTGTAGACACCTTCTTTAAGGATATTAGTATGCACTTCGGTATGCATAAGTGCCGTAGCTCAAAATATAGTCAAGGAAAGGTTTAGTATACAATAAAATGTATATATACCTTAAGAGTACAGTCTTCTACTTGTATTGCCTATCCATTTTGGATGTTGTCCAAAAAAGATTTGTGATTGTTGTGTTGAACCACGTACGTAGAGTTTTCAAGAAATCCTTCGCCTTCGTGGTATCTCGTTTTCTTTTTGCATTCTTAATAAAACGTCCTGGTTAGTAACATGGTCGGTATGGGATGTCTTCAGGATTCGATGATGAAACCACATCATAGTAACCTGATTTTTATACTCAGGGGGTATAGTGCTACATTTAAAATGCTTCTAATTTTTTTTATAGAGCTTTGATTTATCTATTTATAATTAACTAATATAACCTTTAATGTATTTTTTTTCTTTAAGAATTTATACTCAAAACATAAGTTAAAATAAACACAAATCATTTTCAAGTGCCAAACTGCTCTTTCTACTACTATCTGATTTTATAAAATATGTCGTTAATGAAATTTTTAATTAAAACTTTTTTACCCCTTTTGACCGCAAAATGTAGCGTGTATGCAATATAAAAAAGTAAAATGCACCTCTATAAAATTATAAAACTGAAATGCTTTATAGTTACAAATTTTAAAAGCTACTAAAAAATTAATAAAAATATTCAATACGTAGCATATTATAAATACATACAGGATAAGGATAGGCGTGTACGAATACCTCAAAATAAGGCTAATAATAATAAAAATTTTATCACGTTAGCGGCTCCGTATTTATTTTAAAATAAATAAATACCTTAGCGACTAGCTTCTCTCTGGTCACAAATCTTTACAACTTGGAACTACATTCGTTAGAGCAATCAAGAAAACTAAAGCAGAAATGTCACTCGAACTTCTGCCTTTTAAGACTAGACCAGATCTATCATTTCTTTATATCTTTCAACAAGACGTGACTATGGTTTCTTAAAGCGCAAAAAAGAATAAAACGGTAATTTTATTATATACCATGCATGCAGGTGACAATGGTTCCAGAGAATCAAAAAGCATATATTGTTCTATGGTACAATATTACAAAAGGCATTGTAGACATTGTAAGATATGCGATAAATAGACAATACAAAGAAAGACGTGGCGAGGGAAGGTGTGGCGTGTTTTTCAGCTGATTGATATATCAGGTCTCAATGCAAATATAATCTATACCAGCTTATATTCTGAACATCTTTAAACGACACGACGTATTTTTATAAAAGAACTTTCATTTTACCTTCTTCTTTTTTTACTTTTTCCTCAGTTTTTCCCTTTTTAGGTATCGCTGTTCCTAACTCTTCTTCGCCACCCTTTTTTGTTCATCATGTCTTCTTCACCTAAACCTTTCTCTCTTAAGTCTTCTGCCACTAAGTTCATCCGTCTTCTTCTCGATTTTCCACTACTACTTTTTCCATCAAGGTCCTGGAACTCTATCCTTGGTCCCACATAGTTTTTATTTCTACGTCTGATGTGTTCATCAGATCTGTTCCTGAATCGTCTTTACAAGCCCCACTTAATCGCCGTACACCAATGAAGTTCTCACCACACTATTGTTTATCTTTCCTTTCAATCTTTTCCCTATTTTATGATTGCAAAGTACCCTGCTCATTCGCTTTCAGTTAAACCAATCAGCCTATATCCTGTAGGCAATTTCTCGATATAGTCTTCAATTTTCGGTTATAGAGGAGCCAAGGTATTTAAATTCTGCTCGTGTAGCTTTTCTCTACGATGTTCCCAACGACTCCTGTTTCTCTTAACCATTCCTATTCCTCTCAATCATATATACCTCGTTTTTGACGTGCAAATCTTCAGTTCTCCCTCTTCAGTAGTCCTTTTTCAATTCCCTAATTTCTCCTATACTATTTCTTTGCTCGTCTATACTAACACGATCTCATAAGCAAAAAGCATTGACCATTACCTTTTCTGTCAGTATATCCATACTAAGATTAAGCAGTTAGGGTAAGTAACGAGAATTTAACCAAAACCAACTGTCACCTAGCCAAGGTATTTAAATTCTGCTCGTGTAGCTTTTCTCTACGATGTTCCCAACGACTCCTGTTTCTCTTAACCATTCCTATTCCTCTCAATCACATATACCTCGTTTTTGACGTGCAAATCTTCAGTTCTCCCTCTTCAGTAGTCCTTTTTCAATTCCCTAATTTCTCCTATACTATTTCTTTGCTCGCCTATACTAACACGATCTCATAGGCAAAAAGCATTGACCATTACCTTTTCTGTCAGTATATTCATACTAAGATTACGCAGTTAGGGTAAGTAACGAGAATTTAACCAAAACCAACTGTCACTGAAAAACTTTCGGTCAATCGTACACAAGTCCTTATTTTGGTGTACGCTTTCTCATCCATATCCTTCACGAGCCGTACTTTATCCCTCTACCCTCTATAAATTATTTATTCCTCATCCATCTCCACAGCTGTTCTCTAGGAATTGTGTCGTACGCCCTCTCAAGATCTATAAATACCAACTTGCACTTTTTCAAATGGCACTTTATTTTTCGATAAGGTCGAAAGCATGAAATCTGCTAGGAAGTGTAAAACACTTTTTGGAGAAATTCAGAAGTCTTCTTCTTCTTCTTCTTCTCTTTATATAGACATGTCTTTGTCTGTTTTTCAATGTGCCTCCAGTAAGTTGTCATTCCACCGTTTTCGTGGTCTTCCTACTGATCGTCTTCCTATTAGGGAACCGTCTTTTGCGGTTTTTACTACTCTATTTGTTTTCATTCGGCTATATGATCGCTCCATTCTACTCTTCTATTTCTTATCCAGTTTTTGATGTTCTCTATCTATGTCTTATATCTGTACTTCTAGATCTGTCCCATAGTGTCTTACCATCAATTTTGTAAGTGTTTTCATCTCTGCTGTTTCTGACTTCCTTTTTGTCCTCTAAATTCTGCCTTTCGTTTCTTTCCCGATATTTTTGTTTCTCCATATTTTTTCATTTAGGTATCCTGCGGCTCTGTTTGCTCTATTCACTTGATCTTCCACTTCGGTTTCGAGCTTTCCGTAGTAAGATAATGTGATGCCTAGATATTTAAACTTCAATTTAAAACTAAATTCAAAAGTGACCAACAAATTTAAATTATTGATCCTCAAGAAAAAAACAAGAAGGAAACATCACTAGTGCGATTGGAAAAAAATATGTAAAAAGATGGCATACAAGGAACACGCTCATACATTACAAAATATCCTTATAGTGACATGAAACATCTGATTAAAGATCATTGCAATAAAATTTGGCAAAATTACTAAGAAAATTCAGTAACCAAATTAAACCCAGTATGCCCAAATGTGAACAGTTTTTTGAATATATCCACAAGTAGAAGAGATGAAGTAATTAAAATCTAAGAATTGGTCATACTGCTGTCACATACAAATTTTTAATCAGTAAAAATCCACCGCCAATTTGCAATAACTGCTCCACTTCATTGACAGTGAAACACTTCCTGATTGATTACCCTTGTTTCCAAAATCAAAAAAGAATGCATGGAATTTCAGACGACCTCAAATCCATCCTAACAGATCAAAATTTAAATGTGTTAAATTATATAAGAGTTATGAAATCGTATTATACTACTTTATGTACATAATCTTAATAAATGTATTGTGTTTGTCAGGCCACTAATAACCCTGCGTGGTTGATGTGGTATGTTTTAAATAAAAAAAACTTTAATTCGAACCTAATTTTCAACAAGCAGGAAAATTTCAGGATTTTTAATATATATAATTTTAGTATATATTTAGTATTCTTTATATATAATTATGTTATTTTATTTTTGGGGGAATACTAGTTATATACGTCTTAGAAATTACTTCCATTGAGAGTTAAAGACGGAGGCAGTAAGTCATGGGCTTGACGTTATAATTATTCCTGATTAAGGTCGTATCCAGGAGCAATTTAATTTAACGATGTTCTGAAGATAACCAATCTGCGTTTATTATTTAGAAAAGCAAAAGCAAGGAAAGCACAGCTGATACGGTGGTTACGGTACGCATTCAAATGTCTGCCTCGCTGACGCCGCTTTTGTTTAATACCCCTCTGATCTTGTTGTAGAGAAAAGCTCTCAAAATATGCATAATAATCTATTGTGTACGCATTCAATATCATACGACAAAGTAAGGATTGTACGATTTATTTCCGGATGTGTGCCTAACAACAAAATGTGTTCAGATAATTCTGCGTAAATAAGTTTGAAAAAAGTTTTAACGTCGAATAAACACGATATGATACACACAACATATTTTCCATATGTATGTTATATGAAAATGTCAATATTATACCAGGGCCAAAGCTTTTAAAAATGGTAAAACGTTAAAAAAATAGTAATGGTAAGGAACCCATTAAAAAAGAAGAAAATATAACACAAATTAAAGAAAAAATAATTTAAGTTCATCTGATTAAACTTTTGGTCAAAGTAATACTGCCACAAAGAGAGTTCGTCTTAAAATAAATTTTTCAAAAACACAATTTATGACAAATTTAGTCCACAACAAAAACATCTCAATAGAAAACAAAGATATTGAGCCAGTTGACTTCTATAAATACTTGGGCCATGAGATCAGAATAAGTCGAGACAACCAAACAATCGAGCTGAAGAGAAGAATTAACCTCGCTTGGGCTGCATTTGGAAGGAAGAAGGATATTTTTAGGTCTAAGATTCCAATGTGTCTGAATAGAAAAGTATTTAATCAATGTATGTTGTCAGTGATGACCTACGGCGCAGAAACCCTAACGCTCACAAAAACAACAGTAAGTAAACTACCAGTTGCGGAAAGAGCAATGGAGAGAATTATGTTAGGGATTTCTCTACGTGATAGAATACCCAATGCTACTATACGCAAACGATCAGGAGTAGCAGACGTTATTGAAAGAAAAACAACAATTAAATGGATCTGGGCAAGTCATGTAGCAAGATTAGTTGATGACCGGCGGACAAAAAGAATTTTGGAATGGAGACCCCGAATATAAGCTTACAGAAATAGAGGTCGACCCCCAACGAGATGGACAGATCACATAAAAAGAGTGACTACAAATTGGATTCAGATGGCGCAAAATCGGACTAAGTGGAAAAGCATGTCCAACATGTATGTTCAGCAGTGGACGTTAGAGGCTAGTTGATGATGATGATGGTGATGATGATGATGATGAATGTTTGGTTTGGTTTAAGTATGTTCTCACTTCCCTCTTTCTATAATGTGGTGGTGTATCGTCTTGCATAAACCACATATTTCGCCTTAAGTTTGATGACAATTCTTCCAATAAATCAATAAAATCATTTTATAAAAAATTTAAATAAATCTCACCATTCCAATTACAAGATAATTTGCATGTCCGTAAAAAATAATTACCAATGGTTCCAAACCACACGTTTATTTAAAATTCGTGTTTAAAATGCATATAATTTTTTTAAATGAACTTTAATCGACAACTTTGCTGTTACTATCATTCCCAAATAATTATAGTTATTTACTATCTTCAATACTTGACCATTTACTTTCCAATAATCCTTGATTACACCACCTCCTGTTCTGAATACAAGAATTTGGAATTTATCTAAATTTATGTAACAATAAAACACTGAAAACTAACGGTGTAGTGATAAGATTTAAAATAAATTTTGTGGAAGTTTGAAAACAAAGTTTTCAGTGTTTTATTGTTACATAAAATGAATTTCCATCAAGTAACGGTCGAATTCATCAATTATTTGTCTAAATTTAGTTTCAGATTCCACATCCTGCAGTATTTTTCCAGTTCAATAATCATCCGCTGTAGCACCTTTATACTAGCATATAATAAACGTCTTACACTCAAACCATCTATCTCCAAACCGCCTATCAATGCTTCAAGTAGGTCATTTAAGAAAAGCATAAACAGTAATATAAAAGACATCCCTGTCTCACTCCTAAATTACAGTCAAACCATTTAGATAGACCTTCCTTTGACCAGACTGCCGATTTTGTATTCGCGAACATCATTGTTAACAAATTAAGCACTTTAGTAGATAATACCATACTTTTTTACCATACTCGTAATATGTTATTTATATTTGAATAGCCGGTTCTATATCCTGCCTAGAACTCATTTAAAATGTCATTATTTTGCACTCACGATGTAAGCCTGGTTAAAGTCAATGCCGCAATGAGTTTAGTTGCTGCATTTAAGAAGCTAATACCTCAATACCTTCCTGTACTTTGTATGTTTCTTTTCCTAAAAAGGAAAGGAAAGGAAAAATTATTGCATTATTATAAAAACCCTTAGGAAAAAAACCCTATTGGTTTGACTATTAAACCCTTAGGTTTGACGAAAAAAGCATTTAGTTACAAGTACTTTTACGTTTTTTGGAAAAAACTTGTAGAAATCAGCAGCAATTCTATCAACTCCTTGTGCCTTACTTGGTTTTAAACAATCCAATGTTATCTAAAACTCTTCCTTATTAAACGGCCAGTCTAAATGTTCATTGAGGATAAACGGTTCTGCATACAACACATGATCCGCCGTTATCTCCGCATTCAAATGTCTTACATAATGTTGCAGTAAACTGTTAAAGTTAACACCTTCCACAATGTCCGAACTTCCAAACTTATACAGTCCAACAGCCTCCCAAAATTCTTTTGAATTTTTTGTATTTCTTACGCACCCGTGCCGCGAAGGTTTAAGGGTCATCTGACCTAGTTATGTAGCTAGTTTCAACTAGTATATAGAGGTTTCTCGCTTGTGATGGTCCGATACGATCATAGGACTATAAAATAAATTTATACCATTTTACATAAGAAGTTTTTATTTCGTAAGTTTTTTAAACCTGCGGTATACAGCCAACCACTGGCATTTTTTATTTCAAATTTTATTACTTAATTACTTAACTAAAATTATACAAATTATCAGAATAGGTATAACGACAGCTATAAAAATATATTTGCAAGCAGAAGCTATATTTTTTGACTACGCTGTTTGGCAAATAGTGTCTATGCACATATATGTAAAATTAGAAGTAAAAGTAATTTTTATGGCAATGAAACCAATATTTATAAAGTTAGTAACTAGAACAATATAAAGATAACTTAATATTGTATATGAGAAAACTTGTTATGAATGCAAGTCATTATTTAATAAATAAAAAATTAAATTAACAAAAAAATGAAAATTAATACTGGGTGTTTGCTCTTCATGTGATCTCTTAAGAACCTTATTACGTAACTGACTAATTTCTGAGGAATCCCTTCCCACTCTTCATCGTATGCATTTTCTAGCTCCCCCATTGTCGCCGATGCTGGATTACGGACCCGTACCCTGCGTTAAAGCTCATCCCATAAGTGCTCGATGGAATTCATATTCGGACCTAATGGTTATATTGGTGTTGGCCAGGTAATCTTTTTTAATCCACACTGTATGACATTGTTCGTTATCATGCATTAGCATGAAGCCGTCGCCTATGTAGTCGGCGTAAGGAACAACGAGGTCTTGGTTAATATCCGTAATGTAACGATGTTAATCCCGCTGTTTGCAGCAGGCGCAAACAGAAGCTCTGTTTTTTTCTAAAGATATACCACCCCAAAACTTACGCGAAACACCTCTTTAGTTTACAGTTTCAGTTTACAGTTACAGTTTACAGTTACAGATCAAAACTCTTCTCCATTGGCCAAGGTCCTAATAGATGTGTTCTCGGGCAAACTAAAGGCAAGTCCTCCTCTGAGTTTACACCCCGCCGACCCAAATTTGGTCATCGACTGTAGCTACGGTCTCCTGGTATCGATGTTAAGTCCTTAAGACTGCAAAATGCGTGATAAGGCGATGACGGGCGAGAGTCTTTTGACTATAGCCCTCTAGTAATAGTGCAATTATCTGAAACAACTTCACTGGTGGAGTATTCATTTATAAAATATTCTATTACAGTATTTCAAAGTGTACACATACGTCAAAGGTTAAGAAGACGAATACCCGAACTTTCTTAGACATCTACATTGCGTAGATCATGACCTTTGCAATATTTGCTGCGTTCCCTATGCTACACAGAAGCATGCAAATTTTACATCACGTTACCAATTTCCATAAAACAATTATTTTGGGTTGCTCTATAATAGACACTACTTTCTGCATTAGTTATTTTAGTTCAAACTAACACAACATAAAATTACTAAACATAAACTACAACTGATCGAGTGAGTCGATTATTTTGCTCACAAGGGTAACGAGTGTATTACCATTTCAAATGCACGCTTTTTAAAAGCAATTTTTAATTTACCGATTCTTTTGGATTTAATAACAATTATAAAAACTTAATTACAAAAAAAGATATTTTGTCAAATAAGTATTTATTTTATCAACTAAATGTACTTTTCTGCTATTTAAAAATGCTCTACGCCTTTGTTAAAAGTTTGAACACAATTTTTGTTTATACTGAAAATCTGCATATTTCTTTTATTCTGTTTTGGCTTTCAGAATCGGCTTTTGCACGTTATATGTAATTAGCATGTAACCAAAGTTTATTTAAGGACGTTTGAGAGTTCGCAATGCAACGCGAATCGTTTTAAAATAATCACATTATTCTTGTTTTAACTAACGGAATCGTATTTTTCTTGTTTTAAACAAAGGACCAGCAACGAATTAAACCTGCCCGGTGAAATTAAGAAAGTCAACCCTCCATCAAACCCAGTTCTCTTTGATAAGGTGGAAGGAGCGGTACAAAGAACCTTTAGAGGACCTTTTTGCGTTTTAGACGCTTGTTTTGTTTTAGACCCGGACTAGCGATACGTACAGAGCCGTATTTTTCGTCGAAGTATATGTTTGGAACGTGGTTGAAACAGTACCGATGATAGCGAAAAGTGTTTTTTTGTAACAATGAATAAACAAGTCGATCAATTCGGTTGGTGTGTCTAATAATGTGATAATTTTAATCCTAATTTCTTTAACCAACTTATTGGGCCGTGCAAGTTCGGAACAGCGACACCTGGTGTCGTAAATTAGCCAAATTTACTGCGCTTTCATGTTAGATCGAGGTTACCGGATAACTGTCAAGGACGTAGCCCCAAAAAAGAATAAGAAGAAAAAGTAAAATTGAGGTTATGTCGGTATGTTATTAAAAGGTAAACGTTGATGTAGCGTAAATACAAATAAATATATTATTGAATTACAGCATTACTGTTAATATGGATGCAATAATAAAAACTGGATTTGAGAAAGTAAATCACCAAATAACTTTTCAACCAAGCACGAGTCAAAGGGAAAAGCTTTAGTAGTGGCAAGTGTCAAAAAAGAGTGGAAGAATTATGTGGAGTGGAAGAATTAAGAAAAATAAATTACCATAAATAATGCTAATGCATAAATTAGCAGGTTAAGCCCATGATATCATCATATTGGTTTGAACAATTAATTCTGTCCCTGTAAACTTTTGGACAGCGAATATATCTTAATGCATCTTCAGAAAAACTTGAACTTGATGCATTTTTGTAAACTTCAAAAAAATAAAATTCAAACATTAAACTTGATTTTTGGGTTAAAAGGAACTCTAAGTGAGTGTTATGAAACTTTTATTTATTATTTATTTCAAACTGACTTTAAAATCGGGCGCAAGAATAATGCATAATTAAGGTTATGTTACTTATGCTTTTTTATGATATAAATCCACTTTTCTCTTTGTACTAGCTTTGTGCTTCGAGGTTGGAAACGAATAAGACTTAAATTGACAATTTTTTGTTGTATTTTTACAATTTATAACACAGCATTTCTTAAATCCCATTTTCTTCAGTGACAGAAGGTGTAAATAAACAAAACGAATATGAAATATGACAATTGACAATATGAATTTATGAAATCTATAATCTATGAAATGTACAGTAATAAATGCAAGATTTCTCCACTACTCGCGCACGATCGTTTCTCGTATCCCCTCCAAGTACTTGCACGTCGCCAATAACTAATCATTTTGATCAATAGCACAAATAATTGGCTACAGGTAAATTAAAGAAACCTAATATTATGTATTATAATAAGAATAAGTTTTCAATAAACGTTTTTGGTAAATTTAAAACTACCGTTAAGATCTCACTTTCAAAAGCACCCGTTTAACATGAATGTAAAAAAACTGAAGAACTTGAAAAAAGCGCAATATTAAAGTATCAACACATAGATTTTTCAACAGATGACGCCACGTTTAAGCGTAATATTCAATTAAAATATTCAATTAAATAATCTAATAAATTGTTTAACGTTGTATAAAATAATCATTTAATTAACAAATTAATTTTTTACTATTGGACACTTAAATTTGTCCTAATAAGTTTTCATTATCATCATAATCCAGCCCTCATGTATCACGTCCACTGCTGGACATAATTCTTTATATAGTCCGACCGTCGTTTGTTTTGTTTAACATTTCATATATGAACGCTTGTAAATTCGTCGAATTTAGTGTTTTTTTTTTAACTTTATTCGAATGTTTTATTTGTAAATTGTGTTTAAATCAATTAGAAAATATTAATATAAGTGAAATTTCATTAAGTTTGGAACTTTTAGAAGATTCTTAACGACAATTTAAAAAGCAAGTATAAATATAACCTACAAAACAAACTGAAAATAATAATACTTTAGCTTCTTGTTACAAAATATGTAAAGTAAAAACAACAATAATAATACTTTTGTTTTTTGTTACAGATGCTCTGGCATTGTTGTGTACCTGGTTGCAAAACCAATTATGCCAGTACTTTAAAAACGAAACAGGCAGAAAGTAAGTTTTCGTTTCCCAAAGATCCCCAAAGAAGGTATACTGGGTTATGCTGTATTCTCATTGAGAAGGCTATACAATTACCAAATCTTCCGTAGTATGTGCCAAACATTTTCATGAAGATGATATTCAGCGGATTGAACAATAAGAAGATAAAGCTGGAAATGTACACATTGAAAAGTTAATATTTCCCGAATTAAAAGACAATGCAGTTCCTAATATATTTTCTGAAGTACCATCTTATGTAACTGTTCATCGTACTAAAGAAAGAAGGAATCCCGAAGAGATAACAGAATTCTTAGACAATGATTTAATAGATTCATTTGAATCATTTTTAAGAGACTTAGACAATAATATCCCACTGAAAAACTGGACAAGTAAAATTAATTACAAGTGACTGTGTATATTTCTATCTATTAAACATTAATCAGTTGGGACACGAGTGTGATAATATTTGTGTAATAAGTAGTGTAATAGCAGTAATTTTAGTGTAATCGTCAATGTGGGTAAGAATAGATTAAGTAGTAGGTAATGATTTGAAATGGATTTTACAATATAGTAAATTAACAAGATGGTCACAATTAGAGAACTTACTTTCGCGATATAGATCTGCTTTTTAGATAAGTAATAACAAATTTGAGTATTACATTCAAAAATCTTTTGAGATTATAGGCTATTTTAAATCGATATACAATTTATATTAGATTAATTTAGAACCATATTTATATTGTGTCTGATTTCTTAGGATGAATTTTTTAATCATAATAGTTACACAGTTACTCAGTTATTAAGTTTTTACTTAACAAATTTTATATCTTTTGTATTTTTAATAATCTTTTTAAATTTCGTGTTAATGTATTGTGTTATTTATATGCTTAAGTACTTAATATTTAAAATTTCTAGAAATTCTTGACTGCATTTGATTGTAAGATAACCTGTTTGACACTGTATTTTAAGTGCAATAAATTTTACTCTAATGCTTATTTTATTGATAATATAACCTTAATAATAATAAAACTTTATATATATTTATTAGGTATATATAAGGTGTTATTAATTTAATTTCCCTAAAAATATTTCTGTAATGAATTGAAGTTTTCAAAATATCAGTTTCCTAAATCCAAATTAGTTTAATTTTCTGGTAGATCTTACAGCTGATTATCGGACTACCGACGTCATAGAATGCAGTGTTGCCTTTTTTACTTCATGGCTTGGAAGTAAAGGTGGCTATGATTCAGCATAAATAACATCAGGTATGCTGATGATACTGTCTTAATAGCAAGCAAGGCACAAGAATTACAAAATATAATAAATTCGTTAGTTCACCACAGCAAAATGTTTGGTTTACATCTAAACGTTTCCAAAACTAAAACTTTCGTATTTTCAAAGACACCAATAAACGTACATGTGTATGGCAAGGGTTAAATGATAGAACAGGTAAATTCCATAAAATATTTGGGAGCAAATATCAATAGTCAGTGTAATCCAAATAAAGAAATACTATCAAGAATCGAACAAGCAAGGAAAACGTTCATGAGCATAAAAATATTTTTTACAGGTTCAGATTTTAGTCTGTAGCTTAGAATCCGAATGATTAGATGGCTGTATGGCTTACTGTATAGCTGTGAAAGTTAGACAATGGACTCTAAAATAGGAAAAAGAATATATGCCTTTGAGATGTATATATCCGGACGAATCTTAAGAATTTCATGAGTTCAAAGAGTTACTAATGTTGAGGTACTTCGTCGAATGTGTAAACAAAAAGAATTACTAAGAATAATTAAAGAGATAAAAATGTAATACTTGGGTCATGTGTTGAGAGTCAAGTTATACTGGAAGGAAAAGTACAGGGCTAAAGATCAGTAGGAAGACGCCATAACTCATGGCTGAAAGACCTGAGGAGATGGTTCGACCGCTCATCCGCAGAAATCTTTTGCGCAGCAGTTTCCAAAACCTTAATTTCCATTTGGATCGCCATCCTTCGAAAGGAGGCAGCGCCATGAGAAGAAGAAGAAGAACTTCATTTTAGGCAAAATACAAAAAAAAAGCATACGAAAGCTACACTCTTCAATTTTCGTTCATTTATTTTATTTATTTTCATTCTACAAAAAAGTGCTAATAAACATTTTTGTTCAAAATAATTATCTCAGCTATATTTGTTATTTAAAATATTATTTTCTACTGCGTACAGATTCTTGGTAAATCGGTTTATGGTTTATAAGGTCCTAAAATTAATATTCCCGGCAAAATTTAGTTTGTTCGTATAATGTTTAGGAGTCAAATCTCTGACGACTCGACTAATAGTTTCTTAACAAATAGTTAAATAAAACAATATATTATTACAACTACAGACAAAACTAAAAATAAAATAAAATCGACAAACAATATTTCAATGATTTAAATATCTGCTCTACATACGAATATAATTTTTAAATTCAGCACTTTTCATAAATAACAAAGAAATAGAAGAACCTAATACTTTAAAATAGGATTAGGACAAAATAGGATTATCTTAAAAATTGAAAATTCATACAACTTTGCATTTTCAATATATTTTTTTTTTAAATTGGTTACTGGATTTTTCCACAAATTTTAATTCGTTGCACGTTTCAGGCATTGGCTCGAATCCACTAGACATCGGTTTAATTTAACGATTTTGTTAGAAAACTATTTATTTGCTAAATCTTTAGGTTTGTAATCTTGGAAATTGTCACTACTTTAATTGAAAAAATGTAATTTGTACCTACCGTTTCGATTTTTAAATCAATTGTTTTAATTTCTTTTAGTAGCAATCTGGGACCTATCATTGCTTTTAATACGGATAGTAAGAAAATATGTTATCTATTTTTTAACATGTTATTTTTCACACTTCTATCATTAACTCTAAAGTTCTCAAAATACAAATTAAATAATTTATTTTGTTTCGTTACTTGCTAATTTAAAAAAAAATCTATTAATTTAATTTTACATGCAAATTGATAATGACAATTCAGACATGAATTATACATGTTAAAGTAGAGGATCCAAATGACATTGTCAATATATTTAATTGCGTTTTAGTAACGACTTTATTGAATATAATTTATTATTTTTATTAGGAATTAATTAATTCTTCTATGCTAGTTGTCAGAGATTTGACCTCTAAAAATCATACGAACAAACTGAATTTTGCCAAAATGTCAATTTTGGGATCTCAAATAGATGCACAACAGTAAAGGAGCAACAAGGGTTCTGCGTATTTCCGCATGTAAAATCCCATAAGTAATTGCTAAGGTACATTCTGGTCATTTTGACGCTTTTTGTTCTGGAGGCGCAAAGGGTCAACAAGAGTTCGGCGTATTTCCCCTTGTAAAATCCCACAAGAAATTACTAAGGTCCATTTTGGTCATTTTTTACGCATTTTGTGGTGAAGGCGCGACCGTTTATCGGATCGTGACGTATGGGGTATCGTCGGAAAGAAGAAGGGGTAACGAATGGCTTAACACAAAAAACAAAGATGGTGGCATTGCCAAAAGAACACTAAGCTTGTAACGTCTAAACAGCTCAACGTAAAACAACGAGCATGGTATCGATGGAAACAGGAGGTTGTAACCAATATGTTAAGACAAAAACTAACACAAAGACAATGCCAAAATGGCACTATATAGTATCTCTGTTATTATTAGCAGATTACTACGTGTAACACGTTAACTGATAGAGGAAGGGATATTGGATACGGTAACACAAAAAAACAAAGACAAAGACATTGCCAAAACTACACTATACCGTATCTCCGTTTCTATTGGTACGATCTTTGCGAATGAGGGCTCGTTGGAAAGAGGAGAAGATATCCAATATGATGTTACAAAAACAAAAGATGAAAGAATTGCCAAAATAGCACTATATTGGATCTTTGTTTTAGCATAATAGACGTTGAAGGAAAGAAGAGTAGTCACTGATGCTAAAAAAAACAAGCAAATCGAGTTAAAATCTGTGGACCACGTGACTAAAAACGACCTCACTTCGGCCATATTGGTATGGTAGATTTGACAGATCGTATATGATTGTACGTTTGTTGTTTTTCGAATATTTTTAGTTTTATAATACTTTCATAGAAACTGTAATATTGTATTGTGATAATAATGGTTTCTTATTCTCAATATACTAACAGTAACAGAAGCAATGTTAATAAAAAATGTTCAGGAATAACGTTCCACAGGTTAGTATACAAATATGTAAACAAAGTAATGGCCCGTAAAGACACTTTTTTAGCCTATCACGTCTTCTCTCTCTCTCTCTCTCTCTCTCTCTCTCTCTCTCTCTCTCTCTCTCTCTCCTCTCTCTTTCTCTTTCTCTCTCCCTCTCTCTTTCTCACCTATATACCATTCTTACAGTATGACCAAACTAACAAACATGCTCTATATAATCGTCTCTGGTTGCGTACTACTATACACGGATCTCCACGTAACGTACAGAACTCATTGAAAAAAATCTTCTATCTCTTTATCTCGAAACAATTCATTTGATAATAAAATGGATATAACGTACAGCAGCGGCCATTGCTGAAAATGAAACGAATAGGAATGTATACCATTCTTAAAATATGACTAAACCAACAATAATCCACTATATAATATTCTGTGACCGAGCGTTACAATATACGAACCATTATAATTCGACAAGTTTCTGACCTCTACATACTAAACTCCTATGATTGATCACTACTGTACATGGATCTCCCTCCACTTATACACCTGCTCTTAACAAAGATCTATGCTACTACGGCTACATCATAAAACGTATCTTACTTGATATATCATCTGATTCATCATTGCTCAACATGAATCTTATCTAAACGATCACTACTATACATAGGTCTTCGATGAACGTGCATTACTATGTAGTCAGTCATTATTCGGCCATTATTCTCATCCCTCATCATATCACACACTTTTTTGATAACCTGAGGTATGCCATAACTATTGTTAATTGGGTAGTCAGACGTGTCAAAAAATAATGGTCGATCTCCAATATTTCTCCAAATAAGAGTGTAATTTAAAACGAGCTAGAGTTTTAACGTAATATGCCAGAGCAACGTTTACAGTGGAAGACATAGAATATACCTCCACCACACACTCCCAAGTGTTTACCACTTTTACCCACTTCATTCTGAAACGTAGGGGGCAATCGATTTACTAAGAATCTGTACACTAAAGAAAAAAATGTTTACATCGCTGAATAGATCATTCAAAACCCTCTTAAATGCCGTATCACACGCTACCTCTTTTTATTTAAATTTTATTCAGGAGTAACTACTACCCCTAGTAAGTTTAAGATACATTTAAATAATGTCATTGAGAAAGTGTATTTTTATATGTAAAAGGTGTCCTGTTTCAGGATTTTTCATTTGTATTCATATTATTGTAAAAAATGAATTAATCCGTTACTTTAGGATATAACTGTATATAGTCAATAAGCAGAGAAATCTGTTTTTGGAGAAAAAAACAAAACGTTATATTTATTTGTTTTTGAAACAGTTCAAAGTGAAATGTCAAAAATTTATCAATCTGCCTTTCCATCGGAAATGAATACTCGGTGATATATTGGCATTTTCTAAAAGCATTTAACGATGACATCACATAAATAAAATTGCAAAAAAGTATATTACATTAAATAAAACAATATTATTTTAAACAAAAGTTAACAATTTATAATCAATAACGATGGTTTTAACTGAAATAATCATCATCACTATCCAATAGATCAATAATAAATTGTCCACTGTTTAAAGTTATTCGAATGCCCTTCCGCTCTGGGTAAACTCAAATAGCTTTCTCTGCGAAACTTTCAGGACTCCTGTGTCAGTTGTTAGGGTATGAGACTGACTAGGGTCCCCATAGTGGGGCCGCTCAAAAGTATTACAGCCCAACTTTTCCTTCTAGACCGTAAAAGGTGATTTCTGATGGTCATTATGTTTACCGGCCACTGTAGACTCAGGCGGCACCTTCAGCTTAGAGCTAAGATTGACGGATAGCCCATGGTACCGTAATTCTATTGAGGAGGAGAAAACCTCCTTATATATCCTCTAAAAGTGCCCCGCACTGGAATATCAGGTCCTTATGGGTCTATTATGTATAATAGAGGTGATACAATGGACTTGTCTTAAGAGGTCTAAGTATCTGAAGGGCTTATAAATGGATTCTGTCCCAATCTACATTAACCATAACCGTAACTACTGTTTGAAGTTCATTGTTATTGGCTTTCAGCATACGACCTTTTTTTTTTCTTTTTAAAACCATTTCTACAATGTCGCGCATGGTAGAATATGGAATTTCCGGTAAAAAGGCCAGTTTCTTTCTGATACTGTCTTTACAATCATTTTCAGGACCATGTTGCAGATTTTTGTAAACGTTTATACAAACTTTCTTGGATGTTCATTTAAAACAATCCTTTTTCTTGAAAGTCGTAAACTCCTTTCAACAGTTTCAGTCTCAGCATCGTTGTTTTTTATATCACCTAAATGATTGTCGACTATAACACTTTCTCTACTACTACCTGGGTTTTCTTGCTTCCATGGAAGAAAAACTTTGATGATTGGGTGATTTTTGAATGGTTTAAACATTTTCTTTATACACAGATATACTTCATCTAATTTACTTACCGTTTCACGTCATACGTGACATACCTCATGAGGTCACATGATAACAACACGAAATCTTCAGGTGGTAGGTGTGTTCTTTTTTAGAATCACTTTGCCGAGTACACTGGCATTACAATCGCTAGACATATAAAGATAACTATTAATGGTAACTTAAAGAAATACATAATAATATGTTTCATTTAATTTGTATAAATGCATTATAAAGCTTTTTGATCAAGAACATTTGTTCGGAACACACTGTAATTTTAATCGAACGAAGGTAATATTTTGACATAAATTGGTAACACTTATTTGACAGTTGCGGTGTTGATACTTTTTATAGTTTATTATTTTGAATTTTAAAGTGCACACTTCTTGGTTTATATTTTTACCTATTTAATAAAATATCTTCTTTTCAAAACAAAAATTAGTGTGTATTATTAATTACTATTATTATTATTATTAGTGTGTGTAATATTAATTTGTTTTGTTGTATAACCTACTTTTGCAATAAATATGTGACCAATTTGATTTAAAATGGATTCAGGATTTTTTTATACTTTGGCAACTATGTCAACTTCGATCTCTGTCAATGATAATGACGTGCAAGTAAATTAGATGAAGTATAGACAGCTTTAAAAAACAAACAAAAAAATAATACTACAATTACACCTTCTTCTTGGCTGGTTTTACAACTCAAAGTGAGTTTTCGCCGGATCCACTATAACCCTCTATCTCTAAAATTCTGCGCTTTCATTCCAATTCTAGATAAATCAGTCTTAACATCATCAATCCATCTTCTGGGACGACCTACTGATCTTCTACTGTATGGTCTTCTAAAAAAACGCTGTCTTTAGCACACTGTCTTCCTCTGGTCCTATCACATGACCTGCTTATCTCATTCGGATAGTTTTTATATATCTGCAGATGTTTTAGTATCATAGAGAGTCAATAACTCAGCATTGCAGTGCCTTCTCTACTCTCCGTGTCAATTCATCTCTTTGGGGCCCAAATACCGTTCTACTATAGTTATAAAGACCACCTCAAAACAACGAAATTTCAACACAACTCAAAATTAAAGCAATGCTCATCTAAAAATAAAACAAAACAGAAGAAAAAAGCAAGTTTATTAGTTGGACCGAATTCAAATTATTCTGTACATTATTTGATTAAAACATCTAATTTTTGGTGCTAAAAAATATGTTAATTTGTCTAGACTAAAAGTGGTATTTGTTTTAATTTGTCAACAGACGATATTATAGAGGCAATTTTATCGGTCTTAAAATGTGGTATGATCAAATTGTTCTTATGCGTGAGGCAAATAAAAATAAACTACTAGAGGAATTTCCAGGGGCCAGCACTAAAATTGGTTTAATTTGTATTTTGAAAACGATAGAAGAAATAAAGATATCTTTTGCGGTAGAAATAAATACGTGTAATATAAAGTATTTCCAATTAAAATTTTGTTTACAATAAATAGGTACAGTAGATAATAGAGAAAAGGCATAATAAAATAGTTTTAGAACCAAGAATTATCTAACTATTTCATCACATAAAATACATCTAAAGCATTAAGTGTTAAAAATAAAAAATAATAACAAAGAAAACATTGTTTTAGTGCTATTTTTGGTATTGATATTATACAACGCTTTTGTTTTATATTAAGTGTAAACTCATGATGCACTTGCGGATCCGGACCGTAAGTTTAACACAAAGCCTCTGTAGGTGTATATTATTTGTTTGTATCCTCACGAGCTACCGATGACCCTGTTTATAAGCAGAGTAAACAGCGGAGGTAGATATAACGTAAATTACATTTTTGTTTATTTAAACAAGGTAATCGAATGTTGATTACTTAAGAGCAATATTTTACCCAAGAATAAATAAAATTCGGAGACAATAGAAAATTAATTTGGTACGTCGGCATCAGAAATTATTTAAGTGTATGCTGTTACGTAATATTTTTGGTCAATGAAATTATTCACATTCGCAAAAATTATCGAAATGAAATAGAATGGGAAAATTTGTTGAAAATTTATTTTAAGACAACTGAAAATAAGTACTAATAACTTCACATAAAGAGAACAGGTACGGTACCATATCTACAGTCTACTGTACTCCAGCCAAGAAATAACGAAATGAATCCAGTAGCAAAGAATTTATCTTTATTTAGCGTATGGCATGTTAAGAACACATAAATAAAACAATATTTTTACAAAAAACCTAAATGGAGTGTTAAAAGCAAATATCTAATATATCAATATAATCTAAAACATTTTCGTTCTCATTCAGGTATTCCATCTTCCTAGTTTTTCTTGCTGTTCTGTTAATATATTACCCTCATTGTCTCTTTACTTCTTTTGTTGAAATTCCTTTTTGCTGTCGTTTAGTATCTGGTAACTTTTTGTGTCAAGTCACAACTTCATCGGTAACTTCATCAGAATGAAGAAGTGCTACTTGCAACGGCATTAGTACGAGTAAGAGACTCAAAAGGAAGCTCACAATTGATGAGAGCATTGATTGACCAAGGCTCGCAGTCATCATTCATTACGGAGCAGGCCGCTACAAGTCTCGGAATAAAAAGAAAAGCTGTCCACGCTCAGATATCTGGAATTGGCAATGAAGACCAAACGACGTCGAAATGGAGCGTAACATTAAACTTAGAGGCGCATTTCAAAAATGAATTTGAAATGAAGACCGAAGCAATTGCGCTAAGAAAAATAACAAAAAATCTACCGGAGAAAGAGATACAAATAAAAGAAAGGAACCATAGAAACTTAGTCCTGGCGGATTCAAATTTTAATAAAACAGGTCCAATAGATATTCTTTTGGGAGCCAAAGAATATAGTTTGATATTACTGGACGGAGTAGATCGAACAAAAGATGGTTTGCTCACCCAAAATACAAAATTGGGTTGGATAATGTCAGGGATAGCACAGCAAGAGAATATCCCGAATATCCCTAATATACAAGTAGTCAGCATGATATCTAGACAAGAAATGGATGAACAAATAAAAAAATACTGGGAGTTAGAAGAAGTAGATCAAAGCAATGCTCTTTCAGTAGAAGAAAAAGAGTGTAAAGAATATTATAAAAGAACAGTAAAAAGGGATAACGAAGGAAGATTTGAAGTTAAAATACCCTTTAATTCTAATACAAGCCAATTAGGGGACTCAAAACAGCAAGCATATGCGAGACTGCTGCAATTAGAACAAAAATTTCAAAGAGACATAAATCTAGAAAAAGAGTACAGGAAATTTATGCAGGAATATGAAGACTTAGGGCACATGAAATTGAATAAAACTGAAACTATTAATAATCAAGAGTATTACCTTCCTCATCATGCGGTAATAAAAGAGGATAGTATCACAACAAAATGCAGGGCCGTGTTTGACGCTTCCAGGAAAAGTTCAACAGGAATCAGCCTCAATGATGTAATGCACTCTGGACCTCGTTTGCAACAAGATCTTACAAATATATTAATAAATTGGAGGTCGTACAAAATAGCATACACGGCAGATCTAGAGAAAATGTTTAGGCAAATAAAGATAGCTGAAGAAGATCAAGTTTATCAGAAGATATTATGGAGACAGTCAATATTGAGTAGTTACCGAACGAACACCATATTGTGTAATTACGAGTTGCTGTCAATAAATCATCACTTTTACTTCACAACTTCAACATTTATTAACCCTATCATCATCGATCGACGAGAAGCGGACAAAGGGGCATTTATGAACCGACACGAACTTCACTACTAAGTTCGATATTTTCCATTGGATGTCCTCTGCTTGTCAAGTTCTGTACCGCTGTTGTATCATTAAGTACATTCTGGTTTTTCTCTATATTATAATCTAATGTTCTTTGTCAAAATAGTCTTACGTTCTTGTTTTTCTTTATTTACTTTTCATGCCTAGTAGCTCTTTAGCTACTTCTTTCATGATGTTTCAAGCCAACGAATGGAAAAAATGTTTAAGATGATTCAGGATATAGATGAAAGAGATATCTTTAACGAGACGAATCTTTTTTTAAATGTACTCCTGCCAAAACACTGGCATTTAAAAATGAAAAATGTCACTGAAAACTAGGAAAGAGTCACTCTCCTAATTGGTGTAAACATGGACGCATCAGAAATGTTGCCTCTACTGATCATTGGCAAGTCGACTAATCCACGTTGTTTTAAGAATGCCAAGTCAAAACCAGTAAAATATGTAAGCAGCGCAACAGCTTGGATAACTAGTAATCTTTTCAAAAAATAGCTGATGAAATTGGACAAAAAGTTCATAAAATTCATAAAAGATAAGTTATTTTGTTTATTGACAACTGTACGGCACACAACACTATCCCACTAATGGAAAATGTAAAAGTTTTTTTTTTCCTTTTAACATGACTTCAGTTCTTTAAATTATAGACCAGAGCATCATAAAGCATTTTACAGATGTTTTTTGGTTGAAAACATAATGACGGAAGATTTCAACTTCCTTAAAATAAAGTTAGACATTCTTCAAGTCTCTCGAATCTGTAAGAAACCTTGGGAGAAAGTAGAGATATTGCAAACGCTCCTGACCATGGAGCTGAGCGAAGACAGAAAGGTTATATTATTGTAAACCAAATTTCGTCCACTGCTCCGTGGTCAGGAGTGTTTTCACTATCTCTAACACCCTAACCAATTAATCAAACACTGTTTCAAAAAAGCTGGTTTCGTAAAAAATGAGGAAAACGCAGAAAATGCCAACAACACTTTAACAGAAGAGTTGCTTTCAGTTGAGGGCTGGGATGACGTCACTTCTGATTCTGCCATCTCTTATAACGATTTTGTCTACGTGGTACTTTAAAAGTAAAAATTACGTAAGTCACTCTATTTTTGGTTCACTGAATATCTTGTCATTATCGAGAAGTTAAATTCTAACAAGCAGCTAAAAATTTCGGATTTCTTTGAAGAAAATTAAAGTCTGTCTTTTTTGTAAATTGTAACAAATGCTCTTATTTTCAATAACATTTTTGAGACAAAATGTTTTATTGTTTCGATGACGCTTCCCATTGGGCAAATTTATATCATCCGATTTTTTCGACCAATATTTGGCAGAAAATACCAATGAGAACACCTGCCATAACGACAATAATTGCCATTTTTTATAGCTTGCAAATGTATAAATTGGTATTTTTGTCCGAATTTTCTTAGCCACTTTTTTCGGTTGACAAAACTCGGACAAGATAGGAACGAAAACATCTACACATGATAAAAATCGTCAATTATTGTTGATTTTTATCGTTTGTAGATGTTTTTGTAGGTATCATTGTTTTTTGTAGATATATTTTTAATTAATATTTTTGGATAATTTAAATTTTTTAACTGTATTATATATGTGTAATATTATAGTGTTAAATCACGTTAATTAAATAACTAATAAAGATAATAAAATAAATTTTACTTATATGCCGATACAAGGATTATTATTAAATATTTGATAAAAACAGTAAACAACTCAGGATTTTCTGCGTATATAGCGATAGGAAAGATAAGCTTTATCAGGTATTATTTGTATTCTTAGTTATGGCATATTTTTTCAACTTTATCAGATGGATTGCTTATATGATATTAGATCTTCCTGAAAAAGCCACCAAAAATGATCACAATTTTTACAATTTTATTATACATGCATAAATTCTTCTGTTGTATTCTTTTGCGGTTAGAATCAGAGGTTTTTAACTTCTCTCTAACTTTAAATACACGTTTAACATAAGTATCATTTACAATTGAGAAACGGATATAAACAGTAGATATACACAAAACCCCGAGGAGACCAATGTACTAGACCAAATTTCGAAGCTGAAATATTAAAATAATCTAAATTAAAACAAAAATATTGTTTTTTAACGTAAAATTTAGAATAATCTGATAATTTGCGTAACATAGCCGATGGACAATAAAACTCAAATTTCAAACGTGAAATAAATCAACTACAAACTAATTTTCAAAAATGTTATATCTCTTTCTAAGCAATAGTTTTTATAATACAAAATCCTTCCCTGTATTTCAAGTTAATGTCAAACCAATTAATGTCCCTAATTGTCTTTTGCAGATAGGCGGCTGTGGTGGAAACGAAAGAGAGAAAGGTAAATTGGCGGGAAACGACAAACGAAAGGCGGATGACGGTGAACCGAACAAAGATATCAAAAAGGTGAGTTTTTATTGCTTTGTATGTTTTCGGTTTTGAAAGAAAAAGTCGGAGCGAAAGACTGATTGATTAAGACGTTTGGAACTTTCGGAGAACTTGGGAGTTTTTGACAAATTAAAAGCAAGTATTCTTTTGTTACAGTTTACCATAAATTAATGAAAGTTGAGAAAATAACTCAATCCATTGTTCGGTAATCGTGATTAATATGTATTGGTACTAGAAAACAAAAAGTAAACAAGTAATATTTAGCTTTTATATCATTTAATTATTTTATGTATGTGCTTATTATGTTATAACTTGTTGTACGATCTCGATTTAATTTAATCCGTCATTTTGAAAAAGGTTCACCTCCACTTTTGTAAATTCACAGGATATGTAGAAAACTTATTTTCATTACTATTAAGAACTGAAGTGTTCTTATGTATTTTTTGGTTTTATGATTTTCTATACAATCCGAGGAATATTATAAAGATATTTAATATTTCTGGGTTTGTATAGTAAATTTTTATTATAAAGATCTTAAAAGGTATTTTTTAATTTTAAAGAACTAGAAACCGAATGTTTTTGTGAAAAAGATGAACCGTTTTCAAAATGAATAGGTAATACAAGTGTCCAATATCAAATCTTCAGAATTCCTATCCGAAATTGGACAGTATAATTTATCACCCAGTAGACCGAATGAATTTATTTGTTATTAAATACACACACCTAGATAATTAGGTTACATACGGATTTGGTCAATTATCAACAATATAATTTGGACATCAGTCAAAAGTGCTCACAAAGTTAAACAATTTACATAAATTAGACACACATATCACGCGAGGCCCGCGAATATATTGACCCAATTAAAACTTATATAAAACTAATATCTCTTGCCTAGAGAAGCATTCAATCAATATTCACTCAACAAACTTGATAGTCTTCAGCGATCAACTTCAACAGTCTCTACTCAAAGTAATCCCGGGTCAAAACCCATAGTGTACGTCTCTCCAATAAACTCTGCTACTATTATTTGGTGTGTCCATTACAACTGAACGAACATCTCCACTGATCCAACGAAGGAAATTGTTCACAAGTAAAAATAGTCAATATAATATGAATATTGTTTATTATAAGCATTAGCCTGACAACGCCCTTAATTTTTTTTGTGTATGTTTGCGTTTGTTTCAAAAACCACTAACAATGGTTTAGAAAACACTAGAAAAATATTTAAAAAAAATTTTGCCAATGATAAGTATTGAATTTACTCCGTATCCATATCGACCCCGTGGACATTACAAGAATAAACCTATTAAATCACAGAACAAATCGATAAAAAAATTAAAGCATTTTTATTGAATAAAAAATCTATTACTACAAGTATAAAAAAGTACAAACTAGATATAAAAACTAAATTCATTTTTAAGTGTGATAGGTTACAAAACATGGTACACATAATCCAACATTACATTTGATGCATATTGTTCTCACTTTACTTTTACAACTTTCTAACCCACATCTTTTTCTTTTACCATCTTTAGTAGAATCTACCAAATGTTCAATGTTATCGTATCGTATGTCAGGAATTACTTTTCTCGAGTTAGCTTGGGAGATTAGATTTGGTCCTGGTCGTTAAGTAATAATTTGGTATTTTGTCAAATATCCTTGTACTAAAGTGCGCCTAAAAGTCTCCCAGAAACGCAACTTAGCTATATTGACAATATCATCAAATGTCATTATAAAAATATAAATTCATCTACTTTAAAATGTACAATATATATTTCAATTCATATATATATATATATATATATATATATATATATATATATATATATATATAATATATCAATTCATATATATATATATATATATATATATATATATATTGTATATATATATATATATATATATATATATATATATATATATATATATATATATATATATGAATTGTTAACATAAACGAGTCAGATAAAATTTAAATTAGTAGAAGAATTTTTCACCAAGTACCAAAAAACAATGCGTACATGTTTTTAATTTATTAATGTTTGTATTTTGACAACGATCTTCGAGGTAGAAATTAAAACGTTAATAAACTTATTTTAACCCTTAATTGTGGCTTATTCCCATTAAAGTATTAGTTGCTTTAAGAACAATATGTCATTGTGCTTCTAAGCTAATCTCTTTATCTTTTTACAAGTCACGGCTGGATTTAACCAAATTTGATCTTAAATGAACCTTACATTTTTCCCTTAATGATATTTTCAACCCTAACAAGATTTTCTAACCTATTTTCCACACATCACAGCCTTGTATACAATTTTCTGTTATTAATATTATAAACAGATGTTTTGAACAAACAGCCACAGGCAGGTAACCAACTCTCTCTAAACAACTAGCAAACTTCCAGGCGCGTAATACGGGAGATTACCGATTCTTACCAGCCGAATTTAAGTTCCGCATGACAGATTTCTAGTCACAGCGATTGTATTTTCATTGTGGAAAACTCACGGACTTACGACCGCGGTGCGGGTGTTTTCTTTTTCCTATCATAAGCGCGTCAAAAGGGAACCTAACGCTATTTGGAGTTTATTTACACCAGCAGTGGCGGTCCCGACGAAATAAATGAGTCTGATTTTTCTTTTTTTTTATTTCTTAAAAGGATTTGAGATTTGATTGAGTTCTGTAAACCTATATCCATATTTACGAAGTACCCTGGTAGAAAGTGAAATTTGTAAAGTAGTACCAATTTGCGAAAAACCAATAATACGGGAAAATATAAAAGTAGCAATAATTAAAACAGCAAATGAAACCTTAAAACCAAAGAATAGAAAACATAAAGACTGGATGACTGAAGAAATACTACTATTAATGAATGAAAGAAATTCATTTAAAACAAAAAATCCAATTAAATATACTAAAACTGATCGATTAATTAAAAAGAGAATAAAAGAAGCTATGGAGAGAATGTTACAAGAGCAGTGCCAAAAACTCCAAGAAAATGAGAAAAAATATGACTTTTTTAACATCCATAAAAGAATTAGAGAATTAACAGGAATGAGAAAAACACTTCAAACTAGGCAACTAAGAGATGGAAGTGGTGCACTTATAACAAACATAAACCAAAAAATGCAGACATGGACACAATATATAGCACAACTTTTTGAAGACAAAGAGAGAACAGAAGCACCAAAAGAATTTAAGGATGATACTGGGCCTGAAATTATATGAGAAGAAATTGAATATGCAAGGAAACAAGCTAAAGGTGGTTAATCTCCCGGACCTGGTGAAGTTTCTATCGAATTACTCAAAATTGTGAATACTGAATCTATTGATCTTCTTTTGAATCTATTCAATACCATATTACAGAACAGGTATAATACCTAAAGAATGGCTTCAATTAACATTCATACTGCTTCCCAAAAAAGCCAATACAAAGGAGTGCAATAACATTGCAACATAGTCCTGATGAGTCATGTCTTGAAATTGTTTTTAAAAGTAATTCACAGTAGAATACATAAGAAATTAGATGAAGGCCTAAGTAATACACAAATGGAATTTAGGAAAGGACTGGGAACACGGGATGCACTGTTTGCAGTAAGTGTTCTTTCGCAGAGATGCTTAGATATTAATCAGGAAGTATATGCCTGTTTCATTGGTTTTTGAGAAGCCATTTGACAGAGTGCAGCATAATCGTCTTAAAGAAATTCTATAAAATAAAAACATAGACAGTAGAGGCATTAGAATCATATGTAACCCCTATTGGAACCAAACAGCAAAAGTGAAAGTTGAAAATGAACTGACCGAGGATATCTAGATTCGCCGTGAGGTCCGCCAAAGGTGTATTTTATCACCCTTGTTATTTAATTTATACAGTGAAGCCATCTCAGAATTAGCTCTTGCCGAGATCAGTGAGGGCGTTATAAAAAACGGTGAGCCACTTAATGATATAAGATATGCTGACGACACCGTCCTTCTGGCAGAAACACTATAAGAACTGCAACACCTTGCTAAACAACTAAATATATATTGCAACGATTATGGACTAAAAATAAATTTAAAGAAAATCATGTTCATGGTATTTACAAAAGCACAAAACAACAAAGTTAGGCTAGTACTAGATAATACAGAAATTGAACAAATATCTTCGTAGAAGTACATTGGAGCATGGATCACACAAGATACTGATCAGACAAAAGAAATAAGATACCGCATTGAAATTGCACGGTCAATTTTTAATAGAATGAGAAAACTTTTTTGTAATCGCGATATCAATATATCGCTCCGGATAAGAATGCTTCGATGTTATATTTTCTCTACCTTTTGTATGAGGTTAAAACTTGGACACTTAAAAAATCCAACATTAAAAACCTAGAAGCATTCGAAATGTGGTGTTACCGACGTATTTTGAAAACATCATAAATGGATCGCAAAACAAACGAACAAGTTTTCGAACAACTAGGAAAACAATGCGAAGTTTTAAATTTCATAAAAATCAGGAAATTGGAATACTTGCGGCACATCATGAGAGGTGAAAAATACGAACTACTAAGGAATATAATGCGGGTAAAATCAAAGGCAGAAGAAGCGTAGGAAGACGTAAAATCTCGTGGCTACGCAATCCTCGTGAATGGTTTGGATACAGTTCAATTGAACTATTTAGGCGTGTAACCAACAAAATTATAATTGACAGAATGATTTTCAATCTCCGATAGGAGTGGAACTTGAAGAAGAAGAATAATAAGAATACAGTTGTGATTGCTGTAACAAAAGAAATCATGTCAGTACAGCAAGCAAAATATATATTATAAAGATATATGGCCACAAAAAAAATGGTCATGGCCGTATAATCCTACTTTTCTCCTGGCTGTATTACTTAACACTGTATTTAGATATTTTTCTACGTAAAAAATATAGTAAATCAAGAATTACACAATAAAATAAGAGCATGTACATGATTTTCAAGGTCTATGAAACATCTCAGTATAATTATTATAATGAAAACTTACCTATTCAAACCAGTTACGATTTTTTTTAAATTATTAAATTAATAAACAGCTTCCAGAATGACAAGTTTTCAGACGAATGAATTACTGGTTCGACGTATAGAGAATATGGGACCATATGTGTAACAATTTTAACACTAAATGCGTAGTATAACTCAACAGATATAGCTGCAACGCTCAAGGTCACTTCATCGATATTGGGAAGAGCCAATAATCAGTTGTATGCAAGTACCCGAAGCATAAACATCCTTGTATCCATTCAGCATTGAACGTCAATTTTAGTGCATTTGCTACCTTGTCAGATAACTTCGTAATTCGTGAAATAATTATTGTTTGTAAAATTTTTATATTGAAGACTCAGAGGTGAAATATTTTTTTATTAAAATGAATCGGGTAAGTGCCGTAAAAAATCGGATTCTTAGTGCACAAGCTCGTAAAATTATATTTAATTTATTTTAAAATAAATTTGAGCAGGGGTCGCAAAACGCATATGCTCATGTGAATACAATGTTATATAGTGTGCAATTAAATGGTTACATTACAATAGTATGTACCAAAATATAAGTAATAGCAAATGTTTAGTACAAATTAAATGTTAAACTATGGAGAAAATGGTCATCCAGTTTATTTTTGAAAATATTGACAGATGGAACATCAACGATCTCAGCCATAAGGCTAGTCCATATCGAGAACACTCGATTACAGAAAAAAAATTGTCTAGTTGTTAAAAACGTTTTCTTTTTAAACTTAAGTTTGTGGCCACGAAGACGATTGTCATTGTCTAGTATAAACATATCCCCCATATTTCCAAAGTTAAATTTTACTATCAGGAACGTAATAATTAAATCGCCTCGAAATCGATGTTGTTCAAATGTAGTGAGATTGGCCATATTCAGTTTCTCTGTATACGTAGGTCTTGAGCGACCAAAAGACATCCTAGTGCAGTGAGTATGCTATGAATAAAAGAGTCCCCAACTCTAACACAAAACTTTCTATCTGTTAAATACGCGTCGATTCATTTCAGTAATTGACCACGTATACCAAGGTGTTCCAATTTATGTAATAGTCTTCGCTTTGGAACTCGATCACTCGAGGTGAATAATCTCTACCGGAGCTTTTCTCTCTAATGCTCTTGACCATTTCTTAACACACCAGAAAAGATTTGTCATTCTAGAACGTCCTTTGGCAAAACCATGCTGCTGTTCTGGTATAACCAAACCAGTTCATTTTGCAGAAAATCAGAAATTGTCTCGGCAAATCTTAGATATTATAGGTGTTAAGCTGATAGGACGATAGTTATTGGGATCCAATTTTACGTAAAATGTAAAATTAAATTTAAGTACATAAACAAAATACTTTATATTATTGCTATTTAAAATAAACATGAAATAGTTGAAAATTAAATAAGATAACTCAATGAAGTTCTACATAAAGACGAAAGCCAACTACGAAAACCTGATTTTTAGACGGAGAGTAGCATCTGCTTAGAGAAGTAAAAATCAAATACGTCCTACGAAAAATAATGTGAAAACATGGACTGAGTTCAGTGTAGTGAGGACAAAAATGAAAACTGTCAAAAAGTTTATTATAGAAAAGTCTATAATAATAGCCAATGATAGTATCACATATATCTGTTTACTTATGTTTAAAATCAACCATTGCATGCAGCGGTAATAATTTTAATAATAATATATAATTTATAAGACAATGATGACACTTAATAAGAAGACAATAGAGAATGGAAAGTACCCAGACGATACCTATTATTCTTTCTACCACTGGAGTCATTCCGATGAACCTCCTAGAAAACATAAAAAAGCTGGGTCTAAATGAACATCTATATAAGGTCATGCAGAAAGCTGTGCTACTTTCGACGTACAGATGCGTGCGAAAATTTTTAGGAGATACACCGACGTACCAAGTCACCTAGGACTCGATAACATGGAAAGAGTCCCATCAGAGCTCAATCCTTTTGATACCGTAGGTGTCTGGGATGAGTGAATTTTCCCCTTAGAGGGAGTGTGAGCCGTATGGCTAAATCTGGAATAATATATAATAATAATAATAAGGCAATAAAGTTTTGTATCTCGAAAAACAGACTTGTTTTTTAATAATGTTTATAATTGTTCATATTTTCTGAACTAAAACAATATTATACTTTACTAGAAAATACAGCCATCGCTCTTTACGACAATTTACATCTTTTATATTACCTTGCTCTAAATATTCTGCTACAAAGTAAGCATATTATTAAGGTGTTATATTTTACAGCTAAAATAAAGAACGTACAAGACAGATTTATGTAAAGTTTTCCTGCATCACACCTACGCCCTTGATAATATAACGGTGAGAACATATTCTCCATTTTTTATTCTGCAGTCGAAAAATTTCTTATCACAACTTGCTTTGTTCCTTTATGGAAATGAGCGAGTTTTTCCACTGTGTATGAAATAAAAAACAAATGCCTTCGGCTTTTACTCACTCAGACTTGTTTGTTTTCTGTTGTTATACTACGAGGATTAGGACGTTGTTTTCTTTTGAACAAAATCGAAACAACGGCAAACGACAAAAATATCATGCCTACGCTAATATTACTAAGAAGGGATAAATGCCCTTTAGAAAGTTTAAAAATATAAAAGGAAAAAGTTACGCTAACTAATGTCAGATTATTAAAAAAGTGTGTTCTTCCGAATATTTCTTGTTATTTTCAACTGACGCGCGGTTGGAAAATGATATCGAGCATAATCTGTATGTAAAATCAAATATAAAATACTCTATCCTCCTTTCTCTTCAATATGTTAGGTAAATAACCTGTTATTTTATTTTAATTATATATACCATACTAGATGACTCTGCGAACTTCATATTTCCTTAGGATTAGTAAGTTATTTTAACTTTTTTATATTAAGATCAAATTAACACGTTAAGCGCTTTGTGTATAAAATATATACACAGTAGTCGGGTCCAAGGCGCCGTGTCTATAGATTTTATTCACGAGGCATAGCTGTATTGTAGGCCGTGTATATGCGATATCTGCACAGTTAACGTAGGTATCTTATGGGATATCTATTGGTGCGGCGCTACATTACATCATATCAAATTGGCAGATAAATTGGTTTTGTCAATAAATTTTTTAGCAGTTTTGTTAGGACGTTTTTATTACAGTAAAAAATTATTAATTTTAAAGTAAAGTATCCATGTTTGTACTGATAATTTGTTTATTGTGTACAAATTACAAATTAGGTAAAAGTAGTTCAAAATAAAACAAAACACATTCTAAAAACAAAAAAAAAAAGATTATAAAAAACATGTCAGTAGATACTGACATCAAATAAAAACTCGTAAATAAAAAAATATTAGATATATCAATTATTTTGGTTTACGCTCATGAGAATTGAAAAAGCAGTCTATACAAATAGGTGGTTTGTCTGGACATACTGGACAGATATATATATATATATATATATATATATATATATATATATATATATATATATATATATATATATATGTATCACTTGTTTGCTGTGAGCAGCTGCATATGTTCTGTTATGTTGTCCTGCTAAACAAGTTAACATATTTTACACCGCTTCCGTTTTTCTGTCGCCTTCAGTTCATGTTTTTCTAGTCTATTATTGTCTGTAGTTGCAGAAAATTGTCGACACCTAGTAACTGCAAACACAAATTTTCTCTAAATGTTGTTAGGCATCAATTGCAATTTTTCTGAACCATTTAATTGTTTTTCGTAAAGCAGTAGAGTAGGATGACATCTGGTCCTACACGTCAATAAATGATTTGGCAGAATTGTAAGAACAAATAGCAGTAGGTTTATTTCGGACAAATCCTTCTCTTGCACGAACCTCCGTTATTTCATCTCCGTGTACTTATAAATAAAATGTCCCTTTTATCCTTCCACTTAGCTAAAACTATACCATCCTTCTCTTCTCCATAAATTTCACCCCTTTTAAGTTTTTTTTGGACATCTGCCACTGGATTTTCCTTCCGGTTACTTCGTAATGTGCCGACCAAATGTGTACTATTTGCAATTAGTTCTTCAGCTAATCCGACGCTATTATACCAATTATTAGCGAACAGTGTACGGCCATCTTCCAGAAGTCCATCCATAAGTTCAAGAACTACTGTATTGGCTACGAGTATACCTATACTTTTATCTAGTCCACAATAAATCTTCATATGTTATGTATAGCCACCCTTTAGATATAACTTGAGAACTTTAAACCCAAATTTGTGTTTCTTCCCTTTTATGTATTGACGAAATGATGTGATATTCGTTCTCGAAAAGGAATCATGCTTTCGTCAATACATACGTTTTCACCGGGTTCCATGCACATTTTGAAATTTTTATTTAGAATATCAAGTAGGGGTTGAACTTTATACAGCCTACTTCCTGGAGGACACTCCTCATTATTGGAGAAATGCCACATTTCCACACAGTGCCACAGTAGTCAAAGCAATTTCGGCTTGTAACACTTGAAATTTTACTTTTGTAGAGCAAAGATCGTTTCCAATAATCTTTTAGGGTTGGTTTTCGATCAAGTCCCATCCAGAGGATGACTCCTAAAAAATTTTTCATTTCTGCTGTATCTGTTGGAGTCCATTCATTTATTCTTGATTGTGGACCAATGGTTTCGTTCGTAATTTTTTCTACAATTTTTTGATCGGCATAAATATTTGTCTGCAAAACCATTAGTTCAAATAATTATCTCATCAGTTACGAATTGTTGAAATGAGTCTAATTCAGTTTTACCTTGAATTTGAATGGTTATTTCATCAGGAACTCCTACAGGTTTATTGAAAACTAAATTTTTAAAATTTTTAATGATTGGTTCAAACACTTGTGGTACATTTTCAGGAACATTGACATCTGAATTCGAGGAACATGGATGATTTGTAGTTGATGCAACTTTTCGTCTTTTCACTTAAAGAACTTCTTCCTCTGACTGTGAATCGAAATTTTCAATGTTTTCATTTTCGGTATAATGGGGATAATCTTTAGAATCGGCAGGAAATGGCTCTATATCGCTCGTATCTGATTCAGAATCAACTAATTCTTCATCACTCATGTCCATATTGTTTATCTCTTGTAAACATTCCTCCATCAGTAGTTCCAGTCTTTGCGTTTCTGATTTCTCACGTTTGTGAGACATCTTTTTACAACAAATACTGCTACTTCTCGCTCAAGAACACAGTGTTTAGAACAAACGTAGAACCCAAACTATAATACAACAATATGCTGTGCCCTGTAAAATATAAATGACTATAAAAAGTGCAAGTTTGACCGTCCAACAGTGGTATTCAGAATACTTATACACGGGCGTAGTCTTATACATTTTAATCAGGCGCCGCGTGTATATATTTTATTCACACTTTTAATTGGCTTAATCTTAATGATTTTTTTTTCTATAAACATGTTCCTAGAAATATGATATAAATACGATTCAGCCATAAAATTTTTACAACGCCACGGACCTAATCGCAAAATATAGTTTGGCACTTAATGTGTTAATTAATTTCAATAAAAGTTCAAAAAGGAGCTAATTTGCGTGACAACAAAGTGACAATTAGCTGAATGGGTTGCATTAGTGTCGATTATTTTCATTGAAGGACCTTAAGATATACTATATGTTTCATTGTGTAGCCAAGCGCGAGAATCAATAAAGTGGATAGATTGCCTACAACAATTGCTTGAAGAACTCTACGGCTAAAGATCATTTAGCAATGTAATGGATCCCGATGACATTTACTTTCACGTTTCAATTCTTGATTTACAATTGGGCTCAATTCACAATTGGGCATTCATAACTTGACTAACAAACCTTAAACTGACAAAAATTTCGATGTAAATGTGAAATTTTGTAACGTCATCTGACATGTCATCTTTGTACTTTACAGCCTTTTTGCAGCTGATACACCTTATACAAAAAGTTATACAGAGATTACTATTTAAACAAAAACAATAATGTGCTGTTATCTAGTATCAATGTTTTAATAAATGGTGGTTTATAAATGGTGTAATTAATAAGATTTTTGACTTCTTTAGACGCATATACAAAGTGGCCCAAAAGTAGATTCTTATAAAGTTAGCTTAAGGCCTTTATTTTGGATGTGAAGAATTTGATATTCGTCATTAAAAGAATGATTATGATCTAGAAGGTGAAGTGCGTATGTAGAATCTGTTTCCTACATACGAATTATTGAAAGACATTTTATGTATTGTTATGCGTTTGTTAAAGTTTCTACCAAATTGACCGATGTAAGTTTGGGCAGTCGCCACATTTAAGTTTGTATACACCACACCACTATGTAAGTGCTTCTATTTTGGCTACTGTTGTTTTTAATATATTTGCCTAACTTGTTGTTTGTTCTAGAAGCTGGTGTAATTCTTTTCTCTTTTATGTATTTGGCAATTTTTTTTGCTATTTTCTTGTATATACAATCGAGCAGACGGTACACATTTTTTTTGTCTGGTGGTGGAAATATTAATTTCATCCGTCACTGATCTATTTAACCTTTAAACTCAATCTTATACTTATCTACGATCTATATTTAGAGTCTCCCGAGTATAATGCAATATTTAAAAAAATATTAAATATCCTATCGCATCGCATCCTTTATAGTCGGGTAAAGTGGATATTATTAAATAAGTTTAGGACTATTTATCATTTTTTTTACTTTGGTGTTTAACGGCCGGCCGCCTCTTTCACTATACAAATTGAAAATAATATCTATGAACACTTAGGAAAAATATGTTAGCCGAAACGTATCCCGATAAAGCAATTTAAATGCAAATTTTTCGGAAATGATACGTATAAAACCCTTCGGATATTTTATGCGAAGTAGTGCCTACAGAAAATAGCCCATCAAGTGTTCCACGGCCCATTATATCAAGCTAACACTGAGAAAAATGGATCGTTACGTTTTGAATATACTACACCTATTATGAGGGGTTGCAAGTACCCAATACGATTTTTATGTTATTAAAGAGAAATATATTGCGGTAATAGGATTATATGGCAAAGTCGGGGTCAACTTTTTGTATTGTTTTCGACAAAGTACGGTTTTTGCAGATATTCGTAGACAGTTAAGCCATTTGATAAAAGATATAAATTTTATAGACTTTAAACCTTTAAGTAAAATATATAGCGTATAAAAAAGAAACGAAAAATAATTTAGTGAACTTAATTAGATGAAGAAAAATATATAAGTAAACAATTAACAATGATACCATTGGCAAGGCAAATGTACTCAAATTGAAACACGTCATAGCTTCAATCAACTAAAAACCAAAAAGAAAGTAATCAAAATATACCTACCTACGTACATGCAAGTGAGTCTGCATCATTCGGTATTTCTCGCTTCCTAGTCCTTACCTTTTCCTACCTCTCCAGTCATCACTTTGGTAGTTTCTGGTTCTCATGGTATCTTAGACTGCTTTATTCCAATTGTGCTCTGCTCTTTTTCTCTTCTGCTTTGACAAAGTTATTCCACAACTTTGACAACAACGATTCCTTTTAAGTGCTTTTAATTTATTTTTGTTTTCTTTTGTAATATCCCACACCTCCTATCCGTAAATTGCAATGCTCCCTACAATACTCTTATTAAGTCATCTTTTAACTTTTATTTTGGTGTTCCTATTCCGCCGGGTGCAATTGTCTAATTTAAATTGTTTCTAGTACATTTTCTTGTACAACATTCTTGCCTTAGGCTACGGTTTTAGACATCCAGAGATCTTAGTCTCTGATCTAGCCAATTTTCCTATCAAAATAATAAAACATTACAAATTACAACTTTAGTAAAATAGATTTACCCTATACCAATCCCATGATTTTATATCTTGTAAACATACATACTTTATAAGCAACTAATGCCTTTTAAATACATTTTTAAACTTATAACTTAGACATCTCATATATTTTAGTGTATCAAATAATTTTTTTTAACATGAAGGGTCTTTTTACTTAAGTTATAAGTCAAGTAGTAGTTAGTTAATATACTAAAACTATTTTACAATGATACATCAATTATTCTTATCACCTTCTATATCAATATCAATAATATCAATAATTAATAATTACTGTCCACACCATGTTTAACACAACTGTTTAACTAAGATTATTACTCCTCTCCATTTTTCTTTACAGCAAAGTTTATTTCCCTTATCCACACATGCTCTCCTTAGTTTATGCTTTCGGACCTCTGAAGATCTTAGTCTCTTACTCAGTTTACTCTCTTCTCACATTAGCAATAAAACATTACATACTACAACTTTAGCGAAACGGAGCCACACTTCACCCATCAATTTTATTGGCTCCATATATAATTAAAAAAAAAATTTTAGTTAAGTCTTTCCATCCACCTTATCTTCATGAACTTATAACTTACAAACTACACATTTCTCAAGTACCTGATATAACAATGTTGTTTTTTAACATGTGGGACCTTTTTTACTTAAGTTATATGTTACGTACTATACCAGCAATTCATTTTAACATTTACTTTGTTCACCTCCCATATTAATAACATAGTGAAACAAATCAATTAACATCTTACTTTGTAATAACAAAATTTAAAAAAAAATCCCAACTTCTTACACTTATATTTGCTTTCCATGTTCCAGGTACCATATCTTGAAAAACATAGAAGGCCTTCTATAAAAATCTTTATTTCTCCACCAATCAATTCAGATGTCTGTGTAGTTGGTTGCCTTGCCTACCTATATTCACAACTGTTATTAACCATTTAGTCCACCTACAACCATTTTACATACATTTTACAAATTTTCATCAAACTTTCTTCTTCTTCAAGTGCCATCTTCGTGCCGAAGGTTGGCGATCATCAGGGCTATACGTATTTTCGAAACTGCTGACCGAAACAATTCGTTGTTGCTACAGCTATACCATTCCCGTAGATTCTTTAGCCAGGAGTTTCGTCTATGGACCTTTTTCCTGCTATTTTCCCTTGCATAATTATTCGAAGCAGTTCGTATCTTTCGCCTCTTGTAATATGTCCCAAGTATTGCAGTTTTCGTTTTTTGATCGTAAATATGACTTCCTTTTCTTTATTCATTCTTCTCAAGATCTCGACATTTGTGACTCTATCGGTCCATGATATTCTCAGGATTCTGCGATACATCCACAGGTCAAATGCCTCTAATTTTTTGATATCAATCTTTTTCAACGTCCATGACTCCATACCGTAGAACAGCACAGAAAGTACGTAACATCTCATCAGGCGAATATTCATTTCAAGGCTCAAATTTCTTCCGCAGAACACTCTCTTCATTTTTGTGAAGATGGATCTGGCTTTTTCTATTCTTATTTTGATTTCTGCTGAGCTATCGTTGTCTTCATTTATAAAAGTGCCTAAATATTTGTATTTGCCAACTCGATCGATAATTTGATTGTGTGAACAAACTTTTAGATAAATCATACTTTAAATTACGACATATTGATAGTTGCTGCTGTCATTATTAATCAAATTTTAACATAATTAATTTTTCGTATTGCTGGCTACTGTCACATTTAGACACATACCTCTGGTTACATTGACTGCTTTGTTCAGATTTTCGTCTTAATATGTCATTTTAATTAGTTGCTATCAACAAGTCATCACAGACATTTTGTCGAAGGACCCCCAACCATAGTGGAATCTTACGTTGCCATTCAATAAATTCCTATTGTAATTTAAACGTCCTAAACTTTAATTATTAAAAATGTAACTCAAAGTTAATCCTACAACAGTAAAAGGGTTTTTACCATGGACGTATAAACATAGATGGACATAGCAATAAGATACCTTTAACACACAATGTTTTAAAGTTTCCATAGAATGTGATGCTTCCGCAATGAGCATAAGCGTGCTTAAATTTTTACTCGCGGGTAATTATTCAGATTTTAAAAATTGGAGGTAGTAATAATGTATAAAAACACGTTCAAAGAATTTTAAAAAACGAGAGTTTAACTATTATCAAATCACGTCTTTTTAGAAAAATTAAAATACAATTTTATTTGCTTTAAAATTAATACAATACAATATAGTTGAATTCAAGTTAATTTTTAATAGGTATCAAAATAATGCTACAATAAAAAATCTTTATGTTTTCTCCTAAATTTGCTACCAAAATAGTTGAGTTTTTGCTAACAAAAACCTACATAGAAAAATAAATGAGTTTTATTCGCATTCGAATTTATTTGCATCCATGAGAAATATTAAATTAAAAAGGTACTAAACAGATCTTTTTTAATCAGATGATGTCTACTTACAATTTAAAAATGTCTACTAATTTCATAAACTTATATCTTATTCAATACATTAATGAACATGAATAAACCCAATAGTACAAACACGCTTCCTCATTTCCTCATCTTAAATAATGTAAATTGTATGTACTTACAAATGAAATGAGAGATCGGGATGTAAATATTTCGTTTATTTTATTTCACTTTTCAAAAGTATCACTCAAAATACAGCCAAAATATCGAAAAACAACTTTTACTAAAAAGTAAACAAACATAGAACAGCATTTAAAGTTTGACGTAGATCCATAAGACAGAGAAATGTAAACAACCGTTGCCATTTATAAATAGTTTTCAGTGCTTCTACATATAAAATAATTGATTGATATCTATTTACGCTATTATTAAATGATAATGCACACTATGTGCACACTTTATATTTTAATTGCAATTAAATATATTAATCTAACCAATAAATTATTATTTTGGTTTGATAGCACCTGTAGAGTATAAAATACGGAGTAATATTTTCAGCGACTCGCGAATAAGAAATTTTAAAACAAAACGTGACAACAGTTGGAGGTGCTGAGAATGTGACCTATTCAAATAATTTTGACTTCACAATTTTATGTAAATAACTGAGTTCATCTGTTATACGTCCATGGTTTTTAGCCATGTATTTAGCGGCTCTAAACATGTTCCAGTTTTACTGTATGTACATGTACATGTACATGAAGTAAGTTTTAACCACACTTTTTGTAATTACCTTGGTCAATATATTAACTTTTACGTTTGATTTATTTAAAGTTATTATAGTTTTTAGGATGGCATTAATGATGGAATAATTAGTCCGAAAACGTTCTGTGACGAATTTTTTATTATTACACTTTTTATAAAGGAATTTTTAACTTGGTATACAGCCATCTACACGAATTTAGTCAAGAAATGTCTATACTGATTCGAAGAATCTAAAAATTAATTAATATACAGGGTGTTCTATTTAAACTAAGCACTTTGGTATTGGCCAACGCTATCTAATACACCCCCTATAAAAAATTTTTATGGAAAAAAATGCGCAACTATAAATAATAATCAACGTGTTCGACCGTTTATTTGAATACTCCCTCATTTATTTATTAGTTAATTTATTCCATTTGGTTGACACACAGTGTATACTTATTATAAAAATTAAATGACGTTTAACAAACATCAACTTTTTATCAAAATAAAATAAAATAAAATTAAATTACATAAAAATTAAATAAAATTTAAAAAAAATTAAATAAAATATGTTAAATTAAATTAAATTAAATTAAATAACTACATTAAATAAGATAACTTCTAGCTCTCCCGAGGAATTAAATCTGAACTAACAACTGACATTTCAATTATATTGTGTTGTTGAAATTATACATTTAATTAATAATAAGTGCTAATAATATTAATTACATATTAATGTAATTATTGATATTGGTTACTGTAATTTTAAGGAAATATTTATTAAGCAAAACAATTTAAACCTTTATGTAAGTTTAGATTTAAACTCCTAGCGCCATCTAGAAAAGAAATCTGAACTACTAACTAACATTTTAACCTATGAGTCAATTATATTTTGTTAATATTGTCAATCATAAAACGATAGGATTGATTTATTGCTAATTACTACATTTATACAAATTCTGCAAAATGATGATTGAAATATCATTTGGATACTTCATCAGTAATTATTTTTTTTGCAAAATGGCTAAAAATATATTTTAGGTACTTTAATTGTATTATAAGATTTTTAATAATCAAAGTATCTTTTGAACGTTTTGTGCTACCAAAAACGCACTACATAATATATTTATTATTATTGAACTTATAGCGACCGACATACGAGATATCATCATATGAAAATTATTCTATTTTAGACAAATAACTATAAGACAAAATTTGGTTTATTGACTTAAAGAAAGTCTCTGGCTGATCACAAAATAAATATATTCATATAGAAAAAATAAACAACACCAAAAGGGTACTACAAAGCATATTCGTTATTCATGAACATATAGCGACATAAGAGATATCCCATTGTAGTATGGATGATAATAGACAAACCATAGGTCAAATTTTCTTTGTTAACCGTAAGAAGGCCTCTGACAGTATAAAATAAACAACTAGCCGAGTCCTAGCAGCCATGAATCAAACAACGTGAGACTATAGTACATATATATTGTATTTAGCGTGCTATTAGATGGACAAAATTACTAGTAAATATAGAATGTACAATTAGCAGAAATAGTTAAATATTACATTAATTAAATATGTAATAAATATTTAATTATTACACAAAAAACGTATTAACCTCTTCATAACGATTTCAACGTTAAAACTCATCCGTAAATTCGAATACGAACATGACACCTCTTTTTCCCTGCAGTTATACAAAGCCCGGCAAAGCATTAAAAATTCACTGAGGTGTAAGAACATAATACCGGAAAATGCAAATATCGTTACTTTTACATGTGCATTAGCACAAGAACTGTTTGGAACTACTGAGCGCAATAACAGCGAATATGAAAAATATCTCGTTATAGTTGGAAAATCGTTTCCAGTGTTGTTGCTTTTTATTTTATTATCCTTTGGCGCAATATTTGACATTTATAAATTTTGAATAGAGGCTATAAAAGTAAATAAGCTGTTATTATTAGACTGTTTTGCTATTATTAGTCAAATCTAATATAAAATATAAAATAAATTTAAATCTTATTCATTAAAACATTGAAACACTTTTTTATTAAGAGTCATAAATAATATAAAAGGAATAAAGAGAAAAATAGAAATGTAATAAAAAGAAAAAATAACATAATGGGCTTTCAATTTGCTAATTTTCTTTTTTCGAAGCAAAGCTTCTATACTGGTGTTGTAATATTCTGACTCTAAAATGCTAAATGGAGCTTTACCAAACTAGCGCCACGAGAAGGCGTTGCGGTTAGCGTCACGAAATAACAATTCTTCACATCTGTCTACTAATCTCGACTATCTACTACTAATCTCATACAATTCGTTTCTAGTCAGCGCATATTTATTTTAAACTTATATTACTGCTTTAAACACTCATAGGACTGTTGTACACCTAACAGTCCTACGAGTACACTTATAACTAGACAAATCAATAACAGACAACAAACATCCTCCCATCCACTTAATTCAACATCCGCTACAACTAATACAATAAACACATAATCAATATCCACCTGTTTTCTACAATACAGAATTAAAGATATACAAAAAAACATATTTGCTAGCAGCGATTACTCTACCACTTTACATTTAAATTTACTAAAATTCTTTTCCGCAAATCGCCAGGAAATTTTGACATTCCTGTAAAAATTTCTTGAAGAAAAAGTCAGGACTTCCTTACTGTAAGGAAATGTCATTTCCTTACTGTAAGGAAATGATATTTCCCTACAGTTGTTACAGTTGCGTCAAGTTTGACAATTCAACCTCAATACGTTTCCATAGTAACCCAAGTAATTTTATTAGGAATTTCAAAGCACCATTTATTTGGGAATAAAATTATCGCTTTTTTTTTTAAATCAATCAATATCTGTCGAATTTTAAACGATTTGCGGAAAAATAGTATGTTTACCTCGTAGGAAAAGCCACATTCCTGGACTCTGTGTTGCTAAGTCTCGGCTTGCGCCTCGACTTAGCAATCTTCACAGTCGTCCAGAAATGTTAAGCTTTTCCTACCCGGTAAACAATGTACTATTCCTATTCAAAAGACAGCCTCTCTTTGAACATTTCAATAATTAGAATTTACAACTTCCTGGGAAAACTAAAACAAATTACTGAAAATAACAAAATCTCTACATCACATGGTCGCAATCATAAGACTAATAATCCAAATTCCACTTCAATTCATCATTAAAACAATTTCCATTTAGTCATTGCCGGTGTAGACAATAATCAGAAATAGCCTAGTTAAATTAAATTCCCATTTTTAAAAATAGTTCGAATAATGGGACTGCTCAAACCACAGTCCCACCCACTACGTTAGATATTTTACAAACTCTCAAACCTAGTTCTTTAATACCTAAAATACTAAAAAGCTTAATTTATACAAAGAACAATTACTTTGGAAAATCCTTCGCAACACCTTTTGCAGATACTGCAACTGATATCTTATTCTTAGTTTGTCTGTCCGATCCAAACGTTGACGATCATTCTGGCTATGATGACTTTCTTGGTTGCTACATAGAATAGCTGTGTTGAGGTCTTTCTGTACCATGCTCTTAGGTTACCAAGCCAGGATATTCTTTTTCGTCCTGTAGGCCTTTTATCTTTAATTTTATGTTTCAAAATGCATTGGATATACAACAAATATACTAGATCCCAAATACCACGCCGAATGGCAATTGTCAACAGTTCTGTAGAAGTACGTAGAGAAACCACTTACAAGCAAACTTAATGTTGGAAAATTCAGCCTCAAGAAAATGACAATATATAGACACCGAGTAGGTGAAATTAAAGACACTTGAAATTAAAAATCAAGAAGTAGAATTAAAAAATAATTCAATAGACATATTAATATTGAAAATTGCAAAAATTCTACATAACGTTAACGAAGAAAGTATAAGTTTCATTTAAATTGTTTCTAGTATATTTTTTCCTAACTTCTTTATTAGTAATAATCAATAATGTTATTTAATTTATTGTGTATTTTGCTAATAAATTACTCTGTTTTGTCGACCTCGACAGCTTAAAGGTGAGCGCATATACCTTTTTTCTTCCTAATTATGTGTATTTGACTTACACTTCTTTTTCTTATTGTCTTAGATTGCCGTCTTCTAAAGAAGGTTGGCAATCGCTTCTTTAAACGCTTCCCTAGCTTTTGCAACGTAAAATATTTGTTCAACACTGAGGTTAGTCCAATCTCTGATACTCCTCAGCCAAAATTTGTTCTTTCTTCCTAGGTTTTTCTTCCCTCTACTCTTCTTTGTATTGTGACATGCAGAAGAGAGTATTTATCGTATGGAACTATGTAGCCAAGAAACTATTCTTTTTTTTTAATGTCCAACTTTTTTTAACACTTCTTTGTTTGAGACTTTTGCAGTCCAAGGAGTTTTTAAAATACTCCCAGATAGCCACATTTCGAATGCTTTTTTTTACGGATTGAGCTTTCAGAGTCCAATCAGATGAATGTTGTCAACAGGGCTTTTTGAGATCACCATGTATTTGCTATTACGGCAAATCTACAGTTATTCGTTCGGAGTCGAAGTTAAACTGTAGGTCCCGCATATTATATTAATAAAAAAATATTGTATGCAATTTCTGCAAATGTATTCATTGCACTCAAACTTTTGACAGTTTGGTCGATCGAGACAGCTTCTAGTGTGGATCATGAAATAGTTCAAAAATAATCTGGCCCTGATCGAAATATTAGAGTTCTAAGTCAATTCAATCGCACGAAGGTCGAAGAATATTACCGATTCTGCTCGAATGTTTGTTTCATATATGAAACGAAACAGTATGCCAGTCTTTATTAAGTTACGATAAGTAGAAGTTTTATGTAAAATAGTTATATTTAAAGAACAAATAAGTGCAGCGAGAAAATTAAAACGTACGTAGGAAGAATTTTTGTTTGTTATTTTCAAGGATAAGTACAAAACCTTACATAAAAAATATACAAATGATTTTTATCAAACAGTGAATTTATCATCATCATCCAGCCCCATTTTCACATCCATTGTTGGATATAGGCCTCCTCCAAACGCCTCCAGCTTTCTCTATCTCTAGCTGCTGCAATCTAGTTTGTTTCTATTCTCCTTAGGTCGTCGGTCCATCGGGTGGGTGGTCTGCCTCGACTTCGCTTGTCGGCTCTTAGTCTCAACTCCAATAATCTCTTCGTTCATCTTCCGTCTTCCATTCTAGCAACATGTCCAGCCCACCTCCACTTTTGTTTATTGATTCGCAGTATAATATCGTCTACGCCAGTTCGCCGGCGTATCTCCTCATTTCTCACGCGATCTTTCAAGGTCAGGCCCAGTATTGATCTCTCCATTCGCCTTTGTGTTACCCTCAGTTTTTCGGCAGTAGCTTTCGTTAAAGTAAATAGTGAGTTAGGAAGACAAAAATTGCAAGATTTAAAAAGTTGTTTGCTCTAAACCAGCGAAAGAATCAACAGCTGCTAGAATCGCGCCTTTTAAAATTTACTACATACTATCCTAACACAAGAACTCTTTCGAAGACCGGCAGCGTTAAAGGTAAAGTACATGAAAAACAAGGGGTCATATTCTGTTAAACAACTGAATGTCTTTCAAGAAACCAATTAGGTTAAAGACTTGATCGGGGGAGTTTAAAACGTCTTTGATATTTGGCTTAAGTTTATGTTGCACTCTGTGTTTTGCGTACCGGGGACACTCGATTAGGATATGTTTCACAGTTAATACACTTGAGCAGATTTGGCAATTGGGCTTCGGCTCAGATTTCATTAAATATTGGTGTGTAAATCAGGTATGTCCTATTCTTAATCTTCGGATGACAGCTTTTTCGTTTCTAGACATTTTTGGAAGTTCAAATTTTGCCGGATCTCATGTAATGCACTCTTAATTGTGTTCCAGAGGGTTTGCCAGGTACGATACTGTTATTGTTTGAAAATTTGCTTTAAGTCATTACGGATTTGAATAAGTTGAGCTTTTGAGGATTGACTGTTTACACAAGAAGCTTGCTTGGCTGCTTGGTCTGCTTATTCATTACCGGGGATGCTGACATGGGATGGTAGCCAGATGATCGTGACATCTACACCTTGAAAAGCGAGTGCACTGTGTGTTCTGGGGATTTCTTGCACTAAGGGATGCTGAGAATATAGACTTTTAATCGATTGTAGTGACGACAGGTAGTCTATGGGTTTAAATTTTAAATGTGTTTAAAATTACATATTTCTATGTGATCTTTTATATTATGGATTCAACGTATCTCGTTTTTCACATTATTGAAAAGTGAAAAATAAATTTTTAAAAATCCAATTGAATAGCGTGTTATTTAATATTTGAAATTTTAAAAATTCCTAACTTCTTAACTATTCTGATGCTTTGGCAACGCTGTGGCGTTCTGACGCCATAAATCTTAAATGATGTGCACGCATTTTTATATAAAAAATTCTATATTTGGTAGTCGATAAGATATATCCTAAATATTTTCAGGTAGATCACAGATACTACAGGCCTAATCACTCTTACCCTAGAGCATAAAAATATATTATAGGTCATTTTTAATGAAAGCTCTGGTCCAAGTTAAATTTTTAATTAACGGTTTTTGTGTAATTTTTCTTTTAAAATATTTCTTTGGCTCAATAATATTTATCTAAAGAAAAAATAACAGTTCTTAAGCTTTAATATACTACGTAAAACGTTTTAGCTTAAGCCTATATTTACTTTAACAAAACCTAAAATCAGGATTTTGAAGGAATTTGCCGCTGAACTATTAATCACACATTTGCCTTCCATTTAAGACAAACTCAACTTTTATTCCACTTTAATGTATTTATAACTCGTTCGTTAAACCGTGGAGCTTCGGTCTTTACACTATAACCGTAAAATAAATTCTTAAATAAACTGCACTCTTTTCTCTAATTCTGTTTGCACTGTACTCGAGTCGCCACTCCGTTCGAGCTTCATCTCGAGAGGAATGAAAGTCACTCGACTTTTGCAGTTACTGTCAATTGTTCTTGCTTTGTATGATGTTTCCACGTTTCTTTTTTATTTCCAGAAATTCTAAAACGGTCTCTACTTATATGAGGAGAAGCAATTGCAAGTTTAGAATTAAATAGACAGTTTAAATAGACTACAGGGAACAATATAAAACATTATAAGAAATTGTTTAGTTTCTTTTCCTATGTTTGCACATTCTTCAATATGCAGTTTGAAGTTTTGACCGATTCATACTTTGTTGACTTCAGAGCTTCTACTTTTCATCACTTTTGTGAAGCAATAATTATTTTGGTGGAAGTTAAATCATCAGTTTCATCACTGTCTATTTCATTTTGCAGCAAGATCTTAGGTAGTATCTCGTCCTATGTTAATTTGTTACTTCTGCGCTTGCTGTTGATTAGTCTATTTACCTTTTACATTAAATTCCGGTAGTTTTTTTTTATTTTTTATATTCTTTTGTGTTGTGCGGAATTACATCATGTTACCGTCTCGAAGAAAATGCCATTTTAACGCCGAGGTGCAAGCAGAGTATCCTCTTTTGTAACAAAAATCAAATGTTTCACCGCATATTCTCTTTTAACAAGTTTGTAGAAGTGATGTTGATATTTCTAGCAGTGGTCGCAGTAATATCAAATAACATTTATCAACGAAAAAACACATATTGGCTACAAATGCGAACTGAAAGAGCTGCAGATTTGAAACTTTTGGTAAAAGCGACAATCTAAATTTTGAAAATATGTTGATTGCAGCCAAGGAAGGTACTTTTGCTACCTATACAATTTAGTATTTGCAAAGTTTAAGATTCTTAGACTACAGGTCAACACTAATTGTAAATAGATTTGAACATAAATTTGCGGTAGCTCGAACCAAGACTGAGGAGATTGTAAAAATGTTTTAGCTCAAGAAGGTCAATTCCAATTAGAAATTGACCTTCGAAAAGCAAATTTTGTTAGCATTACGATCGAATCATAGAGAAATTAAAGTTGTGCCTTACGTTGTATGGTATCTTGATGAAGAAAGGGCTATCCAAGTAAAATGACTTCAGCTGCGTGACTTACCAGGTGAAACATCAGAGCAGTTTCAAAGATTACGTGATTAATCTTTTGGATTACCATAGTCTTATTTAAAAATGCATCGGAATGTCTGCTGATAATACAAATACAAATTTTGATAAAATGAAAAGACAAGGAGTGAACAATCTATTCAGCAAATTAAATGCTTCTTGTGTCAAACCCATGATTGGAATTGGTTGTGTGGCATACATTTTTAACAGCTGTTTAAAAATGCAACAGACGTCATACCAATAGACACTGAGGTTATTGCGGTCAAGATTTTTAAGTATTTCTAAATTTGTACAATCAGAGTGGTAAAATAAAACAGTTTGACGATTTTGTTGATGTCGAATACAAAAAAATTTTGTCGTTTTCAAAAACAAGATTTTTGAGCCTAATTCCAGTCATTAAACGAATTATACAAATGTTCTAATCATTAAAGCATATTTTTTATTGATTGATAATTATTCAAGAGTTCTAAAACAGTGTTTTCAAATCCCAATCAGTGAAGCATGAATGTGGTTTGTGCATAACATTGCGTCTCTCTTCTAGAAAGTGATTTTGGGAGTAGAAATTTTTTGAACTTATGGGTAAGCCTTAAAATCGCTTAAATGAATTATTACCGTTCACAGTAAGATAGTTACCGAAATATTAGTAGATTGTAGTTTAAACTACCGAAATATCATCATCATGTATGTCAAAGAATTCTATTCAAATTGTGTAACATATTTAAAAAACTTTAGTGCAAATTTAATTAAACTAAAGATATTTGGATGGGTTAACTTAAAAAACAAGTTTCTTGGGCTAAAATGTCCGATATTAAATTAAGACGAACTGTTCGATGAAATTAGTCTAATATGAACCTACGTTACAGAAGATAAAATCGCAGACTGGAATTCAAAAAATATTTCTACCAAAGATCAATGACTCAAAATTTTTCAAAAAGAAAGTGCGTTAAAAAATCTCAAAATTTCATGTGAATTTGTTTTTTTTTTTTCTCTTTTGTGTTCAAATATCAATAACTATTGGGGTTCCAAAGAATCGCAATTGGAAATATCTACTCTAAAAGCTGTTATGCAAGTCTACACAAACTTCAAAGTTTCGTGCAATGAAATGTTAGTGGGTGATTTGGGATATTTCCTACTAAGTTTGTGTTGTTTTTGGTAATTAGTAAGGTTTTTTCGTTTAATTCTATCATAGATACTACGCTTGGAGGAAGCGTGAAAGATTATCACGTTAAATTTACACACTTCTATGTCACAAAGAGAAATCGTAACAATATGTGGAGTGAGTCAGGGAGTAGTAAGCAAGATTTTTAAGCGTAAACGAGAAGCGGGATCAATGTATGTGAAAATGTTAGGAAAATGTTTATCGACATCAAGGAGTTCAACAAGGTGGTCAGACGACATCAAGCGCATCCAACATAACTGGATTCAGGGTGCTCGTTCGGATGCAATGGAATTATTTACGAAAGTCCTGTATTCCGCAGTGGACTCAAAACGGATAATGATGACCAGAGTCAGGCAAATATGCAAGAGTGCATATGCATATGCATTTGCATATTTTTGTGTATTTTTTTGAATTTTGCATATATTGGTAAATTTAAAAATAAAGTGCATATAATAGGTTTTCAAAATTAATTTATTTGTTGATTCATGGTTAAAATACCTTCATACGCACCTGGTATTTCCAAAATATAAAATGTTATTCTTATCTTAATTCCTTAACACTTTCTAAATGGATACCTTAAAATAGAAGGTAAAAATTACCAAGAGTTAGTTTATTGGGGTTTATTATTGGCCTTTTATTTACTTAGGTAAGAAAAATTTCAACCAAGTTTATTTATTGAACTTGAGTTGTTAAATACAAGTTAGTACTGTTGTACCTACTTTTGGAGTGTACTGTGTGATAAAAAGTTTTATCGAGCGTAGTTACAATGTCGAAAGAAGTGAATGTATCTGCGTGGATCAAGACATATCCAGAATTAGTCATTGATATGGGAAAAGTATTTTGCTCAGCATGCAGTAAAATTGTAAATAAATACAATTACAAAACTAACAAGTAAACCTGAATATTTTAAATTGCATTAAAATAATTAGTCTAGTTGCAACATAAGGGGTCCCGTGGGAAATTCTAGCTCGCTGTGATTTAATGGTGGTATTCTCGGGTTTTTGGGTCGCCGAATCTAATGGAAGTGGACTGGAAGCCCAAATATTACCCGTTTAATTGTTATTAACAAATTATGGTAAAATTAAGTATTTTTCAAGTATTATTTAGAAGTTCACAAGGAAAACTTTCCTGTAGCTGCCTGTATACCATTAATTACAAAAATTTAAGGAAAATCTTCTGTGTAAAAGGTATATTTATTTTAAACCCCCAATAAAGGGCTAATATTAGAAGCCCAGTAAATAAGTTGATAGTGTTAAGGTCCAGGTCTTCTCTTGTGGTTTTGGTCACTGAAGCTAACTAGTCACGGTTACTCAAAATATGTTCTTATTTTGTTAATAACAAAATAATTATTTATTCGCTGAAAAGCTCGAAATAATGCGCTATCTACCGCAAGTTTGTAATTTTTTTGATAGTATTTTCATACTAAATCGATTATTACTAGTCGTGATAAATTAAACCGCGCCCCTACTTTGTTTTTGCTCTAAATTTTAAAAAGCCACTTGAGTTGACATTAAATTTGGCATACACGTAATCTAACATGTCAAACAAAAAACTGATATTGTGCCGATGTGTGTTTTTACCCTGGGGGTGAGTTTCACCTCTTTTTTCGGGGGTGAAAACAATACTTTTAAATTAAGTCCAGAAGTGGATAAACTGATTAAGTGATTAATTATTCTAAGCAACTTTTGTTCTACAAAGTCAATATTTTTCGAGTTATTTGCGAGTGAATATGCTCATTTTTCAAAAAAAAAACACGTTTTAGACGGTTTCTCGTAAATAACTCAAAAAGTAATTTTTCCAAAAATTTTGTTCTTAAAAAAGCTATGAAAAAGACTACAAACTTTATGTAGAGAGCGCATTATTTCAAGCATTTCGGCGAATAAACAATTATTTTGTTATTAACAAAATAAGAATATATTTTGAGTAATCGTAACTACTCGCATTCGATTCAGCGAGCAGAAATACACCAGAGAAGATAACACTATCATTTTTTTGCAGGGCTTCTAATAATACCTGAAAAATACCTAATTTTACCATAATTTGTTCCCATACAGCATACAAACAAAAAACTGGAATACCTAGGCCACATAACGAGAGGAGAACAGTACTCCCTGCTAAGACTCACAATCTAAGAAAAAATCTCGGGGAAAGAGAAATGTGTTCAATACAGTTGTTCAGAGCTTCAGCCAACAAAGTTAAAATTGCTGTGATGGTAGTCAACTTCCGATAGGAGACGTTACTGCAAGGAGAAGAACGGTAATATTTGGGCTTCCAGAACACTTCCATTAGATTAAGCGACCCAAAATACCTATAATACCACCATCAAATCACGGCGAGCTAGAATTTCCCACGGGACTCCTTATGTTGCGAGTAGACTAAATCAGAAACAAAAAAATATGCATTTTTGATGGTTAAGTTATTTTGTTACACATTTAATGCCTGGTTGAACCGACAAATTTTAATCTCCAGCTTAGCCAAGCTCAGCTTTTAGATAGGGCCGTTTTTTGTTTCGCTTACGTTGCACCATCATTTTCGAGTATAAAGCTTATGTTTCGTAAGCTGAGCTTAAAGCACGTTTTAGGCTTAAGATGTGTTGGTGCAACCAGGCATAATAAATGCCTAAATAACCCTCGATCTAAAAATTATTTAGTTTACTGTAGGATTTTTTTTGCAGATACCATGCGAAAAAAAATTCCAAATAGTTCAGCATTGCAAAACTGCTTTACACAGTGGCAAAAAACAGAAATTAGAATCGGGAGGGAAAAAGCAAGATTCGATATCTAGATGCTTACAATCAACTAATCGGAAATCAAATGAGCAAGAGATATTTAACCATGATTTGTGTGAAGCATTGTTAAGCTCAAATATACCTTTGTCCAAATTATCGAACGAAAATTTGCGCATGTTTTTTGGAAAATACTGCAAATGGAATATTCCGAGTGAAAGAAGCTTAAGAAGAAACGAGGTCGATTCTGTTTACTCTGCTGTACTGAGTAAAATAAAATTAGATATAGGAGACAGTTATTTTTATGTATGTATGGATGAAACAATTGATTCTTCTGGACGTTATATCGCACATTTATTAATTGGATCTTTTAAAAATGAACAAGCTTGTAAATCGCATTTAATTGCTTCCAAGCAGTTGGATAAAACCAACGCACTAACAGTTACAAGGTTTTTGCAAGATAGTTTAACAAAATTTTTTCTTCCTTTAGCTGTTCCCAATGAAAAATTTTTGCTGTTTCTTTCAGATGCTGCACCTTACATGGTTAAAGTAGGAAACAATTTGAAAATTTTTTATCCGCGTTTAGTACATACAACTGGCCTAGCACATGGTTTAAATAGGGTCGCAGAAGAAATTAGAAACAAATTTCCTCTTGTTAATAATTTAATTTCAAATATGAAAAAAATATTTCTTAAGTCACCTATAAGAACTCAGTTGTATAAAGAACATTTGCCCAATCTTTCTCTTCCACCAAAACCTATTGTTACTAGATGGGGAACTTGGTTAGAGGCTGCAATGTTTTATGCAGAACATTTTTCTGAATTGAAGCCAGCAATAATGGAATTAGCTGACGATTCTTCCGAAGCACTTACATTTTCCAAAGAATTACTGAAAAATAAATTACTACCACAGCAACTTTCATACATAAAATCAAACTATGATTTTGTGCCAAGTTGCATCCTTCAGCTACAGGATACGAATATATCGTTAATTGAAGCAGTTAAAGTAATAAAAAAATTTGAACTATCTTGCAAAATTGTTGAGGGTCAAATTGGCAAAGACATTTTAGCAAAATTTAAGTCAGTCATAGATAAAAATACTGGTTTCATATTTCTATCTAAGGTTGCAAATGTTTTAAGTGGGGTGTTTGATGAAACATTAAATATAGAGTCTGAAGTTTTAAATAATTTTAAATACGCTCCTATAACTTTGGTGGATGTAGAACGGAGCTTTTCTATATACAAACATATGTAAACAGATAGGCGACAAAACTTTTTGTTAGAAAATTTTGAAAAACATATAATCACAATATTGTTTTTTAAATAAATAGTCATGTATAATATATATTTATCTAATTAAAATAGTTGCTTACAAGGTTTGTTTTATTTTATAATATCAAGCACTCAACTAATATTTTATAAAGTTATTATATTTAGAAGGTTTATTAAGTGCACATTTTATTTAAATAATGCATATACATGCATATTTGACACAAAAAATATATGCATATACATGCATATTTGACATTCATAATATGCATATATATGCGCATATATCTTACTTTTTAGCCTGCATATTTGCCTGACTTTGATGATGACCAATTTTACGTAAAAATAGGTTATATTGTGTAATCAACATTTAAAATTAACACATTGTATCTCGTTTTCATATATCTAATGGATATAGTTTGATCCAAATATTTTCTATTTTATCTAAATTTCCAATACACGTACCATTAGTTGCTACTCACCCTCTATATAAATTATCAGATTGCATTCTTTAGTTTAAAGTGAGGAAATTTTCACTTATGAATTAAACGGAGCTACAAAGATAAAACAATGTGACATTTTAACACGTATTTATTAAAAACTATATTGTAGATATTATAAATATATACTTTAGGTAATTTTTACCCCTTAAATGTTTAGAAACCCTATTTTTATTTCACGATTATTGTTAGAACGTATCTATTGTTACCACGTGGCCGTTCACATGCTTTTCTTATCAATTCTGCCTTTTAGCCATTCATTAAGCTCGATTAATGTTCTATTATAATATAATACAATCGCGCAGCGAACAAAAGACTATTCATTTTTTTTAATAGGATATTTATTCTTTTGCACGTTTTTGGTTAAAGTTCATAGCGAAACAATTGAAAATATGAATCGTAAGGCTTCGTCATATCTGTGCATATATATTTTTATATTTGAAGTATAGTATTTCCATGATTCGACGTTGCAATAAAGACTCTGGGTTATTATCATTCAAATATGAGCATACCTCTAAAAGTCTTAATTTATAGGAAATTCAAATAGTTTACATTCAGAGATCAAAGAAAATTACTGATAGTGTGACAACCAAAAGACCAGTCAAATGGAAAATATAAGGAAAGTAGTTTTATTCTAAAATCGTAGATTGGTTTATTACAAATTTATTAAATAAGTGTATTGAGAATATTTTTATTGAAATAAACACAAAATATAGTAAAACATTATACATTTTGTATTATGAATATTTTGCAAAGGAATACTCTTAGAAGAAAACATAACAGTTTTTTTTTATTTAGAGAGACAAAGTCGCATCCACCTAAAGGTTATTAGCGACATTCCTGTAAAATTTGTAACAATCAATCATTGTAACAATTAATTACAATCAGTAAAAAATTGAACATTTGTAACAATTAATTAATTGTTACAAATGCAAAAAAGTGCTTTATACTGTCTACCGTATTGCATGTTTCGCGTTTGGGAGGTTCACCATTTGAGAAGAGATAGGTGTGAGTATGCCTACAGTATCCAAGTAATAGACGTTTAAGTAATAATGGTTTGGCATCTTCTACTTCTGGCTGTGGACTTCCATGAATTAATGTCACTCTTGATGGTTCTGAGTTTCGAACTAGAGGCATTCTACTCCCGATTCTACGCACTTAACACCTTATTTTTGAAATAAACTTTTAGATCACCTGCGACACCCCGTCACTCTGTTTCTGATGCGTCACCAGTGATAGCGTTACACGCGCTAGTATTTACTTCTTCATTCCCTTCTATGCCTTTATGAGATGGTATCCACCACTGAAGTAGGTAATTTAATTTTAATGTTGGCTTCATTGAGATGTGTCACTTTCCGCGTCCGATGCCTCACTGTTAAGATAATTATGGATTTTTTTCATTATGGACGTGAATTTACGTTTTATGGATCTTTTCTTTAAATGGGGATAAACTTGACTGAGCATATGGGAGAAAGCTGAGAGGTCTGTGGTATATTCTTGAATTGTGGTTATAGGATCTGTTGATTCCGTGATTTTCATTGGGAGCATGTTAAGTTAATCAAAGTTTAGAGGGAAAGGTAGAGGGTGATTTTCTATGAAGTTTTTAGTAGGGTCAAGTAAGAGAGTAAATAAGCATTCAGAATTGCTTGCGGAACTAATTTTAGCTTTTTTAGATTTTGCTTGGACTTTAGGTGCTGGAAAAATGTTACAATCTTTTGAAGATTGATCTGCTTCAGATAAAATAATGTCATCAAAGTTACGTTTTGGTTAATTAATTATGTGACTCTCCTTATTTGATGCATCTATTTTGCTCGATATCTCCGGGATATTAGAAATAGATATTTGTTTGCACTGAGAAGGGTTTGTGTCATTGGGTGCTTGCAAGGATATATTTGTTGCGCTAGATACCGATGCTTCATTGTTTTGGTTAGGGTTTAGTTGAGTTAGTGGTTCGTAGCACTGTAAAGCAATGTGGCCTGGCTTTTTGCATCTAAAGCAAACCAGAAATGAATATTCTATATATCGTGTTGTCAATAACAAGAGTAAATGACTCTGGTAGTGTTAGTCTGTGAGGACTGATATAGATTTGTCTTCGAAAGCTAAGCTACTTTTATAACTCATCGATTAGCAAGTCGTGCGGTATTGAAGGATATACGCCGGAGAGCACAAGTCGTTCAGCTCGTGCAACTTACCTTCCTGCTCTGACAATTTTACCTTGTATTACTATTTGACCATGATTATTCATAAAATCATCCACTATTTGTTTATTGAATAAATACATACGTATGCGATTATTAGATAATCTAGAAGAGAAGATTATATTTTTCGATTGAATTATATTTCCAAGTGGGAAAAGGTAGTCTAGCAGTTTGGTGTTTTCTAAGGCACTAAAGATAATTTCTTGGGAATTTAAAGGAAATTGCACTATCGACGCTGCTAAAGAGTATGACTGTGATGCGTTTATTTGACTTTGATGGTCTTGTGTTGTAGAACTGTTGTATGATTCTATGTTTAAATTTATTTTGATAAACGTTAAGTGAAAAGTAAGTTTGGCCCTGTACACCTGATAAAACAGGTAAATCGGTCTTTACTAAAAGCGGTTATTTTGCTGGTAAAACTGGATTTGTTTGATAACAACAATAACAAATAAGTGCAATTTGCTGACTTTAATGCTAATTTAACTGGATATTATGTAAAGAGTTTGTACACTTACAGTTTAATTCAATATATCACTGAGATTCACAATTTATAACTTATATTAAACTTTGGTAATGTTAAAAATATTTGGAGCCGACATTGAATACATTATAGTTATGGATGTAGAACCGAACTCACATAATAGATTTGTTGTTTAGTATTTATTAGTCAAAAATATACCAAAATAAATATATCAGAAAATTTAATTTTCTTTTATTTTTGTTACTATTAATTAAATATATATGTGGTATATGAAAGTAGGCCGACAATTATAATCAAAAGATAGAAGTCTGTAGGGTCAAGTTGTTCAATAAGGGGTTGCTGAAAAACAACTTATTCCTTAAAAATTAATCTACATCGTTCTGTCACAGGAAAAACTTATTGTTTCCTTATTTATTCCTTTGTTCTATAATTCACATTATAAGTCTAAAAATCAGATTTCGATAACTTTATTTAACTTTCACGTTTTAAGTTAATTCATTTTTCATTGCAATGGAGCTTTATTGATCCAAAGCAGCATTTGTCCAACGGTTGTAAAAGGTTCGTGGTATCTACTGGCAGTTTTAGTTAAGTTATGTAATCTGCCAATTCCCGTTCATCTGTACTTTTGTCAAAATGGGTAATGGGTAATAATAACCATCGAGAATTGTAAATTATGGTTTTTGGGGCAATATTTTACAAACTTTTTTAAACCCATGCTAAAAATTATTGGTAGTAATGCAATCAAAGTGTTAGTATGTTATGTTGTTTCTTCCAGCTATACCATAAGTTCGCTTGAAAAATAATTAGTGGTAGTAGTAATCTGTCGAAAGCTAAAATACATTTAGTAGTAATTACAAAGTTATTTTCTTTTCCTGAGCCCTGTATATTCCTATGAACTTTTTGCCCCTTTCCAGATACATACTTAATAAGGAAGGATCGAAAGAAAAACTTATTTTATTTATGTTCCAAATAAGCTTAGGTAAGTTACTTAGGTTTAATTTATTGATGGTTTGCTGTACGCGTTTGTGAAATTCATAAACCAAAAATGGATTGCTAGTTCCTATTCGTCTACTTAATTCTAATAGCTTAATCTTCTTCTGGCTTAAGTTTTGCCTTTTACAAAGAGCATGAAACAAATCGTGTCCAGGTTTATTGTTTTTAAATTAAATTGTAATTTTATTTTTATCTACAAATTATTGGGTCGTTTCTAAGATTTCTTATTTTTTAATTGCAACGTCAATTAACTTGTTTTAACTTTAATTGTGGCTTATTCCCAATTAAATAGTAATTACTTTAAAATGCCACAAGACATACATAATGCCCTCTTTTTAAATCTACAGTTATATCAAGAAATACAAAATTAAACTCTACAAAACAATAATACGCCCAGTTCTAACATATGGTTCAGAAACCTGGACTTTAAAACAAAAAGCAATGAAAACATGTTAGAATGTTTCGAAAGAAAAATACTAAGGCAAATCTATGGAGCGGTAAATGAAAATGGTGTCTGAAGAAGATATCTGGGATAGACCAAGATATGAGAAATATGGAAATACGTGCTTGGCGGAGGAAGGCGATGGATATGGACGACTGGAAGAGAATTCTTAGGGAGGCTAGGACCCACACAGGGTTGTAAAGCCCAAATGATTATGATGATATATAATGCCACATAAGAAATAGCTTTAGATCAATATTTCTTGTTTTGTTATGGCAAAACTCCATTTGGACAAAATTTTAATTTTTCTGCTAGGTCGTGCTCCATTTCGGATCTAAGATCAATTTTCATAGGTAAACGTCACCGAGCTGGTAGAATCTATGTTTTCGTATGTGTGAAAATGGAATATTGTACTATGTTACACTGACTCAAATATTCTTTAAACAGACGACTGTTTATCTGACTTTTCCGAGCTGGTTCCAAATAAAGTTTTTGTAACGAAATTCTGTAACGTAATTTTATTTAACTTTTACCCAGTTGTCACATAAACGGACATTCACATGGGAGGTATTGCAAGTGCATAGTTATGGTCATAATAATATTTTTGGTTAGACAAACCAAATAACCGAAATTTTTTACATAAAACGTTTTGTCGTATCACCGACGATATTATAATGTACCGTACCACTTATTCATCCACCAAAACTAAACTTTTATGGTGGTTACACTTTTCCTTCGCCAAAAAACATACATGCTCAGATCATAGAAATATCAACCTAAGACAGGTCATTCACATTCCGATTTTTAGTCCGACTAATGGTCCAACTTCCCTAGTTGGATCTGAAATCGGACCGTAAGCGGGCTGGTTGGAACTAGTGGCACAGTGGGAACATCTAGAGGGGCGACTTGAAGGTCCGACATCCCACTGGCGATGAAGTGGGAGCGTGAATGGTAAAGTTGGAAGTCGGATCACAGGTCGGATCAAAAATTTCCTCAGTCAGTTTACCTTTGGCACCTGTTACGTATGAGATTTCTATGAATTACTTGACGCAAATATCCCTAGTTTGCAAATATTTAATAGAAAATAAACTTTCAATTTCACGAAAATTACCCCTATTAAAATACACAATTCTTCAGTATCATCTACTTTTTGTTAGGGCAAATAATTTTCTTCTCTGTAGATCTATTTCGGACACTACCGCACAGGTACAGTTTCTAACACTCCGGATTGGCTACAGTAAAATTATCAACAAACAACGAAAATTAAATCATAGTTGTACTGAAATTCGAAGTAACGGTTTCTTTGTATTATTCTGAAGTTATTTTCTTGTGGCATCTTATGCCAATTTACTATTTTAATTATTGGAAATAAGCCTAAATATTAGAAATTAAATTTATTTGACGTTTGGACTTCAACTTCGGAATATTTTGATAACGATTTCCGAAGTGGAAGTCCAAACGTCAAATACATTTAATTTCTAACTCATATTGTGGCTTATTCCCAATTAAAATAGTAAATTTTCTACAAGATCACTTTGTAACTGATATTTTCTTCCTGTATACAGTTTACTTACAACATCAGCTCCAAACAAAATTTCAGTTGGGCATTCTGTCCGACATCGCTGAGCACAAATTCCTAGTTAGTCACTAAATAATAGCGAATAACTTTCAATTGCTCGAAAAAGAATTTGGTGTAGTAAGAGTTTACATGATTAACAAATAATTTTTTCATCCCACATTTTTTCTTCGTTTTTTAAAATGATAAGGATATTAAGCATAATGCTGCCATTTTCCTCCTCTAATTATGTACACCGTCGTGAAAACAAACTAGAGCTGAAGTTGTACCCCTAATTAAAAAGCAAGTCAGAGCGTGAGTGGAGACGAATATCCAACTATAGATGATCGTAAAGTGACTAGTCTGTACAGGGTAAATGCACAATATCGATGCCATACTTCTTTGCAAACTTGTATTAAAACAGACGTCACTTCTTACTACTTAGCCTAATCCATCTTTTGTGTTAAGGGTAGATTAAGTACTAATGCCCACTAACGACCCTGCCTGGCCTCCTTCTGTCAGTATTTCTCAAACATAAATAATATTTGCTACAACATACTTGGGTTAAATTAAAATAAAATAGAAATTAAGAAATGCCTTTTATTTATGTGACACAAGCAGTTTGTTTTTAATTCCAGAGTATGTGCTAGCGATACAAACTATTTGTTAGTAGATTTAAATAAAATAAAATAAAATAAAACTAAAATATAACGAAACATTTTATTTAGGTATTGTTCCGTTTAAAATTTAAGGAAAGAAGGACTTTTAAACACCGCACTGTATATGTTGGCAGTAACAAAACGTAGAAATATTAAAAAATAAAACTAATAAATAAGTTGAAAATAAAACAAGTCATTGTATTTAATTTTGTGTGCAAGTAATCGTAATTGTACACCATTATATTTAGTTCATTTTTCTGTCAATCGCCGTCACATTTAGTTTTTGCTTAACTATCATCATCATTATTATTATCGTCACTGCCATCACTATCTCCGTTATTTATATTTATAATAATTGGTTCGATGTCATCCAACAAATTGTCAATTTCCCACATTTTTTTTCTGTTACTATTACATGGTTTCGTAATTTTTCCATTTATCTGGAAAATGCTGATGTAATGACCTGATATACTACTGTAATTAAATTCCACATTTCATCTTCTTTAAAATTCACGTTGCATCCAGCTAGGCCATTTCATTTTACTCCAAATTATTTCGATAAGATTGAGTTCACAGTGATAGGGTGGGAGCCTCAGAATCTTCACATTGTACTTTTTGGCAATATCTTCTATTATGTATTTGTCATATTTTGATGGAGCTCGCTTCATCAAGAAATCCACTGGTAGAATCTGCATGCAATAAAACGAACCGTGCACCACGAGCTGTTGGAGCTTTTAATCCTGTTGTCAGACCACGAACAAAAGCATCGCGATAAGATGTATTTGTTTTATCAACCCATTTATTTTTCACACTGTAAAAAACTGTATTTACCCATGATTCATCAAAATACACTATGTTGTATTTTTCTGCACGGTATTTACGAATTATGTTTATATAACGATGACGCCACGAGATGATTTCTGGTTTTTTAATCAAAATTGAATTTCTGCCACCTTTATAACAGGTAATATTGTGTTTATTGTTGATGGTATATTGTAACGAAAAAATTGATGAACTATTTACGAATTTGGCCGGTGTTACCTTCATCGTACTTGTTGTCATGAGAATTACCAACCTTTCGCTTCTTGGGTCTGCTCTTTGGAGATTGTATATCCAGAAGGTGATGAATATTTCTGTCGTATGCGAAACAGGGTCTTTTCGCAAACAGCACTCATTTCTGACACTTTCCAAATAACACTTAATACACAATCGCTGTTATCCTGATTAAGATTATAATTATTAATATTCATTAGTATCCACTTCTCTGAAAGTTTCAGACCTTTTCCACGTTTCCACTGAACAATTTCCTCCATTTTGCGGTAAAAATTTGGCGTCAAGTATAACAATATCCAACAACAGAAAATAACAATAATTTCTAACAGCAAATCACAACAACAGCCACCAACAAATAATAACAATAACAAAACAGTAACAGTACATCCAAGATGGTACAAATAATCGTAATTCTAATATGTTTACGCGCTCCAAAGAACAAATAAAAACTAATTAAGGCCCTGGATGTATCAAGCTTTTAAACATATTCTGTACAAGAATTACTCTAGTTGCTTCTTAATTACTGAATAACTTTAAAGAAAGTATTGGAAAAACTTTGAAACAAATGTTTATTTAATGCACTTTTTATTATACTACTGCTACTAATAAAGGATAAAAGTTGATAAGTTACTATTAGAAACAAATAATGTATAGTATTATGTAAAATTATTAACAAACGATATTGTAAATTACATAAAATTGTACGTGAAGACTTGATGAGAACTCCTGGTTTATATCGTTTATTTTGAAGAATAAACAATAGAGAGCATCAGAGCTCATTGCATAAAACTAGCAATGTCTTGGCGAAATTCCCATAAGATTAGCATTCCAAATCTTAACCTGTACAGACTAGTCAGTTTGAGACAAAGCTATGTACAGAATATAACGTTTTGGGAATGACTTTTCCATCATTAGTGCTGTTATTAGATATTCATGTGTAAAACCACTAAATACACGTATACATACCATTTCAATGTTTTAAATTAGTTTAAAATTTCATTGTTGCTAATAATAATATAGGATGTTAAAATTTAAACAGAATTCACTTCATGGCAACGTAAGACTCCCAAACTGGGGTTTCTGGCCCTGAGACCATCGCGTTTATGTAAAAGTCCTACGAACAAATGGTGGAAGCTTTGGAGATCTGTTTTTTTTTTTCGAAAGCCGTTTGTTCTTATAACCGGTGGTTCTATAATCAATTGCTTCAATAGTCATCTTCTATTTATGAATAGAGACCCTAATGGGCCTACAGAAGCTAGGCTTCTAAGAATACTAAGAATAAGTTGGGTGGATAGAATTACGAATGTCGAGGTGTTGAGAAGAATGGAAAAAGATAAGGTGGATTTTATTACAATTAATGTCAAAAAACTGCAATATCTGGGACGTGTCATGAGGAGCGAGCATTACAACTTGTTTAAATTAATAATGCAAGGAAGAATACAGGGTAGAAGGAGTCGCGGAAGAAGACGCATCTCCTGGTTGAATAATTTGAGAGCTTGGTTTAACTGCACTTCTGCTGACCTCTTTAGAGCAGCGGTATTGAAAGTGCGAATTGCCATGATGGTCCCCAACCTTCCTAGAGGAGATGGTGCATGAAAAAGAAGATCCATGAAAACTTCTAACTCAGGTTTTAGTGTTACAACTACTTACGTAGCGGGACTGATAGCTTTATGTAAGCTTTCCGAAGCACAGTGGTGATGGAGATCTAATTGGTCAAGAAATTTTTTTAAGTTCCTAAGAATTGGACTAAAATTTGTTGATGTATCCAATTTAGAGAAGAGTCTCTCTTTAATCCTGACACCCCAGGGGGAGTGTAGTGGTCGACGTGATGTCGTGTATTGTCCGTCTCCAGAGATCTCTGTCACTGGTCTTTTTTTTTAATTCATGCATAGGTCTTTGGCATATTCCTGTAATTTGATCTATCCATCTTGCTGGGGATCTTCCTCGTGATCTTCGGCCTTCTACCTTTTCTTGTATTATGAGTCTTTCCATGTTTTCTGTGTTTGCTCTCATAACATGCCCAAAATATTTTAATTGTTGGAGATGGACTTTAATAGAGAGTCGTTGGCTAACTTTTAGCTCTCTTATAATTGAATTATTTGTTCTACGGTCGGTCCAAGGAATTTGTTACATTCGTCTCCAACAGAACATTTCAGTGACGTCTATCTTTTTTCTCTCCGATTGTCTCAGAGTCCAAGATTCACATCCGTAGGTCAGTATTGGGAATATTAAGCAGTTGATCAATCTCATCTTTATCGCTCTTGAAATTTGACAGTCCTTCCATATTTTGGTCATTTTTGCTGTGGCAACTTTTGCTAGATCACCTCTACGTTTAATCTCTTCTTGTAGTGACCATGTGTTTGTGATTAATGATCCCAGATATAAGTATGAGCTCACAACCTCGAATCGGTCAATTGTGGTTATGTGTGGATGATTGTTGTGTAGTCTATCCACTATCATGATCTTTGTCTTTGATATGTTTAATTGCAGACCAATCGTTTTCGATCAGTCGTATAAGTTCCATCAGCTCTGCTTGACTATTTGCAAGAAGGGCTGTGTCATCTGCGAAACGTATGTTGTTTAGTTTATGACCATTTATTGAGATGCCCTTTTCCCATCCTTCAATTGCTCTTCGCATAATATACTCCCCATATATGTTGAATAATTGTGGAGATATTATACATCCTTGTCTGACACCCCGTTCTGTATGAAACTCGTTCGAAAGTGTGTCAAGTACTTTAACTGATCCAGTAGTGTGTTCATATAGTTCAGTTATAAGCGTAATTAGATGTTGTGATACGCCTACTTCTTTTAGTATTTGCCATAAGTGTCTCCACTTGACCCTGTCGAACGCTTTACGGTGATCTATAAAACAGATGTATAGTGGGATGTTGAATTCCCCAGATTTCTCGATTATCTGTCTTATATTCAGCAGGTGTTCTCAAGTGCCTCTACCTTTGGTAAATCCACTTTGCTCTTGTGGAATTTTTCTTTGGATGAATGTTTTCAGTCTCTCATTGATTATGTTGTAGCATTATCTTGCTGGCATGGGATGGGATATAAGAGAGATAGTTCTATAATTGTCGCATTTATGGAAGAGTATGTTTAATCATAAAATGCTTTGACTTTCAAATTTTGTTTGTATTTATAGTCAGCTAGAAATTATTAAAAACACATCCTCGTATAACATCTTCGATGAACGCAAAAAAAACCTCAAAATACCAAATAAATAAAAAGATTCTCGTTAAAACTTAACAGGAAAATCAATTTTCAATTGTAAACAACTTAAAGGTATAGAAATCCATCTTGTCCTGTCTGACTGAGTTTGTGTTCATTTTATTTTACGTTATTTTATTTCAGCCATTATCATTTTTCTTTAAATATTGACGGGAAAACAGATCATGTAAAAGATGAGGGTAATAAATGACGTTAGATATTCCTTTATTTTATTTTGTGAAACCAACGATGGATGTTTATGTTCGGAAATACAAAATGTTCAAAGGTTTTGGCAACGTTTTAATAACAAAACAACTTGTTGTCAAAACAGTTTGCTGTCTATGTAGCTATTTAAATGTATTAATACTAATGTAATTCGTTTTTGTTTAATATATGTTAGAAATACAAAATGATTTAAAAATTGTTATAGTTGATCCATTTTAAGAAAAAGAAACTATTATACCACATAACTTCAGTCATAACTTAGATCCAGACCAAGAGATCAGGGTACGAATGGAAATGGCCGCAAGGGTACCGTTCTTAAAATTCAATATCTATATCTATATATAGTATATATATATATATATATATATATATATATATATATATATATATATATATATATATATATATAGGATATCTATATTTATATTATTTTTATTAAAAATAAACTGTATAATTATATTTAAGACAACTTATATTGAAACTTGATTTGCGGCGAATAAAATCACAAGAATTAAATAACTCTTGCATAAGGAAACTTCCGAAATGACGATGATAAATACATTTTCAAGAGCGTGTTACGTGAACTCAAGTGAATTCTAAAACGGAAAGAATTTCCTTATGCATACTTTTTGTCCATTATCAAAGATTTCTTCCTTCGGTAGCAAAAGACATGCAACTATGTGATTTATCGTATTTTTATTCGTACGAAGGACAAAATTGGCAAAAAGCTACATACGTTAGTTTAGGTGATTGAGTGTTTTTCTAGACGTATTCTAAACAGTAAGAGCACTATGTATTTATTAAACTCGTTTTAGTGGTATCAACTAAACAACTTTTAACATGTTTAAAACTTTATTTATATTACATATAATTTTCGGGTTATCAAGATACGTTTTTTTTATATGCATATTCAAATTCACCACAAAGAAAACAGTATTTTTGTGTTACTTATATATATATATATTATATATATATATATATATATATATATATATATATATATATATATATATATATATATATATATATATATATATATAAATAGGGATCACTCAGATGAGTGGTGGGTTCAATTATCGGTCAACTTGTAGTGTTGACCATTGATTGATGTGAGGATGTAGACTATTCTGTCTACATCCTCACATCAATCAATGGTCGGGTTCTTACACCCGTACCATGACAAAAATTTTTTTAATTTTTTAACGTGTTTGTGAAGTCCAGTGTCGGCTTTTTATATGTTTTTTTAAACAAATTTCAACAACTAAAAAATCATAATATTGAAATATAAGGAAATGAGATCTCTCCTTTGTAGTGGTACTTAAAAAATTGACCATAGCTCTGATGATGGCTTTGTAAAGCCGAAAGCGCTCAGCTAGGAATTGCCTAAAATATACACACTTCAAAAATACTTTTTTGCATTTTCTTTCGACTTGTCATAAGTGTGTACAAAAAAAAAAAAAAAAAATACATATATATATATATATCAGTCTTTTGATTGATTTTTAAAAAAAAATTTTATTTCTAGTTCAACTTTGTAAGATATTTTGTATTTTTTAGAAGCTATTGATAATAATTATAAGCACAATTGAAAGCTCGAATAAAAAATAATCAACAAGTAGCCCCTTTTATTGACTCCAACCCATCCAAAACAGTTTTATATTTTTTCCAAACGAGTCACAAGTACTTCTTTTTTCTTACTCTTATATATATATATATATATATATATATATATATATATATATATATATATACTCTTACAATATTTGCTTCCGTACGTTTTTTCCGCCAATTAACGGCTCTAAATGAAGGAATCATTTAGTTTGATTTTTCTACCATTTTATTTCTATTTATTTTTTATTCCTGTAGTGATTTTCAGACTAGCTAATCAATTTATGTACTTGTTCTGTATAGCACTTATGGTTCATTCAGACATTGAGTTTATTAAGGCTATATACTGGAACCAGAAAGCAGTAGTAAAAGTAAACGATATAGAAACCAATAATATACCTATTGCGAGAGGGGTCATTCAAGGATGTGTCATGTCTCTGACGCTTTTCAACGTGTACTGACAGATCATATTCAGAAAAGCCTTATGGAAAAAAAAAGGGAGAATAAGAATTGGTTTAAAAAATCGTAAACACCATGAGATATGCAGATGACACGGTAATTATGGCTAAGAGTATAGAAGAACAACAAACTTTATTAGATGCAATACATAGTGAATGCATTCAAATGGGACTTGACATCAACACAGATAGGATCAAATTTATGATAGTATCAAAGAGTCCAATAAATAATAAACAACTAACTCTTGGTGGATAGCACATAGAGAGAGTGACAAAATATAAATATCTGGGAGCTTACATCAACAGAGATTTATATCCAGACCAAGAAATCAGGTAAAACCTGGTAAATCTTATACTACCTGGTACTACCAATCTTATACAAGATATTTATAAAGATCGGCAACAACAGATTAACAACCGCATTGGATGCTGTACAGCTGAGAGAACAAGCTGGCTTCAGAAGTGGATTCAGTACCATAGATCATATTTATACACTAATGAGTAGGGCTAAAGAATATGAAATACCACTAGCATTCCCCTTCATAGATTTTGAGAAGGCTTTTAATTCTATATATTCCAAGGTAGTAATAGAAGCTTTGATCAAGCAAGGTATTGACAAACCGTACAAACTTTAGCAAATATATACGAACCAGCAAAAAGTTAAGGTAAAAGTTAATGAAAACACTCCAGAATTTACCACTACCAAAGGCGGCCGACAAGGAGAAGTAATGTTAACAAAGCTCTTCACTGCAACTTAAGAAAATAGCAGCAAAATGAACTGGCAAAACAAAGAAATATCCATTGATGGAGAATACGTCTACCCTGTCAAAGATTTGCAGACGAAATCGTTCTGATTGCTTATAGTCCTAAAGAACTACAAGAACTTATAACCGACCCAAATGTAGCTAGCAAATAAGTTGGTCTAAAAATGAACTTCACAAAAACAAAAACCATGAACACCGAGCTAATGGATGTCCAAGATATAATAATAAACAACACTGCAATTAAGACAATAGACGAATATGTATACCTGGGAAAATTAATATATAAATATGGCTCCGTAATTACAGAAATCAACAGAAGAATGAATCTAGCTTGGACATCTTTTAGTTAAAATGCAGTTATATTCAAATCGAAGATGCCAATACACCTGAAGGAAAAAGCATTAAATCAGTGTATAAGTACTACCAGTCATGACATACGGCTGCTAAACTTGGACACTAACGAAAGAGATTACATCGAAACTATAAAAGTAAATTTCCCCTTTCTGCATCCTGACTAAAAAAAACGCAAGTAAGAATAAACAGGAATTAACTGGTTGGGCGCTATTTTGTAACGGCTTAATGTTATTAAGACCAGGGTGTTAAGCAACACCACACTGTTGAAAGAAACGAGGGGAGAAATTCTTCGAATATCCCTAAGGATATTTAAGAGAAAAACGCACACCGTGTCATCCACCAGAATGGTGCTCTGCCCGACTGCTCAGCCCTTGGTTCGTTCCCTGATCATTCTCTCCCCACATCAATCTCATAAAGAAACAGAAAATAAAAAAAACTTAAAAAGTCATAGTAAAGGTATACATATTTATTAAATAATTTTAAAAAGAATTCATAATATTATGAATAGCAAAAATAGCAAAAAAATAATAAATTTTTAAACTGAGAATCAAAGATTCTGCCGGTTGCCGGTATAAAATAATTTAAGTATAAAAAAGTACTCAGCTTTAATTCGTTCTGAATCAGTCGTTCAGTTTTTCAGGAAGGATTTCGATTATTGTGGAAGTTAGCCGCTATCGGTATTTGTTGCTTGGGTTAAGGAGGGTTGTTGGTCTAGATTATAGCAATCATTTTTGTCCTTCTTCTTCTTCTCGTGCCACTCCTAGCGGAGATTCGAAATTATCATGGCCACTGCGACTTTGTTAGCAGCGCGCCTAAAAAGTTCAATCGAACTACACCCGAATCATTCACGTAGATTACGAAGCCACGATATTTTTCTTCCCACACTTCTTTTGTCCTTAATTTTGCCCTGCATGATGTTTCTTAAAAGTTCGTACTTTTCACCTCTCACAATGTGCCCCAAGTATTCCATCTTTTTAGTTTTTATCTCATTTAGAATTTCGCATCTTTTGTCTAAAGTTTGGAGTACTTGCCTGTTAGTGACTCGGTTCATCCATGATATTCTGAGAATGCGCCTATAGCACCACATCTCGAAAGCTTCGATGTTTTTTATGGTCAACTTTTTTAGTGTCCAAGCCTCAACTCCATATAACAGGGTAGAAAAGACATAACACCGCAGCATTCGTATTCGTAACTTTATATTGATATCACGATTGCAAAAGAGTTTGCGCATTCTATTAAAGACTGATCTGGCGATTTCTATTCTACATCTAATCTCTTTTGTTTGATCAGTATCGTCTGTGATCCAAGCACCTAGATATTTATAACAGGGCACACGCTCAATCGTTGTATTGTCTATTACAAGATTAGCCCTGATGTTCTTTGATTTCGTGATTATCATAAATTTAGTTTTTTTCAAATTAATTTTCAAGCCGTAACTGTTACAGTATATATTGAGACTTTGAACGAGATGTTGTAGTCCTACTAGCGTTCCCGTTAGGAGAACTGTATCGTCAGCATACCTTATATTGTTGATCGTGTCACAATTTATTATCAGACCAAGATCTTCTTCCTTAAGTGCTTGTTCACAGATAGCTTCACTATACAGATTAAATAACGGATTTGAATTTCTTCTGTTAGTCTGCCCTCAACCTTGACATTTGCTGTTTTATTCCAATATAGATTGCATATAATTCGAATATCTTGGCTGTCTATATTTTTCTTTATTAGAACTTGTCTTAGTGGTTGATGTTGTACTTTGTTAAAGGCCTTTTCGAAATCAATAAACGCGTAAATTTCTTGGTGCATGTCTAAGCATCTTTGTGAGAGAACCTTTATTGCAAACAGAGCCTCCCTTGTACCCAGCCCTTTTCTGAATCCCATCTGAGTGTTACTGATGTCTACGTCTAATTTCCTATAGATCCTATTATGGATTGTTTTTAAGAACACTTTTAGAGCATGACTCATTAAAGCTATCGTACGATAATCGTTGCATTCCTTTGTATTTGCCTTTTTGGCAGTAGTATAAAGGTCGAACGGAGCCATTCCCTAGGTGTTATTCCAGTTCTATATATTGTGTTAAATAGATCTAGGAGTATTTTAATAGATTCATCGTCCATAAGTTTGAGCAGTTCTAGGGGAACTTCATCAGGACCGGGGGCCTTACCACTTTTTGCTTGTTTGATTGCATACTTTATTTCTTCTCTGATTATATCAGGCCCTGTATCATCGGTATATTCGTTTGAGATTTCTTGTCTATCTTTGTCATCAAACAGTTGTGATATGTATTTTGTCCATCGGTTCATTTTTTGTTGTAAATCTGTTATAATTATACCATCTGTAACTTTGATCTGTCCTGTCTGTGTTGTTCTTCTCCTTCCTGTCATTTCTTTAATATTTTTGTGTACATTAAAAAAGTCATATTTTATTAGTATTTCCTCATTCATGCATTCCTTATGTTTCCTTTCTTTCGGTGTTAAATTTTCTCTCCCTGCCAACATTACGACATGTTTAATATTCTCCCATTTTTGGTCTATGTTATCAGTATTTCTATTCTTCTTCTTTCAGTGCCTATTCGTTCCGAATATTGGCAATCATTCTGGCTATAATTATTTTATTGACTGATGCTTTAAATAGATTCGTTGTTGTTGTGGAAAACCATTTCCTCAGGTTCTTCAACCATGATATTCTCCTTCTCCCAATTCCTCGCTTTCCGAATACTTTACCCTGTAGGATTACCTTCAGTAATCTGTATTTAGTGCTGTTTCTCATTATATGTCCGAGATATTCCAACTTTCTCCTTTTAATGGTATACATCACCTCTCTTTCTTTGCCCACTCTTCGTAATACGGTCTCGTTGGTTATCTTGTCTGTCCATGATATCCTTAGAATTCGCCTGTATAGCCACATCTCGAAGGCTTCAAGTTTTTTCTCCATTGCTTCAGTTAGTGTCCAGGATTCAACTCCGTAATACAATATTGAGAAGATATAACATCGTAGGAGCCTTACTTTTATCTCCAGATTAAGATTGTGGCTTTTAAAGAGTTTGGCCATGTTATTGAATGCACTCCTAGCCTTCTCTATTCTACATTTTATTTCCTGTGAGTGATCCCATTGTTCATTTACTGTTGTTCCAAGATAGTTATACTGTTTTACTCGGTCCACTGGTGTATTATTGATAAGTAGTTGAGCGTCTCTAACTTTATTTTTGCTGATGATCATAAATTTAGTTTTTGTTATATTTACTTGAAGTCCAAATCTTTCACTTACTTCATTTACTTTGTTTATTAGTTGCTGTAAACCGTTCAAACTGTCTGCAAAAATAACGGTGTCGTCTGCATAACGAATGTTGTTTAGGCGTTCTCCATTTAGAAGTATTCCATGTTCGCATTTTTCCAAGGCTTCACTAAATATTTCTATTCAGTTTCTCTATATTTTGTAAATTTTATTTGATGTTCACTATTGTTTTCTCTTTTGTATGTTGTTCATTCAGTCTTCTCACGTCAATTTGTTTCTGTATGTGTTTTTTAATGATCTTTAGTTTTATTCTTAATGTGACTACTACAGAATTGTGATCCAAGCCTATATCTGCTTCTGGGTAGGTTTTAGCTGAGAGTATAGAGTTGCGGAATCTTTGACTAACATGGACAAAGTCAATTTGGTTTCTGACTGCTTTACCTTTGGTGTCACTCGGAGATTTCCATGTGTACAGTCGTCTACAGTCGTCATTTTTGTCCACAGGTTGGTAAATGGGTTTTAAATCAAATTCTATTGCATCGGTGGATATATATGTTCTCATTTGTCTGTCTTCCCGGTCTAAATGCCGTTTGTTCTTCTCCCAATACCATTTCTACTTCTTGTCTCAGTCTCTTCTCTATTATTTTCGTATATATTTTAAAACATACCGATGACAGACATATTGCTATATAGTTGTCGCAGTTTACATGTTTTCCTTTTTTGTATATTGGCACGATGATATTCTTCTGCCAATCTTTAGGTATTGTTTGTTTTTCCCACGCCTCTTTATATATTTTCCATAGCCAGTTTATTCCTTCTTCTCCCATGTATTTTACCATTTCCGGTTCAATTTCATCGTCTCCACCTGCCTTGCCTATTTTTATATTTGATAATCCTTCTATTACTTATTCTCTACTTATTTGCTCTAGCTCTGTGTTTTCTTCGCCTCCATTGTTTATATTGTCTTTATTTATTACTTCGGTATCAAATTTTTTCTCATAATATTCTTTCCACATCCTAGCTACTTGTTCTGGGCTTATTTGTATTTGGTTTGAAGTATCTCTTACTGCGTTTATTTCCTTTCGTCCTCCTTGCCTTATGTGTCGTATTGTTGTGCAAAAGTTTCTATTATTTGTTATATATTCTTCCTGAAGTTCTTCTCCAAATTCTTTCCATATTTTTGCTTTTGCTTGTGTGACTGTCTTTTTTACCAATCGTCTCTGCCTATAGTATTTTTCTTTATCTTCTTCTAATCCCGTTTCAATGTATTTTTTCCATGCTATTTTCTTCTTTTATGTTTCTGTCTTCACTTCTTTATTCCACCATCTTGTCCTTTTCAATTGTTTATTATATTTTTTTATTCCACACACTTCAGATTGCTGTCTTTAATACTTTACTGTAAGTATTCCATCTTTCTTCCATTGTCCATGTTTCTTTTTGGCCCTTTATTTGTCTTAGTCTTTTGTTAGTTTCCTCCGTGTACAATTCTCGCACACTTTCTATCTTTAGTTTGTTTACATTTACTTTCTTATACTCTTTTCTTTCCACTTCCTTTATTTTTTCATCCTCCAGTTTTGCAGTGACCATTCTATGTTGTGTAGACAGTTCCGGTTCCTTTTCCGTTAAGATGGTTTTTATATTTTGTTCTAGGTTTCTTACTATATAGTCTATTAAGCTTTTCGCATTTCTCTCTTCAGCCACAAATGTATATTTGTCGTTAATGGTTTGTTCACTGAATGTGTTTCCTATTATCAGGTCATTGGTTTGGCAGAATTCCAGCATTTTAATTCCATTTCTGTTTAATGTGTCTTCTCCATATTGTCCAATGCATCCTAATCCCCTGTTAATGTCTTTACCTACTCTTTAATTCCAATCGCCTAAGATTATTATTTTTTCTCTTGTCTCTCTTAATTTGTCAAATGCGTTTTGGAGTTCGTTGTAGAATTCTATCATTATCTCTTCTTCATTTCCTTCTGTTGGTCCGTATATTTGTATTATTCATATTTTGTCTTTTTACAATGCATTACAAATGCATATTGGAATATTATTTGTACATATTTTTGCCCATTGAGCCTATTTTAAAATTCATATTGCATATACATATGTGCTTGCATATGAAATTTTTTAGTGCATATTTTCCACTCTCTAGACGTAAATAATAATAGTCACTTGACAAAACAAATATTTTAAATCTTTGCATAACATGATATTTCTAAAGAAAAAAACTAAAGCTTATCATAATTCTCTCTTGTGTAAAACGTACGTAACGGAAAATTGCCGGAAAGAAAACAAAAAGGACATTCAAAGTGAACCGGAAGATTCTTAATCGGCGCTTATCAAATATTCATGAGTCGATGAAATCGGAGGAACACGTTCGCGACTAACGACTAGGACGAAGATCGTCCGACAGACGTTCATTACCCAATATGACAACCAACTTTTGAAAAGAGTCGTAAAAATAACCCCTGTGACGACACGAGAAATTACTAAAACGGGAGAAGACGCTGTAAATAGCGAGCTTTTATCAAGTGAAGTATATTAGTTGCCGATCACGCACTACGTATAAAGATTTCAACTAGAATGAAGATTTTAGAAAATTAAACGTGCGGTTTTGCAAAACCAAAATAATGAAAAATAAAATAACTAACTATTTTATATACTAATAAGAATTAGAAAATTGTTTTATTTTGCACATCGTTTTCGGTCTATTAAAAAAAACCAATTGTAATAGAATGGACCAGGTCTCATTCACTTGTGATTACAAATGAATACAATCTTTGAATTAATAACTATGGGGGAGTTATTATTACTACAATCTGACCACAATATCTAATCCATGTATAGTTCTGTTCTAACTTACAATAGTAGAGGGGTATATAAACTAAGAACATACAAAGTAGTGTTCCTTAGATATTGAAGAACTTATAAATGTTTTAAGCCGCACAATGTTGTGCTTTTAAAAGTCAACACTCGTGAGGAGTTCTGCAATAACTTGTTTTTTATTAGTCTTGTTTGAAAAAAATTTTGAGGTAGGTGTATAGAATAAAAATCGATATCTGGACATATTTCTATCTATCGATCTATAGCCCAAAATATATTCATGTGTTGAATATAGGCCTCTCCCATTTTTTCCATTTGTCTCTGTCTTCTGTTTATCTTTTCCACATTGGACCTGCGCTTTGCTCAATGTCATTTATCCATTTCATTTGCGGTCGACCTCTTGACCTTTTTGCAGTATATGGTCTCCAGCGGCCAATTTCTTTATTCCATCTTCCATCCTGATATCTTTCATTATGCCCAGCCCATTTCCATTTTAATTTTAATGCATGTTCGACAGCGTCTGTTGTTTCGGTTTTGCATCTTATCCACTCGTTCCCTCAAGAGATGTTTTTTCTAGGTCTGAAATCATTATTTGTAGTCGTTCCATAGTTGTTGCTATCAGGAGTACATCTACGGCGAATTTTAGATGATTTAAATATTTCCCGTTTATCCAATTCGCTTTATTGCCCCTGTATATAGATTTAAAAAGTTTTTCAACGTTAGAGTAAATAGTTTGGGTGAGATTGTATCCCCTTGTCTGACACCTCTACAAATTCTAATTAATGGAGTTTGCAAATCTCTGTCTAGCTGAATTCTCATAGTGGCATTTTGATATATATATATATATATATATATATATATATATATATATATATATATATAAAACTCTGTAGCGTGAATCTATTCGACAATTAACTAGCGCTTCTTCCAATGCCCATAGTTCTGTGCTGTCAAACGCTTTTTCATAGTCAACAAACTCTAGGTATATTGGAAGGTTGTATTCGTTGGTCTTTTCTATCAATATGTTAAGAGTGTGAAGGTGGTCAGTTGTGCTGTACCCCTTTCTAAATCCTGCCTGCTCAACTGGTTGGTATGCATCAAATTTGTTGTTTGGTCTAGTTGTGATCACCTTAGTGAAAGTTTTATAGATTTGTGACAAGAGAGATATTGGTCTATAGTTAGATAATTTTAATCTGTTTCGTTTCTTATATACCAGAATTGTATTTGCCTTGTTCCACGCTTGCGGTATTTGTCCTTCAAACAAACATTTATTGAAAAGTATCTTTAGGTAGTTTTTTATCTTTCCCCCTCGTTCTTTTAACATTTTAGTTAAAATTTCATTGTCTCCCGGACCCTTATTTCTTTTCATATCTTTAATGTCTTTTTTTATTTCTTTTCCGGTTATGGGGGGTAATATTTCAGAGTTTGCATTCATTATTTTCTTTTTCAGGTTGTGTTGAGTTGTATCAGGTGGACTGTTCTTAGAGCTGTAACGGTCACTATAATATTCATTTGTTATCTTAGATATTTGCGTTCTGCTTTTTTCTATTACACCTTGTTTATTTTCCATCTCTATGATTTTATTTTTTCCTAGGTTGGACTAGATAGATCGTAACTTTCTATTTTCTTCTATAATCTTCTCGATTCGTTCTTCTTGATGCCGTTTGAAATCTTGTTTTATATATCTGCTTATTTCTGCATTAAGGGTTTTTTATTCAGTTGTATTTCTTTTATTTTCTTGTAGTAGGCTTCTCCGTTGTTGTAGCATGTCTAAAGATATGGCACTTAGTTTTGATTTTCTGTCTGATTTTGCTGGGGCTACTTCTAAGCTAGTCTTTAGAAGTTCTTCAGTGATGGCTTTGTTTAGTTGATCTAGATTTAGGTCTGTTAGCTTTAGTTCTTCAGCTGTTCTTAATTTGTTTTGGTATTGTTCTTTATTCTCCTTTAATTTTTCTGGGTGGACTTTTTTCTTAGAGTGTACATATTATCTTCGATTTTTTCTGTGTTTAATACTTATTTTAGTCCGTATCATTCTGTGATCACTACCAGTAGAGATTAAGTTTATTACTGTGACGTCTTCGAAAATGTTCTTTTTGTTTGTTAGTATGTAGTCAATTTCATTTTTAGTGTTCCCATCTGGCGACATCCACGTCCATTTCCTATGTGGCTTTTTCTTGAAGAAAGAGTTCATGGCAAATAATTTGTTGTTTTCTAGATAGTTAACCAATAGATCTCCTCTTTCATTTCTTACTCCATGTCCAAATTTACCAATACAGTTTTCGTTTGCTTCTAGTTCTTTTGCCCATTTTCGCATTAAAATCGCAAATTATAATCGTGTATGTAGTGTTTCGATATGTCATGGACTCTGTAAGGTGTTCATAGAATTCGTCCATTTCTTCGTCTATGTGTGTAGATATTGGCGCATAAATCTGAATTTACATATTTATTTTTGGACATATTTACTAGATAATTAATAAATATGGGCCAATTTCTAGGTTCCATATTGTCAAGTCGCTCTGATGGTACAACCAAAGATAGTAATAAACATAACACCAAAACATTTTCTACAGGAAATCACCAAGGAAAAATTCAATGTAGAATTACTGTGGAACGACTCTACAAGAGAAATGTACCAAAAAAGGCTAGCAGAGAAGATACAGCTAAAACAAATAGACGACATCGAAGATATAAATGCGAGCTGAAAGAAAATTAAAAACAACATTGAAGAAGCAGCAACAGAAGCTCTAGGAACACACAAGGGCATACTGAACAAAATAAACAACACTAATACACCATCGTTTGGAAAAGAAATAAAAAAAATGTAAAGAGAAACGAGGGGCATACACAAGTACAAAACATCAAATACTTCAGAATCACGAGACACCTATAGAAGAATATGAAATGAAGCAAAGCAGTTGGTAACAAGTACAAAAAATGAACACTGGAAACAGTTTCCAAAAAGAATGGAAAGCAACTTATATGGTACACAAAAACAAATATGGAGATTCATAAGAAATTAACGGAAAGAAATCATACCAGCAAACGAATGAAAAAGATAAACGACAGAACTATTTAAAGGAAAAGAAAATAATAATCAACAGAATAACGTACCTGAATTAAGGCACAAAATAAAAATCAGTTTTCATGAAGCAAAAATAGCCATAAATTCACTCAAAAATAGAAAGTCGCCAGGACCAGACGGAATTGCTAACGAGTTTCTAAAACACGGAGGCGAAAGTATAACCCTAAAGATGACAAAACTTATACAAAAACTAATATTGCACTGCAAGAAACCAGACGCATGGAGAAATAGCATAATGATACCAATATTCAAGAAAGAAGATTAAGAAGACCCTAACAATTTTAGGGGTATAAATCTACTGAACAGCGCACTTAAGTTTACCACAAAAGTTCTAACCACCAAAATCAATAAACTAACAACTTTATCAGATAAACAACAAGGACTCAGATCCGGAAGATCCTGCATAGACGCCGTATTTGTACTAAGACAATCAAGCATATATATGTTTCATAGACTTGACAAAGGCTTTCGATCGCATCCAAGTCGAAGACGTATAACATCTACTGTATAAAAGAAACATACCAATCAATATTATATGAACCATCAAAATCATCTACTTCTAAAATCAAATACAGGCAAAGATAAATGTAAAACTAACACAGTGTATACCAGTACAAAGCGGAATCTGACAGGGTGACTCGTTAAGCCCACTTCTCTTTAATATAATAATGGACGAAATAATACAAGCAATACGTTAAGGTCATGGCTACAGAATGGAAAACAAAGAAATCCAAATAATATGTTATGCAGACGACGCAGCATTATTCTCCGAGACAGAAGACAAAAATTGACACACATCTTGAATATAACAGCCAAGAAATTCAATATGTAGGTGTAGATATCTGGGAATATATATATATATATATATATATATATATATATATATATATATATATATATATATATATATATATATATATATATATATATATATATATATATATATATATAACAAGATAGACAAGACACAAAAACAAGAATCTATAAAGCAGCAATTTGACCTATATTAACATACACGGCGGTGGCAAGAACTGACACATCTAAAACGAGACGACTTTTAGAAACAACAGAGGTAAAAAACAGAGGTGTTGGATAGGGAGAGAAGCACAAACATAAAAAGAGCATGCAATAAAATACATGGATGGGTGATAAAACGGAAACAGGAGTGAAACGAACATATTGGTAGAATGGCAGAGGATGAGATAGTACGAATAGCACGAGATAAATCACCAAATGAACGAAGAAGTATTGGCAGACCAAGATAAAGATGGTGCGATAATTTAAGAAATTTAGAAGGCTAATTTTGAAAAATAAATAGGCTTTAAAGCCTACATACAAGAAGAAAGAAGAAAAAGTAGTTCTGATGAAGCCCAGTGTGTAAAAAGTGCCCTCCCGGACAATCCTGAACGAATAAGTACTAATATTTATATGTAATTCCATGTCTAAAGGTTTCAAACCAAGGACAAAATACAAAAAAAAAATGATTTGACTTCTGAAAAGCTTTTGATAGGGCGTAACATGAAGTTCTGCAACTCAAATCATTCGATCTCATACTTTTTGGCCAATCATAGCTAAAACAAATTTCCTTAACATTTCAAAATATTTTACTGTGATTATTGTTAAGAATATTGTTTTGTTCAGTATCGATTCGAACTTCGGACAATTAGGACGTTAATAATTAGCTCCGTTGTAAACAGAACCAACCGGTTTTCGACGTATTTAGGTTTTTAGTTTAGGTGTTTGTAAATAAACATATACATTTAAAGTTATACAATTGTTTTAAAAGACTCCCCTAATGGGGGAGTCTAGTGATCCTAGAACTTGTGCGGGTGTTTTTTTTAAAAACAAAGAGATTAGTGCAGTTGAAAATCAAATTCATATTAGTAATGTAGAAATGGACACGGATATAAACTCATTAAAAGGCAATCAAAACATGGGCGAAAAAACTTCTGATAAACCACACACAAACGAAACTCGTCTGTTCAATGTTTTGTCAGATAAGTATAATTTTAATATTATTCATGTTTATATAGAAAGTATAGACAATGACAATCTAGGACGTTTACATCCCTTATCAATTGGCCATATCTTACATAAAAAATTAAAAGTGCCAAATATAATTGAAATTAAGAGCATTGGTAGAAATAGAATTAAAGTTATATTAAAAAATTTAAAGGATGCAAACGACTTAGTACAAAATTGTAATTTAAAAAATGAGAATCTAAGAGCTTATATACCAAATCATCTTTTGGAAGTAAAGGGTGTTATACGAGGTGTGGATACACAGTTTGATATGGATTACTTGTGTGAAAACATTGAATCGACAGCAAAAGTACTACAAATTAGGAGAATGCACCGCAGAGTAGAAGAAAATAATGAGATAAAATATAAACCTAAACAAATGATTATTGTCACATTCGAAGGAAATATTTTACCTGGACAAATATCTATTAACAGAGTCTTTTTTCCAGTTGAACAATTTGTTGGTCGTGTAACACAATGTTACAATTGTTTGAAGTTTGGGCATGTATCCAAACAATGTAAAAGTACTTCCTCTGCATGCATTAACTGTGGTTCAGAAAAAAATCAAAATCACAAATGTGAACAAAAAGATAAATTCTGCATACATTGTAATACCAGTGGACACGTATCTATAGATAAAAAATGCCCTTATTATGACACTCAAAAGAAAATTAAAAACATTATGTTTAGTTATAAAGTTTCATACACTGAAGCAAAATCTTTTAGTGAATCTTCTTTTGCCGGCTTTGCAGGGAATAACAAATTCTCACTTCTGACTAACCTTGATGAAAATTTTCCTTCCTTAACTGCAAATCAACAATCTTCTTCATCCGAACCTATTTGGCCAAGAAAATATCGTGTACAAAATAATATGTCTCTAAGTCAACCTAGTACATCTAGGAATATAGATAATTTTGAAAGCACTAGAAAGAAACGTAAAGCAGGATCTCCTATCACGTTATCTCCCACTCAACCTCCTTTATTTCCTTTTCAATTCGGTCCATCTAAATCACTGTCATCCAATCCACATAAAACAAATACTGATGATATCGAATTTATTAAAAATAACTTGTTTAAATCTTTATTTACATATTTTGATAATTTTTTTAATAAAATACAAACTATCGATGATATAAAAAATATAAATAACGAAACTCTTAAGCATGATATTAGCCTAGTATTGGAGGGTACTTTTGCAAATAAATAATTTTCTTGAAGATTATGCAATGGAATGCACGTTCTGTAATATCTAATAAAAATTCTTTTGTTCAATTTTTATCACAAGAAAGTGTAGATATTGTTTTATTGAGCGAAACTTGGTTTAAAAAAAATGTAGCATACAGCTTTAAAGGTTATAACCTCATTCGGAAAGATCGTGATGATGGCTATAGTGGAGTAGCCATTCTAGTTAAAAATACTCTCAATTTTAAAGAAATAAATATCCTTAGCAATTTTAATGATGAAATTCTAGTTTGTGGATGTGCAGTAAATTATGGAAAAAATTCGATTAATTTTTTATCAATTTATCGAGCACCAAAAACTAAAACTAAAACAGATGATTGGGTTAAAGTTTTTTCTCAAGTAAAAGCTCCCCTTATAATAGGTGGAGACATGAATGCACATAATGTATTATGGGGATCTAAAAAAAATGATAATATTGGAAAGCAACTAGAGATGGTAGCAGATGATCTAGAGTTAGTAATATTGAACACTGGTGGACCTACATGTTTAAATCGGCCTGGTGTTAATGATTCTATGTTAGACGTTACTTTTAGTTCTTCAGATATTGCAAAAAAAATTACATGGACTGTTTTCTTAGATACACTTGGTTCGAACCATTACCCTATTTTAATAACAGTTGCTAACGCCTCCCATTCAAATGAAAAAATTTTACCTAAAAGTAAATGGAATATTAAAAAAGCAAACTGGAAACTGTATACAGATGTTGTAGACTCTCTCTTTGAGAATAATATGGAATTTGAAAACACTGGCGAAAAGTATTGCTTTCTTATTAATAGCATAATGAGGCTGCAGAAAAGGCAATACCTGCTTTTAAACCTTTCACTAGTAAAAATCATCTTCCGCCTCCTTGGTGGGATAATGAATGTAGTAATGTTGTGAATAACAGAAGACAAGCTATTAAATTATATAAGAAATCTCCTACAATGGCCAATTATATACAATGCCAAAAATTTGTATCAGAAGCCAAAATATTTCTAAAAAATAAAGCTAAAAAGAGCTGGATTGATTGGTGCTCAAAGTTGAATAAAAATATACCATCAGCAAGCTTATGGAATCAAGCTAGAAAATTAAACAGAAAACCAATTTCTTCTATAAAATGTTTTGACGATTCCTTAGAAGAACAATTTTTTGATCAAATTGCTCCACCGTCTGTAAAAAATTGCAAAACTTTTGACTATTCTTTCAATAAGCAATATCATTTTTTGTTGGAATCTTTTAATACCTTAGAATTGGAATTTGCCTTAAAAAATCGAAATAGTACTAGTCCAGGTTTAGATAATATTAAATATCCAATGTTACTATATCTTCATGAAATCACTAATCATGAATAATTCAGTAATAGCTCAATTTCAAGATGTAATCATTATCCCCATACTCAAACAAGGGAAAGATCCTAATTCCGTTCACTCATATAGACCTATCTCACTTATGTCTTGTGTACTGAAAACTTTGGAACGGATGATTAAACATAGATTGGAATGGTGGATAGATAAAAAGAAGTTACTTCCAGATTTGCAGTTTGGGTATAGAAAAGGCTGTGGTACCATAGATGCACTTGCCACATTGGTAACGGACATTCAGAACTCCTTCTCAAGTAATATTTATTTACCGACAATAGTATTAGATATAGAAGGAGCATATGATAGTGTTTGTCTCGATATTTTAATGGAAAAATTAATAAAAAATTTTCACATACCACCACAATTGGTAAACACTATTCTTAACTTTTATTCCTGCAGAAAAATTTACCTGAGAACAAACAATAATAAACTTATAGGTCCTCGTTATAATAAACAGGGACTACCGCAAGGATCAGTTTTAAGCCCTCTATTGTTTAATATCTATACTGCAGATTTACATAACATTTTCATTAAAAATATCAACTTTAAAATAATACAGTATGCTGATGACTTTCTTATGTATTCTTCTACCAAAAAATACGATAACTGCATTCAAACTTTAGAAAAAATACATGTTAGATCCAAAAATTGGTTCAAACTAAATGGGTTTGAAATTGCATCAGGTAAATCAAGTATTAGTATCTTCACTCGACACAATATCCCAAAACTAAATCAGGTAAGATTGAATGGGTATGATTTTAATTTCAGTTCTTCAATTAAATATTTGGGAATGATTCTCGATCGTAAGTTAACTTGGAAACTTCACGTTGAGTTTATGTTAGATAGATGTAAGAAGGGTCTAAATTTCCTCAAATCAATTACAAAAACATGGTGGGGTGCAGATGTGGAAACTTCTTTGCTTTTTTTCCGATCTCATATTAGATCAATTATCGATTATGGATGCATATTATATGGTTCAACAAGTAAACATATTCTGAAAACAATAGATGTGTTTCAAAACGCAGCATTGCGTATTTGTTTAGGTGCCATGAAATCGACGTCAATTAATGCTCTACATGTGGAAGCTCTGGAAAATCCCTTGGGCTATAGAAGAGAATACCTCAGTCAAAAGTTTGTTATTAATATACAAAATCGTAACACTACTCTCTACTCAAATATCAGAAAATTGAACGAAGAAGATTTAACTAATCGATATTGGAGACTTAAGAACTCACCTCCACTTTGTGAGGCTTTTAGAAGCCTGACAAATTTTGATTACAACTTTAAATCAGAGGACAATCTTAACATCGAACATTTTTATTCGTGCTTGCAACCCATTACTGTGATACAACCAAATTACCATGTAAATTCTTCTGTTAGCTCGAATATTTTGAGGTCCTATTTATCTAGTCTGTCAGACTCTTTAGTTATTTATACGGATGCCTCAAAGTCTATTGTTGGTACTGGATGTGCTTTCTACATTCCATCAACTAATACAGAAAAACTTTATCGATTAAATCCTAGTTTTTCAATCTTTAGTGCTGAAGCTGTAGCAATATATGAAGCATTAAGATACTTTGAAAACACTCAGAATACATCTGTTACAATAGTATCTGACTCATTGTCTGTTATGTTAGCCATTGAAACTTTAAATTTTCCTAGTAATAACTCAAATATATATGTCTTTCAAATTAAAAAACTTGTTTATGACATTTATAAAAACCGAAGAGTTGTTCATTTTTTGTAGGTTAAAGCACATATAGGTCTTAAATACAACGAACATGTTGACCTATTAGCTAAAAAGGCCATTGATACCGGAACGCAAGCTAGTCACCAAATCTGTAGACAAGACGCATTAACAATAATTAAAAATAATATCAATAGTAAATGGAAACAATCTTGGCATACATATAGTACGCATTCTTCCTCGCAATATGCTTCTATACAGCCTTCAATCCCAAGTGATTATTGGTTCAAAAATTATTCTGTTCCACGAAGGTATATAACATCCATAATTAGAATAAAATTTGGACACGCCTGCTATCCTAGTCATCTGTCCAAACTAAAAATCGTAAATTCAAATTTATGTCCAGACTGTCAAAAAGAAGGGGATCTAAATCACATTTTCTTCGAATGTAAAAAATACACAAAACAGACTGAAGATCTAATAAAAAATTTAGTTAACATCAAAATTTTTCCTCCGTACAATATGTGCTATCTGCTATCTCTAAATATAAGAGTTGTAAATGAATGTTTGATGGATTTTATTTGCAAAAGTAAGCTCAATATTTAACTGTAATTAGAATCCTAACCTCTGTTTTACCCCATTTGTTATTACCTTTTATCCGTGACCTAATCTAGTTTGTCTTAAAAGCAATGTCTTGATGGGTCCCTAGACGAGAAACGAGTGTCCATGTTTTATCCCTATCCTATCCTTAATAATAATTTTAATGCTTAAAATTTGTAAGGATACTTAAGTTTGAATTTTATATTATCTTTTTATATTGTACTACTCAATTTTTTTTTCTGGGTAGAATATTTTCATGTTGTGACTGGCTGTATGGCACTTGCCTATGCCATTAAAAAAAAAAAATATTGTTTTGTACATTAATTTTTACATAAATTTTATAACAATCAAGAGCTCTAATACAAAATGATTGTTCATGAACCTGTATATCCTGAGGTTTCTTCCACAGTTTATGAAGTCTTTTTTATTATGGATTAATTTTAAATCCTGTGAATACCAATACGCAAAATTTTTATTTTTGACCGAGTTTTTGGGACGAACATGTACATGTACTCTCATATCGAATATTATAAAACAATTGAACTGAATTATCAATATTGTAATTAATATATTTTAAATCCAAGAGACGATTTAAAACTGCCTTGGAAATTGTCCAGTTCTACAAAATGTGCATGCTTAAACTAAAATATTTACAATAAAATCTCATTATATGTGATGAATTTATTGCTTGATAAAATCTTATTGTTCACTTGCATCCACAGATATATCTATTTTAATAAAAAGGGCTAGATGATGCTTAGCACAATACAATAATGGGTTATCAGAAACATTTATTACTGTATTTTGAAATTTGCGGAGTATAAGGTCCAACATCCATCCCAAAGAATTAGGGTTTTATTGTTTATTTCAGATAGGTTTAAATAATTTATAAAATCTACAATTAATAAAGCTGAATCACCACATTTATCAAGGCTTGGAAGCAGTGACAGTTCTGTTAAGCTTCTTTTAATAGTACTATAGTTCTTCTTCTAGTAGTACTATAGTACTAGACCTCTTCTTCTAATAGTACTATAAGTTCTAATAGTACTATCTAATAGTACTACAAGTGGAGTTGGTAATTATCAGTAATTTTACTATTACTAGTATCAGGGATAAAACCACTACATAATGAAAATATCAGAAATAAAACTGAGATCTTTTGACTGATCTTTTAATCCTTATAGGGATTATTGATATCTTTTCGATCACCAACAATAAAAATATATTTTTTTAAATTGTAGAGGATGAAGATCTAAAAAAAGAATTTATTTTATCGAACGGAGAGTAAGACTCTTCTCAGTTTTGTTACAATACAAAGGCTATTAGAAGCGACAAAATTAAGAATATTGAGAAGAATTAGGGAAAATACGTATAATAACCAGAAGAGGAGTGAAGATTTTTTTAATGTTAATGATATAGATGAGTAAATACTAAATAGAAAAGGGACTGATATAATTATATAATTCGAATAGACAAGATAAAGTAAACAAAATGGAAAGAGATAAATCATTAAATGGTAAAAGAACTAGCAGCCGAAAGTGCAAAAGATCGAGTAGCAACCTTCTATAGAAGAAAAAATCCGCCAATCAATAAAAAGGGTTATTACTACAAGAAGAAAAAAATCATCATATATACCTCACTTAACATTCAAAAGAAATAGAACTAGTTCGCTTAGCTTTTCATCCCTTACAAACAAAACAACAGTTTTAATTATCCACAAGAGCAAGTCAAACCTATCTAAAAATATGTATCAAAATTGTCTTCCAATCTAACTATATCTGAAGCAATAACACTTTCGACTGAGTTATCAACAAAGTAAAAGATGTTTTTAAAATCAATCAAGAAATAAAAAAGAGTAATAACTACAAATTTGATCAAGTGTCTGGAAATTGTAATAACACTAGTTAATTCTGAAACACAAACCAAAGGTAACTTTTTTCAATCATAGATCAAAAGATTCTTGTCCTGCAATAACATTGGCGCTCAGTCCCGTGAACTTAGTTGATTCGCAACGGACTTAAACAGTGTCGTGGTACTGAATTCATACCACTAGCAGACTTTCTTTAGAATGTTCTTTGCCGTCCAGGACAACATTTCCATAGTATTTTTTCGCAAATATGCTGTAATTTATATTTATAGTTTCATCTCGTGTGAGCAAAGCACTTAAATTTACTTATTTTTACTGTATTCAGAACCTTTTTTACTCTCTAAATCTGCTGTATTAGTCAGTCTGTCCATCCACAATCTCCTGTACATTCGGCGGTACGCCCACATCTCGAAAGCCTCTCGAAAGAAATTTTTTTACGCATTATTTGAGTATAATAATGTTCATGTTTGCACTTTATATAACAGAATGCTGAAGACATAACAACATAATAATTTTCGCTTCATTGTGCATAGTTCCTTCACAAGATAAGTTTTCGTTCATCCAACAGCCCAAATATTTGTATGATTGTTCTATTTCTCCATATGTTCTTGTTAGATTGTTAGCTATATTTTTGTTTTTGCTGATAACTATCCATTTAGTTTTATTTGTAATAACTTTCAAAATCATTTGTTTACTTTGATCTGATCCGCTGATAGAAGTATCTGCAAATGATCTTTATCGGTTGCTGGTAAAAGTGTGCATCAGCATATTTTAAGTTGTTGATGACTACCACGTTGACAATTATACCATCTGTTTAGTCTTCCACTGTTTCTTCAAAAATTGTTTCTTTTAAGGAACAATTTTCTTTCAACAAATTTTTAACAAATTTTTTAAGAAAAAAATAGAATAATCGCTAAGGCAAAAATCAAATGAAGAGACAACGGATTAGATAATTAATTTAACGGACATTATAAGTCAAGTGGTTAAACTTATATGTATATTTATTAAACTTAACTTAAAAAGCTCTGTCATTTGATAAAATGGTAATGATATGCACTAATAATATATTGGTGGCCGTGAGAATACAAGGAAAACTAAGTAGATCTTAGATGGTTACAATATTAAGAATCACGCTTAAACGACAGCACTGCTTTATATGTATCTAATTTAATTTTGGCATTAACTAATTTGACAAAAATATCCAAATTAAATAAATAATCTATTACAGACCTGCTCTAGGATATTTTGATATGACCTAACACCCGTTCCGTTAAACTTGCTATGTTTTTATTAAACGTTTTATTAGTCGTTTTTAGCTCACATCTTAAACTTAAAGCAACTCATGCAATCACTAATTTTTGATAAAAGATCTATTTGTTCACGTGCTACCTTCGATATCTGTTTAATGAAGCTATTTATGGAACTCGTACATTTTCCAAATATAGCTGTACGTTTCTCTTTTTGTTCGAACTCAAAATGATTAATGCCTCGAAACTTGTCTGTATGTATAGGTATAAACGACACCACAATTCACAATTCATGTGATTCCTATTACAAATCCCAAAAGTGAGAATTTAATGGAAATTCGTGATTTGTTGCGTTAGTAATATTGCGGGAAATAAAATGATGCGGCAATTGTAAACGATGGCCGGGAATATATATTGAGTTTATGTAAAAAACTTGTATGTATTTTTAAACTTTGAGTTTTGCATACCTACAATGAATTTTTTGTCAAGTACAATCGATAGTCGTCAACAAAATTCTCAACATAAAGAGGATTGTTCTTTGCCCAGATTAGATTTTTAATTATATTTCTCCGTTAGTTTCTATCTTAGGTCATACTTCATAACATGTCCTGTTAACAAGTCTTCTAGCAGGTCTTTTTTAGTTTTCCTTTCATACTTTCTCCTGTAACCTGCAAATCAGCAATTATTTGCTGAGATGCAGCGATTAACTCGATTTGCTCGATTAACTTTCGAATGTTTCCGATCTAATTTAGTACTGTGTAAAATAACGTCCTGCGTTTCCACGTGTACGATAATTATCAGTTAATACCATAATTTTAACGTCCAATTTTCTCAACATTAATAATTCGTATCTAGGTACTGGGTTGATGCAAAATATTAATGATTTAGACGATAAATTAAAACAGGATTTTTACGAAAAATGCTGCCGTATGTTGATACTGCTTGTATGGAAGTAAAAAAGAATTTTTTACCTTCCATACTAGCAAAGATTTTGCAGATCCAGTCATCTGCAAGATACATTTTCTAAAAAAGTACCCTTAACAGATTTCAAACTCTTTAACCACTAGTGTCAAAATTAAACAGAATCCTCATGTACAGAACCCATTATAATCCTCAAGACCTACAAACAATGCAAAAGATTGAAGACGAATGGAGGAAACTTTAATAGCAGGATATTTCAATAGAATTAAAAATCTCGATAAATTTTATGTATTGTATGTATGTATGTATATACAATTGTATGAATGTATATGTGAATGTTTTAAAGTAGGTCAAATAAAATATTTTATTGGCAATTTTCTATTTGCTAATTTGAGTGACTGCATTGTCTTTGTTAACTTAACCTCATTTTAATGCAAGTTGCAAAGGAAAATTTGTAAAAGTAAATTTAATAAAGACGAAGTTCAGGAACCGCTTGGTAATAGACACTTTATATGGCAGTATGCTTTTATCCCAATCAGTATATCTTAAAAAGGGTTATGTCAATTTTACCCTATAAGAACTAATCCATACTGTAAAATACGATAATGTTATGATCTGGCAACGCTGCGTTACAAAAACATAGCTATGGAAAGAATTAGTTTGCTGGCCTCGTCTACTAGTTATGCTATATCGTTTTAAATATGTTTCTCCCATTTTCCTACCGTTCAAAGTATATACTGACTTTAAATTCTTTCCGATAGATTATATACCTGTTTTAGACACCCCAACCTTACCATCAAGTTTACTCAAAAATTAAAAACAACACACACAGCAATGAAATAAAATGTAGCTGGGGTGTCAGTGGGAGTCAAAATTAGAAGCATCGAAATAAGAGGAAAAACAAAAGTAATGGACATTTTGGAGAATTTGGTAAGAATAAAAGGCGATGAACCTGCTACATACAAGAATGGCAGGTAGATACGGAGAATCCTGGACCTATTGACAATAGAAAGGGAGAGGTTTCATTTTATCATCATATATTTTATTAGGATTTTGTGCAATTGTGTCTTAAGGGCTCTATTCACATGTGGATCTGTTCGGCGGATATGACCGACGGATATATCTGTCGTTAGCTATATACAGGCCGATGCGTCTTCAGAAAAATTCGTTAGTGCTACACATTTGTGTAGCACCAAAAATAAAAAAAAAACAACAAGCAATAATTGGCGGATATATAGTTTTATTTGATGACAAAAACAAGAAAGTACTATGGCCAAAACGATGGCTATTATAATAAATAAGGTACTCCGACATGAATTTAATTAGATAACTCGAATCAAGAGAGCCGCTTGATTTACACAATTTCTTGCGAATGGATAATGAAGAATTTGAAACATTATTAGAATATGTTGGCCCTAAAATCGAAAAAAATTAGTAAATTAATAAACTTACTTAACAGCTTTTTGTGAAGTACATTAATTTAAGTTAGTAATAGAAGTATTATTTTTTTAAATTACAAATTCAGAATGGTTATACGTACTATATTTCATTATTTTATCAGGTGATGTACATTGAGAATGAGAGAGAGAAGAACACGATGTGGGTGATGTACTGGTAATAAGTATGGTAAAGTTGATTTGGATTGTTCTGAGAAAGAATTTTGCTGAAAACCTGATGGCCAGGGTGGTGTTGCAAACTGATTTCCATAATGTATTTAATTTTGCCTATAATAATAAGTGTCTTAAATAGCAATGATTGAATAAGCAGGGGTTGAATGAGCAGGCTCTGTAGCAGGCACATAAGTTGGTAAGTGAAAAGCACAGTTATCTGTAAACCTTCCAAATTTTCCATAAAATAAAATGACAGAAATGGCTTTCGGTGCAAAAATTCGTTGTCGTATGTCCATGGTTTCGAGATCCAATGCTACCCTTTGCCAAACGGTTCATATGGAGATGATGATGTGGAGCTGCAAGAGTAATATTAGCTTCCAAAAACTTTGCTTTTTTTGAGGTAAACTGGTATTTTTATTTGTAAACCTGCTTTTTTTTCACTACTTTGAGAACGGCAGCTACTTAAGGGAGTTGATGGTTCGCTTAATGATTGTGATTCTTCATCCTGAAAAAAAAATAATATTTTACTCAAATGATACCTACTCTTATTACACATTTTGCACGCAGTTTCTAAACCTACTCTTTTTATAATTTGTTTTACAGTTTCCATTAAGCACAAATGATTGGTTGGAAATAGCATACGGATTTAAAACTTCACTTGACTTTAAAGATTGCTTTGGGGCCATGGATGGCAAGCATGTTGCGATTAAAAACTGCCCAATAGTGGGTCTTTTATAATTGTTAAGGTCATATTAAATCAAACTTCCTTACATATTTATTGAAGACGTCGCCTTTGGCATCACAGAAAATATAATGAAACCCTATTCACTAACTGGTATTATACACAATAAATAAAGTTTTAATTATCGCCAATGTCGAGCAAGAAGAGTGGTTGAAAATGTATTTGGTATATTGGCTTCTCGTTTTAGAGTATTACTGAGTACAATTTTATTTAATAATGTCGAAATAAATGATATAGTAATAATGGTATGTTGTGTTCTACATAATTTTTTAAGAAAGAAGAGCTCTATGTATATACACAGTTGCTCCATTGATCGCGAAGACAGTAATCACAGCATTCACGATGGTCACTGGCGTGAAGAGCTTTGTTAATTACAAGTTTTAAAAAACAGAATAACCTATTACAATGATATTGTCAAAAATGTCAGAAAAGCATTTACCCAATACTATACTAATGAAGGACAAATATCATATCAAGAAGACATGATCAACGGAAATCAATAATTTAATCTAAAAAGTATACCAAATTTATCTTTATTAAATCGCCTGTGTCTATTGTTAAAACAGATCAAAAATAAATAATAATAGATAAATATATGACTTACCATTATTTAACTTTGACTAACCCCTTTCGATTCCTGGGATGCAATTGAAGACGTTTCAATCCAAGAGCGAATCTCTTCTTGATCTTTTGACAGGAAACAAAACAGCATCTTCCAAAACTATGAGTTGGTGAGGAATTTTGCTCTCAACAAATTTGGGTTTATAACCTGACTTTTGTATTGATAAAAGATACACAAGATTCTAGTAATACTTTTGTGTACACACAGACTGAAAATCATTGTGGGCGAGGCTCCAATGAAGTAGTTTTAGTTCTGTATAAGTTTTTGGGGATTTTGGAATACAAGTTTAAAACTGTTCCAGCGAAATCATTGATACTTTAACTTTAGTGATATTCAGTATTGAGCTTTCTAATTAGGGTATATGGTTATATGCCTCCTGATACAGTATTTGGACGTTTTCAAAAAATATTTAGAAAAAAATAAACAATAGTTGAACCAGAGGAGTACTACAAAGTGTTTGCATCTTCAGCTATACTTAAAGTTTTAGGAAAAGACTGAGAACTTTTTGATATCATAGATGCTGCAAAATAAGTTTTATTAAAGAATCTCCCTTTTTTGATGTGTGAACGAGTTTTTTTTTCATTTTAAAATAAAAGTAATAAAGACATTGAAGCTAAAAATACCTACTGTGATGATTCTAGTACTTTTAAAGTTATAAAAAAGGATGCAATTTGCTGGGAGTGTACAGTACAGTGAAGTATATGCTATTAGTGAATCATGTAAGTCAAAAGAAGAAAAAAGATGTAGAAAACATTCTCAAATTTATATGATTATTTGAAAGTTCAAGACTTTTATAATACTGCACTTACCAATGTGCCAAATGGTTCCAACGATAATAATACTGTAGTGTATGATGAATTAGAGCCTTTTATTTAAAAGATTTTTCAACTTTACTTTTTAAATTTTGACAAAAATGTGAGTAATTGATTTTGATGAATAAAAATTAATTTCTTAGTTATGTACTTAGATAGTTATTAAACCTTGACTTAAAGCTCTGATTATCTTCCACATGAATTTTCCAAAAGTGCTTAAATCACTGACTTAAAGTCGTTTTGAAAAAAAAACAAATGTTTAACTTCTTAAAAGCCATGATTTTGTGTTCACATTTTACTTTCAATTATCTTGAAAGAAGAATTTAAGCCTGCAAATTACATGACTGATTCTATTTCAAAGTAACATTTAATTATATTCTTAAACAGAAAAAATTTGTTCCTGAAAAATACTTTTTTGACTTAAGTTAAGACCTTTTAAAATCCACCTCTTTATTTGTTTAATATTCTGAAAGTCTAAATTGTTTTTGTAAGCTTCAAGTATTTTAATACGATTTTTATCATACAATCTTTATTTTCGTTTTAAATGAATCCCTTTTTCCATTGTTATACACTTGCTTACGTGATTGATGCCAATAAGTTTTTCCTTTCTTTTTAAACATTCTTTGCGATTGCTTTACCTACAAATTCTAATTTGTTCTTGCGGAAAATTTAATTGTATAATATTATTACGACTATAGCCAATAAAACGAGTTAACGAACATTTTCTATTATTTTGTATATAAAAAAGTAATACCGTACACATCGTCACTAACACTTAACGTCATGTTTCTCCTGAAACATTTGCGTGTGAATGGCGCTCTTAAGAGATCTCTCCGGCTGATTTATATTCCAGAAAATGTTAAATTAGTTTGACACAATTCCACTTTTCAACAAGAACCAAACAAAAGTACTTATAATAAGAAAGAATGACTATGGAAAAGTTTTTTCATTCCGAGGTGCTATTGTAAATATGCACGAAAACGTCGTGTAGGCAGGGTTGTCTCTCCATTAGTAATTTGACAGGTTAATATCCGCTAGGGAAATGATTTTTACTTGAAGGGTAAACTAGTGCTTTTTACGGGGCTGGTACGAGGTGGTGGCGAATTGAGTTTCTGTAAGTCTATACTTCTTTTAAAATCTACCCTTGGCAATTATTTTGAATGTCTTAAATTTGATATATATAAAAAGAGATGTTGAAAAACATTTTTTACAAAGATTTACCGCATTAAAAAAACAAATTATCTAATATTATAAATGTATACTGTATTCATTCACTTGGAAAAAACTTCAATTGGAAAAAAGGAACATATAGGCAATATAGGCAAATAAATGTGTCTTTAATCACTTAAAACTAATTGTACAATAAAAATGAACATTCTACATCGATACGATAATAAATCTGGCTCAATTTGTATTTCCTCGAGAAATGTCCTCTTCAGGCTTTAGCAATTTGAACCAAAACCAAAAAACCTTCATTCTCATCAAAAATATATCTTCAAATGCCGATTGAATTTGTGATTTTGTAGGTAGAATAGGTGTGTTGTTGTTGTTTGTTTGTGTTTAAATGACTGCGGACACTAAATCCATTCGCCAATTTTACAATTTGAGGTGTAGTGTGTGTGTGTGTGTGTGTGTGTGTGTGTGTGTGTAGAGTAATTGTCTTGATACTTAGCAAAGTCGACGTCATTGTCTTTGCTAAGAGACGCTAATTGTATCCGAACGTCTGCGGTCCCTCCGGTGTGTACCGATCACACAAGGATAGAAATTATTTTCACTTATTAATTTTTTTAATAAACGAAAATTTCCACCCAGGTGGGATTCGAACTCACGACCTTTAGGTTTAAAGGCAGGCGCTCTTACCACTGATCCACAGAGGGGGTTAAGAATAGGTGTGGTAACTATTGATATATAATTGTTATTGACATATTACGGTGACGTTTTAAACGTCACCGTCCGAGTTAGAAAAGAAATAAGCGAAGCCATTGAAAAATTCTACACTAAATTATACTCGGTAATTACACAACCATAACAACCTGCACAATTGCAATGAATTAAAACCGAATAAAAAATATTTAAATCAAAAGCAGTTTTTACCCTAGTATATGCCGCAAAATTTAAAAGGATTAAAACTCTTTTATTAAGCTATCCTGTATATAAATCTATCTATAGTTAAATTTTTTGTTTTTTCAATTATTTAACGGCAACTAACTTAGGTTCCCCAGAAAATTTTCATTCACAGTTCCAATCATCAAAATATCCAATCATCAAAATAGCCAAGTAGGTAGCTGCCGGAATTTTTGGTACTATTTCTATGTAAAACTTAATTTCTAGGTCTAATTTAAATCTGCTAAATTCGAAAATGCCAACAGATTTGCTGCGTCAGATCGTTTTCAGAAAATAGACAACAGATCATGTTTCTAACATATAGGGTAAATTAAAGCAGCACTACCTATTATTATACAACAATATACTTATTGACTTTACAACTAACTTGTCAAAATAGAATAAACTTGCTGAAAATTCTATTCAATAATATATGGGGAGCTGATTCTAGTATTCTGCTTAACCTCTACAAATCAATTATTCGCAGTAAACTAGACTACGGTGCAATATGCTACGATACAGCAAATAAAACGTTTCTAAAAAACCTTAACACAATTCAAACAACAGCTCTAAGATTAGCCGTCGGTGCCTTCAGAACTAGTCCTGTAAGCAGCTTACAAGTAATATCAAGAGAACCCCCTCTACATCTAAGACGACATTAGTTTAAATTATGCAGCAAGAATATCTTCCAATAAAAAGCACCCATTATATTCTGAGATTATTAACGCACCTACATCCAATTTGTATAGAAACAGACAATATAAAGACAAACCCTTTAGGGAAAGATTCAATCAAAAAGGATTCAATTGCAATGAATTCAAATTATCCATAACTACAAAATTAGACTTTCCTCCATGGCTTACCCCCTTACCTATCACCGATTTAACTTTAACACAGTACCCAAAAAATACCACAAATCCTAACCTTATCATTAACGCATTCAAAGAAATTATGGAGAAGTATCCAAATCACCACATAATATACACAGATGCATCAAAAACTGAAAGTGGCCATGCTGCAGCCTTCACAAATAAAAATTACAAATATGCCATTAGAATTCCAAAGCATTGCAGCATTTACACCGGAGAAACCACAGCGATATTAAAAGCTATCAAGAACTTCAACGACTGAAAATAATATTTTAATCATCACAGATTCACTGGGCGCAATTCATGGAATTAATCAACTTTACCCTAGCCATCCTATTGCCCAAACATAAGAAATGAACTTAATGCACTACACCATATAAATAAAAAGGTTACATTTATCTAGATACCTTCACACATTGGCATTAAAGGCAACGAGGAAGTTGATCAATTAGCATTAAAATCCATCAAAAATAAAAATGTTCCAGAAATGACTAAATATCTCCACACCGACCATAAACGACAGTCCATGAATCATATAATAAATTTATGGCAAGCAACCTGGGATGCAACAGACCCTAAGTTGAAAACAATAAAGCCTCGAGTAGACTCTAGCCTACCACAACAAGGAAAAAGAAGAGATCAAGTAATCGTAAATCGTCTTCGAATCGGCCACACAATACTAACACACCAACACCTTCTAAATAAAGAACCAGCTCTAATTTGTACCTACTGCTCTACTCAACTCACGGTGAAGCATCTGATAGTCGACTGTCCGCAGTTCCAACCTCAGAGAACATGCCGAGGAATTAGTGGAAACCTGAGAAGTGCGCTTACTACAAATATCTCGGATTTATTGCAGTTTCTAAAAGACATAAACATTTATAATAAACTTTAATTTAACAAACTGTACTACTGTGTATGTCCCCCCACTAATAACCCTTGGTGGTTGATGTGGGTTTTGTATGTTTAAATAAAAAAAATTATACTTATTGCACATCTGCCAAAAAAACTTAATTTTTCGTCGAACCTAACCAACATCGCAGCACAAATCTGTTATTTGCCGTCACCTAAAAACTTCCTTTTATATGATGTTTTTTCAAAGGCTTTAAAAGTAAGGTGCCTTTGAAGACTCCAGCACTAATCCGCCATCAGGTTAGTGTCCCATCTCCTCTGATTGATTTCTTTCCTGATATCTCTCTTCCATCCTTTTGATATCTTGGTGGAAGCGTTTCCCTTGTTCCTTACTAAGGTCACCAAGATTTTCTGGAAAACGCTCAAGTGGCTGTGGAGGTAAGGAATTTTAATACTCATATGACAACTGTGTTTGTTAAAATTGCTGACCATTTCTTTTACCATATCCCGATAATTTTCCGATTTATTGTTTGCAAGAAACTTGTCCACAACTTTCGCCAAAGAGCATCATACATTATATTTAATTTCAGTCATCGCTTCTGTAAAATGCGAATCTTTTATAAGTTGTATCTGAGGCCCATCAAATATTCCGGTTTTCAGTTTTTTTTTAAAGTGCAGGGAATTTGTTGGACAAGTATTCAAAACAAGGATGATTGTGATCTAGGTCCTTTGTTTGATCAGCCCTAGTTAAATATGCAACGTAGGTAATATTATTTTCTGTCAGTCCACCAATACTTTGTTAACTACGTTAGCTTCTCCTTGAACTGAAGCATCTCTAGAATGCCATTTTATTTTACTATAGTGTTGGTCCTTAGCCCTGCCATCCCAAAAATACAGAAAATAAGGATATTTTGTATAGCCACCTTGTTGTCCCAGCAGAAAGTTCACCGTCTTAAAAACAACACAGATCGCCTAATGATGTTGATCATACTTGATGGTTTTTAGCATCAGCAATATTGTTTTATATTTTTCTTTTATTTTTGTAGAATGCCCAATTAATATAATTCCATATTTGTTGCCATTATGTATACTCCGATACAGTCATTTTTTCTAACAGTCCTTTAATCTTGATACAAAAAACCATATCATCTGGCTGAGAAAAAAAAGACAAAAGAACTTTTTCTCTATAACGGTAGTATGTAATTTCGGTGGCTGGGTGAAAAAGATTCTTTTTCTTTAGTCTAGAGGCAAGCAACTCGGAAAAATCCTTTGAATCCTCGGAAAAAGGTTTAAATCTCAAAAGAAATCGATTAGCTCTTTCTGAGTAAAGCGCTTATGACGTGTTGAACCCCCTTCAAAATTAGTATCGTGGTCCTTAAATCTATTAGTTTGTAGTTAGTCAGATAACGTTTCGACGATGTCTACGTATATCTATTGTTATGAATATTGCCCTTTATATTTACAAGACAGAAATAGTAATCGTCAAAATAATTTTTTGGTTCCCTCTATACCACTGGAACACCAAACTTTAAACATTTTCGTTGTTCTTTCGTCCACTGTCGCAAGTTTTCAAGACATGTTTTGCACAATACATGTGGAGTCTAGGTTTTATCTTAATCCAGTAAATGAACACCAAAATAGGCTTGATATGCCGTGCTTATAAGATCACAAACTGGCTTTTCTTTACAATTTACTCACTAGGTACATATGTAGCAAAAACGTCCGGGTTATTTACACTTCAACGCCGACTTGTAGAAGTCATGGTTTTCAGTTGTCAAAAACAACTCTTGCAACGAAACTCAAGTTCAAACTAAATTTTATAATGGAATGCAGTCGACATGAAGTCAACTTTATAGGAATTTATTAAGGCCATTTCAGAGAAATTCTATTTACTTATCGGACAATAGTTAACAAGCAGTTATCGCTAATGTCAAGTTATAAGCATTTTAAATGAATACATTTTAATTAGTCATAAGTATGCATTTGTCTTAGAATTTGTTAAGTTTGTTTCTGAACATATTGCAATTATACTGGTGAAATATACAGAAATGTAAGAATATTTAAGTATTTTATGATTATGGTTTATCTCAAAAACGAAAGCTGATACAAATAAAAGGAATCTGTATACATAATAAAAGGATTGTATTTTTGGAATCAGCACAGATAAATTAACCAAATTCAGTAACTTTTTTTTTGGTAGTAAGACAAAAATTTTTTGTTGGGCTGTGTAATATAGAAGAAATTATATACAGTAATATAGAAGAAATTTCTCCACTTGCTTAACTCCCTCTTAATTTTTGAAATAAATTCCACGTAGCATTTTTCCATAGTTTGTTTTTTTTTTAATGTACTCTCCTTCAGTAAGCATTTATTAATTTTTTTAATAAACAAGGTTGATTAACTTTATACAGAGGAATGTTAGATTGAATTCAGCATTGAATTCAGTACTATGGCAGAAAATATAAGACCGGAAACGAAAAAAAGAACATGACATGGTACGGACATGTTAGACGTATGGGGGAAGAAAGACTACCAAAAATATTAGAATGAGTACCACCAGAAAAAAGAAAACGATAACGACCACATTAGACTACATCCCGTTAGACAGGCTTGGCTAACGGGAACCCAAAGGCGGATTACGCTATGAACGGGATATATATATATATATATATATATATATATATATATATATATATATATATATATATATATAATAAATGTATATTATCAGGCTTTTTGTTCAAAAAATAAAACGATCTTTTTCTCGTAAACTCAATATTTCGCCATTTGGTTTATGGCTTTTTGAAGAGCGCACTAAAAAATTATTTATTGATAGAATAAAAAAAATAACATAATATAAAAGAACATACAGATGTAATAGTTCAAACAGCGTAGCACAAACACAACATCTTGAGTGACAGACTAAAAATATTAAAACACAAACACATCTTCATGAGTGACAAACTAAAATTCAACTAAAATATTGTAATAACTGATTTTGTTTGTTGTTGTTTGTTTGTGTTTAAATGACTGCGGACACTAAATCCATTCGCCAATCTTACAATTTGAGGTGTAGTGTGTGTGTGTGTGTGTGTAGAGTAATTGTCTTGATACTTAGCAAAGTCGACGTCATTGTCTTTGCTAAGAGACGCTAATTGTATCCGAACGTCTGCGGTCCCTCCGGTGTGTACCGATCACACAAGGATGGAAATTATTTTCATTCATTAATTTTTTTTTAATAAACGAAAATTTACACCCAGGTGGGATTCGAACTCACGACCTTTAGGTTTAAAGGCAGGCGCTCTTACCACTGAGCCACAGAGGGGGTTATGATTTTGTTTAATTGTCCTACAATTTAATCAGTGACGTGCAGAAACTAATATATTTTATAAATTAAAAAGATTTTAAGATGTTACAATAAATGGAACCAGGGGCGGATGGGCCCACCGGGATACCGGGAATTTTCCCGGTGGGCCGTCGTTTGTGGGCTGCCACGCGCGGACCTAAATCCTTAATTTTTCAACTGCATGAATCTTGATTTTTATAAATCGATGTAAAAATACTGATACGGTTGCACCTAGACCTAGCAAATACCTAGACTACACTATAAAAGTAAGAAAAGAACCAAAAAATATGTTCAACAAAAGTAAACAGGATGTATACTTTCTTTAAAGACTGGTCCAGCGCTGTTCTTTATTATGTTATTTTCTAAGCTCCCTCAAATAGCGTATTCCTGCTAAATGCTACCTGCTATTTTTGTAAGCTATTATTGTATTAAAATTTACCCAGCAAGAAACACGAAAATAAACTTAAACACAATGTGTGTCTGGCACTGGCCTATGTTAAAAACATCTGCGGACAATATGCACTCCCGTCTTACAGTTTGTATCAGTCATCGTAGTTATTGTTTTCTTAGTAAAGGAAGCCCCTTGACCTTGAGACCCTAAGGAATATTTTTCGTTTTACAGTTTGTTTATTACTGTCGACGACTGTCGTTATTTGAGACAGCGGTTGTGCGAGTTTGCAAATTCTACGTCCGTCGCGTCGCCAGAAATCTTTTAGATTAACTAACGCCTTATCACTTAGTTCCGGTTCCGAAAGACACGAATTATTATGTGACGTGCGCTTTTACTTCGGGATTAGTTGAATAGTGGCGTAGAAGGATAATAATAAACATTTACCTACTTCTAAATTAACCAATAACGTTATATTACTTAAGCCGATTTATTAGAGTGGAAGTTTAAGGTAGGAAATAATTATTTAAAATAATTTTTACTTTACAGGGTGTTTCAACACTATACACCGTGTCCGGAAAGTCGCGGATAAACAGTACAAGGTGTTATTCTGTACTAAAAGTTCGTATTTTTTTTAAATAAACACATTAATAAATTAGGCAGGTGCAAGCTTTCTGTTTAAATCATTCGATTAAAATAAATTCTCGTACACTCTGTTTCATCTTCTCTCCCAAACAAAAAATTTACTTACTTTTAGTGTTTTGTAGTATTGTTAAGTTCTGTAAAAAACTATAAAATTTGTAAAAATCTATTGCTTTCAAGTGTTTTTTTACGTCTAATTCGCAAACAAATCGTTTTTGGGCGTTTGTTTATAAAGCAAGAATGTTGGTTGTGATGTCTCCTACCACGTTTAAAGGTTTGTAGGTATAGTTATGAAATACTCTATATAAACATGCTCAAAAAGCGCTTATTCTAGCTGTTCAATAATTATGAAATTTGTTACGTTAGGACGAAAACTGCTTGTATGATAGCCGTCAGAACCAATATACAAAGTGAATAAAAAATCAAATACCAATGCCACCAAAACGAAAAGGAGGACAAGAAAAAAAACTAGAAAGGGAGAAGAAAAAAAGATGTGAAATAGCAAAAAAAATGTCACTCTTTGGATAATTTGCTCAATAGTTATTCTGTTCCTTCAACTTCAGGGGTAGAAAGTGATATTAACACGGAAAAACAAGAGCACGAGCAAAAATCCGAAGAAAATTTACCGGTTTCAGAAACTAAATTTGAAACTGAGTTAAAGCTGTCAGAGGACTCGGACGACGACATAGAGACAAGTGATGAAAGCGATAGTGAAGCTAATGTAAAAAAGGCACTTAAAGACGAAGAGGCGCTACTAAAGCTGGGACAGCCGGAAGAGAGAGAATCTGGCAATTTCTTCGACCGTCCCGATCCCAATAAATTACAGCTATTTTTTGAATTCCATCCAAAGGTATCTGTCGCACAAAAAGATGTACCTTTCAATGTGGAAAAAACGTTAACGCGTAATAATAAAACAAAAAGGAAATGGTTGAGCTATAGTGAAGAAAGAAAGGCACTTTTCTGCACAATTTGTCTTGCTTATTCAGTTGAGAGTAATAAAGATCAAAGTTCTGCTTTTGCAAGAGGTATGTCTGATTGGAAACATGTATATCAGCGAATAAATGAGCATGAAAGTTCAATCAGTCATGGAAAAAACTGCGAAACATATTTCATGTATATTAAAAATCAAACAATTGAAAAAATACTTTTTGGAAACGTTGTTGAAATGAGAAATAAAAAAGTTGCAAGCAATCGGCACGTTTTGGATGTTATTATTGATGTTATAAAACTAATTGGCAAACGAGGACTTTCTTATCGGGGCACAGCAAATGAAGCTGCATACAATCTAGAAAATGAAAACCTAGATCATGGTAATTTTTTGGAAATAATCTTACTTTTATCGAAATTTGATGTTATTTTGAAGAAACATTTGGACGCCATTGTTAAAAAAAGCAAAAGTTATCACAATAGAAAAATCAAACGTCGAGCTGGAAATTTCTACACATTTTTGTCAAAAACTACTGTAAATTCAATCATTGTCATAATCACAGAAATTATTCTAAAGAAGATTTCTTCAGAGATACAGACTGCCACTATGTTCTCTATAGAAATAGACAGCACTCAAGATATTTCAGTAACAGACCAATGTTCAGTTGTAACAAGGTATGTTAAATTGTAAGTATAATAAAATCTTCACCTTTGCTTATTTTATTTTATTTCAGGTATGTTTACAACGGAACAATTCACGAACGCCTTCTTGCAGTTGTTCCTTGTCACAATTCAACAGGGAAGGGATTTCATACCATGATTCATGACATACTGGTAAAAAATGGTTTGGATGAAAAAAATTGTATTGCTGACTCTACTGATGGGGCGGCTAATATGCAAGGGAGATATTCGGGATTCTCCAGTTTCATGGTCCAGGAAAATTCAAATCATGTTCATGTTTGGTGTTATGCGCATATTTTAAATCTTGTTCTGACAGACATTTTTAAATCCCACATTAAGGCCGCATCATTTTTTTCATTACTGAATTGTATTGCAGCATTTTTTAAAGAATCTCATCAACGCATGGGTTACTGGTTGGACATTGGCAACAATGCTAGATCACAGAAACTTCAGTTGATAGGAGAAACTCATTGGTGGTCAAAGGAAACAGCGCTCAGTAAAATTTTTGGTAATTTTAATGAACCTAATAAAGCACTGTACGTTGATTTAATTGACATTCTTAATACAATTGAAAATTCACAAAAAATTAAGCCAGATGCAAGAGCGACTGCTGCAAATTACAAAGCACAATTACTGAAATACGAAAATATTTTAATTGGGCACATATTCTTAAAACTGTTCTCTATAACAGACCCTTTATCAAGATATATTCAGACAACAGGGTTAGATTTATAAAAATGTAACTTTATGGTTAATGATTCTATACTGAGTTTAATGCAACGAAATTTTCCAGACATTGAAGCATCTGCAGATAAATTTGTAGGGTGGGCTAAACTCTCTTTTGAAAGGAGAGACTTCGAATTTTTTATTGAAGAACAATTGCCCGAGTTTCGATCAAAAAAGAAAAAGAAATTCTTTGATGAGAAAACTTCTGATGAAATCCCAGTAAGCCCAAAAGAAAATTTTAGAATTATTTTTTTTAACGTTATTGCGGATACTGCAGTAGAATCAATCAGTAGAAGATTTGCAAACAACGCTGAATTATGTAGGGATCTGAACATTTTAGATCCAAATAATTTTGAAGAAATCGCCAAAGGTGAGCTACCTGAGAATTCTCTAAAAATATTGTCAGAAAAATTAATACAGTTTGATTCTTCTGCAACTCCTGCAAAGTTGAAAGAAGAGTTAGCAAGCTTTGCAAGCAACTGGAAACATATTAAATTAACAATTGAAGATTCATATGAAATAAATTATGCTAGACTTGATGTGGGGTTAGACGACTCTTCTTCTGCACAGTCAGATGTAGACGAAGATGACTGTGTAACAAAACAGAGTACAAAATCAAGGGTGTGCATCGAATCTAACAAATGTCAGAACTGTGTCATTTGTTGCTACGGTTCAATTTTAAAATATAATTTGTTTAAGGGGGCTTATTCCACGCTGGTATTGGCTTATCAATATATACTTTCATTGCCCATCTCGCAAGTGGCATGTGAACGATCGTTTTCAACTTTAAAATTTATCAAAAATAGATTAAGAAACTTCTTGTCTGATAATAGACTCGAGTCGTTCATGCTGATGAATATTGAAAATGATATACTGAGCGATAACAACAATGATAAAATTATTAATCGTTTGGGTCAAACAACCAAATTAATGAAGGACACTTTAATGTATTAATATAATAAATAATAGGTTACCATTTAGTGATAGCTATATATTATGTAAAACGATATTTCATTCACCTATAGTTTATAACACATTAATTTGTTATTTATATTATATCTTAATATAGAATTTTCTAGAGCAAACTTTGTATTTTAGATTCCAAGTTTCTATAGTTTAAAAAAATCAAAAAAACTCCCATGTATATATATATATATATATATATATATATATATATATATATATATATATATTAATTTTGGGCCGCCGTCGTTTATTCTCCCGGTAGAATTTTACTTGCCCATCCGCCCCTGAATGGAACTAAGTCCGTTAGCGTCTGTTTTGTTGTTAATAGCATTATCTGTCCTGCTTATATTGCACATTTGGAGAAACAGCCTATTTTTGTAATTTGAGACTGTATTATTTTTACATTATTAAAATCAAATCCCCTCGTTGTTTCAACCATTGTCCGGTTTGACCAATGTAGCATCCCTGGCATCCTAAATATTGCAATTTACTATTGACATGGTTGGTGTATGATCTTTGGTTTTAGAAAATAAGTTGTTGCATTTAAAATTGCTGTATTTACTAATTGTTGTATTGGTGTAGCTCTTAAATATTGATGTTAGTTGATCTGTTAGACCAGGGATATATGGTAGTTTTTTATATCTGGTTTCTTCGGGGGTTTGTCTATTTGTCCGTCATTTGCAGTAGTATTGAATATTAGTTGTTTTAATATAGACTTAGGATAACCGTTGTTTGGTCATATTTTTATGGTCACACAATTTGGTTTTATTTTTATGTAAGAATTGCTCATCTGATGTGTTCTATCCTGTTTTTTTATGCAATCACCGTATTATACTTTTGACTTTTTGGGTGGTTGGAAGGGAAATTAAGAAATCTGCCTCTTTCCATCAAAAATCTTTTTTGGATTAAAATTAAGCTCAGGAAAAATATTTTTCAAAACATTTTATTTCTTCAGTAGATTGAGAATATATGTGTATATATATATATATATATATATATATATATATATATATATATATATATATATATATATATATATATATACTAAAACATGCTCAAAATGCGAAAAACCCTCTTTTTTTCATGTTTTAAGTACCTACACAACCTTGTTTAAATGTGACAAATAACGATTTTTATTTCTCTGTTGTCCTTCTTCGGATTGGGATTATTATTTAAGTATTTTTTGGCCCAAGAACTTCTAAATAATTATTTTTAGTGTATTTGTTTTTTTTTGTTCCTTTAAACGGAGGGATTATATTTGTCATTTTATCCCCGTAACATCCTTAAAGTTCGAAAGAAAACCATTTTTTGTATTTTTCCTCATATTTTTGCCACATAAACTCATGTCAATAAATAACGATTTTTGTTATTTTTTTCGTTTTACCCCATTTTTTGATATTTTTTCCATGTTTTAAGCATATAACCTTAATATTTCTTCATATTATTTATCTCTTTCGATTTCTTAGTCGGAATTACCATTTTTATATTACCTTTTTCGTATTTATAAATTAAGTTAACATTTTTGCTTTATAATATTTGCTTCAAAATATTCAAAACTGCTCTCACCGTGGTGTTTAGATCTCTTTATAATAATCAATACATGATTGTATTTAACAGCCATTTTGCCCTACATGAAAAGAATTTGGAATTATGCGAACTTTTGATAGCCTACTAATTTTAGCTCAAGAATAGGCCATTACTAGTTTAAAATAGCCCATTTGGTGGATTTAACATGTACAAAAAGCGAATCAAACACAAAAGTTTACTCATTAAGTTATAAAGTGGTAGTGATTCGGCAGTTAATATTTCATCGAAGGTTTTGTGGTTATTAATGGCTGCAGATGTTGGAAGAAAACGCGAGTGTCAGGCGGAAGATAGTATGAAACGGAATATCATAAAAGTTCGTGCGTATCAAATGCAATTTGTGAGGGTAATATTTTAGATTCTACAAATTTGTATGTGACGCACTAAAATGCCTAGTTTGTTGGCACTTTTTGTTTATTTTAAAATATATTCGATTATTCCTTTAATAATGTAACTGTTTTTGAGGTAACTGAATAGTTAGTCTAGAGCTTCGCAATTAAAATTGTCAAAACTTATGTTGTACGATTTCCAATATGTTTTTATTATTTTTTGATAATTTGGAATAACACGGATTTTTCAGAAGTGTATTTTTAATTCAATAAACAATTTTATTAATAAAGATATATCATCATCATTCTCAGCATATTCTACCAATTATGGTGTAACCTCTCTTATATATTCATTCCTCATATCTTCCCACGATTGTCTAAAATTCGTTTTCTGTGCCATGTTGTACCAGCTTGTTTCCTTATGTCATAGTCCCATTTTAAATTTGAACGTCTTTTTGGTCTCAACGTCTTTTGGATACCACAGTCTAATTCTAGTGGACCACCTATTGTAAGTTCCTCTCGCTAAATATCCCGCTTACTGCCATTTTTAGGATTTAATTCTATGGATTACGTCAATAACCTTGGTTTTCTGCCTTATCCATTCTATTTTTTTTCGATCTCTCTTTGTTATACCTATATATATATATATATATATATATATATATATATATATATATATATATATATATATATATATTTATATATATATATATATATATATATATATATATATATATGTTCCGAAAGGTTTCCGCGCTTGTACAATTAAACCTATAATTAAGATTAATACTATTACAGGAATTAAACTCGACAGTCTTTCGGGTTAATTCGCGTAGATAATCATTGCGTCATTGCGCCGAGCTTTCGATATCCTCTTCGATGTCTTCTTCAGAACTTCCAAGGTCTCAGTCTCCCCAGCCCCAAAACACTACTACACTGATCACTAACCAATGGATTACTGTTGCTGGGAATAAAGGACAGTTCATTTATACCGTCGATGGTAACGTGGTCTGGGTGAACGTAATATTCTGATGACCTTTTCTTGGTATATGGGCGGATATGGGCTATGATTCTGGAATTTTTAAAATCAATTTTTTGACCTGTATAAAGATGGTGTTGACATCCGACTGAAATTGAGTCGAAATTGCGAACAGAAATGGAATGTTCATAAAATCTATTTTGGATTCTACGATTTGTTTGACCTATATAGGATTGGGAGCAATCTGTACAAGAAATTTGTGCAAATTTTAAGAATCTCCGTGTTGTTCATTTGGAATGTTGTCTGATAGATTGCACAAGAGAGGAAAGTTTTTGTTGGGGGGCAAATATTATCTTTATTCCTCTAAATCTAAGAGTTTTCTTGATTTTGTCAGTAACACCTTTAATATAAGGAAGAAAAGCTTTCTTATGATGAAGGTCTGAGTCTTTGGGTTGAGATTGAGTGGACTATTGATGTCTGTGGATGCTCCTATTGATGTGATTTTCGCGGCAACTGTTTTGGATGAGGGCTTGTTTTAAACAAGAGAGCTCAGCGGGTCTACTTGCATCATCGCAAAGGCGTATTGATCTGGATACAAGCGTAATAATGACTAAATTATTTTGCGAATGGGGATGATGAGAATTGGCATGCAAGTAATTGGTATAGGTGGGTTTTCGAAACCACACCATACGTGGATTTATTATTTTTCTTCTTATAATGTTTTTTAATTGAATACTATGTAATTAGTTAATTACTAATAGCATATGTTTAATTAGCAATACAGAACAAAATATACTTAAGATGGAAAAGTTCCCGGAGGTTGGCTGTGTAAATACTTTCAGTGTAATTTGTATAATATGTTTAATAAAATATTAAAATTAAAATGTTACAATAAAACAATGAAAACTTTGTTTTCAAACTTCCACGAAATTTATTTTAACCTCTTATCACTACAGCTGTTTTGGCTGATTGCCTTTTTTAAGTGATCTATTTGTGGCATGCATTTACACTTTATAGTCTCTAATGAAATAGGTTGAGGAGGGGAGAACTGTTTGTCTCAAGTTGGTCATTTGGAATTATATCTGTGGTTTTTAATTTATTGATTTTCATAGATTCTAACAAGGATAGCTTAAGGCCTTTATTTTGAATGTGAAGAATTTTAAATTCGTCATTAAAAGAATGATTGTGATCTAGAAGGTGAAGTGCGTATGTAGAATCTGTTTTTCTATTATTGAATGCTTTTTATGTTCTGCTATTTGTTTATTAAAGTTTCTACCAGTTTGACCGATGTAAGTTTTTGAGCAGTCGCCACATTTAAGTACACACCACTCTGTAAGTGTTTTTTATTTTGGCTCTTGTTGTTTTAATATATTTGCCTAGGTTGTTATTTGTTCAGAAAGCTGGTGTTATTTCTTTCTTTTTTATGTGTTTGACTATTTTTGTTGACATTTTGCCTGTATATGTAATCGAGCAGAAGGTACTGGGTATTTTCTCTGGTGGTGGAGATACTAATTTCAAGGCTTTCTTGTGTAGTTTTTGATTTAGCATTTTATTAACTGTTTGTTTGTTGTATCCGTTGTTTATTGCTATTTGCTTAATGATATTTAATTCTGTCTTAAAGTTGTATTTTGTCATCGGAATTTCTGTTAATCTATGTAACATACTATGATAGGCTGCCAGTTTATGTTGTGTTGGATGGGATGATGAATTGTGTATAGTCGTGACAGTATGAGTAGGTTTATGAAATATGGAAAAGTCATGTTTGTTTTTAAGTCTGATAGTTTTATCAGGCAATCAATGCTATCCTTGTTAAAATCTATGGAAATCAACAAATTAAAAAACAAAGATATAATTCTGAATGACCAACTTGAGACAAACAGTTCTCCTCTCCTCAACCTATTTCATTAGAGAATATAAAGTGTAAACGCATCCCAAAAATACATCACTTGAGAAAGGCAATCAGCCGAAACAGCTGTAGTGATAAGAGGTTAAAATAAATTTTGTGAAAGTTTGAAAACAAAGTTTTCAGTGTTTTATTGTTACATAAAATGAATTTTTATCAAGTAACGGTCGAATCCATCAATTATTTAAAATTAAAAATTCAAACGGGTTACAATAATTGACCAGAACAAACCTTTTCGGTGTCAAGATGTGCCAACTGAAGTATTATACCACTGGTTCAGTCAAACCAGTCAAAGTCAATGGGCAAACTACAAAATTAAAAATTATAACAGCATCACTCAAGACCAACTAATCAGCAGTGAAAGATGTTAAAATGTACAACTGTGGAAATTTTATATCTGAATTACAAAAAGAAATATGAAGGTGTAATTTAAGCCAAATGTAAATCAATTGATCACGAAAAAGCTTGGTTAACAAGTTGTTGATGATTTAAATGTTAATATTTAATTAAAGTATAAAATAAATCAAACTTTTAGTGGATATAAACCTTATTTTGAGCTTTAATCTTTATTTCTAAGTATGTATTTCAATTTCTTCGTTTTTATAGTATTCGTAGTGCTTGGTTCACGCCCTTTTTAATGTAGGCAACCAACTATTCTCAAGCAGATTATCTAAGTCTTGCATGTTTTCAAGTAGTTCTTGCATTCACACTATGTATACTATATTTGCCCCCAAACTAAAACCCCACTTAGTGTCAACAGGTTTGAGTGTGACATCTGGACTATACGGTCTATATCTAGTCATTAATATAATTTTTTCTACTCTCTTACTAGTAAATTGTATATTACCTACTATTTGGATGCTAAGTAAATGCATCATAACAGATACTGACACGTAATATCTAGCACGTAATAAAAAAAATTACGCTTGAGTTTTATAAAAATGTGTAATATCACATAAGCCTCGTAAGTCAGTTTGTTGAGTTACCATGGAAACCAATTAACAGACGTTATTTTGACAGATTGAAAATTATTAATCTGTCAGTGTAAATATAGTGGTAATTTAATTTTTATTTTTATAAACGAAAATAATCGCAGAAAAAGTATAGTACACATCTTGAGTTGTAAGCTTATTACATGCTTGTAAAATTACTGCGCTCGCCGCTACGCGCCTCGCGCGCAACTTTTTTACTCGCATGTAATAAGCTTCTTACAACTCTCGTTATGTAATATACTATTACATTTCATTTGGTAGCGTCTCCTATATTACTGGTCGGTAATACTTTTGGTCAATGTACAGTTTACCATAGAGTTTTTGAAATGTGCAGTTTACTTTAATAGTGACTGTCGCTTGTCAGATCTGACTTTAACATTTATGTTAAATCTTAACGACAGAAGCCATTTTGTCTCCTGATATTGTCCACGATGTATAATCCTACATAATTTTTAAACTGAGTGTTTATTTGCCTGGAGCTCGGTATTTTTATAAGCACTTTTGCAATAAATATGATATATTTGATTGAAAATGAATTCAGGAATGTTTTGTAATTTGGCAACAATGCCAACTTAATCTCTGACATAGATAATGACGTGCATCGGGATTTGTACTGTACCAACTATACCTTATATATTTTATGGTCCTAATGTTAACCTTTCTGTTTTTTGTTACAGGTAAGAGCAACAAGTCTGGGTCATAAATATTTTTTAAGGTAAGTTTATTTAAGTCAAAGAGAAATTTTAATGAAAATTATTTTAAAAGCGGTTAAAGAAATACATAGAATTTTCTACAAGCCTCCTAAACTAACGTAATCTGTTTAAGACACGTTTCTTTATTAAATGTAATTAAATCTTCAAATTTGTGCAAAGGTTTAATTTTACCGTATTTACTACATGTACTTTTACAGAATAGGTACGTAAATCTACTTAACAATTTTAAGTTCTTGTAGTTACGACTATGCCGAACTAGTAAATCATATCAAGCCCCTTCTTCTATTTGCTTAAAATTTTCATAAACTACTCCTAGACACGCGAACTATCATAATGCAGTATAATTGATAATATGACGATGTCGGCTAGAAAATGCCCTAAATTTAGGGACTTAAACACCGAAAACAGTAATTTGGGAAAATTTTATTATGAGACGATGGGCGATGTAGATTATTATCTGCAAAGTGGAAATTAAGATATTTTTTCTTTGACACATGACAAATTAACACGCAACTAAATGTATTTTATAAGCCCAAAATAATATTTGACTCCTAAAAACGGCAAGCTGAAACGACAACCTTACGTATACACTATTTAAAAATGTTATTTAAGTAGGTATACCTTCACCATTCAAAGAATAAAGAAACATTGCAGAAGAAAAAATGTCACACAATGAATGGACAAACCATAAAAGATTAATTACGATTTATAATCAGCAAAAAATGAATCAGAAGACAATGGAGACGATGAAAATTCCTTTAGTAGGTGTACAGATACCATGATAATAATATATAATAATATAGCAGTAATATAACATCCAACTTCTTCATATGGGGATGTTGTTAGAGGCTTGATATCTTAAATGAATTTGCATGTCACTAAAGTTTCGATAGCGTAAATAATTTAAGTAATTGTAAAATCCATTTGCATGTACTTTATTTTTGAATAAATAATAACCATATAGAAAGTCTGGATTAGGTAAAGAAATAATAAATCAGACTTACTCACAATCAATTTAATTTAACTATCCGACGACCGGTTTCGCTTTCTACAATATGCAAAGCATCTTCAGGTCTCGGTACAAAGTTAAACAAATGATGCCGGTACTCTATTAATAGATGGATGGTAGAACATGTTTAAAACTACTGTATATTGTTGAATGGAGAACTCAATACTATTATTGCAGTTGTTTGACAGTAAACGGGGAGTTCTTGAGGAGGTAGATTTGATCCAATGAATTTGAGATGTGTGTGAGATTGTTTGTTAAATGCAAGTGGTGTAATATATTATTGTGTTATTGAAAGTTATTTATATTTATTCCAGAGATATATTTTTGAAATGTGTGTTATTTATTGAGTAATTGTTTTATGAAGGTGACATTTATGACAATGAATAAGTGTAGATGTAAAATTGTGTGGGTGTGCAATTATTTCCAAACTTGTAGTTATCAATTCTTTGTGGGGTGCATTATTCCAAACTGTAGTTATCAAATTACTTGATAAAGTTCTATTGGCAATGTGTTAATTATTGGAATGGTCAAGTGAATAAAATGAATAAAATGGTAAAATACAAACACTTAAGGATAATTTAAACACACTAAAAACAGAAAACACTTAGAAGGGACGAAACAAACATTGAATTTAAAAGGGGAAGGACTTTAAATCACTACATCATAGTATTTGGCACATTGTGCCAAATACTATGATGTAGTGATTTAAAGTCCTTCCCCTTTTAAATTCAATGTTTGTTTCGTCCCTTCTAAGTGTTTTCTGTTTTTAGTGTGTTTAAATTATCCTTAAGTGTTTGTATTTTACCATTTTATTCATTTTATTCACTTGACCATTCCAATAATTAACACATTGCCAATAGAACTTTATCAAAGTAATTTGATAACTACAAGTTTGGAAATAATTGCACACCCACACAATTTTACATCTACACTTATTCATTGTCATAAATGTCACCTTCATAAAACAATTACTCAATAAATAACACACATTTCAAAAATATATCTCTGGAATAAATATAAATAACTTTCAATAACACAATAATATATTACACCACTTGCATTTAACAAACAATCTCACACACATCTCAAATTCATTGGATCAAATCTACCTCCTCAAGAACTCCCCGTTTACTGTCAAACAACTGCAATAATAGTATTGAGTTCTCCATTCAACAATATACAGTAGTTTTAAACATGTTCTACCATCCATCTATTAATAGAGTACCGGCATCATTTGTTTAACTTTGTACCGAGACCTGAAGATGCTTTGCATATTGTAGAAAGCGAAACCGGTCGTCGGATAGTTAAATTAAATTGATTGTGAGTAAGTCTGATTTATTATTTCTTTACCTATTTGAAATGGACTCACACAAGCAACAAATTCATGATTTGAAAGTCTGGATTGTTGCAAAAATAAATGACAAGAATTATATCTATTTTATTTATTTAAATCTAAAGATCATTAAGATTAACCAGTATTTGTTGACAACTGTAATTTCCAATAAAGTCAAAAAAGTCGGAATTTTCATGGTCAAGGTCAACCGCTATCTGTATCTCTGTATATGTAAAGTGGGGAGGGCGAGTGAAGTGCCACAGCACTTAGCCACAATCAATCCATTGTACATCCTCCCAAGGATCTGTCGTCCTTAGCTCATTGTCCATCCTACCATTTCTAGGAAGGTGGACAAGTCACCAAGGGACATCTGCCTTATGTGAGTAGGTGTGAGCCATGATTAGTCCAACGCGTACTCTCGTTTTAACGATAACTCCGGGAATTTACATAGGACATGGTCTACAGTTTTCTCTTTTCGTTCACACTTTGTGCATAGAGGTGTGTCTACTAGACCCAGTGCGTAAAGGTATTTGCTTAGTTGGCAATGACCAGTTAAAAAACCAACTATCAAGCGTAGGTTTTTCCTGGTCATTAGCAAGTACTTCTTTGATGCTGATTTTTTCAAGGTTACTTAGTATAAGCCTAGCAAGTTTACATCCTTGCCCTTCTTCTCATCGTTTTATGGTTTTCGTATGGGAGTGACATTTGACAATTTCCGCGATTGTTGTAGTTGATCAACCAAAAAGATCCTTAGGTCCCAAGAGTCTTAGGCATGCCGCCTTCCTAGCCAATGTCAGGAATGTTGCAATGTCAGCAATGTGGTTGCCTTTATTTCTATTGTCTCCTTTAACCCACCTTAGAATGATAGAATTACCATCTGAAACTTGAGTTCGTGATTCCTGACACTCCATTACTAATCCTTATGTGACACGTGGTCTATTTAAGGTTAATAGCATATCTGCTATCTGTGCAAATTATTATAGTTTTCCCGGCTTCACCTTTTTCGAGTTATCTTTTTTGCGGCTATATAGAGACCAGCGAGTTCTGTCTAAATTACGCTGGCATTTTTGGCCATATCCCACTTTATTCTTAGGTTAAGTGACTTGGAGTATGTTCCACATTCTTCCGTTTGGGAGTCATTGGTGTATAAGCATTACGCATTTTCTACGTTTGTCTCCCTACACTGTCTTGTTTTGATTTTGTAGGGTTTGTCAAAGACAAACTTTGTTTGAATTGAGTCGCCGCGTATCTGTAGCAGGGGTAGCGCATTCAGCTCTGCCGCATTCCTACATCACTCTTTGCACCAGCTGAGCGCAGTTGCATCATTGTCACCAGCGCCACCTCTTTGACATATATGTCTAGAGGCGTAATGCCAATGACTTTAGGGAAACTACTGTCCCTAGAGTCTCCTCGATTCACCTTTCTAGCTTTGGGAAGGAGTACTATCCTCGATGTCCTCCAAGACTTAGGAAAGGTCTGTGCCTCCAGCAGATCATTTACGTGTTTCAGAATCCATACATTATTACAATAATGTATTTACTTGCGGAATTTTTTTATAGTGATCCTGTATCCCCGTCCCCAGCTGCCCTTATCCAGCTTTTCTTACAACTCTATTCAGTGCCTTCTTTTTTCGATACTAATTTTTCTGTAAAGTTCCTTTTTTGTGTGCAATACTTATCGATCTCATCAATGATATTAGGGATAATCTGCCCCTTGCTCTTATTGACCTACTTCTCAGTATTGTTATAAAGCTATTTTCTTGTGGCATTTTAAAGTAATTACTGTTTAAATGGGAAGAAGCCACAATTAAAGGTTAAAATCCGTTTATTGACGTTTCAATTTCCACTTCGGAAGTCGTTCTCAAAATACAAACATTGAAGAATTCAGAACGATTTCCGAAGTGGAAATTAAAACGTCAATAAACGTATTTTAACCTTTAATTGTGGCTTATTGCTATACATTTCTTCTTCTTCTCTTCGTACTTAGATATACATGGTGATAATAATCTAACATGAAAGTTTTGTATCCGTTCCGCATCAGGAGCAATTAGAAGTGTGTTTTAAGTTTTCAAATTTTTATGGCAGAGTACCTTTTTCTAAATCTAAAAAAAAAGATGGTGGAATTGATCGAAAATAGTGAATCGATATGAAGAACCTCTATTTAGTGACGCTACCTGTGACGCCTTCTCTTGGCACTAGTTCCGTGATGCTTGCCTCATCATTTTACTATGGAGACAAAAGTAATACAACGTCAGTGTTGAAGCTTTGCCTTAAAAACTTGCTAGACATGTCAATTATGTCTTATTGCTTGTTATTTTGCGTAAGTTCTTGGAAGGTCCTTGGGTTTTAGATACTCCAATATTGACGCTTTTATTCTGACTAATTTCTAAGGAATTTTTAAAAATTTTTTCGAATAAAATATTATAAATGAATCTTATAAATACATTATCACCAATTTTTCCAAATTGACAAAATTTTAAGGTTTTGTTAACTAGCGTCAAGGTTGTACTGGTTTCATCACCGCCGACCACGGTGATTGGGCAGTTCAATTAAGCAACAAAAACCTCATCAACGCTAGAAAAAAAGGTCTGAATAATAAACTAAAAGGACGGACGATTGTGAATAAGTGAGACGTCGTTTACTTTGTTGTAAGTGGGTAAGTGAGCAGAAAATAGTAGTCAATTGTTTGCAAGTTCCAAAAAACAACAACGGCGAGACAAAAGTGAAATTACTTTTCCCGAGAAGAAAAAAGGACAAAGAAATAAAAATCATTCGGCGAATTGAGTAGGTAGAATGAGATAATAAGAAAACTGTCTGCTATTTTAACAAGAACATAATAATGCGGACCGCAATTTCTAAAAGAAATCCTGTAATTTGAGTTAACCCTCGGAGATCGTTTGAAGTATTTTTTTTAAATTGAAGTTAATTTTGCTTTTTACGAAAATTTTAATTTCAAAAAAGAATTATGACATTGTCAGTTTATATCTCTTACAGTATAGTTTATTGCAATCAGTGTTCTATAAAATTTTTATTAGCAAGTATTAAGTTCTGAGTTTTTAATCGTATCTTAAAAAATATTATATTTGTCTGCAATAAACCTTGTACTACTAAATCGACTGTTTTGAATGTTCAGCAAAAATATAATACTCTAAAATAAGAGGACCTTAAAATAAGAAGAACAACTCAAAACCATGGATGAAACCATCAGATGTAGATAGTTTTCAGCAATGTATTTCCAAAATACATAGTAGTCCTGAAACAGAAAATAATATAAACTACTTAAATAACTAATTAACAAATGCCTTTCTGGAAAGTCAAAACAAATTCTGTCTTAGAACTCAAAAAGAAAAAAGATTAGACAAAATAACAGGCAACTAATGCAGAAAAAAAGAGAAATGAGAAGCAAGATGGAAACTAAAGCCGACGAACCAAACGAAATATCCAAAGCTGTTAGATAAGACACTCGAAAATACAACCAAGAACAAATCGAGGACGGATATCAGTGAGAACAATAGAAGTATGAAAGTATTAAGACAAAGCCTAAGAACGGGGACAAGGCAGATAATAAAGATTTAAGATAGAAATGATCATCTCACAACCAACAGAGAGGAAACCCTAAAGACAGTTTAACTTCTATAAATTGCTGTATACAAGCTAACACAAAGCAAATAGCAGATAAGATCAGGCACTAGAAATATAAACAAGGAAAATGGGCATTGTCAACCAAGGCTAAATAAAATTAGCCCTAAGAAAAGCTAAGAATAATAAATCTCTAGGCGAAGATTGTCTAGTTGCTGATAAAGACCTTTTTAACATGTGCATTTTAGACAGTAATATACCCGACAAATAGCGCAATGCTGAGGTAATTCTATTATACAGAAAAAGAGATCCCGTGAATTAGAAAACTACAGATCTATAAGTCTTCTTAGTCACCTATATAAACTCCTATCAAGAATAGTAACGAATCGTCTTGAAAAAAAAACTTGATTCTTCCAGCCAATAGAGCAAGCGGGATTTCGTAGCGGATTTTTAACAAATAATCACATACACAGCATTAAAACAATATAGCGATAAGCATGCCGCATTGACTACCGATGTACAAGGTTAATTTACAATACGTACAAGAACGCAACTATGTCGCTGAAACTACATAAAAACACGGATCCTATCCCAATCGGTAGATGAGTTCGACAGAGTGAATCCCTATTGCCTAAACTGTTTGAAAAAGCTATGGAAAATGCAAGGGCACAATGGACAAAAATGAGGGAGTCCTATTTTCAGCAATGGACGTAAAGAACTGGATGATGATAAAAAAGACGTCGGTGCAAGAACCGGACAACACCAATTTTATGAAGTGTTGGAAAATGGAAAAAAATTAATGTTTTTAGAAAGTGTAACTAACTTCTCAATAGCTGCAATAAAATAATTCCTTCTGGAGGAACTTTAGATTACCCTTATTTATTCAATCGCTACTTTTTATTCATACTGTAGATGCAAAAATTTAGTTTTGAAAAAATGGAGGTGTCTCTTTTTTGTTCCAAAATCCGAAAAGACAACCGATGTGAAAAATCAATTTCTAAAACTTGGTGGGGTCCTGACGTAGAAACAGCTTTACTTCTTTACAAATCTTATATCAGATTCATTCTGGACTATGGATGTATACTTTATGGATCAGCAAGTAAACAAATTTTAAATAAAATTGATGTATTTTAACGGAGTGTTCTACGTACTTGTATGGGAGCAATGAAGTCTACTCCAATAGCTCCATTGCATGTTGAAGCTTCAGAACCTTCTTTAAATTTTAGACGAGATTATCTAAGTGAAAAATTTGTAGTGAAAATTTCATATATCAACAATTCTTTATATTCCGGCATAAGCTCGCTAAAAACCGAGGATCTAACAAACAGTTACTGGATTAATAAAAATTCATCAACCCTTTGCACGGCCTTTAGAGCCATGTGTAACAATAAGTATACCAACAGCATTAGCAATCTTAATATTAACGACTATTTCGCATATATATATAGTACTCCATTATTAGATTCATGCATCTTAAATTCTTATATAAAAAAATGGCCCATGGCAACTGTAATCTATACAGATGCATCAAAAACATCCAAAGGGACCGGAGGTATTTCTACATTCCATCCAAGTCAATAGAAAAAATTTTTAAACTACCTCTCAATTGCTCAATTTTTAGTGCTGAAGCACTTGCAATTCTTGAAGCCTTAAAATATTTCGACAGTTTAAACAATAATGCAGTTTTATTAATATCTGATTCATTATAAGTCTTATTATCTCTCAAAAATACAAAGTTACCCAATTATAATTCTAATCCTTTTATTTACCAAATTAAGAACATGCTTGTTAAGCTTAAAAATAAAAATAAAACTCCGAATTTTATTTGGTTAAAGGCTCATGTTGGTATAAAACATAATGAGCATGTTGATTCCAGTACAAAAGCTGCAATAACCTCGACAGCTGAAATGTTACCAGATGAGAGAATTTGTGTTCCTGATGCTTTTCTCATCTCTAAAAGAAATCAAACAGATCGTTAGAATACCTTCTGGCAAACTTTTTGCGACCACTTAACAACACAATACGTGCATATACAACCACACATCCCTAATTCCAGATGGTTTAAGAATTTCAATACCGCTCGTAAATATACAACAACTTTAATAAAAATTTGTTTAATTTACTGTTTGTATTTTGAGAACGATTTCCGAAGCGGAAATTGAAACGTCAATAAACGTATTTTTACCTTTAATTGTGGCTTATTTCCAGTTAAATAATAATTAACTTTAATAAGATTGAGATCTGGCCACGCTTGTTATCCTGTTCATTTTGCTCAAATCAAAATATACAATTCAGACTTATGCGAAACTTGTCAAGAACAAGGAGATCTTAACCACATCTTTTTTAACTGTTCCAAATATCTTCAGCCATCAGGAACTCTTTTAAATAACTTGCAAACTCTGCAAATATTTCCTCCACATGAGATAAATAGCCTGTTGGCTACTACTAATAAAAAAGTTTATGATTGTCTGATTAAATTTATACATAGTGCAAATGTGTGTCTGTAGTCAATCTCAGCTAAGCTCGTTAACCTTTGTTTTAACACAATTGTTTATTTACCTTTCTTTCCGTGACCTATTGCTAGTAATGTCTTAAACAAATGTCCTGATGGGTCCCTGGACAAGAAGTGAGTATCCCTGTTTCCTTATATTTGTTTTTTCTTGCTATAATTTTCTCTTTTCGTTTTGATTTAGTTATAGGGATTTTATAAGGTTTTTTTACTCGAATAGATACACTTTTTGCACTAGCAATTAATAGTATAGAATGTACACTTATGTATGTATATACTGTACACTTATGTGTGCACTTATGTGTATATGCATACATTGTTTTTTCCTTTAGTATTAATTATATCAGAATATTGATATTAGTAATTTTTCTTTTATTATATCTCAATACATAATTGGCTAAATAGCTAAGTGCCAAAGCCACAAAAAAAAACGATGTGGGGACACCAGGTCTAAGAAGTATATCGCTAAAAGAGTAGCAATTGATAAGTTTATCAAACAAATAAATGATATTGAAAAACATCACTGCAAGAGTTTATCCAAAAGACAATATTTGGCTAGCTAAGTATTAATAAGTTATGGAGTGGAATTATATAACGTAAGCTGTGAAAGTAAAGACGATGAATAAATTAAAAGTAAAACCGTCTTATTTTAGGAACTATTTAAATTTAATAAGCAATACAATATTGGATTGGATTGGATTCTCTCTTTCTCTCTCTCTCTCTCTCTCTCTCTCATTCATATTTTCTGTCCAGTTTTCAGTGTCTCATTTTTTTATTCTTCCTTTATCTTGTATTGAAACAAAGAGTCATTCATTAAAGTCATTCATTATAAAATAAAATAATTAAAAGGAATTTTTAACACTATTGAAGACAACAGGGAAAGATTTATATGAACTATTGACTACCCAATATACAAAAAGGACAATAACCACTATTTTATTGCTAAATCAGCTGATCAAATAACTGTAATAGGATGGTTAACCTTTAAAACAACGATAGTTGTCAAATAATATTGTAAAAAACCAATTTAAACTAAGACTATGCACTATAAAAACAAGTGGATAAGTTATAATTTGGAGCCACTGTCAAATGACTAACGGAGAAAAGATAGGATTAGACTGCTTTTGGAATATAAAAGGTGAAGGCATATTGTGAAACTAAAATGTTAGGAAATGCTGGAACTAAATGGTTATAGAATAAACTTTGATTTTCTATCAAGAATTTAAACTGGATAAGATTTTCTCCTCAACTCAATATGTTTATAAATATGACCAGTTCAGTGAGCACAGCAGTACGGTATTAATAACTAAATTTCCTATTTTTAAGGATAAGACACGTTTTGGAACTATCCGACTCATTTGATCCATTATCTTAAAATACCGTATCCAAGTATTAGGGCGTAACTAACAATACTTTTCAATTAATCCCATAACGTTCTTTTGCGAACGGCAATAAATAAAAACAGAAGATTCACCTCAGATTTTTAATCCGACATAGTAATTCAAATGGAACAGCAAAGTAAAGCTATTTTTCTTAAAAGACAGCTACAGAAAAGATCGTTCTAGATATTAATTGCGTTGTCAAGTTGGAAAAAGGAACATTTGCTTTCAAAAAAAGAAAATGAATCGTTTCGAATCATTTCGATTCCGATTCTATTACTTGATGAAACAATTTCTTTGCGGATGACTTCCGTCAGGAAAAATAATCTGATTGTGTGGTTTTTGGGCTTATTTGACAAGATGATGAATTTTATTTTGCTCCTCTTACATTCATCAATTTATTATACTAATTATTGTTTTATTAGAGCAAAATATATCACATGTATTTTACTGCTAGTTTGTGTTTTATTATAAACCTAGAAATTATTACATGCAATATATTTTAAATGTTTGAAAATTAACAAAGTTTATGAGTATATAAGTTACATAAATAAAAAGAACAGAATACACTTTAAAGTATTTAACTAGAGAATATCTTGGATTCAGGATATATATCCTTAAAATATTTAATCGCGACTTTTGGATAAGCGCCTTCTTCTTCTTTGTGTGCCGTGCTTGTATTCAAGCGTTGGCTATCGTCATATTGACAAGCTGATGAAATGATTCTCAGTCGGCAGCTAGATGAAACAGTTCCTCGACCGTTCGACCTGTCCATTGTCTAATGTTACGCAGCCAGGACAGTTGTTTTCTTCCGACCCAACGTTTTCCTTCGATTTTGCCCTGAATGATTAACCGGAGTAAGCGATATTTAGGTCCTCTCATTATATGACCGAAGTATTGGACCTTTCTCATTTTGATGATGTTGATCAATTCTCGCTCTTTGTGCACGGTCTCTAGCACACGTTCGTGGGATAAGCGGCATGTGGCTAAATATTGTTGAAAAACAACTTTACATTTAAACCCTTTATATTAACTTTTTTATTTAAATTTCAAATCTATCGGCATAGCTGATACAGTAACTCTACAATAAATGCAACGCCTGAACATGTATTTGTCATTATTTTTGTTTTTTTCCAAATTCATCTTAAGACCTACATTTTCCGAAGCTTAAAATAGTTGCGTCATCGTGGTCTGTAGTTATTCGAAACTTGTAGCGAATATTATAATGTAATCAGCGTATCTTAAATGACTCAGTTTTTTTCCATTACCATTTATTCCTTTATCTGCCCAGTTTAATATCTTTGAACACGTCTTCCAGTCCAAGTGTGAATAGCTTTTGTGAGATAACATCTTCCTGGAAACTCCTCTGTCGATTGGTATAGCTTTAGTTTTCGTATCTATTTGTATTTTCATTGTAGCTTTCTTGTAAATGTTGTGTATGAGCTGTATCGGAAGTCTATCCTGCAGTTGTTCATACCTGTATTGCTCAAAGTTCTATGGAGTCGAATGCCTTTTCATAATCAACAAAGCCATTATATCAGTTTAAGTGACATTCATTGACTATTTGTATTAGCGTTCTGACTGTAAGAAGATGATACGCTGTACTGTAAACCTTTCGGAAGCTTGCCTATTCTACCGGTTGAGAGCTATCGAGCTTCGACGTTAACCTGTAGTTATTATTCTCATAAACAGTTTGTACATTTGGGACAGCAGGAAGATTGTGATTGATCTATTTTTGAAGAAAAGTATTGTCAAACTTTCATTCCAATCATCTGGGACTTCTCCTCTGTGAAGACATTCGTTGAGAAAATTTTTCAATTCTTCGAGAATTATTTCACTTGCCTCCTTCAACATTTCTACAAGTATTCCATCTGGACCCGGAGCCCTATTGTTCTTAAGTTGTGCCATAGCTTGTTTTATTTCACAGGATTCTATGTTAGGCAGTATTTCGGAATTGACATTCGTTATCTTACTCTTAAGATCTTTCTTTGCTGTATTATCTGAGTTCTTGTTTGAGGAATATAAATCACGGTAAAATGTTTAAGTAACGTTTAGGATTTTGTTTTTTTCTCTTAATTCTTCTCCAATATCATTCTTCAATGAGGATATTATAGGCTTTCCTAAGTTTAATCTTAAGCATTCCAGACCTCGGTTCTTTGCTATTATTTTTTCTACCTTGTTTTCATTGTAGACCCTTAAATCTTCCTTTACTTCCTTCTTTATTTGTTTATTCAATTATTTGAAACCATCGGTGTTTCGCTTTCCTTCGCTTAGAAATATGCGTCTCTTTTCCATCAAATATTTTGTTTCATCACTTATTCTGTCTTTTTTATTTTGCGTTTTCTTTGCAACAGACTGTCCTGCTTTCAATAACTTTTATTGCATTTCTTTATTAATTGTATTCATATCGAAATATTCTTGTTAATAATGTTCTACATTATCACTGCCAGTTTTGAATCGATTGAGAGCAGATATATCTTCAAAAATGTTTTTGTTCCCACACAAGAAGCAATCGTTTACCTGACACAAATAACAAAATATCATGAACTGATATTTCTGATGTGTCCTTTTTGTTATATTGTCCTCTGGTTTATTCTATTTAAAATACTGTATATATATATTAACAAAATATTTTCTAAAAAAAAATAAATAAAAATTAGTGGGAAAATTCCAGTAGTTAGCTATATACCATGGTTTTAAAAATGTTTTGTTTTTTCTTCATTTGTTACTGAGATAACCTTTTCGTGACCTTCAATATTTTCAGACAGAATTCCTGTATCGTCCGAATATCTATTTAAAAAACGAGTTCCCCTTTGTACTTGTTGACACTAATAACAAAATTTTTGTAAATGAGCAAGAAATAAGAAAAGAATGGCAGCTGTATATATTAGAGTTGTTTGAAGATATCAGGAATAGTGATGTGAGTTGTAAAATTACATAACTTACGTTACATAAATTACACGTAACTTACGGTAATATTACATGATACCCGTAACTTAATGTAATTTATGTAATTTTTGGAATTTACGTAATTTATGAAATTTAACGTAACTTATGATAAATTTACATAAATTACCGTAATTTATGTAATTACTGGTAAAATTACATATATTATGGCAACTTATGCGCGCGCAATTGTCGTAAGTGCGGTGCGCCGGTGCCGGCGCGCGCGAACCAGTGGGTGCTATTACGCTCGTCGCTCGTTAGTCGTTCCTTAGTCTGAGTCAGGCAGGTTATGTTTACATTTCTGTTATTGTATGTGTAATGTGTATGTATAAGTTAGTTTTCGACTGTTCTTTCTCTATTCATTCACGCAGCGTTGGTTACTTTACATTTATTTATAAGGAAGCACAGAAACTATAAGGTAAGAAATATATTATTTCTACAAACAGCAAAACACGTGCCGGTGATGTCCATAGCAACCTTAGATTGGGAAACACAGGGGCGGGCCTATCGCATATCGACTGTACGTTAAATCTAACGCGCGTCATTTTATATGTGGCTACAGTACTTAATTCTGAATTCGGTTTACCAAGTTTTATTCGATTTTTTAGATTAGTTTACTGTACAATAACTATAAGAATGATAGGAGCAACGGGGTACTTGTGCATGTAGCATGTGTAATTGAATTACACTGACATAACTTACTAAATAAAAAATTTTGATAACGTTGAGGGCAAAATAATGTAGTTGTCCGATCCAGTATTCTGCTTATTCGAATTTCATTAAATTGTTACACAGATTCAATTTTAATCTTTCTTCTATTTAAGGATGCCTAACAATTTTTTATGCCCTCGTGCCCATCAAATACTTTGAAAAATAATGTTTTTTCCCTTCTTAATGTTTAAGTCTACCTGAATATTTTTTTTAGGTCATAAAACATGGTGAAACGTAAGACAGATATCTGGCTTTATTTTGAAGTGTTACCTGCGGGTTCTTCTAATCAAAAGACCATAAATGTGAGGTGTAAATTTTGCAAGAGTGTACATGCAAAAAATGCTACAAGAATGAAATCTCATCTTCAACAATGCACTTATGTGCCGCATATGATAAAACTTAAATTCAATATTTTAACTCCAAAGTCAAAGGGGAATCACTCTAAATTTCCATTTGAAACATCCATGAAAAAGATCACATCGGCAAAATTGGATAACGATAACACTGATGCTGCTTGTACATCATCAACGGTTTCCACAGCATCAACATCTGCTTCTGATAACATTCATGTGGAAACACCTGTTTGCACAAAAATCAACAGAATACAATCATTTTGTGATCGAATGACACACGAACAAAATAACGAATTGAATATTTTGCTTGCTAGAGCTATTTACACCAGTTCAGCACCACATTCAATTACCGAAAATGAAGATTGGAAATTGTTTTTTAAAAAAATTAGACCTTCATACACCTTACCATCGAGATATATGTTATCAAATCGTCTCCTGACCGAAGAGTACGAGCGAGTTGAAGTTCAAGTTAATGATAAAATTAAGCAAGCTGACAATTTATCATTGCAATGCGATGGTTGGTCCAACTTGCGAAATGAAAGTGTAATTAATTTCATTGTTACAACACCCGAACCGTTATTTGTCAAATCAGTACTAACAAAAGCAGAGAAGCATACCGCAGAATATATAACAAAATTAATGGTTGAAGTTCTGGAGGAGTATGGACCTAAAAAATTTTTCGCTATTGTGACTGATAACGCAAAGAATATGAGGAAGGCTGTGAGACAATGTGAAGAGATGTATCCCCATCTTGTATCATACGGCTGTTTAGCGCACACATTACATTTATTGTGCAGCGATATTTTGAAATTATCTTCAATAGAGACACATTTGTCACATATTATACATATCGTTAAAACTATTAACCAGTGTCAAGTACTGAGAGCTCAATTCACAGAAATAAGAAATGAGATGAAGTGTGGAGTGTCTCTTAGCCTACCTGTAAAAACAAGATGGGGTTCACATGTAAAATGTCTTCAAGATCTGACTAAATGCAAGTCCGTCCTACAACGTCTAGCAATATCTCCAGATAAAACAATTCAAGATAGAATACGCAGCGCAAAAGCAAATTTACTTGATGAAGGATTCTGGATAAATTCTAGCGCTCTTGTTGAATTGCTTAAGCCAATTACTGAAGCAATAACACGTCTTGAAGGAGATTCTTCGTCAATTCATTTGGTTTGTGAAACTTTCGCGAAAATCGGTAGTAACATATCTACTCATTTAGAATGCGTGAAACTAACGGATTGCGAAAAAACAGAAGCGATGGATAAATTTATATCAAGGAAGGAATACGCCCTTCAACCGATCCATTTTGCCGCAGACTTACTAAACCCTCGGTCTGTTGGTGCAAATTTATCATCAGCCGAAAGGATTGAAGCGATGAAATACATTACTACTATGTCAACCACGACCACGATAGAGATTGGTGATGAAGGAGTGTCAAAGATTACTGAGGATTTAGGAAACTATTTAGCTAAAACAGACTTTTTTGGCGAAACATTTTTATGGAACATACTCGATAATGTCTCTTTGGTTACATGGTGGAAAGGATTTTGTGGACATTCATGCCTCTCCAAAGTTGCAGTCAGGATATTGACAATGCCGTGCACTTCTGCGGCAACAGAGAGAAGCTTTAGCTCCCAGAGCAGCATTCATACGAAGAGAAGAAATCGCCTAACAACTCAAAGGGCAGCAAATTTAAATTATATACAATATAATTCAAAATTGCTGAAACGTTCACGACAACATCACATACAAAGTCAATATCCTATAGAAGAGACTGTACAGAACAACGTTTCGATAGAAGGTAGAAACTTACAGAAGGAGATAGAAGTAATTGAAAACCATATTTCCGAAGAGGAAGAATTAGACGAGGTAATTTTAAATTTAGGCATTTTTTAGATATGTGATATGTGCATGTGATATATGCAGTTTGCTTCTTTTCCGATTTTCCAATGCATTCCACCGTTTTCGAATAAAAAATTATAAATCTTATGTTTTCAGACAATATCATCATGGCATTCAAATACAACAGGAAATGGAAATTCCGACGATGATTTTAATTTTGCTGACTTTGCAATGACCGATGATGAAATTGATCAAAGAATGGAAACTAGGGAACAGAGACCAGCACGCATTTTGAGACAAAGCAAAGTGAACATTTTAGAAAACGTCTTAATGAAATCGGTAAATTAGTGTAAACACATACATATTTATTGTTTATATTCCAAAATTATCAATTTCAGGGTAAAGGCACAGAACAACCCCAAAAAAAAACGGAAGTCGAGAAGGATACTTCAGATGCCGAAAACAAGGTAGTTAGATCTGTATATATTATATTATAAACCCATTATTTTTACTCTCTATGTTTACACTTTCCTATTTAATTTCAGGATGCAGTTCTGGATTTGCCGGAGATAAAAAAAATTACACAAGGCTCATTGGAAGAGCAAACAATTGAAACTTCGACGTTTTATAACAAGAAGGTCTCCAGTTGTCTGCGAAAAAGGAAGTTGTGATTTATAAAAGCCGCTTAAAACAAAACTAAAGAACCTATGTTTTCATTTCTTTATTATTTGTATGTATTTCTTATCCACTTTTCTTTATTTCATAAGTATGTAGTTACTTTGTGTTTATTATATTCAATATGAATGCAAACAATTGATTTTTTAATACAATGAACATAAATTACATAAGTTACATAAATTACATCTGGTTTGTAATTTTTGGGTAATTTTACACGTGTAACTTACAATTTCTGAAATTACACGTAATTTCACATCGCTAATCAGGAATAATATTGCCGAATTCTACCAAAACTGAACTGACGGCCCTGAAATTATGAAATGCGAAGTAGAACATGCTATAAATAATGCTAAAATTAGAAAAGCTTGTGGTCCAGATAATATACCAACTGAGTTGCTGAAACTGATAGAGAATGATAACATAAAAGTAGTAGTAAGACTTTTTAATTCAATATATAACACCGGAGTGATTCCCGCAGATTGGCTCAAATCCATCTTTATCGCAATACCTAAAAAAACACAATGCGAGAAAATGCTCAGAATATCGATTAATTAGCCTAATGAGCCACACTCTTAAAAATGTCCTTAGAATACTTCACAACAGGATTAGACGCAAATGCGAAGAAGGAGCACTTTTTGCGCTTAACATCCTATTACAAAAATGCCGTGACCAAAGAAAAGATGTATTTGTATGTTTCGTGGACTTTGAAAAGGCATTCGATAAAGTACAGCATGTAAAATTAATCCAAATACTGAAAAATATCGGAATAGATGACAAGGATATTCGTGGTTTTTTTTTTTGAGAATATCATTGATTTCGTTTTCTTGAGATTCCTTTACAGTCCGTACCTTTCACATGCATTGTATGCATGTTGTATTATTTACTGTAGATTTAATTACAGAAAACGGAAATAGCATTAATACATATTAATGCTATTTCCGTTGACCAAAATACCTTCCACAATATCCAATAAATCTTCTTGAAATATCACTTCACTGTAGAGGTTGAATAAGAGTGGTGAAAGTATGCACATTTGTCGAACTCCTCTAAGTATACTTCCTTCCTCTGCCAGTTCTCCTTCGACTCTTATTCTTGCTTTCTGATTTTGATACAGATTCGATATAATTTGTAGATCTCTACTATCTATGTTTTTGGTCTGAAGAATACTTAAAAGCTTAAAATCGTTGTGTCAGAACATTGACTCCGAATAATGGTTCTCTAGTTCCTAGACCCTTTCTAAAACCCATCTGTGAATCACGTATTTCTTGTTCTAATTTCATGTAGATTCTGTTATGTATGATTTTAAGTAAGGCTTTCAATGTGTGGCTCATTAATGCAATTGTCCAATTCTAATGATTAATTCAGTAAATCACCAATTCTAATTATTGCAATAATAGTCATTGCAATCATTAGAATTGGTGATTTTTGGAATCGTTACAAAAGTTCAGAGAAGCCATTCTTTGGGAATGTGTCTCGTCTTGTATATGGAGTTAAAAAGGTCTACCAAGACATTAATAGTATCTTCATCAATTATCTTCAATAGTCCAATTGGTATATTATCGGGTCCTGGAGCTTTTCTACCTTTTGTGTGTTTTATGGCATAAATCACTTCCTCTTTCATTATTCCTGTTCCCGTGGTTTATCCGTCAACTTCTAATTGTTCTACTTTTTGATCATAAAATAGGTGTTGGATATATTCTTTCCATCTACGTAATTTGTCTTGCGTCTCAGTTATAATAGATACTATCTAGGCCAAAAGACTAAACCGTTATGGACAACTGCAGAGAATGCCTGAAAATAGATGACCATAAAAGATGGAAAAATGGACTCTCCTCACTAGAAGAAAACGAGGCAGATCAAGATGACCAGAGAGTATAGAGGAAAGTATATATGAAAGTAAAATAAATCATTATTTTATTTTATTTCTATTTCAAGTTTTATTTTGATTTGACGTACAGTTCCTAAAAAAATAACAAATTTGTGAAATGGTTCGTTTCTATGTAAGTTAGTTGTATGTGTCGCAAATTATTAGACGCAAATGTTATATTAGATATTAGACGCAATATTAGACGCCAATGCGAAGAAGATCTTTAAGATACCCAATTTGGTTTTAGAAATGCTATGGGAACCAGGGAGTCACTTTTTGCGCTTAACATCCTATTACAAAAATGCCGTGACCAAAGAAAAGATGTATTTGCATGTTTCGTGGACTTCGAAAAGGCATTCGATAAAGTACAGCATGTAAAATTAATTCAAATACTGAAAAATATCGGAATAGATGCCAAGGATATTCGTGGTTTTTTTTTTGAGAAAATCATTGATTTCGTTTTCTTGAGATTCCCTTACAGTCCGTACCTTTCACATGCATTGTATGCATGTTGTATTATTTACTGTAGATCTTCTATGTCACTTGCAAATATGATCGTATCGTCCGCATATCTAATATTATTAATGCTATTTCCGTTGACCAAAATACCTTCCACAATATCCAATAAATCTTCTTGAAATATCACTTCACTGTAGAGGTTAAATAAGAGTGGTGAAAGTATGCACATTTGTCGAACTCCTCTAAGTATACTTACTTCCTCTGTCAGTTCTTCTTCGAGTCTTATTCATGCTTTCTGATTTTGATACAGATTCGATATAAGTTGTAGATCTCTACTATCTATGTTTTTGGTCTGAAGAGTACTTAAAAGCTTTTCAAGCTAAACTCTGTCAAAAGTTTTTTTAAAATCTATGAAGCAAGAGTATATGTCCCGATTCATATCCAGACATCGTTGTGTCAGAATATTGACTCCGAATAATGGTTCTCTAGTTTCTAGACCCTTTCTAAATCCTATCTGTGAATCATTTATTTGTTGTTTTAATTTCATGTGGATTTTGTTATGTATGATTTTAAGTAGTGTGGCTCATTAATGCAATTGTCCAATTCTAATGAATTCAATTCAGTAAATCACCAATTATAATGATTGCAATGATAGTCATTGCAATCATTAGAATTGCTGATTTTTGGAATCGTTATAAAAGTTGAGAGAAGCCATTCTTTGGGTATGTGTCTCGTGTATATGGAGTTAAAAAGGTCAACCAAGACATATTATCTTTAATATTATCTTCATCAATTATCTTCAATAGTTCAATTGGTATATTATCGGGTCCTGGAGCTTTTCTACCTTTTGTGTGTTTTATGGCATAAATAACTTCCTCTTTCATTATTCCTGGTCCCATGGTTTTTCCGTCAACTTCTAATTGTTCTACTTTTTGGTCATAAAATAGATGTTGGATATATTCTTTCCATCTACGTAATTTGTCTTGCGTCTCAGTTATAATAGATACTATCGGTCCAAAAGACTAAACCGTTATGGACAACTGCAGAGAATGCCTGAAAATAGATGACCACAAAAGATAGAAAAATGGACTCTGTCCAATAGAATAAAACGAGGCAGACCAAGATGACCAGAGAGTAGAGAGGGAAGTTTATATGAAAGTAAAATAAATCATTATTTTATTTCATTTCTATTTCAAGTTTTATTTTGATTTGACGTACAATTCCTAAAAAAAATAACAAATTTGTGAAATGGTTCGTTTCTATGTGAGTGAGTTGTATGTGTCACTTTTTTTTTTCGAATACTTTAATATTCTGTAATTGCCATAATTAAGTTAACTTCATTGATATCCTTATTACTTTTATTTAGTATCCGGTTTATCGTAAATTTGACGAAAGAATCTCTATTAAATATTGTTTTTAGCGCATCTGTATTTATTCGATTATTTTATATTGACCTAATTTTTTTATCAAACCGCGCCGCTGTTTAACACGTGGTTGGCGAATTGATGTCACATGTTTTAGCCTCACCAGTTATTTAATACGTTTATATTAGCAGTGATAAATGTTTCCACGGATAGTGGCCAAAGCTATTAATCATAATTTCTTCATTTATTAAAAGACTCATTCGTTAACCATCAATTTTTTAAAAAATATATTTTTTTATGTTTCGAATATCGGACATTTATTTCATCTAAAAAGCCAGGTTATTTATTTTATCTTGTATTAATTTGACTAGAACATAAAAGTTTCACTTTTATTTTGCTTGCAGGTCGTTACTTTCAACCAGAACAGATTGTTTATGTTTAGGAGCTAAACTGATTTTGAAAATTAAGGGAATTTTAATAATTGTGTTCTTTTTTTTTATTGTATATATTGTAATAATATTAAATTTAACATTTGTAACAATCAATCGTCGTAACAATTAATTACAATTTGTGAACAATTGAACATTTGTAACAATTAATTAGGTTAAATTGTGTGTTAAAACATATTTATACATGTTAAGTAACCTAATAAATTGTCCGAAACTAAACTTCTGTTGAGGAGTGCTTTCAATTTATTTGGCAAATTGTAAAACTGTCTTTAATTTACATATTTAGGACAGTCTATCAAGAAGTGCCTTATACTGTCTACTGCATTGCATGGTTCGCATTTTGGAGGTTCACTGTTTGAGAAGAGATAGGCGTGAGTATACGTACAGTGTCCAAGTCGTAGACGTGTAATAATAGTTTGACATCTTCTACTTCTGGCTGAGGACTTCCATGAAAAAATATCACTTTTGATGCTTCTGAGTTTCGAACTAAAGTCATTCCACTTCCGATTCCACGCACTTAACACCTTATTTTTAAAATTAACTTTTAGATTGCCTGCTACACTCCGACACTCTGTTTCTGATGCGTCACTGGTGATAGCGTTACGCGCAGTAGTATTTGCTTCCTCATTCCCTTCTATGCCTACATGAGATGATACCCTCAGGAAGTGGATTCTCTTCACCAATTAGATGTTGGAGCAGAACAAGGCTGGAAAAATCCGTCAATATTCCGCTGAAGTAGAGACTTGAATTTTAATGTTAGCTTAATTGAGATGTGTCACTTTCCGCGTCCGATGCCTCATTGTCAAAATAATTATGAATTTTTTCCTTATGAACGTGAATTACCGTTTTATAGATATTTCCTTTAATGGGGTAAACTTGTCTAAGCATATGGGACAAAGCTGATATGTCTGTGGTATATTCTTGAATTGTGGTTATAGGATCTGTTGATCTCGTGATATTTATTAGAAGCATGTTAAGTTGATCAAAGTTTAGAGGGAAAGGTAGAGGGTGATTTTCTTTTTAAAGATGGATCTTCTTCAGGTGAAATAATTTCATCAAAGTTACGATTTGGTTGATTAATTATGTGACTGTCCTTATTTGATGCATCTACTTTGTTCGGTATCTCCGCAATCTTATAAATAAACATTTATACGAAGAAGGTTGCGTTTCGATTTAATTTGAGTCTCTTACCACTCCCTGACACGTGTTTCTGGGTCTACCCGTCATCAGAAGGAATTTGTAAGAAGACTCAAACCAAATCAAAATGCACCGATTACTCTGGCAATTACAGGAAAATAACTACCAGAGTATGCAACTAGAGACCTCTAGTGAGGAAAGATGAAGATACGTCGATGGCAATTAAAGTAAACTGTAGACCCAGAAATACGTGTCAGGGAGTGGTAAGAGACTTAAATTAAATCGAAAAGCAACCTTCTTTGTATATTTAACGTCTTTACTCGACGCAATGAGTACAATAATGATGGTAATTTATATGGGTAAATTGTTGGTGCATAGTGGAATATAATTATTCTCAGCACCGCTCTGAATGGCTTGATTAAGCTTGGGTATACAGTTTACTTTAATTGCCATCGACGTATTTCCTCACTAGAGGTCTCTAGTTGCATACTCTGGTAGTTATCTCCCTGTAGTTGTCAGAGTAATCGGTGCGTTTGGATTTGGTTTGAGTCTTCTTACAAACTCCTTTTGATGACGGGTAGACCCAGAAACACGTGTCAGGGAGTGGTAAGAGACTCAAATTAAATCAAAACGCAACCTTCTTCGTATATTTATAGTCCTTACTCGACGCAATGAGTGCAATAATGATGGTAATTTATATGGGTAAATTGTTGGTGCATAGTGGAATATAATTATTCTCAGCACCGCTCTGAATGGCTTGATTAAGCTTGGGTATACAGTTTACTTTAATTGCCATCGACGTACCGATGTATCTAAATAGACATTTGTTCACACTGAGAAGGGTTTGTGTCGTCATTGTTTGCTAGCAAGGATATATTTGTTGCGCTGGATACCGATGCTTCATTGTTTTGGTTGGGGTTAAGTTAAGTTAGTGGTAGCACTGTGAAGCAATGTGACCTGGCTTCTTGCATCTAAAACAAACTAAACTGTCTTGAGAAATGAATATTGTATATATCATTTTGTCAAAAACAAGAGTAAATGACACTGGTAGAATTAGACTGTGACGACTAATATAGATGTCTCTTCGAAAACTAAGGATGTGATTGTACTTAGGCATAGAAGCACTCATTTTGAGGAATGTCATGGTCCACCATAAACAGACAGGAACTATGCCGATTTTTGTAACTCATTGATTAGCATGTCGTGCGGTATTGAAGGACATACGCCGGAGAGCACAAGTCGTTACGCTGGTGTACCTTCTTGCTCTGACAATTTCACCTTGTATTTCTATTTGACCATGATTATTCATAAAATCGTCCACTATTTATTTATTGGATAAATAAATAAATATGCGATTATTAGATAATCTAGAAGAGAAGATTATATTTTTCGCTTGAATTATATTTCCAAGTGGGAAAAGGTAGTTTTGAAGATTGGTATTTTCTAAGGCACTAAAGATAATTGCTTGGGACTTTAAAGGAAATTGCACTTTAGACTGGATTTGTTTATTGACAACAATAACAAATAATTGCAGTTGGATTTCAATGCTAATTTAACTGGATATTATGTAAAGAGTTGGACAAGGTAGAGCAACATTTAATAAGACGAGAAAAGTATTATGCAGTAGAGACCTTAGTTCAATAACTCAAAATAAGAATATTACGTTCGTATGTGTTTTCGGTGCTGCTACTAGCGGTGCGTTCCACTATGGGGTGGAGGCCTGGACTTTAGAGAAAGAGGTGAGTGATCGACTTGAAGCATTCGAGATGTGGATCTACCGAAGAATATTAAAAATAAGTTGGGTAGACCGAATAACAAATGTTGAAGTCCCCAGAAAGATGACAAAGGAAATGGAAATCATGAATACGATTAATATAAGAAAGTAACAGTATCTCGGCCACGTTATGAGAGGAGATAAATATGTGTTGCTACAAACCATAATGCAGGGAAAATACAGGGAAAACGAAGTATTGGAAGAAGACGCATCTCCTGGCTCAACAATCTGAGAAAGTGGTATAATTGCAGTTCCGACTTGTTCAGAGCTGCAATCTCAAAAGTGAAAATAGCTGTGATAATTACCAATCTCCTTAGAGGAGATGGTACCTAAAGAAGAAAAATGTAAAGAGTTTGTACACTTACAGTTTATTTCAATATATCACTAAGATTCACAATTTATAACTTATAATAAACTTTGTTAATGTTAAAAATATTATAATTATCGATGCAGAACCGAACTCCCATTGTGTTCTTCTTATTATCGTTTTAAGACTTTATTATTATTTTAACACGTTTGGGGGTCCTTCCAGGTGGTCTGTTGGTGTTTAGTTGGTGTTCCTCTGCAATATTTGTAATTCTATTATCACCTATTCTATGAACATGGTCTCTCCATGCTCATTTTTTGAATCTATACCAGTTTATAACAACTGAATGTTACTCAGGGATTATTAATTGTTAATAATTTGATCGTAATAAAGCTAAACTCGTTAACTCAATATTACGTGAACTCTAAGTTCAGTTAAAAAGGCTTTACAATGAGATATTTCCTTTTTGTTTATTTTTTAATTACAATAATTAAATTAACCGAAGATTGTTTTTGCTTCCACTTTGCAGACGACTTACTCTACAAACAAAGTGACAAAACCTTCTTTGTGAAAGATATATTAATACACTCCAACTGGTTAATTGTTTTCGGCTTACTTTACGGTATTGTTGAGAGAACGTCGCCCGTAATTCTCTTCTCGGGCATCAGATGTCTCTAATACAGCGTTAAAATATATATCCAATTTCTTCCGCTGTCTCTTAGGAAAATTCCATTTGCAACGCACTTCACCTATTCTCGAATAACGTTAAGAACAGGAGGTATCTTACAAGATAAAAGGACACTTCAGTATTACTGCGTTTATCTACAGCGACTTTATTAATATTGTTTTCGTAGATGGGAGAACGTTGGTTATATTATTGAATCGACATATAAAAAAGGGTGCACATTAAACTGCTTTTGTTCTACTCCATTTATTTTTCGTTGTAATAATTTGATATTGAAGATGTTTTTTTGTCAGGCGTACCACGAATCAGACAAAATTATTTTTTTTTGCAATCAGAACCTAAAACCAATAAAACTTTCCAATACCAAGCCATTAAATGGTTAGCTAATTTAGAGAAATATGTATATTTCTCTAAATTAGCTAACCATTTAGTATAGTAATTTATTTTCCGATATCTAGATCTTTATCTTCATACCTACAAATAATTTAAATCATCATGTAAAACCGTTAGAAATAGTAAATGTTAATGTGTTAAACTCGTGAAAAATCCCAGAGAGCTGGTTAAAATCTACATTTATTGCTATACCTAAAAAACCTAATGCAAAAAAATGCGAAAAGAATTCTTAAGACCTTCTTAAAGATAATACACAGAAGAATTTATCAGAAATGCGAGTCACAGATCTCACGAACGCAGTTTGGATTCATGGATGCGTTAGGTACAAGAAAAGCCTTGTTCCCGGTTCAGGTATTATTTCAAAGGTACAGAGACGTCAATTGCGATATTTATGTATGCTTTATCGGCTACCAGAAAGCTTTTGACAGAATCAAGCACGATAAGTTCATGGCTACACTAAAGGCAACTGATTTGGATAACAAAGATCTTCAAATATTCAAGAACATATACTACAAACAATCAGCAACCATTCGGGTGAAAGACCAACTAACAGAGGAAGTTGCAATAAAGAGAGGAGTACGACAGGGCTGCATACTCTCTCCCTTATTATTTAACGTCTATTCGGAACACGTCATGAGCCAGGCCTTAGAGCATATCGAAGAGGGTATTCTCATAAATGGTGAATGCCTGAATATCATCAGATATGCAGATGACACCATCCTATTTGCAGACAGTCTAGAAGGTTTACGGACACTACTAACGCAGTTGTGGAGAATCAGTGAGTAGTACGAGCTTGATTTTAATATCAAGAAAACAAAGTACATGGTCATCAGTAAGAAGCATATTTCACCCAGTCAATTACTGGTAGATTAGCAACAAATACTCCAAGTGCCTCGTTACTACTATTTAGGAACCACCATAAACGACCAATGGGACCACTCAGTTTAGATAAAACAGAGAATTGAAAAAGCCAGGTCAGCGTTTGTCAGAATGAGCAAGATATTTAAGAGCCACGACCTACCTTTAAAAACAAAAATCCGTTTATTGAGATGCTACGTGTTTACAGTGCTGCTCTATGTGGTTGAATCATGGACACTAACCGAGGCATCCATAGGAAAACTCGAGGCGTTTGAGATATGGTGTTATAGACGGATACTGAGGATCTCCTGGGTGGACCGAGTAACAAACATTGAGGTTTTACGTCGGATAAATAAGACATGTGAAATTATATCCACAGTAAAACAGCGCAAGCTAGAATATCTTGGATATATAATGCGAAACAATCATAGATATAACCTGCTGCAACTTATATTACAGGGAAAGGTCTACGGAAAGAGAGGACCAGGAAGAAGAAGAATATCATGGCTCGCGAATTTACGAAAATGATTTTTCTTGACTAATTTCGAACTGCGGTCAATAAAGTTAGAATTGACATGCTAGTTGCCAACATCCGTAACGGATAGGCACCACAAGAAGAAGAATGTGTTTTTTCCTTTTATTTTTTTTTTAGCCCATCTTTTAGACACTTTAGCTATTCTCTTTCGACTTCCCTTGTTGCCATTTTTTATAGAAATACTGGATATAACGTCTTTTATTTTACTAAATTAACAAGCAGTGTTTAATGCAACTGTCAACACAAACAACTCCCTCTTAAGTACCTAAGTAAGCAAAATAAATTCTTACGCGTAACAAAATAAAAAGAACTGTTATTGCTATCTTTTGCCATTTCCATTTTTCCCACTTGGAATGTGGTATTCAGTATAGAATTTTTTCAGTGTGAAAACCATTTTTTTAGTATGAAAGATTTCGACTAGAAAGAAAAGCAAGAGACTAGACCTAAGATAAATGAAGAATTGCATTTAAAAATACGAAAAAAGTGTGGTATTATTCCTAAAATATTATAATTCATATAAAGAATAAGTTGAAAAGAAAAGTGTGACATAGTTTCGCATTTTGTTTATATAAAATATGTTTATTAATTTGAAGGACATTCATAAATATACTCGAATTAGAATTTATAAGTCAGCATTATTGCCAATCAAGACATACGGTTGTCGTAGGTCGTTAAAATAAACTTGACACACTTAGAAATAAACTGCTGATATGCAAGGTCGATTATAAAAGAGACGATAATCATTATCTCGGGATCAGAACTAATTTAACGTCAAGATGGCAAGCTAATGTATCGCGTATTTATAATTATGAGGGAGTCTCATATCAACTTCACATAAGTACGAACTATGATTAGAACAAGTAATGTTATGTAAAAGTGTACTGTTGTGTTACAAATAAAAGTGTTTTTACCAAAGTTTCTAAATGAAGACAATATACAATTATATTATTGAATTGCAATAGACAATTATATTGCCAAACTATTCAAGTATTTTATTACAATCAAAAAACCGTTTGAAGCTCACATTAACCTTATTTATGATATAGCAAGAAATAATTCTAAAAAAAAACGTTTATTTCAAAATATTTATTTTTTAACTATCCTGTATAGCATTGGTATTGAACCATCGTTTGCGAAAACCATTCATAGTCGGATTATTTATACCAGTTAAATCGCTAGAAATCCGCAAATGTCTCTTATAAATGGGATTGATTTGCGATAAAATAGCCCCGTAGTAATTGTTTGTTGTGGCTTTTGCAGAATCTAGAATAGCGAAAGCATTCGTTAAAATGTTACACGTCTATTTTAAGCGGGCTTAAAATATATTGCAACGATTTATTCCAATAGAAAATGTCGAAGGTTCGAAGCACTACCTAGACAATCGACTTGCTCTACTAAAAGCCGTGAAATGGTCTCGTAGAAATTTTTACATTTGAAAAATTGGAGTTTTACATCTTAAAGTGTGCCTTCTCCGAAAAACATAAATCCTTAAGAATATCGTAAAATAGGAGGAAGAAATATATATAAAAGATGTCCTTTGAATAATACATTAGGGGTAGCTAAAGTTTTTATTAACTTTTGTAAGTTGTACGAGTTTCTTATTGGGCAATCAGTGTTTGGTGTAGTAGAATAAATGGTATATAGTTTACCACTACATTTAGTAGCTTGTTTTGAAAGTGAATTAACAATATATATATATATATATATATATATATATATATATATATATATATATATATATAAATATATATATATATATATATATATATATATATGCTCGAAATGCTCGAAATGCTCGAAATGCTCGAAGCTCTAACACAATGTAGAAAAGATCACCTATACATCTCCCTCATCGGATACATTTATCAGCATGCTACAGCCTGTGTAAGACTTAATGAAGATGCTGGGACCTTTCGTATTGAAAGAGGGGTTCGGCAAGGAGACAACATATCTCCTAAATTATTTACAATTATTAGATTATTAGATTTGAATGAAAAGGGCATTAATGTAGATGGAAAATGTTTAAATAACCTAAAATTTGCAGATGATATCGTTATTATTGCAGACAACTTTGATCAGGCACAGATAATGTTCCAAAACTCCATATTGCCTCAAAAAGAGTTGGCCCTAAAATAAATTTTTCAAAAACATAATTTATGACAAATTTAGTCCACAACAAAAACATCTCAGTAGAAGTCAAAGATATTGAGCCAGTTGACTATTATAAAAACTTGGGCCATGAGATCAGAGACAACCAAATAATCGAGCTGAAAAGAATAATAAACCTCGCTTGGGCTGCATTTGGAAAGATGAAGGATATTTTTAGGTCTAAGATTCCAAAATGTCTAAAAAAAAAAGTATTTAATCAGTATATTTTGCCAGTGATGACCTACGGTGTAGAAACCCTAACACTCACAAAAACAACAGTGAGTAAACTATAAGTTGCGGAAAGGGCAATGGAGAGAATAATGTTAGGGATTTCTCTACGTGATAGAATATCCAATGCTACTATACGCAAAAGATCAGGAGTAGCAGACGTTATTAAAAGGATAACAACACTAAAGTGGAACTGGGCAGGTCATGTAGCAAGATCAGTTGATGATCGGTGGACAAAAAGAATTTTGGAATGGAGACCCCGAATACAAGCTAACAGAAATAGAGGTCGATCCCCAACGAAATGGACAGATGACATAAAAAGAGTGACTACAAATTGGATTCAGATGGCGCAAAATCGGGCTAAGTGAAAAAGCATGTGAGAGGCCTATGTTCAGCAGTGACGTTTCAATTTCCACTTCGGAAATCGTTCTCAAAATACAAACATTAGTTGAAATAGTCTTGAAAATAGTCTTTACATTGGAAATTGAAACGTCAATACACGTATTTTAACCTTTAATTGTGGCTTATTCCCATTTAAATAGTAATAAAGTTTTTCCATAACACTAAAATATTATGTAAGGTTAGCTCAAACGTCTTCAACTTCAAAAAGTTCAGTAATCTCTTCACTTAGCAATTCATATTCAAAATTGTCTTAATTTTGATCTCTCGCTAGGTTATACTCGTAGAATGTTACTGTAGATTAGAACAGTTAAATATATTCAACCTTACAGCCACTTCCACTGGATGAAATAGTACCTAAACCTTCTCTTTCACACATAAAAAGTTATAACTTGTTGACTACTTCTGGAGATGTTTCTACTTCTATTCTATGTTGTACTTCTATAAGGTAGGTATTTCTTTAAAGCTTCCCACGTTAAGAGACAGTTTTTATAAGTTTTAAATTTTTGACATTTTTAATGAATTTTTAATAATCATTAAAACTAATTAATTCCAATATAAAGTACTATTAAACGAATGGAATTTGTTGGCAGTTGTTATTATTAATTAATTTAATTGATGACGCTTAAAATAGAAGAATCAGCTACTTCATGGGTTTATTAAATACGTTTCACTTTTTTTTATTTTCAAAAGCTTCTTCAGTTCAATACAAATATAATGAACAAGTTTTATAAGAGAATGAGCACAGCGATTATCACAGTGCCCGAAGTATTTGATTTATGGGAAGATCATTCAAGATTAATCTCTGAAAACACAAAAGAAATATCAACATCTGTCCCTTCATCTGAGTTATCTCTTTATTTAAAAAGCTGAATTTTATCAATAAAAGTAGAACCAATTAAATGGTGGGAAGAAAATAAAGCTACGTACCCGAATTTGGCAATTATAGCACATAAATATTTAGCAGTTGTAGCCACACCCGTACCATCTGAACGACTCTTTTCTAAAGCTGGCCAAACAGTAACCCAGCAACGAAACAGAATAAAAGGAAGGCTGCTATCAAAACTGTTATTTTTACAAGATATTGATAAGCATTATTGGGACTTATAATTTTAATATATTACTTATTTGTTTTTTTTTTCTAATAATTTGGTTGTGTTTAAGATATCTATCAAGCCAAAATTTTTAATTGTTTAATATTAGGTTAAGGTTACACTATTTTAATGAAATAAACTTAGTAACTATTGTTTTTAAGATGCTTTATTGTATAACTAAAACATATTCAAAACAAGTCCTCCAATTCCATTTTATTCTTCAATTTCAGGGAGTAGAAATGAAAATGCTGTTATTCTTGAAAAAAATTCTGATGATGATCATTACTAGACTTCGGCAAATATGCATATTGCATATTTTGCATATTGTGCATATTTTATGCAAATATTTCATATTTTGGCATATTTGTATAAAAGTTTGCTAAGTGCATAAAAGTTCAGATTTTTATACTGTATTTGAAAATTTTTAAACATACCAATTTATTTCAATTCTTGTATAAAATTTTGTAGTCATTTTAATCAAGAAATGATCTAAGTACGTAATCTCTACAGGTACAAAACATTTACAATTTCAAAGAAGATCAATTTAAGTAGCCCTCAACATTCTTAGAAAGTCTCGGTCACTGAGGCATTCAGTTATTGGATAATCGCTAAGGGTTCGCTCATTTGCATTTTATGATCTAATCCCCAAATCTATCTACAATTTATTGTATCTTAACAGCAGGTAAACGGCTAATAGTTTTGTTCCTAATTTAGGGATTTTCCAAAATCTCCCAGTTTATTGAATTAGGTACCTAAACATTTCTAATTTGATGCTCAGATTTGTAAATCATTTTTGTTTTGATATTCAAAGCGTAAACACTCGTTGTGCGTAACAAAAAGAAAGATTGTGATTTTATAATGCCTAAAACAACCAGTGCTTCAACTTGGATTAAACCTTATAAAGAGCTGTCTATGGATATGGGAAAAATCTACTGTTCAGTCTGTGGCAAAATTGTAAGTATCTAATATTTTCTATTAAATATCTAATATTTCATACATACAGGGTGTTTCCAAATGACACTTACAACGTTTGACTGTATATACTTCTCGCAAAATTGAACAAAACGATATAGTTAATGAGGGGTCAAACTTATTTACTTTTCGAGATACAGGGTGTTAAATTTAAAAAAAAATTAAATTCTTTTAGTTAATAACAACAATAACTTTAAAACCAATAAACGTATTTACTTGAAATTTAGTACTCGTAGGTTGTTTTTAAATGAAAAATAGCTTCCTTTAGTGAGAAAAAATTGTCCATGGTACAATACAATGGTGTGTATTTAGAAAAATTTTTCACCTTTACTTTTTTTTATGAAGTCAGCTATTCTAAAACACAATTATTTTTATTGTAATTGAATTAACAAAAAAAAACTTTTGTTGAATTTTAAAATAAGTTATATGATGTACTAATGGTTAGTAACAAAAACTAATTTGTGGATTAATACTGCATTTAAAACACTTAGCGAGTGTTTTTTTTTTCCAAACCAGTTATTTGATTAACCAAAAACACCTTGTATATTTTTATATTTTAAAGGTTGGGTTAAAATAAAGGTTTTTATTTTTATTTATAGATAGCATGTGAGAAGAAATTTCAGATAGACCAACATGTGAGAACTGCTTCACACATTGCAAAAAAAGGAAAAATAGGAGGAAAACATCAAACTTCAATGGCTAAATGTTTCCAATCTACTTCAAAAAAATTAGATGAGCAAGAAACTTTTAATGAAGACTTGTGTCGCGCATTAGTGTCTGCAAACATACCGCTTTCAAAATTAGCAAATGTAAATTTTAGTTCGTTTCTAAAAAAATATTGCAAACTTAATGTTCCAAGTGATCGGTCTCTAAGAAGAAATAATGTGAACGGGCTATACTCGTCGGTGTTAATTAATATTAAGGAAGAAATTGCAGATAATTATTTTTACATATCTGTAGACGAAACCACTGATTCCTCAGGAAAGTATATTGCTCATTTATTGATTGGTGTTCTTAAAGAAGATACCTTACCAAAATCTCATCTTATTTCATGCCAGCAACTTGAGAAAACAAATGCTTTAACAATTTCGCGTTTTATACAAGAAACATTAGCAACTTTTTTTCTTCCGACAACTATTCCTTCTAATAAATTACTGCTTATTTTATCGGATGCTGCTCCTTATACGGTGAAAGCAGGACAAAATTTTAAAATATTTTTCCCACATTTAATACATGTTACTTGTGTAGCGCATGGATTAAACAGAGTTGCAGAGGAAATACGAAAAAAGTTTCCTCTTGTAAATACCATGATATCCAGTGTCAAAAAAGTATTTCTTAAATCTCCTATAAGAATTCAACTTTATAAAGAAATGCTACCTAACATTCCTCTTCCACCACAACCTATTTTAACGCGATGGGGAACATGGTTAGAAGCAGCTAATTTTTATGCAGATCATTTTGTTAAAATAAAGAACATAATTGATACGTTAACAGATGAAAGTTCCCAATCTCTTTTGGATTCTAAACAAACTTTTCAGAGTAACTTGCTTCAACAAGAACTTTCATTTATAAAATCAAATTTTAGTTTTGTTCAAAAAACAATTACTCAGTTAGAATCACCAAAACTGTCATTGTTCGAAAGTACAGCATTAATAAAAGAATTTGCGTCATGTTGTCGGAACGTTAGAGGTAATATTGGAAAAGATATTTTAAAAAAATTTGAAGCTACTATGGAAAAAAATAAAGGTTACCATATTCTTTCTGAAGTAGTCAGTGTTCTAGCTGGAAATATTTCGGAAACAATTAATTTAGAACCAAATGTTTTGGTTAGTTTGAAAAATGCTCCCGTTACATCAGTTGATGTTGAACGAAGTTTTTCCATATATAAATATATGTACTCAGACAGAAGCCACAAGTTTTTGTTAGAAAATTTTGAACACCACTTGGTCATTTATTGTTACCATAATTCTAAATAAGTTTATTCATACTTAAAAATGATGTAGTTACTTAAAATAAATGTAAATCTTAATGAATAGTAGGAAATATTTAGTTATGTACACTTTTTTTTTAATAAAATTGTTACTATTTTACGATTTTTTTATTTATTTGTATGCATATTTTGTAAAATATTTGCATATTTTCGGGTAAACACGTGCATATTTATGCGCATATTTTCTACATTTTTATTTGCATATTTGCCGAAGTATAATCATTACGCATACACCACGTTTTTCAGCAATTAAATCACGTTTATATAATACTTATTTAGTTTATTATTTTCACATTACTCAACATTTGTAAAACATCGATGTTTCTAGAACATCAATGTTTTCTTTTCGTTATTTCGTTACTATCGATGTTCAGCTTCGATGTTACCATCGATGTTCAACATCGATGTTTTTTACCGATGTCGCATCCCTACAGTGATAGATTTGTATACTTACAAAACAATTTGTATTTAATCAGATGTTCTAAAAACTGTAGGGTTTAACATAAAGAGCAAAAAACTTTTTAAAAAACCCAACTAATAACAAAGCATTAAAGTTCATTAATTTAATTGTCCAGTAAATTTAAATTTCACCGACGGCTTTATTTGTATAAATAAATCTATGTTAATTTTGTAAATTTTTGCCAAAATCAAGTTTGTTATGATTTAATCTTTTAACTAATTTAGATACTACTGTATTTGACAAAAATAATTTTTAGATACCTTTGGGTCTCGAAAGTATAAGGACTATTCGGATGAAAAGCTCGCTTCAGCGGTAAAAGCAGTGAAGGATGATGGACTTTTTTTGAGGAAAGTTGCTGAACAGTATGTATACTGTTAACCTTGTATTTTAAGTCCTGTTGAAGAAAACCAGCTGGTAGAATGTGTAACATTGGCTGGAAAATGGGGATTCCCGCTAACAACCTTTGATATTCGACTGATTGTGAAAGGATTTCTAGATCGCCGTGGCCGAACAGAAAAAAGGCTTAAACACAATATGCCTGGTATTGACTTTGTGGATTCATTTATGAAAAGACACGACAAAGAACTTTCTAATAGGCTTTGTCAAAATGTAAAAAGAAGTAGAGCGGCTGTCAATAAGACAATTCTCAACAATTATTTTGACGAACTCACAACATCACTTGAAGGAGTTGAACCAAGTATGATAATTAACTATGACGAGACGAATATAACTGATGATCCGGGTAGAAAGAAAGTTATAGTAAAAAGAGGTACACGTCATCCTGAGCGAATCGTTGATTCTTCCAAGGCAAGTACATATGTCATGTTTTCAGGGAGTGCAGATGGAAAATTACTTCCACAATACATAACGTACAAGGCACTAAATTTTTACGACTTATGGACTGAGAATGGTCCTAAAGGAGCAGTTTATAATAGATCAAAGAGTGTATGGTTCACGCTAGAAATTTTTGAAGACTGGTTCAGAAAAATAGTTATTCCATACTTCAAGAAGTTTGACAAAGATGCTGTTAAGGTAATATTAGGGGACAACCTAGCAAGCCACATCTCACTAGATATTATTAATGAATGCAAGATGAAGAACATCAAGTTTGTGCTTCTGCCAGCGAACAGTACCCATTTTACTCAGCCTCTTGATGTATCTTTTTTTAGGCCACTGAAAATAAAGTGGCGCCAAACATTGACTGAAAAGAGAAGAATCGTGGTACAATACCTAAGGATACATTCCCAAGACTATTGAAGAAGTATATTGATGACATGGGTGAAGAGAACATAGCAAAAAACTTATAAGTGGTTTTAAAGGTTCAGGAATTTCACCTCTTGACAGAGAGCAAGTACTTAAGAGGCGTCCTAGTAGATCTAAGGAGAACGAAAGAGAAACCCTAAATGACTATAGAAACACTTGGGCTGCAACTTTACAATCCTTCCTTGAAAAAAAACAGAGTTGAAGATACTACACAATCAGCCAAAGAAAGAAACAAAAATTAAATGTACCACCTGGTGTAGGTGTACAGCCGGACGATATGTAGGACTCTATTGATAACCCTGCAGAGCAACAACCAAGTACTTCAAAGCAAGCTCAAGAGAAAACCCGTGTTTCAAAAAGAGCCAGAAAGGACAGTTCTGATTCTAGTGACAATGATGAAGTATTCTCACTGCAAGATTCAGATGCTGAACTTGTTTTAAGTGACTTCACTGATGACAATTTTGAGGAACCCGAACCTAAGAACGTCTATAAGAAAGCCACGAGGACCACAGTGAAATGGGAAGAAATTACTGGCAAATCAGCTATATTTGTAATTTTTGAACTGTTATTTGATGAGGGGACCAAAAAAAAAAGCTGTAAAGCAGTTTTATGCAAAAGTGTTAAATACATCACCAGAAACAAATGAAGTGTCAGTTAGTTTCTTAAGAAAAAGTACGAAAACTGCTGGGACTGTTTTTGTATTTCCTTACAATGCTGATGAAATGGATGTAAATATATCACAAATTGTTAAAGTTGTTCACCCTACAAATGTAAAGCGTGGGCACTACACTTTTTTGTATGAGTTAAATTGATTATTTAATCTTCAAAAACCTTAAAACATATAAAAATGTTAGTAAATAAAGTTTTTTCCAATTAAATTCATTTTTTTTAAACATAAGTATTGTTTATTTTAGCCCTGTGTACGGATTTAGTTACCCCAGGAGTGTTTAACTTACGCCACACATTTATCTATCATGTCTGGTTTTTCATACCCCGTTCTAAGGGGAAACTTAGGCCACCATGTTTTAAATTTTTTTGACAGGTAAAAAATTTTTTTAACTCTTTTTTTGGTATTAAACAATAAGTTTAGATACAGACCCACGTTTTTACCAAGTTTTAAATCCCTAAAGTGATTGGTCTAGATTTGAAAGGTGTTTGAATTTTAAAAGTGGCCTAAGTAACCCCGTTTTAAAAATTGGACAAAAATTCAATTTATCAAGCGTCATTTATAAAATAGAGCCGTAAAGTTAATATATTTTTTTAAATAGACGATCCTGAAGTTTTAGACAAGATCAAACTCTTGTTGAACGTTCTATTTGAGTTTGTAAAGATTTCATCGAACAACTACAAACTTTTTCTGAATTCCAAGCATATATTTTCAGTTTGAGCTCGAACAGATAAAAACCGTCAAGATAGAACTGATATTCTTGCAGCACGGGTGCCGAAAAAGATTAAACAGATATTTAAATTTGTTTAGCACCTTGCGTGATTTATACTTTATAGATACTTTTTGAACACGCAAAGGAATATTTATACTGTGTTATAAGTATATATAGATCTCAAATTGTCATAGACTACTTGTTAATATTCACCTGTTTTAATTAGACGCGATTATTATTTATACGTAAATTATTAATCATCTTATAAAAAGAAAAACAATATGGTCTCAAAAAATTAATTTGAAACGATTTAGATGTTTTTAAGATTAATAAGTTTGAAACTGAAATTCCTTAATAAAAGATAAACCAAATTTTATGTAAAATGCCAAATTAAAAAATTAAATTTCATAATGTCAAAATTAAGGGAAAATGAGCATCCGCTACATAATTGCATTGCTAAAAAGTTTCAACTGCGTTTCCATATTCTCTCTATCTCGTCTCGCTTTTTCTTTTAACAATATGCATATCATACCAAACTAGGTTCCAATCTTTTTCGCTAAGGATCAATTCTGGGATCCTTGATCCGGGATCACGCAAGAAGACACGTTATCTCCCAAATTCTTTACGGCAGTGCTGGAATATGTTTTTATGATACTCGTGTTTAGCATCGCCGACATGATATTCGTGTTCAGCGACCCCTAAAATCCTCAAAAAATAAAGTTCATGATATGGAATCATTTCTTTATGACCGCATTCGTTCACAAAATTTTCTGACGCTGTTTCGACTATGAATGATTCGTTGATACGAAGAGTTTGGTAATATGTGTTGGTAACGAAATATTTTGTCTACCATATTGGGATGATTATAGGGGGTTAAAAGTTGGGGACAAAAATTATTGGGGTGGAGATAGGGCAAGCAAAATAAACGAAACTGTCGCGAACGGCACTCATGGTTTATTTGGAGAGCTGGGGTCGTGGATAAGTTGAATGGTAAGGGGTTGGATTAGGACAACTACAAAAATGAAACACAAGGGTACTTACATGAGTCTCCTGAACAAATGATCAAAAAAAAAACAACAAGAAAGGCCTCTAGCTATTTAAAATAAGGACGCCGCTTCGAATAATCCTAGTTTTGCTGGATAAAGGAAAAAAGGGTCTTCCTTTCTATAAAAGAAACACAAGAGGGGTTAGGAAACTTTTCTAAAATAGGAAATAAACAAAATGGTTTAGAGAAATAAATTAAATATTTATTGCTATCTTAACACAAACAGTTACACATATAGATAATACAAAAATATATACGATATAAATAGTTACAATCATTTATACCAAAATAATAAAAAAGAAAAACTTACTTATGTCCTAATCTTTTACAAACTCTTTTTGCAAGTGGATGCTACAAAACTTAGAAAAAAAAATTTACTGGGATATCAGTTACTGAGCTATAAACTGTGGCAGAAATAAATCATAAAAAATAAAAATATATCTTTTAAAATGAAACTATTCATAAAAGTTAACCTTTTTCTAAAAACAAAAAATTTCAAATGTGATTAGATAGTTACTAGATGTCAAAAATAATAAAACTAGCTGTCATGTGTCAAAACTAAATCTTAAACGGAAAACAATTAAAATGACAGCACAGCCACACCCTAAGATTTACAATATTAATTGTTACATTTTAAATAGTTATGAAAGCAATTATTATTATTAGAAAAAAAGTCTATCGTTACTTTCAAATTAAATCACAAAAAAGTTACCTGGATTTCACTATAATGAACTAAAACTTTTGGGAGTGGAAATAAGACTTATATTCCCTACCACACGAACAAATTCATCTCCATTGGGAAAGGACTGACTAGTTGAGTTTGAAATTGGGACACTGCACATCTTAGAAACAGCTTCTTAAAGGAGCTGGACAATAGAACATGTGGGTATCTTATAAATTTGTTGGGAACGCCGTTTTGCAAATATCTCACGATAAGATACGGCTTACAATTAAACAACAGTGATTACCCCTATCAGAGTTGACACATTACTTTAGGTATACATCACTTTTTCTTTAAACAAATTTGCCGGTTTTTCGCAAACTACATAACGACATCTGTCTCCTTTGACCAAATCTTTCATTCTAAACTTAAATTCCCCTCGACCTCGATCTAATACCGGCCGGAGCTACCTTTTCTCTTCCCCACACCCAGTCAAAGGGATTAACTAAATTTTTGTTAAACATATCGCAAACGACCTTGAATCAAACAGCTTTTTAAAATCGTAGAAATACATGTTTTAACCGGAATTTGGGATTTTTTTCTTTTACATCACAAATAAACAGGGAAATATTTATACTCGGATCCAGTTAACCAGACTAGGTTAACGCTGAATGCTTAAAGTAATATTTCCCAACTCTAAAGAGTAAGATTATAGTGCCAGGGCTATGAAATTATAGAAAATTTGAAAAAATTACAGTGTCTTACATTTTTAAACAATAGAGAATATAAGAATCCACTTAATCTATAAGAGTAATTGGATTTTTTTCGTTAACCTAATTTTCCAAAGATTGTTTATAAACTAAATGTCACCTGGTCCATTCTAGCTTTTTTTGAAATTAAATGCCCACTTCTTTGTTGTGGCTATACAGCACAGCACTGACTCTGATTTTCACTAAGTACTTATGTCATTGTTGTGGCTATAATTCACAACACTAACTAAGTCTTGCACAACTTCACACAGTACACAAGCTTGAACGGTTTAGGCCTCTTGAGCCTTTGCATCTAGGGTTGGTTGATAAGAAGCTGAAGTACTTCATGGTTGGGATGTTTATGGACCCTCTCTTTATGTCTCCCGGTGACTTTCTTAATTTTATTTGGATAGATTTCACTTTAGTCTCTCTACGTAAATCTTTATTTCGAACACACCAAGGAGCACCTACAATATTCCTTAGTTTCTAAATTTTTACATATAATTACTTTTTTTGGTACTGCATATAAAGTAGACCATAAGTCCACACCGTTATAGACCATAAGTCTACACCGGTTTCAATATCTTTTTGTAAATCAGTCCTATGTTTTGGATGAAAAGTTGAGAGTACCTACCTATCAGCCAATATATATAATGTTACTTTATCTTCAACTGTTCAGTTTTCTTTTTAACATGCTCCTTCCGTTTGAGTTTGACGTCCAAATGTAGACCCAGGTATTTCGCTGTTTTCTGATTAGGAACAATGCCTAGTGGTTACGTGAATAAACAAAATGCCCGTATTTGGGGCGATGAGCAACCCAAATAGGTTCCAGAGTTACCATTACATCTAGATAAAACAACTGTTTGGTGTGTTTTATGGGCCGGAGGAATCATCGGCTCATATCTCTTTAAAACAGAGGCCTGCCAGAATGTTATTGTAAATCGAGACCGTTATAGCGACATGATAAAACACTATTTATTGCGTTAAATTTAAGCTCGTGGTAGCTCTCAACGGTTGGTTCTAACAAAATGGCGCCACTTGCCATACAGGGCGTAAAAGCATAGCTTTACTGCGAGAATGATTTAATGAACAATTTATTTCACGCTTGGGGCCCGTGAATTGGCTGCCTAGAATCTGTGGCATCACACATCTAGACTTTTTTCTTTTAGGCTACGTAAAGTCCAAAGTCTACATGACTAAACCGGCTACGATTAAGGCATTATTACTCTACTCATTGATCAAATACCAATCGAAATGCTCAAACGAGTCAACGAAAATTCCAATTTCAGAATGGACTATCAGAATGGACTTTCTTAACCGCAGTCACGGCCAACATTTAAAATAAATTATTTTTAAAGTAGGGATGGGAAAAACCTACCGGTTTTAATCGAAAACCGGTTTTTTTACTTCGCAATAACCGGTTTTATCGGTTGTTTTTTTGTTCTGGTTATAACCGGTTTTTTATTTTTAAAGTAAAAACCGGTTTTTTATTTTTAAGTAAAAACCGGTAATTAGGTTTTTACGGTGATTAGGATTATTTTAGGTTAGGTATTATTTTGGATCCCAATCATAATTATTATTCTCAACTAATTATTCCAACTAAAACCATAATTCAAATTTTATTTTATTTTATAAATAGAGAAGCAAACTGAAAGTGCAAACTCACATCAGCCAGAAACAATTAAGTTTTATTATAAAATTTCGTTGAAAAGTTATTTGTAATCATAATATTTACATAAGAAGTGACCTGGTACATCATCTATTTTTCATACTTGACTCTTGACATTGAAAGTGGGTGAATGGCTTTTTCTGATTACCAAAAATAATGTTCTGACTATGAATATCGAATTACCGATTACGAGTACGAATCTCCACGGATTTCCCTACGTTTTCAAAACGATACACCCATGCAGGAAGTATTCAATAAGTTAAAATGTACGTATTATACAAATATACAAACGTGTTAAAAGCAATACATGATTCATTTTTTTTGATGGTAGTAAAAAATAAAAGATAAATTGCATTATTCAATTTATTTGATATTATTTTTTTGAAATACCGTTTGAAAGAGTCTGGGAAATTTTTAATAGTTTAGTTTAGTTGAAATGGTTGGGGAATTTTTTGGGTTTGGGAGGAGAGGAAAGTTGGTGGGAATTTTAGAGGATTATATTTTTAAATGGTAAATTAAATTTGCATCATTAATTGAATACAATAATTGCATATTATATTCTACTCTCATAATATATTCAATGACAATAGAACCTGAATTATTTCAGCGGTCTCTGTTGAGCAGTAGTATAATATTCTATTTAATAATAATCGACAAATATATAATAATAAAATAATAAATAAATATAATAATTTATAGAATAAAATGGTTTTATTAAAAACTGTGTTTTATTTATATTGATATTGATGTTCTTTCGATAGTACTAATTTGGATCATATTGATATCGAGTCGAATGAAGTATCGCAAACTAAAGTGCATTGTCAATGTAACTTTGTAACCTATTGGATTAAAAAAACCAATAACTGGTTTTTGGAAAAACCGAATTTTTGTCCGGTTATAACCGCCAGGTTAAACCGTAAGCAAAAAAAACCGGTATAACTGAAAACCGGTGTTTTATCAAAAACCGCCATCCCTACTTTAAAGTAAAATTGTAAATAATGCTTTTTTTGTATGATAATTAATATTTTCAAATAAAATTCAGCTTTTTCATTGTTTTTTTTTAATCCTCTAAATGAATCATCGATTATAAACATAAAATACCAAGTATATAGTTCACTAGTTCACATCACAATCGAGGTTTATATCCTTTAATTTTATCGGAAGTGCTAAGTCTAGTCATCATCATCATCATTTGGCTTTACAACTCTAAGTGAGTCTTGGCCAACGAAACGGAAACCGTGACCTGTTGAATTTAATAATTTCAGCGACGTCGTTTTTTTCATAATTTTTTTGGGATTGAACTATTTTATTAGAAATTAATTCCACTGTAATATGGTTTATGAAAATTATAATAGATTTAAGGATTGTTGTAAAGGCATGATAGTACATAGAAAAAATGACATTTTATTAACATTATATTACGTCTACTATACTACTATGTTTATAGATGATAATATAAAAAGTTTATAAAAGTCTTTGAAACGCTAAAACTCTTTTTGTAAGTATATTGTGCCTACAAGAAAGTAAAGTGGTAAAATAGACAATATTCTGTTCAAAATTCCGGTTTTGTAAAACACATTTCAAAACCGCTTATTTTCTTTTCCATTTATTCGCTATAATCTCAAAATTACTCGTAGCATATGCCGTAGATTGTCTCTTATTATGGGACACGATTTTATTCTGGACTTTATCCAAACAAGCGTTTCCCTAGTATATTCGGTGTAGGTCGGCCACACACACCGCCGGAGTGCCTTCAATTTTAAAGTTCCCGAACTAGAATTACACGACCTGTTTCCCACATTAGACAGTTTCTAGTAATCTAATGCATTCCGTTACCGAACTCCAGAACCAGATACGGATAGGTAAAACCTTAAAAATAAAATAGACCTCAGGCAATAATTGTCTACGCTAAACACGAAATTTTCTCTTTAGCTCGGCACAGGGTCGGATTTCAAAATTATTTTAATTATAGGATAGCATTAAGTATATTATATATAGTCGGTTCGCTATATTTACGCGGGTTTCGGATTAAAAATTTTATTGTAAGTACCCAGTTTTAATTACCTGCTCTTTGAGGAAATATCAACTGGTCAAATGAAATGAAAAATAATCCATAACTTTTTTTAGTGAAATAATAAAGGAAAATCTTTTATATAATTGACAGTATAATAAGGAGAATTACTTCAATAATGGAGTCTAATGTTTTTAATATAAACCTAATAATAATTTTATATTACACCTCACACAGAAAATATAGTCTATATGAATTTGTTCCATGGAGAGATTTTCTAATGAAAAATAAAAAAATTTAACTTGCCAACAAAAATGAAAATCATTCATTATCATCAAAAATATCATAATCATCATCATCATCACTGTCATCACCATTAATTGTTATTATGATTGGACTTATTTCGTTAATTTTATTTTCACGAATCCACCAATCTTCTATTAGTTTCTCGCACTTAAATATACAGTTGCACCACACTTCTGGAGTTACAATTGAAAGTGCCTTTCGCCAAGTTTCCCGAACTGCGTCGTCGCTATAATCGTTAGGCCCAATATGGTTGTCACAACATTGTTTTGCTATTCGCCATATATATTCGATGGGATTAAACTGGCAATGATACGGTGGCAGACGTAAAACTTGTTGACCGTAACTTTCAATAATCTGATCCACAACAAAGGTTTTTGGTTTTGCGTGGATATTTGCCAAGCGTAATAATTCTGATTTTAAAATATGTTGTGTAAATGGTATATGTTCCTTTGTCAACCATTCTTTAATTTTATTAACAGTCCAAGAATTTTTTGGACTTTTGTTTATTACTTCAGAATGGTAAGGTGAATTGTCTAAAATAATTACGCTGGGCTCACTTAAACCTGGGAAAAGTTTTTCATGTAACCATTTTACAAACATTTCTGTGTTCATATTATCGTGATAGTCACTTGATTTTGATTTAGATGAAAATATTAAATCAGCACCTTCTGTAAAACCCGATTTCCCTCCTGCATGTAAAATTATGTGTCGCTTCCCTTCCCCATCAGTATGTTTGATAGACTTTACGTTATCATCTTGCCATATTCTCTTGGTTGCACCCCTAGAAAATATCCATGTTTCGTCCGAATATATAAAATTTGCCCTTTCTTCTTTTAATTTAGAATATTTTCTTGGAAAGTTAATTCTTTTATGTACAACAGAACTTCTTTCACAAAGGGCATTTCTGTTATCCTCCTTTTGAAATTTGAAACCCAAATTATGTATCACTTGCCATAGACTTGTTCTGCCAATTTCGTCAAATTTTCTATCTTTTAATTCCGAGAGAATTGTATTTAAGGTCACATGTTCCTTGTTGGCTCGCATTCGATAAATGGTATCACGAATTTCAAATTTTTTTCCATCTGGAATATCTTTCGTTTTCAATGATAGGCGAGTTTTTCAGTGATCTTCTTTCGGCCGTTCATTATTGCGATTTTGTAATACTCCTCTTAGTTTAGTTTCATTAATTCCTAGAGCATCACATACGCGTTGTTGAACAGACATTACCGATTTTAAAGGACCGCCATTTTCTTTTTCATCCGTAAAGTACTTATGTACACTACAAATTAGACTATCTACATCTAACACACGTCTAGGCATTTTTAAATATTTCCACCAAACATACAATGTCAACACTGGCAAAGAATCAATTCAACTGCAATATTGTAACAAATTTATACCTACCCTAATGTTATTTTAATGTATTTTAAAATATGACCATTAATGCAGTTTTTACCTAATTTTCTGGGAAGTCGTTTACTGCAACTGGTTATCAATGAGTCATTAGCATAATTTTGTTAATCCGAAACCCGCGTAAATATAGCGAACCGACTATATAAGGGATTATTTTAAATTATAGTAAGCATATTATGAATGTGTAGCAAGTATAAGAAAGTATATCAATAATTTTATTATCAATATTAAATACAACCCGTAGTGAGTCTTAGCTTGTTTTAGAATCAGCTTCCGTTCCTTTCTATCCATCGCGGTTGTTTTTCAATTTCGTACCCTTAACACAAGTCAATCATTTTCCGCCTCTAATCGTACTCTGGGTCTGGCTCTTTCCTTTCGGAAAAAAATGCTGGTCTTTGGTTATAAATTTGTTTTGACAGATTCATCTCGATCTTTTTTAAGGGGCCCAGCCACCGCAGCCTGTTTATTTTGCTTGGACTTACCAATACTATGTTCACTATAAAGACGGTAACACTCAAAATTATAGCACCTACGCCAGAATCTGTTTTCCTCTACGCCTTTATAAATATGTAGGTCTAAGAATTTTGCGTCCAAAACAGCCTAAACATTTTTCATCGATATCGCTTGTTCTCATCGTCCACGTTTCTGACGCTATGCTTTTTTTATGACTGTGTTTGATGTTAAAAGTTTGTTTAATTAATCGTATGTTTATTGCTCGTTGTTTATCGTACGCTGCTGGTACACTAGCAGCGACATCTATACGAACTAACAAGAAGTCGAGAGACCTCTCTTCGATAGCAAATTAGGTGAACCGCACATTCAAAGCCTCTTACTAATATGCATCTACGATTCACCTTTAAAAATACCATCTTTTTCGTTCTTTACGTAGAGAAAGACGTTTAAATGAAAGTAAAAGATTACATTTCATTTCAATGGGAACTCCACCATTGCTCTACACGTATTTCGGGTTATTCAACCCATCATCAGGAATACTGGTGGAAGTTCAAACTGAAATTTTATTTATTTATTATATTTATTATAAGTTTTTTGATAATTATTTTTTAGATGTAATAAAATATTGTGGTAAAACACAGTAGATTGATATTACCTTATAAGTAATAAGTATAGATACTCACTCCAAACTTATCACTTCATTAGGTAGAGTCGCACACGATTTTTCTTTGCATCTTTTTTGCTTCTGTGACATTTTTCCTATAACAATCCCCTAAAAACCCAATGCCAAAAAATGTGAAAATTAACGAATTTATTATTCGATAATCTTAAGGCCTTATAAGCCATCTTCTGAAAACCTTTTTTAAAAATTATACATAAAAGAATATATAAAAAGTGTGAAGAACACATGACAAACACACAGTTCGGCTTCAGGGATGCATTGGGTACTCGAAAGGCACTTTTTGTAATACAAGATCTCTTTCAAACATGTAGAGACGTGGATTGTGATATATATGTGCGTTTTTTTGATTACCAGAAAGCTTTCAATACAATAATATATGACAAACTGATAAAAATATAAAATTCAATTGGTCTAGACTAGACAGCAGAGATCACCATATAATAAACAATATCTATTACGAACAAACTGCAGCTGTTAGATTTGGGGATCAGTTAACAGACGATATAAAGATAAAAAGAGGTGTACGACAGGGATGTATATTGTCCCCAATATTGTTCAATACATATTTAGAGCACATTATGAACCTAGCGCTAACGGACCTAGACGAGGGAATAATTATAAACGGAGAACGATTGAGCATAACACCATAAGATACGCTTATGATAGTGTCATTTTTGCAGACAGTCTTAAAGATCTGCAGACACTTGTCTCCAGGGTGGCAGAAGTAAGTAGCAGGTTTGGGCTTGATTTTAACATCAAAAAAATCAAATACATGGTTATAAGCAATAATAGGATACCACCTTGTCAATTACTAGTTAACCAACAACCTATAACACAAATCACCAACTTTTGTTATCTGGGTGCAAACCTAAATGAACAGTGAGACCAATCGACGGAAATTAAGATAAGAATCGAGAAGGCAAGATCAGCTTTTGTCAAAATGAAAAAAATCTTTAACATCCACGACATAAAATTAGAAATAAAAGTTCGTTTACTGAAATGCTACGTATTTTCCGTTCTTTTATGTGGCGTGGAGTCATGGACCTTAAGTGAAGCATCACTGAAGAGACTAGAAGCATTTGAGATGTGGTGCTATAGACGCATGTTGAGGATTTCCTGTATAGACAGAGTTGCCAACGAAGAAGTACTACATAGAATGGGCAAAGAGCGCAAATTAGTCGTTACCATAAAACGTCGCAAACTAGAATACCTGGGCTATATAATGCGCAATGAACAACGATATGACCTACTTCGGACCATACTTCAAGTTAAAGTGCATGGGAAAAGAGGTCCAGGATGGAGAAGAATATCCTGGCTTCATAACCTGCGAAAATGGTTTAACTTATCCACTACCGGACTTTTCAGGGCAGCAGTCCACAAAGTCAGAATAGCCATGTTAGTCAACATCCGTAACGGATAGGCACCAAAGAAGAAAACATTTTTCGTCTAATTTTTCCAATACACGTCGATTTAACGACAGACCTAAAATTTATAGACACTGCTTTCTTATTTAATTATCTATCTTAAAAATTATAAAAACACAAAAATAAAATTAACTAATAATAAATATAGGTCATTCAATGCATCTGGCGACTCGAACAGGTCGGAAAAAAGACTGAAAATTCATAGATAACCAGGTACTTTTTGCTGATAATTTTTTGATAACCAGTTAATTGTGGTTAAATAAGCCGTTGCTCTTTGTTAAATAACTATAGAAGCATAACGTAGGCAGCAATACGTGTTTAGGCAACAATATATAAATATTTCAGAATTTCAAATTTTCTCCCATATTTTAAACATTTTTGTAAATATGTATTTGCAAACGTGGGAAAAAATTTTGTTAGTCAATATTGCAAATTGCGTTTTGTTTGATTGATTTTCAGAAGTTGAGCTCGAGTTTCTACTGAAATATCGCTTTTTATTAACTTAAATATCCGCTTCTAAAAATTCCGTACTCCTATTTTTACAAGTTTGGGATTTGGTAACAATATCTTGTTAATTCTTGCTTCTTAAATATACATCTTAATAAAAATATTATTTTTAAGAAGCGCCCCAACGTTTTTTGGGCTAGTCCTACTCGGTTTAGTTGAAGTTGTATTACGAAATCTACCAGTACGTGCCCCAGTTTTATATTAGTTTTCCATTTACTTTTTCAAGTTTTTTTTATTCCACTGATACATACAGGCTAAAACTTTCCGCGAGTGGTAATATATATTTTGCGGTAGTTCGACGTACTGAAGAAATACTGATGGAGTTCAAAAAAATTAATAACAAAAAATATCAGCTCTGTAGCAAAATGATCGTACATTTTACCAAAATATTGTTCTTTATTAGTGATGGTAAATGTAGTGCCAATGAAGAACCAATATATCTATTTTAATATTGATATTAACATACATGAGTCTTAGTATTAAACAATTATTATCTCTGATTATGAGACCAAAATATTGCTTTTTTTCTGAAACTGTTTTATTGTGACATAATTAGGTTAAATATTATGTCATATGGAATTAAACCACAATTGATTGTAACAAGAATTACATTTTACATTATTTTGCTTGTTAGATTTAACCTCTGAATGTTTCTAGATTGGCGCTGGATGGAAACCAGTTTGACAGTTGACTTATTTGGCCCAGATCGTGTAGGCAAATATTTCTATTTATAGCTATTTTGTGTTAAATGCTGAAAGTCATTCTTCTTAGCGTTTTATCGTCCATTTTTTTACACAGGCCTCCTCCAACTCCTTCCATCTGTGTCTATGCTAAGCATTCTTCCAGTTTGTTGATTTGTGGATGTTCAATTTATTATTTTTTGTTTGACGTCATCTATCCATTTAATCTTGGATCTTTGTTCTTGGATCTTGGTTCTTTGTTCTTGATCTTAACCAGACGTTTCTCTTTCTATCTGACGATCCTATATCCAATATTGTCCTTTCCATTACCTTTTCTATTGTGGCTGGTTTGTTCATATTTGTTTTGGTTAGGGTCCAGGTTTGACATCCATATGTTATGATAGGACGCATGCACTGGTTGACTACTTTGCTTTTCAAATATCGAGGTATTTTGCGGTTTTAAGTACAATAAAACTTTTATTAACAAACACCTCTCGATGATGAAAACCTCTGCTGAACGGACACTTTTTAGGTTACCGAACATTTAATATGTGGGTAAATAGGAAGACACCTCCGAACAACGGACCCTCTTTATAACGGATACAATTTACCTTCAGTTTCTCTATGAAATTATTGTAATTTTACCTGCCAACAACTGACAGTCAGGTAAAGGCGATTAAAAGATTAAAATTGGGGCTCCAGAAATCTAAATATGTACATAACTTATTGTAGCCATTCTTCTTCTTCTTTAAGTTCTACTCCAATCGGAGATTGGAAATCATTCTGGCAATTATAATTTTATTGAAAATTAATGGGAAAAACCCCGTAATTGGCTGTATACCATCGTTTAAAAAACCAGGAACTTAAAACACTTCAAAAATCCACAAGGAATCTACGTTCCTGTAGTTGGCTGTATACCATGTATTAAAAATTTAATTAAAAATCCCTTGTAATAGGTATATTTTAGGCCCAAACGGGCTAAGTTAAAAAGACAAAACGTTTTCGGAAACCATGTTCCATCATCAGTGTCTAGGAGTACATGAATGAAGCCACCAAGATTAAATATGTGGGTAAAAACCCGATTACATATGTTTAATTACATTTAGTTTTAAAATAATGTTGTAATGATATAGGATTACAGAGTTACCGATGGATTTGGTAACATGGCGACATATGACTCCACGTTGAAGTTGCTAGTCCTGAGACGGTATGTCTTCGAGGACTGTATGAGTGCAACTGATACAGTCACTCATACAGTCCTCATCAGTGCACTCATACAGTCCTCGAAGACATACCGTCTCAGGACTAGCAACTTCAACGTGGAGTCATATGTCGCCATGTTACCAAATCCATCGGTAACTCTGTAATCCTATATCATTACAACATTATTTTAAAACTAAATGTAATTAAACATATGTAATCGGGTTTTTACCCACATATTTAATCTTGGTGGCTTCATTCATGTACTCCTAGACACTGATGATGGAACATGGTTTCCGAAAACGTTTTGTCTTTTTAACTTAGCCCGTTTGGGCCTAAAATATACCTATTACAAAGGATTTTTAATTAAATTTTTTTAATTAAACTTCAAAAATGTGTATTTAGGTATAAAACAAACAAGTTAAAACTTTTTAAAAAAGTGTCGTCACATTTAAAGTTCTGGCAGAACGTTTTCGATCACTACGGATCATCTTCAGTGCCTAGTATTTGTTGCTAACAATATGGTGTCTATAAGACTTCCATGTTTGGGTTGGTAATGTGTCACATTTTACATTAGATAATGTTGATACTGTAGGTCGATGACAATGGATGTATTTAAAATTAAAAATTTACTTTAGGGACTACATGTCTCCTAAGCTCGAATACTTGCACGTTGTCAGTTGAAGCGACGACACACGACGTTCAACTGACAACGTGCAAGTATTCGAGCTTAGGAGACATGTAGTCCCTAAAGTAAATTTTTAATTTTAAATACATCCATTGTCATCGACCTACAGTATCAACATTATCTAATGTAAAATGTGACACTTTACCAACCCAAACATGGAAGTCTTATAGACACCATATTGTTAGCAACAAATACTAGGCACTGAAGATGATCCGTAGTGATCGAAAACGTTCTGCCAGAACTTTAAATGTGACGACACTTTTTTAAAAAGTTTTAACTTGTTTGTTTTATACCTAAATACACATTTGTAAAGTGTTTTAACTTCTGTGTTTTTTTATAATTTTATTGGTTACTCACCTGAATAGTTCAATTGAACTGCATCCAAACCATTCACGGAGATTGCGTAGCCACGAGATTTTACGTCTTCCTACGCTTCTTCTACCTTTGATTCTACCCTGCATTATATTCCTTAGTAGTTCGTACTTTTCACCTCTCATAATGTGCCCCATGTATTCCAATTTCCTGATTTTTATGGAATTTAAAACTTCGCATTATTTTCCTAGTTGTTCGAGAACTTGTTCGTTTGTTTTGCGATCCATCCATGATATTTTCAAGATACGTCGGTAACACCACATTTCGAATGCTTCTAGGTTTTTAGTGTTGTATTTTTTAAGTGTCCAAGCTTCAACTCTATACAAAAGGGTAGAGAAAATATAACATCGAAGCATTCTTATCCAGAGCGATATATTAATATCGCGATTACAAAAAAAGCCATAAGCCGTAAGCCATAAAGCCACAATTGTAGCCATAAGCGTAATTATATAAGTAGGTACTTATGGTCATAAAACTAGGTAAAGTTTGTTTAGCAGAAAATGGTGGACTTCAATTAGTGCGGTCGTAAATATTAGTTAATTCATCTGACTTGGCCCATTGGTAATACCTTGTACCTCAGGTAAATCATTGTTACCTAAAACCGGGACTTTTGTACTATTATCAGTTAACCCAGGATCTTTATAGTAGGCAATTTACTGCTATACAAACTTTACTTTGGGTACATCGACTTTGATTTTGAAAATCCCATTTTAGAATTTATTTATTCTTCACATTTTCAATTTAGTTGCGATATTCTGATCTAAGTAGTATTAAAGTAATAAATCAATTGGGTAGAGAACGATAATAATTGCTGCCAATAATAAAAAGAATAAAAACTGCTTATCTGGGTCATATATTTCAAAATCTCAAGTGCCAGTTCTTAAAGCTTATTATGGAAGGGAAGATAGAAGGAAAACGAGGCATCGGAAGAAAGAAATACTCATAGATTAAAAACATAAGGGATTGGACAAACCTCGATGCCCATGCACTTTTTAGAACCACACAAGATTGAGAGGAGGATGCCAGTATTGTCGCCAACATCCACCAATTGAATTGGGTACCATAAGAAGATTCTGATCGATGGGTAACAATATCTTGACTAAAAGAGAGTTTTTGGGTTTGGAAGAAAAAATATCGGTGACAAAAGCATCTGAACAAAATAATTATAGTGTTATAAGAAAAACTGAAGTTAGTGACATTTTAAAGAAAAAGGTCAATTTAAAAAAGTCGTAAAGTGAAAGTAAAAATTTTCAACAAAAAAAAAACGAGAATTAAAACTGAAGGTGTTGCCATTGATACTATTGTGTACGATTGGTTTTGTAAAGTAAGAAGTAAGAAGATTCCATTATGTTGACCGATAATAAAAGAAAGAGCTTTAGAGACACATCATTAAATTTACAGCAATTTCTGAAAAAGCTGCAAATGTTAATCTTGACGACGTTTCAGAGTGGTAAAGAAAACTGCCAAATTTATTAAGTGGCTATTTATCTGAAGATATTTATAACGCTGACGAGACTGGTCTGTATTATCGTCACCAGTGTTTGGCTCTACAACTCTATGTGAGTCTTGGCCACGTTTACTATTTACCTCCATTGTTGTCGGTCCTGAACAGCTATTTTCTATTGCTGTAATCCCATTTTGCGTAGATCACTGGCTACTGAGTCCTTCCATCTCTTTCTTGGGCGACCAACTGACCTTTTGTCATCGGGCCTTTCCAAGAATGTGGCGTTCAGAAGTCGTTCGTCACTCAATCTTAGCACGTGGCTCGCCTATCTTATTCGGTTTGCTTTAATATAACATATTATGTTTTCATCTCCATATACTGTCTGGAGTTCATCATTGTGTCTTTTTCTCAATTCTCCTGTTGTCTTTTCTCTGCAAGGCCCATAGATATTCTGCAGTATCTTTCGTTCCAGTACCAGTAATTATGTCGTTTCCCGCCGTTCAGGGTCCATGTCTCGCTTCCATACGTTATTGTGGGACGAATTATTATCTTATACACTCTTATTTTTGCTAGTATTAAGAGTATTTTTATTTAAGTACGGTTATTAGTAAGTAATATGCCCTGTTTTCTGCAATGATCCTGGCTGTCACGTCCTTTTCATATTTATTTTCAGATGTTATGATCGCTCCTAGGCACTTGAATTCTTTGACGACTTCAAAGTTGTATTCATTGATTGTTACGTTTCTATCTAACCCTTGTCCTTGGGTTCTTCGTAACCACCATGTACTTGGTCTTGTCCTCGTTGACCTTCAGAGCAACTTCCTTGGCTCCGTTTTAAAATAGGGTGAAAACTTTGTTTGCATCTCTGGTGGATTGTGCAATTGTGTCGACGTCATCCGCAAACGCCAATAGTATTTTTGATCCTTGGGCGGCAAATCCGTTAGTCAGTTGTAGTTGAGCTTTCCTTACCGCAAGTTCCAGATCAATTAAATAGCAGGGGGCGAAAGAATCTCCTTGTCTAAGCCCGGTGTCAATGAGGAATACCTCCGACGTTGTGCTGCCAATTCTGATCCGTGCGGAATCGTTCTCTGTGTTCACATATGCTAATCGTACCAGCTTTCCAGGTACTCCCATTTCTACTATGGTCTCCCATAATGCCTCTCTGTTAACAGAATCGTAAGCTCGTTTAAAGTTCACGAAGATTTGGTGTACATCGCGGTTGAATTTCCAGTTTTTTTCCAACACCTGGCGTAGGACGAACATCTGGTCTATGGTCGATCTTCCCGGTCTGAATCCGCAGTTCTGACATATTTGTTTGCCTCTTGTGGATAAGTAGGTTTTTGGTCTGTATTATCAAGCCTTACTAAATAAAACTCAGAACAACAAAGCATCTGCACTGTCAGGATGTCTGCGGGAGATAGTCTGGTCTAATCCGTATATGCGCACAGATAGTAAAATTAGAATCTATAAGACTTGCATACGACCGATCATGACATATGGCATAGAAGTGCGCGAAGATACCAACAAAACGAAACAGATGCTAAGGGTTGCCGAAATGAAAACCCTAAGAACAATAATGGGGAAAACAAGAAGGGACAGAGTGAGAAATACAAACATTAGAGAGCAGTGCAAAATTCAAGATATTGTAAGATGGGGAAGACAGCGCAAGAGGATGTGGTACAACCATGTAAGACGAATGGATGAGAATAGACTCCCAAAAATTGCCCTAGAAAACAATCCGCCTGGTTCAAGACCCCCCGGAAGACCACCTAAAAGATGGAGGGATAGTTGGCAATCTACCTCCCAAGAAATTAACCAGAGGCAGCTTCAGAATTAAACAGATCGAAAGATCTACAAAAAGTAGAAGAAGAAGAAGACTAAATAAAACTTTTACATGTCGTAATAAAATTTGCACTGCAATAAAAGGCTAACCGTATTATTGTGTGCACACTTTAATTGGGAAAAAGAAAAACCTTGCAATTTATAAACAGTTGTCATATTGAATCTTTTATTGTCATACCTATTAAGAGGCTATCGCCTATTAAGTAAATTATTCTCTATTAGTGAAAACATAATGTGAGTTATTTTTGTTAAATATCTTTCTTGTTAATATATATATATATATATATATATATATATATATATATATATATATATATATATATATATTTCTTAAGATATTTACCTGCACCTTATTTATATTACCATGAAATAGTATACATATTATTCTCACTTGGAAACTCACCTAACTTCTGACAGAACACAGAAATTAGAAAATATATTACACAAGCAGTAGCTTCTGATCTTTGCTTTTCGTATTAGATCCCAGACACGTACGAACATAACATATAACGGTCTGCGGACTGCAACTTCTCGGATAGAACTGATGGTAGACAAGAATTGACTTTTATACTTAAAAGAAACAGAGAATAATGTATGTATTAAAGAAAATCAAACATAATGCTGACCATAAGCAATCACTAAATAAAATACAGAGTGAGTTTTAAAAAGTTCGTGGTTTGACTAAATAAAATTTATAAAAATAATAAAATAATGTTTTAGTATATTTCAAAAAATTTAAAAAATAAAACAATTTAATAGTGAATGATACATGGTCGACATAAACGGAGCGATTATTAAAGTAAAATATGAATCTTTATTCTCTTAAAAATTTCCTTAATACATAAAGAATTAGGCATCGTGTCGATTATCGGCTTCTTCTTCTTTTTAACATGCCCCATCTCTAAGGAGATTGGCGATCATCATAGCCTATTTGGCACTATCTGCAGCCGTTATGAAAAGTTCTATTGACGTTTTCCCACTCCATTGTCTCAGATTCTTCAACCAGGACGTGGGTCTTCTCGCCGGTCCTCTTTTGCGGTCCACCTTTCCTTGTATGATCAATTCGTATTTCTCGTTTCTTAGTATGTGACCAAAGTACCTTTTTTTTTTCTTTATAGTGTTGAGTATTTCTTTATCTTTTTTCATTCTTCGTAGCGTTTCCGCATTTGTTATGTGTTGTCTCCAAGATATTTTCCACATTCTTCGATAACACCACATTTTAAAGTTAATGAGTCTTTTCTCTGTCGCCTTTGTAATTGTCTAGGACTGAACTCAACTACACAACTCAACGCCTCAACTCCATACAACAGGATAGAGAACACGTAGCACCTCAATACTCTAGTTCTAATTTGAATGCAAGAGTTTTCCATTGCATAATATTGCTTTCATCTTCTTAAAAACACTTCTAGCTATCTCAATACGCCATTTCATTTATGTACTTATATCCCATTCTTCGTTTAGTTCGCAACATAAGTATTGATATCTGTGCACCCTGCCTAAAAGTTTTCCTTTAGCATAAACATTGTCTTCCTCAATCTTGTTCTTGCTTACCACCATGATCTTTGTTTTATTTGTATTCAGTGCCATTCCATACCTTTCGCAGTATTGGGTAATGCGGTTAACCAAGATCTGTAGTCCTTCTCTGCTGTCCGCAGGGCGTATTGTGTCATCTGCGTATCTAAGATTATTCAGAAGTTCTTCTTTAATAAATATGCCTTTATTTACGTCTTCTAATGCCTCTTTAAATAATTCTTCTGAATACATATTAAAAAGTAAAGGGAAAAGCACACATCTTTGTCTTAGCCAATGATTTATAGGTACATAATTATTTCTTTCGATTTTTGTTGGTCTCTTCGTATTATGGCTTACTGATATCAGTATAGATTGGCAATGATTCTCACTTTTTCGCTATCTAATTCTGTGTTCTGCAGTATTTTTGCCATTCTTTGGTGCTGTACTTTGTCAAATGCTTTTTTGAAGTCGACTAGACATACAGTAAATAATGTTTCTTTTGTATCAAAGCCTTTTCTGAATCCCAATTGGTTTTCAGCTATTTTGTCATCTAGCTTTTTATAGATACGTTCGTGTATCACTCATAAGAACACTTTTAGAATATGGTTCATCAAGCTAGTTGTCCTGTGCCACAGCCACCTTTACTTCCTGTGCTTTTCACACTTTATTGCGTTTAATTTTTTGGGTATTGGAATGAATATTTTTTGTCGATCTAGCTCCCATTAGATGTTTTAGCTCCTTCTCCCATTCCTTATATTTTGTTTTGGATTATCCTTTTCTCGACATTTAATTAGCCGACTGTTAGTTCTTTTTAAGGTGTTAACCAAGTTGGTGTCAAATAACACTCCTAAGTTTTTTAAGCTTTCTAAAAAGTTTCAAAAATCCATAGTTTCTTTTCAAAATTTATGATTCGCTTCTATGAGTTTTATTACAACTTTCTATTTTAATATATACTGTACAAGAGATCGATATTATCAACACACAATTTACCTCGGAGGAACTACTGGCATCACTCGATTTGTTTAAAAAACAGCCTCTGGCGCAGATGAAATTTTATTCATATTCTTAGGAAAACTGTCGACATCTTGCATTATTATTTATTAAAATTTTACAACGTTATTTGCAACAGCTATAATTTTCCTAAGCAGTGGCGATAATCATACGTCATACCTACCAGTTAAAAGTCTTTCTAACTCATATAGTCCAATATCACTAACGTGCACGATGGAAAGAATGGTAAACAAAAGATTTCTGAAACAAAATAAAGGATCTTGGTTTCTGAGCAGAATCTTGGTATCTGGAAAAAAATTAAGTTATTTCACCAGTACAATCCGGGTTTGAATCTCATCGTTCTCTACATCAGTTAATTTGGTAATTTTACAAACACATATTTCCGACTCTATGACATGTAAGCAAAATTATTAGCAGCTTTTTTGACATTAAGGAAGCCTTTGGAGCTGTTCAAAAATCTAAAATACTTCAAAATCTTTAATAATAGGGACTAGGTTGAAACATATTCTACTTCGTGCGTAATGATTTAGATGAGAGAACTTGTCAAGCTATTTTAAATGGAAAGCTATTATCTACTCGCATTCAACATGAGTACCAAAAGAACTAAATGCAACTGATTTATCTAGCCCATTTATAATCAGAAGCTAACGAAGAGGTATTGTTTGCAGTTTGCATATCCATTATTCGCTTCAAAATGGACTAATCACATCTGAAAGCTCTTGACTCCGTCCACAGTACGGGTCTTAGGATCTGCTTAGGTGCCCTTAAAACTAGCTCAGCTCAAAGCACCTACTGTGAAGCTAAAAAGTCACCACTCTGGTTAAGAAGACATCTTCTTTTGTCATATTCAGTTTAAGAGCTAATCCACAAAACCCAGTCTACCAACTACTTATTCAACCAAATAATCTCACCCAACATGATCAGACCACTAGAGGTGTTCATTACACATACTCTATGACACAAGTTACTTCCGAATGCCAACACTTTTCTTTGCTCTTTTAATAACTTGATACTCCTAAAGCTATAATTAAGCAATCATTTCTAGACATACTTAATCGAAATCAGTTTCATAAAATTCTTTATACAGATGCCTGTAAAAATGATGTGGGGATGGGTAGTGCTATTGTTACCTCTTTAAACACCACAAAACTAATCAAACTTCCTGCCGTTTGTAGTGTATACACTGGAAAACTATATGGTATCGTTGAGGCTTTTTGTATCTTGGAACCAACTGACCGCAATGTAGCGATTTGCACAGACTCCCTGTCGTACATACAAGCAAATTATAATATATAGAATGATATGATATATACAATAAACTTTCGGACAATGGAGTAATTGTCACTATTGTCTGGATACCTTTACATGTACGAAATGTATTAAAGAAGGTTGCAGATGTAGCAGCAAAAGAAGCTTCTACTTTGGATATACCTATATAAAATAGCCAGCTGCATAACGATAATAAAAAACGAATATATAACAAATTTCATGCTCATTGGAACACAACTGCTAGTTACTTTCATGATATACAGGCAGTTATACATTCCTTGAGCTGCCACCTCTGCCCAAAAGACACAAAGTTATTCTAAGAAGATTACGAATCGGACACACTCGTTTTACACATGACTTTCCCATAACATCTACCAATCCACCTGCAGCTTCTTAATCGTCAAGCATTTTCTTAAAGGATACCAACATCTTTCCGCTAAAATAAAACAAGAAAAGTTGGGAGATAATATACAGGAGATTTTGAATGCAACTGAGATAGACGCAAGTCTGTTTAATGTTTCTTTAAGTGCTTTATAAACTCTAAAGTAGTAAGGTAGTAGTAGATAATAAGCCGCTTGAATCGTTCGCTTGCATACAAAAATTTTATCCTGCTTTACACATATAATTATTTTATTACTTTTTAAGTATAGATCATTCGTTTAACCGGAATTGTGCAAAGAAAATTGCAATTGTTTAGGTTTATAAACTTCGTATAAAAGAAAGATGATTATGTTGAAAATGTTGATGAATAGGTGACTAACAAGGAGGAAAAATAAATAAACGAAATTGATGGTGTAAAAAATCAGCATAGTTTAGCATCGAATATTATGAAACATTATGAAACATGAAATAGCTGAGTCATGGAAACACTTACACAATCTCTTAGTACCAAAATTAGCTTTCACAGAGACTTGTGTATGTCTATGCTGTATTTTTTCTAACGCAAATTGGTTTTTAATTTCTGATTTGAATGGCAACTGCCTAAAAAAATTCTAGCACATTTTCATAGGGATGCTGACGAATGGGTATTGTTTGCAGTTTACAGATTTATTATTCGGACCAAAACGGACTATGGTAGTTTTGTCTATATGTCTGCTTCCAAGTCATATCTGAAAGCTCTTGATTTCATCGTGACGGTAACGAACCAAAACTTCTACGAAGCTTCTACTTTGGATATACCTGTAACAAGTGTCCAATATTACGTTTGCGTGTATTATATTGCGTTCCAATCTGATATAGGTATAACACAACTGCGAGTCACTTACATGATATACTTACAGCTACCATCTATGCCCAGAAGACACAAAGGTATTCTACCAAGCTTAATGTATGCGACCATTGCAGTAGCCCCTTCACTGTCAAGCATTTCCTTAAAGAATATCATTATCTTTCTACTAAAATACAACACCAGTTAGGAGATAATATACAAGAAATGTCGAATGAAACTAAAAAATAAACAAGTCTTTAAATATTCAAGAAACATTCAAGTGCTTTATAAACTCTAAAGTATAATGATGCATAATAGTGATATTTGTAGAAATTAAATAATGTGTATTATGTCAAATAGGGTAAACCACCCAGTTATTGGCACTTTAAGGAAAGGAGTTGTTTAAACATTAGATTTGCTAATATAGGTAACATCATAGGGGATTATTTTGAATTTTTATATAATTTACTATTATTACTGAACACAAATTAAATGTCATTTTGTTATAAATATTGAGGAAAATAATGCAAAATTAGGTTATTTTAGACAATATACACATTTCCTAAATATTGACAGTTATTCTAGTTATTGGCATGTAGTAATTGGCAGTGTACTCAATCATTGGCACCCAGTAATTGGCTTAATTTTTTTATCAAAATACTGATTGAGCATTAAAAACAAAACTTAAACATAAGTACTAAGGTACAAAGTGTCATTTATTTATATATTTTTTTAAAACAAATTTTACAAAAACAATATTCTTTATACAAGTTGTTTAAGACAAGTTTTACAAACAAAATATTCTTTATATAAATCATATTTTTCAAGACATCTCTTATGAAGTGTTCTGGAACACTTCTGGCATTTAACTCCAAACCTAATCAGGGAAAAATTTTCAGTACATGTAAAGCATATACCATTATTCATAAAAATATTATTTTTAGATGGTGAGCAGAGTTCTGGAACTTCTGGATCGAATTTTTTAATTGACCTATTTCCATATTTTTTTCATAGGGGTGTCGATCATCTTCTTTATTTAAAAGCTTGTTTAAGTCTTCTGAAATACTAGGTTTCTGCTGAAATAAAGATGTTTCTTTGAGTACATTAATCTTAGTATTTCGTTTAATACTTTTTCCTTTCAAGGAATTTTCTTTACTTTTCAGAAATCGTTTTGCTTTATTTTCTAACTTTGTTCGCTCCTTTTTATTTTTTTCGCGTTCCTTTCCCTCCCTATTGGTACAAGAACCCTATCTTCTTTCGTAAAAAGGGTAAGATAATTTTCATATCAGTTGTAAATTCTGCTAGGATCAGAAAGAATGTCAAAATAGTTCTTTTTCATTAAATATTCTTGTATATTATTAAACCACATTCTGATATCATTTTCTGACCCGTTTCCACTGGCATTGTTTACATCTTCAGGAATTCTATTTGTTAAATTAGGGTGTCTTCTTAAAAACGATTGATACCAATGATCCCCAAGAAAATTGTTTTTAAATGGATTTGGTCGGGGACTCTGATCCAAAAATGACTTAACAGAAGCTTGGATGTCCTCTTTTCTTTTCGAAAACCCTTTTCTGTGACAATCTACTACCCATAAAATTGTTCGCTTAGTCTAAATTGCAGAGTAGCTCTGGCTATCCCATATTTAACTGCTGCCGTCACCTTTGACATGCAATTAATTATTTCCCGTAAAGCTTCTTGAAGAATTTCTTTATTATATGTTTTTGTATATTTGCTTTTTTTTGTACTTTAGGCATTTTTTCTTTCTAAAATTAAAGGTGCCAATCACTAAATGTAAATAAATACCTCGGCTACCTAATTATTGGCAGCACTGCCAATCAGCAGCATTTGCTATAATATGACATCCAATTGTTAGCATTAATAAAAATTATTATGCTTATGTTGAAAGTAAGCATAAAAACGAGAAAACGGTGCAATGTAATCTAGAGATTAACCCCATATATCATTTTCTCGATCTCGTATCTCTAATAGTTAGCGGGATATTGACTATTATAGTATTCTACGCCCTACCATAAATAATGTTGCCAGATCATGATAAAAATGGAAGTAAGTACCTACAGTAAATTGCTCCTTAATTCTTTAAAAATAAAGTGTCCACTGCCAATAATTGGCCTAGTGCCAACAACTATTTGCTCCTAGTGAATTTTTTTACTGCTTTATTATATGAATATTTTACATTGAAGGCATCCGCTACCTTTAAAGAGAAATATAAAGTAATCGTGATTTATATCTGATTTTTTGGGCTTGTTGTTTCAGTATTAACCTAATTTGATACTGTTAACCTCTATATGACAGCCTCTATATTGTTAGTTTACAATGCAATATTTGTAGAATTGGTAAAATTCAAGAAACACCTGCATAATATTTTGATGCTCCTACCGTAATAAATCATACTTCTATCTTGAATTTTTTATATATCGTATATCTTTATTACCAACCCTTATAAAGAACAACGCCAGTAGCAGATCCTGTGAACTTTCCACAAGTCTCAATTTCTTTTGGGGTAATTGACCCTTAGACCTCGTCATCGTTACCGCTTTGATGTAGGTACTTTGATGAACAATTTCTCTGGCCTGAAAAAGTATGACTTGCGGATATTGCTTTTCAAGAAAATTGCTTTTTTAGATTTCATCACTGAAAAATTCAACGAGTCGTGAAAAGTATTAAATAAGGAAATTGAGAGTCTGTCTGTGGTTTCGATAGAGCTTGCGGGATTTATTTTTAGAAGCTTAAATGTATTTATGAATTGCGCTAATCTCCAAGAGATAAATGAGTAGCAGCTTTTTTAAAACGACTTGAATATATCATTTCTTATTTTAATTAAAATGTGAGCTAAGGCAATTCGTTAAAAATAGCGTTTTAAAAATTTCATTACTTTAGAAGAGTAGCTCAAATTTTATTAAAAATAAAGTACGTGAATACTATTATGTTAACTAAGAAATATAACATATACAGTATTTTCCACCTAAGAAGTCTGCTATGCAATTAAATGCTGGTAACCTTATGCGGCGATATATTTTACACTACCTTTATGAAAATTATTTTACTGTTCTGTTGTGTCAATCAGCACTGCTTAACAAGTTATCTTTATTGGTTTTAATATTTTATTGCACGAGTACGGAATATTTATTTAAACAGTTATGCCTTTACAAGAACATATTATTTGAAAAATAAGGAGTACCATGTATCATAATAATTGTAATCTCCTCTATACACACTTTAAAAATTAGTTTAGTAATGTCTTTCTTAAATCCACACAACCATTAAAAAATGATTCATGCTATTTAAAAATATCTTTCTGTTAACGATACCAGCAGTAGACGCATATAGATTGATGATGATAATCGCCATGTCTCTTCCAACTGTCTCTCACCGTGTCTCCTTTGAACTACCTATTTCTCCTAGCCCACCCAGGTACTTCACAGTCAAAATTTCTTTGTATTAAGATAATTTTGATTATTTACCTTAACCCAGCGGTGCTCAAACTTGAACTGCTGGCGATCTACCTCAATATTTTTAGACTACTTACGATCGACTCTGAGAGACTGCAAGTGTGTGTGATCCAGGGTTGTCGTACATACACGATACTCCCTACCTACCTAGGTAGGGCGTACCGTAGCATATATAGATATTAGCTTTCTGCACAATATAGGTAAATTATTTTAGTCAAGGTTTGGGTTAGGTTTAGTTAGGTTCTTCTCTACAATATCAATGAAAAAACTCATAGTTATTCAAAATTGCGAGTTTATTTGTTGTTACAAAACAAAAGAGTTACATATGGTATTAAACTTAACTAAGGAGTGGCTTTGGATGTTGAAGCGTGGCACTGCATGTCCTCAGCATACTTTTCATAAGATGGTACGTAACCGCTGAGTGCTAATCGCAAGCATAATGTCATATGATCGTCAGTTAGTCGATTGCGATATTTTGACTTAATTATCTTCATTTCAGAAAATGCAGACTCGCACAAGTAAGTTGACCCAAAAAATGCTGTCAGTTGAAGGTCGATTTGCCTTACATTCGGATATATATCTTCAAATATAAAACGCCAGAAATTTGTATCAGATACTGTAGCTTTGAGATGTATATCTGATATAATCTGCACCAACTCATTTTCAACAGAACATGAGTTCATATTAAACTGACTTGCTATTTCAGTAGCTAATTCCTCAATGTTTTTACATGAAAAAGGATAACTCATAAATGATGCTATATTTTCCAATTTACTGCAATCATAAAAACGCATTTCGAATTGTCCCAAAATATTTGATAATTCAGCCTCATACGTATCATAATTCAACTGAGGAATCCTTGCTTTCAAAGACGGAAGATGTTTCAGATCCTTTCTCTTCAGTTGATCTATCATAAATTGCAATTTACTTTCGAATGCGTTTATTGCGCTAATCATCTCAATAATAGTTTTTCCTTTACCTTGAAGCTCCAAGTTAACGGTGTTTAAGTGCATTGTGATGATAGTCAAAAATGCCAAATCATTTAGCCATTTTTCGTTTTTCAAAATCTGAGTGTCATCACCTCTTTCGTCTAGAAAAGCTGTTATTTCGTGCAATAATTCTTGAAACCTTTCTAGGAATTTTCCGCGACTCAACCACCTGACGTCCGTGTGAAGAACTAAATCAGTGTGTTCAGCTGACTCCCTATCTTCCAACTGCAACTGAAAGAGCCGCCGTTGCAAGCTACGTGCACGGATGGAATTCACAATTTTTGTTGCAATGCCCATAATTTCCTCCCTGTTTAAAACTTTTGAACACAAAACTTGTTGATGTATAATGCAATGGAATGAAAAAAATGAAGGGAATTCTTCATTAGTTCGACACAATGCCACAAAACCGTTTTTGTTTCTAGTCATTGCTGGTTCTCCATCGGTTGTAATGCACATTAATTTATATATTGGTAGCTCGTAGTTTTTTACAAAATTTAAGAAAACGTCATATATATTTCCGCCACGGGTCTTCCCCTTCAGAGGAATGATTGTCAAAAATTCTTCTTTAGCCAACATGCCATTGAATACCATCCGAATAAAAATACACAGCTGGGCAGTGTCTGTCAGATCGATGGATTCGTCGAACTGTAAATAAAAGTATGTACATTCCATGATATCATGTTTTAGTTTATCTGCGATGTCTTGACTCATGACTTCAATACGCCTTGTGACAGTCGGACGAGATAACTGAAGTTCTCTAATAGCAGACATGATTTCTGTTTTATTTTTAAAATCTCCAAATAAAGTCTCACCCGCTTCAATAAATGCTTCCTTCACCACCGATCCATCTTCAAATGGTTTCTTGTGTTTCGCCAAAATATGAGATATTTTAAATGACGCGATCGTAGCAGCTTTTGATTGTTTGGCTGGTCTTATGAACATGGATTGTTCTTTTTTCAAACAAGATATTAAATCACTTACTTTTCGTTTTCTTAATTTACTCTGTGGCGGAAAATCCTTTTCATAGTTTTTATGACCCGTTTTATGATGCCTCTCTAAGTTACCACGCTTAGGTATTGCAACTGACGCACGACAAATAACACAAATGCACTTATCCTTCACCATAGAAAAGAAAAATTCTTCCTCCCAATCCTTATTAAAATGATACGTTTTAGATTTCTTCACTGCACTCATTTTCCACTATTTAATAATAAACTTTGTATCGACGTAGGATCGCTATCAAGTTACAATTCAGAATAACTCCTATTCCTGCAGGCGCAACATTTATATCGGCGTGAACGAAAGTCTCGAATGTTCCCGTCAAACGCGCCGCCCGAAACTAGACTGTACTGTCTCTCGTCTAGAAACAACACGGCTTTTCTTTGACAAGTGCCGCGCGTTCCTTTGATAAAGCCACCTTTTGCCGCAAGCAGTGTTATTTTATTACGTAATACATTTTTGTAGTTGATAAAATAACATCCCAAATTTGATTAATAATTATAATAAATATTGAATTAATAAAGTAATTAGTTAATATATGTAAATATAAAATATGATGTGTGGACAGTATTTTGTTGTCCCCACTTCATTGAATTGCAATGATACTTAGTCAAGCATTCTATGTATTTGAATAATTCAGTATTAATAAAAACGTTTAACTGACTGCTGACAGTAGTTTAGTTACCTACCTACTTATTAAAATTTTTTTTCTTCTCGAGATCTACCCAAAAAGCACTCGCGATCGACCAGTCGATTGCGATCGACCGTTTAAGCACCCCTGCCTTAACCATTTTACTGAGAAAGCATTCATTAAAGTTATATGTGGAAAATTGATGGAAATTCTGAATGAGTACTAATAGACGACAAAAACTTAATATCAAGGATATCAATGTAAACGGAATGAAGATCAGTGATCTAAGATAAGAAATACTGCTAACAAGTCATCAATCATTTCCTGTAACAGATTCTTACATTCTACTCTACACGAAATTTTAAGATGATGATGAGTTTTAGGAGGATTCTTTCGGATGTGAATAGCTATGAAGAGCAAATTACATGCATGTTCAATGAAATTCATGTCTCAAGACATGGCAATAATCTCACATGAGGTTTTAAAATGCATGTGATGTACCATTGTCCTGTTGAAGTTCCGTCAATAGCCACCAATTCCGTGCACATACCTGTCATAATACCTACCCACAAAATACTCAATACCTAATATATTATTTTTTTTTAATTTGTTTCAATTACTACAAACAATTTTATTCTACATCACAATGTTCACATAACTCAACGGGAACTCATTATTTTCTATTTAGTCTTTAACACCGAATGAAAACCAATGAAAACTCTGAAAACCATATGATTGAGTCGCCGGACTCAATCATATGGTTTTCAAGATCAATAAACATAATATGAATGTTGGTTCCTTTATATTGTTTTTTTTTTATTTTACAAAATAGTCGCATCAACCTCTGAGGTTATTAGCGACATATATACATATACATAAGATAATTTATTTACAAATGTTAGATTTTGTTAAATACATTGATATATTTAAGTAATTTTACCAAATGTTTCATTTTACTATTTTCTCCTAAGATTTCACTTGTTGATCCGATGATGTGGTTGTTCTGTCTCTGCAACTGGTATCTTGGGCACTCTACAAGTACATGCTTAACACTTAGTGAGTTTTCCAATAAAGTGGGATTAGTGTGACCAATTATGTGTCCGTGGGTAAGTTGGGTATGTCCTAGACGAAGACGAGTAACAATGACTTGGTGAGTTCTGTTGGGAATTTGAGATTTCCACGGTTTTACAAACGTTTTTACTTCGCGAAGTTTTGAAGTTGAACTGTCCCATTGATTTTGCCAAAGATTTTCGACTTTCACTTTAATAAATGATTTTAAATTCCTGGTTCCTGGCTTGTTGGGCTGTACGATCCGCTTCTTTATTTCCTTGAAGGCCAATGTGTGAAGGTACCCATAGGAATTGAACAGTATAGTTATTGTTTTAAATGGTAGCTAGTTCTTTTTTGATTAGGAGAGCAAGTGGATGCTTCGTGTACAGTTCGTTAATGGTACTGATGGAACTGAGGGAATCGGTAATTATAAGAGCATTGGATATATTACTGGAGTTAATATGAACGAGAGCTTGATAGATGGCGTATACTTCGCCAGTATGTATACAGCTTAAAGAGGGTAGTTTATACTCAAGTGTAATATTTGGAGTAATGACAGATGTCCCAACTCCAGTAGATGTTTTAGAAGCGTCTTCTTCTTCTTCTTCAAGTTCCACTCCGTTTTTATATACATATATTCGTTTTTTATTATCGTTATGCAGCTGGCTATTTTATATTCTTCTTCTTCTTCAAGGTCCACTCCTATCGGGGATTGGAAATCATTCTGGCAATTATAATTTTATTGGTTACTCGCCTGAATAGTTCAATTGAACTGCATCCAAACCATTCACGAAGATTGCTTAGCCACAAGATTTTACGTCTTTCTACGCTTCTTCTGCCTTTGATTTTACCCTGCATTATATTCCTTAGTAGTTCGTATTTTTCTCTCATGATGTGCCCCAACTATTCCAATTTCCTGATTTTTATGGAATTTAAAACTTCGCATTGTTTTCCTAGTTGTTCGAAAACCTGTCCGTTTGTTTTGCGATCCATCCATGATATTTTCAAAATACGTCGGTAATACCACATTTCGAATGCTTCTAGGTTTTTAATATTGGATTTTTTAAGAGTCCAAGCTGTAACTCCATACAAAAGGGTAGAGAAAATTTAACATCGAAGCATTCTTATCCGTAGCGATATATTGATATCGCGATTACAAAAAAGTTGTCTCATTCTATTAAAAGTTGACCGTGCAATTTCAATGCGGCATCTTATTTCGTTTGTCTGATCAGTCTCTTCTGTGATCCATGCTCCAAAGTATTTGTACTAAGATATTTGTTCAATTTCTGTATTATCTTCAGAAGCGTCTGTGTATGTATGACAGGATTTAGAAAATTTTGTTAGTTTGTTGATGAAAGTATTTTTTATTAAGGAGTATGGAGTATCGTTCTTTCTGAAGATATTTAAGGATGTATCGGATTGAGGAATGTCTAATGTCCAAGGAGGAGGAATTTCTATGGAGTTGGAATAGGTATTTGGTATCGGAATTTGTAAAGTTCTAAGAGTTTGCCTAACTCTTTCGTAGAATGGCGGTTTCATGTTCCTATTTTCACTATATAAGTTTTAAAAACAATCAGTAAATATGTAACTTCTAGATGGATTGTTTGGATTAGAATTAGCAGCAAATGTGTATGTGAGAGATAAGTGTATCCTTTTATATTTAAGTGATGGCTCTCCAGTTTCTGCTCGCAAATTTTCTATTGTACTGGTCTGAAATTCTCCTGTAGGTAGCTATTCTTAATGCCGTATTGTGAATTACGTCAAGTTGGTGTAATAGGTATTCTTTAACAGATGCATATACTATGGAACCGTAATCTATTTTGGATCTAATTAGGGTTTATAAACATGGATCAAGCAGTTATAGTCAGCTCCATAGTTTTTATTAGATAGAGTTTTCATAAGGTTAATTCCTTTTTGGCATGTTTTTTTTATTTGTAGAATGAGTTTTTTCCGTGTGAGTTTCGTATCAAAAATCATCCTCAAGAACCTAATGTCATCCGCATAATTCAAGATTTGGTTACATAATTTTAGTTGCGGTTGAATCGGATCACGTTTCTTTAAAAATAACAAACACTTTGATTTGCTGAGTGAAAACTGCAATCCTGTTTTCTTCGACCAGTCTTCGAGTTTGTAAGTGACGCTGTACTGATGAGATGTTTTTTCCTGAATATACTAATACCAGATCATCCGCATATAATCTGTCACGAACTTAGCTGGAGTTTGAAGCTATAATATCTATTATTCATGGCAATTAAAAATTACGTTACGCTTATTACAGACCCCTGAGGGGTGCCATTAGCTTGCCGTATTGTTAAAGATGTGCGGTGGTTGATTATTACTTGAAAATTGCATTGTTTAAGGAAATTCGAAATGAAATTAATGACATTACCTCTAATATTCCAAGTGTGTAATGATCTGATAATATCGTTAAGCCATGCTGTGTCAAATGTTTTTGTAATGTCTATGAGTACTGCAATAGTTTCTTGCTTGTTCGCGAAAGATTCAAGAATAACAGATTTTTTATATTGTTCAATTAGCATTTTTACAAATTGAAGGGTCTACTTTAGGTAGGTACCTACATAAATCCAAACTGAAATATATCAGCAATTATCTTAATTAAAAATTCGCTTATACTTAATTTTAGCTTTTAAAAAATATGTGTGTATTATCACACTGCCATAAAAATGACTGTTTGAATATAAGATATTCTCTTTTTAATCGTTTCCTTCTACGCCTATGTATATTGACTGATCAGTTTTGTATACAAATTGAACATTGGCTACATTGCCATAATGTGTCATTTATACCTAAAGTAGTACCTACTTCTAAAGAGAAAACATAGACTTCTTGCAATGGAGAAAAATATTTTATATAAGTACCTCAGAACAACCAGTTAAACCAAAAAATATTTAGTACGGAATACAACTACTATGGATAAATGATCTTTTACAATATACTAAATTCAGTTTTTGCCTAAAATTTCTACAATGATTAATTTTTACCTTTTCACCAACAATTAAATGGTGGAATAAAGTTTATAAAATTGTTATTATTAAAATTATATCACTATCAAATTTCTTACAATTTATAATAAACAAATTTTATAAAAAATTAATAATTTGTGTAATTTAAATCATTCTTCTAAAATAAAAGCAAATTTCAACGTTGGAAACTATCTGGCAACTGGCAACGTCGCGATATGTCCACATGTTTTGACGCAGTGGAGGTTAAGGTATGTTTATGTTCTAAAAAGTGTGATAAAGAATATTTTAACGTATTTTAAATAATTAACGTTAAATGCCATTAAAGTTTACAGTACACCGTTTAAATTATTGTGTATCGACGTTGTTGCAGTGGTCTTATAGTGTTTCGCGAGTGAAAACTAATCGTTACCGCGTTTCTGTTATCTGCATTGAAAGGCCTATTCTAAAACGAATATCTGAGTGGTACACAAATGAAATAGGTCAAGGGGATTTATCGGCGTTTCTTCTTTGTTTAGGTGAATTGAAAACAGCTTTTTAAAATCGCTATATTGCAAAAATTCTGAAACTGTAGCCATTATAAGTGAGGTTAGGTTAGCTGCCAATAGTTGGATTTCACTCATAACAGTGGCGTAACTGTTTAGATTTAATTCAAATTCTGAATAACCTATTTGTACAGTAACATGATTACTTATTTTAGACCAGTTTCTATGAAGTCGCACATTTATGTCTATCTATTTTTGTTAAGTTTTCTTTATTATTTAGTAATACATATTTATCTTAGTCCATCATAGTCAAAATATTATGCCAAAAAGAAAATAATTATAAACCAAATTTTATATTTTAAAGTACTACTGTTCTACAAATAGGTAAGTGATTACGTTAAACAAAGTATTTCTTTCTTCTGGATTTTTTTATGGCCAAACCTTATCTACTTAGCTTTTTCCGAAACAATTCTAAGAGTAAAACTATATCTTTTCATCTTTACCTATATGAAACGAAGACAATAATGTAGTATTGAATCAAACTAGCTTTTTGATTTTGTTATGATTTTAATTTCTATCTTTAAAACTTCCCAATATGTCTATATTTTATTTTTATTTACCTAACCTTTCATTCATCATCATCATTGGCTTTTACAACTCTTCGTGAGTTTTTGCCTCGTTTACTATTGCCTTCCATTTATTCCGATCCTGTGCTATTATTTCCCATGGCCTTACTTCCATCTTCTCCAGGTCTTCCCTGACTGCGCCTTTCCACCTTTTTCTAAGCCTTCCTGTTGATATTTTACCATCTGGTCTTTCCCAAAACACATTACTAATCAGTCTGTCGTCATCACTCCGTACCACGTGGCCTGCCCATCTTAATCTATTGGCTTTTATGTATCTTATGATGTTTTCTTTCCCGAAGAGAGTCTATTTCATTGTTGTATTACCTTTGATTACCACTAAAAAAATAATTTTTTCATCGATAAGCTTTTTGTCTTAGGTTTTTGTTTTATATGATAAATTTGAAAGTCTGTAGTCATTTGTCTTTTATGTTTTTTTTTTCATTTTGCTGATGTAATGGTTAGAGCCATAATAAATTCTTTCAGATTGTTTATCATCAAATTGTTACCTATGGGCTATTCTCTTAAGAGTATACAATATTCCAATGTTTTTTTTATAGATTTTTTAAGGAATTTGTTATATTTTCATAATAAAAATTGTCATCCATATCTTCTAAAACTAAATCAATTCAGTTTGAGGTAGTTTTGCATTACCAATATTTTTGAACATACAGATACCACTATGAGTAAAAGAAAAATAGAGGATACTACCAATCCTGCAGAGTCAATTCTAGAAACAAAATCAGTTAAATTATCTGAAGAAGTAGTAGACACTGGTGGTAAAGAAGTACATAACTTGAACTACTCAGACATTAGTGATTCAAAAATTGTTAGTATAACTGACTGTATAGAAAGTGATAATACAAAATCAACCAACACTGGTCCTGATGAAGAGTTGCAAAGACACCTTAGGGAAAGATTGGAGAATAGTAGCGAGGAGTCAAAGCCTAAGGTTAGTATTAAAATATTTAGTAGAGAAACATTTTGTCTCTACTTTTACTTTGTTGTACATTCTATACCATTTTTCCCTTGCACTATTTATACTTTTATGTGCCCCAGGCTCTGTCAGTTTATTCAAGTCTGTATTGGAATTTTCTGTGATGTTCTCCTAACGGCCGGTTTCACAAAGTAAAGTTACCTTGCGGTTAAGAGATAACCAGCGGTTACCATAAAATATAGGTTTCACAATATAAGGTCAACAGCTCGGGTTGTGGTTAACCTATAAAATTTTTAACCCAAAGTAAGAGCAGTGGTTTAGAGCTTGACCAGGATATCCTAACCTAATTTCGAATTTCGTTTTGTTGACATTGGCAGAGTGTAGACAGACACATCAATTATTAATTAATCAGATATGGATTTATATGACGTAGATGTTTTTAGCAGTGATAAGGAAGCTGACAGACCAAGAATCATTAGGCACAGAACAAATCATTTTGAAGAACTAGATCATGAAGGTTTAGATTTTCAAGGAACACAGTTAAAAATATTTTGAAGCAAATTAAATATACAATTTCTAAATTTTTTATTTCATGTATAAGGCAATAAGTAATTATTCCTCTTCTGGCGAAAAGTTTGCCTATCTCTTGAATATTTTTCTTGGTTTATTTTATAATTTGAATTTTAACTTGAAAGAACAAACAACGACTACTTAGAACAAACGGCCACACTAAAACAGAACTTGAAAATGAGAATAATATTCGTATCAGATTCGTATATTGTTTTCGATCTTACGTGACAAATGTGTCATAACTCATCTATACTGGTCAATGTCCATAATATTTACTGACAATATTCCATAAACATCTGATTGTTGTCCATAATTTCCTACCAACATAAGAAAAATAAAACGAAACCTAAGGTTAAGTGACCATAACCGAATCTGTGAATGTGAAACGGCATTTGTCAGTTAAAGTAGAGGTAAAGGTTACTTAACTCCTAGGGTTAACCTCTGATTGTGAAACCGGCCGTAAGTGTCTGTGTTTTTTCAAATAAAATCCACTAGTTCTCTTTACTAACACTGAGGTTTTTCAGAGGTTTCATTTACCACTGGTAAAGATCTGCAAAAAACTTTACAGGAAGATTATTAGATCATATTAGTACTGAACACTAAGTACAGTAGTGCTAACATGTTGTACTGCTCAAATACAACACAATATATTTTTTTGATGTAGAGAATTCCAATAAAATGCAATACAAGTGCATTTGACTTATGTGAGAGATATAGAAATTAGTAAGAAATAATTTGAAAGCATTCAGCCCATAGTAGTACCTCTGATGTGATGTTCTATTTCAGCATCTTACCCCAATCTTTTCTACTAGTTACTTAACCTGTAGTTAACTATTACTTATTAGGGCATTACTATTAAAATGGGAATAAGTCACAATTAAAGGTTAAAGTAAGTTTATTGACATTTCAATTTCCACTTCAGAAATCATTCTCAAAATAAAAACATTAGTCTAATGAATGATTTCCGAAGTGGAAATTGAAACGTCAATAAACTTACTTTAACCTTTAATTGTGGCTTGTTCCCATTTAAATAGTAATTACTTTAAAATGCCACAAAAAAATAGCTTTAAAACAATATTAATAAAGTATAACCTAAAAAACAGTTATTATATGATAAATCAAATAAGTTTTCAAGACTTACCCTTGGGCCAAATATAAAAGTGAAAGAAATTATATATTTAAGAAATTTTATATTTCTAAGAAAACTATTTTTCATATGAAATATAAATTTCTGTCCTTTTTGATTTTATTCTAATCTCTTTTTTAGGCCTCACCTATCATTTCTTTAATATTCATAGTACTTACTTTTCTTTTTCATGTCCAGAAAGATTATTTCTGAACCCAGTATTCTACTTTGTCCAATGTTAGTTGATTAGTCTTCAAAAGTGGTTCTATGCAGGCAGTTTTGTAGGCAAGTAGATGTTTCATGTTCTGAATTACTCCACAGTCACACTTGTCGTCACTTTTATTCAATAGGCCCCATTTGAGAAGGTTTGACTTGGTTGTTGCTATGCCAGTACTTTAGCGGTTCAGAATGTGCCATGTTAATTTGAAATCTGCTTTATGGAGTTTCTGTCAGTGGGTAACAGGCTGGAGGTTCATCTGTCAACTGCTAAGAAATCGCTTTCTTGATTTTAATGTTTCAGCATACTGTTCAGATCCAAAAGCTAGTGGCAGTTGTTGAAGGTTTGTTTGAAACATTCTGTGAATTTATGTGCCATTTTGTGGGAGTCAGGAGCTTTATAGAGTTTATCCCAAGAGGATGGTCTCATGGTAATAAGTGTGTATGTTTTATTCAGGCCTACAAATAAACTATGTTATAATAAACTAGATGTAGAACTGGATGACAATAAGTGAAGCCTATTTTTTAAAGTGAGGTTATGTGTTGTGCTCTAGGTGGACACAAATATAAGGGCACAAAAATGTATACATTGTATGAAATTTCACTTGTTTGCCTTAGTAATTATATGGAATTTTGTGTGTGCTTTTAAGTAAGATGATCTGGACGAAAAATAATAATTTTGACTTATATGAGTGTATTTTTAAATCATAATGATATTACTTCCTCTCCTCTTGCGAAGTATATTGTAGAGAATAATCTAAATAACAATGACAATGAGGGAAACATATTCCAAATGGAGTGGAGGAGAAGAAAAAAGAATATTCTTTGAAAATAATAAAATAGAAACTGACATAGACCTACTTCCAGAAGAGTTGAATATTGTGTAGGTAGGAGTTAAGAAATCTAAATTTAAGGATTGGATTCTTTTTGTGTATGTGGATTTATTATTAGGAAAATTGTTCCCAAACTGATGTCTTTAGATTGTAGTCAATGTTTATTTAAACCACAATCTGATCATTCTTCATTAATTCACCAAGTAATTACTTCATTCAGTAATTACCACAAAAGACACTTTTCAGGTTGTGAAAAAGAAAAAGCCCAGATCTTGGCAACTGGTGACTACAAAAGTGTTTTGTGTGTGAATGCTAATGTAGTCATTGGTATTGTTCTGTCTGTAGTAAATAACCTTTCTTAAGGCAATATTTTCTCTTTATATACTGAAGTAGTAGACTTCAGTTGTCATCATACCCAGCTCCAAACAGAATCAAACAAAACAAGAAATGTTTATATTTTGAGAATGATTTCCCAAGTGGAAATTGAAACTTCAATAAACTTATTTTAAACTTCAATTGTGGCTTATTCCCAATAAAAGAGTAATTGCTTTAAGATGCCATAAGAAAATAGCTTCAGAACAATGATCATAGGAAGTTCGACCACTATAATATTTAATAGTTTCGTTCATGGTTCAAGTACTGGACATGTTCAGGATTACTTCGCTAGAGTAGAGCTAGTTAGAGTAGAGTAAATTTTTTTTGCATAAATTTTTAAACATATTTGAGCACATAATGACGTCAAATTATTAATTACAGATTAAAAAAAATATATATTGACATCACACATTTAAAATATATTAACATTATAAATTAAATATGCTGATCAAGGAGAAGGATAGGCCAGGCACTCCGCCACAGTATAGGGCTCAATGTCAACTAGGTGTTGAAAAACCTTTCTTTTAAAAGCTCTATAGTGTGTTTCCTGTTGAATGTCAGATGGTAGACTATTGTAAAATTTAACACACACATACATATAACAATCTAATAAAATGTATTTATAGAAATATGGATACTCAGTTAATGTTAAGATTATATTTTATGTTATGTGCACAATAGGTACCTGTTAAAGTATTTACTTGTCTTGCAGAATCAATATAACCAAGAAATTGAAGGACTAGTTCCTTGGCTCTATTTTATTCAGGTTTGTAAATATGCATGGATATTATTATCTTATACTTAAAAATGTTTTATTTAAAGTTATTACCAAGTATCTTTTTGGTTACAGTTTATTACATAACCTTGGGTTTCGGCCTAGTCATGTCCAGTCACTCTTTCGAATGTGTTTTTACTTATAAAGATGTGCACTCGGGATCTGGTTGGTGTACCCGGTGTCCATGTCGCTAGTTACCTCAGTTAATTGTCACTAAAGTGAACGAATTTGAGCTCACAAAATACTTTCGGCAGTTGTTACAACAAAGGAATTTTTCTAGCGACTCAGAATTTATAGTTCTAGCATTTCTCTCCTGCAAGACATCTTTGTTTTTTTTTTTCTATATCCTGTGTGCATTAAAATGACTGTAATATGTTTATAAGTTCCTTCTTCTTCTTCAAGTTCCACTCCTATCGGAGATTGGAAATCATTCTGGCAATTATAATTTTATTGGTTACTCGCCTGAATAGTTCAATTGAACTGCATCCAAACCACTCACGGAGATTGCGTAGCCACGAGATTTTACGTCTTCCTACGCTTCTTCTACCTTTGATTTTACCCTGCATTATATTCCTTAGTAGTTCGTACTTTTCACCTCTCATGATGTGCCCCAAGTATTCCAATTTCCTGATCTTTATGGAATTTAAAACTTCGCATTGTTTTCCTAGTTGTTCGAGAACTTGTTCGTTTGTTTTGCGATCCATCCATGATATTTTCAAAATGCGTCGGTAACACCACATTTCGAATGCTTCTAGGTTTTTAATGTTGGATTTTTTAAGTGTCCAAGCTTCAACTCCATACAAAAGGGTAGAGAAAATATAACATCGAAGCATTCTTATCCGGAGCGATATATTGATATCGCGATTACAAAAAAGTTTTCTCATTCTATTAAAAGTTGACCGCGCAATTTCAATGCGGCATCTTATTTCTTTTGTCTGATCAGTATCTTCTGTGATCCATGCTCCAAGGTATTTGTACGAAGATATTTGTTCAATTTCTGTATTGTCTAGTACTAGCTTAACTTTGATGTTTTGTGCTTTTGTAAATACCATGAACTTTGTTTTCTTCAAATTGATTTTTAGTCCATAATCGTTGCAATATATATTTAGTTGTTCAGCAAGGTGTTGCAGTTCTTCTAGTGTTCCTGCCAAAAGGACGGTGTCGTCAGCATATCTTATGTTATTAAGTGGCTCACCGTTTATTATAAGGCCCTCACTGATCTCGGCAAGCGCTAATTCTGAGATGGCTTCACTGTATAAATTGAATAACAAGGGTGATAAAATACACCCTTGGCGGACCCCACGGCGAATCTGGATATCCTTGGTCAGTTCGTTTTCAACTTTCACTTTTGCTGTTTGATTCCAATAGAGGTTACAGATGATTCTAATGTCTCTACTGTCTATGTTTTTATTTAATAAAATTTCTTTAAGTCGATTATGTTGCACTCTGTCAAATGCCTTCTCAAAATCAATGAAACAGGCATATACTTCCTGATTAATATTTAAGCATCTCTGCGAAAGAACACTTATTGCAAACAGTGCATCTCGTGTTCCCAGTCCTTTCCTAAATCCCATTTGTGTATTACTTATGCCTTCATCTAATTTCTTATGTATTCTATTGTGAATTACTTTTAAAAACAATTTCAAGACATGACTCATTAAGGCTATGGTGCGATGTTCATTGCACTCCTTTGCATTGGCTTTTTTGGGAAGCAGTATGAATGTTGATTGGAGCCATTCTTTAGGTATTATACCTGTTCTATATATGGTATTGAATATATCCAAAAGAAGATCAATAGATTCAGTATTCACAATTTTAAGTAATTCGATAGGAACTTCATCAGGCCCGGGAGATTTACCATCTTTAGCTTGTTTCATTGCATATTCAATTTCTTCTCGTATAATGTCAGGCCCAGTATCATCCTTAAATTCTTTTGGTGCTTCTGTTCTCTCTTTGTCTTCAAATAGTTGTGCTATATATTGTGTCCATCTCTGCATTTTTTGGTTTATATCTGTTATAAGTGCACCCCTTTCATCTCTTAGTTGCCTAGTTTGAAGTGTTTTTCTCATTCCTGTTAATTCTCTAATTCTTTTATGCATGTTAAAAAAGTCATATTTTTTCTCAATTTCTTCTAGTTCTTGGCACTGCTCATGTAACATTCTCTCCTTAGCTTCTTTTATTCTCTTTTTTATTAATCGATCAGTTTCATTATATTTAATTGGATTTTTTGTTTTGAATGATTTTCTTTCATTCATTAATAGTAGTATTTCTTCAGTCATCCAATCTTTATGTTTTCTATTCTTTGGCTTTAAGTTTTCATTTGCTGTTTTAATTATTGCTGCTTTTATATTTTCCCATTTCTGATCAATGTTATAGCTACTTTTATTCAGTTCTTGGGCATTACGTATATTTTCAGTAAGAGTTTTTACAGTTTGTTCCTTTGTTTGTGGTTCCCTTAATCTCTTAATATCAATTCTACTTTGTGTGGGTTTTTTAACCAGTTTTAATTTGGTTCGTAATGTGACTATAAGTTCCTGTTTGACACTTAATCTAGTACAATCGTAGTTTTAACTGGTCTGAAGATGTGAGTCTGCTTGTTTACTTTTGAGGTTTTAGAAAATGTTGAAAATGCCGAAGAGGGCATTAAAAAAATTATATTTTTATATATAATTCACAGGGAAAATGAAATTCCTGTACTGACTTGACTGGTGTTTCATTTCGCAACTTTAATTTATTGTTAAATGGAATTGTCAGAAAAAATTGTGATTTCAAGAGAAATTAGGCTTTTCATCTTATTGATGAAATTGAAGACTGGATTGTCATTTGCAGTAATGGGTGCTTTGTAGAATCCATAGAACAACTATATCAAAAATATTTTTCTCGTGTCTGCAACAATTAGCTTATCGAACATCAAATTGTGTATTTTGGCCAGACCAAGAAACAGTACGTGCTTCAATTCCAGAATGTTTTAAACCAGGATATGATGATACTCGCGCAATTATTGATTGCACAGAATTTCGAATAGAAATTCCATCCTCACTTGAGAATGGCGTTTTTTGTTATTTAAAATATAAACATGGATTTACTTTCAAAGTGGTACTTCCAATAATTCCCGGTGGTTTCATTTGTTTCAAATCAGATGCTCATGGTGGTTGTATAAGTGATTTTCATATTACTTACAGTTACATCTGGACTAATAAATCTCTAGAACATGGTGATTAAGTGTTAGCAGATAAGGGTTTTTCAGAATTCCAAAATGTAATTGATGATTGTGGAAAGAAAATTTTGCTTGTAATGCCACCATTTTTGAAGGACAAACTAGAATTTACTAAGGAAGAAACTGAGAAAACTTATAACACAACTAGAGTAAGGATACATGTGGAAATTGTGATTCAACCATTGAGGACATTTCATGTTTTAGATAAAATACCAGAATATTTTTTTTTCATATATTGATGAAGTTATTCATTTGTGCTGTGTCTTAGTAAATTTACAACCTCTAATAATTTCTGAACCATAACCTCAGCAATATCTATCAACAGAATCATAAAATAACTTTCAGTACACTATTAAAATATTATATTATATATTATTATACATTATTCAATACAATTGCAATAATATTGGCATCATCATCAACAATAGCTATTCCATCCCTCGTCGGATGTAAGCCTCCCTTAGGTGTGTCCATTCATATCTGTTTGCTGTTTTTTGCATCCATTCATGGGCAGCCATTCGCTTGATGCCATAATTTCATCTTGTTTGAGGTCTGCCTCTACTTTTTTTTGCTTGCCCTTGGTCGCCATTCAATCATTTCTCTTCATCCAACGGTTGTCTTCCTATCTGTCATGCCTAATTCCATTTTAACATGACAATCTTTTGGATCACATCTGCTAGTGTTGATTGTGTTCTTATCTCTTCATTGGATTTGCATTCACTGAGCTTAATGTTAAGTATTTTCTGTTCTATAGCTCTCTGAGTCACTTGAAGTTTGTTGACTACACTGTTGTTAAAAGGCCCAGTTTCAGTTCCATTTGTCAGAAGTAACAATACATACTGATCAAAGGTTTTTTGTCTTCAAGGTATTTGGTAAGTTTGATTTAAATACTGTTTTGTTACCACTTAGCCATTGATTCCTTTTAGATGGAATAAGGCCAACGTGAAGCACTTTGCAATTAAAAGTTTGTTCATACAAATGTCTGGCAACTGGTTCATTTGTTACACCATATTTGATTGAGTCTGTATTAATACTAGTTGGATTCAACTTAGTTTGAACCAAAAATGCAATAGTGTTTGTTCTCCGAACTTTAATATTGTGCACATCTTTACTAGCTGTTAAACATTGTCTTCACACATCAAACCATAATTTGGACATTGATTGTTTAATAGTTTCACAGCACATTTTCACAGTGTCTTCCTTACTTTTCAGAATTTTTTTCCTCATAAGACTGTTTCACTTTCACATCAAGTTCGTAACTTGTACAATAAATTTCATACTCATCTATTTGAAGTGAAAAAAGTTGAGAATTTTGGTTATATCGATACATTTTTGGCAAAGTAACGTAAGTCACCAAAAACGATTTGTAGAAAAAACAATTTTTTAATTCAACCTGCTTAAACTTATTTAAATTATGACTGAAAAAACTTGTCCTACTTGTCCTAAAAAAGGTTTAAAGTAATTCTAGGCTTACTACACTCTTTCAGTACCTTTTTAACAGTAATAGCATTAGTTTAATTGAAAAACATTATTTTCGCCAACAATGTCACTTACGTTACTTTGCCAAAAATGTATCGATATAGTCCTTAAAACCATAAATTATCATATTTTTTCCAACTTCATCTAACAAACATGAAACTGTTGCTTTGACTGCAAATTTTGTTTTATCTGCATCAGCTGCAACTAACATTGTCTTTAAAGCAGAATGTTGTAATTCACTATGATTGGCAGTAAATTGTTTCCAGGATTCTGGAGGTTCCTGATGTTTTTTTGGCAACATTAACTTACAACTTCTCCCCTTCGAATATTTTCCAGTGCTAACTGGCAAGTACTCGGAATTCCCCATCGTTTTATGCTACTTGTTTTTGTTACACTTTCATCACAGTTTACAAAATGAATAAGAACATACACATACTTGCATCTTTGACTTATATTATAAATGCATGTACAAGATACTTTAATTACCTTCCTCTTTTCATTTAGCCACAATTTTGTAACATAAAGCGGTTTGGAAACTGACGGTTGTCGGATAACTGACGCCTGGATGCAGCTATTATATTCCGAAACATTGCGTACATGCCCTGAATCAACTAAATCTTTCCCCTTTTTTGGTGTAGATGGTTGAAATGGGATATCATGTGATACAGACTTAAAATCAGTGTAATATTTAATATCCATTTTGATAAAATTAAACAAATTGATATCTAAGCACTAAGGCCTACGAACACAAAAAATAACTGAGCAAAAACAGAATGAAAATGCAAAATGAAAACAAGAGTTACAACGTTACAAGAGGTAAAAGTATCCTTTAACCATTAAATATTTTCACATAAACTTCTTTTTCTCAATGGCCTCTCTCAGTGGTCATCCAGTCGCAGGAACTTATATATCTTAAATATTATAATTATAATGAATAAAATAGCGTAATTACTTTTACTATTGATTCTGTGTATTCATTCAGTAATCAGTTTCCAATATGTAATATTTCAGTTAATAATTTTGTATTTTTAGATACTTAAATATCTATTTTTGCTCGTTTTGTCATATTTTACTTACACCGAGTTTACAAGAAAAGTATAAGTTTCAAACCGCGAGAGAGCGCTACCGGCGAAACTTGCGTCGAATAAAACAACTACTGGAGTTGGCGTTGTCGTTACTTCAAACATTACACTTGAATATAAACTACCATCCTTAAGCAGCATACATACTGGCGAGCTATATGCCATCTGTCAAGCTATCACCCATATTCTCTAATTCCAGTAATATATTCAATGCTTTTATAATTACCGATTCCCTCAGCTCCACCAATACCATTAGCAAACTTTACACAATCTGATTTAAATTTACACGCAGCTGATCTCATAGCCCAACAAGCAAGAACCAGCAAAACCGCGCGAGAAGTGAGAAATATAGTGCTAAACGCTTTAAAATCATGTAATAAACTGAATGACGAAAATTTTTCAGTATGACAATTCAACAAATTTTATTTAAGATTAATTTTGAGCGTGTAACTGACATTCAAAATCGTCTGTCGCTTCAAGCATTGTTTCCGAGAGAACGGTTCATTCTACACAAAAAGTGCTAATAAACATTTTTGTTCAAAATTATTTTATCTTCATTTTTGATGTAAAACATTCTTTTCTACGGCGTGCAGATTCTTGGTAAATAGATCTTTTCCGCTTCTCCTTACGGGGGGAGAAAACGGGGGTAGTAGTGGTAAAATTTTTGGCATCTTTTTTGAGATTCCAAAATTGATATTTTCAGCAAAATTCAGCTTGTTCATATCGTTTTAGAGGTCAAAGCTCTGACCACCGGACTATTGGTACTATAGATATTCATGTAAATCCAGACAGCGAATTTTTAAAATCGTTTCTGTCAATGTAAGTAATTACATAGAACAAGGAGCAAACTTCCGTGTAATTAAACTATCCATGTACACCGGCGTAGTTAAAATGAATGTTAGAAAATCGTTTGAAAATCCGAAGATCTGGAAGAGGTGGAGTTACCTAAAGGATCGATCCGCCATTGTGATTGTAAGGGGCGAATCTGTAACAACATAATTGCAACATTAATTATTGTCCTTTGCCGAGACTTCCCTTTGATATATACCGTTACGAACATTGATTAAGGTAAATAGATATAATTCAAGTAACTGTGGAATATCCGAAGCAAAGGACTAAGTATTAAGATCTCACGGAGGACAAAAGATTCTAATGAATGTACATAATGAGGAAAATTAATAATTGTGTTCTTAATTGGTGAGAAAGATTGCCAACTTGTAATAAGGTCGCAGTTGCGTGCGTAACTTTATTAAATTAGGTTAGATCAAATCAAATATATATATATATATATATATATATATATATATATATATATATATATATATACATATACATATGCCCTTTTTTGCTGTTTTTTATACAAACTTTAATAAGGCATAATTTTGCAAGACAAATAAAAATTGTTTTAATTAATTAATGATCTTAAGGCTAAAATTTTTTTATCTCTAAGTACTCTACATAGGTTTTAAGTAATATCTATGATGTGTCCTTTGAGAAGAAAATAAACAAATGGGAAGATAAATGAAATTCAATAAGTTTATGATAATAAATTATCGTGTCATTTATTAAATTACCACATCAATTATAAATTTTATTTAAAACATAAACATATACCCTGTGCTTTAGTACAATATGATTAAATCTAAAATTCCTTACTGTTTATACACCAATTATCAATATAAATTTTGATTCGTACACAAAAGAAGAAGATCTCAGAAATTAATTTTATGTGGCAAAAAGAAGTGAAATAAAATGACAAAATTGTGTGACTGTTATGAATGTGGTTGAAAATCCTTGTTCTATTTTAAATCAAACTGACCTTTTTCAAACCACACACTCTTTCTAATGGCTCTTATATTCTGCCGGCTTGCTGCTGTATCCTTGGATTCTGGGCAAAAACCCCGTTCACCTGAGCTGTTTGAAAGTCTCTCACATCCACACTAACGCCCCTACAGTATCTTCAACACCTCCTGGATAATCCTATACCATTACTAATTGAAAGGACTTTCAGTCTCTCAATTAGAGTTACACATCTCTGGTACACCGGTTTATAATTTTTCAGGCTGTATACACATAAGATTTTTTCATTAATTAGTATTTTATATGTCCCCCTTTTACTTTGATGACTTCCTGGAGTTTTCTAGGGATGGAATCTTGTTGAAAAATTGCAGTCCCTTCGGCCTGTACTTTGTCAAGGTCTATAAAGACTTTTTCTTTGTCAAGAAAAACAGACTCAGAACATTTTTTGGTGGGATGTGTAACTGTTTGGTTAATATGGCTAGCTGAAAATGACTCATTGGCTGCCTTCGTACGAATTTTGATCGCTGACCCTGCACTAGGAAGTGGATCTCATCAGAAAATAACACTTTTCTCTAATCTTCTGCACTCCAATGATCGTATTTTTTTGCCCAATTTAGTCTTTTTTTCATCAAAGGCGCTGTCAGAAATTGTTTCTTCTGCGGTCTCACGGCTTTTCCTTCCTTCTAAGAGACGTGTGCGTACCGTTGAGTCGTGAATTTTTATTTCAGCCTTTTCTACATCTTGCTGGAGGTCATAACTTGTTTTTCTGGGATGAAGTTTGCTATCGCGCAAAAGAAAGGCTTCTTCTCGAGGAGTAGTCTTCCGTTTGCTTCAACAGTTTCCTTTCCTCTGCACTTCAACTGACCCTGTTTCTTTTTTTTGTTAATTATTTTGTTTACTGCACACAAACTTACACAACACTCATTTGCTATGTTCCTCTTGAGTCATTGGTGTTTACTCACTAAGGGTTATGATCCTTTGTCTTTTCCTAGCAGTGATATCCTTATTAAAAAGTTAAACCTGATTGCACAGTTAACTCAATGAAAATAACACCAACTTGCACATAACCTGAGATGCAACAAAATATGATAATGATATAAAACACAAAGCACGTGTTTTGAACAATATACTAATAAGGTTTTGAGCTTATGTTGTTGGAACAGGTGTGCCAACTTATGAAAACTGAATTTCGATCTCTGTTCACATTAATTCGCACAATACTTTATATTATATTTAATAAATAAATTATATACACATAAATAAAAAGCTTTTATTTTCTCACTTTTAATAAATCTGTTTAGTTGTCAATTGTTTTGGTTATATTATATGGTAAGGTTTTCTTTTTAATAATAAACTGTACACATTTTTTACGATCCCCAAATATATTCAGATTTTTTAGCTTTTTATTTTTTCCTTATTTTCTACTTGATGTATTACAAGTAATTATACTTAAATTCTCTCGTATTAGCCTTACGGCACGTAGATTTTTCCGCAAACTTCTACTCTTCCCCTTGTCCGTATCCCTAGGGATTAGGCTGTGTAACTTGTCGACCCACTTTCTGTAGATATTTATGACAAATCTGAACCGTTTCAAAGTTTGCAACAGCGAGCGCAGTCTTATTTCCCTTCTAAAAAAAGATAAACTTTTAAGGATCAAATTGTAATTTATCTTCCCCATTTTATGGCCCGTCGACTTGCAGTCACTGCCAGATTACCTCAGCATTCTACATTTGACAAGTATAAAGCAACTAGTATCACCGGATTTTGACGATATAAGCCCTTCCCGGATTTTCCTTTTTCTTTTAAACGTTTAAAGCGGCTTTAGAAAAATCGCCTACACACGAGTTGAATTTTCATTCGGAAAAAAATGTGCGATGTAATGGTTAATGACGCGGTAACAAAGGAAGGAAGGGTGTATATCCTGATAATGTGTATAGGATGTAAGCGGATTAAATAAAAAGAGTTAAAATGCAAATATTTTATCCTAATTTGCATAAATCACGATAAAAGAGTTTGTAAAGGCCATTTTTAGAGTTTGGACTTAGCAGAGATAAAGTGGCGCGGTTGAATATTTTAGAGCATGATAATACACCTGTGATCAACAAGCAAGCATACCATAATAATTCTGTGATCAGTATGGAAAAAACTCAATGTAAAGAAAACCAAATGTATGATAATTATAAAAGTCGGAGATGCTGTACTGGACAGAAAAGACAAACTCATGTATCTTGGCAGTAATATCACTGAGAGCTGGAATCCAACCATAGAAATTAAAAGCCGAACAGAACCAGTCCGAGCTGCTTTGTTAAAAATGAGGAACATACTTTGCAGCCACGATGTTAGTATTGACCTTCGCATTAGATTGACATAAGTATTGATATATCTTGTCAGTGCTAGTATATAGAGTGGAAGCGTGGACTATTAAGTGAGACGATGCTTAAACACTTGGAAGCCTTTGAGATGTGGGCATACAAACAACTATTAAGAATAAGCTGGGTCGACAGAGTCAGAAATGAGGAGCTCCTTCGACGGCTTTGACCAAACAACACAACTGGTCAATATAATAAAAGGACGCAACCTAGAATACTTCGGTCACATTATACACTTTGGAAAATATAAGCTTTTGTAAAATATAAGGCAAGATTAAATATACGTGGTCGTGGTAGAAGAAGAACATCATGGCTGAAAAATGTATGACAATGGTACGGAAAATTGACTACATCATTATTTAGAGCTGCTGTCAATAAAGTTACGGTTAACTTACGGAAAAGTTACAGAAGTGGTCAAAATAGTCAAAAATCGCATACTGGAATATTTTGGCCACGTTATGTGTCACTCAGAGAGATATAATATACTTAAGATTTAATAATACAAGGCAAGATAGATGAAAGAAAGAGCCAGGTCGAACGTTATGCCTTAAAAACCTGAGAGAATGGTTGAACAGATCCTCTTTTTCGAGCTGCCGTCAACAAAATTAGTATAGACAATCTGATAGTCAACGCACGATAATCAAGCAGGGCACAAGAAGAAGAAGAAGCCCATAAATCACTATAGCGAATATGGTAACCCAACCTGATATCCAACGATCGATAACTTATTTAGGGAGTATTCCCCTGGTTTGACACCCTTTTACTATCACTCTGACGTCACAAGCCACGTCCCTCCTGCATGCCTAGTAGCGACTATAATATTTTAATCGTAGACTAAAAGTAGCGACTGTATTATTCTATTTTCGTGGACTAAAAATGGCGCTACTTGTCAAATCTCCATTGTCGTTTCTTAAACAGTCCAATCGTCTTCGTCTAGGATGTTTTGTTCCCTTTGTTCTTCTTACTGGTTTGTTGTTTTCTTTTCATCTGTTGTACGCGTGTCTCGTCGAAGGTATCGATACAGAGGGTGTATTCAGAAAGTCCATATTTCGTCTGCTTACGGACGAAGTGTAGCCATGAGTGCAACGGTATTGAAGAATATAGAAGGCGTTATGTCGAAGCAGTCTTAGGCATGTAGCGTCCAAACGACGGCTTAACGTGTAAGAATGGGTCATTGCAAAGAAAGAAGGTGGGGGAGTTGCAAGGATATTGGATAAAAGGGAAGGCTGGGGAATCTAACGTGGCCAAATGGACTCTAGGAAAAGACGGGGAGTCTAACATGGTAGGACTACACAACAAGAGTCCATAACGCCTAAACGAGTACAGAGATATGTGACAAATAGCAGGATTTAACGACTGCATACCATGTTTGCTACAAGATATTTGTTTCGTTCCCCATCCTTTAGTTTTATAACGTTATAAACGTCACATGTTTGTTATTTTTTTTAAACTAATTATTTTATTTCAATTTATTTTGATTGTTTCGTCTAAAACATTTATCGTTCATTTTACTGTTTTTATTTTAAAAATAGCTGGCGCTCAACTCTTTAATTAACTAATTATCTTAGTTAATCTTTATTTTTCATTATTTTTCATTTATGTCAGTTATATTTTCTGTATTTGACTCCAGTCTGTTCCATGTCACATATATAGAATGTATAAATTTCTATGCTCCACTTCAGTCGACAAAGTATATCTGTCGACAACCTTGACTTCTGTCATGTCAGTCTTTACTTTTAAATCCTCTAGATGATGGTGGTGGCAATATTTTTTTACCTATTTCTATTTAAGCAGATGTCTATGTTAATAAATTCATTTATATATTTAATCTTTGCTTGGGGTGAGTAATTACATTTCTGGATGAGAAATGTGTTTTGATATATCTGGCTTTTTATAATTTCGTATTTGACTTAATATTAAACTGCGCATCACGTTTTATTTTTCAATGTACTGTTTTTATATGTTGTTAGTATCTTTAACAATTTATTTACTAATAATCATATTCATTTTATCCTTGCCAGTTTGCTATTTGCTTTTTAAATATTATAATTATTTTTAATTTTTATGTCGCAAGGAAATATTTTAAAGTCTATGCAGCTCTAACACAGGGTTTATTATTCTAGTTTTTTGCCCTAATTCAATTGTTGTCCACCATTTTGGGTGAATACTTCTCGAACCACATGGTCGATCATTGGGAATAACATACTGCAGTAGATGACCACCGCTCTGGGAACTCGACATATCTCTGGAGTTTAATACCGATATGAGAACAACTGGAACTATGTGGTCCATCATGAGGTTCGGGAAGTTTTCACCCAATATTCAGGACAAAAATTGAATTAGGGCAAAAAAACTAGAATAATAAACCTTGTGTTAGCAACTGCATGGAATATTTTCTTGCCATATGAAAATCATTCCATCGTGACAAAGGACATTTATGGGTGGCGTAATTTTTAGTTCACGAAAATAGAATAATATGTGGTGGGGGTATACTATACTCTGCTCAGAAATCACAGATATATTAAAGAAAATGCAAAATAATAGAGCTCCAAGATAAAATATTGGCAGAACCAATAACGCATGTAATATAAAAACTAAAAATTGCAAAAATTAAACTATTTTTCAAGTCTTCTTCACAACGCCAATATTCCAGCAAAATGGAACAACTCAAATAATTTTACTTGGTTTTTCTTCTGCTAAAATATCTTTCCTGCATTTTTTTATCTGAATTTCATTATCTGAATTTTTTTAATTCCAACACAACATTTTATTGTGGAATAGGTAGAATAGCTGATGGAATATTCTAATATTAGAGTGCCTTCCTTTCTCCATTGAAAATCATGTTTTAATTGGTGAGAACCGAAAAACCCTGTCTTTAAGTTCGCGCCAAACAATGAGAATAAAAGCTATAGGTCAGCTATATTTATTTTTTTGTCAGCTATTCTATCTATCTCTTTCTATCTTAATACTCAAACAATGGTAACATGCAGTTTTTACAATAGGAGTGAGGTAACGTATATGACATGAATATGTTATTTCAATACGTTGTTTACTGAATTTGTTGTTTGTACATACAAGCAAAGCGTTCTGAAACAAGAAATATTGCCATTACAGCATAAGTTATGTAAAAACCCTGCAATAATCACAACAAACAATACGAAACTCAAAAATATGAAATTAGCTATGACGGGTACAAATTAGTCTTCTTCTTTTGGTGCCTATTCGTTTCGAATATTGGAGATCATTCTGGCTATAATTATTTTATTTACTGATGCTTTAAGTAGATTAGTTGTTGTTGTGGAGAACCATTTCTTTAGGTTTTTTAACCATGACATTCTTCTTCTCTCAATTCCTCGCTTTCCGAATACTTTGCCTTGAAGGATTATTTTCAGTAATCTGTATTTGGTGCCGTTTCATTATGTAACAAATTAGTTACAGCTGCAAAACGTTTTGTTTTGTCATTTGGCAAGTGTACCAACTTCCAAAAACTAATAATCAACATATAATTATACCTTGTAATCAAGAGCTGATTGAACAGTTTCGTGATGATTATTCGTTTCATTAAAGGAAAAATTTAAAAATCTGTTTTGGAAGTCTAAAATATTGTTATCACAGTATTATTTATTTTCTTTGTTTTAAACTCCTTTTTGTTAGCGTTTTAAAATTATTATAGCATCTACAATAAGTACCTCGGTATATTATTTATCCAATCGCCGACTCGATTCACGTGCGAATACCAATTAAAATTTTTTATGCAGTCTCCTGATTTTAGATTTATATTTTCTCTAATTGTTTCAAATAGTCCTTGATATTATATCTATTTAATCGCATCAATAAATAGTGAGCCACATCAATAAATAAAGTATATACTCAAACAAAACTGAAGTTAAAATCGGCAACATCGCCTGTCCTAATCTTACCCTCTTCTCCTCTAAGTATAAGCATACCTGTTGCAAAAAAGGAACACTCGAGTACATTTACCAGCACTTACTCGAACCATTTGAATTCAGGAATATTTGAATAAATTTTAAGCTTCTGGCAACAGTAGTTTATATAGCCAAGGAGTCGGATAAAAAGACCGAAACTCTTAACATAATATACCATGCAACTTCTCGGTTTAATGCGAAATACTGCTTTTAAATTATGCTTACTTTTATAACTTAAGTTGGTTGAGCTAAAACCAGTCATAGTAAAACTGCGGCTAGGAAACTTACAAGATTTTTAGTTTAGTTAGAAACGTTATGGAAATGCCAAGACGAATACGTAATTTATTGTGCTTATACGTAGACAGTTTGACAAATTTTTATTGGATATCAATCTCTCAATATATATATATATATTATATATTATATATATAATATATATATATAATATATATATATTATATATATATATGTATATATATATATATTTATATATATATATATATATATATATATATATATATATATATATATATTGTTATGCTATTTAAATTGTATTATATTGCTTATTTAGAAAAAATCCTGTCTACATTTATTAAATGATCTAATCTTCAATTAATCACAATAATTCAGCATTAATTAATTACAATCTCAGGCTATTTAACTTGTACTATTTACCTTTGATGGTGGATTCAAAATATTTTCCAATTGGCTTCCTAATTTGGGATAGGTAATATGACCTGAATAAAATACATAGAATTTCAACTGAACTATATGTGAGATGTCCTTTATTTAATGAAATTTTATATAACAATCAATCCGGTAATATTTGCAATACAATACTTTAAATATATGAGAAGTTGTTTTCTATCATGGACCCAAATGTTATTTTACATTGATTTTTAATATGTGTTATAACTAAGCTCTCTTTTTAATTTTTTTTTAAATGATCGCAAAATAATTGTCTCTATTATTTATTCAATTTATTTAATTAATAAATGAAAACCACATCCTGCTCTAATGAAAATTGACTGACCTTTCTTTCTCTGCCGTTGCAATTCTATGGCCACGCCAAATAAAAAAAAAACCTTTGTCTGCTTCTGCTCCTAATGTGGTCCAGATGACGTACACCTTTCTCCTATCTGTCCTTGTATCTGCAACCCAACAACTCGTGTTATTCTATGCAGTCTCCTTTTGAGCCAATCTCCGCGCCTGTTTATTAACTCCAAATGTTTCCGGCTTCGTCTGATATTAATATTCTTTTACCCTTTGGTTTTTCTATCTCTCTGTACCCCGTTCCTCACACTGGTCAGCTTTTACACAGCAAAATAAACACACCCGGTAAATTACGTATTCGGGACTTCAAACAAACACAAATCACAAAGCTCCTTCCTTCTTGTACGACGAAAACTGACTAACCAACTTTTTTTTCTCTCTCTTATCTCATAGCCAAAACCACCACTCCTTGCATTCAAAAATTGACCAATAAAAATCATCCACCTCTGTGACGTATATCGTTACCAACCAACTCTCTCTATAAAACGTCATTCGGGTAATTCCAGAAAACAACATTCTTTAATTATTCTAACTAAATCTATCTGCTTTACAAATATTTCTTACTAATAGCTACAAACGATACCTGTTTCTCAATTCAATGTCTTTTGTTAATAAACTTTTACCGATATAATCTTTCGGGGAGAAAAACAACCGCAAATCCCGGTATATTGTTTAAACACTTTCTATATACACTTTTATTCCGGGTAAATCCATTCCACAATAACCGGCTTATTTAAATTTCTTATCGATAATATTTGAAAGTCTTGCCTCTGAGGCCTAATGAACAATTCTTCGAACAACTTAAAATACATATTTTGTCTTATACAGGATGTTTGAAAATTTATATGCCCGTGTCTTTATGAAATATCAATAATTTTAATTTTGATTTAAGTAATAAAATTTGTATATCGGTTTTTTATTGCTTATGGACATTCAAAAGTTACAACAAATATATATATATATATATATATATATTATATATATATATATATATATTAATAAAGTATTCAACTAGTGAATTCAGAGGTTTATTCGGTCAGTCAGGTTGGCAAAATAAAAAACAGAAGTCAACTACTTCATAAGTTTATCGAAGACGTTTCGCCGATACCGAAAAACATTTTCGGTATCGCGCCACGTCGTTTTGCGTAGATTGCAATAAATCAGTGTTTTGTTTGTCTTCATTGGAGAACCATCTCTAAATGAAGCCAAATGTACGTTTAAAGTTTTTGTAAATCTTCGTTTCTGCGAATGTTATTTTTTGCATATTTCTATTTAATTTTTTTTTTAAGTTAGTTCTAAATTTATGAGTAAACTTAAGTACATATACGATAAATCTTTAATACTACATATTGAGTTGTAAGTAATAAATTATTAGATCTGTATTTCTTATAAACTCTATGTCATCTTTGTATTTTAGAGAACTGATGAAGGTTTAGAAATATAAACCGAAACGTCTTCGATAAACTTATGAAGTAGTTGACTTCTGTTTTTTATTTTGCCAACCTGACTGACCGAATAAACCTCTGAATTCACTAGTTGAATACTTTATTAATATAAATTGACGGTCGTAGTTTTTACAATATATATATATTTAATATATATATATATATATATATATATATATATAAGAGGTTAGTCTTCGTAAGTGGGTATATTTATTTAAAAAACCCTTAAAAGGGCTACATAAAAAAAACAAACGTTTTCGGACTAAACAGTCCATCATCAGGTTTAAAATCGCTAGTTAAAATACCTAAGCCACCAAAATACATGGGTAAATTACATTTAAACCTTTAAATTACATTTAGTTATAAAAGATTATACATATTGTTGTTGTTCAGTATTAAATTAAATATGACTTCAGGTAACATACATTGTAAAATTGAGTTCCAGAGCGGGAAGAAAACCTCTACGCACGGAGAACAGCTGGAATATATATATATATATATATATATATATATATATATTATATATATATATATATATATATATATATATATATATATATATCTTTTGTAAAGCAGTTCTGTTGATTCATTGGCGGATTAGTACAATAATTATCGAAGGTTTTTCTCCATCTTTTGCGCGATCGACTGATACTTCTTCTACTGTTTGATGATTTATATATTGCTGTATTGATAGATCACCCTGATTTCATAATAAACTGTTATAAGTTTGTCTGAATAAACATGTTAACGTTCTTCCTGTGCATTCTCGTAGATCCTGCAGTGACAGTGTTGTTCTGCGTCCTGACGGCCTTCTATCTATATTTTCCCATGCACAATATCTTTCTTGTCTACTTCCGAGTTTCTATGATTGTACCTGCAGAATAAGCTGCATCAGATGGTATCTGATGTCTTATGAAGTGTGTGTTCTCCCACCGATGCCTTATAAGGTGGTTTCATTAGATATATGATGTATGTAAGAGACTTGAAGCATGCCTCGATAGCACCACATTTTTACATGAGGCGTCTGTGTAACTCCACGCTTCTGCTCCATAAGAGCACTTTATTGCATTCTATTGTATATGGCTCCCGATTTTTCGATTCGACATCTTATTTTTCCTAAGTGGTCCCAATATTAATTTAATGAGCATCCCAAGTATGTTCTTGTCTCAGCTATTGGGAGAGCTACATTGTTGTATATTGCGACGTTGTTCTTAAACGAGCCGGCTTAAAAGTATGCAGACCTGAAAGTGAGCAGACTTCACAGTGCACCCTTGATGGTTTATGACTCGCAAATACAAAGGCATTAAACGTGGTCCGATACTGGGCAGAAAAATTGGATTCGAACATTCGAAAAAGTAAAGTAAGTACAATCCGTCTTTTAAAATCAAATGAACGTTGATAGTAGACCAATCATTTAGTGTTTGTCTGCTGAAGTAGATTTTATTGAAGAGAGCGGGTCAACAATTTTATTTGATCTGTGTCAAGTAGTTTAAAAACGTATCCCAGCCTGATCCTTTCCGGAAGCTGTGTTGTTCTTCAGTTTTTCAATAGCTGACTCCACTTCCATTTGTGTGATGGTGGATCCCTCCCCACTACTCGGTGTAGTCGTAGTCGTATCCAGTCTACGTAAGTGATTATTCCACACTTTTTTTCTATTTAGTGTCCACTTGTTTATATCATGTACGTTACAATTTCTTCCGATGTCACTCCTCTTTCTGTCATAGTATATTTCATGTAATTCTCAATATTCTCATCTCCGAAGTTTCCAATATGTTGTGACTCTTATGTTTCTAATGAATAATCTGGCAACGCAGGAAGACTAGGCAATCGTTTTATTAATTCATTTTATTTGATGTTTCCGTGCTAAAACTTTCCGTAATCTCGGAATTATATTAGGATGAAGCTCTATTAGAGAGAAGTCGCTATATATAGTGGAAATTTTCGACATTTATGTTTGTTAATCGCAATCAGCAGCTTTGTTATTTAACGGTTTGTATTATAAATTTAGGAGTACAGTTTCAACAACTTTAGAATCGTAGACAATGTTTAAAAATGAATGAGAAGAATATATAGAATATTCAGAGGATATACAGTAGATTGCCGGAAGTTCGGCCACCTCGGGACTGGACTCAAGGTCGAACTTAAAAGTGGCCGAACTAACCGATGCCCATTGCACATAAGTAGAATACAACACAGCGGAAGAGGAATGCTCTAAAATATATTTAACATTTATGAAAAAACACAAGGTAACAAGAATGCTAAAAAACAATACTCACAGAACTCTAGACCTAATTAAATTTTAGAATAGCGAACGTACATTGGTGGTTTGGTTTCTTAAACACTTAAAATCAGTTATTTTTTTCTAAATTTTAATTTCTAATGAAGTTTTATGTGCAGGATCACGCCACTTTTTTATAATCATTATTATATTTCATTGTATTTTACTCATCTTCCTGGCGAATGACACTTCTTTTTCAAAGTTGATCCACTCCAAAAAATCTTTTTCAACAATGCAACCACAGAACAATAATTTTGTTTGGCTCATCTGCTATTGTGTTTGCTTGGTCAATCTTATCTATATTTAGCCAAAATTTTTTCCAAGACAAACGTCGACGGTGGTATTTCGTCGTATACCTTGGTCGACATGTACACAACATCTTTCATAATAACTGACTTCAGCACTTTGAAAATTCTAAGGTATTATCAGCGTACAGTTTGGAAAGAACTTCAGAAAACAGTTTTCTGCGATATTTTCTCTTAAAGCACTCAATGATCCCTTGATTTATTGGCTGTTGAAGACTGGTTACATCGGGTGGCAGGAACAGTAGTTTAATTTCTATTCCATCGTCACACTGAAGACATTCCTGGAAAGTAGGCGTGTTATTAAGAAGTAGAAGTGCTTAGATGGCCAGTTTTGATTTTGTTAAATGTTTTTTTACTTTCGGAACAAATTGGCATACAAACCGGTCTCTGAATAAATTTGTGTCCATCCATGCTGATTTCTGCGACCGATAATATACTGGGAGTTTCCATGTATATGTTCTGAACCGTTCTCGGAATTGCTGCTATGCCAATGACAAATAGGAGTATCTTGTGGGTCTCCGAGGCATTTAAACACAGGGCGACCGTTATCCTCTCTTTGCTGACTTTAAACACTGCAGCAGATGTTTCTTGCGGGGTGGCAAAAGTTTTTCTGGGTAGGAGTTTAAAATTTAACCCAGTTTCGTCTGTATATTATTGCGGGCTCAAGTTTTGATCACCAATGCTTTTTAAAAATTTTGCAGAAAAATTTGTGGATGCTATTGGGTCTGCTGACAACTTTTCACCACAAACTTTAATAAAATGGACTCCGTGTCTCTTTTTCCATCGAGAGAACCATCCCTCACTAGCCGAGAACGCCTCTTCTGATTGAAGCTTTGAGTGCAAGATCATAGTCTTCTCTTTTGGATTGGTAAACTTAACGGCGTTCCTCGTCTTCAATCTTGAACGAACCACAACCACAAAGCATCTTCCACATATTCGTGTTTTGCTTTTCTCAGTGTGCAACGCTTTTGTAGAACTTTTTCTGATTCAATTTGTGTACAAAAGCCCTCTATAGTTTTTCTATTGCTCAGACAGTCGTTGACTGTACTTTTGCCATCGTTTAAATCCCTGCAAATACTTTGCTCGGATTCTCCTTTGTCCAATCTTTCCAGAGCTTGTAGTCTCTGTTCCATTGGCTTGTACTTACGTTTACGCGTTTCTTTCATTTTAAAAGCAGTTTAATGCACAACACGAAATAGTTATTGTCAAAGAATACAATACTGTAAGCAAATTAAGACTTGCTGCCTGCTCACGTCTGCCTGGCGATGGCCAAGTGCATGAGTCATGCTCAGAGAGCCGCCGGACTAAGCGAAGACCGAACTAACCGAGGCCGAACTTACGGGAGTTTACTGTATGCACAAAAAGATGAATAATACGTGCATATATATGCAAGCATTTTTGCCAAAACAATACTGATGTTATTAACTTATGGTATCACTGCTATTAAAAAAAACAATAAAAAAAGTAAATATTTTTAAAAATTGTCTATGAAATCGATCTGGGTACATATACTTGTAAACAGAAAAGCTGCGTTCTACATCAACAGATGTGATTGGAGCACATTTTAAACTATTTAATGATCGACTATTTATATTAAAATTTTCCACAGTAACCAGAAAGAACTTTAGTCACATTTTCTAAAAAGGAATATCCTTAATTTTTCTGTAATACTTTTTTCAATTTTTCTTTTGTTTTTCTTCCGACAGTGCTATACAATTAATAATAGATATTCCTAAGCTATTTAATTTAACTCAGAGATTCTACTCAAGATAACCTATTTGATTCCAACCTTCTTCTTCTTCTACTTCATCTAGCCATTCACGTCCACATCTGAACATAAGCCTCTTCAAGTCTTCCTTTCCATTGTTTTTTATTGTCCACCCTTCTAATCTAATCTAAATCTAATCTAAAATAACATCAAAAACACAATCAGTATTACCCTGAATAAATATTTTGCATAAACAACAAGAGCTTGACAATTTTCTTCAGTCAACATTGGGTATAAGTTTTAACTTATATTGGGAACTTAGGTATACTAAATTCTTAAAGGTGCTTGGAGAAAAATTTATTTTATTAGATACAATTTCATTGATAAGAGGAAAATATTTTCTAACCTCTTCCGCAATTTTATAACACTATACGCTAAACATGTTATATGTTGAATTTTTTAATATTTAAATATGTTTGCCTGCTTTCACCATACGGGGTAAATTATAAGACGGATATGGTAAAAAAAAGGAGTTCGCTAATTATTATTGTACGAATCTTGTTCGTACATCGTTCGAAAATCCATTCTTTTTTTTTTCTTTCTGTTTGCAGGCAGTTAAATGGTGGTTAAAAAGAAAGATCGATAAATGAGTTATATAACACCCGGGGAAATCAGTGGTTTCATTTATGCATAAGTGAAAATAATTATTTTTTATTTCTTTGATTTTTCCACTAACCGTAGAATACAAAGAATTGATATTATTCCTTCGTAACGTTGTCTGGCTTGGAATGTTAATTTTGTGATATGCGAACATACTGCAATAGCGAATGAGCTTATAAAATGTGGTGGAATATAGCTTATACGACAATTAGCCAATGTGTTTAATAGGATATTAATGTTTAATAATATATTAATTCCTCTATTTAGAAAAAGAAAAGAAAAACGACCCAAACAACTAGAGATGTATAAATGTAAATGCTTAAGCAGGGGTCGGCAAGTAATTGTATGTTGGGTCCGGATACTAAAAGAAAATTTGAACAAAGTCCAAAAAAAAAAACAAATGATAACATTTAATGACAAGATGTTTATTGTTCTGAAGCTATTTTCTTGTGGCATTGTAAATTAATTACTATTTAACTGGGAATAAGCCACAATTAAAGATAAAAATACGTTTATTGACGTTTCAATTTCCACTTCGGAAATCGTTCTCAAAATACAAACCGTTTGTATTATTTAATTTGAATTTTTATCCCTGATCCTCTTTACTACATATTTTTCTCTGCCAGTAATTGCTGGGGCCCCATCAGTAGAAAGCGAAATCATTATATTATAGCTGATGTTAGATTTAGAAGTTAGTTCATCATTAATCTTGAATAAATCTTCTCCTCGAGTGTTACCTTTCAGGGGCAATATTAAACGGCGGCAACTCTTCCCTAAAAATCTGACACTCAATATCAAGAAATCTTACAAAAACAGACATTTGTTCAACATTAGCAATGTCACATGATTCGTCAAGTGCTATGGCGTAGCAAAGGTGCCTTTTGCTAAAGATTAAGAAGAGAGTTTTGAATATATGCAGCTAAAATTTCCGTTCTTCGTATATTACTTCGCGCTGACAATGAGATGCTTTGAATTGATGAGGCAAAATCTTTTTTTTTTCTTCAGAAAGCTACTTTTTCTACTGCCAGCATACATTCCTTCACTACCTCAGAATCAGAAAATGGTTTTTGGTGTTTATTAAGTATCCAGCACACACGTAACGCTGTCTGTGTGGATTTTTCTTGGTCGTTCATGTAACGAACTAGGATTTTTGTGCTTTTTTTCGTAAGAATTAAGATATACCCGAAGTTTTTCTTTACGCGCCTGACTGCCAAGAGGAAAGTTTTTGTGGAACAGACATTAGTTGTGTCGCACTGTCGCTTCAAATTTCTACTTTTAAATAAGGCGACAGTTTTATTGCATATAAGGCACACCGGAACCGCTTGCTGCCTATCAGTCAGTGTAAAACAATACTGTTCAGTCCATTTTGCCAGAAACTTCCTATTTTCACTGTCCACTTTTCTCCTTTTCAGATCCATATTAACGTAGGTACAAAAAGATGTTTTAGAAAATGAACGAAAACGCGAGTAATCACAAAACAAATGAACGGTAGTACGCTACGTGCATGTCAGTGACCAACTAGTGAGCGACTGTCAATCAGAGCAGAGGGCAGCAGCGTTCCCACCCAGGCCCATAAATTTTATTGCCCCAAATTGTGTTTTAAAAGTTGCCAGATTTTGAACAGAATTTCCCAGATTTACACATTTTAGTTATTGTAAACATACAATATTATTATAAAACAATATTTCATCTTCCTATTTGAAAATTAACAGCAGTGTTATTTTGAACTTGATTTATTCAGAAATTTAGATATTTTGAGTTCGTTCCGCAGTTCAACCTTTCACGGTCCGGATTCGGACCGCAGTCCGCCTTTTGCGGACCGTTGGCTTAATATATCAGACGAACAACAAGCAGGGTTGCCATTGATAGCGACTTAAAGCTAAGTGCATTTACTGTAATATTAATTTGCATATATTGGCATATTTTGCAATAGCATATTAAAAGAGTAGAATATCTTTTTTTTGGCTCGGATTTTTAGCAGATAGATACCTAACTCATTTTTTTCTAGATAAAGGCACCAAAATTGTTTTCTTTTTAACAATTTTAACGAGTTGTGGGTGAAAATTGTGCGTAGCACCCTCATAATTTTCAGCCTTCGACGGTTGGGCCTCCAGTGGCACCTTCGGCGGCTCTCTGTTTTTGTCCCTAATTGGCTTTTCAGCAATAATGATAGGTACCGACAATGTAGCGACTTTTTTACCGTCATTTGGAAATTTTCATTCTTCTATACCTGGCAACACTGACAACAAGGAAGATCATGTATTGATACTGTCTTCGCAGTCAGGCAAATAGCAGCCTATTTATTTTTGAAGACATAGAAAAAGCCTTTGACAGAGTAAGGCGATCGGATTCGATACACCTGCTATAAAATTGACAGATATAAAAATAATAGAGAACGTATACCCAAGGAACAGAGCCGAAATAAAAGTTAGAAACGACTGAACTGAGAGGCATTTGAGAACCAAATTTAAAACATTATAAATTATGTTTGAATTACATACTATCATAAATGTATGTCTCACATCATATTAAAGCGTATATCAGGTTTAGTTCGGAATTTGCTTAAGCAAAAAGTCAGTAGACTCGTAATATCTCGCGTTTTTGCCAGTCGTCAACGTCTTTTTGTTCCCAGGTGCTTAACTATTCAAAACAGATAAAATGCATAACATAATCTTCTATAATGTGAAAGCAAATCCCGGATAATTTTATGCCTGCACGGGCCTGAAAAAAGTTTTCATGGAATTCTAAACATCCACAACACATACGACGAAAGGACTCGCGTTTGTGTAGACGAAAACCCTCGTCGCTTTCCATTTTTCCGTATATATTTCCGACTCGGTGAACGCACAGCTACTGGGAAAGGTATCGGACAGGAAAGATAAGTTTATCTACTCAAAGAAAATATTGAGGGAGAGTCCTTAGCCTTCGCTTTATAAATAGAGAGGTATCCAGTTTGAATATATACTTATACAGGTATACGAATATTGAAACGGTTGCTTTTTATGAATGATCCCACTTAAATTTGCTAGCCCAACGTAGTCCTTGGTTTTTATATCCTTTTGTTCGTTTACGGTGCTTGCTAGTATCTTAGTATAAGGTAATATATTTATCAACAGCAGACTTTTTAACAAGCTGCAATTCAGAAGGTAAAAGAGAAGCAAGATTTTATATTAAAAATGTGCGCTACAGAAATCCTGCAATAGTAGGCCAGCTAACAGCACAAGAAAGACCCAGCGAATGGTAAAAAGAAGGTAAATACTTCATTGCCCAATATTAAACGTTCACATGCGCTCCTCCGTGAAGAACTTTGTCCCGATCTCCGAGAGAGTCATACTTATTCAGTTGCATGGAAAAGTTAACATAAATATTATACAAGTCTACGCCCCTACAGCAGACAAGCCAGAAGAAGAACTAGAGCGATTTTATCAACAGCTAGACGAAGCCTTAAAGGTGACTAAGAATCACGAAATTAACATCGTATTAGGAGACTTCAACGCAAAAGTTGGGGAAGGAGCTGTAGATCACGTAGTTGGAAAATATGGTCTTGGTCAGAGAAACGACAGAGGGGACAGATTGATACAGTACTGTCAAGACAAAGATCTAGTCATAACGAATACTTGATATAAGTTACCACCCAGGAGGCTTTACACATGGAAGTCGCCTTTAGACGGACATCAGGGCATTATAAGGAACCAAAAAATAGATTATGTGACAATTAATAGAAGGTACAGGAATGCTATTACTAAGGTATCTGCATTACCTGGAGCAGACATAGGATCCGACCACAATCCCTTAGTAGCAAATATCAAACTGAGGCTCGCTACAGCTAAAAGAAAACACCAGAAGGCATCAGTAAACATTAGAAAACTCAAAAACAATGAAACAAATAAAGCGTACACAGAAGAAATAAACAATAGGTTCTCTAATATGGCAACTGAGAATGATGTTGAAAAGTCATGGAACACCATAAAAGACTCATTTGATGAGTTGAACAACACTTTTCTACTCGAGAGTAAAACAACTACCAAGAATGAGTGGATGACAGAAGAAATATTAGAGATGATGGAACAACGCAGGCAGTGTAAGATCAGGCAGGACGAAGTAGGGTACCGAAATATACACAGTCAAATTCGTAAAGAAATTATAGCGGCGAAGGAGATCTGGATGACTACACTTTGCGCCGAGGCTGAAAGCCTATATAAACTCGGCGACAGCTTCAATCTTCACAAGAAAATTAAGGAAATTGCTGGTGTCTTCAAGAAAAAACAAGTCACTGGTATACATAATGACCAAAATGAATTAATAACGGACCCTAGCGATATACTTAATACTTGGAAAATGTACACAGCCAATTTGTTCAATGATGACAGAACACAAAAACCACCACAACTGGGAGACCATTTGTATGGCCAAGTATTTTGAAAGCTGAAATTGTACACGCTATCAAACTATTAAAAAGTAACAAAACCCCAGGACCAGATGATATGTACGCAGAAACAATCAAGTTACTTAATGAAGAAAACCTAGACATTATTGTCAAGCTCTTTAACGACATCTACGATACGGGCCAGATTCCAAAAGATTGGCTTCGATCTACATTTATTGCCCTACCAAAAACACCACGTGCGAACTTCTGCAAGGACCACCGACTAATAAGCCTAATGAGTCACTTTTTAAAACTTTTCCTGAGAATACTTCACACTAGATTGTTTAAGAAATGTGAAGAGGTCTGTGGATGGAGTCAGTTTGGTTTCAAAAATGGACTTGGCACGAGAGAAGCGATCTTTAGTATGCAAACATTGATACAGAATTGTTTAGATCAAAGAAAGGATGTTTTTATCTGTTTCATCGATTACGAGAAAGCATTCGATAATGTAAAACATGAATTGATGATAAAATACCTACAAGAGTTGGGATTGGATGCAAAGGATATAAGAATCATCGCCAATCTGTATTGGAATCAGACAGCAACAGTACGTCTTCAAAATTTTAACGAAACAGAAGATTTCTCCATTAAAAAAGGAGTAAGGCAAGGTTGTATACTCTCCCCAATGCTGTTCAATTTATACGTAGAAAAAGCCTTCGCAGAAGCAGTGGAAGACTCTAATAAGGGTATTAAAGTTAACGGCATATTTATTAATAACATCAGGTATGCCGATGATACAGCCATAGTGGCAGATAACATCGAAGATCTTCAATGCCTTTTAAATGATCTAACTCTTGCAAGTGAAGCTCGGGGTTTGAAAATAAATATCAAGAAGACAAAATCAATGATTATAAGTAGAAATGATTACCCCAACGCAAAGATATATGTCTCTGGAGAAGAAATCGAACAAGTCAGGCAATTCAAATACTTGGGATGTTTGCTGAATGAGGGTTGGAACCCCGAGAATGAAATAAAGAGCAGAGTTGAACAAGCCAGAAATGCTTTTTTGAGGCTTCGTAAGTTTCTGACTGATCGCAAATTGGACTTCAACCTCCGATACAAGATGCTTAAGTGTTACGTGTGGCCTGTTCTCCTGTACGGAATGGAAGCATGGACGTTAAACGCCAGTTCCATTAACAAACTTGAAGTGTTTGAAATGTGGTACCTGCGTCGAATGCTCAGAATATCATGGACGGACAGGGTCAGAAATGAGGAAGTACTCAGAAGAGCGGGCTTGCAGGATAGGGAACTTTTTAATTATGTAAAAAGTAAGAAGACTGCATACTTGGGGCACATTATACGAGGAGAACGATACACTTTTCAGCAACTGATACTCGAAGGGAAAATAGAGGGTAGGAGAGGTCTCGGACGTAAAAAAATGTCATGGCTGCGCAATATTCGACAATGGACAGGAATCCACAGCTATGAAATGCTTCGCAATGCTGCTAAAAACAGAATTATTTAAACCAGAATATTTAACATCTTACCTGACAAGACGATGTACGGTGGACGCCTACGCAGAAATGCACGGCGCCTTAAGAAGAAGAAACGTTCACACTACACGTAAACGCAACAGTCTAAAAATGAGCGATGGCCGGAGCCGTAATAAGAGGCTTCATAGGAAGAATTAAATTAGCAGTGAAAACCAATTGAGATTGATCAACAGTATCATAATAGCAGATGTATCTCTTGCACGGGGACAAACATGCAACACCAACAAAAAAAATATACGCACAGCACACAACTGCTTAAGAGAAGCTGCAAATGTGTCTAGATACGTAGCTAAACACTTTCTGTTTAGAGATTTGAAGCAAGTAAGAGTACTGAAGATGATAGAAGAAAAGGCCAGTATTAAATTCGCAGAGCTAGAAGACCACCCGAATCGGATCCTGTGAGAGTTATTAGGGTGTGATGTCTTCCTTTCAAAGTCCTTTTCTTTGCCAGGTTTCGTCGTCATAAGTTTCCATACATATTCCGAGGCTCTGCGTTAGAATTTTTAGTCAAACAGTTTTTTCCAGATGATGAGAGACTGCGAGGGAGCGACCTTAGTCGACATGCTCCAGTTTTAAGGCGCCAGAGACTCGTCTTCACACTCTCTCGGCTGCTATATAACGCACATCCATTGTACGCCATAAACCCGGTGGTTACGCGACATGTATGTCTTCGAGGACGTGAGAGTAGGATTTACTGGCAGAACGAGTTCTGTTTTCAGAACCCCCAACCCTTTAGTTGGGAAATGGGAGGACATTTCTCAGATTTTTATGGCCAAGGTCCATAACCAGCCTTTAACCATCGTGTCTTCCATAACCAAAAGAAGTCTAGATAATATTGTAGTTTAGTCAGGATAAACCATCTGGTACACCTTGAGATATCCTACATTTACTAAAATGATTTCTATTTCAGACATTCAAACTGAGACGTATTTTTTGAAGCTTAAGGCAAATTGCTACATAAAAAAGATCAAATTATTAGACATCTTAGAGACGTTAGAATTAATGTATCAACTTAAATATCTTCCGAATATGTGCCGTCTTCTACCGAAGGTTGGCGACGATCAAATGATAGGTTTCTCTGTTTTGTGCCGCATTTATTATGTTTGCAGCCTCAGGTATTTGAAACCATTCTCTGAAGTTTTTCAGCTAGGATTTCTTCTTTCTGCCCAATCCAGTTCTACCTTCAATCTTGCCTTACACGATAAGCTGTAGCAGACTTTACTTATCATTACGGAACACATGGCCCAGGTGTGACGCTTTCCTCCTTTTAACAGGAGTTAACAATTCCACCTCTTTACCCGTTCGTCTTAATACCTCTGTGCTGGTCTCTCTGTCTGTCCAAGGTATTCTCAGTATGCGTCGATACAGCCACATTTCTAGAGCCGCTAACTTCTTTATAGTTGCTGCTGTTAACGTCACCCTTCTACTCCGTAAAGTAGCGTAGAGAGTACGTAGCATTTCGTGGCGCGCCATCGGAGGTGAACGCTTAGGTTGCGGTTGCTTAAGAGCTTTCTCATTTTGATGAATTTGGATCTCGCTTTTTCAATTCTGATCTTAATCCCTACGTCTGGGTCCCACTTATCATTTACTGTATATACCAGATATTTAAATCGGTGTACTCTTTCAGTACGTTCGGCTTCCATATTCAGGTCGATATGTTGAATGTTCTTTTTACTCTTCACCATAAATTTAGTTTCCTTTTTATTGATTTTCAGTCCAAATCGGTTTCCAGTTGTATTTACTCTATTTAGCATCATCTGTAAATCTTCGATGTTATCGGCCAGTATAACAGTATCATCTGCATATCGAAAATTACTTATTGGTACGCCATTAATCTTGATGCCCTCGTTGTACTCTTCCAGTGCCTCTAGATATAATGATGGATAAGGTTGGTGTTTATCTGTAAAAGTTGTTTAATTTGCCTGAGACTGACTGAGTAAAATATATAAACCTACTAGTTGACTTGGCGAACTTCGTGCCGCCTCAGAATTAAATAATGTCCCTAAACAACTAAAAAACAACGACCAAAAAAATATTTAAGTATAAATATTATGTACCTTTGTTGGAATCATCGGTATACGTGGGATCAAGACATCCTCTTCTTTGTATTTTTCCTTGTGATTGTTGCCTTAATGACATTATTCAATAGCCTTTTCATAATCAGTCTCGTTTCATTCTCGTTGATTAATGTTCGTCTTTTTCCTATGTCGTCCCCATTAACGGAGGTCGGCGACCCCATTACTAAAAGTTTCTCTGTTTTTTGCAACGTGGAATAATTCGTCTACAGTTATGTTTGTACAGTCTCGAATATTTCGTAACCATGACTTCCTCTTTCTACCTATTCCCTTTTTGCCATCGACTCTAATCTGCATGATGACCTGCAGAAGACTATATTTATCATTCCTCACTATGGCAGTCCATGGAATTCTCAACATTCTCCGGTATATCCAAAGTTCACAGGCTTTAAGCTTTTTAACTATTTCCGTTTTTAACGTCCATGTTACTACCCCGTACGATAGTTCGGACCAGGTGTAACATTCAACAAACCTCAGTCTCAGCCCACAGAACAATTGCTAGAATTTTAAGAACGCCGCCCTTGCTATTTCTGTTCGTACCTTGATATTTATATATTTATATTTTGTCACTCTCTATTTACTTTCCACCAAGGGTTAGTTGTTCATTCTTTATTGGACTCCTTGATACTATCATAAATTTATTCTTATCTGTGTTGATGTCAAGTCCCATTTGAATGCATTCATTAATTATTGCATCTAGTAAAGTTTGTAGTTCTTCTATACTCTCAGCCATAATTACCGTGTCATCTGCAAATCTCATGGTGTTTACGATTTCTCCGCCAATTCTTATTTCCTCTTTTCTTTCCCATAAGGCTTTCTTGAATACCTGTGAGTACACGTTGAAAAGCGTCGGAGACAACACGCATCATTTCCTGACCCCTCTCGCAATCGGTATATTATTTGTTTCTATATCGTTCACCTTTACTACTGCTTTCTGGTTTCAGTATATAGCCTTAATAAACTCAATGTATTTTTCGTCTAATTTGATGTTTTTTAATTCATCTATTAACGTCATTTGCTGCACTCGGTCAATTAGTGTGACGCATGATTAATGTTACGCAGTATAATGACAACTGATCCTACTTTAGTTGTAAATTTTTAGGTGAAAGTCCATGCAATTCCAATGAATTCAAAAACTCTGTATGATAGTTGACTACGTCATCCTGATTTACAGCTGTGTCAATTTATTTGAACGAAAACAACTTCCTTGGAACAAAATTCAGAATGGTCGCATTCAGATCATCAACATCTGTATTTTTGCCGCCAATATGCTCCAATTATGGTTTTTGGATTGTTAACCCTAATATGGAATGGCACGTAGTTCCTAGTTTGAAACGTCCGAGAAGTCCAGAGGAAGAAAATAGAAAATCGTCAAGACAAACCAAACTCAATGAATACTGGCTAAGCCAAGATATACTTACCTCAGTGAAGAGTCAGAAAAAGGAACATGGAAAAACCAGATGAAGGCACCAAGAAAGTACCCAAACCACCGCCAATATTTGCCATTTGAGTAGAAGATATAAATCGCCTCATAGCACTGTTAGATAAATAAATTTCAGCCAGTACTGAGGAGGTAAAAATACTGGTTGAAGATGGACAAACTTACTCAGAAATCATAAAACTCCTAAATGAGAAAAACAAGCAATATCATACCTATAAAACTAAAGAAATGATAACATTTAGGGTAGTACTTAAGAACATCCACTGATCAACAAACATTAAAGGCATAAAAAAGCTTAAAAGTCTTAGGACACCAGCCCACAAACATCTGGAATGTAAAACAAATATCCACTAAAAAACCATTACCTATGCTCCATATGGATCTAAAACAAAATGAAAATAACAAAGACATATATACAACGAAACGTCTAATGCACTTAAATGTAATTTTTGAAGCACCACGCCCCAACAGAGAGATACCACAGTGTTTGCGATGTAAAGGATGTGGACACACAATAAATTTTTATCACAGAAAGTCTCGCTGTGTAAAATGCAGAGAGATTCATTTTACGAAAGATTTCTCCAGGAAACCTCAAGATGACAATGTTAGATATTCCCACTTGGACCAAAAACATCCAGCGAATTACAGAGGCTGCATCGTCCATTAGCAACTGCAAAAAAATGTACCCAACACCAAGACAGAAAAACGACCATCCAAATAACAATAGAACATCCAACATTCAGCCAGGAATCACATACGCCCAGGGAGCACAACCACACACACTCAAGTAAATTACTTTACTATTAAATATGTATATTAATGGGCCTAAAATTTCAAAATGACTTCAGTTCAAATATTTCTACTTATGTTCACACCAAAAGGAAGAGTTAATATCGTATTTATGTAGTATTGTGTATCGCACTTCTGAAGTTTCTTGTTTTGAGATATTCATATGACAAAAAGGCAATAATATCAAACAGTATAATAGCTTCTGGTATTGAGAAGATAATTGCTATCTCCTAAATATACACCTAAAAGTTTTGTTATTGGAAAAGTTTTCCAGTGGAATAAATTAGGTTGTAATTTCAGCACAGGTAAATATAGCTAATTCTTTCATTAAGTATAAGATTATTAAGTTGGATGAAAATAATAGAATGGACGGATGGAAAAATATTTTAAAATATTGAAGACGGTAGTCATCTCCACTTTGTTGTTAAATATGCATAAACATAAATAGCTGAAACTGCCAAAATAATTTTTGCATTGTAACGAAAAACAGTGATGGTAAAATGCTTATCATTCACTATGACTTAACAAAGACAACGTTATTTAGTTTGGGAGCTTCATTGGGGGGTGGGTACGGATATAGATTAATAGAAAAGTAACAGATATATAAATGACAGGTAGATAAACGATTTATTGATAATAATTAGATAACAGTTTGACAAAAAAAAACAAGAAAAACTGAATAGCTAAACGGCAAAATTAAATGGGCACCAATGATTATTAACCAGAAGGTCATAAAGCACTAGAAATTAAATAATATAAACATAGATTAAAATTTTTCTCGAAAGACCGTAAAGAAATTCGTCAGAAAACATATCAACGAATTTAAAAAATCGACATATTTACCGATAAGCTGAAAGAGATATTTAATAATATGTTTCAAAAAAAAATATCTTCTCTACAATGCTATATTTAAATAAAATAATTAATAGGTAAAGAAATTATAAATAAGACTTACTCACAATCAATTTAATTTAACTATCAGACGACCGGTTTCGCTTTCTACAATATGCAAAGCATCTTCAGGTCTCGATACAAAGTTAAACAAATGCTGAAATGATAAAAACCCATATTAGGGTGTTGTCTAATAAAGATAAACAAATTAGATGTTATAAATTACAATAATTATGCCAATATTACATGTCTATGGTTTTATTTAAATGATTGAGTTGAATAAAAGGTATAAAAATTTTTTAAGAAGGTGAAAAAGACAAGGTAAGTCCCACAAATTGTTATAAAATCTCTTCTATTGTAATAAATTAATAAATGAGCAAATAAATAAATAAAATAAAAATTACTTACATGCCGGTACTCTATTAATAGATGGATGGTAGAACATGTTTGAAACTACTTTATATCGTTGAATGGAGAATTCAATACTATTATTGCAGTTGTTTGACAGTAAACGGGAAGTTCTTGAGGAGATAGATTTGATCCAATGAATTTGAGATATGTGTGAGATTGTTTGTTAAATGTAAGTGGTCTAATATACTATTGTGTTATTAAAAGTTATTTATACTTATTCCAGAGATATATTTTTGAAATGTGTGTTATGTATTGAGTAATTGTTTTATGAAGGTGACATTTTATGACAATGAATAAGTGTAGATGTAAAAATTGTGTGGGTGTGCAATTATTTCCAAACTTGTAGTTATCAAATTACTTTGATAAAGTTCTATTGGCAATGAGTTAATTATTGGAATAGTCAAGTGGGTATTATCATGCTTAAGGATAATTTAAACACACTAAAAACAGAAAACACTTAGAAGGGACGAAACAAACATTGAATTTAAAAGGGGAAGGACTTTAAAGCACTACATAGTACATAGTATTTTACCATTTTATTTTATTCACTTGACTATTCCAATAATTAACTCATTGCCAATAGAACTTTATCAAAGTAATTTGATAACTACAAGTTTGGAAATAATTGCACACCCACACAATTTTTACATCTACACTTATTCATTGTCATAAAATATCACCTTCATAAAACAATTACTCAATAAATAACACACATTTCAAAAATATATCTCTGGAATAAGTATAAATAACTTTTAATAACACAATAGTATATTACACCACTTACATTTAACAAACAATTTCACACATATCTCAAATTCATTGGATCAAATCTATCTCCTCAAGAACTTCCCGTTTACTGTCAAACAACTGCAATAATAGTATTGAATTCTCCATTCAACAATATAAAGTAGTTTCAAACATGTTCTACCATCCATCTATTAATAGAGTACCGGCATGTAAGTAATTTTTATTTTATTTATTTATTTGCTCATTTATTAATTTATTACAATAGAAGAGATTTTATAACAATTTGTGGGACTTACCTTGTCTTTTTAACATTCTTAAAAAATTTTTATACCTTTTATTCAACTCAATCATTTAAATAAAACCACAGACATGTAATATTGGCATAATTATTGTAATTTATAACATCTAATTTGTTTATCTTTATTAGACAATACCCTAATATGGGTTTTTATCATTTCAGCATTTGTTTAACTTTGTATCGAGACCTGAAGATGCTTTGCATATTGTAGAAAGCGAAACCGGTCGTCTGATAGTTAAATTAAATTGATTGTGAGTAAGTCTTATTTATTATTTCTTTACCTATTTGAAATGGACTCACACAAGCAACACATTCATGATTTAAAATAATTAATCTGAAAAATATTTTTATCAAATGCTCAAAAAGAAATTATAAACAACTACATTCTAATTTTATCAATTAGCCAACTTGTATTTATTACCAACTCAAAACAAAAAATTTACGTTTGACTATATTGTCATTAATAACTAAAACAGGTTGCAGTCTTTAAATAAATGGGAAATAAAAAAATATGTAAAACGTAAATTAATTCTTTCACAAGATGGGATGTAAGGGCTTGAAAAATCACTGCCACGGTGCCTTACAGAGGGACTTCGACCAGTAAATTCGAAGATCTCTCTGCGTAAATTCCATTGTCGTTGGATTATTGGGGTTTGTCACACAAGGAAGTAAATAGAAGTAAAATTAAAACACTTTTTGAGGGTGGAAAAACAATCCAGCCACAGAGTCTAAAAGCGTGGGGCAGAGCCCCAACATCGGATCCCAGGGTACAGAGACCCTATTTGGGAGACCAGACTGAGCCGAGAGCAGAAAAATGTTGCATATTTATCAGCATATTAGTATTTATATGGCATTTTCAGATCTCTCAGCCAATAGAAAAATAGAAAGATATTTAAAGGCGGGGCGATGCGCATCAAAGTGCGGATTAGTCCACGACTAAGGCACCAGGATGAGAGTAGCAGTGAACGTACGGTCTTAGTTCGCATGAAAAAAGGACTCTTTTATTTACCAAAATGTTTTATTTACTTTATTCAAAATCAGGTAACTGATTCTGGAATTGTGCATTGGAAGTGCAATGCGATTGCGCATACAAAAGGTGACGATATCATCGAATGCAACGAAGGAAATTCACATATTGTAGAACTTTTTACGGCAGATACAGGAAAGATGGTAAATGAAATGAAAGAAATTATGAAAAATCCCGGAGCAACATATAAAGTTGTCTACAGGGTGTTTCAAAAAAAGGTAACCCCGTCTCTAGGGTAGGTAAAACACTGAAAAATAATTGGGGTTTGCTTAGTAAAAAATGTTTGTAACGCCATCCGTTTTCAAGATACAGGGCGTTAAAGTAAAAAAAAAATTTACGTATTTTTTACGATTTTGCCGAAACTACTGGCAACATTGTAATGAAATTTTATACGAATATGTTTTGGAAGCTGATACATCCCATGAATTTGTTTTTATATCTTATTCTCATAGAGGGCGCTAGTTACACGGATCGTACTAAGTATTATTCAATATAACTTTTTTAAGAGTATAATTATTAATCAAAATTTCAAGTAAACTAAAACATCATTCAATTTTACACGAAAAAGGTACTCTTGGTAAAACTCGATACTGTGTACAGTTTTCGAAATATTTTGATTTGAAAATTATGAAGTAATAATTGATGCTGGTATAAAATAGTTAGTAATTAAACAAAATTCACAAGAAGAAAATTAAATTAATGAAGAAGAACATAAAATAAAATTCAATTACAGTAAGTGTTCAAAATGCCCTCCGTTTTCGCGAATATACAAGTCTATTCTTTTTTCTAAAGATTCCATTAACCTTCTAAACGGTAAAGGATCATCTATGATGTCATTAAATTGACGTTGAATTCTTTCTTCCAATTCTTGGCGTGAATTTACCTCTGTAGCATAGACTTTTTCCTTAATATACGAACAAACTGCGTAGTCCGAGTTAAACATACCTTGTCGCGTAAAAGTGGCCTCGTCCGTAAAAAGAATGCATTTAAAAAAATTTGGATTGTGGACTGTCCTTTGTTGCAATGTTTCACAAAAATCCACTCTAACCGGTAGATCATCTGGCAAGAGCTCTTGGACTTGTCTGTAATGATAAGGATGTAATTACTGTTCTTTCAGTATCCGATAAGTACTTGAAGAAGAAGTATTTGTTTGTCTTGCTATATTCCTTTCGCTAACTGTTGGATCTTGGTCAAGTAAATTTAAAATATTATTTTCTTTATTAATTGTTCTTGTTGTTCTTGGTCTACCAAAATTTATTTTATTTGGTCTCACATTCCCAGTTTCTCGACAACATCGTTCAACGGCTCTAAATGTTTTTTTACTTGGTAACTTTTCTGCTTAACGTGCCACAACTGCACTAGAACATTCGCCTAAGGTTAATAACATGTCAGTGTATTCAACATTTGGATACATTTTGATTTGATTTTACAAATAACAAGGTTGCAAAACTCCAATTATTGTTGATTTATCGTCATAATAATCAATAAATGTCAAATTTCTATGGCACACTTGGAGAAAATAGAGGTATTTCTATTAGAACTTTATGATTACTACCAGCATCAATTATTACTTCATAATTTTTAAATCAAAATATTCCGAAAACGGTACACAGTATCGAGTTTTACCAAGAGTACCTTTTTCGTGTAAAATTGAATGATGTTTAAGTTTACTTGAAATTTTGATTAATAATTATACTCTTAAAAAAGTTATAATGACTAATACTTAGTATGATCTGTGTAACTAGCGCCCTCTATGAGAATCAGATATAAAAACAAATTCATGAGATGTATCAGCTTCCAAAACATATTCGTATAAAATTTCATTACAATGTTGCCAGTAGTTTCGGCAAAATCGTAAGAAATGCGTAATTTTTTTTCTTCAACGCCCTGTATCTTGAAAACGGATGGCGTTACAAAAATTTTTGACTAAGCCAACCCCAATTATTTTTCAGTTTTTTACCTACCCTAGAGACGGGGTTACCTTTTTTTGAAACACCCTGTATAGTACAAAATTTCTTCAAGCAACTGAAAGCGTTAAAATACTACTGTCAAAAGGACTTGAATTTCGAGAACCCTGCAGCGTGCCAAAGAGCGAGAAACAGATGTTGTATCTGCTACTCCGAATAACATGAATTTTCTAATAGAATATTAATATTTGGACATGAAACGTTTTTATACTTGTTACTGAAACATAAAAATTGGTTTGCCGATGAGACTTTCAAACCTGGCCCTCCGAGAACCAGCAAACTGATCACCAGCATCCTTTAAAGAGCCATAAACTCATCACCGGCATTTTTATCTTAAAGCGCTGGTTTCTAATGCGGACGATTGCCTCTTATTTTTACACTTCTTGTTAACGTGCTAATCTATTTGTAAACAAATCAGGTTATATTTTGAATCCCTTGTGTCTAAGTGGCTAACCATCCAATATATGGAAGGACGGTGTGTTCAATTCCTAAACCAATTACGATGCTTTAATAGCTCTGTATATAGGATTGAAGAAGAGTTAATTTGTGCCTACTTCCACGACTTTTGCAACAATTTTACACTTTCAAACAAGTAAAATCGTATAATTGATATCAGCTTTAACTGACTTCATCAATTAAAATTTCTTTGACGTTGTATGTCTTGTATTTTAATTTAATAATTTACAATAAAGCTGAATTAACTAAACTCTACTTGCTAACGGGATACTTTTCGAATACGAGACAAACCTAACTGATTTCAAGCAGCCTCAAATTTAACGCGTTTTACCTCACTATTATCGAAGAACGTGACTTTGACCCCAAAATCATCGAACCGAAACGATCGCTCCTGAGTCCTGGAATATGACACTATCAATGGATGCAATCAGCGTCATACCACATCGGCTGATCGTCTACACTCGAAAAAAGTTTATTAAATTCAATGTAATGAAAGTGCTGCTGCTATTACTATATTCAACACCATGTTCTGGTGTACCTGTTTAAGTATGCTTTTTCTTCAACTTTTTATTTACTTCTCTTCCTATTGTTCTGAGGAGATTTTTTTTGGCATCTTAATGTAATCACTATTTTTATTGGGAATAAGCCACAATTTAAAATAAGTTTATTTTTAAAGTTTCGATTTCCACTTCGGAAATCATTCTCAAAATACAAAACATTAATAAATTTAACTACTTTTGTTTTTTGTTACTTGGTAAAACATTCGTCTAATAATTTAATTTTATCTGACTCAGTCATATTGACAATTCAGACGTATATTATACGTTTTAAAGTAAACGACTTTAAAATGATACTGCCAATATTGTTGAGTTGTGTTCCTGGAACGACGTTATTGTAAGATAGTTCATTCAATTATATATTATACATGAAATCAACTTTAAATTGAGAATATCCGTCAGAAAAATCATAGCTTGTGATTCGACTTTAAAAAGACAACCACATGCAATGATGGCAGTAAAATTCTCCTGTTAGGGATTTCATAGTAAATCATGAGGAAAACCAAGGAAAAAAACACCTTAATACTATCCCGACATGGTAAGTGTTTGGTCTTACATTTAGTTTACTCTCAATAAACACCAAACTCTGATTTTGTATGTATGTTATTTAAAAACATAAATTATGTATTCTAGATATGTTATTGACTTACTCATAGTGATCTTATTTTTTTATTGATTTTCCCTTTTAATATGGGTAACCACATTCCACTGTATTCTGCCGAGGAATTCTATCAAATACTCTGTTTCCAATATAAAATTGATGTTTACTTTTACAACATTTCAACATTTAATAATCTTGATTTTTCGCCTAAATAAAAATTATCGCATTCAAAAGGTATTTTATAAATACAATTCTTTGTTCTTTCTTGTTAGGTTTAGTTTTATATAAAATAGATCTCAAAGTGTTTGTTGTTTTGAATGTTGTTGAAATTTTGAATTTATTTCCTATCTTTTTAAGTTTTTCTGATAATCCTTTTATACAGGGTGAGTCATGAGGAACTTTACATACTTCTACCATATGTAGAGTCCCTCAGGGAGCATATCATGTGGGCACTAAAAAATGTCAACTCCTCTCCTTTATTAATTAACAGGGTGATTTGTGTAATTGACCATTTATTTCATTTTACTGTAGTGTTTATACGGCTCATTTGATTTTTTAAATTTTTGCATGATACAGTACACTACTATCAAGCATTCGACTGGTATTAGCTAAACTAAAAAATTCCAGGACTGTATTACACCATGTAATATATATATATATATATATATATATATATATATATATATATATATATATATATATATTTAAAATGCGACTACATAAATAGCCAATGAAAACAACATATGCGACAATGTTGTCACACTTTTATTAAATTTTTAGTGATCAAATCTTACAAAAAATAGAACAACCATAATGAAGTATCAAATTATAAGGTAATTAATTTAAACAAATGTTATAAATTTCAAACATTTTAATTGAAATGATAAACTGAGTCACTGCACAACAAAAAACAGTAACTACTAACAATAACGAAGAACAATTAAAAAAAAAACTAAAAATATGTACATAGTTATGATAAACCCATATATTAAAACTGGAAAAGATACAATAATGGTAACAAAATAAAAATAATTTAAAATAGATTTTCGAAATGGAACCCTGCAGCCTGTACACATTTTTGTTGCCGAATTGTTAATTGACGTATTGAATTACGGATACTCTGGGAATCGTTTCTAATAGTATTACAACAATGTATAATTCTATCAATTAATTGTTGTCGGTTATTAATATTCACTGCGTAAACTAGTTGCTTCAATCGTCCCCAAATATGGTAATCAACGGGATTGAAATCAGGGGATCTTAAAGGCCACGAAATAGGACCTGCACGTCATATCCAACCGTTGCCACAAACATTATTGAGATGTTGTCTCACTGCCAGTAAAAAGTGTGGGGATGCCCCATCATGCTGAAAATGTGCCCCTCGGATAGCAACCTTCGCGTTGGCAAGCAAATTCGGCAAAATATTTTGTAGAAAGTTCAAATAGACCTGCCCTGTTAAAGGACCATCAAAAAAGTGAGGACCAACTAATTGGTTATTTATGACACCAATCCACACGTTAACCGAAAACCTTAACTGAGAACGACGTTCTCGAATAGCATGGGGATTTTCTTCTGCCCACACATGTGAATTTCGTAAATTATTTATCCCGTCTCTGGTAAATTGGGCTTCATCTGCAAATAGTGTCCTGTATAGCATTGGTAGATTATTGTTAATTCATCTACAAAATTCCAACCTATCGATCTCATCTCCCGCATGTATTTGAACCGCTCCGCTGAACCATTTGAATGTGATATGGGTATAGATTATTTTTTTGTAAGACTCTACTTACTTTTGATTGAGTAACATTGAGTTCTCGACTTACTTGTCTAGTGCTTATTGTAGGGTTCATAGTAACGGCGTCCATAATGTCATCTTCCTGCGCTTCATCTACATGTCGCTCTGTTGTTTCACTAGGAAAAGTGCCATTTTCTCGCAAATAATTAAAAACTGACCCAAATATTGGATGACTGGGAGTTCGACGATTAGGAAATCTCCTGCGATATTCTCTACTAGCAGCCCTACCATTCCCATTACAGAATCCATAAACAAATATTATGTCTGCTTATTCTGGTCGAAAACTGATGTGGCATTTTGAACGAAAGTAACAAAAGATCTACCAAAACTAACACAATGTACTTAACGTAGATATGACAGAAGAAATATGTATTTTTGTACACATAAATAACAATTGATAATGACAATAATGACATTGGGTATAAAATATCAAGAAACGTCAAACGGTCAACGCCAACCTTCATTTTAAACTTTTTTAGATTTATTTTTATTTAGTACAGTTGATGCAATATATTATTATTTGACATAAAATTTTAATCATTTACAATCAACAAAAACTAACACATACAAGAGGTTTGACTTTTTAATCAATTTAATTTATTATTTATCGAAAATAATGCCCCAATACGATCTATGAGTAAAAATTTAAAATTGAAAAACAATTGATTCTATCGTAGAGATAATACAAAGTGATAGTAAAGATGTTAATTTTCTACGTATGAGATTATGTTGTAGGAACTCATTTTAATTAAAATGTTTGAAATTTATAACATTTGTTTAAATTAATACCTTATAATTTGATACTTCATTATGGTTGTTCTATTTTTGGTAAGATTTGATCGTTCACTAAAAATTTAATAAAAGTGCGACAACATTGTCGCATATGTCGTTTTCGTTGGCTATTTATGTAGTTTGAAAATCACTTATTGCATTTTAAAAAAATATATATACTGGGTGTAATATTTAATACGAATCCCTAAATTAATTTTTCCAAAGCCAGTCCTGGAATTTTTTAGTTTAGCCAATACCAGTCGAATGCTTGATAGTAGTGTACTGTATCATTCAAAAAATAAAAAAATCAAATGAGCCGTATAAACACTACAGTAAAATAAAATAAATGGTCAATTACACAAATCACCCTGTTAATTAATAAAGAAGAGGAGTTGACATTTTTTAGTGGCCACATGATATGCTCCCTGAGGGACTCTACATATGGTAGAAGTATGTAAAGTTCCTCATGACTCACCCTGCATATGGTATTGTTATTTTCCTCGTATTATTCCTTTTGTATGCTGTAGGATCTCGTTATAAGTTGTTCTGTTCCATTTGGTCGATTCTTGAAAATTCCTTATTTATAAACGATAATGGATAATAATTTTTTAATAAAACAGATGTTATCAAATGTTTCTCCTTTAAGAACGAATTTCCGTGCGAGCAAGTAATTTTGTCACTGTCACAATCAAATGCTGTCTATATTAGACGAGTCAAGTTAGTAGAAAATAAGCGTTTTTTCGTCACAAGTGTATAGACGGGTTTGACAGTTGAAATGGGTAGTATGAGATATTACAAAAAGACTCTCATCTAGGGATTCATGAATTTTTTAGTGGAACTATTTTTAAATAAACAATTAAGACGTCAATATCATTATTTTGCTCATAACTTATAAACTTGTCTATTTAGAGATTTGACGTCCACAGACGAGTTGTTGAGAAAGAAAAAATACACAAAATGAGATATACTAAATTAAAATCGGTTAATAAACAAAAAAGTTATTGCATAATAACCAAGCAAAACGGCTGTTTTTGATTATTGTTAATAACTCTTTTAGTAATCAATGAAATTTATTTAAATGTATCTGAACTTAAAGATCTCATCGTGTTCGAAGTGTGTGCGAAAGATAGGCTAGACCCGTCAAATAGTTTTTGCACAATTTAATTTGTTTATAAGATTTTTTGAAAAATGCACAAATTTCTAAGGCCGGTCCAGATAATTTGACTGAATGGATCTTAGTAATCCGGGGCTTATTTTCTTCGATGAGACATATATTAATATCCTGTGGAAAAAAAAGTTAAAAAAAATTACGTTTATGTACACAAAATAATTTATTAATAAATAGCACTTTTTAAGTTTATAAACATTTACAATAACTCCGTACTATTTAGTTTAAATTAAATGGCAATAAAACATTCGGAAGGCGGGTTAAAAAACACAACTTTAAAAAAAAAAAGAGGTCCTGCGACCATTAGGAGCCGAGTTAGTCCTTTTTTTTTTAAAAATCACTGTTACGTCAATTAACAACATTAAGGGCTGAAATTAACCAATCTTTTAGAAGAAAAGTCAAAGTTGTTCACAAAATGTTTAGCAAAAAAAAAAATAATTGAAAATTGTTTAAACAGGAGTGTTGTAAACGAAGAGTACTTTGCGTTCCGACTAGAAAGGAAGGAGTGGGGATTGCCGATTGCACACAAGCCGCGCTCTCCAAAAAATTCGAGCGCACGGTTTCAAAATAGAGTGCTTGGAAAAAAATGACATATCTCGGGTTCTAGTGGACCAAATTTGTTCTTTTTTTTTTTTTAACTGGGGTACAACGTTAAAATAATAACATTTAACTTACTTTCATTGCAAAATTATTCAAAACAAAGCAGCTAATGACTACGGAATATACAAAGTTTTTCTTAAGTCATATTTTATTGTTATTTTTCTATTTATTTATTTCAAATATATATTTATATATTAAATAAATGGTATAAGTAAATAAACATTTTGAATAATGTTTACTAAAAATTTATTAATGAAATAATAAATTATTTTATGTTATTACAGAAGTTGAAATTTTGTGTAGTGATTTTTTAAAATAATTTAATTTACTGTAATTTTCTACGCTTAATTTCTATATCGTCACTGCTGCTACTATGTAAACATTCATCTTCACTTTCATCTTCAATTTCACTTGTATTATAACGTTCATAAATCATTTCGTTGTTTTTTTCATTGTCGCTATTCTCATCAAACCCAGTTAAATACATTTCATCAATTATCTCTTGTTCATCTGTTCTATCGTTTTCTTCTTCATTAATAATTTCATAAATATTAGTACATTGAATTGCTATGCATGTACCGCACATGTCTGTACGTTAAATTTCATTGGTTAACTTTCAAAAATTATACATTATATTGTATACATTCGTATACAATTTAAAGCAGTGTACTCACATTTTTGAAAAAAATGTTTAAAATCTTTCATTAGTACAATAAAAAATATCATGTTTTAAAATAAAAATAGAAATATTTAATAATTTTTCCATATAAATAATATCATAGTTTCATTTTCACGTAAACTTATAATAATAGTAAAATAATATTATATTCAAAGTTAGCCGTATATTACTCAGACAACGTGGTACACGACACAGTGAACAACACGTAGTTTTTTTTAATATTCAGATGAATTTTACTTACCATTAATTATTTGTAACAATTATTAAATAAAACAAAACACTAAATATTTCAATACAACAAACCGGTTGTAAAGTCGCAGGAAAATGAGTTGTTAACTTAAACGGCCTAACAGCATCTGCTTTCGACGTGCGCGACCTTTTTTAGAACGCGGCTTGAGTGCAATCGGCAATCCCCACTCCTTCCATTTGAGTCGGAACGCAAAGTACTCTTGGTTTACAACACTCCTGTTTAATCAATTTTGAATTATTTTGTTTGCTAAATATTTTGTTAAAAACTTTGACTTTTCTTCTAAAAGATTGGTTAATTTCAGCCCTTAATGTTGTTAATTGACGTAACAGTGATTTTTTTTAAAAAAAAAGGACTAACTCGGCTCCTAATGGTCGCAGGACCTTTTTCTTTTTTTTTAAAGTTGTGTTTTTTAACCAGCCTTCCGAATATTTTATTGCTATTTAATTTAAACTAAATAGTACGGAGTTATTGTAAATGTTTATAAGCTTAAAAAGTGCTATTTATTGTTAAATCATTTTGTGTACATAAACGTAATTTTTTTTAACTTTTTTTTCCATAGGATATTAATATATGTCTCAACAAAGAAAATAAGCCCCGGATTATTAAGATCCATTTAGTCAAATTATCTGGACCGGCCTTAGAAATTTGTGCATTTTTCAAAAAATCTTATAAACAAATTAAATTGTGCAAAAACTATTTGACGGATCTAGCCTATCTTTCGCACACACTTCGAACACGATAAGGTCTTTAAGTTCAGATACATTTAAGTAAATTTTATTAATTAATAAAAGAGTAATTAACAATAATCAAAAACAGTGGTTTTGCTTGGTTATTATGCAATAACTTTTTTGTTTATTAACCGATTTTAATTCAGTATCTCATTTTGTGTATTTTTTTTTTCTCAACAACTTGTCTGTGGAGGTCAAATCTCTAAATAGACAAGTTTATAAGTTATGAGCAAAATAATGATATTGACGTTTTAATTGTTTATTTAAAAATATTTCCACTAAAAAATTCATGAATCCCTAGATAAGAGTCTTTTTGTAATATCTCATACTACTTATTTCAACTGTCAAACCCGTCTATACACTTGTGATGAGTAAAAACCTAACTTGATTGGCCTATATGTAGAGTTTATAAATTACAGGGCAGCTCTAAATTCGCTGTAAGTTTGTTTTTACGATGATTAGAACTGGTATCTTCGAGGACGTGAATTAGACTTTAGTCTGTGTACAATTAATGCATGTACATATGCTAAATTATTAAAATAATTTCGCAGTTTTAAGTCTGTATTATAGGGTGTGATTCAAGATAATTAGGTGAGGTAATTAAATGTTATGCAGAAACTAGCTAAATTTTATAAAACAATCTTACCAATATTACTGTTATATACACTCACGGTATTCATATTCAATTAGGTTGCGGTTATCATATAGCAGGTTTTCAATCGCGATATTCACACTTGGTTGCTTCTCGAACGAGTTTCCTTGTCTTTAGCGGATTAACGGTATTTGTATATAACACATTCGCGGTATTTTTCACTGTATAAACGGTTTCTTTGTGAGTAGTAGTTCACTAAGAGAGGATACAAGGGGGTCTATCTTTTGGGAAAACCAAATTAATAGAGGTGATAAACAATGTCTATTCTATTCGGGAACAACAATCAGAGAGATGCGAAAAAAGCGTCTGTTGTCTCCAGGAACCAACAGTCAAGAGAGAAGTGCGTAAACAGCGTCTGTTGTCTACGGTAGCCAAGAATGTCTATATTCTGTATGTCTGTCTGTAAATATAGTATTGTTTTTCGCATGTGGAAAATTTAATAGTCGGTGTCAATTGGAAGGATCTACACATCGCACTGTTGCCTTTTTTGAGTTTACGAAGTCATGAAAAGATGAAAATGTTAAAATTTAATTCACAATATTGCTGCTGTTGGTCCGTTGAAAATCTTGGCCTGTGATAGGTGTATAGTGTTAGAACTGTAGTCTCAACATATGACATAGGTATGTGAAATTACTGTTTGCACGCTTCCTAGGGAAAGGAAAATAGAAATGTATTGACTCCGAAAGAATCAACGGAAGAATACCGCTAACGATTACGGTATGCAAAATATAATAAGACGAAAAGTACATGGTTTTTATTTTAACACCTATATTCCAACACATGACAGCATTCTAAGGGTTGTATAACTTTGTGATGCCATTACATTTTCTGTGTGAATAAGGTTTAAGGTTCTGTGTAAACAAAATGAAATATAACATAGCGACAAGCCGCTTATACGTATTTCGACCTCTTTAGGTATCCTCAGAGCGGTATAGCCACTACTCTCAATCGAAACAAAATCTATTCCGTCGTAGACAATAGTTATAAAAAATAACTATTTACGGCGTAAATGAAATAGTAATGATAGAAATGAAAAGTTAAATATGTGTACTTAAATGTTTACAAACTTTTTGTAACATTTGTTTTAATATAGTTTTTCATGCGATGGAGAAACATTGATTCATTTGCGAATCGTGAAATGGATAGAGAGATAGTAATTTTTAACATAAATAACAAAAATGCGTTCCTTAGGCTGCTCTATACTGTGATTTTCAAACAGTTCCCAAATAATGTTTACCGCTCCTATTGAACGATGTGCATACAGTTGCTCTTTTTGGTTATCACATATATCTGTCGCCGCTGACTAGTCAGGTTCCTCAAACAATTTTTAAAAAATCAAAAATATTACAAATAGTATAGAATTAGTACCGAAGGCCTCGCGACTTTGAAGTAGATAGAGAAGTGGAGAGTCAAGCGGTAAATCCTGCCACTCAAGCGCTCCTGGTGACGGTAGCTGTTTACTGTAATCAGCTTTTCTCGGAACCACGTTTTTTCAACTAAATATTACTCGTATTTCGAAACTATTGCACTTATCAACATGAACCAAATGGCATTTCACTCTTTAGATATCTCTCTGTGGATGGTACTGCAACCAAAAATATTCAAGTTATAAACAATTAAAAGTGCAAAAAGGGTTGAAAATATCAAAAGTCCGCCATTTTGTTTTTTTTTTCGGTGAAAATGTTTCGTTGTAATACCCACCGTAGCCACTAAGATACAGAATATGAAACCATTTTGTTGTTTGCTTTCAAATTATTTGTTTCCAAGAAGTGATACCAATAAATTGGATGAGTTTGAGCAGCCATTAAAAAGTTTATTTTGAAATATCTTTTGTACTATAAATTAAATTTATTTAAAAAAAAAACACGTTTTTTGGAGAAACCAGGCCTTAAATATGAGCTGTGATTAAAACATTTTTTATTATTCACTGTTGAAATGAGTATTGAAATTTCTTTTTTTCTTGGTGTACATTCTTACACGTTCTCCTTTAGTTTAGTATATCGAATAGGAGGATCAGATGGGAGAATTCTCCGCAGGGATCTCTACCACCCTAACACGCCCATCCCAAAGGGTTAAACATTATAAATCGGTAATCGGGGCTTTGATCACTAGCTCATAAACAAACTGTAACTTGGGGATAGGACTCGAAACGTCGCATTATCGCGTGCCGACGCGTTTTATTGCGGTAGCCAGATAATTCCGACTGGCAACATTCGATCTATGTAATTATATACAGTGTACGCTGATAGAAGAGGCTTATGTCGTACCCTTTCCCTTTGTCGAAAAGGTTATTTTGAGTTGGAGTGTATGCGGTTAGAAATTAGTCAAGTATTCAAGAACTTGTTGGATTAGACATGCGGCAACTTCTTGTGATTCACGAAGTTTATCGTAGAGGTGTTTTACTCAGACAAAGGCATATATTGTGTAATTACATTCGGAGCCGTATTTGTTCAAATTGATTTAATACTTAATAATATTATACATAACAGAATATCAAGAATTAATTTCTCTTAGGAAATACGGATATATGTGAGATTTCTGCCGATTGCTCATTAGTGGTAATATTTTAAATCCGGTTGAGTCAATTCGTTTTGAACCAACTGATTTTACACCTTAAATGAGAAGACCTCATTTTAGCACACGAACGGAGACATACCGTCTGACAGACTGCTGTTTTTTAAGGAGAGAAGTTTGGATTAGATGTTGCAAACTACATAAAGCACTAAAATCGGCAATATTGCCTTGCAAGAGGTAATTGTAATTCTCCGATCCCCTCCAACACCTTAGATTCTTAGACTCCTAGACAGAAAAGGAGAAAACGAAAACCGTTTAGTAACACATAACGCAAGAGATGTGCATCTCTGTCCGTCGATTTTTGTTTCGCTTACGTATACCCGGTTCATTTCTTATAAAATAGACTCGACAAAAATACACTGACCATTATAAGGCGGTGCATTTGTATCGGTTTTTAATGACGAGAAGAATATTTTTTTTAAATATTATAAAGAACATTTTCTTAAAAAGATAAAACAAAAAATATACTCTTATTGAAAATCTACGTTCTTAATGCTTTAAACAACCACTATATAATGATAAATTGTTGGCGTCGGGGCAACGGAGGTTCGTGGAAAGTCGACGGCGCACAATGTTGTCATTAATAGTATGTATAAGTGTTTAAAATGTGTAGCCTTTCACTTCTCGTTCAAAAAAAAGGAAATACTTCAAATATGTATATTTTCAGGTGATCACGCTAGAAAAGAGTACAACAGAAATGAAAAAAACAACTTAAACTATATTAAAAATAATGTTCTCTACAGGTACTCAACGTAATCACCTTAGTCACATAAAAAGAGACAGAGCCTGACAGATTGGTACAACTAAATTTTTGCGATAACTTTTGAATTAGTGCATATTTCTGTTTCCAAATCAGGCTACTTCTAAGCAACCAGTTGTATTAGGAAGACATGAAACGTGAAGCTGGTGGAAGAGTATTTTGCAATAATTCTTATAATATGTTTATGCTATAATCTGTCAGACTGCATATCTCCGGTTAAGTGTTTAAATGGCTATTAGGGATTTTAATTACTATCTTTAACATTCAAAATCTTCAGCGGTTATTCTTATTTATCTCTAAGTGGGTTTTATATAAATTTATCGTTTGGTATATAAAAAGGAGCTACGAACAACGATGTTTAGAGATAAGGAGAGTAAAATATTGACAGAACAGCAAGAAATACTAAGAAGATAAACAGAACATTTAGCAGAAAGCTTGAGGAAGATAAGAGGGAGGCGAACCCTGATATACTATTTGATCAAGCAGACAAAAAGAAAAGAGCCTATTAACAATAGACAAATTAAGGAACAATAAATCACCGTGTCGGATTAAATAGCATCGGAGCTACTGAAGAAAGAAAGAGACGCATTACTAAAAGCAATGCAGGACCTGATAAGAAAGATATTGTTGAGTAAGCAGTTAAGGTGTGTGGAATAGCGGCAGTATTGTACAATTACATAAAAACGAGACCACTTAGAATGTGTAAACTACCATGAAACGCAGTATACAAAATAATGTCCAACTTTATTTATGAAAGTTTTAGTGCGCACACTGACAAAATATTTGGCAAATACCAATGTGACTTCTGCAGACAGAAGTCAACAATAGATCCTCAAAAAAAAAAACAAGTAAATATAAGATAGATTGTTAGGATGTGCATTGCCACCGTCCCGTCAACACTCCGTTTACACGCACTCCCACCCCTGAGTTCCGCTTCCATTGATGCGAGCTAGAGGAGATGGAAGGCCAACAACGGTATACAACACCATATGTCACAAGAGAGAATCGCTAGAGTGCTGATCTGGGAGGAACTTCACCAGGCCTTTCGGTCTTGACTGGAGTTATATCAGAGTGTTGATCTAAGAGCAACTCCACTGGCCCTAGGGTGTTGACTAAAGGTCAACCGTTTCTGCTAGAGTGTTGATCTAGTGACGGTTCCTTACTGGCCTTAAAGCGTTGATCTGTCCAGTCTATGTCACCTCTCGTTACTTCATGCATCGACTGTTGATCGATCCGTCTATCTTCCAGACAACCCAGACGATTCCTGTTCGTTAGCGCGTGTGTATTAACGCACCGTATTTTGGTTTGAATTTTTATGACAGTAATTATATTTTATTTTTCGCAGGTATGAACCAATGAGTCATCGAGTCGTCCATACAGACGTCACTAGGATTAATGTTTAAATAATTCTGTACATACTATTATCTCGGATACAGTATTATTTATTTAGAATATATTTTTATTTAAATTAAACCTGAGTTTTACTGAGTCTATTGTCTAAAAAAGCTACCCGTCACGCGACACACATCGTCTCTTCCTACTTCGAATACTTCGAAAATGAATATGACAATATAAACCGAGAATTCTTAATAAAACCAATTAAATAATTAAATATACCAACACAACTAGTATTGATAAAAGAAACTCTAAAAGTAAAAAGTATAATCTGGATACAAAACGAAATAATGGAAACAGTCAATGTAGGACTACGCCAAGGAGACGCCGCATGTTTCTTGTTCAACATCGTACTCGAGAATATAATAAGACACACAACAGCCAATACTCGAGGAACAATGATTAATAAAAGTGTGCAAATACTAGCGTTTGCAGATGATGTTGACGTAATTGCAAGGCCATGAAGAGAAATCATAGTGGTCTGAAAATTAATCAGACCAAAACAAAATATGTGCATGTAAGTGAAAACTCAGAAATAAGACAGCTGCAAAATCTAACAATACAATAATACAACATTAAGGGGGCCACCACTTCTCACAAAGAATAACTGGAGTCGTTGTCTTGCAAACCGCCCACACGATCAAATATTTTGGAACATTTGTCTTAAATATTGTTTCATATCATTCACTTTATATCATCATTGTTCTACGATTTTGCCCCAAAAATGTATCATGTATAGACACGAATTTATCTGTCGATTGTCTCTAGACAATTACTTCTGATCAAGGAATTAGGAATCGGTTTACTTTATACATAATATAACAAGGCATGCCAACAAGCCATATTTTTTATTATTAGATGCAAATTATCATCATCGTTCAGACTTTACAATCCTGCGTGTGTTCTTGCCCCTACATAGGTTATATGGTCCTGAGACAAAGTATCTTCGAGGACCTGTTGATAACAACTGATAAAAATGACAATATTGACATGTTATGACGGATGTTGGATCAAAGCAGTCAGTGCAACTTACGGTAGTTGTCTAAAAATGACAGAAGCCAGCATTATTTAAAATTGAATAAGTTTTAACTGTTTTATGTAGGGTCATATGTCGCCATGTTACCAGTTCCAACGGTAACTTGAATATCATAATTTGTAATAAGATATAATGTAACACAACTATACATTAATAACATTTAACGAGTTTTTACCTATATATTTTAGTGGCTCATAGCATGTATACTTTGTAAGTATTAACCACATTTTGCTTTAACTTATTAGTCAACATTTTAAATTTAACGTTCTTTTTAATTAAAGTGGATATATACTTTCAGGTTTACCTGATGATGGAATTAACATTGCGAAAACGTTCTGTAATGTAATTGTGATAGCCCGTTTGGGTATTTTATTCTTACCTTTTATAAATGATTTGAAATAAAAATTTTTCTGTTTATGTTAACTTTCTTATAGAATGCTCTGAATTCTTTCTCTCTATTAATGTTTTCTATATATTTAAGTTCCTTATTTAGGTGGTTCCGTTGATTCCTTTAGTGTATCCTATTTTCTTCCCTCTTCTTTGTCTGGTAATTCTCTACGGTTGTTCTAGTTCATCAGGTAAACGTCTTTCTGTAGGCTTCTTTTTTTTTCTTTTTCGCTGCTGTTTCAATGGTCTTCTTCCTTTATTCTGGTCCAGTAGGAGTCTATATCTATGTCTATGTCTAAGATGCAAATTTTGCATTTATTCAATTCAGTATTACTGTAAACACTCACTGAGTTTAAAAAAGCATTAATATTTACATACAGTATTAAATGCTATTATTTAAAATAATTTAATTGACTGTCTTTTTCTTTTTAATAATTTGATAATTTTGACCCTATACAGGGTGAGTCATAACTATTGGGACATAGACTAAGGACAGGTTATTTGGACCAAAATATTGCTATTGGGCCAAATATGCCTTAATAAAATGTTGCTGAGAAAAAAGATACAGGGTGTTAAAGTTAATTTTTGTTTTTCGTTTTTTTGCTAATAGTTTCCCTGTATATTTATAAATTCAAAAATCAAAATTGGCACGGACGCATAATATTAGACAAGAAATGGTATTTTATTTAAAATTGTACGTTTTGTCATAGAGGGCGCCACATGGATTATTTCTAATGATCAAATTGAGTCTAAACTTTTTCTGATGAAACTTTTTAGTAATTTTTATTAGAAAATATGACGTAAACATCATTTTTACGTAAAATTGGTACTCTTGTTTAAACATGATAATTTCAACCGTTTTCGATAAAAAAACAGTTGAACTGCTTAGAGTCTTGATTTCAATTTCTATTTCATTTATGAAAAGTATGCTTTGGACTGTCAGATAATTGTTGTTGATAAATGTCATTTGTTCAGAGTAAATTATTTTTGATGTGACAGTGTAGTGTAATGTTGCATTTTTTAAAAGTAATCATTACTTTTTTTGATTGAAATGCCTCGTCACAATCATTTTACTAATGAAGAAATGCGAGATATGATTTGCGTATACGCACAAGAAAATTTTTGCGGTCGCTCGGCAGCCAGAAGGCATGGAATGTTATACGCAAACAGAAGGCAACCAAATCACAAAACTTTTGCAAGATTATCGTAGTTTAGATGAAACTGGGTCATTTCACACTAAAAATCGGGGTGGTCGACCGAAACAAATCACACCTAACCAAGAAGATGAACTTTTGGTTCGAGTAGATGAAAATCCTGAAATAAGTTCACGACATCTATCAGCAGCAACAGGAGTAAGTCAGTCGTCTATTGTTACATATCTAAAAAAAGAGAACCTCCATCCTTATCACTTCACTCCTGTTCAAAATTTACTTCGACCAGATCTTCCACGACGGTTACAGTTTTGCCAACGTATTCTGAATAAACATCGCAATGACAGACACTTTATTAAGAATATTATGTTCACCGACGAAGCAACTTTTACCAGACGAGGGATTTTTAATTGGCGAAATAGTCATTATTGGGAAGAAGCAAACCCGCATGCTATTAAAGCTAGACATTTTCAGCATGAGTTTAAGCATTTGAATATTTGGTGTGGAATTATAGGCGACCAACTACTAGGGCCTTATGTTCCTCCTCCGAATTTAAATGGAGATTCTTATTTATTCTTTTTGGAAAATACTCTTAGTAATATTTTAGATGATCTGTCACTAGAGGTAAGAAAAAAATGTGGTTTATGCAGGATGGAGCGCCACCTCATTTTTCATTAGCTGTTAGAAATCATCGTAATGACGTATTTCCTCAACGATGGATTGGCAGATGAAGTGATTTTCAATGGCCACCAAGAAGTCCTGAGTACAACCTACTAGATTTTTATTTTTGGGGACATATGAAGTCCTTAGTTTATGCCAATGAAATTAATACACGAGACGAACTTTGGAGATACATTCAAAATGCAGCTAATCTTATAAGAGGACAGAATAATATTTTTTTTATGTCCGAAAATCCTTTATAAAAAGAATTAGAAAAGGCATAGAAATCGGAGGAGACCATGTAAAACATTTAGTTTGAATTTTTGTGAGTTCTTTTATTTTAAGTTAAAGTGTGTTTAGTTTTGATTTATCATCAAAACAGAAACCTTACTTTAGTTGCAACTTTGTTTATTAGTTTGGTATTTTGATAGTGGAATTGTAAATAAAATACTATTTCTTGTCTAAGAATATGCCTCTATGCCAATTTTGATAGCAATTTATAAATATACAGGGAAACTATTAGCAAAAAACGAAAAACAAAAATTAACTTTAACACCCTGTATCTTTTTTCTTAGCAACATTTTATTAAGGTGTATTTGGCCCAATAGCCATATTTTGGTCCAAATAACCTGTCTTTAGTCTATGTCCCAATAGCTATGACTCACCCTGTATAATAATAAGTTCTCAAGTATATTATCACTGTGTGAATTGATGTGAAACCTAAAATACGTCTTTTATTTGAAAACATTGATGTAGCCATTCTAATGCTTTTCATTTAATCAATATGTCTGGCTTCTCACCCTTTTTAATAACGGTAAAGTTCTCTCGTTTGTGCGTTATAAATCAAATACGGAAAGTTTCGTTATCAAACGCACTATTACGCACATAATTTGGATGAAAAATGTTTGGAATATTTTTTTTTTGTGCCAGAATCCGGCTCGCCTAAAAATCAATTTCACGAGCACAACAAAGAGACCTTTTTTCGCATATAAAAAGTCATTTCGCATTTTTTAACATCAGAATGTGAGAGTGCAGAAATGAAAATCGTCTCTTCGGAATACGTTTTTCTTTAAAATCCACAGAATCAGATAAATCCTAACGATGGGAAATCAGCTTATTTTTAGCGTTACGGATTTTTTGCGTATTTCTATTTATAAAGGAAAATCTGCATTTTCTTATCCTCAATATTTTAACAATCATAAATAAATACGATTTAGAGAAAACCTACAAGGAAGTTTAAAACTTCTGGTGTAATTGGTATATTAAATTGATAAAATGAAAATATACATAAGGATTACAAAGATTTTTTAAAACGTTTTTGGTCCAACAGACCTTTATCAATGATATTTGTAAAAGTCTACTTACAAAACGGTTTAAGAACCTTTAATTTACGTATAAAATATGATGTGAACATTAAATGCCATAATTTCGGTGGCTACAGACTTTAACTACAAGGAAAAGAAAGAACATACTGAATGACGAAAATGGCGATCACGTCTGGGTCAAGGTAAAGTCACCAGTCAACTGAATAGGTTACCGTATTTGGGTGATAAAAGTTGTTGAAGTTGATACCGAAACAAATATTTAGTAAATTAAAGCAATGTAATATTTAACAATCAAAAGACTGATATGTTTTTTGTACACACTTATGACAAGTCAAAAGAAAAGGCAAAAAAAAAATAAAAAAAAATAAAAGAAAAAATAAAAATAAAAAAAATAATAAAAAAAAATACTTTTTTGCCTTTTCTTTTGAAAAAAACACACTTCAAAAATACTTTTTTGCCTTTTCTTTTGGAATGTAATATTTAAATATAAAGATACAGTTTCTATGATGCATTCGCTTAAAAGTCTGTCTGAAAGAGCAGGATTAAAGATAAACTTAGAGAAAACTAAACTTATGACAAATCTCGTAATGAGTGGAAATATAACTATTGACAATAATAACATACAACAAACACACTTACAAATATCTGGGACACGAAATCAAAATAAGCAGAGACAATCAAACACATGAAATACAGAGGCGAATAGGCCTAACTTGGGCAGCATTTGGCAAATTAAGCCATATTCTAAAAAGTTCAATTCCCATGTGTCTCAAGCGAAAGGTTTATGACCAATGTGTTTTACCTGTACAAACTTATGGATCGGAGACTTTAACACTCACGCAAAAATCTGCGAATAAACTCATGAGTTACGCAACGAGCCATGGAACGTGCAATGCTGAACGTGAGCCTTCAAGACCACATAACAAAGCAACACATCAGGCAAAGATTAGGAGTTCAAGACGTCATCGAAAGAACCACGTCGCTTAAGTGGAACTGGGCAGGGCACTTAGCCAGAGCACAAGATGGACGGTGGACAAGACGTATTATGGAATGGAGGCTCAGAAACTATAAAAGAAGCCGAGGACGATCGCCGACTAGATGGACCGATGATATAAAACGTGGAGCGGGAAACTGGCTACAAGCGGCCCAGTGTAGAGAACACTGGAAAGAACTGAGGGAGGCCTATGTCCAGCAGTGGACGCGATTGGCTGATTGATGATGATGAATATTTAAATATATCCTGTTTAAATGATTGTATATTACTACATTATCACTACCTGGATGAGATGTGGGTTGAGACAGAAAATATGTACTAACTGTCATATGGCTAAATGAAACTACTAAACTTTTTTGAATTAATAATTAATTATCAAAAGTAATTTTTATTTAAAAGAAACTAAAATATGACAAGTAGCTGATCCATAAAACTTATATTTATTTATAAACTGTTTAAATTGAAATGAGAGCAAATCTTTTTACATAAACGATAAATGTTTATTTAGAAAATTTTTTAAAAATAATCGCTTGACTGTCTAATTATTCCCTTTGAAATTAATAAAAAAAAGTTAGTCACCTTAGATTTCAATAAAAAAAACACTGTCCCACACAAACTTCAAACGATCTATAACCGACCCATGGGAGACACAACATGGAAGCTGGACAAATCTAGGTATAGGTCAAACATCAAACTGGGCTTCATGTTATACTGGGTGATAACAATATATATTCTTTTAACTCGGCTGCGTAGTTTTCACTTAAAACGGCTTAGTTAGCCTTCAGGAGGCTATTATCAATTTCCTTGACAAAGAAAGGAGCTTCTAACAAACTGGTGATTAAGTAACTCACTATACAAAGACTGTCACATAGCAGTTTGAGGATATGTCACATTCTTTTAACCAAAACTCGTCAAATTAAGCCAAAATGTGCCTATTTTTTAAACTCTAACCGAAAACCATGTTTCCTCGATCATACCCCAATGTGTTCTTATTGACTGCTATATCAACGAATTTCCGATGCAAAATTCTTCATGACTTCAACAATGAAATCGACTGCTCTCGCTACCGGTTCATCGAGGAGTGACTTTATCCTCAAAAATCAAAATCATTATTAACATAAGCGGAAAGATTTCTGTTTTTTTCGTGCGCAAATATCTAGGCGGAACAAAGATCAATCGAAAGAGCAATTATATTATAAACAGACTCGAAAATGTTTTTATTCTCAATCTTGGATACGCAAACAGATTACGAATTTTCTTGATGCTTTGTTATATACGGAGTGAAAGGAAAATGCTACAATATATGACATGTAACTTTTAAAAAAATCCATATTTTCGTAACTAAATAGAAATTGAAATGGGATATTTATTTTCGAATGGACTTTGTACAATGTAACTTATTATATTGTAAGTTTAACAAGCCATTTCGTTCCGAGTGGTACCAGTCGGAACATCTAGAGGGACGACTTGAAGGTCCGACTTTCGACTTGCGATGAAGTGGGAGCGTGAATGGTAAAGTTAAAAGTTGGATCACAGGTCAAATCGAAAATTTCGTCAGTCAGTTGACCTTTAGCTCCTGTTACGTATGAGATTTCTATGAATTACTTTACACAAAGATCACCTAGTTCGCAAATATCTAATAGAAAATAAACTTTTAATTGCACGAAAATTACCCTTTTAAAATACACGATTCTTCATCATCATCTACTCTTTGTTAGGGCAAATCATTTTCCTTTCTGTAGATCTATTTTGGACACTCCCACACAGGTACAATTTCCAACACTCTGGATTGGCTACAAAAGAATTATCAACAAACAACGAAAATTAAATCATAGTGGTACTGAAATTAGAAGTACCTAACTGTTTCTTTCTTTATATTGTTCCGAAGTTATTTTCTTGTAGCATCTTATACAAATTTACTGTTTTATTTGGAAATAAGCCTAAATATTAGTTAGAAATTAAATTTATTTGACGTTCCGACTTCAACTTCGGAATATTTTTATAACAATTTCGGAAGTGGAAGTCCAAACGTCAAATACATTTAATTTCTAACTCACATTGTGGCTTATTCCATAATAGCCTCCTAATTATTGTTGCAGTTTCGCAACTGTATCTAAACATTTGTAATGTATTAACAGACTTTTTGATAGTTTCGATTTTTCCTGTATATTTAAACTGAGATTTGCCTGTACGAATAATACAGCTCTATTAAGAACTAATTTAAAAGAACGAGGCATCTGCTAAATAACACCACACGTGTGTGTAAGATAAGGGTTTGAATTCCATCTACAAAATAAGAGTCGAGTTTTATCTTTCAAACCTCTCAGATGTGCGTGTGTGTGGGTTAAGGGTACCTGCGACACTTCGTATCGGTTTGGGGACCGAGAGAGTTGTCAAGTCAAAGGCAATTGAATGCAGTGGAATGTCTATGATCAACTTGGTGGTTTCTGTTCGTCGGTGAAGACATCTTTTGCGATAGCCGGATGCTATCTTTTCACTTTTCTAACTTACATAAACCATTATAATACGTACATTTACTGTGTATAATCGCTACATTATTATTCAATTATTGGGCGAGTTGCAATTGTTTGTGCTAGATTTGACATTATATCGCGGGTTGAACATTTTAACCGTTTGAGAACATTTTACGTTTGCTTACAGATCTTTGACTGTATTGGTAATTATTATGGACTTGTTTGCGTTAACAATTTTAATCATTTATTATTAATTGACGAGTTATTAAATTGTACTTTTCATTAATAATTTAATATGTATTTCATTACCGATTATGCTTTCAATTGAATTTATTAATATTTGTATTTACGTTTAATATAATTCATATATATATATATATATATATATATATATATATATATATATATCATATATGTTATGTCTGATTGCATTTTGTGTAACTTTTATCAATAAGATTTGTTCATTTTACCATATTTTTTATTCTTATCATGGTTGTCTTTTTGGTGTCGTTTCATATGAACTAATGTTTAAGTTTGTGTATATTCTTTAGTTATAATTGTATGTGGTTATGTATATTTATGTTTAATTTCATCTCATTTTAAAATAGAGTTTTATATAGTCCGCTGGCTTTTATTTCGATATACATACCCATTTCAAAAGTGGAAAACCAGCGAGTTCTAGATTGAACATTATTTATTCTCTCCCCCTTCAGGATGGCCCCACTTGTTATATTGAAGTCATCGTATGTGCAGAACACAACAATTATAATTTGCGTAGTGTTTACTCGATACATTTTTTGGTTAAGAGGTGTATACCATAGTGAAAACAAACTAGAACTGAAGTTTGACCGCTAGTTGGATAGCAATAGTTGGAGCGTGAGAGGAGACGAATATCCAACTAGTAGTCCTACTAAGTGGGATCGCAAGTGGGAACGTGAATGCCTAGCTTTACATATCATTTCAAAAATACATGTGTAAAAGCCAAATGGAATAAATTCATTATTTAGGTTACTGTACATATTTATAAAAGATCCCGAAACACGTCAAATTTAAATTATAACTTGACATTCTTTAACGTGAAAATGCAACCCCTACCTTCAACCCCCTTAGAATGACAGGTACAACCCCCAATTTTTAAAATAGGAAGTATAGGCTTGTGATATATCGTTTGAAAGGTCTTTTCATTCTCCATTCAAAAATGTTGTCGCTTTCAAGTTTATTAAGATTAATTAAGATAAAATAAATTAAAATCATGTGGTTATCGAAATTCGCTAAATATACTCAAAACTTATTTCCCGTTTAGGTCTTGATAATGAGAAAGTGAACAAAAACCATAGCAATGTGGTTTTTAGATGGTAACCATTAAAAATTTTTAAAGAATTTCCGTGGCAACGATATTTTAACACGCATTAGTACATTGTTTTATTTAAGTCGTCAGTATTTTAATTTAAGTAAAAAGTTCGTTCAATTCAATTCTGAAAAATGGTTAGATTAACGGAAATGCATAAAATAACAGTTTTACAAATGATTGGTTACGGAGATAACACCCGAACACAACAGGAAGTTACTCGCCTATTTCATAAGAAATTTCCTAATTTACCGCCTATATCCCAAGGAACAACAAGTAAAATAGAGAAGCAGTTTCGCGAGTTTGGTCATGTAAGGCAGATAAAAAATCAGCTGCCAATGCACTGAGTGATGAACTCAAATTAGATGTATTGCTTGAGTTTCAGGAAAATCCACATACATCGAGTAGACAGGCATCCACTACATTCAATGCTAGCCATACATCGATAGTAAACATATTAAAAGAAAATAAATTGCATCCCTATAAGATGATAACTACTCAGGAGCTCATGGAAGACGATTTTGATAGGAGAACTTTTTTTTGTGAGCACATTATGGACATGTTGGATAACAATATTATCCAATTAGAAGACGTTATGTTTTCTGATGAGTGTACTTTTTCACTTAACGTTCATGCTAATCGGCAAAATTGCCGCTACTGGGCCACGGAAAATCTTCACTGGATGAGAGAAGAACACTCTCAATGCCCTCAAAAGGTTAATGTTTGGGCAGGGATCGTAGGAAACAATATCATTGGTCCCTTTTTCATTGAGGGCAACTTGAATGCCAAAAATTATTTGGGACTACTTCAAAATGATGTCATTCCAACGTTGACAAATTTATATCCTGATCCAGGAAACTCTCAAGTTCCAGCGAATACGATATGGTTTCAGCAGGATGGAGTACCACCACATTACCAACTTAATCTCCGGCAGTACCTTGATACAATATTTCCCAATCGGTGGATTTTTATAGGGATATGTGAAGAGCCATGTGTACAAAACTAAACCTTCTGATTTAAATGACTTAAAAGAACGAATAACGCTTGCGATTAGGTCGATCACGTCTGTTATGTTAAATAATGTTAGAAGACAGTTTTATTTGAGATTAGGATGTTGCCAAGACGTTCGCGGTGAACATTTTGAACATCTACTTCATTAACATTCATAGTTCTTTTTCGTGATCTACATTTTATTACGTTTTGCATTACATTTTAGTTTTTGATTGTATTGTAGCGAATTTCGGTAACCACATGATTTTAATTTATTTTATCTTAATTAATCTTAATAAACTTGAAAGCGACAACATTTTTGAATGGAGAACGAAAAGACCTTTCAAACGATAATATATCACAAGCCTATACTTCCTATTTTAAAAATTGGTGGTTGTACCTGTCATTCTAAATGCGGTTGCATTTTCACGTTAAAGAATGACAAGTTATAATTTAAATTTCAGGTCTTTCGGGATTTTGTATAAATATGTACAGTAACTTAAATAATGAATTTATTCCATTTGGCTTTTACACACTGTATATTGTAGTATATGGTTTCAAAGTTCCCGTCATATATTGTAGTATATATAAATACGTTTTAGGCTTTTTGAAATAAAAAAAAGTCTTTGCAATTGTCGATCAAAGACTCTCTTTTTGTGAACTATTCCCAAAGACGTTGAATCATTTGTGGTTTCTTATTTTATTTTCAGTTTAACTCATATTTTTGTAACTTGCATTTGAGTTTTTAGTAACTTGCAAATGCTCCTGTACAATTTCGACAAAAAGTGAGTACTTACGTGCTAGCAAAGCCGTGGAGGTCATTTATCTGATGTGCTATTCTATACATAACCCTATCCTATTCTAAGAAAAAACAGTGTTTTTTATGCAATTCAAATCTTGCCTAAATTTTGAACACACATTATTAAATAAAAGATTTTATATTTGATAAATTTTGCCGATTTTGGACTATACGGTAGAAATTTTTAGAAAAAAATGGTTTCTAATTTTAAATTTTGATCTTGTTTGAATATATGACTAGCATATATGCTCTATAAAAATGCTTTCTATACACATTGAAATGTTTTTTTGGACTCACGGGTTTACTAATCACTAGTGATTCTGTTCGTAAAATAGAAATCTCTGTTCACGTTAGCGTCCAACTCGAATAAACACAATTGTTGTTGCTGTTGCTGAGTATTATTGCCGATACTAAAGCACAAAAGATACTTGGAAAATTTATCTATTCGCATTTGATGTTAAAAGTAGTAACTGGAAATAAAATAGAATGTTATTGATGGCACATAAATAATATTGGACGGAGAGGAGCTATAAACAGCCTTGAAATAAATTTTTAGTACATTGTAATTTTTATTTCCTTCTTCGTAATGGCCGTCTTGCATTTAGAATTACTTTTAGGATATTAGAAAGTAATTTTTGTTGCACATTGAACTTTGGGGTGCAATTAAGTTTGATTTATTACACATTTTAAATACTTATGGGGCGTATTAAAAATTTATATTTAGAAAAATATAATAGTTGAGCACGTATCTTATACATGCGAAGAAAAGCTTATAAAATAAAATATTAAACTACATTTTAATATAATATAAGTGCCTTGACCCACGATTAGTTTACCGTGAAATTAGTTGCTATAAAATATTATTTTATCGAATTAAAATAACATACAACGACAATTTTGATAGAACTTTTTATTGACTAAGCTAAACGTGTTTACAGAACTGAGTTTCGAATGATACCTCTAAAAATACATTACAAAACGTCTAACAGAACCCCCTAGTGGAGGGGAGGTCGTTTCTAAAAACTATAAAATATTTCCCTTCTCAGAAATACATAAATACGTAGCGGGCACGAGAACAATGAACCACTTGATTCGACTAACTGTAAATGTTAAACTACCTAAATTCTAAAGACAGGGATTATAAACAAAAAGAGAAATCATACGATTTCTACCTGGCGACATCGAATTCAAATCTCAGCCACCGTGCTTTCTAAAACTTGCAAATCAACAGCTTGATGAATAAATCGGCAACTGAATCTAAGATTGCATTCCAAATGCCGTTCATCATGGCCAAAATTCGTAGTGAATTCAATTTCTGGTACTCCCAACGAAGTAAAGAAATAAACAAAATGACGGTATTAGATTTAGATTCGATACAGAGCAGCGACAAGCCGCATATACGTATTTCGACCTTTTTAGGTCTCCTCAGTAAGGTATAGCCACTACTCCGCATTGAAACAAAATCCTTTCCCGTCGTAGACCATAATTATTAAAAATAACTATGTACAGACGTAACTATGCCATCTAAGATTTTGATTCGATACAGGGAATGAAGGGAATCTTAGATTCCCTTGCCGATTTATTCATCAAGCTGTTTGCTTTGCAATTTTTAGAAAGCACGGTGGCTGAGATTTGAATTCGATTTCGCCAGGTAGAATTCGTGTGATTTCTCTTTTTGTTCTTATATGGCGTAGTTACGTCTGTACATAGTTATTTTTAATAATTATGGTCTACGACGGGAAAAGATTTTGTTTTAGTACTCTCGATACGGAGTAGTGGCTATACCGTACTGAGGAGACCTAAAGAGGTTGAAATACGTATATGCGGCTTGTCGCTGCTCTGTATCGAATCAAAATCTAATACCGTCATTTTGTTTACAGGGATTATAATCTACAAATTTTCCCCAGAAATATGTAAAACTGATAAGCATTTTAATTTTCTAATAGATTTCTGGAAGCTAATTTACCCAAAGTTTAAGAATTACCGATATGAATCTAAAATAAAAAGTAAAATCGACAAACAACATGAAGTAAATTATAATGAGACGGAACAATAGGTACATATACCTATACATATAAATGTCAACTTACTCTTGCTTGAATAATATTAGGAAGGATCTTCCCGATGGGAGATCCTTTCTTCAGACTTCTCTATACCACGTTTTTAAACTTGGAGAAATAATAAAAAATTTACCGAGTCGTAATGCTTGTTTGTAATTGGTCCAACCGCAAGCAAGTTTGCTCCACTAAATTATGAAATTTTGACACTGTTGCTATATAAAATTAGTAGATACTTAAGTTATATCGGCAATTTTAGTTTTTTCTACGTTATTCCTTTAGTTTTTAGACTTTTACCCTACCTTTTTAATAAAAAACAGTTCTTGTTAGAACTCTTCAGCGACGTATTATAAGAAGCGTTAAATAAGTGGTAAAATATGAATTCAATGCCAAATATGTCATAATTGCCCTTCTCATGCAAAAACAATGCATTACAAACATGTATAAACAAATAAAAATTAATGATCCCGAAATGCAAATAACAGCCATGGTAGCAAAAATAAAACAGACAATAGGTTAGTTTTGCAGAACAGTGATTGTTGAAATCAAGAGTTACTAAGTAATGTGCTAATTTAAGTTGTTACAAATTCAAAAACTTATTGAACAATTAAGGAATATAAATAGACTGGAACAATAAGATGCCCTAAACAATCTGGCGGTCCAACTTCTACACTGGCAACATATGATGAAAAAATTCTGTACGACAGATAGTACATAGCTTATTTTTCAAGAGTGAAATGCCTAGTTTAAATAAAATTTTAAATGAAATCAACAACCGCCCAGATCTTCCAAATATGTGTCCGATATTATATAAATTCTTGAAACAATTTAATTTTAGGTAAGTATGGATTACCCACAAATTAGAGTATCTAGTAAATCAAACATCCAACACAAAAAATCTTTCTATTGTATCTAAGTTGGCAATCAATTAGAAGATAAAGAGCTTTATTCAAATGTACATTTTATTATTTTGTAGTTACTTGAAGATAAGTCTAAAGAAAGTCACACCAAAGTCAGATATAAAACAGTTGACAGGCTTAAACTTTTTTGAAGCAACCTTTTTTTGCGAAGATACATTTCTGTCTGTTTCAGTTAAGCGCCATTTATTTCAATGACATTAAGTTTTAAGTCCGATACTGATCACTGGATTACAGTCGAAGGCCCAGATGGCCAACCAAAAAAGAAGATGAATCTGGTGGTTTTTCTAGTGACAATATTGGGTGTAAATCTGTCTTTTGAGTTTACTCCTCCTACTTTACAAACAGAATATACGTCTTTTAAGGTGTGGTACTTCTATGTTTGTCGATAAGGATAGATAAGGACGTCAAAATGTCCGGCTGGTGATCGATTTTCTTAATGTAGCTTGAGGGTGAAGCTTTGGTAAGAAGCTTGAAGGTTGGCTGTGGCTATTACCTAAGTTTGCCAAGTGTTATCATATAATTTAATTTTAAAATATAATAATTATATTAATTATATGAATGCAGCTTATAAAAGAAACATAGAAAAAATAAAAGAAATATGGACCCAGAAATCCCTCCCCAATGAATGGAATATTGGAATGCTTTGCACCATACACAAAGATATCTTAAATATGAATGCTCTAACCACACAGGAACTATGATTTTAAATGCAGCGTATAAAATATTTCCGCAGTACTATGTCACCCTATGGCACCATATGCAGAACGGATAGTAGGAAAATACCAGGCTGGTTTCGGAGGTGGTAAATCGACAATTAATCAGATGCAAACTTAAAACAAATTTTAAAAAAATATATCGAAGTAGGGCATTGATACTCATCACATATTTATAGACTACAAAGTAGCCTACGACTCTGTGAATAGAAGAAATATATTCAAAGCAATGAAAGAGCTAGGAATACCAAATCCGTTAGTACATTTAACAAAACTAACTCTTGAAAAAGTTGAATGTAGAGTACGATTTCAGGAGGATCTGTCTGAACCTTTTAAAACGAATAACGGGCTGCGCCAGGGAGACACTCTCTCCTGAACACCGTTCAATCTGGCTCTGGAAAAAGTAATACGTATGTCACAAATCAAAACTACTAGTTCAATATATAATAAATCAGTGCAAATCCTGGCCTATTCTGATGATATTGTTGGGAGAACAGTAAACGCTGTACAAGAGGCGTATGCAGCATTAAAAGCATCAGCTGAAAAAATGGGTTTAATAATAAACACCATCAAAACGAGGTATATAAAATCCTACGCATATAAGCAACCCCAAATCCTACGACCACTTGTTATAGAAAACGACGTTATCGAAACAGTGAACGAATTCATATACCTGTGACCGCTCCTTAACACTGAAAATAATACTACTGCAGAGATAAACCGCAGAATTTGCACGACCAACAGGTGCTATTGTGGGATACATCTCCTCATTAAATCCACAATTATATTGAGAAATACGAAAATTAAACTCTACAAAACAATAATACGCCCAGTCCTAACATATGGTTCAGAGACCTGGACTCTACCATGAAAATAATGAAAACATGTTGGGATATTATAAGCCATAATCTCGCCATAGGGTCTATGGAGCAGTGAACGACAATCGAGTGTGAAGAAGACGGTTCCTTGATAAATAACATCGATCGATGAAGACATGATAAATATGGGAATATGTGCTTGGCGGAGGAAGGCGATGGATAGGGACGACTGGAGATAAATTCTTGAGGAGGCTAACACACGCAGAGTTGTAAAGCTAGAATGATGATGATGAATTATATTCATTAAACTAATTGGATTGAATTATGTTTTTTTCCTTCAATGGCTCTTGTGATTGTATTGTTTCTGCTTAATTTTGTTTGTTTTAACACTTTTCTATTTTGTTTCAGGCTAAATTGGAAACAAAAGCTCTAAAGGCTAAACGTCCTGGTTTTACAGATGATCGGTATAATGAAACATCGTACTACATTGAAAATGGTAAGTAGTTTATAAAATTGTTACGTTTTTTGTGGTTTCAGTGATTCAGTGAAGCAATCATGGTTTAACTAACTTAATTTTAGTTTTAATAAAACGCATTTAATTTTAAATATCACAAATTCTAATTACATTAATAATTATGGCTTACTTATTGTTTTATGGCTTATTGTACTATGGCTTAATAATTATCCACATTGATATCGATTAAAAAACAATTCGCTAATACTAATCTTCAAATGCAGCCTCGGTGGCTTATATAATGAGAACAAATGTTCTCTAAATAGCTAGCGGAAGGACGGCAGCCGAATCTACGCGAAAATATGAAATTTTAGAAAGTTACCATTAAAGAGGTGAAGTCGGCTTCTCGAATTTCTATACGCACAGGTCCACAATCAGGGGTTGTCACTCACAATAATATGTAAATATTAAATATCTATTTTTTCTTTCTTATGCATCCATGTCCTTTCTTGTGGTCCTTGTGTTCTTTAGAGTTTTTTCTATTAATTTTTTGCATATATGAACTAATTGTATTAGTTGTATGTCTTTGTTAATCTTGGCGTTTTAATAAACGATAATAACACATTCCTGTACCTTGCAGTGACTCACGATCGTCCATAAAATCTAAATGGTCTTTGCTACGTATCAGATAATGCAATCGGGATGATCTTTGATTTTTATTCCAGTTATTTGATTTTCAAGTGCCTTTTAAATTATTTCTTTCAAATGTACATTTAATAACAACAAGCAATATTACCTAATACCTCTTTTTATTTTTATTTTATCTTATACGAAATTTTTATACACACTCTACATTCTTCATCATTCTGCATTAATGGATAATGGGAAGTGCTATGGCAATAATGGCAATAATGGTAATGGGCTAGTGCTAAGTCATTGGTATATTTATTTGTCAATGTTGGAGGGATATCAGATGTATATAGATTGAAGAGGATCGGAGCAAGCACCGATCCTTGACGTAGCCCATTTTGCAATTTCCTTACCCTGCTCTTACTGCCTCCAGTTATTATTTGAAGAGACTTATCGCACAGCATATTGTTTAGTAGTGTAGCAACTGGGTTACACGGTATAGTATTGAGAAATTTAAAGATAAGTTCATTCCTCCATCGCGTCGTAAGCAGCAGTTAGATGAATGTAAGCTACCGTAGTTATTAAAAGTCGTTGAAAGCCAGCTTTTATATTTGTGGTAATACTTGATCTGTGCATCTTCGATGCTAGGACGGAACCCAGCCCGCTCTATTGGTACGCTCTCTAGAATTAATGAACTGAATCTGCTTACGAGTAGCCTTTTAGTAGTTTCTCCCTACGTTTTTAGGTTTAGTGCATTTATGCATTGTAATTATTTTTGCTTTTTTGAAATCCGCTGTCATAACATGTCGTTGTAAGGTTATTGACTTATAGCCACATTGTTGCGTGTCTCTCACAATGTTTTAGGAATTCTGCGTGGATTCTCTCAAACCCTGGTGCTTTTCCAGATTTGATATCATTTAATGCTTCACTTTTTCTTGTAGTGCCTATCCGTTTCGAATGTTGGCGACCATCATGGCAATCTGTATTTTGCAAACTTCTACTCTGAAAATATTGGTGGTTGTTGTGTTGAACCACGTACGTAGATTTTTCAGCCTGGAAATGTTTCGCCTTCCTGGTCCTTGTTTTGCTTCTACTTTTCCTTGTAGACTTAATTGCAGCAACGCATATATATTGCTGTTCCTCATGTTCCTCATGATGTGACCGAGGTATTGGTTGTTTTGGTGATTTTGGTTGTTTTTATTATGGTTGACAACTCTTTATGCCTCACTAACCTTCTCTAATTTAAAGGGTTTGGAGTATTTATGGTGAGCTCTGATTGTTTGGCGGAGATAAGTTGTTTTTTAATTGTCATATGGTGTTTTTTCACTTTTTGGGCTTTGGACAGCTTTACAACCTGCCAGTTCAAGCTGCCTAATTTCTTTAGAAGACTCCATGCTGTCCTATTTGATTTTGTTAAGCGTATACCTGTCGTCGTTTCTTCCTATTTCTTGCGGCGAGAAACGTCTAAGTTTTTAAGAAGTTCATTCGCAATTTCAGGATCACCATTTTTTGTAATTCTTGGTAGTTGCTATAATGACTTTGGTAAATCTATGGTAATTAAAACTCGCTTTTTTAAAATTCCATGTTAGTCTAGAGTTACTTCAAGAATTATGAGGCGGTACTGGCTATGTGGAAAGTTATTAAGAACTTGTCTTGAAATGGGAATGGGAGCAAGCATAAATCTGGATTGGTTTTACTGAATTGGATTGGTTTGGACCAATGTGAAGAATTCTGAACATATACACTCTTTTATCTGCCTAGATATTTATATTCTTCGCATTGTTCAATTTGTTTTAATTTTAACTCTGGATAGTTTTCTTTTCGTACTCCTAAGTGTTCTGATTTGCTAACATGTTTTTTTATTCCGGCCTGTTCTTATTCATCCTTGCCTTATTATGTAATCTACGTCTTCACAGTTTGGTTTTGTTACTTGATTGTCAAAGAAAAATAATGTTGTTAGGTACCTCTCGCCAACATTCATTTTCATACCTGATATTTTGCACCCATTTCTCTAATACCTCTTGAATATAGATTGTAAATAAAGTAAGGAACTGGACGCGTCCTCGTTTAAGGCCTTTTGTTATTCGAAATGTTTCTGAATAGGTATTTTTTTCTTTACGACACTCTGTGGATATGCATAGATGTTATGTAGAGCTCTGATATATGTTTTGCTTAGGTCAGTTCTGATCAAAATATTGTATAAACATTTAAAAGGTATTGTGGCGTAGGATTTTTGAAGAAGATTATGAAGATAAGATGGGTAGTAAGACCTCTGCACTGCTTTTCTCTATCATTTGTAAACATATTTTACTGTTGTTCTATTTTTTGATACTCCGCTTATATTCTTTTTTTTTTAGTATTCGGACGTACAACTTTCACACCGAACGATTTGCGCTATTGCTTCTTTAATTGTCTCATACTTTCCTTCCTCGCCTAAATTAATTAACTAAAAAAACTAGGCGGAATTGATAATACACATCTTATTGTATCTACACCTCTTAGCCTAGGTCAGCGGTTTTACCGATATGAAATATGCCCTGTGTGCCTTATTTAAAAGAATTGCAATAACTGCAATGTTAAATCTTATACGTTTAGTTCTTCACTTTCCTAACCTATAACTCGGCTGTCTACTGTTTCAGTTTCTTTCATGATATCCATCACAAAGTTGAATAGGTTGGAAATTAGACACGCTTTCCTTATTCTATTGCATTATCGAGAAAACCTAGTACACCAAATCCTCAGATATTTAAGTCTAATGAGTTCAGTTTTGCTAGAGCTATTAACCCATTTAATAGTCGAAATAACGACTTTATGTAAATCATGTAGCACACAGTTCTTAATCCAATATTCATTATTTCGCGCCTTGAGAAAACTCCTTCGCAATTTACTCACACTCAAGAGAGTATAAATTTTCCAAAGTTGCACAAAGTATGCATCAATTGCATGCCGGAGGTTCTACAAGGTGAAATATATTTGTTGAGAAGTTTATGTTCCATTTGTGGAGTAAAATGATTAATTTCGAGATAATCATGTTCCTAATCGGGTTGTACACTGTCTTTAGTGGAAGAAAGTAATGTAAATAGAAATGAATATAATGATTAATTAGTGTAATTTTGGTTGATTAATTAGTTAGGAAAGTCATAGTTGTATGCGTTCGAATAAAAATATTGATTTATTGTATGATACTTCAAATATATTATGAAACCCATTAGTTAACTATTTAAGTTTTATTAGTTCAGTCGTCAGAAGTTTGATCTCCAAAAACGAGACGGACAAGCAGAATTTTGCTTAGAATATCAATTTCTGGACCCCAAAAGGATGCAAAAAAAGTTTGTCCGGGCTTTCCCCTGAAACCCACCTCGTATGGGGGAAAACGGTAAACATCGATTTACAAAGAATCTGTACGCCTAAAAAAAATTGTTTCAAACAAGAAATGTGTGATAATTTTGTTCTCTCAGAAACAACGCTTGAAGTGACCAGCGATTTTGAATGTCTGTCTGTCTCTGTCTATATAATTTCCATTATTATATTATTATCTTCAAAATCTATATGATGAAATTTCGATTATGAGTTTTGACAACAAATATGAAGCGTTTGACATATGCCTAAAAACACTGAATTTAAACTTTCACATTAGAAAGATAAGAATGGAGAAGGCAGACCTGACCATCATCGCAGTATACGGTTCAGAAAATAACAAGATAACAGAACAATAACAAAAAACAACAAGCGAAGCTTTGTATTTAAGCTTTTGATTTTATGACCAATTACAAGTATTAGATCAAGTCAGAGGAAAGATTGTACTATTGAGAGATTTTAACGCTCGAATAGACAATCCAGTTTTACCCGGAATTAAGCAAAAACATAACAAGGATGTCAAAAACGAAAGTGGAGAATTGATGATAAACTTCTTCAGGAATAACGAACTAAGAATAAACAACACATTTTTTGACCACAAAGACCAACACAAATATACATTTAATAACACCTGTGGACAAAAATCTACGATAGATTATGTTATAACCAACAGAGATATTGATTGATTGAGGTGCTAAAAGAAGTAGGGCTGGACGGACACGACATAGCTATAATAAGCAATACATACTGGAACCACACAGGATGTGTTCGAACAGACAACGGAAATACCAATTATGTAAACATAGAACGAGGAGTGCGTCAAGGGTGCATTCTGTCCCCTGTTCTATTTAATGCCTATGCCGAAAATATCATCAGAGCTTCTCTTGAAGATCGCCCTGAAGGTGCCAGAGTCAATGGAATCATCATTAACAATGTAAGATATGCCGATGACACCGTAGTATTAGCAGAAATAGAAGACCAACTAAAAATATTGATGAACATACTATCAGAAGAAAGTCACAGAGTATTAATCTTTCATTTCAGTTTGGAAAGATTAATATCACAGATATTAATCTTTCCAAAACCAAAATAATGGTATTCCACAAGAACCCCCATGAACAAATTACACCCAACATACAAATCAATGGTATCACCCTTCAGAGCTCCCAAAGCTTCATATATCTGGGCAGAGAGCTAAACAGTCAGGTAGACCACTCAAAAGAAATTAGAAGACGTATTGAAATAGCAAGATCTGGCTTCATGAACATGCGTAAAATGCTCTGTAACCCTAAGCTATCAATCACAATAAGGTTAAGAACACTAAAGTGTTATGTGTGGTCTCTACTACTATATGGCTGTGAGACCTGGACATTAAAACAGTATGACGTCAACAAACTGAATTCATTCGAAATGTGGATGTACCGCCGAATGCTAAGAATAAGCTAGACCAGCAAAACTACAAATGAAGAGGTACTGGAAATAATGAACACACGACCTCATCTGGTTAATACAATCAAAATTAGAAAGACGTCATATCTAGGACACATAATGCGCCATAAGGAATTTGAGCAACTCCAGGTAATATTAGAAGGCAAAATCGAGGATAAAAGGGGTATAGGAAGAAAGAAGAAATCCTGGCTTCGAAACATCAGAGATTGGACTCACACAACAGGAAATGACTTAATCCATCAAGCCCAGTACAGAGAGAAATTTGCCATATTGATCGCCAACCTCAATAGAGAAGGCACTTAGGAGGAGGAGGAACAGAGATATACATCCATCGAAAATATTCGACGTAAGATGCCTCAACTCAACAGATGTAGGTAGCGACCATAGCCTAGTATTATGTAAAATAAAAATCATCCTGAAATACTTCCCACCCAAGCGGCGCCAACACAAACAAAAACCAAAGTCGAAGGACTAAATACGGAATTCACCTAATACTTATACAGGAAAAGAATATCAGAGAAGATCGCTGGAAATGAAATGTTAGAAAACGATAACATCGAGGAAAGCTGGGAAAAATTCAAAAATAACATAATTAACGCAGCAACAGAATCACTTGGAAAGAGAAAAGTAACGAACACCAACATATCAAAAAAGAAAACACCATGGTTTAGAGAGGAAGTGAAGACGAAATGTGAAGAAAAGAATAGAGTTTTTTTACGATAAAGAACTCAGCAAACACAACCGGCATATAATCACTATAAACGAATCAGAAATGAAACGGATACTTTAGTTAGACAAATAAAAAGGGAACACTGGCAGAGCTTCTCAAAACAGATGGAACACGAAGAAATATGGAGTTTCGATCCCTATTTGCTAAAGGTGACGATAATGAACTACCAACACCAGAGCTGACGACAAACGAAAAAATAAATATTGAAGAGGAAGAGATAGAGAAAGCATTAAGGAAATTAAAAAATAGAAAATGACCGGGAGAGGGCAGAATACCGAATGAACTCATAAAATACGAAGGACCAGATCTGACTAAACAACTATTAAAACTAATCCAAAAAATGATAGAACTAAATAGAATTCCTCAAGAATGGATATCAAGCATCCTAATGCCTCTCTTCAAAAAGGGAGACAAATCGGAAACGGAAAATTACGGAGGAATTAATTTATCAAACAGGACACTAAAATTAACAACCAAAGCGATAACAAATAAAGTGAATGGAATTATAATACTAGCAAAAGAACAACAAGGTTTTAGGTCGGGAAGATCATCCACAGACGCTATAATTATAATGAGGCAAGCGCAAGAGAAATCATTAGAATACAATAAATCGGCATATCTATGTTTCGTGGACCTTAAGAAGGATTTGACCAGGTCAAATTAAAAGACTTTATCCACTTACTGTACGCAAGAGAGATGCCTCTAGGAATAATCAAAACGATCGAAAATATCTACCAAAACATACAATAAAAGTAAAAGGAAAAAAAAAGGATACCAAATGGGATAAAAACAACTTAAAATAATCTGCTATGCAGACGACGCAATACTACTCCCTAAATATGTAAATATCTACAGAAGTTCTTACCAATAACACAAAACCAACAATTTTAAGTTAACCCTAGAATGCATGACTGGATCGTTCTTAACATCAATCCATTTTAGAGCCATTTTTTCGAAATGAGATGAATTTGATCGAATAGGTAACAGGAAGTATGGGAACTAAGCAGATACAATAAATTCCAAATGAACACAAAATATTGTGTATGCACGCAAATAACTCGAGTGGATTCAAAGTACCCATCTTATGTAGCCCTAATTTGAGTTCTCATCCTCCTTCTTGGTTCAATTTCTGACCAGGATCAGTGGATGGAACGAGAGCCTGCACTGATCCGTCGAAGCGGGCTCACCTGGTTTACGGATGGATCGAAAATAGATGGGCGCAGGTGCCGGAGTATATGGGTGCAGAATCGCTTAAACATGACCGGTCTCTCGCTTCCATGCATCTGTTTTAGGCCGAGCTCTTTGCTGTCCCGGTATGTGCTCAGGAGATAATAGATAGGGCTTACTTAAGCAGGACCAGCTCTATCTGCTCCGACAGTCAAGCAGCACTAAGGGGTTTGGAAGTGCTCTAAGCGGGTTCTTGAGTACAGGAAACCACTTTCTTATGCTCGAACTAATAGTGTTAACTTGATATGGGTACTGGAACACATAGGCGTGGAAAGGCATGAACGGGCTGACGTACTGACACAACAGTGCTCATTCACTCTGCCGGTGGGACCCCAACATGTGATGGGAGTGTCCTTCAGTACTGGTCGGGTAGTCTCAGAGAGCTTCTTCTGCGGAGGTTCCAGGACTCCTGGGCCAGTTGTGGAGGTATTAGACAAGCGAGGCTCCACATAGTGAGGCCATCCAAAAGTCTTACAGCTCAACTTCTCCATCTAGACCCTAGAAGGTGCTCTCTGGTGGTTAGTGTGCTTACTGGCCACTGTAGACTCAGGCGGCACCTTCATCTGCTTGGATTGGCGGATAGCCCACGGTGCCGTTTTTGTAATGAGGAAGAGGAAACCTCCTTACATGTCCTCTGAAAGTGACCAGCACTGGCCTACCAGAGGTGACAGATCCTGGGTTCGATCTTTGTGCAATCGAGCCAAATAGGTGATTTGTCCTTAAAGAGACTTATAGCTTTTTGTGATGCCACAAGGCTACTAACTAATTAGACTCAGAACGACAGGAAGGGCTCAGACTTGGAGCACCTGCTGATTACTGCAGATATGGGGGCCCGGAACAGCCTTGTCCAGGTAAACGCCGAAGAATAGGTCCTTATGGGCCTATTATGGTATGATAGAAGTGATACAATGGACCTGTATTAGGTCTAGGTGTCTGAAGGACTGCCCCGATCTATCATAAACCATAACCAACCCATCTTATGTAAAAAATGTCTAAAAGACGATAAAATTACCAATTTTACAATATTTATTACATACATATATGACATTTACCTTTTAGCAACAATTTTATTTTGTGTGTATAATGTATAATAAGAGAATAAATTAAGCCATAACTAATTATATCCAGAATTCCAAAATCCAGGATATGCATCCTAGGGTTAAGTCCGAGATTTCGCTAAGATTTGCTGGTTTACTTGGTTTTTTCTGTCTGGAATTTTAAATTTTTCTGTTCAGTGCTGGGCTACATCCAACTCTACCAACGAGTCAGTGTTCTTTATACTTAAATGTGCGACACTCCTCTGAGCATCTCCTTATCAGAAGCTGATATCCTGGCAGGTGAGCCTGGATGGATCAAATAATTCGAGAGTTTGGGAGAGAATTGGTTGGTTTCATATATGAAGTGTGTTGCATACTCGGGTGTCGGTTGTTCGTTTGTATTTCTCTATTTTATGTGTTCTATGAGGTAGAGAGTTTAGCTGGTTCATGATTTACCTGGTCTCTGAACTCACCTTGTGGTATGAGATTCTGGTCAACCGTGTTTTCTGGGCGGTTTAGGATGAGTATTTCATATAGCTTAAAAAATGGCATATGCTATTGGTCCGTAGTTTTTTTATGAATATGGTTGCTTATCCTGGTTTAGAAGCATTATTCCTTTAGCTATTCTCTAAAGTATCGGGATTCTGCAGCTGTACCGCCAATTGATAAAAAGCTCCAGGGTTATTTGGTTTATACAGATATCATTTGTGACCGCCGCCTTGCAGCTCGAGGCAATTTCTTTCAAATTGGTGCTTCTAATTGTTTTTGGTTTCTGTGATCTTGAGCTGGATCTTCCTGTTAATATAAATTCTTGAGATACTTGGTCTGGTGTGTTTTATTGTATGGTATGGTCTCAATAGAGTCGAAGCTGAGCTTCTTGATGATGTTTTACTTATCCCACTACTGTGTGACCTATTCTGTCAAAGGTTTCCAGTTTGTTTGCCTTGATTCACTGAATATTGGCATAAGTACTGTTTTACATCTCGTTGCTTCGTTGAATGGTTTTTCGTTACATAGTTTTTCATATTTGGCTAGAGTGATCAGAATTCCTCGAAAATCCCTGTTATGAAAGCTGTTTTAGCTTTTTGGTGTGTGCCGCCATATTTGATTTGCTTAATATTCGTTAGAATGATAAAAAGAAGTCTAAAGTTTGTTTCAGAAAAATTATCAATATACTACGGAGAAAAGATACAAAAATTTCTTTTCATCTTTATAAAATAGCTAGTCTTAAATAAATTTGTAATAAATATAAAATATTATGCTTAATAAACAATGAAAATATGCATTAGTTAGATTAAACGTTATTTATTAATCGAATATAAACATCTAGTGAGTTTCCATGCGTCTTTAAAATATAAAGATCCAAGCTTCTTCGTGCAATATCCCCTGTAAGCTACTTATTGATTCCGTTGTTGTATTATTTCCCCACGATTTGACTCCATAATGATTTGCTAATATGTAAATGAGTGTACGGAAGCCGTTCAATGTAAGATAAACATGCGTTTTCTTACTCGATTACCAAGTAAACGGAACTGGTATCACATTAAGGGTTCCTTTTGATATATATTTATTGATCGACGTTGTGTAAATGATATATTCAGGAACATACAGTGCGTTTTCAAAGTAATGCAAACATTGTGTGTATTCACTAAAAATGTTAATGGATACGTCGATATACAGTCACGAGTAATATGATATAGTAATCACAACGTATATTTAAGGTCATACATTGTCAAATTCTTCATTGTACTGGGGGCGCATGATGAAAAAACAAATAATGACAGTGTAAACAGTTCTTAGAAGTATATAGCACATCGTACATGCATTCACTGATCACACGTTCCTAAATTATATTTCTTTTTTACACTAATTGTTTATTACTCCATATTTAAGGCAAATTTAACAATAATTCTCGAAAAAGATTTAACTTACATTGTCCGATTTCATTTGGGGTTCGTATTTTCTTATTTGTTTTTTTTTTGTAATAATTTATGCAGCAGATGTAAACATAATAAAAAATCATGAGAATATCTTTTAAGCTTAAAGCATTTCATATTTTTTTGTTTATTTCAGGTTTGCGAAAAGTATACCCCTATTACTTCACGTTCACAACGTTCACCAAAGGCCGTTGGGTGGGCGAAAAAATTCTGGACATATTCGCCAGAGAGTTCAGAGCGCATCCAGCGGAAGAGTATGAGCGATGTATACAGGCGGGGACGCTGACCGTTAATTACGAAAAAGTTCCAACGGATTATAAATTAAAGCATAACGACCTCCTGGCCAATGTTGTACATAGGTAATTATTTTTTTCTTCCGCTCTTTTTTTTAAATACTTTTAACTAAATTTGACTAATCATTTAAATAAAATGAATAATTTTTCTCTATGCACATTTTCTATGTTTTTGTCGGGATGCACTAAAATGTTTTAAAATCTATGGACTTGTTAGACTTGTTAGATTTGGCTTACAGATCGGTACTTAGATTATTCTAAATAAATATATACTTACATGACTTTCTTTATTACTTTCGCTATGAATAATCTGGTGGATCTATGGTCTAATCCTTGGTCAAAAAATAAAAGGGTAACGTAGTAACTAGTAGACAGGTAAATACTGGTCTGCTACTTAGACTAGAATACGCTGTTGTATCGAATCCGTAGAAGATACGAAGATAGGCCCTAAAACACCCATGTCCTGTGAGCACTTGCATCAGGAAGTAATCCAGCAGCCTGTGACTACAGTCCACTCAGTCTCTTAGGCTGGGGATCAGCATCTTAGTCCACTGGGCAACATTTTTCGTGTTGTTTCACTCTACCTGCCTACATCTTTCACTCTACATCTTTTCATTGACCTTTCTCTTTTTTCTTTTCGTATGGCTATAGTCAAATGCTTTCTTCTCTCCTAGTGATGCTGCTAGAGATATCTCCTTTCTACTGCTAACACATGTAGAGGAACACAACCCATGATAGTCTACATGTAGGCGCATGCTACTCGCATCAGACTCGTTCTGTTCACTTGGATCATGAGCCTCTTGTAATTCGGTATCTACAGCCTCACTCCAGACTGGTGCGGTTTAAAGGACGACTGACTACACAACACCGTGTAGGGCACTCCTCCTTTCGGATTTGGGTCCCCCAATCATTATGGGGGACATAGGTTGAGTACATCACCCGATCCAGAGCAGCCGCACTAAAAATTATAAAGTGGATCATGATTGGGTAACAAGGGCACAACAATCACTGGAAAATAAAATAATATTGGTCAAACTTTACCATATGTAAAACATAAACACCGAAAAAGAAATGAATGATTACGGAAATGACAACAGTGAGACATGGTATTCGGCAATTGCTACAAGTTAATTGAAATTTTTATTGATGATATTTGGCATTAGCAGATAATGTAGGGACAACCATGAAAATACTAAGGAGGAATTGAAATGCCGAACTATTATTATAAAGACTAATAGAAAGAACAAGAGGATACCTGCGTCAAAAAAATGGATATAATCGTTAGAGTAGTATAGAAACAGTATCTAATAATTACTCTTTTAATTAGTAGACCTTAAGTCAAATTGTTAGCTGAGGTTTCCAATACATTACTACGATAGAGAAGTAAATTCTGGATTATTAATTAAGTTGTAAAGATTATTTAGTATTCTTAAAGATTTTAAAATTTTTAGTGCATCCTGAAAAGCCAAGCCATACCTAGTGCGACAATTTTTAGTTAACACATGTTTTATATAAAATAATTGAGAGTATCACACATTTGCTGTAACTAATTTTCATTAAGTTCTGGTGATATAGCACAATATGCTTCGTGATATAGGGACGAGGCTTGCCTGTTATAAAATGACATTTGATAAATGGAGGAATATGAGTAAAGGGATGATTAACTATCTTTTGTCGTGTATTTCATAAAGACAAATAATTTTTTGGATTATCTAAACCATTAAGTAAAAAGGTACTTTTACGTAAAATTTGTGGTAATAAAATATTCTTTATAGACGGAGCTAATTCTAGGTTCCTAAAACTATATTCAGGCAATTTATTTTACAGATAGAGACTTCGAGATGATTTTGCATTATATTAAATACTTTGCGAATACGAAATTTGAAAACTATGTATCCTAGAAATGATATTATTTACCATTCTGTAAAATCTTCGTCGGGATGTGTCGAAAAGGAAGCAAAAAATCAAATTGAAACAAAATTTTATTTTAAAGGTTTCAAAAACAAAGTATTTATTATAATTGAACGAAACGAACACAAAAGAACAAGTATCGAAAGTCGATAGTTACAAAAGATGCTCGATGTGATTGACATAAGTCCATTCTTGCAAACATCTTGTATCCTTATCCAGAGTTGTACACGATTTTGTATCGGAACGAAATAAACAAATGCTTTTATGTATCATCAAACACAATAATCGCAAGGATTAAAATCCGGCGACCTTGCTGGCCACGCAATTGGACCGCGTCTTCCAATCCAGTGGTCCTTGTAATTATTGTCAAGAAACTCTCGTACATTCCTACTAATGTGGACCGAACAGACGATATGTAGAAACCATAAGTTTTGTCAAATATTTAAAGGCTAATGAATCAGGTAAAACATTTTGCAGGAAATGTAAATAATCAGCACCATTCAAACGAACAGGAAATTCCACAGGCCAAAGTTGATAATCGTTAACTACTCATATCCAGACGTTTATGCTAAACCTAAGCTGATGCTTAAATTCGTGAACAACGTGGGGATTGTCACCAACATACGAATTATAGTGCGCATTATGCATATTAAAAATTCCATTTTTTGTGAATGTATCTGAATGTGAATGTTGTCGAAAATAAAATGTACCTGAACAAAATTATTATTTTTATATTTCTGCTTTTGTAACCATCTAACGTATTCTTTACGAACAGGAAAGCCTCCTTGTAGCACTATTTGTACCTGTGTAAAATAAAAAGGATATAAATTTTCGGTGTGTTAGATATTTCCTACGGAAGATTTTAAAATTGTGGGATTAACTTTCATGACTATCCGGTTCCAAGGCAGTACATTGTTTCTTTGGGCAGTATTTGTTTTTACGATTGGTAGGTTGCTAACTTTACCAATGGCCAGGTGGAGAACATCAAGAACTGGGTAAGAAATGGAAGAGTAGAATGGAACGAGCATATAAGCCTAATAGAGTAGAAAATACGGCAAGAGACGGTTTCTCAATAGGAAGACGATCAGTACGAAGACCACGAAAACGATGGAACGACAACTTACTGGAGGCACATTGAAAAACAGAGAGAGTCATGTCTATATAAAAAGAAGAAGAAGAAATTTCATGACGAAAAATTTTAAATCGATTTTCATAGACAACCGTATATTCTACCAACTTAAAGTAAGAGTATCTTTTAGTACTAGAACACCTGAAAATACAATAATTTAGTATCATGAATGCTTAAAATAAATATACGTAGACGGTTGCGTTTCGATTTAATTTGAGTCTCTTACCATTCTCTAACACGTGTTTCTGGGTCTAGTCGTGATTAGAGAGACTCGTAAGAAGACTTAAACCAAACCAAAACGCACAGTAGTATTACTATGGCAATTATAAAAAAAATAATTACTAGAGTATGCTACTAGCAACCTCTAGTGAGGGAAGATGAAGTGAAATGTCGCTAGCAATTAAAGTAAACTGCATACCCAAGCTTAATTAAGCCATTCAAAGTCTTACGATTAAGATTACCAGATTTAACTCTTGAGGATACATAATGGTACCAGTTTTCGTTTTTCTAAATAGACGCGTTCTGAAGGTATTTAGGAAAAACTATTAACTAACTACAAAGCGCCATTTTTAAATAGCTTTAGCTCCCTAAGTAAGCATTTTCGGACAAGGTGAATTGGGTTGAATTGTTTTAAAATTATCTGAGGAATTTTCGATCTTCGTTTGTCAGAAGAGTTTCTGGACACACTGTATTTGGTGTTGCAACAATTTTGTTAGTGTTGATTCCCATCTTTGGTCCCACCGTTTCTATAGCTGCTATAGAGGCATTGAAATACATTTAAATCATCACTTAATTAACTATATGGTCTGCGTATCTGCTTGTAATTATGAGTTTTCCATTAATTTTTACACCAATTTCCTGTAATGTAGCGTTTCTTTGAAGATTGTATCAGAATATAGAATACACAACAATGTGCATAGTATTTAACCTTTTCTGACTTCTTTTAGAATCATAAAATCCTATGTCAACTTTCCATTAATGCGGATGGTGTTTGACGCTAGTATAATTTTTTTTATGATTGTCACGTCACGATTATGAATTACGTCAACTTATTGTCAGAAAATATAGAAAAATATATAACGCCAAAATGTCTTTGTTAGATCGCGTCATTATCGGATAATTCTCGTAAAATACTTTTTTACTTATTTTTCATATTTAATTTTTTATACGCCATTAAATCTGACTATGATTTTGAATAAATCATTTTAAATAAGGCTTAAGACAACGTAAGCTAGTAAATTTGTAATCCACCAATGGGATTTATCAAATGTACAAAAATCTTCTTTCGAGAAATGTCATATGTAAGGCAAGCTTCGTATATTTCAATATTCATATATTTCTCTATCACAATACTTAACTTTTCGAGTGAAAAGCACTGGATATAATTTTTGATTTTCTTTAGCTGCACGACGGTTTTTCTAACATACAAATATTTGATAGCACTTTCATGTGAATTTTAACATTTAACATGTTTTGGGAAAATGGTTTTATAATAATCTGTAATATTAATGGACCATACCATTAATGATTACAAATGTTAAACTTTTGGTGATACTTTTGTTGAAATCTGAAATTGAAAATGTTGAAACACGGACATTTTTATTTAAAAATGGTCACAAATTTCTTCAACTTAATTAAATCTGGTAGATGAGTTGTATTTGGAAAGTCAAGATGTATTAATAAATCTATGAAAGTACAGTGCTAAATATTGTCGATATTCTGCCTTTCTACAAAAAAATTTAGGTTACAGACCGAAAATATCTTATTAGAAAATATTTCTACTATTCATTTGTTCTAATTTTAAAATAGCAAAATGTGACAGGTAATGTTTAAATTTCATTATTCTTTATGACATCTGTTACGGAAGCAATTAACAAAAAAGATTAATTGTTTTTTTTTTACCAAATCATATGTGTAACCCAAAAAATCCTACTTTTTAACATTCTTTTAGAATTTGTACTTCAGTGTTAGTAGGTTTAGTATTGTGTTTGATATCGCCGTAATTTATCAAAATAACTGTACCAATTATATATTAACATTCTACCCCAGTCTAAAAAAAAAGATGTATGTGAAAAAAAATATTACAGGTATCTGATCGATTTAAGTCATAAGGGGCACATACTTAATGAAATATACGTAGTGAGGTACCATCAGATCGGCCCTATTTTTTATAAACAATATAAAAAGTCAAACTTACAGTGGTACAAAGTACAGTGATGTTCAAAAATCCTGCATCACCTTAACAAATACATGAAAATAGAAGTTTAAGGCATTTACCTAATATGTTTTAACCATTTAGTATCTACATTAAACAAGCACTTAAACACAATATTATAAAATGGAAACACAGCAAAAAATTTGATTAATAAAAAAAAGTGTAGTTCGGAAAATTTTTTATTCAATATTACAAAAAATATGTTATTTATATCAAGACGATATTGTACATCACATTGAAGTAATTTAAACTAATTTCAATACTTAATTAGCCAACCCTTGTTTTGATTAACTAGTTCACATCTTTTGGCATTGCATTTCTTGATTTTTTCAGTTCCTCTATGGAAATAAAGTGATGCCAAGCGTGAATTAGAGATTCGATTAATTTCGTTTTATTTGTGGGTTTGCTTTTGGAAATTATTTTTGATATCCTTTGCCACAAATTCTCGATGGGATTGAAGTCCGCGGATTGCGCTGGTCAGTCCATCCTATCAATTTCATTTCTCTCCATTTAACCAATTTTGCTCTGGGGCAACGAGCATTATCATCCTGAAAAATAAATTTTTCTTCGCCAAACAGGTCTTTTCCACTACGCAGCATCTTATTCTGTAGTACCTCAATGTATTTGGTAGCATTCCTCATCCCTTCCCTTTATCCAGTCTTTTGGTACCAATTCATTATGCCATATAAGTACTATTAGGTTATGGATTGCTGCAAAAAGCTGATCACCACCTTTTTATACATTTCCGAACAGATTTCATCGATTCCTCGGGTTATTGGTTTTAGGATAGCATTAGACATTTCTTCTCTTATTGGGCCTTCACTTTGTAGTTGATGTTGTAGATTTTGTTGATTGTCTATGTTGTAACCTACTTTAATATCGTTTATTTAGATGTTCGCTGAAATGTTGTACCCATCTGTTAAGAACTGAGTTTTTATCATGTAGAAATATATATTTATAAATGGTTATATTTAATCATCGCCAATAATTAAGTCACACTATGAGGTTCGGTTTGTCTCATTACATTCATAATTTCCTCATCTTATTCCATTCTTGCAGAGTGTTTATGTTACTATATTGTTCAAAATTAAAAAAAGAAAAGAGAAATTGTGATTTTTTTCGCATTTTCCGATGATTTTTCAGGGAAATAATAATTTTAAGGTTGTTAATATTTGGCTGAGTTACCTTTGCTTAACAAAGAATGAATGTTGTAAGTTTTCTACAACCGGAGATATTGCAAATATTCAAGCACACTCAAATTTGATGTTCCAATCTCAAATCTGACGGACTCCAACTTTCCCATTACTGTCTTTTGGAAAAATCCGCACGAGACCCTTTACTTGAACGGGCTACCACTACATTTCAAATTACTTAAATTATGTCAAAATGGTTTTTCTTAATTATCTCGACAAATTATTGATGGATTTTAACTTCAAATTTAAATTAACTGTCTTTTCATATAAAAACAGTTTCATAATACAAAAATGGCCACTAGTATAATCAAAAAATGCTATGGTAAAAATCTACATATTTGAACATTGGGCTTTGTTTATAAAATACGATACGTATTTTTCATTAATTATGTACCCCCCTTTGACCTAAAACCTCAGATCAGATACCTCTAATAGTTTTTCCCGTGAAAATGATAATTTTTTTATTTCTAGACTGGGTTATTCCTGATATAACACCAAATTCAAAGAATCAGCCAAAAATAGTTACAATTTTTACCTGGATGATATTTATGAAAATCCTTACATATAATAAGTTAATGATATTTTGTACAATACTGCGACAACCATGCAGTAACAATCTAAGTTTTCATAAACGATGAAAAACAAATAATAAAAAACCTATAAATATTTGTGACCACTGAAAATCTATCGTTAGACAATAAAAGCATAGAGTGGAGTATTTGTAGGCGAAAAATATCGATTTGGTTGGCGATATAACATAGATTCCTGACTTGGCACCGTGTGATTTCTTTACGTTCCCGAGAATAAAAAAAAATTACGCGGTAAGCGATTTAAGACATCGGATGAGACGGTTATTATTTCGGACTGGCAAAAATGCTTGGATGTTTGATTGGTTTGTTCCAATGCAAAAAGTGTATTGATTTTAAAAGTGAACACTTTTGAAAAACAATCAAGCTTAATTTTTCCAGAAATATGTTTTCCATCTATAATGTGTGCAAAACTTTTTTTAGTGTACTCATATGTATAAAAAATATCGCCTTTGGTTATTTTGATGAACTAAAAGATGACCCTCTTAATATTATTTTGCTTCTTGTATATCAGTCCATTACTGTCGTTTTTTATTTAAAAATAATATCCATTTTCTTTGACGTTAAACAAATCAACATCACTACAAAAAAATGTTATTTTTAGATGAAGATTACGAGATTTTCCACTTTCTCCCCCAATTCTATACTTAAATCGTCCACCATGTGTCTTTTAATGGAAAAACGTTTTATAAGATCAAAATGTTAGACGTCAAAACTAGGCTTTTATTCGATGTGTCAATTTAGGACAATTTATACCAACTTTTGAAAATCACGGGCGGCGAAAAAATCGTTGTAGAAAGGTATAGTTTTAATAAAAAAAAAATCAAACATATACAATACTTGTAAAAAGTATTTTACAATAATTTCCAGAACTTAATTGGAAAATAAGGGAAACATACTGAAATAATATTCCCCAAGGTTGTAGTGTTTATTTTTAATGACTTAAAAAATTATACAAGAAAAGAAAAATTAAAGACAAGGGATAATCTGGGTATTTAATTAAACGTCAGCAAAGAAAGCATAGAAAAAGGCACCCTTCTATTTGTTTTGTAACATGAAAATGAGCGAAAATCAGTCTCCACATTATAAAATCTCTATAAGATTCCCAAACATTGCCAATAATTTAAAACTAGTTAATACTGTACAGTTTTTGACTGGAAATAATATTCAACACCAAATTAATATGTGATATAATCAGAGTTATATAAGACCTTAGCAGAGAAAGCAAGTAGTTGCATAGACGAAATAATAAAAAGACATAATATAAGAGCTGCAGTCATTAACACAACACAAGTTAGACAGATTCTATAAAATCCTGAATAAAGCAAGAAAATAATTCAAGCCAAGGCTTAAAATATGTAGAATATGAACGAACATATTTATAATTCACAAAAAAATAGAAATAGGTACTCAATAGATGTGTTGAACACTTTTTAAAGGACTACTGGACTACTCACCACTGAAACAGAACCAAAAGTCAGTACATCAAATAGCACAAAACAAACTGGAAATGTATCTGCCTCTCTCTTTCTCTCTCTCTCTCTCTCTCTCTCTCTCTCTCTCTCTCTCTCTCTCTCTCTCTTTATCTCTTTCTATTTATCTCTCTCTCTCTCTTTATCTCTTTCTATTTATCTCTCTCTATTTATTTCTCTCTCTCTCTCTCTCTCTCTCTCTCTCTCTCTCTCTCTCTCTCTCTATAGCCGTTTCCTCATTACTTAGTGACGTGATTATATACCATACAAGCAACAAATCTATTTCCATCGGCTGCTATCCTGGGCAGCTGTCATGGACTCAGAGAATGCCTTGCCACGTTTTCTGCACTTGATTTGTTCATCGAGTGGGTGAACGACCTCTGCCTCTGCGAACTTCAACGTTTCTTGAAATTATAAACCTCTCAAGATTACCATTACTTTTTTTAACAATATTTCCGAAAAACTTTAATACGCCCGCGGAGATAAATAGAAAATAGATTGGAGTGGAGTCTGGATGTTAAGGTCTTGGCGAATTGAGTGATTTGGTATGTTCTCTTTTCATCAGATCCGCATTACCCTTCAGCACCACATCTTAATTCTTTCTGCGTTGTGGGCAATCGACTATTCTCCTTCGTATCCATTTCACAAGAGCCTTCATTACTAATGTAGAATCTTAGATAATTGTGTTTTGTGAGTTTGAATAATCTACTATGATAATTTTTGATTTTTGTTTATTGATCTTGAGACCACGTCTATCACTTTTGGTTTCCACTAGCTGTAGCAGGCTTGACATTTTTTCTTCGGATTCTGTTATTCGAGTTGTATCGTCAGCACATCTAAGTATTATTTGAAGTAAAATTGTGGCTTATTTACAATCCTGCAATAACAAGGGAAGACATTCACTATATACGTAAAACATTGGAAACACAGAAAAGTACCAGAACCAGACCAACCGCATCTCTTCAACTTATTGGAAAAAATCAGATTCTCGTCATGGTAGATTTCTTTTACATAATTTATAAATAAGAAATAATACCAAAATAGAGGCTGACATCAATCTTTACAACGCTATCAAAGAAAACAAATGCCAAACACTATCCAGATTAAGCAACTATGACCATGATGCTATATACGCATTTTATAAAATCGGTCCAAAATATCAAAAATAGATATACATACATAACCAACTAATAGAAAAAGTGAGAAAAGACAATTATTTGTGTATTCTTTTTAATGAAAATATTCTCAGTTTTCATGGAATATTCTGTAGTAGAAACCTTAACTTAGATCTTTAAATCTTGTGAAATGTTATATTCTATCAGTAGATTACTATAGTATGAAACCATGGACACTAAACACGAATAATGTGAAGAATATTATAATCTTTGGGTGTTGCAGAATATTACGAATTTCATAGTTGCAGAGAATCGCCAATGCATTAAGATGAATAAAAAAGAGAAGATGAACAGACTACTAAAAAGAAGAAATAATGCAACACATCATGAGACACATATCAATTACTTCAATTTATAATTTACAGAAATATAAGAGGAAGAAAGTAAAAAGGAAGATGAATACCTTTCATCTTCCGAAGATGAAGGCCCCCGATCATCGTGATCGGGGCCAGATCAATAAGATCAAGCTACGAATTCCACCAAACTCCACTAAAAAAATCTAATATGGTAAGATCCGGTATTGTTCGTATCCATTCTGGATCCTTATCGTCCAATCTATCATAAAGGAAAACTGTTTTAACAAAAATTCTGAACCTTCGTGTATGAGACGAAGCTCTGTTTTTCTGGAAAATGATGTCTATGTGAAAATGTCGATGATTTGTGATTATGTTGGTTTATTGGAGTTGTAGTTTAATTAAGTGGAAACTATCATTACTATTTAAGCTATATACCTAATAATAAAATTAAAATATGCTTACATGGAATGAAACTAAGCGAAACAGAAAGGAAGAGAGAACGGGAAAGAGAGAGAGGCGTAGTGAGAAAGTATGTGTGCGTGAGAGAAAGAAAGATGTGCTTTCGTATACTGAACTCTCATGTCCTTTATATGTTTTGGTCTTTAGGCACCTTAACAATCAATCAACGAGCTTTATGGGATCGTATCTCACACCTTAATACTCTCTCATTGGATTTTATATTGCTACGCTTGAATGATTTGTGATTGGCGAATAGCTCGAGGTATATACTGAACAGACTACTTACTTCAAAATAAGTACATCAGTCCACCGAGCCATCAAACCGATACTGTCAAGTTATTCTTCTTTTTATTGCGCCGTCTCCTTTCGAAGGTTGCCGATCCAAATGGCTTTTGAAACTGCTGCATCAAAAGATTTCTATGCATGAGTGGTCAAGTCATCTCCTCAGGTCTTTCAGCTACGAGTTCTGGCGTCTTCTAACTGATCTTTTGCCCTGTACTTTACCTTTCAATATGATTTGGAGTAATTCGTATATTTCACCTTTCAAGACATGACCCAAGGATTGTATTTTCCTCTCTTTGATGATTATGCTGAGTAATTCTTTTTGTTTACACATGCGGCGAAGTACCTCACTGTTGGTAACTTTTTGTACCCATGAAATTCTTAGCATCCGTCTGTATATATACATTTCAAAGGCATCTATTCTTTTTTATATTTTAGAGTTCATTATTTAACTTTCACAGCCATACAGCAAAACAGAGAAAACGTAACATCTGATCATTCGAATTCTGAGCTCTAGGCTAAGGCCTGATCTTGTAAAAAATGTTTTCCACACTTGTTCGTTTTCTGTACAAAAAATCCGTATCAATAATTTTTAAATACGTACAATAACAATTTGTGTCGTTTTTGTATCAGATATTCTTGCAAAAAAATATTGGTATATAATATATTATATTTCTATAAAAAGTGCTCATCCATAAAAACCAAAATAAACTTAAAAATTCCAGAAAAGATATTTTTCCTTCAAAAATAGGGTTTTATTCAGTTACGCCTCTGAAAATAACTAAGCTAAAGAAGGAAAAAGGCAGGATAAAGGCATTGACCTAATTCCTTCATCGGGGGCCAGACAAAACTTGTTAGCGTCCAAACAGGAAACGAAAAGGGAATTTTGTAAAAGATATATTCAATTTTTGGCGAAGCGCCGTAGGTTCAACAGTTGTGTACTTTTTTAAAAGAAATTTTTAATGGAGTGGTCTTTCTTCTTCTTTTTTATTTTTTAAGGGCCTGTCTCTAGAGATGGTTGCGCTTAAAGTTTACACCATTTTCAAACTTTTTATTTGAATTGCGAGTTGGTCTCAATTATGTTTATTTTAAACTGGTAGATATTGAAAGTTTGGATTATGTCATTTTTATCTCTTTTTCATTTTTATCTCTTTTTCGATAACATTTATTTTTATTTAGCGTATGGCATTTCGACACATCTACAATATTACAATAAATGTTAAAATTGACTCGATATAAAAATACTTAAATCATGTCCAATTTATAGGCAAACTTCAAGGTTGTTTATATGGTTAATCATCGCGATCGTCGCAAACAGGATGTCTTGCGAACTACCCTCGTAGGCTCGCTGGTGGCATTCCTCCGTTGTGTGCTTGATGTAATGGACATCGCCGCAGCTGCATGACGGTGGTGGTAGCTTGCCCCATTTGCGCAACATGTCTGCACATCTACCATGCTGTATTATGATGCGGTTAAATGTGCACCGGATGTGATGCGGAGGAAGTTCGTAGACGGACCGGAGTGGAAGACATTGTCGAACATATTACAAGGCAAAAATGGAGATGGACAGGACATGTTGCAAGAATGAAAGACGACAGTTGGCCAAAAAAATTACTTGAGTGGAGACCACGGGCTGACAAGCGAAGCCGAGGAAGACCCCCAACGCGATGGACCGACGACCTCAAAAGAATCGTGACCAATTGGATAGCAGAGGCGCAGAACAGAAGCAGATGGAAAAGTCTAGAGGAGGCCTATGTTCAACAATGGACAACTCAGGGCTGATTGATGATGATGATGATGAAGTGTGCACCAGGTCTTACGTGGTAGGTCAAATTCAGGAGGTGTCTCTGTGATGCAAGGTATGGCAGTATTTGGTTGAGCTGCTGACCATTCATGGATCATTTGGTGATCATATTGAACCCTGTGGCTGCGGCTGATTTTGCAGTTTGTATTTTTAGATTTTCTGGAGCACAGTCGACTTTTGGTTACATCTTCTATATAAATCGGCAGCGCTGGTAGCCCATACATTGGTGTATATTTAATAACTCCAGCGATCATTCTCATGGTATTATTTAGCTGGACATCTACCTTTTTACTCAAACACTGTTGATCCATATTGGCGCGTAGCATTCCGCTACGGAATAAACAAGATCTAAGCCTGGAGACCTGAGTGTAGATGCCGATGCCTCTCATGTTGTGCCGCAAAACTTCTTAATGATGGTATTTCTAGTTTTTAGCTTCTCGTCAACTGTACTTAAATGTTCTCTAGAGCTTAATGTTATGTCCAATGCCACGCCTAGATATTGTTTGTTTATAGTGGTTGAGTCGTGTGTTATCATGGGAACCTTAAGGTGGAAGCAGGTTACTTCGATCTTAGAGGCATTGGTTTGAAGTTTCCATTTTTGAAAGCAATTTCCCATAATCTCTAGATTTTCTGTAAGAATTTTTTCAGCTTCTTCTAGTGACTTTGTTTGGGTTAATAAAACCTAGTCATCAGCATGGCCAAACTTTGTTGATGTTGTTGCCAGCATGTCTGCGATGTAAAGGCAAAAAAGCAGTGGTGCGAATACGGAGCCTTGGGGCAGACCATTTTTGAGTTTTCTGTGGTTGCTTACTTCGGATCTTATAGTTACTTGAAATACTCTTGTCGGTGAGCATATTTCCTATTAATATAGTGATGAATTTGCAAGGAATAGTGCATAAAAGTTTATAAATCATTCCTTCTCGCCAGACGGTGTCGAAAGCAGCTGAGCTGATCTATGAACGCAGCAAAATTCAGTACAGAGAGATAATACCTGGTGTGTGCAACCTCGATTTGGTGTAAAACCTGCTTGCTCAATTGATATAGTTTTGAGGATTGTGGGGCTTATTCTGTTAAAAACTAATCTTTGAGTAGTTTATACATTATAGACAGTAGAACAATTAATTGGTCGATAGCTTTTTGGGTGGTCAGCTGGTTTACCCGGTTTTAGTATTGCTATGACTTTTAAGTATTGAAATTCCCGTGGGACTCTGCCGGTCTGAATTATGTTTGTGAATAAATGTGATAGTGATGCAATTGAGTATGAATTCGGGGTAGATGCTGTCGGAACCTGGAGCTTTACCCGGGAAAATTTCTATTTCTTCAATTGTGATAGGGCGAGAGTGTTCGGTCTCGATTGATTGCGATTTCAAGGTTTTTAAATGTTTCTTTATGTCTCGTGTGTGAGCTTTATCTCTGGTAGCTCTTGATGTCGAAACAATATGAGATGCCACTAAGTTTCGGTTTATACCTGCTTCCCGTTATTGAAAGCTTTTACCATCTCCAAGTTTCCTTATTATGGCCCAGGCTTTCCGCCTTGATTTTTGAAAGTTTAGGTTTACTTTTAGATTTTTGTTGCCGTGTTGCATTCAGACTATGAATAAGTTCGAGAGTCAATATGCTTCATTCCATTAAAAAGCTGTTTACACCTATTGGTGTTTTCAAATAGCCAAATCATAGACAAATCGTGTTTGTAAAATGTAGGATATTTCTCCTTGTCCATATATGTTTTATAAAACTCTTCTAAGAAACCTGTTTAAATTTCTACTTTAACTGGATATCACACCACAAATGTTCCATTATTAGTAGGTATTTTCCTTGTAGGCGAATATTAACCACATCTAGATGGCTAACTATATCGACCATAAATGTTAATCCACTCCTTGTCTTTAAATTTTGGAATACTTTTGACTTGTTTGCAAAGAATGCTTATCTTCGTTCAAATCAAGCACTTTTCAATATTTTGACATGGCTCAGCCATCTTGTTTCTGCATAAAATGTAACGTCTTTATACAGTAAATCCATAGACGAGAAACTTTTGGAACCGATGGTGATTCAACTTTTTTGACTCTCTTGATGACCACATTTATATCATCATCCATTTTAAGGGACTTTGCACAAAAACTATTTTAATGAATAATGCAATGAAAATTTAGCATCGGAGTATTACAAACTTTGCAAGCCTCATTTTCAATCAATTTTACTAAACCTGCATATTTGCCGACCGTTGCTGGAGCACCATCTCTTGTTAAGCCCGTTAGATTGTCTAGTTGTAACGAAAAGCGGTTAGATTTCGAACAAATCGCACAGTTATGTATGTTAAGTCGTTTAAGTACAATAAGCTTAAGGTGTTTTTGACAATTGATCCCCTTTATTTACCTCTTTAGCTACCCTTTTTCCAACGACATCTCATGCATAACGATCCAACTAGCTCTTCTCAAGCTGAACGACGTCAGAGTGGAAGTGGAAGCTTGTGATTATTAAAAAGACGAGAATTACAGACGAAGTTGTCGTGATAGTTGAATCATGTGTACTGAGATACTTTCTTATATGTGATATGATACGGAGACATTGGAATGTTCTTTTGGTGGTTTATGTACATTAAAAGAAAAAAATATGTGCATATGCTCCTCGGGCCATAAATAGATACCCAGCGCACCCTTGGTTTAGATGATTTTACTAGAATTTACTAGTGACTCGACAAAACGAGTATGTTAACTTATGAATAAAGTACTTAGCGTTATAATTTTTTCATTTTCGCTTTTATTTTTATTTATTTTTTCCGTATATTCTACGGATTTTTCCTTCTGTTCTAAACAAAATTAATTATTAAAAGTTTTATTTATCAACTCCGTATATTTAGAGCTCGCTAATTTAGGAAATAATTTACCTTCTATTCTCAACGTGTTCATTATAATCCGATCATCTTAAATAAATTAATTAATTGTAGAAATTTCTCCGAAATATCTTCCTTAATTTCCCAGTCCGCTGACTTAAATTCGGGTCAGCAGTTGTGAGCTGATACACCTTTTATAAGGTACAAATTATGTAAAAGGATTCCCGGCTGCGGAATAATTAGACAATAATTAGTTAAAATCCCGTGTTTTGTTGTTCCTTGGGCTATAGGTATTTATATAGACAATGCCTGTCGAAACAATGAAACATCACAGCATTTCAAGAAGTTAAATTGTATTGAATGGCAGAAACGTGTAATGGAATTGTTTGTGGGTAGTCAGCTCTTAATTTTGATGATTTTGTAGTTGCCAAGTCGTTACGTTACGGTAGATTTCTTGGTCGCGGTCGACTAACTTGGATATTTCACTTTGATTTTAATATGCGGGTGTTAAGATAATTATATAAATCAGATCTTTAACCGTTTAAGAGAATTGACAATAATTTAACCCGTAAATATGCGCTTCGAGAGGCGCGCATATATTGCATTTTGTATTTACTAACTAATTCCTGCGCTTTGATAATTTTTGAATGACTTAATGAGTTGATAGCCACAGTGAGTGCTTGTTTCACAAATATTTAGATCCAATAGAGAACTGGAAAAGTGCCAAACTATGTATCAGACGTCAGGTGTGTAGAATTTTTGTTATAATTACTAATAGTATCAAATTCAGATTTTTGTTTTGATGGATAAGCAGAGTGCTGGTCTCCACAAGAGGTAAAACCTAAACAAACATTGCAAAAAACAAAAGTAAAGATGAAAAGTCCTATGTGAAGTAAACTCTAAACTGGGGTAAAAGAACAAAAACGTCAGAACATAATATTACTGCCATACAATGTAGAAGATTCGATACCTACAAAAAATACGAGTCCTAAAATTGTCCTAAAATAGGGCGCAATGATAATCGACGCGGTTCAACTCGGAAGACTTCTAAATGTGCCTATCTTCTAGAGATGTTGACGAAAACATTGACCCATCTTATTTTATTCACAGCAGCTCGAAATAGATCAGTTGACGTTAGACCAGTCCATTTCCTAAGATTGACCAGCCAGAATATACGTCTACGTTAAGGGCCTCTCTTACCCTCAATCTTGTCTTGTACAATCATTTCTAGACTGTTGATTCTACAAGGACCATTGTTGATGAATAAACACGGAAGACTGTTTAATGTTAATTCCTATAATAGTATTAATCTTAGCTCTAGGTACAGGTACCATGTCGACGGAATAACTGTGGCCTGACTGCCTTCACGGACTTCGTCACTGAAGCTGGTACGTCCACGCTTAAATTCGTTAAATGTGAAAACTTGATGGATCTGGTGCTCTATGCCGAAAGCCAAGACGAATATGGTCGACATATTGTTATTTAGTTAGACCATCTTATAAAATTATTACACGAAATTTTCACGAGATTTTCATGTTTCACAAAATTGATTGTTTTTAAAATTTGTTGCTGCTGAACGACGCGATGAATTTTTGCAATCTGTCAATATTGTTTACAATAAGAAATGTCAAAATGTATAAAAACTATATTTACTCTAATAACTTCCACGAGATGGCTCTCTGCTAAACTTTTGTTGTACGCTTCGTATGTTCTCTATCAAAATATATTTATGCATTTATTTACGGACTAAATGCACTAATTTACGGGCGGTAAATTTGTGGGTTGGTACTATTAACCTTGCTGTTCTGTCGAATAATTTTCGACCTCAAGGCTGGCTGTCTGTTTCATGTCATTGACTCGGTACCTTTTAATTTAACGCCATTTCAACTGCAACAGGTGCCAAGCAAACAGTGGTAACTTAACTTTATATCTTTTTTATACATATTTTTTATATCTTAATGTAGTTAACTTAAATAATGCTACCAAAAGTTAAGATGAAGTTAAAATAAAATTTTTTGCTTAGTTGGAAGTGAATCAATGATTTTCTTAGTTTTTTTTCACTAGTTAATATTATATTAAATATTATATGCTTATTAGACCACGTGTTCCGTTGCTTTGCTAATTTTTACTAAGTCTCTAAATGTTGTTAATTATTTAATTGTTTATACAATATCACCATACGATGTCCATTTATTTGAGTTTTTGTACTACCTTTTTAATACCATTGACAACTACATATCTTTTTTAAGGTAACTATTTAACATCTTCTTCATGAATGTGTGGTACTCATAATGTAAAAATTTTTAGATGAACTGATGATGCTATCAGAATTCGATAGCGAAACATCTTCAAAATAGATGAAGTAGTATCAACTTTGTCTTTTATTTCTCCACCTAGTTGACCGATTGAACCCACCACTCATCTGAGTAATCCTTATATATATATATATATATATATATATATATATATATATATATATATATATATATATAATCTCTTCAACCCATATTATCTCCCGCAGAATACGACCAACTACAACAATATTATAGAGAGAGAGAGAGAAAAGGAGTACGACCGTTAATCCAATATAAAATAAGCATAACTCGCGGAGGGAGTGGTGAGTTTTTTGGTCAAAAGGTGGAGAAAAAAGACAAAGAACGTGGCTACTTCATCTATTTATTTGAAGACGTTTCGCTCTCTAATCAGAAAGCATCATCAGTTCATCTAAAAAGAATAATATGAAAAACCAAACATCCATAGAGAGGTTAATACAAACGTGTTAACTCAAAAAGACATGTAGCAGTCAATGGTATCAAATGTAAAGACGCTTGAGATATTAGACAATAATTAGTATTTACCGAGAAACTAATAAGATCACAAGATCACCGTTCCAACAGTAGAATATTAATTTAGTTTAATTTTAACTTTAAGTAACATTATAAGAGTGATTGCAAAAGTTTGCTGTAGTAATCTTATAAAAAATGTAATGAAACTTACCACAAAAAGCTTCCTCACTTCTCGGAGAGACTCGGCAAATGGGCGTCACGTGAATCCTACGAACCGTCACGTGAATAAACAGTATATCGAATTTTTACCTCCGAGTTGATAAAATTTTTATTTAAAACTTATTTCGCGCTCTTAACTGACATTCAAAATCACCGGTCACTTTAAGCGTTGTTTCTGAGAGAGCGGTTCATTCGACACAAAAAATGTTAATACTCATTTTTATACAAAATCTCAGCTAAATTTTTTATTTGAAACATTTTTTTCTACAAAGTACAAATTCTTGGTAAATTGATTTTTTTCGTCCTTCCCCCCTTTCGATGGGTTTAGGGATGAAGCCGGGGATTAGGAGTACTTACCATATCTTGTTAGAAGAACTTTATTTTGTTAGAAGAAGTTTATTTACTGTAGAAACTCAGTGTGCGATCATCTAAAGAAAATTATGTAGTATTGCGAAAATTTATTAAATTTATTTTAGCAAATTTTATATTATACTTATAATATAAAAAAAAATTAAAATTTTCTGAATTATTTATGGGAAAACTTAAGGGATATACATATTTTATGAAAAAGGTAACTAAAAGGTATGTAAAAAAATGTGGTACAATTTTGGCTGACTCTTACACAATATTATTTATACATATAATATTGTTCCCTTCTTTGTTCACCCTACTAAATGTGCATTTATTTATACGTAGTACCCAACCCTGTTTTTCCACGTACTGTTGGACGTACATGTATGTTACAGACACGAAGTACCCGTCACTAGCCAACCGATCACCATTGTGCACATGGACGAAGACATTGTCGTGGTCAACAAACCCGCCTCCATTCCTGTAAGTGGCTTTTAAGACTGCCAACTAGGGATATTTCCCACAATGTTTGAGTAAGACTAAAACTGGAATTGTTTTCTGTTATACTTGTGATTAAAAATTTATACGAAGACATTCTCATCTAGAGTTTGTTCGACGTTAACAAATACGTAAATAAAACATTATCAATTTACATTTTAAATCGTAGCTTTACTAAAAACGTATATCTTTGATGATAATTGTTTTTTGCTATTACGAATACCTGCATTTTAAAATATACGGTTTAAACACCCCTCTATTACAAGCTAACTACATATATCCTGCCATTTGATATCTACTTTTGGATTTAAATATCAGTAATAATTTATTTTTCAGAGACTTATAGGCTATTTTTCAAAAAGGGCGTCTACATTTTACGATTTTAATACACTCATGGACAAAAATATGAAATATTTTAATTGCATGTTAATTGAACTATCAAGCAGTGAATCATCATCATCATCAACTAGCCTCTAACGTCCACTGCTGAACATAGGCCTCTCGCATGCTTTTCCACTTAGTCCGATTTTGCGCCATCTGGATCCAATTTGTAGTCACTCTTTTTATGTCATCTGTCCATCTCGTTGGGGGTCGACCTCTATTTCTGTAAGCTTGTATTCGGGGTCTCCATTCCAAAATTCTTTTTGTCCTCCGGTCATCAACTGATCTTGCTACATGACCTGCCCAGTTCCACTTTAGTGTTGTTATCCTTTCAATAACGTCTGCTACTCCTGATCTTTTGCGTATAGTAGCATTGGGTATTCTATCACGTAGAGAAATCCCTAACTTAATTCTCTCCATTGCTCTTTCCGCAACTTGTAGTTGTACTCACTGTTGTTCTTGTGAGCGTTAGGGTTTCTGCGCCGTAGGTCATCACTGGCAAAATACATTGATTAAATACTTTTCTTTTCAGACACATTGGAATCTTAGACCTAAAAATATCCTTCATCCTTCCAAATGCAGCCCAAGCGAGGTTTATTCTTCTTTTCAGCTCGATTGTTTGGTTGTCTCAACTTATTCTGATCTCATGGCCTAAGTATTTATAGGAGTCAACTGACTCAATATCTTTGTCTTCTACTGAGATGTTTTTGTTGTGGACTAAATTTGTCATAAATTGTGTTTTTGAAAAATTTATTTTAAGACCAACTCTTTTTGTGGCAGTATGGAGTTCTTGGAGCATTATCTGTGCCTGATCAAAGCTGTCTGCAATAAAAACGATATCATCTGCAAATTTAAGGTTATTTAAAAATTTTCCATCTACATTGATGCCCTTTTCGTTCCAATCTATTGTTTTACAAGCGTATTCTAGTAAAGTTGTAAATAATTTCGGAGACATGTCTCCTTGCCGAACGCCTCTTTCAATACGAAAAGTCCCAGTATCTTCATTAAGTCTTACACAGGCTGTAGCATGTTGATAGATGTATCTGATGAGAGATATGTATCGGTGATCTATTCTACATTGTGTTAGAGCTGTGAATACTGCTGTGAAAAATGTGTTCACGGATCAGACGAGAATTCAGTTATGAAAGCTACATGGACAAATTTGGGAGTGTCAGCATAGTGCTATGGGGCGGTATTGCTTGGAAAGGATATACCGAACTTGTGGATGTGATTGGACGAATGACAGCTGACATGGTTTGCCATTTCCCTTCCATATTGGATATAACATATTCGGGCTAATGCAAGACAATGCACGTTCTCATTTCATTAGAATAGTAAATGTTTATCTTGATGAGGTTTAATTTGAATGATTTTATTGGCCACAATACAGCCTGGATTTAAATCCGATCGAGCATTTTTGGGACACCCTATCGAAAACGTCGCATTTGAAAAAGAAATCCAGTTTCTATTGACAATTCTTTATGACAATTAAAACAGTTGCAGCACAAGAAGAATGCAATCCCGAAGCATATATTCAAGATTTAATTCAGAACATTCCTTGACGGCTAGAAGCAACAGTCAGTGCTAGAGGACGGAATACTCGCTATTAATTTTATTGGTCTTTTAAATAAAACCTTAAAATGCATTTGAATTTATCAATTATTTACTTATAACGTGTTGTTTTCATAAAGTTTTGTTTTCAAAAAAATGTATTTTGGTAACATAAACACATCATATTGAACATATTTATGATAATTTTCAAAAATTCCATATTTTGTCCATGGGTTTATAAAAATCGGTCATCATTTAAAATAATTAATGATTTTAATTGAAATTGTTTTGCTTAATGACCAATTTTAAAAGCTGCTCCACATTATTTTCCACTGTTTAACTGAAAGCAATATGGTTACAATTATGAAGATTTCGTTTTGACGAATAAAAAGCAGTCTTCAGGTTTTAGTGGAATAAAAAGTAATTTACTATTGACTTAATTATCCTAACATGGATACATAAATGCGAGGCGAACTGTTCACAAACTGCTCGCGAGCTGCTCACGAAAAGTTCGTTGAAAATATGTTTACAGCGAGCTCATGGCGAACTCGTCACGATCTGTGGAAAGCGAAGAACCAACTACAAACCAACTTGTACGAAGTAGCAGTTTTGTTTGTGTAGAAGTGCAAGCGTGTAGGGCATTTATCGCGAAGTATCCCGATCTTCCAGAAATCGCATTGAAGCGTAACGAAACCATTTACTTTCATATGCTATTTCTCTATCTAAAAACATCATTTTTAATTAACACAATTTGGTAAAATATCATTTATGTTTTTAGAGTTTCTATGATATTTAACTTACCCTTTCCTGTTCCACCGGTCCCTGTGGAGAACTTTTTCTTTTCGATTCTAAAGGATGCTAATAGGGTTATCCTTTTCCGTTTACGCACATAGTATCTCTCACCAATAAGTTTTTTCGAAAATAATCATATTTTTTCGGATCCTAGAATATCCTCTTCATCCCAAAAACCGACAGGCCGTGGATCCTGACGAGCGACGAACGAACAGCTCGCAAGCGGTTCGTCCCGCCGTGCCAGGTGGAAAACTCTGCATTAATGAAAGTGTAGTTTCGTTTGAAAGCCGACTGTCGTTTATGTAGTACATCAAAAACAAGAGACATAACTTCGAGGTGACGGCATACAAACTCTGTTTGGATGGATGTTACACTAATTATTATGTTACACTTGTATGTAGGCTTTAAAACCTGTTTCTTCTTCAATATTAGCCTCCTAAATTGTTTAAATTGTCGCACCATCTTGTTCTTGATCTGAATACTTCTTCGTCCATTTGGTGACTTATCTCGTGCTATTCGGATTATTCTATTCTCTGTCATTCTACTGATGTGTTTGTTCCACTCCAGTTTTCGTTTTGTCACCCATCCATTTATTTATTTATAGAGACTCTCTTCGGGAAATGAAACATCGTAAGATACATAAAAGCCAATAGATTAAGATGGGCAGGCCACGTGGTACGGAGTGATGACGACAGACTGATTAGCAATGTGTTTTGGGAAAGACCAGATGGTAGAAGATTGACAGGAAGGCCTAGAAAAAGGTGGACAGACACAGTCAGGGAAGACCTGGAGAAGATGGAAGTAAGGCCATGGGAAATAATTGCACAGGATCGGAATCAATGGAAGGCAATAGTAAACGCGGCAGAAACTCACGAAGAGTTGTAAAAGCCAATGATGATGATGATGACCCATCCATTTATATCGTCTATATTGCATGCTCTTATTATGTTTTCGCTTCTCTCTCTATCCAACAGACTTTTCCCTGATATTCGTCGGAGTATTTTTATCTCTGTTGTTTCTAGTAGTCGTCTCATTTTAGATGTGTCAGGTCTTGTCTCCGCCGTGTATGTTAATATAGGTATATTTGCTGCTTTATAGATTCTTGTTTTTGTGTCTTGTCTTAGGTGTTTGTTCTTCTACATTGTGTCATTAAGAGATCCCGCCGCTTTACTTGCTTTTAATCTTTGTTGTAGTACTTCTTTAACATTTCCGCAACTAGTTATATCTACTTCCAGATATCTGAACCTTGTTTCCTGCTTTATTATTTTCCCATCAATTTCGATTTTACACCGTAGTGGGCATACATTTGGTTTTTCTGCTGAAATTATCATATTGTATTTCTTAGCTGTTGTATTGAAGATATCTTCTGTCTCGGCAATTAATGCGGCATCGTCTGCATAACATAATATTTGGATTTCTTTGTGTAGCCATTATCTTCCCCTTTCTGTAGCCAGTGTCTTTACGTACTGCTTGTATTATTTCATCCAATATTATATTAAAGAGAAGTGGGCTTAACGAGTCACCCCTGTCTGACTCAGCTTTGTACTGCTATACACAGTTTTCAATTTATCTTTACCTATGTTTATGGAGGTAGATGTTTTCGATGGTTTGTATAATATTGATTGGTATGTTTCTTTTATACAGTAGGCGTAAGACGTCTTCGACTTGATTGTGACCGAAAGCCTTTGTCAGGTTTATAAAACATAGATATGCTGGAAATGATGAAGACCGAAAATATGTTCATTCGGGATACCGTTGTCTTTTTCATATTGTGTCGTGTCATATACTGTTTATACTAGTGTGGCATTAGCACATAGTTTGCTAAACAAAAATACAAATTTGGTGGGATCTTTTAGGCGAAGCAGAAGGCTTAATCCAAAGAAGGAAAGATGATTGGAATGGTTAGTAACATAGGTGTAGTAGTAACTAAGTGGAAGGACAAACTTGAAGTGATTATGCCGAGTACAAAGCATACTGTTAAAATGGTAAATATCCATCAAAGTAAAAGCACAAAAAGGTTAAGCGATTATAATATGCAAATTGTATGGTCAACTCACTACATAGCCTCTCATCTAAACAGAAAATACTTGTATCCCAGACGAGGGGCCCTAAAAATTCATTTTTAACTAAAGATTTGTTTTTCACAGAATTTCCCTGAATTCTGGGACAAACAAATCTTTAGTTAAAACTTTAATGTATACAAACTAAGGATTAACAATATATTAAAGAGTATAAATTATAATAAGATTTATGTCCACGCCACTGTTACGAAGCCATCTTGTATCTGTATCTAGACCACGTAGTTTTCTATTTACTCGAAAATAAGGAGGGTGAAAACCCCTGTTTTCGAAGAAAAAGATGATCAAAAGCGAGACATTTTTTAAATTCAATTAAAACAATTTTAGCAATTTGTAGAATTAGCGACGGCGTGATCCGATCGAAACTCCCACGAAGAGACGGCAATTTTATTCTAAATCGAATTACAAGGATTTGCATTTTAGCCGCCGTGCTGCATCATTGTTTCCAGTTAATTTGACACTGTTACCTTGGACTGAATAGGATGGCGGGCGTGTTTCTTGTACATGAATATTTGTACATGAAACTGATTAAAAGGAAACTTGGATGAAACCAAAACCAATAAAAAAATATAGAAAATAACTAGATATGTTTTAAACATTAGAACCTACCAATAGACATACTAGAGATAAACGGAGCAGTCAATATAGGATTGTAGTCCCACTAAGTGATGAGATATGTACTGTATTCCTATAGAGCTTTTGATCTGTAACCACTTTAGAGCTTCCATTTGTGTGTTATGCGTTTCTGTATTCTGCATCTAGTACAAACATATACTTCTCTTCAAGTTTGGTAGAACTGTAGCTGTGTTAAAATAAACAAAATTTATGTAAATCCAAAGCTAAGTATCAAAGCGAATGGGAATAAAGCACTGTTGAATCTCTTTACAAAATTAATGACACGGGGATATTACCAACTGATTGGTTTGTCGACTTTACCAAAGAAACACCGTGCAACTGTATGCAACTACCGAACAGTAAGTCATATTTTAAAGATATTTCTGAAAGTAATACAATGCCTTCTGTTGGAGTAGTATTCATGGTAGCGAATGACGTAACCGTGAACAACATTAGGTATGCTGATTTGAAACATTCAAAAAGTGAGTTTAGCCGATGGCAAGCCGGCCGTAGTACAAGAGCAAAACGAAGGATTCGTTACTCATTATCGGAGGCGTCAATGGGTGAGTATGAATATAACTTGTAGAAAAATATTAGTTTGACCAAAGAAAACCCAAGAAATACTGAATGCTACGAAACTACGAAAATAAATGGGCGCCAATAAATTTTAACCAGATTCATTCATAAACCAAACTGATAAGATTAACATGCTTACCTATATCAAGCAAATAAATAGTCAATAAAATAAATCCTAAAAAAAATACACTTATATTAAAAAACTGTATTTAAGTATACATTACCGTTAAAAATGGACAAATACGGACAACGGAACATCCATAAACTATGTTGTAGTGAACTCAACTGTAAGTTAAGAATTACTGTCTTCATGGTCATCTTTCTAGGCTTTACAGCCCTGGTTGGGTCTTGGCCTGTTCAAGACTTAGTCTTCATTCCCCCCTATCTTTCGCCCTGGTTTTCCAATTTCTGACCCCTAGATTCCTCAAGTCATCTTAGACTTGAGTTTTGAATCTAGATCTTGGCCTGCCTCTCTTCCTGGTTCCTACTGGCTTTTGATATAATATCTGTTTTTGGGGGGTCTCCAGTGTCCATTCTTTCAAGGTGTCGTAGCCACCTTAGTCTATTAATTTTAATATACCGGACGATGTTGCATTTTTCATACAATTGATACAACTCAAAATTGTAGCGCTTGTGCCATATCCCGCTTTCTTGTACTCCTCCGTATATGTGTCTTAGTATTCTTCTTTTAAAGCGGCCTAACACTTCTTCGATGGCGAAAGGCTGAACCACCTACGATTTGCAGATGACATAATTCTAATAACCGATGACCTAAAGGAGGCCAACGAAATGCTACAAGATTTACAACGAGTCTCCCAAAAAGTAGGGCTGGAAATAAACTTTGCGACAACTAAAATGATGACCAACTTAGTACCTAGTGGACCATTGAAACTAGAAAACTGGCATATTGAAACGGTTGACAAATACATATATCTGGGCCACGAAATACAAATAAGTAGAGACAACCAAACATGCGAATTATCCAGAAGAATAGCTTTAGGATGGGCAGCCTATGGCAAGCTAAAAGACGTGTTTAAGGAAAACATCCCAATAAAGCTAAAGAGAAAAGCATTTAACCAGTGCGTTCTTCCGGTTCTCACTTATGGAGCTGAAACACTGACATTGACTAAAGCATCAATAAAAAAGTTACAAGTAGCACAACGAAAAATGGAAAGATCTATGCTTGGCGTAACTTTGAGAGACCGAATACGAAATGATGAGATACGGCGAAGAACTGGAGTGGAAGACGTCATAAAACGGATTACGAAGTTGAAGTGGAAATGGTCAGGACACGTCGCTAGACAGAGAGACAACAGATGGACAAAGAAGATTTTAAAATGGCGGCCAAGGGCAGACAAGCGAAATCGTGGAAGACCACCTACCAGATGGACGGACGACATTAAAAGAATAGTGACAAACTGGATCGCAGCTGCACAGGACAGAGAAGAGTGGAGACATGTTGAGGAGGCCTATGTTCGACAGTGGACAAATTTGGCTGTGTGATGATGATGAACACTTCTTCGCCGCTTTTTACCATAGTCCATGTTTCTGACGTGTATGTCAGGACCGGTTTAATAAGAGTATCTTGGTTTTCTCCTAATTATGTGTGATGTTAAGAACTGCTTTAGTCCAAAGTAAGCTCTGTTCGCCAGCTATATTCTTCTCTTAATTTCTACGCTTACTAGGTTGCTGTTATTTAGTTGTGTTTCAATATATATAAACTCCGAGACCCCTTCGAATGTGTCACCAGATTCTTCTGGTGCTTCTGTCACCAGATCTTGTGGTGCCACTATTTGTGTGCTGTTCGTGACCTTCATGTATTTTGTTTTGGATACGTTGACCTGCAGTCCCATTTTCTTTGCGGCTTTTTCTTATGTTTGAAAAGCCTGTATCAGGTCTCTTTTTGCCCGTGTTACTATGTCAATGTCATCTGCGTAGACCAATATCTGTACACTTCTATTGATGATCGTACCTCTGGTTGTTATGCCCGATATATCTATGGCTCTTTCTAGTGCGATGTCAAACAATAGGCACGATAGATTGTCTCCCGGGCGTAATCCAGTATGTGTTTGAAAAAACCTTGACACTCTGTTTTGTACCTTGACTTTGCACTCAACTTCCGAAATAGTTGCCTTACCAATGTTATTAGATGCGACGGAATATCTAGTTCTGCCATGGCATTATAAAGTACGCTTCTGTCTACACTGTCATAAGCGCTTTTAAAATCTATGAAGAGGTGATGGGTATCAATTCCATATTCACATTTCTTTTCTAAGGTTTGTCTGAGAAGGAAGATCTGATCAATTGTTGACCTTTCTTTTCGGAATCCACATTGGCATTTGCCTATTTTTTCCTCAGTATATACTAGTCTCAGAATTACTGTCTTATTTTTCGTTTTTGTACGTTATTGATACTCAGCAGTGTTTTCTTATTCAGAAAACAGTTTTTGTTTTCACACTAAGGTTCTGTCCGACCAGATGTGAATCAGTTGTCTCAAAGTCTGCTTTAGTATATTCGACTTGCAGCTTCCGCATTGTACAACTCAAATGTCCAAGGTTGTGTGCAATAATTTATTTATCATATGCAAACATTAATGTGTTCTTCGCTGGTATACCCATTCCTTCAAATTTTTTCTTCAATTTTGTTGATGTTTTTTCAATATATTTTAATTGTATTGTACAACAACGTCTCTGCAAGAGATCCTTTGTTGTATGGAAGTTCTCTACGATTCTCGTTTCCATTTTATTTCTACAGATTTTTTGTGATCTCTTATTAGATTTTCTATGTTACCAATATGTGCATTGCATCTCAGAGTCCTGATCTTAGTTATGAATTCAAATGTGTATTCTTAAAAAAGAAGAATACACATTTAATATTTGTGGCAAAATTACATGAAGTTACTCCATGAAGATTATTTAAGTATATGCTTCAACATTGGGTCACACCGAGGAAGATATTGAACAGTTTTATGACGACTCGTAGATAGCTGTTACAGATTTAGCTGAAAATGCATTGGAAATTTTGGCACACTGGGTAGAAACGAAAGGGGTGAACTTATTTTAAATTTCCTGTTGTAAAACAGTTTATATTCAATGAATAGATTGTTCTATAAGAATGTCCATAGAAGATGGACTTGGAGGAGCCCAGATTGTAAGACTAAATACGACATTGATTTTATCGCCACGGGCAAAAAACTGATAGTTGAAGATACAGTCTTAAATCGATTTTTGATCGCAAGCCATCATAGAATGGTCCGAGCAACTGTAGAAATCAATATTAGAAAGACTAAAGATGATGAAAAGAAAAAATTTAAACCGTGGATAGGCTCAAACATGGAAAAGAAGAAAAAATTACTAAAGAAACGAAACAGAAAAGATCGTAGAGTATGTACTGAAAAATCAAGGCAATATTGACATATTCGTCGTAAAATTACGACGAATTAATTGTTTTTTATTTTTTGGTTCAGACGGAGTTCTCGTATTGATTGTTCTCTGTAATAAAATTTATGCTTTGTATTATAAATGTAAGATTAAATTGATCTTTTGTAGATAACCACCAACAAAACGTAAAACAAAAAATATTTTTTATTGTTTTTTATTATTTTTTATCTGCGATGTAGCTATAAAAATTGTCATCAAAACGATTAATAAAGTCATTGTGAAAGATTTACCACTCAGCCAATCTATTTAAAATAAAATATGCTCCAACAATAAAATTATTTTTAAATAATGTAAGACTGGTGTCCTGTCACTTCTACTAATTCTATGGTCTTGACAAAAAACCGTCGAAGATTAACTGCTGCCTCCATTCCAAAATAGTTTTTCAACACGTGTATATTTTTAACGGAAGCCTTCTACCAGCTCGTCTATTTGTGTATATTCTAAATGTCAGTAGTTATTATGCCAAACACATTTCTATTGTTAGGGGAAGCCTGTTTTTATTTGACAGATTTATTTATTATTGTGTATTAGAACAACAACAAAAAATTCAATGGCATTTTTTGCCATTGAATTTTGCCAAAGTTTGTGTGATTTTAATCGTGGTACAAATTTTTACATTAAGTTCTTCCTTATGTGTAGGTTTTTTTATTTATTTATCCGTCAACCTCAAAGTGTCATTGGCGTAGTATAATTTCAAGTGATACAATTTATTTAGTACATTTTGCCTATATACATTGATGACGTCCTCAAAAACTGGAACTTAGTTATATAATACTGCGGTATACAACTCAATCGGCATACTCATCTATGTACTCTACGTTTTTTTGCTTCCGTTTTGATGTGTTAAGGACTACGAAGATTTTTTTCATTCAGATATTTATTTATTTCGCATACTGAGTCAGAACCTGGTTCAATACAACATCTGTGTCGCTTTTTCGCGTTGCTGTAGACAAGATAAATATTGTCAAGATGATCGCCAACATTGAACACGGGCATATCGAGAAGAAGAAAAATTGTGTACAAACCTATTTGGATATAGTAGTGGCTAAAAACCTAGGACTGTAAACAGACATCCGAATCTTAAACGAAGGATCAGGAGACAACCATATACTCCTAGAAATAGACACATGGGAAAAAGATACCAAAACAACAAGGAAAATAAAGACAACGTAGTGGTCTAGCTTCAAACGACTGGTGAGCATAGGAACTGGAAACGTTTCTACAATTTACAATCTACAAGAGATAGAGGAAAAGTCCTAGAGCTCGAAAACATCGTAAAACAAGCATAAGGGAATAGCACTACTGAAGAGGAATATGAGGAAGATTTAGAGACATTAATCAGGAAATAAAAGAAATGAGAAGGGAAACGAACAAGGCCAAAAAGAGAGTCACAAGAATAAGAAATCATGGAAAAAATAGGGCCATACGACTGAATCGACAAGTCAAACAGGCACTAATAAATTATAGAAGCCATAATAAATTATGGGACAATTACGTAAAAGAAATGGAGGAAGGGGGCCAACATATGCAAGAAATGTAGAGGTTCCAAAAAACGTTAAGAAACGATAGAAAACCTATTCTCCCACTACACGAAAAAAACGGATTCGTGAAGAAGAGATGAAAAGGATTCTTGGGAAAAAGTGTACACTGAATTATCACCAAGACGAAGAGATAGACTTTACCGACGAAGTCGAAGAAACAGAACTGGAAACGCCCAAAGTAGAAGAAGAAATAATAAATCCCACGTCACCAAGAGGAATAAGTGAAATGATTAGAAAATTCACCAAACAAAGCACCTGGTCTAGACGACATTACTAATAGAGCTGTGGAGTATCTTCCTTCGAAAACAATTGTATATCTGACAATCATAGAAACGCAATACTAAGATACAGGCTCTTCCCAAACAGATGGAAGGAAGCCCACGTAATCATGATACCAAAACCACTAAAGAACCACATAGTTCAACAAAATTACAGGCCGATTAGTAGAGCGAGTCGTCTAATTAAGACTCCAATTAGAGACAGGCAGGCTGGGGTTAATCCCAGAAGCACAATTTAGGTTCAAAGCTCATTATTCCAGCGAACTACAAGTACTCGTACTTACAGAATACATAGCGACTGGATTCAACGACAAGCAATATACAGGAGCTGCCTTCCTAGAGGTAATAAAGGTCTTTATTGTGGTCTAACATACACAATGAGAGATTTTGGATATAGAAGGGCCATGATAAAGCTCATCTCCTCGTACCTAAATTATCAGAGATTCAGAATCCAGTTAGAACCAGTTCTATCTGAACACGAAATCCCGGAAGCTCGTGTACCACAAGGGGCAGTTTTATCATCCCTCCTGTATAGCATATATACAGCAGACGTTCCAAGAAAATCCGGAACATTAACCAGCCTTTATGCAGACGACACTGCCAATCGGCAAAACATAGAGACCTGGATATAGCTGTAAGAAATCTACAGATGGCACTGAATATGATAGCAATAAATCCAGAAAAGACTCAAGCTGTTATCTTCAAAAAGAGAAGAGATATTCCAGAAGAACAGCTAATACTGCTCGACAGACCCATCGAGTGATAAAACGAAGCTTTATAACGAATAGAAGATTTGTTGATGACTACCGAACTAGGCGTAGCCCAAACCAGAGACTCGCGGCCCGAGCAAGCAATACAGATCGATGATATGTCACTAGAGATAGCGGGAATAGAGCGCTCATCGCTGGACTGCATTGTTTGTTGTAGAATTTTGTGTGATAGGCCTTGTAACCAGTACTTTCACGTGACAAACACTGTGCTGATAAAATATCTATAGCGCATATATATCGCTATAGCGAAGTGTATGCTTTGGAGCATTGGAGCGGGCTGGAATGATTCCTAATTTCACGAGTTAATCCTCCTTGCTCCAACTAATTGTATCACCCTAAGGTCATACCTAAGAAGTTTGCAAGTCTCTCAGGTTGGGTCAAACTATTACTTGAGTACGAGGGAGAAACACATACATTTCCTAGACTTTAAACAGCCGTTTGATAAACTACACAGAAGAAAAATGATCCAAAACTTACAAGAGAGTAATGTACCAAATAAAATTATAAGAATGGTAGAAATTACAATGCGAGATTCCCAAGCAACTATATGCACCGGAAGAGAAAGAACAGAAATAATAAAAAAAAATGGAGTAAGACCAGGAGATGCGCTCTCAACGGTACTATTTATTTTAGCACTAATTAGCATAATCAAAAAGCTGTCAAACGCAGGAACTATAAACAAGAATGCAAAAATATACAAATGATAGTATATGCGGACGATATAACCATAGTAGCAACAGATAAAAGGGCATTAAAGAAACCTTCCAAGAAATAAACGAAGTCAAACTGAGAGAACTGGAAATAAACGAAAATAGCAAGAAAAAGAAGACATAAATGACAGAATTAGCAATAGATGCACACAGTTTCGAAGAGGTTGAAACATTAAAATATTTGGGAGTACTAATCAATAGAGGAAACGAAAGTGCAGATATAAAAAGAAGAATTCAAGCGGAAAATACAGCGTTTTGTAAAACTAAAAAATGTTTAGAGATAAGAAGATAAGCCGAAACAAAACAATGAAAATCTACAAAACGATCATAAGACCAATAGTAGTATATGCTGCAGAAACATTTACATTAACAGCAAGAGAAGAAGGGCAATTGAATGTTTTTGAAAAGAAGATTGTCAGAAAAATACTGGTGCAAAGAGGGAAAACGAAGAGGATTCAAGACAATGGATGAATCACGATATACAAGAATGAATAGGTCAACAGAACATAGTTAAAGCAGTAAAAGTGCAAACAATTAGATGGTATGGACACATAATGAGAAGAGAGAAGAGCAATCCGTTAGGAGTTATAACGGAATAGATACCCCCAGGTAAAAGAAGCAGAGGCAGAACTAAACTGAGATGGAAACAACCAGTAGAAGACTTCAGGAGTATGGGAATTAGAAATATAGAAAGGACAATCAAAGAGAGAGAAGAATGGAGAAAAGTAGTGTAAGTAAGGGGATGGTTCTCCACACAAAAAGCACCTTCAAGTCAATTTAGCTTCAGCTTTTTCGGGAGCGTGTATAATGAACAATTCTATACCACTGACATTTACCCTAAATTCAAGTATAAAGGGGTATGTGTAAAAATACCACATATAGCGGATTAAATATGCATTTTAAAAGTTCCACAAGATGGAGATCAATGTGCTGAAATAATGACAAAAGTTTAAGTTTTTACTAACTTAAGAAGAACGGTATTAACTACAGTATTGTAAAATTTAAAGTAATTAATTTAAACGGGTTTCTAAATGAATTGTTTTCTTCGAAAATTATTTTGATAAGTGCCTCCGATCTTGAGCCTGAAGCATTAAATAAAATACTTTTAATTTTACAATAATTGTTCCTAATTTATATTTCATATTTTATCAAATATATTCAGTGTTATAAAATATATGACTATATAAAACGATTAAATCTTTTGGGACTATATTTGCTATTTATTTATTTGAAAATCTGATTTGATGTTCTACATGCAACGTGCAATCAATTATTATAATTCCCATTATTCGTTTTGGAAACTCTAGCTAATCAATTTACGTACTTTGATTTTGGATTTATTATACCACGGAGCATTAGGAGTCTAATATTATCGTTGAATATAAATTCCAAATAGAACTCTCTGTTTGTTGTAAATACCATTAATATTGTTTTGATAACCCTGTAAGTGGATTGTGTATTTATTTTTAAATTATAATTATTTATCATATCGTGGGTTTGGTGCAAAACCTGATTAATTCAAAATACTCTCACAATATTATTTTATTTCTTGTATTTAAAGTTTATTTTTATTAAAATCAACAGTATTTGAAATTCTTAAATTCCAATATTTTTCATTCCGGGGTAAGATGTTTTTTCAACTCGAATTCATAAAATAATTCTTAAATAATAAAATATGGATACTAAAATCTTCTTCTTATTATTATGCCGTCTTCTAACGAAGGTTGGTGATAACTTCTTTCAAGGCTTCCCTATATTATGCAACGTGATATACCTAATTACTATTAAATTGGGAATAAGCCACAATTAAAGATAAAAATGCGTTTATTGACGTTTCAATTTCCACTTCGGAAATCGTTCTCAAAATGATATATCTGTTCAACACTGAGGTTAGTCCAATTTGTGATATTCATCAGCCAAGATTATTTCTTTCTTCCCTCTGATCTTTCTTGATACGACGTTTTTCTTATTTTAATTGTGTTTTCTACCCCATATAGCAATTGTGACCATTATATATCATTTTATGAATCTCAATATAGTAACCATACTCAATTTCTTATTTATAAACATTGACTTATATTTTATAAATCATTTTCGAGCTATTTCAATACTGACCTTTATCTCCTTATCTTGATCTAACTGTGAGTTTATAATTGCTCCAAGGTATTTATACTTGTCGACCCTCTCTAACGGTTTACCCTCCAATGCCAGATGTATGTTGTCAACAGGGTTTTTCGAGATCACCATCTATATGGTTTTATCTATATTCATTGTTAGTCACATCTTTTTGCTTTCTCTGTTAATAATTTCTATAAGAATTTCTTAATATTCTATATTTTGTTACATGATTGCGGTATCGTCTACAAATCTTATGTTATTAATTATGCTCCATCCAATCCTTATTAATTCCCTCCACGAGCTCGAATACCAGCTGTCATCTTTTCTGGCATAGACTGGACCAAAGCAGAAATCTCGTTTTGTGGTGCTATCACATTTTCATACTGGCCATAATTTTGTATAACTACTCTTTCCAAATTATCCCACAAATGCTATATGGGCTTAAGCTTAGACTTCTAGAAAGCCAGGCTAGTACTCGAATTTCAACATATCTAAATTATTGCATTGTTACCCTGGCTATATGCAGCCGAGCATTACCCTGCATTAGGAGAAAATTTCATCTACAAAATGCATATAAGATACCACTTCTTCTTACATATTCTTTCATACATTCCCTAATGTACCTACCAGCATTAAGGTCACCTTATTCTGACATAAAAAGATCTGCATCTGCTTCCAAAGAAATGTAGCCACGAACTACTATATCTCCACCACCAAACTGTACTCTAGGAGAGAAGCGACATTGGTCATACCGTTCTCCAGGCCTTCTCCAAACTCTTTGGCGACTATCAGGTGAATATCTTGTCAAATGAGACTCATCTGTAACAGAACGTTTATCCGATCTTCAATATTCCAATCTGCGTGATTACGAGATTCTAGTCGTAGTCTTTCAATAAAGGGCATGTAGCAGATAAGATAAGTTTTGTTCGCTTTATCGTTTGCGTACGGTATCAGGTAAACCTATTGTATCATGAACATCTGTCGGCTTCCTACCCAAAGCTGTACGGCGTTCGTTACCCTTGATGCTTCCTATCCAGATTTTCTTGAGTGAAAACCAGTTCCTTGGTAAATCTTTATAAATCATCGGATATTTTACTTCTCGGAACGCAAAGCATTTCTTCGATATATCGAAGGGAACGCCCATCATTATGCAACGCATCAGCTTGGGGACTTGATCTGGCGTTATTGTAAATTATTTTTTGTTACTATAAACATGTTTTTCCTAAAAAGCAGCCAATCACCACCAAAAAGGAATCAGGCAATTTAACAATTCTTATTTTATAAGTAACAATTATTCCATTCATCGAGAGCACCTTAACAAAAACTTCCTATTCAGCTAGAAAAAAATAAAAACTTAAAAAAAAACGAGTGGATTTTACAGGGCAATTGAACAAAACTAAAAGGAGAATAAATATTAATTTTCGTATAATAAAATATTTGAACTAGTTTAAGTATCTCACGTTAGTGTGGAATATTAACAAAATTGTATGAACCTTTAAATATAAAATTCCGAATAAATAAATTCCAATATGTTTATTCGTATACTGTAAAAAATTATGAAAATAATTTTATTTGAAAAAGATAATACGTATTGAACATGTAATTAAATAAAACAATGATGAAATAATATGTTACCTTATTAATATTATTAATATTTCCAGTTTTATGTCTTCATTGTGGGTATCCTTTTTAGTATTATTGTATATTTTTTGCATGAGCACATTTTATGCTTGTTATATCGTAAATGTGTTTAAACTTAGTACTTCATATGTTTACAATACTAACCATTTTCGCTTTAACCTTTTCAATACTGATTTTTTCTATATAAATTGCAAGCATATTTTTTACATATTGGTATATATAGGGTGGTCCTTAAGTAATTGTAAAAAAAGAAACCGTAGACTCTACACTTCAAAATATTACGATTTAAGCCAAACTGCTTTAATAAAATGTTGATAATAAGTAAGATACAGGGTGTTAAAGTGGAAATTTAAAATTTTAATTTTCGCATTAACTTTCGCATGTTTGTGAACATTTATGTATCAAAATTCATAACTGGGTACTATTAAACATCAGGAATTATAATTTGATGCATACTTTAATATAGCTGATAGTGGCGCCACATATGCCACATATGTGGCATACACTTAACTTTTTTGATCTTTAAGTTACCGGTGTTTGTGATAAAAAATATTCTTCTTCTTTCAGTGCCCTGTTCGATTATCGAACGTTGGCGATCATATTGGCAATAATAACCTTATTCACGGCGGTTCTAAATAAATTAAAGGTGGTTTCTTGATACCATTCTCGGATATTTCGTAGCCAGGATGTTCTTCGTCGGCCTGGGCTCTCCTTCCGTCGATCTTACCCTGTATTATGAGGTGTAGAAGGTTATACCTCTCTGGATGTCTCATTACATGACCGAAATATTGTAACTTCCGAAACTTTATCGTTTTTGTTATTTCTGTGCTCTTTTTCATTCGATGTAAAACTATTTCATTTCTTATTCGATCAACCCAACTTATCCGCAATACTCGTCGATAAATCCGCATCTCAAAGGCCTCTAATTTTTTCATTAATGTCTCTGTAAGGGTCCAGCTCTCCATACCATACAGCAATGTGGAGCATTTGTAGCAGCGTATTAATCCGATTTTAAGATTTAACGTAATATCTCTATTAATTAGAATTTTCTTTAATTTATAGAAGGCGGCTCTGGCTTTTTCAATGCGTATTCTTATTTCCTTATTTATATCCCAGTTATCGTTAACGTTTGCACCCAAGTAGGTAATATTGTGGACTCTTTCTAACTCTATTCCATACGCTCTATGTTCGTTGGTTGTAACTCCGTTTTGCTGACAAACATAAATTTTGTCTTAGAAGTATTAAGTTTTAGCCCATATTTATATACCCTATTTATAAGTCGGTGCAGGTCTTCTTCCTTGGAGGCAATAAGTACCGTGTCGTCTGCATATCTGAGATTGTTGACATTAATTCCGTTGATTTTAATGCCTGTATCTTCAACTAAGGCTTCTTTGAAAATAAATTCGGAGTAGAAATTCAAAAGTACTGGCGATAGAATACATCCTTGCCTCACTCCACGTCGTATTTCCACTGCTTCCGTCGTGTTGTGTCCATCTCGTATGTTTGCACATTGATGCCAATACAAATTTTTGATAATACGGAGGTCTCGGTCATCAATTCCCACCTGTTGCAAGACACCTATAAGTTTGTCATGGTTTACTCGATCAAAGGCCTTTTCGAAGTAAATAAAACACATATAAAAAATATTAAAGATACATTATTTTAACAAAAAAAAGGTATACTTGTTAATAGCTTCAAAACTCAACAGTTTTCGAGATAATCGCATTTTACAAATCACTCACTAGTCAAACTAAGTGTTCGATATGTCCACCATTTTCTTTAATTCATTTGTAAATACATTCCATGAAAGTATTGTTCTGAAGCTATTTTCTTGTGGCATTTTAAATTAATTACTATTTAACTGGGAATAAGCCAAAATGAGAGATAAAAATACGTTTATTGACGTTTCAATTTCCACTTCGGAAATCGTTCTCAAAATACAAACAGTAAAGTTACACCAGTAAATAAACACCAGGTTATTACCAGGTATGTTCTGCTTTAAATGATAGGGATACTTTAGATGATAGGAAGGAAGGTTTAACAATAGGTGGAATAATAATTAACAATATTAGATACGCTGACGATACAGAACTTAGAAGACCTCTAAGCATTTGTAACCTTTGGGACCTAAAGTTGTAAAGGTTAATGTATATCAGAGTCAGTTTGGCCAGACGAGGAGAGGTAAGAACGTAAACCATTTTAAATGCGTTAGTAACTGGTTGAATTTGAATAGTGATTCTGATGAAGAGATGATAACCAGAATTGAAGTGTCACGAAAGCCTTATGGCATGGAGACCAGTCCTATGCAACAGAAACCTTTCAATTCGTTTTCGTGAGAGTTCCTGAGATACTATCTCCTAGAGTAAGGCATATTATCTGGTATGCCTTAGCAGGATCCTAAAGATTCGTGGGTCTCGCACACCTGCAATGAAAGTGTTCTTGGAATGAAAAATACACACAAGCTGCTCTTAAAAGTTATAACGTGATGACAAATAGAATACTTCGGCCTCATAGTTGAAGGATCTAAATACTACCTACTTCTCCACAATAAAAAGAGGAAGGATATGCGAAAGAAACTCTCATGGTTACGTAGTATTAGGCAGCGGTATGATGGTCACAGTGGAAGAACTAATTCACGTAGTAAACAATAAAGAAAGATTTCGGGAAATTGTAAGCATGATCACTGTCAACCTATCTAAAAAACATAATGACGGTATTAGTTATTTCAACCTCTTTAGGTCTCATCGGAGCGGTATATGCCACTGCTCTGAATGGAAACAAAATCTATCACGTCGTGGGACAATAATTATCGAAATAATTATTTACAGACGTAACAACACCATCTAATAACAACAAAAGAAAGCATAAGATGTCTCACTTGACGAAACTGAATTTAAATCTTTACCACTGTGCTTTCTACTACATGCAATGCAAATAGATTGATGAATTGGTCGGCAAGGGAATCTAAAATATGCATTCCACAAGCGGTTCATCATGGTCAAAATTCGTAGTGAATTCAGTTCAGTGCAGGGCGGCGGCAAGCTGCTTATACGTATTTCATCCTCTTTAGATCTCATCAGAGCGGCATATGCCACTGCTCTGAATCGAAACAATCTAAAAAAGAAGTTATCGCTGTAGTATTCTTTGGTTTTTATGTTTGTTCATCTAAAATTTTTGCGTTGTTATGTAGTATTCATATGAAGTTGTAAAAACTCTTCTATACGGCTGCTATGGTTATACCTGTATATTCTCATAGTATTGCATCCTTCGTTTTTAAATGGTGACTTTCATTTTCAATTTGACTACTAAATTTTTTGTATGATTGATGATGTGCTGGCCTTGAAATCCCTTTGGCTTTGTAAAAGCTTCTCTTGTGTACCTTTGTTTTGGTAGGGATGAGGGACAGTAGCGATACCAAATTAGGGTCTTCCAACTTATCTGGTTTTCTGTATGCATTTTCCATCTCTTAGTTAGTATTTTCCAGTTATTTTATAGGGACAGGAGACTTCCCCTTCGCCCGCTCTTGTCAGTTGTCTAACATATATCCGTTGTACGCAATGTGCCTTATTTTTGGTACGAATAAAAAGCACTGTAATCTAATTCACTTCTTTACTTACTCGTTGAAGTTTATTTTTATATACACAGTAGAAATTCCCCACTTTCCCACTCCAGGTTAACGTAAATGATACATAATTTTTATTAAATCAATCCATATAACAGATAATATCTATAATATCTTGAGAGATTATAAAGATATCTTCTTCTCCTTTTCTTTTTTTTTACCTCCTAATACGTTCAGTATTTGAGTTACAAACAAAACAAACAAAAAAAAAACAAAAGTCCTATTTAAGTAAGTCTGATTCTACTCGTTAAATTATAAGATTTTAATAAAAATAAAATGATTTTTTTTATTTTCCTTTCTTTTACGTCTACTTTGTTTACAAAATTATATTAAACATTTGACATTGAAACAAAACCTTGCTTGATATTTTCTAAACATTATTTTTTATATTAAGAAAACTTACTTTTCATCATTCCTCGAGATCATTCCCTGTTCCTTAATGCTTTTTCTTTTTGAATACACTACGTATGTAAAAGGAACTCAATTCACTAATGGAAAGTAACCCCTTTATGAAAACCGAGCTCTCCAGATAAGGAACTACATATTCTCGTATATAAACGTGTTTCAGTTTAGACATTGTTAAAAATATACAAGTAATCCTAACGGTATGTTCAACTGCCGAAAAAGCTTTCATACTATGAGGGCCTTCTAATTTTCCTATTTTATATTTTGTAAAATAATATGGAAAAGTCCGTATCTGCACCTCAAAGGGCAAAAGAAAAGCCATTAGAAAATTACACTCATGTTATTTGAGTGCGCATTGGTGTTGGGGCAGATTGTTAATGGAGCAGAACGAAAAAGAAATAAATAAGTATATCTTGAGAGTATATATATTAATTATAAATGACAACAAATAGTTGTTACCTAAACGAACATTTCCAAATTTCAGCAAATATGTCAAATTATAATCTCATTCATTTCAACTGCATGTCATTCATCTTAATGGACCTCTTGCAGCCTCATTTGTAATTGTGATGCAGTTACAGTGCGATCTCGCAAATCCTGCCACCTAATAAAACGATATTCAATCTGGTTGGTTATCCTTGTACGGCGTTCATGACGTTCAGCAACATCATCAATTCCTTGAGATCTTAACCACCAACGATTAATGACACTTCTGTTCGTGTGGAGGACCTCAACAATGTCTCTTTGACTTTTGACAGTTTGAAGCATCCCGATAGGGCGCAATTGCAAAAGTAAATAAAAATCCACATAGACAACGAAAATCAAGTATCAATAAAAAAATATCTTATAGATAAAAAACGCATACTGAAGTTTTGTTAAATTTTTTATCGCTATTCTTATCAGCATTACAGTCCAAGTAGGTACAGAAATTGACAACAAACAAAAAAGATTAAAAACATAAATTGATTTAAAGCTATTAATATAGGTGTCCTCTCTAGATTTTTTTGTGTGTATTATAATAAAATCATTTATTCAAATGAGCCAATGGTTCTCGGATGTTCTTAGTAATAAATATTTATATCCCTTGTGCACCTGTCTTCAGATTCCACTTTTTTATTTTCTTCATTATATAGATCAAAAGTTGTGGCTGTTAAATATATTGATTGGCACTATCAAACGTTTTATTAAGATTTTATTCATTTTTATTTATTGTTATCTTAATATACACTTCACTATATCCCTTAAAATGCTCTATGCGAATTTTCCTTGTTTGGAATAGTGCTTCTGTCTCTTCCACGGCTTTAGCGGACACAAATTGTTTCTTTTAGTGTATTTCAACTGTCGAAAGCTCAAGATTTGTGTCGTGTTTTTCAGTAAATGCATTGGCTTTTCGTTTTAAGATCATAAATAACGAAACTACGATTCGTCAAATATCAATTTGATATTATCTTTTTCAGTAAGTTGCCATTTCAATAGCCTGCTAATTGTCAATAGGTACATGTACTTTTGCAATCTTTTTTTTAATCAAACATAAGAATTTTATTTATCACTTCGGCACACACTTTTTGAATTTTAAACCTATAATATAAAATTTGTAACTTCCTACGTATTCAGCAATTTCGTGAAGAATCATGGTCAAATCAGTTTCAGTAGTAGTTTTCCTTCAGTTTTGTTATTGATAGCATGGTCTTATTGTGTTTGTGTTGGCTTCCATTTTTTTTTTTTCAGTTCTGCCCATACTGTAAGTAACTTATTAGTCTTTAAGAATAAATTATCAGCATACAGAAGGTTGTATATTTTGATCAGCTTAAGTCATTTATAACCTACCAGAGCTGGGTAGTATCCGGATACTTCTGTATCCGGATACAGTATCCGGATACTTTTTGTGTATCCGAAGGCTGTATCCGGATAATTTTTAAATTTTGTATCCGGTATCCGTATCCGTGACCAAATTTGAAAGTATCCGGTATCCGGATACTTTTTTTGATGTCCGGATGCTTTTAAATTTTTAATGTTCGACGATAATGGAACTACTTTACGCACCACACTGCCCTATCTTCAATCCAGGTGTACATAGTATGATCGTTGAGTGAGAAGTATGATAAATCCCATTTTCCATACTCGTGATCGTGATCGTTATAATATATTATTATAGCCAATAGAGCTTTGTTTTTACCTAATCAGTTAAAAATCTTCAAGAGCCCTGTATAATTAGAAGAATTTGAAGAACCCTGTATAATTAGAATAAAGTATTTTTTCGGATTAGAATAAAGTCATTCTTAATATTTATAATTTTGGTTTAGTGTGTCCCTATTTCCCCTAAAGTTTAAAAGTTAAAAACTCAGCTGATTCGACGCTGGCGAAATTCAATATCGAAAGCTCAAGACAGTGACACGTTTCGTTTTTACAGGAAAAATCCTGCAAATTCTTGTCTACCGAGTACAGACACGGTGATATGATAGAAAAAGTTTTTCATTATTTCAGTAGTCCATTGCTCATTTGTGTAAAAGGTGTAGTGCGTTTATATGCGTATAGTTTTTTCTATTCGGAATAACAGAATTTTCTAAAGGTAAGTTGCATTTAATTTTCGATTTAATTAGTAGATATCTAAAGTTTACTGGCGTTTTATTATTAATAGTAGTCTAATATTAGTAGATTTCTAGAAATAAAAAAAGAAAAAATGCATTAGTTATTAAATAAATAGGTATCTATCTAATATCTATCTGATGGTAAGTAAAAAAAGTTATAATTATTTGTTAGAAGACTACGTGATCACGCAGCGTTACTACGAAACCGGAGTAAATAATTCTTATTTAGCAAATGATTATGATTACTTATTGAGATACAGGGAGTCAAAATTGCAAATTTAAATTTTTTCTAGTAGCATAGGCATAGACATACTTGACGATGTTTTGTTAAGTTTTTAAATGACAGCGTGGTGTTTGAATTTGAAGAATGCATTAGTTATTAAATATATATCGGATAGTAAGTAAAAAAGTTATAATTATTTGTTAAAAAAGACTACGCGATCATTATTATTGAGCAAATGATTATGATTACTTATTGAGATACAGGGTGTCAAAATTGCAAATTTTTGCAAATTTAATTTTTTTCTATTAGCATAGGCATCATAGACATATACATGAAGATGTTTTGTAAAGTTTTTAAATGACAGCGTGGTGTTTGAATTTGAAGAAAACAAAAAACTAAATTACATTAAAACACACAGAATTTCACAATTTTTTAGTCCCGTCTAACGTCTATTTCATACAACTAAATAACTACAACAATAATGTTTATGCCGTATTTTGTTTTTTTATCATTTAATAACAAAATTTCGATGGAGTTACGTTTAAAATTTGTATACCATGTCCTTTCAGACCATTCATTTTAATTCGTGTGCCATGACAAATTGTGATATTCTTAAAATATTTTCAAACTAGCTTTGTCGAATTTCGATAGGAGAGCTCATTTCGTTTAAAAAATGATAGTATGAGGGGGTAAGTTAGACAAGCTTTTTTTAATTCCAGATAGAGCAACATGAATTCAATTGATCCTGCAGTTGCATCTACCAGTTCCAATCCAGAACAAAGTGATGACACTCCAGAAGATCCATTTGCTACAAGTTCAGATGATCCCGATTATCACCTAGACCTAGAAGAAGAATTATCAGATTCCGATTCTGCCCAAAGTATACCTCGAAAATCTCAGACAAATTCTCTTATGAATTTCTTCAAACTAAAAGGAAAAAATGAACCAAACCAAGTTTGTATGATATCCGAACCTCTAACAAGACTTGTTAAAAACATGGGAGAAAAATCTGATGATCCACAAAGTTCGCAATTTGCTTGTAGTTCCTCCATACTAGATGGAAAATACTTTAAAATAAAAGAAAACGACGGCGAAAACATTACAGCTGATTGTCAACTCTGCCTTCCACAGAAGAAAACCATAAAAGGGATAAAAGGTTCTTCTTCAAATTTTTTTAAACACTTAAAAAGGATTCATCCTAATAAAATTGACGAGTATAATAAGTATAAAATTTCAAAGAAAGATTTGACCAGAAAAAGACTTAATGCAACTCAAGATTTCGAAAGTCGAGAACCCAAACAAGCTAAGCTTATTCAACCAAACATTTTTGGAATGGCCAAAGAGGGAAGCAAATCAGTTTTAAGCCAATCTCTGTTTGAAAAAAGAATAATAAATTTTGTTGTGAGCACAATGAGTGCAATATCTATAATAGAACACCAAAGTTTTAAGGATATCTTCCAAGGATTAAATTTGAAAATACCAACAAGAAAGACAGTAATGAAACGAATTATAGATTCGCACGATGAAAATATGCAAATTATTAAAGATAAAATTAGGGGTGTTAATTACGTATGCACTACAGCTGACATATGGTCAAATAAAAAAAGAAGCTTCTTAGGAGTTACAGTTCACTGGTTAGATGAGGACTTTATCCGCAAATCAGCTGCACTTGCCTGTAGAAGGTGAATAAATTATAATTGTATATTTTTCGATATTTCTTTGGTTAAACCGCTACGATCTACCTAATCTCAAATATTAAGTATTTAATCATTCTACGGGGTAGCCAAAATCCAAAAAGGAATGATTTTATGAAAAAAGATGAAACACTTTAATTTATACAATTATTAAACTTACAACTATTTTTAAATATACAGTATGTTCATGTTGTAAAGAATTATAGAAATAAGGCAAAGCGAAGATACATTTTTCAATCGGAAAACTTTATACATTTGTAAAGTTTCGTCAATGATCTGATTTCCGATTTCAGCAATATATTTATTTGTTAGATTTAGGACCTAGCACCTTTTTGCATGGAAGCAATAAATTAAAAATAAAGAAAATCGTTGCTTAAGTTCCTATCTTACCTTTTGAAGTACTATTCAATGCACTAATAATAGTTTATTGTCCGAAATTATTGATTTTTATCACCCTTTTTTATTTATCGCATTGACTAGTACTTACTTAAAAAGATATTTACAAGACAGCCGATTTTCTGTTTTCAACAATTATCATGTGAAAACAGGTACACAGCTAAATTGTGATTTTCAAATATCTATACCTCCTAAACCCAAATATTTAAACAAAATGCCGAAATCAGATAATGCAGGAGAATTCAAAATTGTAAAAATATATAGGATGGTTCAATTGAAAATATGTATATTGCTTATCCACCGTTTCTGTGCAACACTCTATATTTTTAAATATTTTTAAAGGGTCCTACCCTATTTTCTTTCTTTAAAATTTTTCTTTGTAACGAAAATACATCTTACAGCCTTTATTTTTCGGCCATCCCACTATACAAATTCATAGTCTTGTACATTCTACATGGACGATGTACAAACAAAAATTTAAGAACCATTGTTTATTTTAGGTTTAAAGGTGTTCACTCCTACAGAAGCATAGCTGAGATGCTAGAAGATATAAATTTAAAATTTGGTTTAACAGAAAATAAAATTGTGGGGACAGTAACAGACAACGGTAGCAATTTCGTTAAAGCTTTTAAAGTATTCGGCGAGAAAAATGAAGAGGACGACGATGAGGAAATTGACGAAGAAGAAAATGAATTGCAAATTTTACATTTAGAGGTTGATGAAGGCAAAGAGTTAGAAGACCAGGATATACAGCTACCCAAGCATATGCGATGTGCCACACATACTTTAAATTTAATAGCCACAACAGATTATAAAAATACTGTTATAAACATTCCAACTATCCGCATAAGAGAAAAGAATGCATTTAGTAAATGTGCTCAGTTATGGAAAAAATCGAATAAACCAAAAAGCAATGAAGTTATAATTAAAATTTTAGGACATACTCTAAGTTCTCCAGGGGCCACTAGATGGAACTCCACTTTTGATGCAGTTTCACAGATTCTTCAAGCAAAAGAAAAACTTCCAATTTTGCTACAAAATCTAACATTAGAACCTTTTAAGGAAACTGAACTATTATACCTAGAGGAATACTGTTTAGTTATGAAACCTTTGGCTTTAACGTTAGATTTGTTACAAGGTGAAGAGAATGTATCTTTTGGATATTTGTTACCCAGCTTAATTTCATTAATTAATAAATATGAGAAACTTCTTGCCCAAACAAAATTGAAATATGGAGGAGAACATCTAGCAAAAATGTGCATTAAAAGCTTAAATACTCGTTTTGCTAACATTTTAAATTTGGAATGGGAAGATCCAATTATAGCTGCAGTTCTTCTTCCTAAATTTAAGCTAAAGTGGTACAATGTAGTACATAATCCCAAAAAAACTTTAGAAGATATCAAAAAATGCATTATAACTGTTGCAAAAAAACAAATGGAGTTGGAAAGTTGCAATGAATCAGACGAAAGTGGAGATCAAAATTTAGATGACTTTTTTGATTTTAGCGATTTCCGAGACCAGCAAGTGGACAATAGCTGTACTATTACATATAATGAACAGGAACAGGGTTCCAGCGTAAATAATAAAACTTCAAAAATACAGTTAGAATTGTTACGATATTTGGAGGACAAAAGAACCAATTTACAAATCCTAAATGAATACCCAACCTTAAAAAGGGTGTCAACAAAATATAACACATGCTTACCTTCGTCAGCACCAGTTGAAAGACTTTTCTCTTTTGCAACTATGATTGATACACCTAAAAGAAAAGCTTTAAGCGATGAACACTTTGAGGTATTGGTACTTACAAAGGCAAATTCAAAGGCACTTCTGTAAATATATGCGAAAAAATCTTCAGCAATTTCTTTATTAATACGTTTTTATTTTTATTTAATTTTTCTTTACATATTATAGTATGTTCTGGTTTGATTAATCATGTTCTTGTTTTATTATTCATAAGTAATAAACAATTTCTTGAGTGTTTTTTGATTTCTGTTTCCAGTATTTTATGCACGTTCTTTTTATTATTATATACAATAAAAATACATGCTCATCACATAATTCTATCACTAGCAATTTAGGTCACTTTTAAAAGTATCCTTAAAAGTATCCTAAGAAGTATCCGAAAAAAGTATCCGGATACTTGTATCCGAATACATTTTGAAGTGAAAGTATTCGTACTTTTTTAAAAAGTATCCGGATACATTTTGAGTATCCGTATCCGGTATCCGGATACTTTTTTTCTGTATCCGACCCAGCTCTGTAACCTACAATTATCTGTTCTTGTTTCATTTATCAATGACCCTTCATCATACCATATGTCAATTTCATATTTATTTATTTCTCTAATATTTTCTTTACTTTTGCTACATTTTTTGTCTTCCGAATCATCTCTTCTTTCCTTGTTTTTTTTTTCTGTTCTGTCTTCTCTCCTGTCCATTTTATTACGTATCATTAAATGAACACACCCGTTACAACCAGTTGAAAGTATGCCTACTTATCCACGTACCAAAATCATTATTCACTACGAATTCACTACGGCCATTCACTACGAATATAGGCCATGATGAACGGCATTTGGAGTGCAATTTTTAGACTCCCTTACCGATTCATTCATCAAGCTGTTTGCTTCGCAAGTTTTAGGGAGCACGGCGGCTTATATTTGAATTCGATTTCGCCAGGTAGAAATCGTATGATTTCTCTTTTTGTTCTTAGATGGCGTAGTTACGTCCGTAAATAGTTATTTTTAATAACTATAATCTACGACGGGAAAATATTTTGGTTTGATATGGAGTAGTAACTATACCGTACTGAGGAGATCTAAAGAGATACGAAATACGTATATGCGGCTTGTTGCTGCTCTGTATCAAATCAAAATCTAATACCGTCATTTTTTTTTTTGTCTATTTACTTCATTTGGAGTACCAGAAATCGAAGTCACTACGAATATAGGCCATGATGAACGGCATTTAGAGTGCAATTTTTAGACTCCCTTGCCGATTCATTCATCAAGCTGTTTGCTTCGCAAGTTTTAGGGAGCACGGCGGCTTATATTTGAATTCGATTTCGCCAGGTAGAAATCGTATTATTTCTCTTTTTGTTTCACATTTAAATTATTTGAGGTCGTTAAGGACATGCAGCCTCGTCCACTTCGACCTATAGAGATCTTTTTTGCATACCTTAATATAATTAAACTCTAGGATGCCAATACTTCTAATGAAGTTGGTTAGCTTCCTACGTGACTAGTTTTCTATGTGAGAGAGCGCTAGACTGATCTCTCCTAGGAAGTTTAGTCGTTTGCAAAACAGCGCTATATGTATATGTTTTGCCGTGTTATTTTAGTTATCACAGAAACAATAGTTCTCGCTATCTGATATGGTCATTTTTTGATATGATATCTCAGAGGGCAGTGACTAGTAAGAAGGCCAGTACCATTTTGACACATTTTTACTCATTTCGAGAAGGTTTGTTGCAGTAGGCGACACTTTTATGAGCCTTTTTGCTTGTTTTTTTCTTGTGTATTGGATCAGTGTACTATTAATTGAGTTCCTAGGTTTATAGTTCCTCTGATGTGACTTGTCGATAGTCCACGGAAGGGTTCTGGACCCTAGAATGGGTTATTGCTTCCTTCTTTTGCGAGGTTTTCAGTTTCCTCATTTTCTGCAATTTCCATGTGACCTAGCTCCAAATCAAAGTTACTTTGTTGCGCTCCGCCAGATTTTTGAGGTATTGTTTACAGACCCAAATCAACTTTAGCTCACAAGTAACTGAATTTAGAGCCTTTAAGGCGGCTTGGCTGTCTGATAAAATAAATATTTTTACCTCACGAGTATCTAGGTTGAGACATTCTTGGGCCCTAATGTATATAGACCGTATCTCTGCCTCAAAAACAGTTGGGACATTTCCAAGAGATTTCGATAACCTGAAATTGGGCCATATACAAAAATACCCCTGAAAAGGTAGTATGACAGCTGGACATCAACATCAGAAGAGCTGGAACAAACAGGACCTTATCCTACAGTAACAAGAATAAGAAGATAAAAATCATAGTACCTGAAAGCGCTTATATTTGAGTCATTTACATCCTGCTCATAATTTACAATCATCGTAATAAGTAATTTTTAATAAAATACATTTTCTAGTAATTTTCTAATTCAGCCTGTAGTAAATGTGTTTGAGAATAATATAACGTACAGAAATGTTAAAACGTAATACGATCTCATAAAAAATGGCCTAAATATGGCGCCGGTTTGAATGTTTATGGTTGTAATAATCACAAAATGCTGCAGCACAATAACAGGTGAGTGCAGTAAATAAAAAACAAAATAATGTTTATTGCACCAACGCAAGTTGGTAGTAAAGAACTAGTTTTTCACTAAATATGGTTTTGTTTTTTTGGATAAAGGTAGGAAATTTTATTTATAGTTGATTATACTTTAACATTATCGAATTTTTTATGTCACAATTGTATCGCAAAATTTGAAACTAGCAGGAACATGCCTCTATTGTATTATTGTCAGAATATCCACACGGTCGAAACAAGAAACCAAATTCCTACATTAACGTACAAAAAACCGGAGATGGTGTTATCGAACTTGAAAAGCTACTCTCGACATCAAAATTTTACCACTCTACCGCTTAGCCCACATCAACGTAGGGTTAGAATATCATTAGTTATACATTAGATATCGATTCTGTCTGTTAGCATAAATTTACGCACTTTTTGTTTCATCCCTAACATTCTTTTAAATAGATTGACAGAAAGTCACATTAATAAATAATGTATTGTGAATTGTTTCGAGAATGTAAACTTAAAGATAAGAGTGCTCTTGTTAGAGTTGTTCGACAGCTATTTGTCGTTATCCTGTTAGGGAGCCAAATTCCCTGTTGAAATAACTAAAATTTTACTTAAAATCGATAGGAATATTCCACGGATGTGCTCGAATTTGGCACTTGTAACATGGTGGTTCTACGATGTTTAACTTTACTAATATGAGTCCCTTTCTATGTCAGCTGGCCCAATGTCAGATTGAAAGTAAAATTAAATTTTAGAGAACAAACTTAAAGTTTTAATTCATCGAACAATATTTTTGGATTAGATAATATTTTAATGGGAATAATTAGGTTAAAACAAGTTTATTGATGTTTCAACTTCCAATTCGGAAATCGTAATTCTTCTTCTAGTGCCGTCTCCACTAATAAGGGTTGGCTATACTCATTTCAAATTCGTCTCTATTTTCTGCTGTCTTAAGAGCGTCTGTGTGTTTAACCCGGTCCAGTCGCATATGTTTTTTAGCCAGGATATTTGTCGTCTACCAGGACCCCTTTTTCCTTCGATTTTACCCTTCATAATCAGCTGCAACAACTCGTACTTATCATTTCTAAGTATGTGCCCCAAATATGCTGTCTTTCGTCTTTTAATGGTGGTCAAAAGCATATGGCTTAGGTAATAGAAATGAAAGGGGTGATCGTTTAGTTCAGTTTTGTCAAAGCGAGGATTTAATAATAACTAATACATTCTTTAAACTACTCCCAAGGCGACTATATACGTGGACGTCACCTCAACATACACAAGAAAAAGTGGTCAGAAACCAAATAGATTACATATTGGTGACAAAAAGATACCGTAATGCCGTAAAATCTACTAAAACTTTCCCTGGAGCTGATATCGGTTCGGATCATAATCCAATAGTATCTGTGATAGAAGCTAGACCAAAGAAAATAAGAAAAGCCATCATTCCAGCATTAGACTTAAGCCAGCTTAAAAATGAACATCTACGACAAACAGTGCGAGAAGAAATAAACACCAGCCTCAGTGTAGCAGAAAGCCAAATCCGCAGAACAGACAACATAGATGAAAAACTTAAGTATATAAATACTATAATAAGAACTACGGGAAAGAAACACCTAACCAAATCTGCAAAGAAACATAAGGTGTGGATGACACCAGACATTCTAGAACTAATGGATGAAAGACGTAAAATGAAGAACAATGCAGAAAAATACAAAGAGGTTGATAAGAACATAAAGCAAAGAATAAGAAATGCCAAAGAATTATGGATTACAGAACAATGTGTAGAAATGGAAAACTATGAAAGAAAGTACGACACGTTCAATATACATAAAAAAGTAAGAGAAATTACAGGAACCCAAAGAAGACGTCAAATAAGTTTGCTTAAGAACAAAGATGGAAAGATTATTATAGATTTAACAGAGAAAATTAATAGATGGAGTGAATACATAAGAGAATTATTTGAGGACAACAGAAATAACATTGTTCTGATATATGGCGAAACGGGACCTGAAATTCTAAAATGTGAAGTAGAAATGGCACTTAAAAATTCCAAAACTGGGAAGGCAAATGGACCGGATGAGGTTCCTACCGAATTGCTAAAGCTCTTGAATGATGAATCAATAGGTATAATATTGCACTTATTTAATACAATATACAATACTGGCATTATACCTCAAGAGTGGTTGTTGTCTACATTCGTTACACTGCCAAAGAAATCTAATGCTAAAGAATGTTCAGAACATCGAACAATATCTTTAATGAGCCACCTACTAAAGATATTTCTAAAAATCATCCACAACCGAGTTTATCAAAAGTTGGAGTCAGATATTAGTAATACACAGATGGGGTTCAGAAAAGGGCTTGGTGCTCGAGAAGCTCTCTTCGGTTTGAATGTTCTCACACAAAGATGCCTAGACGTTAATCAGGAGGTACATACGTGTTCTATCGATTTTGAAAAAGCGTTTGACAGAGTACGCCATGATAAGCTTAGAGAGATTCTTGAAAGGAAGGACATAGATAATAAAGATCTGCGAATAATTCTCAATCTATATTGGAATCAGAAAGCTAACATCAAAATAGAAACTGAAACATCACAAGCAATAGAAATACGTAGAGGAGTACGACAGGGTTGCATTTTGTCACCTCTGTTATTTAATGTATATAGTGAAAGCATCTGTCAGGAAGCCCTTTTACAAGTAAACGGAGGAATCGTAATTAATGGAGAGATTGTAAATAATATTCGATACGCGGACGACACTGTACTAGTTGCAAGAACAGTAGAAGAATTACAAAGATTACTTACAGACATAAATATTGCTTGCAACAATTATGGTATAAATATCAATATTAAAAAAACCAAGTATATGGTCTTCAGTAAAAACATGACACAACCAGCGTATATTAGTATAAACGGCACTGAAGTTGAAAAAGTATCAAGTTACAAATACTTGGGAACTTTAATAAACGAAACTGGAGACCAAAACAGTGAAATAAAAAGACGTATCGAAATTGCTAGGGCCACCTTCATAAAGATGAGAAAATTCTTCTGCAACAGAAATATAAGCATCCCTCTACGATTAAGAATGCTGAGAGGCTATGTATTTAACACGCTATTATACGGTGTAGAGGCCTGGACTCTCAAACAGAACAACATGAAAAATATTGAAAGTTTCGAGATGTGGTGCTACCGTCGAATGCTGAAGATTAGTTGGGTTGAAAGAATAACAAACTGTGAAGTAATACGAAGAATAGGAAAAGACCCAGAGATTTTGTTAACGCTAAAGCGAAGAAAACTCGAATATTTTGGTCACCTGATGAGAGGACATAAATACGCATTACTTCAAAATATAATGCAGGGAAAAATAGAAGGAAAACGAAATCCAGGCCGTAGAAGAATGTCATGGTTGCGGAATTTGAGAGAGTGGTTTGGCTGCACCACTAATGAACTCTTTAGGTCAGCCGTAAACAAGGTCAGAATAGCCTTGATGATTTCCAATCTCCGATAGGAGTGGCACAAAAAGAAGAAGAAAAGTTCTCTGACTCTTCCTATTCTGTGCAACACCATTTCGTTCATAATATGATCGGTCGATGGTATCTTTAAAATTCTCCTAAAAAACCGCATCTCAAAAGCTTTCAGTTTTCTCATTAAGTCAACATTAACAGTCTAGGCTTCGACACCATAATGAAAAATAGAGTGAAATAACATTTTACCATCCAATATCGGATTTGCATATTGAGTCTTTGGTTACTCAGAAATTTCCTCATCTTCAAAAAGGCTGCTCTTGGTTGCTCTATTCTTGAGCGAATTTTTTATTTCGGATGCAGATATTTCGTAATCCACACTCCTAAGTACTTCATTTTGTCCACTTGCTCAATATCTTTATTTTTTATCTGGATCCTTGTAATAACTTTGCATCTTTTACTGATAACCATGGTTTTTGTTTTCTTTATGTGTATTGTTAAACTAAACTGTTCCACAGTATCACAAATTGTGTTTAGTAACGTCTGCAGGTACGTCTCACTTTCTTCGATAATGGCTGTATCGTCAGCATAACAGATTATTTATTTATATTGATTCCTTCTGTACAGTTTTCAAGTGCTTGCTACACAGCCCTGTCTCACTCCTCTACTTATCTGTTGCACATCAGTGCTATTTCCATCTAATGTTACCACAGACTGTTGGCTCTAAGAGAGATTTCTCACTTTGTTAATATTAGAGATTTCTCACTATGTTAAATCGTGATTGGAATCGGAAATCGTAACCGTAAAACGCATAGAATGTAATGTAATATTAACAAAAAAAAGTGAAATTTGACCGCAGAGTTACATACCCTTTATGGACCCGTTACAGAAATGGTATAACATGATCTTCATTCCATTTTAAACTCTCCTTTGAGATATGGTAAGTTGCGCCGTCCTGTTGGAAGAGAAAATCTTTAAATACTTGTCCGTATGTTCCCCCCACATGTCTTTCATCGTTTGTCTTTGTGCTTTTGAAAGAGTGTTGTGACGTTGTCACGATCGCTCGGATCGTAGTTGTCTTTATCTGTCTTTGTATGCTAGGAAGCCTAGCACAGACCATTATTTTACCTTGATCTACCCAGATTTGTGAGACATCTTCCACACGGTTGTTTACCATTAATTTTCTCTCGAGCGACGATTTTCTACCATGTTCTTACTATGTGGCGGACGTATCTGAAATAGTACTTATTTATTTTTGTTGTCAGTCTTGTGTTGACCTTTAAAGGCTTTATAATTATTATTTATTATTGTAACGATTATTTTGCCTACCACATAGGGTATTACTATGGGGGTTGAAAATTGGGGACAGAAACTGCTGGGTTACAGATAGGGTAATCAAAATAAACCAAAACGTTTGCGAACGGCTAAGCAGGGTTTATTTTGAGAACTGGGTCGTTGATAATTGGATTGAATGGGGTAACTACTAAAATTGAAACAAAGGGTTACCTACATGAATCTCCTGGATAAACAAAACACAAGAAGATTCTCAAGCTAAAATAAGGACGCCGCTTTGAAGAATCTTCCTGCTGGATGAAAGAAAAGGCTTTTTCTTCCTAAAAAATATACAAAGGGGTTAGAAACTTTTTTTGAAGAAATAAGCAAAATGATTTAGGAAAAAAATTTAATATTTATTGTTGTCTCACCACAAACAGTTTATAACTAAAATTAATAACAATGAACTACAAAATATCAAAAACAAACTTACTATGTTCTATCCGTTTACAACCTCTAGAAGTTACAGATACTACAAAACTTACAATTGTTAATGGGCGACAATTTGTAACGGGAAAAAATTAGAAATGAAAAAAGCTTTTAAATAGAACTATACATAGTAGTTAACCTTTTTTTAACAAAAACAAACTAATGTAAAAAAATAAAACTAGCTGTCAGATGTCAATATTGAATTTTGAAACTGAGAACATTTAATATGACAGCTAGGCCACAACCCAACATCTACAATTTTAATTATTACAATTTCTTAAACTGCTATGGAAGCAATTCTTGTTAGAAATTGTTTATTTTTCCTTTAAAAGTTCAACAAAAAAAGTTACCTGGATTTCACTAAAATTTCTTTAAAACTTCTGGGGTTAGGAACTGGACTTCACTGGAGATTTATTGCCACGCAAGTAACTGCGTTTCACACTGCGAATTAGCCTGGAATGACTTTAAACAGACAAAATAAGGCTGGAAGGTGTTCAATGGGACGCAAATTTTAGACTTGGCATCTTAAAAAACTGGAACACATGTGGTTATCCTTCAAAGTTGTTGTAAACGCCGTTTTACAAATATCTCAGATGAGAGACGGCATATACATGAAAACAGTGATTACTCTTTCAGAACTGACACATTACATTGAATAAAATCACTTTTTCTCACAAATTTTCTATGGTTGACGACCGTTAACATTCATGTCTCAGATGCATATGTGGTCCTAGGATAGATTAATATGTTTTATAGTTTTTTTTATTTTTCCAGTATATTGTCTCCCATATTGTTTATTGCATACTCATTTTGTCCATTGACTATCGAAAGAGTATGTTGACATCATGTCTCTATTGTTCAGTTCGGGGAGTAAAGCTTTAACTTTAAGTTTAGCTTTAAGCAAATGGGAGAAAAACAACTAAAATAATCTGCTATGTAGACGACGCAATACTACTCTCTCAAAGTGATTATGATTTACAACGTATGCTGCACAATTTAGTATGACCGCCAGAAAATTTAACATGTTAATTTTCCCAAATTTGGGTTTCACCCAAACAAAGGGTGTCAAACAGGGCTCTTGCCTCTCCCCAACCCTATTTAAAATATATCTTGGTAATGCTTTAAAACATTGGATGAGAAAATGCAGCCGAATGGGCATATGGGTAAATGACACTCCTATATATACAATCCTCTTCGCAGACAACCAGGTAGTTCTTGCCGAGGACCTACAAGATATGACGTACATGATAAACAAACTAATAGACGAATTCAAAAAATGGGGATTAGAGGTTAATACCGAAAAGACACAATACATGAATATAGGAGGCATCGGTCAAGACATGGAAACAGAAAGCGGATTAATTAAAAACGTTGATCAGTACGAATATCTCGGAGTTACACTAAGCGAAGACGGGAGAGACGACAAGGATATAAAAAGAAAAATAGGAAAAGGAAAAAACATGATAAAAACACTACATCCGATCCTGTGGAATAAAACTTTAACTAAGAAAACAAAGAAAAAGATATATCAGGGTATGATTCAGCCGGTGCTGACGTATGGGTCAGAAGTGTGGGTCTTTAACAATAATATGTCACAAAAACTCCTCTCAACGGAAATAATGTACTGGAGAAGATGTTCCGGGTTAACTTTGTTTGACCACATAAGAAATGAAAACATAAGAGAGAGAATGAAAGTAAAGAACACAATAATGGATACGATAGCCGAAAAACAATTAAAATGGTATGGACACCTAAGACGGATGAACGAAGAAAGGATACCACGAAAGGTTTGGAACTGGAGACCTACACAGAGAAATAAAAGGGCAAGGCCAAGAAAGAAATGGATATCCAATATTCATATAGAAATGGAAAATAGAGGTCTTGAAGAAGGAGACTGGGCCGATAAGAAATTATGGCGATAGACCAAGGACTAGTTTCTCTAGTTTGATTCAACGAGTATGCGAAAGACCTTCCTTCCATTCGTTTGCCATTGATTTTGTCCCGTTAGTTTCCCATTTATTTTATCCTCAACGATCAGTCTGTTATTTGAGCTTTGTCCGAATTATGTAAAGTAGAACTTATATAATTTAAATGTTGTTGCAATATTCTGTTCGTGATATTCGCAAAAATGTTCTGTAGTCTCACATGCTGAACGTGTTCTTGTGGTACGTTCTGACTTTAAAGAAGAGTGGTAGTAGAAGAGTAGCCTCATGCGTTCACCTGTTTGACCGTAGTTGGGACAACGAACGAGTGTTCATGTTCATATTACAACAAAGGTACTACGAGGAGGATGGAGTCCTACATAGTAACAGCTAGCATGCTATTCTCATCTAGTGTTAGACTCGTAGGAGCAATGGTTTCACTAATGGTCATATGACGAAAGACCAGGACACCTTTCGAAGTCATGTTTTTGTTTTAATTGACGTCCATGTCTCAGATGCATATGTAGCAATAACAAAGATGTTTAATAATTTGCTGTTATAAAACCGTAATATGGATAGAATTTGCTAGTTATAGCTGGAAATATTTTTATACTAATTTAATGGAGAATTTTCTTTGTTGAAAAATGAAGCTCATTTGTGTAAGCTACTGTGTTTGTTTCATTATGTTTGTCTCGTTATTCTTTTTGTAAAAAGTTTTCAGAAATCGTTCCCACTCACCTGTTTTTCGACAGACTCCGTCCAATTATAAAGCCCTAAATCTACCCTCGTAGAGTTTTTACGCTCTAACAAAAAGGTAATTTGTCTCAACTGGTCCACTCTTTAAACATCTGTGCGCTATTGATCAGCTAGTGTGTTTGTTAAGGGACGGCCAGTTTAATAGCTTATAATTTACTGTCATCTTACGAACCAAACAACCTCTATTAATCATTCGTAAAACGACGGTAGTATGCTTTCTCCAGATTTGTTTGAAGTGGATAAAATCCTGTCGTAAGATCCGGACCGACCAGGACTTGTTTTGTGTCTGAAAGCGATCCATTTAATCCTTTTAATCCCAAAATAGGAAGTGACTTAATGTACGGGATGACTCGGTAAATGTTTAAAAAAATTAAAGACGTTTTGTAAGACATATTGACTTGTTTGTTACAATGTTATTGATGATGGTTACCGAAGCTTTTTCTCTGTTTTGCTCCGGAAAATTTTTACAGCAAACAATTTACCAAAGGAAAATTTTTATTAGCCCATATAATAAAGTCTTTGCGATCTATTTTGTATAGGTTGGTATCTTTCATTATTAGAATATACTTTATTATGTAAGTTGTCTATCATTAAAATAATTGAGTTAATAGAGAGAAATGACTGAGAATTATTTCATATGTTGTGTCTTATTTAAATGGTATTACAATGATAACAATTATTTGAATTTGAATTAGTTTTTGACAGTCAATCTGATACAGTGAAAATGACAATATACGATTTTAAAAAAGATTTATTTCTCAACATAATCTCTTTTATTATCAGTATATTATATCCAACGTTGTTTCGATTCTGTTATCTCTTTTTGTAGATTTTCTCAAAAGGTGCTGCAAAGTACTCGTGTACAGCCGGAATGGCTTCTAAATTGTATAAAAAAAAAACAGTGATAATTGGGAGTAGCCTAATTGTATTAAATCTAGAAAATACGACGGATATTTACATCACCAAGATACTTTTGAGAGCAGGTGAACTGTCCTTGTTTTCTAAGCCGGTATTTTTTTCATAAATACTGTGTTGAGTTAACTAGAAATTCACAGTAATATTATCCACTTATGGTTGTTTCTCTTTTAAGACAGTATTTCTCCTTTATGCAAAATTGCTTTTGCATAGAGAAAAACATGCTTTTCCTCGTTTTCTTTGAGCCTACAAAAGTGGCTTTTACTTACTACTTTAACTGTTATTTGGTTTCTGGTGTGAAGAGGTGAATTCATGCTTTATGTATCATGTAAATGCGTTTGGTGATCTGCAGTTGAAAGTTGAACACATTGAAAACCTTCCTTAAAATCATACATAACAGAATCCACATGAAATTAGAACAAGAAATAAGTGATTCACAGATGGGTTTCAGAAAGGAACTAGAGAAGCATTATTTGGAGTCCATGTTCTGACACAACGATGCCTGGATATGAATCAGGACATATATGCTTGCTTTATAGATTTCAAGAAAGCTTTTAAGTATTCTTAAGACTAAAAAACATTGATAGTAGAGATCTACAAATTATATCGAATCTGTATCAAAACCAGAAAGCAAGAGTAAGAGTCGAAGGAGAACTGACAGAGGAAGTAAGTATACTTAGAGGAGTTCGACAAGGGTGTATCCTTTCACCACTCTTATTCAACGTCTACAGTGAAGTGATTTTTCAAGAGGCTTTATTGGATATCGTGGAAGGTATTTATGTCAACGGAAAGAGCATTAATAATATTAGATATACCGACGATACTGTCATATTTGCAAGTGACATGGAAGATCTACAGTACATAATACAACATGTATACAATGCATGTGAAAGTTACGGACTGCAAATGAATCTCAAGAAAACGAAATCAATGATATTCTCAAAAAAAACCACAAAATGTAAATAACCTGATCATCAATAATACAACGATAGAAAGAGTAAAAACATATAAATATTTGGGAACGTGGCTAACCGAAGATGGAGATCAAGTAAAGGAGATCAGATCTAGAATAGAAATGGCAAGAAACACGTTCATAAAATTGAAGAAATTACTTTGCAACCGTAACCTTAATCTAGAGATTCGCACAAGAATGCTACGTTGTTACGTCTTCTCTACTTTACTATATGGCATGGAAGCGTGGACAATAAAGCAGTCTGAAATCAAAAAATTAAACTCCTTTGAGATGTGGTGCTACAGGAGAATGCATAAAATATCGTGGATTGAAAAAGTAACTAATATAGAGGTGTTACAAAGAATGAAGAAAGAATGTGAAGTCATAAAAACTGTTAAAATTAGAAAGATTCAATATCTGGGACATTTAATGAGGGGTGAGAAGTACGTATTACTGAGGTTGATTATGCAGGGGAAGATACAAGGGAAGAGAAACCCGGGACGACGCAAAATGTCCTGGCTGAGAAATTTGAGAGAGTGGTTCGGCTGCAGCTCATTAGAATTGTTCAGAAATGCGGCCAACAAAGTTAAAATAGCGATGATGATTTCCAACCTCCGCTAGGAGAAGGAACCCGAAGAAGAAGAAGAAGATCTGCAGTGAGCTCACGCGTCATCCATATTGCAGATGACATTTTCAGATTCAATTACTAGTACAAAAACTGACCAACACATTCATGTTTACCATGCCTAGAGCATTAGAAATTGCACGCACCTTTCTAATCCGATTTTTAAAAACCATACCATGCACTGTAATCATCCAACGACCCATCAGAGATGTTGGGTATCAGTGGGTAATAATATCCTCTGAAAGTCGGAGCCAGTTTATAACAGTAAAACTCACAACTTTCTTTGGGAGTCAATTGTTAGGCCTTGTCTAGGTCGGTTTCTTAGGTGTGAGAATGTCTTACCTTAAAAGTAAATCTGAACAATGAGAAAACAAAAGCTTGAAAGTACTCAGACAGAGCATGCCCATTGGAAGAAAAAACGTCCACAAATTAAGAAATGAACAAGGGCTAATCATTGAGGATAGAGTTTAAATTATGAACACGATAGAGAGTTTTTATAGACAACTATACAAAGAACAGCAATGTAACCGGAGTGGATCATTACCAAAGATAATCAATCAAGGATCTGAAATTTTACCGGACATAACACCCAATGAAGTTCGAAGGTCAGTGCAAGAAATGAAAAACAGTAAGTCCCCCGGAGGCGATGAAATAGTGGCAGATACTATTCACTAGATATTTGCAGGAAGCAATAACACCAACCCAGTGGTATAACGCAGAAATTATCATACTTCATAAAAAAGGGGATGCTACCGACCTCAGGAATTACAAGCCCATAAGTCTACTTTCACATATTTATAAACTATTTACAAAAATAATTACGAAACGACTAGAAAATAAATTGGAATTTTATCAGCCCATAGAATAGGCGGATTTTAGAAAAAGCTATGGAACAAACGATCACCTACTGGTAATAAAAAAACATAGAAAAATGCACTGAATATAATAAACCACTAGCTTTAATATTTGTCGACTATGAAAAGGCATTCGACACCGTAAATCAACAAAAAATGTTAGAAACCTTGACAGAATGCTGAATGGACTATCGGTATATAAATATAATTAAACACATTTACCAAAACGCAACAGCCAGTGTTAGAGTGGGTGATCGTCAAACACAGAAATTCCCGATACAAGGTGGAGTACGCCAGGGGGACACCATATCGCCGAAATTGTTCACTACACTTTTGGAATATATATGTAAAAGGGCAAAACTGACCGACAAGGGCATAAACATACACGGAGAAAAGCTTAGCCATCTAAGGTTTGCAGATGATATTGTACTAATAGCTGATAGGATAGATGAGGCCAAAGAACTTTTAAATCAGCTCTACCTTTCCTCGCTAGAAGGGGGATTGAAAATAAATATATCTGGAGGGTGCCGGTTTACAACATCCCTTCCATGGAGAGGCTTGTATGCAACAGTGTCTCTTTCAGCGGCTTTGTTCTTGCTGTAAGTCCAATTAGTCCGCTAGCCTTCGACAGCTCAGTAGAGAAACTAAAATGGACTTTCAAAGTTGCTTTTATCTGGCCTGTTAAATTGATATAGTGAAATAAAACAATTACTTGTTTAGAACGAAACGGTAATTGAAAAAAGAAAGAAACACTTATCTACATATTACGGCTTCCCGGCCAACTGCGTAAACTGCAACGTGGAGAATCCTCTCCGAACTTTTGAAATACAGATGTTAGCCCTACGAAAGTCGCTAAATCACTAGCCCCGCTGGAATATTTTTTTGTTTATGCATTTGGAAAAGCCGGTCTATCGTCACGTAGGCGCTGTGGGCGGGGATTAACATTCTCAGAAACAAGGTCTAGGTAGACTGGATTTATTTAGGTAACCGACGCGAAAATAGAATTATTTGATACAAAATAGAATTATTGGTTTGGAGATATAGTTCTTCAACAATATCTAAAACCCAGATGATCATAGACCATATTTTCAAATCGTCTGATATACCAATATGCCTTAAAATAAAAACCTTTAATCAGTGTGTTTTGCCAGTGTTGATTTACCTGCCTTATCATGGTCTAACCAGTGTTTGTTTAAAAAAAATGCTCAGAACGACCCCTGGGTGAGAAAAGTGTGACCCTTGTCCTAATCCCAAAATGCTTATTATGATTAATCTTCAAAAAAAAAAAAAATTTGTTGGAAAAAAAAATAAGGCTAGACTTAATACTTATTTAGTTTCTGGCTGCATGGATTAATCCTAAAGCCAAAAAAGGCCACTTTAACTGGCTATAGTCAACTCAATACTGTCAGGAATTACTTCCAATTTTACATAGCGTCTATTAACAACTGTACCAATCTACTACTACTACTACTACTATCGGTTTATAGCGTTTTCCGACGCCTTCCGACTCCTAACCCCCATTCTTCTCTATTTAGCCATAGGCCTGGAGGGATTTCTCTTTCTTCTAGTTCTTTTTCAATTCCCTCTATCCAGCTTCTTCTCGGCCTTTTTTCTTTTTCTTCTCCCTTGTGGTGTCCACGTCAAAATCTGTTTCGGAATCCTGTCATCTAGTATTCTCTGTACATGGCTGTACCATATTAACTATTTTGTTTTTATGTTATCGTCATTGTATGCTTGACTCCCATCATTTCTCGTATTCGCTCATTTAGTATACGATCTCTTCTTGATTTGCCTGCTGCTCTTCTCTAGAAATCTATTTCTGTTGCTAGTAACCAATTCTAGTATACCAATCTAAGAGAGAAAATTACACGATCGGTGTTGCGATCTCTGGGAGGGGCCGAGAATTTATCAGCCCATTTAGTATTTTAGTTTAAGAATAGCATTGTCATGTATCACATAATTGTACAATTAATTTGTTAAATGTAATTATTAGTCTATCTATATGATCAATATTTCGAGATGTAAACAAATTTTCAGTTGTAAACAGCAATCTATCTGTCTTGGGTATTACATAAACTGTTTGGTTATTACATAATTTGTACTTCCCACAGATTATACAATAATATATGCGAGAATACCTCTTTCAGCTGTTGGTGTGGAATAGATTAAAAAAGTCCTGTAAAAAAGCTTTGTCTAACAGACAATCTCGAGAAAACGCGACTGGGATTCGTAAAAGATCGGCCAGGAAAATCGTTTTAACTATTTTGATGGCTGCTTCAATAAAATAATTTCGGAACAGTAAAATAGCAATGTACAGAACCGCAAACATTGATGGACTTCAATATTTAAAAAGGGATATTTATTGATATCAATCCATTTTTATTAGATATATTCAACTAGACTCTGTTAAGCTTAGTTCCACATGTCGTGCCTAATTGCCTTATTGTTCATTGACAAGCATCGTTTAAAGCGACAAGCTAATGAAGATTTTTTTTTTTCAAATAATATTCACGCTTTTGCTCCCCATATCGCGGCATTTAATAAATTACACAATCAAGACGTGGGACTAAACGAGGATGATAGTTTTATTAGAACAGAAATGCTTGTTCAAAACGAAAACCGTCTGTTAGTCTAGTTTTTTCATAAGCTGACCGACCGTGCGCCACCTGTCCGAATTATTTTTGGAGGTCTGGAGATTGTGTCTCGCTGCTTTTAGCTGCACTATATTGTTCGCTATGAGCGGATTGTAAATTGCACATATGGCGGCATATGAATGATGTATTATACAGCCGGGAATAAAAAATGTGCAATGTGATGGAGATTTAAATATGTCGACAAAAATAAAATAGGGTTTAATAAACTTTAAGAATAAAAATATAGACCAAAATTTGAAACGATCTCTTGAAAACTTCTACTAGAAATTCTCAGTATAGAATACTATAAAAAACTGATTAGATAGAAACAATTGCTCTTATTGTGTATATGCTTTCATCATATAAACAATTTGTCGTCTGAGCTTGTATTGTTAGATTTGTAGATTTCAAAGGGCCAATTCGTAGACTTTTCCGCGCTAGATCTTTTGTGTATATACTATGTTTTAAATCAGGAGATTTCGACTTCTATATCTATTTCGAAGCTTCATACATTTCTTACCTGATAAGATTCTAAGACTAGTACGTAGGTATATCTGTAAAAAATCTGTGGTCGCTACGGATATTTGGAAATTCCGAATTCTTTACTTACTCAAAGGACAACATCAGTAAGTAAACATCATAACTAGAACTTCTAACGGAGTAGCCATGATCAGGTCTTTCAGGACCTATACCAATATTTTGATGCTTGCGAATCCAACAAACAGTTTCTAAAATATTTAACGAGGGAAGCATCACAATTTCGTGATTTGTTTAAGTAGCAATGAGTTATGTTTTTTAGACCAAATAGATAACGAATTGCTCTTTTTTTATTTTAAAAATAGTATCAATTTTGGCTGCTGTACTAGAATCCCAAAAAGGAAGCTTATATCCAAGATGAGACTCGAACAATGAGAAATATGCCATTTTTGCAGATGATTGACAGAGATCTTATTGCAAAGCAAGCTGAGGTTGCTTTGCAATAAGATCTTCAGGATCTTCTTAAATTACTTCAGGAACCAGTATGCAAGAACCATTTACAATTACTATCATCGATAAGACTACCTAGGAAATATTACAGAATTAACGATATTGATTTGGCTGTCATTTCAAAACAGGGGTTGAGTGGCTCCTTAACTACTATCTTATCCACATTAAAGCAAGGTAAGAGTTTGAGTCAGACCAAATCTTTATTGTAAGTAAATCAGCGGTTATGATTGAATGAAGAGTTGAAATATTAGAGTTGTTCCAGCTGACACTGAAGAAAAATCATTGTTAGTAGACAAAATTAGGATGTCACAATGAGTTGAACGTTGACGAACATACCTAGCAGTTGTGGTATATAAAAATATAAAAAATAACTCTTCAGTCTTATTTCTAATATATTGAATATTAATATGAACCGAGTTAGGATATTTTCCAGTTGAGACTATCTAAATAATTTACCATCTGTCACAATACATTTTAAATCGTTGTCACTTAACAAATTGTCACCTATATGTACGGTAACTTTTAAATTTTTAGAAATTTTAACACTAGTTAATATCTTTAGACCAATGTCATATAAGTCACTACATTCTTGAATGTTTAAAAAATAAAAATATACCCTGTCATTCGTCACTTTTTGATTCCACTCATTTAAAGTAATCTTCATGCTGAACTTGTTAATAAAGTTATCAAAGAAGTCTAGTAAATCTTGTTTGAGAAAGTCTTTTTCCAGTTGTTCTCTCTATCAAAGTGAAAATCCTAGGAATAGCGTTTAATTTCAATTTTGGATATTTTAGTTTTTCAGACACAACATGGCCCTCTTTGTCTTTCCATGTATGATGAAGTATAATATCTCCAGAATGAACATGCTTAGCACACACAACAGAAGATTTTTTTGGGGTATAATTGTCTCGTTTGATAGCTCTTAACCACATATCACAGAATTGCTTATCTTTTGGGAAAGAAAATCTAGGGAATTCAACATCCCACTATACATCTGTTTTATAGATTACCATAAAGCGTTCGACAGGGTCAAGTGGAGACACTTATGGCGAATACTAAAAGAAGTAGGCGTACCACAACATCTAATTACACTTATAACTGAACTATATGAACACACTACTGGATCAGTTAAAGTACTTGACACACTTTCAAACGAGTTTCATCCAGAACGGGGTGTCAGACAAGGATGTATACTATCTCCACAATTATTCAACATATATGGGGAGTGTATTATGCGAAGAGCACTTGAAGGATGGTAAAAGGGCATCTCAATAAATGGTCATAAACTAAACAACCTACGTTTCGCAGATGACACAGCCCTTCTTGCAAATATTCAAGCAGAGCTGATGGAACTTATACGACTGATCGAAAACGAAAGTTAAATATTTGGTCTGCAATTAAACATATCAAAGACAAAGATCATGATAGTGGATAGACTACACAACAATCATCCACACATAACCACAATTGACCGGTTCGAGGTTGTGAGCTTATACTTATATCTGGGATCATTAACCACAAACACAGGGTCATTACAAGAAGAGATTAAACGTAGATGCGATCTAGCAAAAGTTGCCACAGCAAAAATGACCAAAATATGGAAGGACTGTTAAATTTCAAGAGCGATAAAGATGAGGTTGATCAACTGCTTAATATTCCCAATACTGACCTACGGATGTGAATCTTGGACTCTGAGACAATCGAAGAGAAGAAAGATAGACGCCACTGAAATGTTCTGTTGGAGACGAATTTTACGAATTCCTTGGACCGACCGTAGAACAAATAATTCAATTTTAAGAGAGCTAAAAGTTAGCCAACCACTCTCTAGCAAAGCCCATCTCCAACAATTAAAATATTTTGGGCAGGTTATGAGAGCAAACACAGAAAACATGGAAAGACTCATAATACAAGGAAAGGTAGAAGGCCGAAGATCACGAGGAAGATCCCCAACAAGATGGATAGATCAAATTACAGAAATATGCCAAAGACCTATGCATGAATTAAAAGAAATGACCAGAGACAGAGATCTCTGGAGACGGACAATACACGACATCACGTCGACCACTACACTCCCCTGGGGGGTCAGGATTGAAGAGAGAGAGTTTTGTGATGTTTCATAATTTAATTATTGCTATGTAAATCTTAATAACCTTGTGTGGTTTTGTTTAGTAAGGCTAATAGATTTCTTCTCAAGACTTTTCAAAAAACTAATTTTATATGAAAAATGGAGCCGCGTAAGCACAAGTTGGATCATCTAGATCAAGTGATCGAAAAGCACCAATATGTTTCTTTATATTTGATAGGTATGGGAGACACTGAACGAGAATTTGGAAATATGTTATAGCTTTAGGGAAAAGCTACAAAGTAAACAAAATAATCAGCTTTTGTTTGGTAATATTCATGAAATTTACAGGTAAATTCTGCATCGAAATTAATCAGGTCGTGTTGATAGGTTGTAATTGATTAAAGCTCATATGCAAAAAAAACAACAACCTAGCTTTTACCTCTTATTTTTAACTTTAAATACTTTGAATATTCATGTAAGTATAATAAATTGACTTAATCTATAACAATTTTACCTCACTTGTTTACTTGATTGTTACCTTACTATATGTTCTTTTGTTATATTGCTTAAATAATGATCTCGTAAATACGAAAAATACTTTAACAAACTGAAGACACTCCGTAAACTTACAGTAGCACAGTCTAATTGAAATGAACCAAGCGCCATTTTGAATATATTTGTTAATACCGTGCTCCTGAAATTTTATGGAGCGTTTAGGTAGCAAGTTTTCGGATAAATGCCACCCACCATTTGATTGTACATATTTGACACTAGGTATGTTCATTGTTAAGGCTTGTAGATAACTGACTAGAAAAATATGGAGAACAGATCACACCAAGACATTTTTCTGTTAGTCCTGCCTACATACCAATATGGCGTAGTCACTGACCTAACCTAAAGTTTTATGTTTTTTAACGGTTCGTTGCAGACACGAGACCCCTGTGTTATCGAACTCGATCAAGCTAATACATGTTGATGAAGATTTAGTTGTTTTGGATAAACCTTGTTCGATTCCGGTGAGTACCCGTGTGATCCGGTGCCTATTTGTACCTTGACGTCATCTGGATTTTTCCCGATGTGACACCCTATCTTTTCCTGTGTTGTTTTTTGTCTAACAGTCTTTGCGACGGACTAGCCCCAGTGATGTTTTAAATTTTTCCTGTAAAATAGTAATGTAAGTTTTTTAACTATTCGATTAATAATTACGTAGGTATAAAAATGAAATATCAATTAGTTTTATTTAAGAATTTTATAACCCACTTGTAATTTATTTTCAGCTTTGTGATTAGGTGTTGTCACTTCCTTTGATATTTAGGCCAGGGAAATAAGCAAAAAAAGTACCCTGTTTGTGACACTGAACCGGTCAAGCAAACGACAGTGGTTTTGGGTAGTATAGACCTCTGTAACAAGAACCTTTTTATTTCTGGAGTCGATTTTTTGGACTTAATTAGTTATTAACAAATTAATGTTGTAACATTTTTTTTTATAATTAAAATATGAAATTATTTTTAATCTCTTTACCCCGATTGAAGATACGTCTATGGTCGTATTCACAAACGGGTTGTTAAATTTTATTGGGAAACTATCGAAATATTATGGAAGAACCGACTTATTATAGACACCTTTAATCCTTTTTTAATCCTGAGTATGAAAGGAACTAATGCTTTTCGGTGAAGGCGGGCTCTTTTGAAAAAATTTGGTAAATATCGCCGAAGGCACGTTATAGTAATTTTGCTGTAAGAATCTAATCCAAAAAATTTTAATTTCCTCACGTTCCAAATTACTAGTAACGAATTACCTCGAACCTTCCGATAGTCGTTAGAACTTTACTTTCTTAGAAATGGATACTGTCCTATCATTTTTAAGTGGGAGATACCCTCACCTTTTTTTGAGTAGTTTGGTAAATTTTTGCAGAAGGAAGACCACTTCTGACCGGGCCGTCTTTGAGTAAAGACTTGTGGCTAGTTGGGTGATCTTTGAGGAAACACGCGCGTTACCTTACCGTCTCTGTGCATTTTTCATTCTAAGTGTGTATACACTTGTATATTTGAGTTTTTTGATCTAATGTCATATTAGATTAGATATTGGCATAAACTACCGTTTAATTTAAATAACTACAGTGCTTGATACAAGTAAATTATATTAGCTTCAGTGAATTAGTGCAGCAGTCATCAAAATTTACTGTAAGTTATCATAATTATTATCTTTGCGAATAATATGTTATGGTATTATATCATCTATAATTATCTGGACGAATCTAAAGTCATCCATTTCTACACCTGTAGTTAAGAATATCTACCGATTTAGCTATTTAATTCAAGGAACATTTAATAATTACATATGAACTTTCAATCAGTTTTTAGGATCTTTTAAACTACAAACATTTAATTCTCAATCAATCATTAAATAACAGTGCGAACAGATAATCGACTTAACCAAGTGCGGTTTGGTTAAATTTTTATTTCTGTAATCTTTTTGTATCTTTTGAATTTAACTTTAATTAACTTTGTGTTGTTTGTTATTCATTTTTTTTATTTACTGTATTATTTCGAGATACGCCCATAAAATTTTATTTGTGCATGATTGTATTATATTGTATTTGTAAAGGTATTTCCCAATTATAATACTGTTCATTTCTATATTTATACAACCATTGATCAATTCATGGTGCATTTTTCATTACTTGTATGTACATTCAGCTGCCTATACCATTGTGGTGTTGAATACATTGTTTTTGTTTTATGTATGAATTTTATTTCTCGACTCCTAACAAGTTTCATGATATAACAGTAACTCTGAATATCTGATTTTTACCTTCAATTATTATTATACCTTTGACCAGGAGAAGGATCACGCTGATTTAGTTTCGTAAGTAAGTAGGTGGACGGAGTCCACCTCATATATTATTTATTATTTATTATTACTATAATATTTATTATTTTTTTATATTATAGTGTGTTGACCAAATTTATTTAATAATTAACTGTTGGTATCTTTCCTTGGATTGGGTCTCAGTACCTAAATATCTTTCCTTATCATTTTTCTTTTCTAAGGTTTCTTAATTTTCTGCTTAAAACCCAAAAAACTGAGCGGCGCCCTTTTTCTATCTTATCGTATCTTTGGTAATTTACCCATCTATCTTTTTGTTTATTTCTGTATCTTTTCTGTATTTCTTATCCTATCTTTACTTATTTCATACGTTGGGCTCATTTCCGGTTCCAAGAGCTAGTTTAGAACCCACGACGCGCTCTCCACCAACTATTTGGCTGCCGTCCGCAGTGTCTCCATTGGTGACCTTTCTAGCACCATCCAAAAAAGGTTTCCGAGGTTACACATATATTTATGGTGCCCCACGTTGGGCGCCATAAATATGGGCGTTGGGCGTTGTGGACCATCGACGTATCTTCAACCGGAGTAAAGGGATTAAAAATAATTTCACATTTCAATTATAAAAGAAATGTTACAATGTCAAAAAAACGGTATTTTTTTGCTTTTTTCTTCTATTAGCAAATGAAGAATTTGAAACAAATTTGAGAGTAAGAAACTTTTGAGTCACATAAAAACCTTCAAAAGAGCGTTTTTTAATATTTCTAACCTTATTTGGTGCTTAGAAAGGTGTAAAACTAGTCAAAAATTTTGTTTGTTTTTTTTTATAAATGTTAATAACTATTTAAAAACTTCATATTATATGGAATTTTGGATCTTGTAGTACTTAAAATATGATTAAAATTTTAAACCGATGGGTCAGATAGTTTAAAAGTTATTTAATTTATTTTTCCCGGAATAATTTTTTTTGCAAGAATAGTCAGACAATTATGATTAGTAGATTCCGAAAGAATATTTATTCTATTAATATCATTTAGAAATAGATAAAAAAATTTAAATATTGCAAAATAATTTTGTAAAAGAGGTCGATTTTTGTCTTATAAACAATTAGACTAACTGTTAGCCATTGTTCACAAGAATTTTTTTTATATTTAGAAAGCCGGCATTGTTTCACAAATTTAAAAAAAAAAAAAGATGTCCTAGGAAAATTTGGGAAGAAGTTAGCCCCTTTTGTTAAACTGATAATTTGTTTTTAATAATTAAGAGATCTTATTAGCGTCATTAGAAAGAACACACTTAATAGTTCGAATGTGCCAAATTCGAGAAAGATTGCTTTTAATAAAATCGTTGAAAGCGATTATTACGTAATATCGTTGACAACATTATATTAACAACGACAATTCGTACTTTATGAATATGTAAAATATTTAAATAATATAAAAAATATTCAAATAATTAAATTGTTAAATAAACCATCTAATTTGCTTAAACAATTTTTTTTAATTGTTTATTTTTTTTTTAATAATATTTGAGGTCATTTTTATATAACACATACATAAATATTTATGATTAATATATACTTCATCAATAAACTTTTCCCATGGCAACCTCTTTTTTATTTATTATTATTTATTTATTTACCGAGTTTTAAACAAAAAAAAAAAAGACGAAAGTTATTGCTGTTTTTTTTCGTAAAATATTTACTTTAATGCAAATAATCGATTAAAAGGGCCGATTTTAATCTTTTTCGATGTCATTTGTTCGATGATTTTTTAAGTTGGTTATCAAAATAAAAAAAACAAAAATATGAAAAATAGGTAATATTGCAAACGTCAGTTTAAGCTGAATCTTATTTTAATCAAAAGAATACGATGCTGCAAGATTAAAGTAAAAGGTTTACCCAAAGCTTACCACCGGAACCTGCTTATTACTTTAGTTGTCACAGACGAAAATGCCACTGAACCTCTAAAAATCATACGAACAAGCTGAATTTTGCCGAGCATATTAATTTTGAGACCCCAAAAAAGATGCAAAAAAGTTTACCACTTTTACCCCCGGGCTTTCGCCTAAAACCCTCCCAGAGGAGGGTAACCCCGCAAAAAAAATTAATTTACCAAGAATTTGTACACTGTAAAAAAGATATTTCAAATAAAAAATGTAGCTGAGAAAATTTTAAACAAATGTGTTTATAAACATTTTTTGTGTACAATGAACCGTTCGTTAGAAACAACGCTTGAAGCGACCATCGATTTTGCATGTTAGTTACGCAAATTCATAAAATTTGTATCAGCTCGACGGCAAAAATTCGATATCTTTTGATCCAAATGTCCTATCAACTAAAATCAAAATGCGTTTTAAAGGTAAAGAGATCAGCTTTCGTATACAGTTTTTGCCCAAATAAACTCAAATTTTATACAGGTGTTAAAGAAATAAACGTGGCGCGATTTTTGTCTTTTTTATTATTCTCACGAGATCAATACAATATATTCCTTCCATCGACTGGTCACTAAACTAAACTGAAGTTTCGAGTACTAGAGCCCAACCTTTAAAACATATAGTATGAAATTTTAGTTTTTAGTTTTGGCAACAAATATGAGGCATTTGACATATGCTTAAAAAACGCTGAATTTAAACTTTCACACTACAAACGGTCTAAAAATTTTAAACTTTTAAACTTTTTTTTAATTGCACTAGTACGTTTTTCAAAATAACAAAACTTTTGCAATAAACTACACATAAAACCGTTTTCTGAAAAGCATTTCCTGTGACGTGTGATCATTTGTAATGTAAAACATTAAAATTTGCATTTTTTATTTATATTTCAAATGCATCATATTTGATATCTCAAAATTGAAATTTTATGTCATAGGTTTTAAAGATTGATCTCTAGAAGTGGAAATGTTACTACAACTGGCCAATGAAAGTTATCAATTTTATTGATCTCGCGAGAATCGTAGAAAATGGTAAAAATCGCGCCACGTTAATTTAATTAACACCTTTATAAAAACTAAGTTTATTCTCGGCAAAATACAAAAACAGCATACGAAAGCTGTACTCTTTGCCTTTAAAACGCATCTTGATTTTTGTTGATAGGACATTTGGATCAGATATCGAATTTTTACCGTCGAGCTGATACAAATTTTATTGAACATTGATTTCGCGCACTTAACTAACGTGCAAAGTCGACGGTGGCTTCAAGTATTGTTTTTAAGAGAATAGTTGATTCTACACAAAAAACATTTTTGTTTAATATTATCTCAGCTGCATTTTTTACTTGCAATATTTTTTTCTACGGTGTACAGATTCTTGGTAAATCGATTTTTCTGTTTTTACCTCCCTGTTAGAGGGGTTTTAGGGAGCATCCTGGGGCAAAAGTGGTAATATTTTTTTAGAGTCCACAAATTTTTATTCTCTGCAAAATCCAGCTTGTTTGTATGATTTTTATAGGTCAACTCTGTGACTACTGTACTATATTAAATTATTTTCAAATAAAAATGAAATTTTTTATTTATTGAAAAACTGTTCTAAATAAACAGCTTTCCGTGGTAAACTTTGGGTAAACGTTTTTCGTTTAATGTTGTAGTGTTGTAGTGTTTTAATGAATATTCTTTCGATTAAAAAAAGATTCAGATGTGGGTAAAAATAAACAATGTGATTCGAACGTTAAAGTTCGTTAAGTCTATCTATCCAGATACGCAACGGTGTATTAATTTGTTTATGAACCTTTTAAAATGGCGTATGCTATATAAAATCAAAATGGACTCGTACTTTTTGTTTTTTAAAATTCCAACCTATTGAAACATGGCCTCAAAAAACGTTAAAATCTGTTTTTTTTCAGCATTTTTAATTGTTTATTTGAATTTTGTTTAAAGTAAGTATTTTACGAAAAAAAGAAACACAATAATAAGGTCCGCCTCAGAATAACTCAAATTATTAAAATTAATATATATGATTTTGAAAACAACAATATTTATTATAAGTTATTTGAAAATTATTGTTAAATAAATAAATAATAAATAAAAAAAATAGGTTATTGTTCTGAAGCTATTTTCTTGTGGCATTGTAAATTAATTACTATTTAACTGGGAATAAGCCACAATTAAAGATAAAAATACGTTTATTGACGTTTCAATTTCCACTTCGGAAATCGTACTCAAAATACAAACAGTAAATTAAACAAATTTTGTTTTTTGTTACATAGTGAAAAATTCTTCTAATAATTTAATTTTATATGACTCATTTATATTGACAATTCAGACATACATGATGTATTTTAAAGTAGACGACGTTAAAATGATATTGCCAATATTGTTGAGTTGCGCTCCTGGGACGACTTTACTTATAAGATAGTTCGTTCGATTACATGACATCAACTTTAACTTGAGAATATCCGTCAGAAAAAATCATAGCAGGTAATTCGTCTTTAAAAAGACAAACACATGACATAATGACAGTAAAATTCTCCTGTTAGTGATTCCACAGTAAATTATGAGGGAAAAACCAGGAAAGAAGCCTCATAATACTATCCCGACATTGTAAGTATTTGTTCGTGAATTTAGTTTACCTTCAACAAACACCAAAATTCTGATTTTATATGTTTCGTTATTTAAAAAACATAAATGATGTATCCTCTACATGTTACTGACTTACTAATACTGGTATTTTCTTATTAATAACTTCCTCTTTCAATATTGGTAACCAGATCCTACTACATTTCTTTTAGAACTACATTTGAATTATTCCATTGAACCCTATGTTCATTATCCCATGCGTGTTTACAGATTTGAGATCTATCAAATTCTTTATTTTTAATATAAGATTGATGCTCACTTATTCTAACATTTAATGGCCTTGATGATTCACCTAAATAAAACTGATCGCATTCACAAGGTAATTTATAAATGCAATTCTTTGTCCTTTCTTGTTCATTGTTAGGTTTGGTTTTGGACAAAATAGATCTCAACGTGTTTGTTGTTTTGAATGTTGTTGAAATGTTGAATTTATTTCCTATTCTTTTAAGTTTTTCTGATAATCCTTTTATGTGCGGTATTGTTATTTTCCTCATATTATTCCTTGTGTATGCTGTAGGATCTCGTTCTAAGTTGTTCTGTTCTATTCGATCGATTGTTAAAAATTTCTTATTTATAAACGATAAAGGATAATCATTTTTTAATAAAACAGATGTTAACAAATGTTTCTCCTCCAAGAACGAATTTTCGTTAGAACAAGTAATTTTGGCTCTATCGTATAAGGATTTAATTATTCCCTGTTTTACATTAATATTGTGATTTGATTTGAAATTTAAATATCTATTGGTGTGTGTTGGTTTTCTATACACCTGGGTCTCATATCCAGTATCGTTCTTAGATATTAAAACATCCAGGAACTGTAGCGTGTTATTATATTCCTTTTCCATGGTAAATGTTATTGTCTCTTCTTTATCGTTTATATCATTTAGGAATGTGTCCAACAACTCTGATCCATGAGGCCATATAGAGAATACATCATCTACATACCTCCACCATACTGTGGGTTTAAAATTTTGTTTAGAAATGATATTTATTTCAAAATCTTCCATAAATATATCGGCTAAGAATGGAGAATAACTAGAGCCCATTGCTAGACCAAAATTTTGTTTATAGAATTCATTATTTAGTTGAAAATATGTATTATCAGTACATAATGTTAATAGCTCCATTATAGCCGATATGTTTAGTCTTGTTCTAGTTGCCAATGAATCATCACTCTCTAATTTTGTCTTGACTATACTTAAAGTCTTATTTAATGGCACATTCGTAAATAAACTATTTATGTCAAAACTTACCAAAGTATTATTTGAATTAAATTCAATATTTGATAATTTATTTAAAAAATGTGTATTTTTTATGAATGTGTCATTTTTATTTGTAAATGGTTTTAAAATACTTAATAAAAATTTTGATAATTCACTACAAGGAGAATTCATGGTACTACAAATGGGTCTAAGTGGTATATTCGTTTTATGAATTTTCGGTACTCCATAAAAATGAGAAGTCTTACTGTAATGAGCTGTAATTAATCCTCTCTGATTACTTGTTAAAACATCTTTAAACTTGAATAAAGTTCTATATATTTTGTTTTCCAAAGGCTTTGTTGGATCTTTTGTTAATTTTGTATAAGGTCTGTTTATTAATAGATCTTTAATTTTATTTTCGTATTGAATTTTATCCATTATCACAGTTGCATTCCCCTTGTCTGCTGGTAGGATGATAATGGAGTCGTCATTTTTTAAAGTTCTTATAGCCTTTAGTTCCTCTTTGCTTATGTTTTGTTCAATTTTAGTAGATTTTTGTTCAATTAAACTAATTTAATTGGTTTTTCCCTCATAATTTACTATGGAATCACTAACAGGAGAATTTTACTGTCATCATGTCATGTGTTTGTCTTTTTAAAGACGAGTTACATGCTATGATTTGTTCTGACGGATATTCTAAGTTGATTTCATGTAATCGAATGAACTATCTTATAAGTAAAGTCGTCCCAGGAGCGCAACTCAACAATATTGGCAATATCATTTTAAAGTCGTCTACTTTAAAATGCATATTGTATGTCTGAATTGTCAATATAAATGAGTCAGATAAAATTAAATTATTAGAAGAATTTTTCACTATGTAACAAAAAACAAAATTTGTTTAATTTTCTGTTTGTATTTTGAGAACGATTTCCGAAGTGGAAATTGAAACGTCAATAAACATATTTTTATCTTTAATTGTGGCTTATTCCCAGTTAAATAGTAATTAAAAAAAATAGGTTGCCACGGAAAAATTTATTTAAGACGTATATATTAATCATAAATATTTTTGTTTTAAAATAAAAGTTACTTTAAATATTACCATACAGGTAACAGCTTCTTCCACCTGCACTGCTCCCGTAGAGTGAGCACATTTTGAGGACTACATTTGGAAACTTTGTGAGCGATTTCAAGTTTTGCACGTTAAATCTTTAAAATATGTTCTTTTAAATGACGCTAATAAGATCTATTAGCTGTTATAAACAAATCTGCTATAAATTAAAAAAAGGGACCAACTTCGTTCCAAATTATCCTAGGATAACTTTTTTTTTCTTTTAAATTTGGGAGAAAATGCAGACTTTCAAAATAGAAAAAATAATTTTCTTGCATAAGCCCAAAATCGTCATGTTTGCAAAATTATTTTGCAACTTTTAAAATTTTTTTTCTTCATCTTTTATAAATGATATTAATAGAATAAATCTTCTGCATTCAGAATCTGCCTGAATAATTACTGTAATTACACAATTTTCTGACGTATATTCTTAAATATACAAAATAATTTAATCTGGGATAAACAAATTAAACTATCTGACCCATCAGTTTGAAATTTTCATCATATGTCAATATTCCAATATTCCATGTAATATGAAGATTATAAATTTATTAAAAAAAAAACATTTATAAAAAAAATCCACAAGGAATCTACGTTCCTATAGTTGGCTGTATACCATATATTAAAAAATTTATTAAAAATCCTTTGTAAAAGGTATATATTAAGAAACCAAACGGGCTAAGTTAAAAAGACAAAACGTTTTCGGAATCCATATTCCATGATCAGTGTCTAAGAGTACATGAATGTAGCCACTAAATATATGGGTAAAAACCCGTTAACAAATAATTACATTTAGTTTACAAATTTTCCTATAATGGTTTAAGATGTTAAAGTTACCATAAAGTTAACTTAAGTTATAAATAAAGATTTATAAAAACCTTAAATTTTTGACTAGTTTTGCAACTTTCTAAGCAACAAATAAGAATAGAAACATTTAAAAAACACTATTTTGAAGGTTTTTATGACATAAGTTTCTTACTTTTAAATTTGTTTCAAATGCTTCACTTTGACAAATTAAGTCCAAAAAATCGACTGCAGGAAACATAGTTTTTTTTTTTCAAAGGTCCATACTACTTAAAACAACTGCCGTTTGTGTGCCCTGGTCAATGTCATGAAATATGACTTATTTCCCTGGGCTAATTATAACGATGCGAAACCAGAAGAAAATATCATAAAACGCAAAACCTGTTGAATTTATCAGAATAAGTCCACTGGATATATTATCAGAAATAGTTAGTTTAAAATTATTATTATTCTGAGAAAGCTAATGTTTTATTGTAACATGAAATGTTACTGTATTCTATGAAAACTAATCAGTGTTGTGTTTTATGTTATTACGGTAATTATATTATATATAATTTTCATTAAATAACTGTAAATGTAAAATTGACGATGTGGAAACTGAATTCAGTCATTTATTTCGAACAATAAAATAAAACAAACACGAAATTGGTTTTTAAACTTCATCACATCACATTTCAGTACGGGACAATGTAATAGTTAAAACAGTTAAAATAATTAAAACAACAATACAATAGTTAAAATAGTTCTTCTTCGTCTTTATAAACCATTCAGCTGGTTCATTTGGGGATTGATACTTCCGTGCAAGGTTGTCTCCTTTTGCGCGGTCGTCCGATACTCCTACCGATTGGTGATTTACTTCTTGCTATTTTGACCACACAGGTCTCCTCCATTATTCTTATGTGATTGTTCCATTCTCTTTTCTGTTTAGTGTCCATTCGTTTATACAGTCTACGTTATATTTTCTTCTAATGTCTTCACTCTTTAGATCTCTCAGCGTATTTCCTGTAATTCTTCTCAGTACTCTCATCTGTGCCGTTTCCAGTAGTCTTTGTGTTGTAGCTGTGTTTGGTCTTGTTTCTGATGCATATGTCAATATTGATCTGACACTCGCTTTAATAATTCTTGACTTCATCTCAGTGGTAATATGTTGGTTTCGCCATATAATGTTATTAAGACATTCTGCCAGTCTATTTGCGTTTTGTAGGTACTGTTGTACTTGTAAAACGTATTTTATTTCCATTACTTGTGTAATACTGATGCTATTTTGCAGATTACTATTGTTTTAGTGTTCTGTGTTGAGATTATAATATTAAATTCTTTTGGTCTTATAATCCACAAGGAGAATGAAATTCCTGTAGTCGTGTAGCTCTATACCATGAATCACAAAAGTTTTTTTTAAAAATCCTTTATAAAATGTATATAATAAAAAAAACTTTCGAGCTACAGCACAGAACGTTTTTGGACTAAAAAATTTATCATCAGTGTATTATTACCTGTAATAAGTATTACCACTTTAGTGAAAGAAAACATAAAGGTTAAATTTTGATTAAGGTTGAAAAAGCAGTGTGGTTAAATACTTACAAATTATACATGAGTCAAGCCACTAAATATCTGTGTAAAAACTCTTAAAAAGTTACAAAATTAGTTATGTGATACATTACCGTTGAAAATATATTGTGATAAAGTATTTAACAGATACCTTGCATGACAACGTAAGACTCCCAATAGGGATTGTTGCTTACTGTCAGACTTTGTCTGAATGGCTTTAGATGGCATATAATTAAATGACAGTTTTTGAACGGTTGCATGACCAAAGCAGTCAATAGCAATATTTAGTAGCAATAATGTGACAACATCCAAAAATGTGTTAAATGAATATGTTGAGAGTTTTAAAAATTAAATTATATTGTTGCTTATAACACTAGCAAACAATATGTTGGGGTTGAAGTATGGTATACCCTGAAAATTATGTTAAAAATTCTTTTTTATGCAGAATTACTCTACAGTGTACTAACACTCTAGTACACTAACTAATGTATATTTTACAAATATATATTCAAAAGGACTAAAAACCGACATTTTGTAACTAAGAAACAATTATTGATTTCTGAGTTTTGGCGCAATGATAATTTTTGATCAATATGACCGAAGCTACCTCTCTGCAAAGATTTAGCCAATTTCCTGAAAAAACTTTTACGTAACTTCTACATAGGTAAAGCGCCGGGGTCCTTTAAAGAAAGAAGATAAGGCAGACTGAGCTGGGAAAAACATATGTGTGTTAACCGAAAAGAAAAACCCATCGACAATTAAAAGAACTGATTGAAGATCTAAATGGGCTTTAAAAATTACCGACGAAGAATATAAATATGTATAAATATTCTTCTATTTTAAATTATAACAAAAAACACAAAAAAAAACAATTTATGAAATTTTGAATGAAGAAGAGTAATGAATATTTTTAATACATCTTACGGCCGGTTTCCGAAACGTTATTCAAATCTCCAATCATGTAATCAAGTGTCAAATTTGAACAACTGTTAACAAGCGACAGGTTTCCGAAACGAAAATTATGGTAAAATTAGGTGATCACCGATTATAGATTATTTGACATACGATTTTACATGGAAACTGTAGAATCGATTATAATCGTTTATTATTTCTGTACGAATTGTTCTTTATCTTGCTCTAAATTAAGAAAGTAATGTTGCTGTTTCACTCTACCGTCATTTCTGTTTATGTGTAATCTGCATTCTGAAAATCAACAAACAAACATAACCTAACTATTAATTTTGTGTCGTTTGTTAATGTTTGAAAATTTGTCATTTATCAATCATCATCATATTTAATATTAAATATTAGTAATTTGTTTACCTTTGTAACAATATTTTTGAGTTCTTTCTAAACAACAGCTTTTTATAAAATACCTTAGGTTTATGTATTTACAACGTAACCAAAGCTTTTATTTTATTTACTTACAACCATTGATACATACCATCGAGCAAAAAGATAAAAGAGGGAATCTAATCGTTATGAAAAGGAGACCAAAAAAGTGGCCTCTGATGGCGGACATATCCGGAAATGCAAAGGCGCTAAATTTAAATTTTCCAACACTTGTTAACAATACCTGTAAAATATTTTTCAGACAAGAAAGCTTTAATTAAATATTAACGATAATAGTCTAAAAAGTGACATAATTGGTAAAAAACTTCAATATAAATAAAATTTCATGTGACAGTTGGGACAAACAATAACATAACCAAACTAAATTTGACTTCTTAAACAAGGAAAGAGACTGTCTTTCCTTGTTTAAAGTGGCCTCTCAAGATGGCACTTCCTGTCTAACAATATTGTTGTCCCCACTACCTTTACATTCCCTCTTTTATCTTTTTGCTCGATGATACATACCCAAAGATTATAAGATTAATCGTCCAAAAATCTCAGATCAGCTGACAAGCTAGTATGACAGTTGTTTGACATAGATAAAACGATAATTAGCGTTTCGGAAACCCAGAATACTTCTGACAGGCTGTTAATCATCGATTATTTGTTTGTTAGATTAGTTAACGTGTGTTATGTGATTGAAGTTTGATCGATGTTTCTGCAACTCAAAATGCATTTAATCGACTGTTAACAGTAGATTACCTAATTTTGATAATGATCAATCAGCCTTTCGGAAACCAGCTGTTAGTCTTTCAGTTACATTTCAGAAGTAATGTATAAAAATGAAATGATCTATAAATTTTAAATTTTTATATGCCTTTAGAAGTTTTATTAAAAATGTCGAGCAATTTTAAAAGTTGAACACTGAACTTTTCACTTTAAAGTATTTACCAGACCTTTTCCACAGAGACTAATAAATGAAGATTTTTTTCAATTACCTTCTACAAATATAATTATTCGAAAGTTATACCCGGAAAAGTCTTGTAAGTGATTCGCTTAATTTATTCTCCTGTTTTCATTACTGACATTCAAGTTTTTTTACTTTTAATAATGTCGGCGATGAGAGATGACTTAAAAAAGAAAACTAGCATTCTAGAAGAAACCTTGCAGATATTATTGAAATAGGTTTGTAACCAGCATTAAAAAGAGTGCTAGAGAAACCTTAAGTTTTTTATAAACTTTCGAATTTCATCTTAAACTTTGGAGAAAAGCACTTATGTCTCTTCGAGTAAAAATATATAATCCAGTTGTTTGTTTACATTGCCAGATGCCTCTATATTGCTTTTCTCTTAATTCGTCGCTTCTCTGTTTCGATCATAGTAACTTAAAAAGAATAAATGAGTTTTGAACCGATATAGGCTAGCAATTGGCAGACCCTTTTTTTACGCCTTAAAAAAATGAACCTCTTGGAAGTAATGCAAAGCTAAGCGGTTGCATATGGTTTTAAAGTAGTACAGAAAACTTAATAGAGAATTAAGTTTTAGTATGTGGATGTAAAGTTGAGTTTGTTACTTTCTGGACCACAAAAAACCAAAGCGGAGTTTATTTTAGTTATATTATTTTGGCTCTGCAACACTGCGTGCGTCCTAGCCTCTTCAAGAATTTCTGTCCAGTGGTCCCTATCCATCGCCTTCCTCCGCCAAGCACGTACTCCCATATTTCTCATGTCTTTATCGATGTTATTAAGGAATCTTGTTCTGGATGTTTCTCTTCTCTGACCAACGGGTTTATCAATGAGCGTTTTTCTAGTTGGGTCATTTTGTTCCATCCTAATTACATGCCCTATCCACTATAGACGGCCTATCTTAATATGTTTTACGATATATGGTTTCTGGTATATTCTATAAAATTCGTATCGTCTTCTCCACACTCCATTGTCATTCACTGCTCCATAGATTTGCCTTACTACTTTTTTTTCAAAACATCCTAACATGTTTTCATTACTTTTTGTTAAAGTCCAGGTCGCTGAACCATATGCTAGGAAGGCGTATAATTGCTTTGTAGAGTTTTTTGTATTTTTCTATATAATTGTGGATTTATGGAGGAGATTGAGCCCAAAATCGCATCTGTTATCCGTCCAAATTCTGCAGTTTATACTGGTAGTATTATTTTCAGTATTAAGTAGCGCTCCCAGGCATTCAAATTCGTTCACTGTTTCGATGAAGTCGTTTTCTATAACAAGTGATCGGATACGGATTACTTTTCCCAGAGCCAGATTGAACATTATACAGGAGAGAGGATCTTATTGGCGCAGCCCCTTATTTGTTTTAAAAGGTTTGTAGCGTTATAACTGCTACATTGCCTGCTTTCTTTCTTATGTTAATATATTTCGTTAATTATATTCTCCAATTTCCATATCTTCTGTCATAATTCATATTCTTCTATATCCTCCATTGTATCTCTTATTTTTCTATATATTTTCTAGGATATAGATTGTATCAGAATTATGTCGTTACTTAATTGATTCATTATTCTCTTTTTATTTTTACTGGTATTTGGTATAAAAACCAGTTGGCGTCCAAATCTATCTCCTTTATATATATCTACAGTATTTCAGTATCTACCTCTCCTATTTTCTTAATAATCATCATTTTTATCTTTTACTCAAGTTTCTAAAGAGTAAATTTTATTTTTATCTCTATTTCTGTTACTTTGGAACGAGAGGTGCCATCTTTATTCTCTGTTTAGTTCAATGCTGTTGACATTTCGCCCTTCCCGTTCGATACAAAAGTCGATATAAAGGCTTCTATTTTCTAAAAATGTCGATTTTCTTCATGACTTCTGTAAAAGTATAATAACCAATTGTTGTGTCGTCTCCTGATTAAGGAGTCAACGTCCGGGATACATTTCTCAGGTGCGGGTCAAATTCTTTTAACATCCAGAAGACCAACCGGCCTGAGAGTGGCACCATCATTCCCATAGGATAGTTGACTCCGGGGCAAGAAAATCCACAACTAACAACATGGCTTGCTAACAACTATAGCAGAAAAGACCAGGATAAAACCTAGGATTTGGTGACAAACATTGTTCTTTAATATAATGTAACACTGTGGCAAGAAGTTGAATAATTTTTATTTAAATTCAATACTATATTTAAACATTTATTTGTCTGTTTTTTTTATATTTTAATAAACATGTGTTAATTTAACTGTGTATTGTTTCTTCTTTTTACTTGTTTGTGTGTGTTGCTCCAGAGTAGGCCATATTCACGTCCTGAGTGAGCTAGCCAGGGAGTGTTTCGCATTAAAAATTTAGCGTTAAAAATTGGTCCCAACAGGGAACGATTTCTCGCTCCAACGTTGTTAGTGATGTTACTCAGGTTGTAGCAGCAAACTAAGGTTTGCGGTTACAAGTTGACAACAGCAGCTCAACGTTGGTATGTTACAACTTGAGCCACGAAGGGTTACAAATTGGTATCCAATGAATATTCGTTGGCATGTCATAGATTGATGTCCAATGAATGTTCGTTGGAACGTTACAGGTTCAAATAGTTCCCTCTGAATTCGTAGTTAGTCTACATTACTTTTGAAGAGTTAGTTTTGTTAAATTTACAAACTGATTTGGTATTCCTAGCTTTTTCATTGCTTTGAACATTGCTTTGTAATCTATAAATATATGATGAGCATCAAAGCCATATTCCAGTGTTTTTTTGAAATTTGTTTCAAGGTTGAAATCTGATAAATTGTCGATTTACCACCTTTGAAACCAACCTGGTATTTTTCTAATATCCGTTCTGCATACGGTGCCCATACAGTGACAGAATATATTGTATAGGCTACACTTAGAAGCGTAATTCCTCTGTGGTTATCGTAGCGTAAATACCCTTTTTTGTGTATGGTGCAAAGTATTCCAATATTCCAGTCATTGGGGAGGGATTTCTGTGTCCATATTTCTTTTATAAGCTCTTGTAATGCCATTATGGTATCGTCCCCACCTTCTTTATATAGTTCAGCTGGGAGATTATCTATTCCGGGTGATTTGTTTTGGCTAGTTTTTTAACTGCATCTTTAATTTCAAGAATCGTTGGTGGTTCCTCTTCCCTCTCGTCTGCTCCCCTTAGCTCATCTCTTTCGTCTTCCCGGTTTTCTTCTTCTTCCTCTATATTAAGTGCCTGGTTATAGTATTCCACCCATCTATTCAATACATATTTCCTTATTGTTAATAGGTCGCCATTCTGACTTCTGCATTGTCTTGTTGAAAAAAAATTATTTTTTGTTGATGTTAACTTTCTTATAGAATGCTCTGAATTATTTCTCTCTGTTGCGGTTTTCTATATATTTAAGTTCCTTATTTAAGTAGTTTCGTTTTTTTCTTTTGTGTATCCTCTTTCTTCTCTTCTCTTTGTCTGGTAGTTCTCTACAGTTTTTCTAGTTAGTAAGGTAAGCATTTTTCTGTAAACTTCCTTTTTTCTTTTGTTGCATTCTTGCATTCATCATCAAACCAATGATTTTTACAGGCACAAATATCTGTTCCTATATTTTAGTTATAACTGACTTTAATTTTCAGGCAATCACATTTGCCAGTGGTAATTTTGTAACGATATATTTTTCTTACCTCAGGGTAAGAACATGGTAAGTGAACATGAACAGAACATGAGTAGAAGATTGTGAATAGATAAGTGAATGGCAAGGGGTCTGGATTGGGGCAACTACAGAAAAAAAGAAACAAAAGGTCATGAATCTCTTGGGATAAAAAAAAGCAAAAAGAAACAGGAAACATCTCTAGTAATTTAATATGGGGCGCCACTTTGAGGTGCCTAATTATATCTATTACCACTAGTTGTAACTAGGGAAATAATTATTAAACATAAAAAACATATATTTTTCAAATAAAACTCAAAAAAGGGTTAGTTAAAAAAAATAAACAAAATGTTAAGGAAACAAAATTTAACATTAATTTTTTTGTCACCACAAACAGTTACAACATGGAGAATACAAGAATACTCAAAAAAGACAATACAAAAATATTACTTCAGTAGTCGCAAAATACAAAAAACTTACATGTCATCCATTTATAAACTCTAGGAGTTGGAGATACTACAAAAAACGTACAAATATTACCGCACAGAGGATAACCTTTTTTTAACAAACAAAATAAATAAATATCAAAAATAATAAAGCTAGCTGTCATATGTTAACATTAAATTTTAAAAACTGAAAACAAATAAAATAACAGCTAAAGTCAAAACCAAAATTTACAATATTTAATATTACAAAAATTGATCAAAAAGTTACCTGGATTTTTCACTACCAAACTGCACTAAAATTTCTGGAACCACACTCCACTGGAACCTCCGAAACCATAACTGGAACTGGGGGCTTCACTCTCTCTGCGTAACGAACACACGAACAACTCCATCTCCAAACTGCCAAAAAGCCTTGGATGATAACCAGGGAGAAACAAAACGAGGATGGAAACGACGATTCTTCCAATCCTCACTCAAAAAATTAACTGTGCCATTAACTGCTACAAAACTACTTTTCACTGCTACATATTTCCATAAAAAGGGGCAAAAACAGGAAACTACAAATTCGACGATGAACTTGGATTCATACCTGAGCCTACAGCGACCCAAGTAAGAATGACGAAATTATCTTAAGAATTCGTTCACATAACTTGGAATAACAAACACTTGACAGGAATTAAAACGCAGAAGATTATATTTCTACGACGTACAAAAATTATAAGACGACTTCGAATAAAACATTAAAAGAAAATGCCGAGAGAGTACACATCTTTAAAATAATAAACAACTCTAAAATGGTTTATATTACTTGGCCGACCCAAGAAAGAATTGAAAATACTTTTTGCGTATTTCAACTTGTACGATAGGAAACTGAAATGCATTAAAAATACTCTTCGATTTTTCAAACATATATGAGGGGATTTCAATATATTACATATACGAGGGGATTTCAATATACACCAAAAAATCAATGAAATTGCAAATGCTTCAATTTTAGATGTTTTTTTAAGATTTTTAAAAAAGTTTCTACAAGCTTTCCATGAAAAACTTGCTGTTTTCCGCTTATTCAATAACATATGTTTGGATCTTTGTTTTCGATAAATACAATAGTTAATATAAAGTTTACGGCAATAATAAAAAACGAATCTCTTTATTTTATGTTTCATTTTATATCCGTTTATAACAGTTTTCCAAATAAAATATAAAAAATTTTCGCGAAAAACTGTTTAAAAGCATGCTTTTTCACGTTTAATTTGTGAGCTTTAGTTACGAATTACTCCAAAAATATTTTTAAAATTTTCTGAAAAACTCCCAAAGAGCATTTTTGTCTTGAAATTCACTATTCTAGTGACTATCATGGTTTTTGTGATAAACTTTTTCCACCCCCGAGTTGGAAACAACTCCAGAGGAGGCACATATTACCATAGGGTAGATTTTGATCTTTGAGCTATTTTTTAACTACTGTAAAAATTCAAGAAAATCGATGTTTATAAAAAATTTAGAGGTTTATATTATTTTTATTGTCATATCTTAAACTATTATTCGGATCTATTTATTTGTTTAGCTTTTGGCGTAATAGCGAATTTATGTTTACGTTTAAGTACAATGAAACAAATTACTTCAATTTACTTATATGTACAACTTCTACCGACGAAAATCTTCTGACAAACTATTATCCCCAAAAATATGCAAATCTTTGCCCTGTGTAGTCTCAGCAGTCTGTATTGATTTATGGTACGTGGCTAAGACCCTGTCGTCTGCATGCCAAATTTTCTTTTATTGGGAAAATAAATGCTGACTCAACTTTAATTTTTTTTGAAATTTTTTATAGTTTTTCTGTCTTATGATACTATTTTAAATCCTTGATACTAGTTATTAGGATTTACGTTAAACTTCTGGATTTTCGTTCATAAACAGGCTTGTAATAGTTAATGACTCTTTTTCTAAAGTTTAAATTAAGAACACGACTATATAAAATTATTTTCAATTTGTAAAATCACTTACAGCTTTTTTATATGCCTATCGATTTAATTTCTCTGCTTGTCTTTACTTCTCGTGTGTGAAACTCGTTCTAATAGGCGATCGGTTTATCCCTAAAAAGTCATTTTGAAACGGAATATACCGACTAAATGTTTTCTGCGTCTAATCCACTTTGTAATTCTTACTTGCATTTGACAGTTTAAAAATTTTAAAGCTTTTTGTAGAAATGAAATTAATTTAGTAGTTTTTTAGAAAAAAATCACTAATTAAGGCTTCGGCCAAAGACTTCAACAAAAAATTGCAAATAACTCGGAAAAGAAGCATTTTTCGAAAAATTGCCAAGATAGAAATACTATTTATTTCGAAAAGATACGCCTAAAAAGTTTTACTCGAAGCGATTCGGGAAATTGATTTTTGTTATAAGTTATTTATTAATAACAATTTCCGGCCCATTTGGAAAAATTTTAAAAAAATTCTACTTGAAAAAATATATCCTTCTCCTCAATCTTTTTCTCCTTAGTAAGGATGTAGTGGCGTCATGTAATTTGTTAGACTATTTCTGTCCAATTATTTCTCTCCTGTGCGTGTTGTTTTGCTTCGGAGAATGAGTAACCAGTCATCTCCTTTATTTGATCCGAACATCGTACTGTAAATCTTCCTCTGGATCTTTTTCCCGCTTCGTTACCTTCAACTATCATTCGCTCCATGCCTTTTCTTCTTCTAGTTATATGTCCAAAATATCTCAGTACATTTTAGTTGATAGTTGTGATGAGCCTAGTTTTTATGTTGAGTTCTGCTAGAAGTGAGTTATTTGTGCGATGGGCGTTCCATGGTATGCGCAACATTCTACGGTGGGCCCACATTTCAAATGGCTTTATACGCTTTGAATCGGTTTTTTTTATTGTCCAAGTTTCTGAAGCGTAGGTGGCGATAGGAAATATCAATACTCGAACAAGGCATAATTTTGTGATGTCAATGTTCTTCCAATTTTTTATGAGTTTGGCTGTTGAAGATCTGGCCATTGTGATGCGTTGACGGATCTCGTATTCGCATCCTCCACTGTTAGTAATAACGGAGCCTACGTCATTAAATTGCCTGACCACTTCGTAACCTGCCATAATTCTTATCTCTGCCTGGTTGTTTCTGATTCTATCGATGATCATCACTTTGGTTTTCTGCATATTTATATTCAAACCATATTCCGTACTCACGGTGCACCTAGCCTATGCATAATTTGTTCTAGTTCTTCTGCTGATGACGCCAATATAACAGTGTCATTAGTATATCGTAGGTTTTTGATTTTTTTTTCTCCTATCGTTGCTACATCTTGCCATTCCTCAAAAACTTGGCGCATAATATATTCACTATATATATTGAATAGAATAGGGGATATTACGCATGCCTGTCCAGCTCCAGATTTTAATTTGAAGTTTTTCGAAACCACATTATTAACTCTTACATTAGCAGTATTATTTACATATAGTGTTTATAATAAATAGATTACTGGCGTGTCCATTTCTCTAAGTATATGCCACATTTTATCCTATCTTACGACATCGAAACCCTTGGAGTAGTCAACAAAGCATAAATATGTTTCTATGTTAAACTCTCGAGATTTTTCGATAATTTGACGAATATTAAGAATATGTTCTCTTGTTGCTCTACCTTGGACGAATCCGCATTGTTCTTGGGAAATTTGTGGTAAGAGAATTGAGTTTGGTCTTTCATTTATGATGGTTAGAAGTACTTTGCTCGCGTGTGATATCAATGCTACTGTACCGTAATTACTGCAATTTGTCAGTGATCCTTTTTTATATATGGGAATAAACGTGAGTTTACTCCAGTCATTTGGCCACTTTCCGGTATTCCATATCTCATTGCAAATTCTAAGCATTGCTTCCGTCCCTAATTCTCCCATTTCTTTGAGTGTTTCAGCTGTTATTCCATCTTTTCCTTCTGATTTTCTGAATTTTAGCTTTTTAATTGCCTCCTCAATTTCTGATTTCAATATTTGAGGTTCTTTTTCATAACTTCTTTTCTCTGTATTATTGTCTGGGTCATTCTTAGAGAATAGTATTTCGCAATATTGTCTCCACATCTCTGCGATACCGTCTGGATTTGTTATGGTATTTCCACTATTATCTTTGATGATCTGTGTCTGCGGTTTGAATTCTCTCGGTCGATACTAGACTTTTGAGAAAAGTTCTCTAGATTCTTGGCGGTCAGCATGTTTCTCTAGTTGTTCACATATGTTTTTAATATAATTATTTTTGTCCCTTCTGCAAAAGTGTTTTATAGTTGTATTTATGGGGCTAATCTCTATTTCTTTTTGTTTTGAATTTGATGTGATGTTTCTTAGTTTTCGTCTTTCTTTTACAAGATTGATAGTCTCTTCAGTCATCCAATGCTTTTTCTAGCTGTTTTGTCTTTGGGATTAGTATTGTTGATGGCTTTAGTGATCCATTTCTTTGTTTAGTTGTGTTCCCACGTTTTCTCATGGTCTCCGGTAGTCACTGGTAGGTCAGCTTCTATCGATGTTTCTCTAAACTTTTCCGGGTATTTTGAAATTAATTTTTGTCTTTTATTTGTGATTGTTTTACTGTGTAACTTAATGCAAAATTCTGTTTATAACATTTTGTGGTCGGAACCAGTCTGCAGCTGGTTTTGTCTTAACGTTGATTATTGAGCTCCTCCATCGTTTAGTGACAAGAATATAATCTTTTGATTATTGTTACGTCCTCCAGGCGAAGACCATGTTGATAATCTCTATAGATGATGTTTAAACATTGTGTTTACTATACTAAGATCCATATCGATGGAACATTGAAGGAGCCGTTCACCTCGTTCATTTCGCTCGCCTAAGCCATGCTCACCTATCGAATCCTGACAAAAAGAAAAGCAAAAATATAGAGAATTAAGAGAGGGATTTAATTGCAATTTTCATCAACTATTTTTTTATCTCAAAGCTTTAAAAACTATATTAATTCGCACATATTATAACGGAATGAGATATTTTTTATCGTTTTTACTAAAAGTATACTTACCAGAAAATTCCGAATTATTCCTTACACTTTTTTGAATATAATTCAACTTGTACCAATACAATTTAATGTTAAGTTTGCGTATTTGAATATTTCTTGTTTGACTGCATATTGTAGCGTTCGCTTTTCTGTTGTTTATTATTATTTGGTTATTTAGTAAATAAAAATCGTCTATTTACAGGTGCACCCATGCGGCAGATACCGCCACAACACCGTAGTCTTCATACTAGCAAAAGAATACAACTTGAAAAACCTTCGGACCATTCACAGACTAGACCGATTGACCAGTGGCCTTCTTCTCTTCGGTAGAACTCCGAAGAAAGCTAGACAAATGGAGCACCAGATCAGAAACCGGCTAGTGTCCAAGGAGTACGTTTGTAGAGTTGAGGGAGACTTTCCTGAGTAAGTGTCCAATAAATATATGAAACTTGGAGCAGGCTGGGGTACAATGAAACAAAAGTTGGTTTTTCTCATAGCTATTACAACTGACACTTTTTTCACCTTTTTATTTGTACCTGGTACCTTAGAATCCAGTCTATGTAAGAAATGCGTCAACCATTATTTTTTGCATTGTTTGTGGCCGTTAGCGGCCATTTTCCAAAAACTTAATTTTATTTCATTGCGCCCACGCCCAGGGTACAATAAAACAGAACAAGGGGTACCATAAAACGATTGAAAAAACAATATTTACAGAAAAAACTTTATTTGTCTAATTAATTAAAATTAGTAAGAAAATGCGTCTGGAGTAGTTCAACTGGTCCTATTGAAGCACAAACACGAAATTACACTGACCGGCAAAAAAAGTGGCCACCCTATAAATTTCCAAAAATAAAAATTCATTGAAAGTTTAATGCGCTGTTTCATATCGTATACTCAACATCTTTTATTTTTAAAACAAAAAATGGCCATTATTGCTATATTTATTGGCATAATTTATTTAATTAGAAGGCTAGAAAAGAAAATAGTGTAATATCGATATATCGAAACGAATTACAATGAATTAAAATTACCAGTGAACTTGAACAATATTGTCTCATATCGGATATTATGCCCTAAAACGTCAGTAACCGTTTGCATACGATTTTGAAGGGAACAGAACAAATTTTGATTAAAAACTTACGGAATACGTTCATATCCTTCACGAAGCGTGTTTTGAAGTTCCATAAGATTTTCTGGCTGGCTACCAAAGATGTTCAATGATATTCAGATCAGGGCTGCAGGCTAGCCATTCTATAGTATTAGCTCGTACTTCCCCCAAGTAATTTGTTACGTCCTTGCAGTATGCGGATCATGTATAAACACGAAATTGTCCACAATAAATGGACTAAATGAAACTACTGCTTCTGCGAAATCATTCTTTGTATATTGGTGAGCATTCAGGGGGCATTTTCATTAATTAAAATAAGTTCAGATTGAACCTCAAATAAGATTCCAGAACAAACCATGACACCACTATGACCAAATTTTTGTTCTCTGGGACATACAACAATCTTGGGCATATCTTTAATTTCTCCATATTCAAACCCTCTCTCGTCCATCTCCAAACTTCAAACAAAACCACGATTCATCAGTAAAGAGAATTTGGTTTCAATCTCTCAAGAGGCGTGAGGAGTGACCGTTCTGTCACTAACATTCACATTTCGAATCTCCTGCAGATGGTTTCATGCATCATTTGCAGTGGAATGGCGATTTATTAAAAGTTCCATCACAATAAAACGATCATCTCTTTACGATGTAACTCTTCTACGACCCAAACTAGATCGACGTGAGTATGTACCAGTCTCTATAAAGCGATGGAAAGCTATCCGTACTGTAGTTCTCAAAATATCTAAAGTTTTGACTTGCCTTCTTCCATTTTGTAGTAATGCAATAATTCGAGCAACATCTAATGTAGATAACACCATATCTTAATTATTCGCTTAATCGAAATCCACGTTTGAAAAACTAAACTGTTTAATTAAATAACTTATAGACGACTTATAGATGTTTTTAACTTATATGAGATAAACAGCGATTACAGAAAACAACAATATAAACGTCAATACTGTGAAAAACACTCATACATAATCGCAATAAATATTTAAATTGAGACGCAATATGAAAGAGTTTATAAAAGTTCCAATGATTTTTTATTTTCGGAAATTTATAGGGTAGCCACTTTTTTTGCCGGTCAGTGTATTTTACATTTAGCCCATGTTAAAATTGTTGAAATCGATCCCGAATGAAATTAAACTAAGACATAATCATCTAAAGCAGGAAGCCGGAACAATTCTCCAACGTGATCAGGCTCAACAGCAAACAAATCCTCATCCATGTCCATATCGTCGACTGTGTAAATATATAGAACGTCTTCATCGTCATCCTACGATGAATCAACGTCCCTTGTTTGTGCAGATTTTTTGTTCTTCGGACCAAACAACCTCCTTTTGCTGCATTCTTCATGGAAACTGGAACTGGTTTCTTCTTTTCTGTAACGTCTTTCATTTCTGGAGTGCTCGTAGCTATCATAATTTTGCATTGTTCCTGCACTTTCGATCAGTTTTTCGTTCTTCTGCTTTTGAATAACTACGAAAATCTTTAAGAGAGAAAAGCTTAAGACAGGTAAAGTCAAAACTGAAACGCCATTTTCACTCTAAATACTCCTTGAGTCACATGATCCCTAAAATGGACACGTAGAAAAATTATCACTGGAAAAGTGCTGCCAGGTGCAAAAATTATGGATACTCTGGTGACGTTAGCGCCTTTTTCTCCACTTGTGGCTTTGCTCACTTTCTTGACACCTTTCTCAGTCACTATTCGTTGGGGGTTTTGTTCAGTTGATGTAGCTGTTTTATCTAAATTAAACATCCTTGTCCTATAACCAAATTCTGGATGTTTTATGTAGCACGAGATAGACTGCAAACCTTAGGGATTCTTTGGAAGAGTTTAGGGTGCCTTTTTAAAAAATTATAAAACCAGTTAATGCGTGCTAATTTCTTCTTTTTTCATGATGGAGGATGATAAATCACTACCATTTCATAAACACTCGGCGGCAATCTTCTACTGGTAGGCCATAGCAGATTTTGTAGCACAAAATTAGGAAGTTTTTGTTTCTACTCTTGCTCTGCTGAGAAAACTATGCTAACTGAATATATAAGCGCATATCTCACAATCTCCTGACTAAGTGCTTTTGTTTTTATCACATATTTTGATAACGTCTCATGATTCACATTCTTTAGAACAGCAGCATGTCTCACACTGCATCCGCCCAAGACCATTTTCACTGCTGCCTTCATGCCATCTTCAACAAACAGTCCCTTACTGTGTTCATTTTTTGTTCTACTGTATAATATTCTCTGTCATATTCAGTGCATATTATTCTGTGTTATCTGATAATTTTTTGTATGCTTGTTAATTTAATACTCTTTCTCTAGGCGACTCCGTTAACTGAAATTAAAAGCCAGGTTGAGAGTCCAAATAAGAGATAAAGACATTATTAATCATAAACCGATTATATATAATAGCTGTCCTGGCCTTGCGGGCTTGTTTAAAGATCTCCCTTCATTTTGTTATTTTCTTTGACCCAACATTTCCATTTCTAACGTTCCGCTTCTCTAAATTTTCCTCTGCCGTTAGCCATTGTTTTCTAGTTCTTCCTCTTCTTTTTGGTTCCGTCATTTAAAGCCCTAATATATTCTCTCTATATGATCCAGCTACTTTATTCCTTATTTACTTACTATATTTACTTTTTTTCAGTGAAGTAATCGAGTGCAATCAGCCCATAGAAGTAGTAAGTTACAAAATAGGTGTGTGCAAAGTGTCACCTAAAGGCAAAGATTGCATAACTGTATTCCAAAAACTAGGATATAATGGACATACCAGTGTTATTCTGTGCAAGCCGAAAACCGGTAGAATGCATCAAATCAGGGTACATCTTCAGTATTTAGGTAAGACATCATTTGATTTATATCTTTTGTACTTTTTTAAATGATATTTTTGAAGCTTGTATGTTTCAAGTAAAATCACCTTTAAAAGCTGATAAGAAAAAAACACTAATTTTTTACAATTATTTTTTATTTTTATTATATTTTTTGTTTTTACTGTTACTTATTTGTTTTACTATTGTGACTAACCGTTTCTTCAATGGCGTCCACCATGCATGATTAGTAAACTATAGTTTATTTTTATGAACAAGAGAGTAATTAGCATAATTTTAACTGGTATCTCCGACCACTCTATGGGGCGTGCTCAAGATTAATTGAAAAATTACTTTGAATAATTGTAAAATATAAATGAATTATTTCAGTGTTATAAAGTGTTATGTGTATGTAAACAAAAGTGACCTCTTTTATCACACACTATATTAGAACTGACTGGCCTACATTAAAAAGGGTTTTAAAAAATTCACATTTTTTTTAATTTTTAAAAATTACAAAAGAGAAAAAGAGTTTTTTAAAACCGTCTAAGGTATGTCAGATAGATGAATAAAAATATTTAATATAAAACTTACAGCTACTTGTTACAAATCCAAATCAGATTCAGAAGATGAACTTTCAGAACCAAGATTTATAATAACTGGCTCGATCATTTTATCAGTAATATTGTCCAGCTTCCACATTTTTTCCTCTTCTTTAATAGTGTGATTTACTGCCTTTTCCCAGTTTTCATGTTTTACATTATTTACGGCCTCCAAAAACAACTGTTTAACATCATGAATTTTGAAAGTGGTATTTTTTCTTGAAACTTCACTCTTTATCTGTGCCCATACCAGTTCAATCGGGTTTTAATTCACAATGATATGGTGTATTTCGTATTTTTTAAATTTTTTCTTTATGAAGGGCACACAACGAATAAAGTTCCTTTCTTATAGATCCGGGATGGTACGTAATATTTTTTGAAACTCAGCCAATTCTGCAAGTCTTTTTTTAACCACTTGGTTGTGGGCAGTCCTTCTATAAGTCTGGAGTGATAACTTGCATTATCCATTACTATTACACAGTTCTTAGGAAGAAGATTGAATGATTATTTCGAATTATTCTTGAAAGACATCAGCGTTCATGTCTTCATGGTAGTCACCGGTACGAGTTGATTCAAAAGTTAATAAACCACTTTTAACAAAACCGTCTGAACTGCCAATGTGTACTATTATCAGCCTGCGTCCCTTTACTGATGGTGGGTTTTAAACCAGTAGATAAGTTATTTACAAAAGCGTGCCTTTGACTTGTAACAGTTTCATCCTGCCAAAATTTATTTGGTGTATGACCCTCGTTGATCCATGTTTCATCAAGATAAAATATTTTTTCTTTTTTGGTTTCTCATTTCCTTTATGGTTCTTAGAAAATGTCTTCTCCATATGACAATATCGCTTCTTTCTAATAAAATAGACTTTCTGGGATTCTTTTTCCAGCGGAAGCCTATTTCTTTTAAAAGTTTCCATAACGTACTTCGACTCATTTCTGGGTAATCCTTATCATCTGGAACTGAGACAAGAACTTTATCCAATGTTGGAAATTCTTGTCTAAAGAAGAATTCATGCACTTTTCCGTCGAAGTCTTTCTTTAAAATGATATTTCTATTAGAAATTTTGGTTTCCCTGGAGCATTACGTGGCATTTGAAAACTACCACATTTCTCTTCTTTAATAACTCTGTAAATCGTAGATTTCCCAACACCAAGTGTACTGCTAACTAACTCAACGGTCTCATCAACACTTTCACATAAAAGTTTGTCTGTAAATGATTTAAAACAATAAATATTAATGTTTTTTCATTAAACTGTTAAAGGACCAATTTTTCGGCGTTTTACACGGCACTTCCAAATTTTCCCATAACACTAGTATACACAATAAACTGCACCTTGCAACTGAAGTACCTACTTTTAGTGAACTGTTAAGAATTTTGAATACGCCACTTGGACCTTCCTACAAAAATGGAAAAACCCACTATCACATTTTCTGTGGAATAAGTTTAGAAGGTAATTATCTAGTCAATTACTGTCGTAGATTCCTGGAATTAAAGAATTAAATGTTTGATTGTTGAAACCCTTACTTCGTGGAATGCACTCATTTCAGATAAAATTAAACGTTTTATTTTATCTAGAGAATTAAACTTTATTTTGCAAATAGGTAGGTACTTATTAAACTTTTATTGGTTATATATAACCAATAAAATAAACATCTTACATTTCTTGCAAATTCATTAGTACCTGTTAACCTCCATCACTCCGACATTGGCAACCTTATTTAGGGATTAGTAACCCTCACAACTATTGTATTCTATTCTGCTCCAACCTTTATACCTGGTGGTCATACTCAATTTAAAATTGTTTTCCTATATACTTCTGTAAACTTGTTGACAAATATCTGTTTTTCATTGAGTCACCCGTATCAACAGTTTAGGGATTTGCATACATAATTTATTGTTTTATTACTCTCTCATACATAAAAATACACTATAAAACTGAAACTAATAGTCTTGAAAACATATTTGTGGGATGTACATTGCATTTTGCTGTATTTGCCACATCGATGTACTTGAGGGTGATTTTGTCCACTTTTGTATGCGGTCCGTTGATTTTTTCTGTTTTGATAGAATGAGTTAACACCCACCGTACCTAATGCTGTTGCTACTTATCATTATCGGCATATCACCTCCAGCATCATTTCCATATTATGTAGGTTCAAAGTCTGGTGCTCCATCTTTTGCATCATTGCTTCACATCCTGTCTAGGATTGACCACATGAGGATATGAAGCAATACATGGGGATTCGGCTATATAACACTAGTAATATAATCCGTCACATACGACGGGAGATCCAATCAATTGCCATTTATAGTCATTCTCAGTCTCACTCAGAATCCAAAAGATATTCTGTTTCCCCAACTGATTTTATAGTGTTTTTAAAGTTTTTAAAAGATACATGTTTACACAAATACAGTTAATTTAAACTAGTGAACTCTATTTATTCTTTGCTTATTGCTTACTTGCATAGATAATGTACTAATGTATTCACACTGTATATTTATATTGATGTAACAATTGTTGTAAACTGTGTTCGTGTGCAAGTAGTCAGGACACATTAATTGCAAATAAAAAAATACAAGGATATATTTAAAAAATACTGTGATTACTTGAAAAATATCGACACTTTATTGAGTTGTTAAAATGTTTCAGGTCATCCTGTAGTGAACGATCCCTTGTACAATCACGAGGTGTTCGGTCCGTTGAAGGGAAAGGGCGGCGACCTCGGTGGTAAAACCGATGAGGAACTTGTCCGAGATCTTATCCACATACACAACGCCGAAAATTGGTTGGGAATGGACGGCGATAGCGAATTGTCGATGTTCAATAGTAGAAAATCAGATTTAGATGAATCTTTAGTTGGACCAATTGTGCCTAAAGGTAATTGGAAAATTTCTATCTCTCTTTTCTACTTAACCGAATTACCTCTTTGATGTTCCTTTGTTCTATAACTGAATTAAAACAAAACAATCAGTCGTAAACGTGAATGTGAACAGATTAAATACAAACATTACTCATTGTAAAACCATACAATGTATTGAACAAGGTACAGTACATTATTATTAGTTTACTATTGAGAAATTTATTGAAAATCTAGTCTATATTTTAATAACTAGTAATATACTGATAGCACTTTGGTGAATCCTATTCGAATTGTTATATGTTTTAGATTTTATATATAGAGAAGAGGCGGCAAATTCGGACTCCCAGTTGGTTTTTACTTAATATCATTTATACTAAAATACTTTGAATTCCAATTTAAGAAAAAAACTAAACTAACATTTCCTAAGGAATATCTTTTCTTAGTTTGAAATATTCTAAAAATATATAATTTTTGCAAAAGTTTACAAAATAGGCACTTAAAAGGCACTGTAAATTTGGACCCCTTTTTTTCCTCGTATTTCGTACCCCCTAGAAATCTAATGGATTATGAGTGGTGTAGAAATAATTCACGGTTAAATAAATATATAACTTTATTTCATTTTTAAAATAGATTGATTAATAAACTGTGTCTTCTCTTAAGGTTCCATCTTCTAACGAGGTTGGATATCAACATGGCAATTCTTATTTTACTTACAGCAGCTCTAAATAGTTGGCTAGAGCAAAGACTAAACAATTCCCTTAGATTTCGTAGCCAGGAGGTTCGTCTTCTTCCTACATCTCTTTTACCTTTTATTTTGCCCTCTATAATCAAACGTAGTAGCCCATAACGAGGACCTCTTAATTATATGACCGAAATATTCAAGTTTCCGCCTCTTAATTGTCTGTACAATTTCTTCCCTCCTATTAACCCTATCAAGGACTTCAATATTGGTAATTTTGTCTACTCATGCTATTCGTAGCATCCTTCGATAACGCCAACGCTCAAAAGCTTCCAATTTCTTAATCTCCAGTTGTTTTCAATGTCCATGCCTCAGATCCGTAGAGCAAAGTTGTAAAAATGTAGCAGCGCAATAACCTTATCCTTAGATCCATTCTTAGGTCTCTACTACACAATAGATGTTTCATTTTTACAAATTTTGCCCTTGCTATTTCTATACGGCTTTTAATCTCTTGTGTTTGTTCTGCGTTTTGACTAACCAATGTTCCTAGATATTTGTATTTATCTACCCTTTCTATCTGGATATTATTAATATGGAGTGTCTCGTTGTCTTTTGGATGTTTTGTAATGACCATGAATTTTGTTTTCTTTAAGTTCATTTTAATACCATATATGATACATTTCATTCAGCCGTTCCAGTATGTTTGTTAGACTTTGCAGAGTTGAAGTGAATATGACAGTATCATAAAGGCGCAGGGCTATAATTGTTTTAAGTTTGAATCTAGTTTACTGGCAGAAGTCGCGTATGTAATCGTCTTTTGCTGCACTGGTACAATCAACATATGCCCACATTGACACATTAGGCATTTGATCCACTGTTCACCCGTCACTGACTTGGACCATTGTTTGTTGCAGAACATGCTCGTCACATCCGATTCATCCGGTATTTGTCTTGGTCCTACAACAAATCCGATTGAAAAGACTGATTTCAGAGACAAATGATCTTTTCTCTAGTAGAAGATCCTTTGTATATGTCAAAATCTAATTGTTTCTTGACCTAAGAGCTAGGTTTGTGCTCTTTTTACAATCTTTCTGTAAGTTTTCTTGATGAGGGTATTGGCAGACGTAGGGAGGAGGTTCTACCAACTGAGTTGAGGTGGACGCTTGTTCGTGTGCAACCCATGAAAGAGAATGTGTCACCAGGTGAAAAGATTCAGGATTTTCCTCATTTAGTATGTTGTGCGAAGAAGTATCTAGATGATAACGGCTGTACATCTGATGATACTCAACAGGATCATCAGATGTACAGCCGTTATCATCTAGATCAATAGGCTTCTCTTTTTGGACTTCTCTGCCGTTTGACACTTTGTTAAATGAGGCGGTAAGGAGATGATTTTAAAATTATTCTGCCTGGCGTTCTCGATAATGTCAATATTGCTGGTGTGGCTTGAATGCCCGTCAAAAACTAGGAGAACAGGTGGTTTAGTTGTAGGTATTGTAGTGCTCAAAAAATGGTCGAACCATTTTGTAAACAGTTTTGTTGTAATCCATCCTGATGGCTGCACGTGCAAGACTGTATCTGGAGGAGCTCCTTTTTGCAACTGAAGATTTATGTATTTCCTAGGAAATATCACCATGCACCATCACCACCAGCACTCATACATACTAAAATTGTTATTAAGGCACCACTTTCTGCTAATTTAAGAGAGCGTACCTGCCTTTTTCCTCGAAACCAATCACTGGTTCTACTTTAATCTGAACTACTGTACGACCACTTCATTAACTTTGAATCAATATTGCCAAAAAACATTGACACATTTTCTTTGTTGAAACCTACAACTTTTGCAAATGAGGTTCCTGTTGGCTTACGAATTGAAAGTCTGTCCTTATGCCTTTTCATGAATAGGTCTAGCCACGCTTTACCTACCATACTGTATTTAACAAAAGGATGCGTTATTCCATTCCTTTCAGCCAGTTGATAGGCCATCCGTCGAAGGTCTCGCTTAGTCAAACCAAAAAATGTAGATTCTATTATCAAACAATACTTAACCAACTGTTCCTTTAATTCGGGAGGCAAGACAGTAGGCCTTCCTGTCTTAACAGAAGCTGCTTTTGCTGGTTCTCCATATTTTTCCATTGACAAACGCATCAGCGTGGTCTTAGGTAGTTTAAAAGGCTTGGCAGCCTTCTTTTATCCCATTGTTTTCACCCTAGTGGCTTCTATAGCCTTTGTCATATTTTCCTCTGACCACAACCTCTTCTTATTTTCTTTGGTAGTCTTCGGCATCGTTTTTTAATCTGTAAATATAACATTCTAAATTAGATTTTAATAATGGAAAGTTTTTACTGGGGGTCGGACTTAGAAAGGGGTCCGCGCATTAGGAAATAACACGTCCAAATCAAAACTGAACCCACTCAAAATCTTAGCAGTAGAATTGTTTTTCCGTTACTTTAAATACTACACTAAATTATTTACTACATACTACTCAGTCCCCAACAAAACAGCTGCAGAGCCTCGACATCCGGCAATGACAAGGAAAGGTTTACGTTGTTTTCCCATTGGCTGCAGCACCCCCGCACGAAACTGCACTAGGGGTCCGAATTTACCGCGGATCCTCTATGTAATAATGTTTCTTCAATCAGCAAAGTTTCATTAAAAAAAATTCAATTGCGTTTCTCTGCAAAACGAACAACTTTATTGTTAGTTGTACAATATTAAATTAAAACTCCATTACCTGCAAAAAGAAACAACATAATTTGTAGATTTTAACTAATATTAAAATGACGTCTCTTATGGGAGTAATAAAAATTAATAATGACAAGACTCACTCTCACTGTCAAAAGCTAAATAAGACTTCAAAGTATTCTGATAGTGACAAAACAAACTATTCAAACTTAAATGACATGAATGAAAGCAAAAAGAGTGCTCTGTTTATCTTTACATTATATAAAGCTTACTCGCTTACTTACATATCGAAAATACTAATATAGAATACCGCATCTTTCATGTAATTGACACGGAGAGTTTCATATGGGAAAGGAAAATTATTTGTCATTTCAAATTAGAATCACATGACATTTTTGTGATTTAAGGAAGTCTTATTCTACCTCGTTTTCTTCTAGTGGGCGATATCCATTCTTTTTTCTTATTCATCTATTTCCAGTCATTTTCTGCAGGTACTATTTTCATGCATTCTCTGCAGGTGTCCATACCAGTTTACTCTTTTGGCTTTAATTTGCACAGTTCATACAAACTTTGGACAGTTCATCTTTATAGGACTGTTTCGTGATTGGACGAAGATATTTTCAATCGGTCGGCTAGTAAATGTTTTATACGAAAAAATGTTTTAAAAGCGACGAGACTCGGAAAAATGCTAAAAAATATTAGACGAAAATTTATTTAAACTTATTTCAAAACTTTAAACTTATTTTTTTTTTCAATTCCTTCATGCAATCACGCAATACTGTAAATATGAACTGTGCAAAGTTTTAGCAATATCGATTGTTTGAAAATATAAGACATATGTAACCCCTTAAGGGTTAAGAGAGCTATAGTTAAGGCAGAGGAGAAGAATAGGAGATGTAATCGATACACATGAAAAATTGATTGTTTGGGGAGCATAAGAACATAAACGTAGTAGCGAAAGACCACAGAAACGTTGACTAGATGATATCAAAATCAGAATGGGTAGAAATGGGCACCAATTACCACCAACGGTTAAGAGTAGTAACCCTAAACGGAGGCCTACATCCAGGGGTGGATAAAAACAGGCATGTAAAGGAACATGATGATCACAATATATCCTGATTTATCACCTTGTGACTACCACACAACCTAATTTTGTATTCTTTTCTATGGTTACAAGAATCTATAAGCGTATGAAACAGTACTAAAGCTCCCATTCTTTTGCGTAAACTTTAGTAAGATTAAAGAATATGTAAAAGGATAATGTTCTGTGTAAACTTCATTATTAAATCAATGTTGATATGCCCTCGTCCAAACTAATACGATTAAAATGCCCATGTTAATTTGCAAAACTTAAATATTCTTTAAAAATATTCAAAAATTAGATAAGTTTGTGAACGTAATTATGAAATTTGGCAATTCTCACGTCATTTCTAGCACAAATCTGTACCTTTAATAAGTTTAGGACTAATATTTAACATTAGAGAAAGGTCTGCACTATGCTTCATCATAATTACAAATGTAGCGAACCAAGTCAACTCACGTACGAAATAAGTTGCTTGCGTTGGGTATTTTAGGAATTGTCTAAGGGATTGAGTTGAATCCAAATCCTCCCAGATAAATCTACATTAAATAAAAACGTCCTTTTTGAACGTGTACTTTTATATAGGCCGTTATATTAACCACAGATCTTTACGATAAATAAATAAAAATTGTTTACAGAGAATATATAGAAAACAAATTAGGAAGTAAATATAGAATAATCCATAAAGCTAAAATTCTGATTTCCTATTTCGTTTTACATTTCTTAAACAGTAATTTCCTAACACACAATCAAACAATTAATAAAAGCAAATTAATACAAACTCAAATGGGAAATGCTATTTATCGACTTCAAACTGGCATTTGATTCTAGTAAAGGGAAAGCACTAACGATGCTTACTACTGGAAAAATTAAAAATCCCACAGAAACTCAGAAAATTAATAAATATGGCAATGAGGCCTACCAAAATTGGCACAAAGATGCAAATAGGGAAGACAGATGAACTCATGTAAAATAAAGGGGTGAAACAAGTAGATGCATTATTCACAACACTGTTTAATCTTCTTTAGACCAAATGAATCGCTTATTTCAGAAACAACTGGACAGTCACATTCGGACAGTTTGCAAGAGATGAAGAAAACGTTTTGATAGTTTATCTGAACAGTTTCACTAAAAATGAAGTTTGAAGTTAATAGATTACACCTAATGTAAGAATTTATCAAAAACAAAAGCATTCTAAATTGTTACTAAACTCTAAATAAACATTTTAAAACGGACTTAGGTTGTTTCAGTAATGTAATGTTAGGTTTCAAAACGAAAGTTTTATTACTGAACAATTTTAATATCATATAGTTTATTTTGTGACTTCCTTGGATTTTTTCATAGTTGCTGATGTTTGAATAATATTTTTGTAAAATGCTTTGAACGGTTTCTCCACCCATTGAAGCAGTGTGGTCAAATTTTCTTTTTTGGGCTCTAGTATGGGAATTGGGTCTTTATACGCTTTTTAAGTTGGCATTTTAAATGTGACATTGCTTGTATTTGGAATGGAAATATTGAAAATACTGCTTATCGCACCATTTATGTATTCACTAGTTCAAATACTGCCGGGAGCATCAACGCTGTAGACAAAATGATGCAATTTGAAAATTGAGAACGAAATTCGTTAGGCCCTTGTTAAGTTCTGTATCTCAAATCGACGCACATACAGATTCTAATACCTAGGCTACCAGTCTTTAAAATTTATAATTCTTTCTTGTTTAATTTCACAGACCGTGAATAGGTTTTGAGCACTTGCATGAACAATGATTTCCGCGTACTTATGGATGTCATAAACTCGCTCAAATTTTCTGAGGTTTCTTTTAATAACCCCAAAAGCACAGGGAAGAAATGAGTGACCTCGAAGTGGAAAAAATTGTTGAATTTTTAGAAATCTGTCTGTATCGGTTAAAGCCAAACACATTCTTGTAATGCAGTGGTTTTTGTTTGACCTGAGCAGTTGTCAGAAAACAGGCGTAGTTCTTTTACATCTGTTTCAATATATTTTTTAATATAATCCAACAGAAAGCTGCAGACTTCATTCGGGCTTTTTCGTGCTTCTGCTTCGTGGTAAATATAATGAACGGATTCTCGTGACTTAATATTGGTGATGCAAAAAACATTAACGGTGCCTGGTACAGGCATTGCAGGAATTTGAAGGTTTTGGCCATATCGCTGTGATTCGATTCTTGTTTGTGGAAGGGAAATCGCGCAGTGAAATCAATAGGCGCTTATTTACTGTGTACGGTGACTATTCTACTTCGATGGCAACCATCAAAAATTGATGAGTTTCAACGTGATCGCACGTTAGTTTTTGATAAGCCACGCCTCGGTACCCCGAAAATAGCTACCACGAAGGATAACGTGACAAACATCCACGATCTAAAGATTGCGTGTGTCATATCCTGTATGAAATTTTGGGCATGATAAAGCTGTAGCCGCAATGGCTGCCGCATTTGCTCAATACGGACAACAAGCGCAACCGTGGGACTACTTCATATCGGTGTTTCGACACTATTTGAGCGTAATTCGAAGGAGTTTCTGTCGTTTTGTAACCATCGACAAAACATGAATCCACTGGTACACACCAGATATCAAGGAACTGTAGAAACAGTGAACGGCATCTGACGAACGTGTTCCAAAGAAGGCGGACTACTGGAGAAGGACAAAACAGTCACAGAGCCCTACTACGCCGAATTATTGGTCCGATTTGATTCCGAATTGCAGAAAAACGACCTCATTTTGGAAAAAGAAAAAAGTGCTCTTTTACTATTACAACGCGTCAACTCGTCATCACGTCCATCATCGCCACAGCAAAAAAGGTCAAATTGGGATTCGAACTGTTGCCCTATCCACCGTATTCTTTAGATTTGGCCCCGTGTGACTTCTTTTTGTTTTCAAACTTGAAAAGGCATTCGCTGGACAGAAATTTAAGTCGAATGAGGAGGTCATCGCCGCCACAGAAGCCTACTTTGTAGACCTCCAGAAAACGTATTTTTCCTGGCTGGTTAGAGTAATTGGAGAATCGCTGAATCCAGTTGATCGAGCTAAAAGAGACTATTAGAGACTGTTAAAAAATAAATCGCTATTTTACCAAAATTTTCGTTTTTCTTTTGTAGTATTTGCAAGAACTCAACAATAATTTAGAGGAAATTCTGGCGTGCTGTTCCTTGGTAGAGGTTTAATGCCTTTAGTCCAGGAGTTTATATAAACACGACGGGAGGCTTATATAGGTCTATGATATTGAATTTCAGTAGGACCTTTCGTAGACATTTAGACATAAATTGCATTTTTTAAGTTTTTCTATTTTAATAGCCTAATATTCCTATGCCGTCGTTCTGGTTGCTTTCACCTTTTTTATCTCCTTTAGTTTATTTTGAATTTTATTGCAATTGAAATTAGTTTGTGGTATTGTAAAATTGTGCATCTTCGGTGCACAATTTAACCAATCTGACAATTTTAACGTTAACAGAACCTTTGCAACAGACATTTGTTCACGTTAATAAATAACCATTTTGTTATACACTCTGTATACTTTGCGGTAGTATTTGACAGACTTATATAGACTATACTCTGTTTTTTAACCAGGAGGAGTAAACCAAAAAGACAGATTCACACTCAAGAAAGTTACTAGAAAAGTCACCAAATACATCTTCTTTTTTTTGTTGATTATCTCGGCCTTGCGGTAATCGGGTAATTAATATTGGGCAACCTCACACGTCAGTTTTAACCTAATTTTGTTTATTTATGTTTGAATAATAAAATATTTTTTTTCAATTCACTTCCAATATATATTACAATTATTACAATAAAAAAGGACGTTTTTCACATTTGGTCTCATGTATATATATTTAAATATCGGGTGATCCAATTTTATAGATCTCTTAAGTCTATGGTATTTAATTATAATTTAGAGAATATTTTGATCGGGAGAGTCAATAATGTTACAGATCTAAGTATGGTTTTTTTCAGAAATTTGTCTTTCAATTGTAGACCATATTCTTATTCTGGCATGATCAATTTCTTGAATCTAGTTTTTTTTCTTACCAGATACTTTGTATAAATAAGTGTGTACTTAACAATTTCTTTAATGTTGGATTCTTGTTTAATTTTGACAGTGAGTTTGTCCCAATTTGTTATCAACAAACAAAATTTACTAAAAAATACTGGATTTTTGTGAGATAATCAACAAATCCAATCTATTATGTTACATGCTTGCATAATTTTGCAGTTTTCTTGTGATGATCTACAACCAGGAAGAACAAAACCAACTGTATCATACAATCAAAATAAAACACAACATTACTTTTCTAATGTTCTTTTATTGTGATGAAAACAAAATGGATTAATGCTTCTTAACAAGTATACACTAAATTTAAAAGATAGTTGCCGTTTTTCTTATGATAATTATATATAAATAACATACATTTATAAATTTATAAACACTTTAAACTATATTTAGTATAAATATCATCTAGAAAAATATCACATTAAATACTATTCGCATATCACCAAGTCCAAGTTATTACAAACAACTTAAAGACTCAGAAATCGATTTATATATTAGAGGAAAATAATAATAATAAATAAATGTCACAAATGTCATTAGTGTCAATATGTCATAATTTAGTGGAGTAAACTTGCCTGCGGTTGGACCAATTGCAAACAAGAATTACGGCGCGGAAAATTTGAATTACTCCTCCTGGTTAAAAAACAGACCATAGTATATTACTGCCAAAGAATTAATTTAACATACTGAAAGCGTAGCCCAATTTTATGTTTTGTAGTAGCCTACAATTTAATATACCAAGTCAATTTTCGTTACAAACTTCATCTCCCCTTTTTTAGAGTATCATTTGTTTGCATTTTTTATTTTGTCATAAAAGATATTGAATAAAATCCAATAAACTAAACAAGGTAACGTTTTTAACGCTATCGGGAATTTATGACCCGTAAAAATTTACATTCCCTGCGTGGGAGAGGGCGCATTATATAAAAAATAAAAGTAACAAAATATGAGTATCTGTAACGATAAGTAAAATATAGACTACTAAACGGTGATAAAAAAAAATATATTAAATTAACCTCTGTAGTTGATATGTATACATATAATTACATAAATTTGTTTTTAAAAGTTCTTAATCCTCATTTCGTGTTATAAAGTGGACATATATTTTTTATTTTCGTTTATAATTACATATACAGCGTGTCCTTAAGTAATTGTACAACAAGAAACACTAGATTCTTCACTTAAAAATATTACGATTTCAGCTAACTTGCTTTAATAACTATTGATTCATTGATTGAAACATATACGGGGTGTTAAAGTAGAAATTTAAAATTATATTTTTCGCTATAACTTTATGTTTTTGGACATTTATACAGTGTGTAAAAGTCAAATGGAATAAATTCATTATTTAGGTTACTGTACATATTTATAAAAAATACCGAAACACAGATGGGTTACCATCTAAAAACCACTTTGCTATGGTTTTTGTTTTACTTTCTCATTATCAAGACCTAAACGGGAAATAAGTTTTGAGTATATATTAGCCAATTTCGGTAACCACATGATTTTAATTTATTTTATCTTAATTAATCTTAAAAAACTTGAAAGCGACCATTTTTGAATGGAAAATGAAAAGACCTTTCAAACGATATATCACGAGCCTATACTTCCTATTTTAAAAATTGGGGGTGTTACATGTCATTCTAAGGGGGTTGAAGGTAGGGGTTGCATTTTCACGTTAAAGAATGTCAAGTTATAATTTAAATTTGACGTGTTTCGGGTTTTTTTTATAAATATGTACAGTAACCTAAATAATGAATTTTTTCCATTTGGCTTTTACACACTGTATATAAAAATTTAAAACTTGGGACTTTTGAGTATGAGGAATTAAAATTTGTTGCATACTTTGATATAGCTTATAGAGGGCACCACATATGCCACATATTTGTCATAAATTTGCACTTTTTTTTTGCTTTTCAAGTTAGCGCTATTTGTGTAAAAAAATATTAAAGATACATTATTTAAAAAACGATATACTGTTAATAACCTTAAAATTTCAACAGTTTTCGAGATAATCGAATTTTACAGATCAGCTGCATAATAATAATTCGTAATATTGTGATATTTGAGCGTCAAATCACTGATTACCTGTTGATAAGCATAGTTAATAGTTTATTATAAATACAACTAAAAGATAGTTATGTTATACCACAAAATGCTTTCTTACCGCTGCTGCCTTAGTCGTCAGAAACGAAAATGCCACTGAACCTCTAAAAATCATACGAACAAGCTTAATTTTACTGAGAATGTTAATTTTGGGACCCCAAAAAAGATGTAAAAAAGTTTACTCATACTCCCGGGCGTTCTCATAAAAACCTCCTCGTAGAGGGGGGTCGTAAAACATTTAGTGACTAAGAATCAGTACGCCGCAGAAAAAAAATTTTTCAAACCAGAAATGTAGCTGAGTTAACAGCTACAAAAAATGTAGCTTGTTTTTAACAAAAATGTTTATTAGCAGTTTTTCTGTAAAATGAAGCGTTCTCTCGGAAACAACGCTTGAAGCGACCGGCGATATTAAATGTCAGTTACACGTCTGAAAATTTTTTAAATAAGATTTGTATCAACTCGACGGTGATCATCTTATAAATTATAAATTAATCGCCTTATAAACAATGTGTTCTGGGAAAGGTTAGATGGAAGAAGGTCTGTAAGGCGGCCTAGAAAAAGGAGGAAAGATGCAGTCAAGGAAGATCTAGAGAAAATTGAAGTGCCACAATGGGAATTACTGGCACACGACCGACAAACATGGAAGGCAATCGTAAACGCGGCAAAGACTCACAAAGAGTTGTAGCGCTACTGATGATGATGATGATGATTATGATGATGATGATGATGACGGTGAATATTCGATATCTTTTTATCAGAGGGCCCTATCGCCAAAAATCAAAATGCTTTTTAAAGATGGAGAGTGCAGCTTTCGTAACATTTTTTTTTCCATTTTGCTGCAAATGAAGTCAGTTTCTATAAAGCTGTTAAATAAATTACATTTTATTTTAAAATTTTCGTATTTCGGAAATACGGTTCTCATGATACAATAAAATTTATTACTTTCATTCCATTGAATTTCATTCTGAGTTACTAAAAATCTATAACATAAAATTTCGAATTCTAAGTGCTTACAACACATATGAGGCAATTGTAGTATGCCTAAAAAATGCTGAATTTAAATTTGTCACATTACAACGTTTAAGATTCTTTTTTTTTTCGATTTCACAAGTACGTTTTTTTTTTTAACAAAACAAGCTCAGCTACAAATTTCTCTTAATGGCGTCTTTGTAAAACCATTTCTCGTGACGTGAGATCTTTTGTAATGTGAAAGTATTAATTCAGTGTTTCTTACGGCCGGTTTAAAAAAAAAAATGGAACTTATCTCCTAAGTAGGAGATAAGTACTCTTAACCTAAGGAAATTGAGGTTAAGAGATAACCAGCGTTTACCCTGAAATATAGGTTTCACAATATAAGGTCAACAGCTCGAGTTGTGCTTAACCTACAAAATTTTTAACCCAAAGTAAAAGCGGTGGTTTAGAGCTTGACCAGAATATCCTAACCTAATTTCGAATTTCGTTTTGTTGACATTGACAGAGTGTAGACAGATACGCCCATCTCAGAATTAGCGGTTGCCGAGATCAGTGAGGGCCTTACAATAAACGGTGAGCTACTTAATAACATAAGATATGCTGACGACACCGTTCTTCTGGCAGGAACACTAGAAGAACTGCAACACCTTGCTGAACAACTAAATATATATTGCAACGATTATGGACTAAAAATCAATTTGAAGAAAACCAAGTTCATGGTATTTACAAAAGCACAAAACATCAAAGTTAAGGTAGTACTAGATAATACAGAAATTGAACAAATATCTTCGTACAAATACCTTGGAGCATGGATCACAGAAGATACTGATCAGACAAAAGAAATAAGATGCCGCATTGAAATTGCGCGGTCAACTTTTAATAGAAACCTAGAGGCATTCGAAATGTGGTGTTACCGACGTATTTTGAAAATATCATGGACGGATCGTAAAACAAACGAACAAGTTCTCGAACAACTAGGCGAAGTTTTAAATTACATAAAAATCAGGAAATTGGAATACTTGGTACACATCATGAGAGGTGAAAAGTACGAACTACTAAGGAATATAATGCAGGGTAAAATCAAAGGTAGAAGAAGCGTAGGAAGACGTAAAATCTCGTGGCTACGCAATATCCGTGAATGGTTTGGATGCAGTTCAATTGAACTATTCAGGCGAGTAACCAATACAGTTATAATTGCCAGAATGATTTCCAATCTCCGATAGGAGTGGAACTTGAAGAAGAAGAACGAGACACATACGCAAATTATTAATTAATCAGATATGGATTGTAAATGCTTTTAGCAATGATGAGGAAGCTGGCAGACCAAGAATCATTAGGCACAGAACAAATCATTTTAAAGAACTAGACCATGAAATTTTTCCTGTCGGTGATTCTCAAAGAACACAGTAGAAAATATTTTGGAGCAAATTGAAGATACAATTTCTTATTTTTATATTTCATACATAAGGAAATAAGTAATTGTTCCTCTTCTGGCGAAAAGTTTGCCGATCTCTTGAATATTTTTGTGGATTCCATTTTATAATTTTACTTTTAACTTGGAAGAACAAACAACCACTACGTAGAAACAAACTACAACACAACAGAACTTGAAAATGAGAATAATATTTGTATATTGTTTTCGATCTAACATGACAAATGTGTGTGACAATATTCCATAAAAATCTGATTATTGTCAATAATTTCCTACCAAAAATAAAACGAAACCTAAGGTTAAGTGACCATAACCGAATCTGTGAATGTGAAACAGCATCTCTTTCTGTGAAACTAAAAGGTTACTTAACTCCTAGGGTTAACCACTGATTGTGAAACTTGCCGTTATGCATATTTCAAATGCCTCATATTGGTTGCCAAAACTCATAATCGAAATTTTATGTTCTAGTTTTAATTAAATTCCATAGCCACCAATCGATGGAAGTGATACATTTTATGATCTCATGAGAATTATAAAAAATGGCAACAATTGCGCAAGGTTTATTTATTTAACAGCTTTATATAAACAGACTTTATTTGCGGCAAATTGCAAAATTTAAATACGAAATCTGCACTCTTTGCCTTTGCACATTGACCTTTAAAAATAATTAAAATTTTTGTTGATAGGACACTGGTCAAAAAAAAATCGATTTTTTTCCGTTGAGTGATAAAAAAAGTGCTAATAAATATTTCTGTTCAAATCATGAATATGTTGCTTGTGTGAGTCCATTTCAAATAGGTTAAAGAAATAATAAATAAGACTTACTCACAATCAGTTAAACCAACCGATTGTAAGTCGTATTTATTATTTCTTTTACCTATTTCTAGTAAATCGATGTTTTCCGTCTCACCCCCTTCGCTGGATTCGCGTAGCCCAGATTTTACGTTAGATTTTGGTAATAACCAACTTTGAAAAGAAATAATTTCTGCAGCTAGAAGAGATTTGCTGGATCTGTTAAAACTGTTACTGTGATTGATAATGGAATGATTCAAAGAGAAGTGGCCAGGCAGCTTGGAGTTCGTCGTTGTATGGTCCAAAAAATATACCAACGATTCGTAGAAACTGGATCTCACGACCGTCGACCAGGATCAGGCGCGAGAAGAATCACGACAGCCAGAGAAGACTGTTCTTTACAACGCACTTTTTGCAAAATCGTTCCTTTACGGCTAGAGCAATCCAAAACCGTTTTCAAAATGCTTACCGGTGGACATTAAGCACTTCTTCAGTAAGGTTGAAGAAATTTAGTGTAAGGCAACGTGACCTTTGTTAACAGTAGCACATCAACAATGTCGACTTGAGTTTGCTAGAGACCATGAACATTGGGCGATAGAAGATTGGAAAAATGTTTTGTTTACTGATGAGTGCAGGATGGTTTTTTATGGCTCAGACGTTCGCATCAAAACGTAGAACACTTGGAAACGATATGCTGCTTGCGTTCGACGAGCACGTGTAGCTTGTGGATGAGGCTCTGTAATGTTTTGGCATGCATTTCATTCGATTTATTAATAGAGTAGTGTTGAATGCTCACCGAAATTCTAGACGAGCATGCAATGCCTTTTGCGGGGTTTCGGCTCAAAGCCAGATTCGAACCCGATTGAGCATGTTTGATACCAACTTAAACGAAGAGTACCAGAATACCTACTCCAATAAATCGTGAGCAGCTTCGATTGACGCTCATGGAAGAATGGGAGTTTTCCTCAAGACAACATTCATAATTTGATCAATTCAATGCCAATATTAAAATCACGACTTTATTGTCAGAAAAAATTTAAAATGTTAATTTTTAAAAATTTTCATTTAAAATCATCATTTTGGGAGAATTGTTTATTTTGACATTTGTTATTTAAGAAATGGTTGCATACAGCTTTAGAAAATATTCTTAAATATCACACAAGCATCTAAGGACAATTTCTTTCTTTCTTTCAATATGCCAAAAATTTTAGGTGGCTTCTTTCTTATGACGCGCAGTGTATTATATAGCCGCGATGTCAATTCACCCTTATGGACACAAATTCTCAGGTCTAACACTTCATATTCAGTATACTTATGTATACAAGGTTGAACCATGGAGATTCCATGTCAAGAAACTGAAGCCTACTTCGGAATTTTTGAATTGACAAAAATTAACTCGGTGTTTTTGGTGGGTAAAAAATTACTTTGCAGTTTGTCATAGAAAGCATTTTTCCTGCTTTTGGTTTATAGGTTTTCTGTACATACATACTATTTATAACTGTTTCGTTACCGCATCGCCATTAATAATGTCTGCCGCATCCGTCTTCGGTACGTTAAGTGAGTATATATCCTGCAAATGTTTTTCGCATTTATCTCTCTCAGATATTTCGACAGCAAAATATCTAACAAGCAAAGATGCAGCAAAGCATTGTTTCACTTTTCTCATTTATAAATATTCTCAGCTGCCTGTTTTATTTTATCTAATAAAGGTATATCGTGAAAATAGTACATCTCAACATAATTATCTTAATTTGTCTCTTTTTAGGACGTGTCCTAGGAGACGACGAGACAGACTCTGTATCTCGGGAAGCATCTCCGTGTGAGGAAACCTGCGACAATGCGTCAACAGCTTCGCAGGATTCTTCATCAAGAATGGCCATGGACTCGAATAGTGGTAATAGTAGTGGTATAAGTAAAGTTGACGTTAAAGTGACAGTTGCAACACAGACTGGCCAAGAGGCGCCAGATTTGGCCTTTAATCCAGAGAAAATGACAGTCGACACTCACTGCTATGAGTGTAAAGTGCGCTACAGGGACCCGAAACCACAAGATTTGGTTATGTACTTACACGCGTGGAAATACAAGGTAAGACAATAAATGTATCGTTTATTCGTATTTCTTTACACCAAATATATATTTTTCTATATTTAATGAAAGAAGTTCATCCATACGTTAGTAAGTTTCATGCTGAAAGATTTTTAATAGTTTTTAATGGACGATTAATTCAATTCTTGACAAAAATTAAAAAAAAACTGAGATTGTGTGTGACTCATGCTACAAAACGTTGTAAATGTATGAATTATTACTTGAAACGATATTTAGTACATATTTGTATCTTTAACAAATTTATTTCAAATCTTTTATAAAAGTTATATAATAAAATGCCCAAACGGGCTATCACAAATATATTACAAAACGTTTTCGGATTGTTACATCCATCATCAGGGTAAACGAGGTAACATGCTATGAGCCACCAAAATATATGGGTCAAAACCCTTTAAATGATATAAATTTACAGTTGTTTTACATTATATGTGGTTACAAATTATGATATTTAAGTTACCGTTGGAATTGGTAACATGGTGACGTATGACCCTACATAGGTAAAATGGTCCTGGACAGGACCATTTTACCTTGAAAACCAGCAGAAAACAAATGCCAACTCAGAAGTGATTCCCGAAATAAGCCACGAAGAAATAGAAAGAGCAGTAAAAGAAATAAAAAGGTATAAAGCTCCTGGAAGCGTAAAAGGAAGGCGGAGAAGAAGCCATCTTTTTCTTCTTTCAGTGCCCTGTCCGATTATCGAACGTTGGCGATCATATTGGCAATCATAACCTTATTCACGGCGGCTCTAAATAAATTAGCGGTGGTTTCTTGATACCATTCTCAGAGATTTCGTAGCCAGGATGTTCTTCGTCTGCCTGGGCCTCTCCTTCCGTCGATCTTACCCTGTATTATGAGGTGTAGAAGGTTATACCTCTCTGGATGTCTCATTACGTGACCGAAGTATTGTAACTTCCGAATTTTTATCGTTTTCATTATTTCTGTGCTCTTTTTCATTCGATGTAAAACTATTTCATTTCTTATTCGATCAACCCAACTTATCAGCAATACTCGTCGCTAAATCCACATCTCAAAGGTCTCTCATTTTTTCATTAATGTCTCTGTAAGGGTCCAGCTCTCCATACCATACAGCAATGTGGAGAATATGTAGCAGCGTATTAATCTGATTTTAAGGTTTTACGGAATATCTCTATTAATTAGAATTTTCTTTAATTTATAGAAGGCGGCTCTGGCTTTTTCAATGCGTATTCTTATTTCTTTATTTATATATAAATAAAGAAATAAAGAAGCCATCACATATCTAAAAATACTATTTAATAAATGTCTATTCGAATGCAACATACCCGAACAATGGAATACTGCTAAAACAATACTAATACACAAAAAGGAAGGCACCACAGACCTGAAAAATTATCGACCAATTTCACTTCTTTTACAACTTTACAAAACCTTAACGAAGATTATTACAAACAAGTTACCAATTAAATTTGACGGATGCAGCACCTGTGACCATCTATATACTTTACTTATACTTATACTATATACTGAAAATCCTAATAGAAAAGACTAACGAATACAATCTCCCACTATGTCTGGCTTTTATAGATTATGAAAAAGCTTTTGATATCATAGAACTATTTGCAATAGAAGAAGCATTAGTCAACAACCGGATCGACTCCAGGTACAGAATATTAATACATAATATTTACGAACGAGCTGAAATGATATTGACGTTCCATTACATTGGTAATGGAATCGAAACAAGACCAGTAAAAATCAACTGAGGCGTAAGACAAGGAGAACCTCCAAAATTGTTTACAGCTATCCTAGAAGATACCTTGAAGTCAGTAGACTGGGAAAATAAGGGAACCCCTGGTAACGGAATATACTTCAATCATCTTAGATGCGCATATGCTGTAGTACTAATAACCGACACGTTGAATGCACTGAATACGATGATTGAGGAACTACACACAGAATCCCTAAAAAAAAATGAAAATTAATTTCAGCAAATCAAACTAATGTCAAACAAGGATGACCAACCTATGATAAAAATCCAAGGAACAGAGATAGAACACGTAGATGAATATACATATGTGGGTCAAAATCTCAAGTTAAGCAAAGAAAATGAGACTACTGAAATAAGCTGACGTGTGAAAATGGGATGGGCAGCATTCGGAAGACTCTTATACGTACTTAAAAATAAAAATATACATCAAAGACTGCGAACCAAAGTGTCTAATTCATGTATCCTACCTATATACCTACAGGTAGTACTGGAATGTAAATCCAAAAGGAATTTTAATTTAAATGATTGAATAAATTTTTATGGCCAAAAATATTTGTTGCTCTCGAAAACGCTGTGTTTAATTTTAAACAGATTTTTCCAAATTAAATAATTTCTAATTTACTTTGCAAATTCATTTATATTAAAATTGAGGTTTTTTTGATTAAAAAAAATTATTGATTAAAAAACTGGTTACTTCAAAAATGTGTCATTTTGTATATGCGCGCGCAATAGGTAACCCAAATAAGCAGTTGCAAAAAGGGCTATAACTCAGAAACCATTAAGGGTATAAAAAAAATTCATGCCTCAAAGTCATACTGATAATAGTTTTCTCAAAAATTTTTTTTTCGTAATTTTGCGAAATACTGTCCAACATATGAAAACTCTTTGCAAAATTAAGGTACCTTAGGAATATAAATTTTTTTTATTAATAAGAGACTTTCATCTACCTATTCCTAAATTTTCGTCCTGAATTTTTTTTGTCATAGTGTTCTTTTATCAGGGTATAATAATCCAGATTTGAATATCACCAGCGTATAAGATTTTGTAGAAAAGGAAATAAAAGTCTTTTTACTCAATTGATCAATAATCACCTTAAGTAACTCAATATTTAACAAACTGAGGTGTTAAGATGCATGAATCTCGCCTGACCGTTCGATATTATGTCTGCTTACGTTCTCAGAAATGGATAACTAAACAATGTCACTATTTTAAAATATATGGAAAACTACCGATTCATCAGAGATTGTATCCATATTGTTGATACGAAAAATGTTAATTTAAACCTAGAACTGAAAAATTACAATATTCATTACAGCGAAATCTCTAGCGAAAATGACAATACTCACTCGAGCCAAAAGGATTTAAATCTAATTTAAAGTCGAATCTTCAGTCAAAATTATGTAGAAATCTCTAGCTTTTGTAGATTATTAACGACCCAACATAGTAGCCATAAATAAAATAAAATGTCTTTGTATGTCGAGACTAATGAAGAGGACATTATAACAGGCATGACAAAAGAGCGTTGAAAATGTATTTAATGATAGAAGGTAAAACTTGCGAGAGGGTAATTTGTTAGGACTTGGTTTTTATCACAGAAACTTAATTTCTAGAGTGCAAATTTCGTGCATGTTACATTGATGAAAATAATGAAGTGGGTCTTTTTGTTCTTATTGTTTTCCTAGTTTTGCGGTAGTTGTACTCATTTATTTGAATCATTGTCATATATCATAATTTATCTTTTTATATCTGTACTTTATTTCTAAAGCAATTATAATCTTAAAACAGATATATCAACTTACAGAATAAGCTTACACAGTTGATTCCCATGAATTATGGAATCCATAGACGCTACATAATTTAAAAGTTTTATAATGTAATATTTATTTAATGAGTGTGAATGTATTAAATGTTTTGGCAGAGTCGTCATTTATAGATAGATGGTTTGTGGTGGTATGGGTTGCTAGGGTCATAATGCTGGAGCTACTGTATTAGTTAACCCTTTGGGGCCCACATTGTTTTTTTTTTTCATTTTTTCTAAAATAAAAGAAATTTTGGAAACTTAATTAAATCAACACTTTTTCTGAAAATTTAAATCTTATTGTAACAAATATTACAAAAAAAGTATGGTTTCGCCCTAAAACCACTGAGACACAAAAGTCACTTATTCAAGGGTATGGAATTTTTGGAAACAATTTTTATCGTCAGATAAACACAGACCAATATCGCATGTTTGACAAAACCAACGAGTCCGATGAACCTATGCGGTTGTACTGCATAACCCACATCTTCTTGATGTTCCATGAAGTGGCAAATGAACCACTCTATCGTATCTAACTTCAATAGGTACATATTTTGTTAAACTATTTACTGCATGTTTTGGTCCCGTTTTTGGGGTATCTGTATTAGCACCAATAAGACTTGTAACAATGGCTAATCGGAATTCTTTCAATGATAATGCACGTCCTGGACCTCTACATTTAAATATGATAAACCCATTAGTTACTGCTAAATCAAGTAAATAGAAAAAAATGCAATCCCACCATTTCTTACTTTTTCTATTTATTTTGTATAGACTCTTCAGCATATCCGCCTTATCCACCCCACCCATATATTTGTTGTAGTCTTTTACAACTGTTGGTGCAGCCACGGTTTCTTTGGAACCATTCTTCTGTCTTCTTTCGACAGATACCATTTCAGTAGGATCATGAAAGTTGGACAAAAAATTGATCCCGTTCTTATCTTTCCACCTAGTGAAGACCATTTTATTGGACCTGCCACCAATCTGTTTCTCCTCAGTCCATCTGTTTTTCGTCTACAATATCTTGTGCCAATTAGCACGATCAGCTCTTACTGTACCACATGCGTAAATATTGTTCTCCAATAAATATTTCATAAGAGATATCTCCGAAAATTAGTTGTCAAAATGAACCTTGTTTTCCTTGCCAACAAGAGTTTTTGTGAGATCTTTCACAACACGTTCATCTAAACTAGTTTACACCTTTGCGTTATCTACATTGCCAGTGTATATTTGAAACTCGTTTAACAAAACCAGTCACAGCATCTGCACGTACCCAAAGTTGTACCCTCTTGTTATGGATTTTTGGGTATATACTGCTTAAATGTGGAACGGCCCTTGAAACGAATCATACTCTCATCGATAGACTGATGCTCTCCTGGCTTGTAGTACTGCTGAAAAGATTCCAGTACCTCTTCTAAAATCGGACGTATTTTATAATGTTTATCGTAGTTCAGAGTTCCTTTATCAGGCTGAAGGGAATTATCATTCAAATGTATATGCTCAAGTAACCAACTAAACCTGTTTCTGTTTATTATTTTCGAAATATCTCTCAAAATATCCTGTGAAGACCAGTAATCTCTGTAGCTAGGTGATGATTTAATACCGATAAGCATATTTATAGCTAAAAATTGTAAAATTTCATGTTTAGATGTTGTCTTGAACTGTTTGCCTTCTTGGGTCTCATACAAATTCGTTTGAAACATTAAATGATGGATATTTTTAATTATCAACAGACGGTCCATGTTTTATATTGAAAGGAATAATAGTATTTGGAATAAATTGTTTATTCCAAATAAGACCTGGATTTTTTGATATGTTTTTCTTTTCTGCCACTTTAGATGTTCTCTTAGTATTTTTAGCCGGTTCATTTATCGTCCGTTTTTCTTTCGGATTACTCTTTTTTATTAGCTTTATAGGCATTTTGCGTGTTTTATCAGCATCGTCACTGTCCTCTTCATCTTCGCTACTTTCAATTGTTCTCAAAATCTTTGGAGAAACAAGTGTAACACTCATACATTTATTTTCGTTTTTGATTGATGAACATTCTTCTAATTTAGTGCTTGTAATATGGTGATGACTGATAGAATTTGTATTTTTTTGTGGAGATGTTTTTAGAATAGTATCTCGGTGAACCACTGGTAAAATCCTCGGAGTCACTATCGGAACCGGAACTGAGAATTGACTCCTTATCTGAGGGTATTTCTGCTAATAAATCCTCCAAATCGTCTTCGGACAACATTTCTAGTTGCTTATAACTCCACTTGTTACGTTGCATGGTACCTGAAATAAAAAAGAAACTGTAGTTGTCAACTGGTTTCACTGTGAAACTGTATTTTTGGTGTGACCAAAAATGATACAAAAACACATTTTTGGTTACATATTATATTCTAAAGGGTGAGTACAAGTCTATGTCAACATGATAAATAACTTACCCGTAATTATTTTTGCTATTTTTTATTAAAAACAATCGAAATTGTAAGAACTCCATAACATATGACTTACGTGTTGTTTTTTTAATTCTTGGAAATGGACTTTGCTGGATAGAGGATTACTGAATTTTAGCTTAGTTAGAATTGAAATATTTGTACAGGGTCCACGGAATTCGTAACATCCTTCTCTAACCGAACATTTCAGTGGCGTCCATCTTTCTTCTTTTCGCTTCCGGTCGTAGTGTGGAAGATTCACATCCGTATTGGGAATATTAAGCAGTTGATCATCCTCATTTTTATAGTTTTCATAGCAAAGGTCTAAACACAGGGTTGGTCAATGCAGAAAAAACGTAATAAGTGATACCTTCTTATCTGAATTTTCACTTGACTTTAATATGACCACCCGACAAACCTCAAATACAATACATCATAAAATGCAAATGAGCAAAACCCTAAGGGATTAAGCAATAACAGAACGTCTTAGTGACGGAGAACATAAAATTATATATTATATATAAAATTATATAATTATATATAAAAAGCTAAAATGTCAGTATTACGAACCCACATTAATATTTATAAATATACTAAATATTGGTTTAGGATATTTCCTTACATTTTAATAATAAATATATTTCGGGTACTAGCGTCATATAAACTTATAATTAGTAATATAAATATATAATGACAACCTAAATACAAAAGTTGTCTTTATTTCCCACAGAAGTAATAATTGGTTTCCTCTATTAACATATCGAGTTTTCAGAATTTTTCTTCCTCTGCTATGACACGTCTTATAGCCTTTTGCCAATTGTCAGATGAAATTTTAGATGTGAAGTCAGATATTCTTCTTCTTCTTCTTAAAGTGCCCTCTCCTCAATGGAGGTTGGCTACTACAATTTTAAACTCTTCTCTATCTTCAGCTGTTTTTATTAGCTGTTCAAAATTTAGCCCTGTCCATTGTCGGATGTTTCTGAGCCATGATAGTCTTTTCCTTCCTAGGCCTCTCTTTCCCTCGATTTTTCCTTTCACTATAAGTTGAGCATATTGGTACTTATTATTTCTCAGTATGTGGCCTAGGTATGATGTTTTTCTTACTTTAACTGTGTTAAAAAGTTCTCTTTCCTTGCCTATTCCATGCAGCACTTCTTCGTTTGAGGTATGCGATGTCCATGAAATTTTGAGTATTCTCCGGTAGATCCACATTTCAAAGGCCTCCAATTTATTTACGGTTGATGTTTTAAGGGTCCACGTTTCCACTGCATATAGAAGAGTCGACCAGACCTAGCATTTTGATAAACGTAGTCGAATTTCGAGTTTTATTCGAGAATCACAAAGCAGTTTTTTTTATTTTTTCGAAAGATTTTCTAGCCTGTTCTATTCTCGATCTTATTTCTTGATCAGGATTTAGGCTGCTATCGATCCAACATCCCAGGTACTTCAATCTATTGACCTGTTCTAAGATGTGCCCATTTATTGTGCAAGGTTGAGGTACGTTTTGGTTTTTTCGGATTGACATCACTTTGGTTTTTTTAATGTTTATTTTCATACCAAATTGCTCACAGGTCGAGTTGGTCTTGTCGATGAGTCGTTGTAGACCTGAGTCGGAATCCGCAATTAACACTGTATCGTCGGCGTATCTGATACTGTTGATATTTACGCCATTTACCTTGACTCCATCCTTGGAATCCTCCAATGCTTCTTTAAATAGAAACTCGGAGTAAAGATTAAACAGCAGAGGCGACAGAACACATCCCTGTCTAACTCCCCTCCTAATTTCTACTTCTGCGGATGTGGAACCTTCGATCCTAACTCTGGCTTTTTGGTTCCAGTACAAGTTTTTTAAGAGTTTGATGTCTTTTCCATCTAAACCGACTTCTTGAAAACGTTCTAATAGTAGGTCGTGTCTTACTCTATCAAATGCTTTTTCGAAGTCTATAAAGCATATAAATATATCTTTCTGTTGGTCGTAGCATTTTTGGGCGAGAACTAGTAAACTGAACAGGGCTTCTCTCGTTCCCATGCCGGCTCTGAATCCAAACTGATCGTCTCCGATGATTGTTTCGCACTTTCTATAGATACGATTATGTACGATTTTTAGTAGGACTTTTACTGCATGACTCATAAGGCTTATCAGACGGAACTCATTGCAGTGTTGTGGGTTAGGCTTTTTTGGTAGTGGGATGAATATTGACTCCAGCCAATCTTGGGGTATTTTACCTGTATCATAAATGCGATTGAATAAAAGGACAAATAATTCGATATTTTCTTCGCTGATTAATTTGAACGTTTCTGGGTATATTCCGTCTGGACCTGGGCTTTTATTTGTTTTGAGATGATTAATTGCATTTATGATTTCAGATTTCAGATTTGTTGGCCCTTCGTTGTTATTTTCCAATCTTGGTTCTTCTCGTATGTCGTGAACGTCAGATATTAGTTGACGAAAATCTTGAAGTTTAGATGTTGTATTATCTTTTTGACATATCGCTGTATTTGAGCTCAGATTAGTTCTATGGGGTTAAGTTAACAGTGATAAGGTGATAATCGCACTTTAACTCTGATGACTGATGGTGTCACCACATCCCAAAAGGGATTAGAACTGAGGAGGAGAATATTTATTAAATTTTGGTATACATTGTTTACATAGCTGCAATAACTTTTGGTACCTGCGGCTACTATTTCTTTGGTTATTAGTCAATCCAAAAGTTCTTACTTTCTCCATTTAGTGTTAGATAACGGTTTCTTTAATCTTGAACGGTAACTGGCATTGTCCATGACTATTACAGAATTTGTCGGTAATAAATTTATCATTTGACTGAAATATTCATCAAAACCATCAGCACTCATTTATCCATGACAGTTGTTCGTAGAATTTGAAATAAAATTTAGCAAGCCTCCATCAACAAATCCTGTATCTCCGCCAATATGAGTGATAATTTAAACGGCGACCTTTACCATTTGGAAATTTTAAGCCCGTAGACAATTTCTATTGTAACTCTTTGTGAGGCCGTAAGGTTACTAAAGGATTAGTTCGAAATGGTACAAAGGGCTCAGATTTGAAGCCCCTCCTGATTATAGCAGATATAGGAGCTCAAAGCAAGCAGGGCGCCAGAAATGCCGAAGCCTATGTCTTTATATGCCTAGTTCGTATGATAGGGGTGATATACAATGGGCCCTTATTAGTAGGTCTAAGTGTCTGAAGGGCTTATAAATGGGTGCTACCCATTTAATCCGCCTTTGTTGGTATATTCTTGTTCTCGACTTCTTTTTTTAGTATTGACAACCAAAGCCTGCTTCATTTGCTGATGATTTTGCTACACATTTTTCTTAATTAAATAAATCTTTGATTTTTCTCTTTTTTCTTGTCTGTTTCTATTATAATTATTGATGCATTTTTCTATTGTACCTTGTGCTCTTTATCACAGGCATGTTTGCATATTTGAGATTTCTCGTAGTCTCTGTTTCTGATGTATATTTCATGCTCGTTTATTCTGACACTTGGTGGTCTTTCGGTTTGTCCTACGTAGAAACTAAATATTTATATTAAAATAATTATAATGGGAAGGATGAGCCCACTAATTACATTTAGAAAACAATTTGTTAGAAGAATTTGGAGCTTAGGTGGTATGATAGGACTACAAATAAGAAAACTATAATGAATAGCGGAACAGTAAGAAATACGTAGAGTTATCGAAAAGAAACTGCGGCTTTAAGAGCTAAAGAACCATGAGCATGATTTGAATAAAAATATAAATTTCAATAGTTTTCTTGTTTACATTACCAGTTAAAAATAGTCACCAATAAATCTATAATATAATTAAATAAAACATACCAAAGAGGGATTTGACCTTCTTTGTTGTATATTCATCTCCATTTACAGCATTTCTGAAACAAAATTCTGTAGAATTAATGTTTTGTTTCGTTTGTCTAATGTGTATCTTATTTTTTAGGGCCCTGGTTGGGAATACGTAACTGAATTGCCCGATTGGGCGCAAGTCGACTGGAGAGAACCCGACGCACCGCAGTGATGATTCCTCACTAAGCTCTACATTCTACCCTAAAGTAATTTTCGTAACTTTATCTATACAGGCTGTAACAAAAATTAGAAAAAGAGGTGTCCAAAAAAAGTGGCAGGGTCCAATTCACCGCTAAGGATCGGTCGGTTAAGAAAAAATTATTTGCTGTAGACGTTTCGAATAATTTTCGGTATTTCAGTGCTTCATGGAAAAACACAAAAATATATAAAATATGTAACTTTTTTAAATATTTAAAATATACAGGATGCTACCTCATATGTATCGTTTAATTATTATTTTGTTTATTTAATGTATAAATATGGAACAACAAGCGGGATATGATCAGTTTTTCTCTGGTTAGAAACAATCCACCTGTAGTGAAGTGGACATTGTTAGTTATTTAAAAATCAAGGAAACACATTGGTTTCGTTAATTATAAATTGTAAAAAAAATGAAAAAAATGGTTTTCCAGTTCTAAAAGTATTATTAGAATTTACGCTTACGGAATAAAATCTCATGACTTCAGAATAAATAGATTTTAAAACTAGGGATAGTAGGTACTACTCAGACTTAATACAGTGCAAGCAAAAATAGAAGATACACAAGAAATTTGCAAGAAAATACCATTTTATTAACATCCAAATGAAGCTTATATTATGCCATTTACAATCTACAAAAGTAATGGAATCAACGTAATGACCATCACGTTGGATACAGTTTTCGATCCTCTTTATGAAATCCTCCATAACACGCTCTAACATCGCTCGATCAATAGTATCAACTAGATCAAATACGAGGCTTGCTAGCATATATATGACTTTTTAAATACACCCATAGAAAAAAATCACGAATTGACAGGTCTGGAGATCTTGGAGATCACGGCAAATCTCCGAAACGTGAAATGAGTTGTCCTGGAAACAGGTTACGTAGAATATTCATTGAAGCATGGGCAGTATGTGCCGTGGCACCATCCTACTGAAACGACACATTTCTTGGGTTTATCCCTTTTCTGCGTAGTTCTGTAACCAAAAAAAAATTGGATCATGTCAACGTAGCGAATATAATGAACGGTGAGGGAATTGCCAGCCTCTTCAAAAAAATATGGCTCAATAGTGCCAGTCGAACCAATGGCATCATGGAGATAGCGTGAGTTTTCAGGAGCCCAGTACCTGTAATTCTGTTTATTACCGGCTTCTGAGCTTCGTTGCTTATTAGAAGATGCTGACCTAAGTTATCCTCCAAAAAAACTTGCATTCTCGTAGCAAAATCCTCACGTTGTTTAACATCTTTAAAAACATCCGGCTCCCGATTGTCACTCAGCATTTCCTCATCGGAATCTCCAGTCTTTTTAGAAACAAATACATTTAAACCTCATTCAATAAATTCTAAGTCGCACCAATATGGCTAATAATAATGCGTTTTCCCTTTCAAGGCGAGACTTTTATACCTGGAACCTTCTTCTTCTTCTAGTTCCATGACCGTTATCGATCGTTGGATATCATGTTGGCTACAATATTCGCTATCGTGACTTTATTGACAGCAGCTCTAAATAACGATGTAGTTGATTTTCCATACCATTGCCTTAGATTTTTCAGCCATGATGTTCTTCTTCTACCAGGACCACGATTACCTTGGATCTTTCACTGAATGATCAGATGTAAAAGATCATATTTTTCAGGGTGTCTCATAATGTGACCGAAGTATTCCAGGAACCTAAAGGAGCGTATTTTGAACATGTCACAAGTCAGGCAAGTGTCCTTCTTCGAGCTTTTAAATTTAAGGTTAATCTTTAAGATAAATATGTATTAGTAAGTAGCTAGTATTGGTTTACTGGTACATCTATCTGTCTTTCATTTTTTTTTTTTTTCGTTTCATCATGTATTACCAACAAATTGAAAATTGAACTATTCGGTATATTCTGTTTGTGGCTTAAAAAAGAGCTAACAGATGACACCACAATTTACTTAAAGGTTTCATAATTTTAACTTTTCGGGAAAATAGTTGTTCACAAATATACAAGATGTGGTAACTCAATTTTAGAAAAAATGTGGCTTGACTCATTATTGCATAACACTATCCAAATATCATTCGGTGAAACGTATGTGTTCAGTGAAACGAACTGAAACTTATAGACCCCTTATTGGCTAAAATTATAAAGTAGTTCGATTGTTACGGTAAGTATTATTATGAAATGATGCAAAAATTTAATAAAACTGCGATAAATTTGTATCAACAATTTTCAAAATGACATAGTATGATTTTACCACAGTAGGAACAAATTATGTATTATGGGTTAAAGAAGACTATTCAAATCATGTTAATGGACACCCTAAAACCTTTAGAAATGTCAAAAGTATTTATAGGTTAACATTCTTATCAGTTTATTACTATCCTGAGTTATTATAAGCGTGTGATCTAAATTGAATTAAATCATTATGAATTTAACAATAGTCGTATTAAATAAAACCTTTTTGACTATTAGAAACGAATGAAAATGATCATCCTGTATATTTTTAATTCACTTTTTCGCACAAGTCAATAACTTTACAACATATATCACAAAATATTTCTCCTTTTCGCAAAAGTAAATATAAAATAAAATTTGTATTTTTATAAAGAAACCAATAACGGTCATATCAAAGAGTAAATAATGCAGAATAATTCTGAATTTTCTTGAAACGAGTACTGAAATACAATCGTGCCTTGATTATGTGAGGTGATATTATTTTGCAGATTTTCCCTATTTCTACAAAAAATATTATATCGATTTGAAATTCATATCAACTTTCAAAGGACCCTAGCTTATATTTGTGTAATTTTAAGTTACATGGCAAGATATTTTAGCGGAAGTTCTCAAAAGAAGAATAACCTTGAAAATATAACAGTAAACTCTTAGTTTACCAACATTACAGTTAAATTCAGTCAATAATATTTAAAACTTTATTACGATCACAGGAATAGGTAAATAAGCATATTAAAAAGCAGATAAAAACAAATTATCCTTGCCGATCTTCCAATAACGATCTTCCAATAAGTGATTAATTTGATCACCTTCCATGGGTTTCTGTATTTCGCAAATAATCAAACTGGGTTATATTGTTAACTACACTGGTACTCGTTATTTAATTTTATTTTGCACAGGAAATAACTACATTGGATTTATGCACGTCACATGAATTCATAAACATTTCACTGAATGGTGGGGGCTGTAGTACCACAGAAAAATTCATCTGTTGACTATTCAAACAGTTTCGTTTCGATTCATTCCGTCATGTTCCAATCGGTTAAAGTTATGTGCAAACAATTATATGGTGATGGTTACTCCTTTCTATTTCAAAATATCCTTGAAATGAAATGCATGTCAAAGGAATGGAAATCAAGTATAACGATCCCTATATCCAAAAAGGGGGACCATAATTGACCCATCTTACTATCGAACTATTACGTTACTTGACACCAGTTTTAAATTATTGACTAAGATAGTTGCTGAGAAAATAATTGAAATGTATCAAATATACGAAGAGCAACAGGGGTTGCTGTGTAACAAATCCACTGTAGATGCCATATTCATAAGACAAATATAAGAGAAAGCAGTAGAATTGAATACACTTGCATTCATGTGTTTCATCGACCTTACTAAAGCTTTCGATTGTATTAGACTACAAGATCTGATTTAACTTTTACACAAAGAGACTAACAGCCACTATAACACAGATAATAAAGGATATTAACTCTGATCACAAAACAAGAATGAGAGTATACGGTGGGTTTTTCGCGAAGAACAGTGTAGAGCGTTGACTAATCAGTGTAGTACGGAACTTACAAGAGAACAGGCTGCAGCTCTTTTGCTTCTTAGTGACAATGTTAACGAAGTTAAAACCAATCAAAACGGAACACATCCAATTAATAAGTAAGTTAAGACATATTTACGTGGATTTAAATTGCGGTAAACGTCTGAATCAGAATATCAGCTCACGGGTTGTCAGCGCGCAGGTGCATTTTGGCCAGGCCCGCTTATAAAGAAGAATTATTCGCACACTGACTCGGCGCCGGTTGTCAAACTCCGAAAACCCTCGTTCATCTTGAACGTACCCTAACATCGAGATTCTAATTATCCAATACGAAGAATTACTGAGTTTGAATGTTCCTGAAAGGTGAAGGAGAGCAAGACCAATTAAAATCAAGTGTGAGGTGCTTACGCAGTACTCTGTCCTGCCAATTACCACGCAGTATTCCGTCAGGTTATTCACAAATAAAAGAAAATGGCCATTATGCCTTCTTGAGTACTTCTGAGGTTGTTGTGCAAAATATCTGAGCATCTTAATGTTTATCATCACATAAAACGAACGATTAAAAACAAATGTCCCTTACTAGATCTCTGATACAAAATGCCTACAGCTTTGCATATAGATATTCCAGCTTTTAAGCAATCGAATTTAAGAAAAGGCAATATGTATGTACATTTTTGTTCATTTGTTTTTATGTACAGCTTAAAAGAATATCTTGGCCGAAAACCATGGCGTTTGCTGGTAATAACTTTTATAGATTCAAACAGAACATAATTTGATTATAAGTAGTTCTTTCAAAAGTTTTAACAGACACTTAGAATTGTGATACCTCTTTAATTATTCTTTTTTGTAAACGTAAACTGCCTTGTACCTTCTGAATATGTACCATGTGATACAGCTAGTGCTTATTGTTGCTAATGATGGGGTACACTCATAATAAACAGCATCCAATTCGTCTTTTATTCTACTTGGCTTTTCCGTGTTAAATGTAGGTTTTTATTTAAAAAAAAAACACAAAACTTGTTGACTTCGTTGACTATTAAACTCGATCTAATTCATATTTTGCTTAAATTTTGGCAGATGTCATGCATTGGATGACATACATCAAAACTGGGAGCAATTAGTTCTTACATAACACCATTTATTGGAGCTAAGGAATTCAAGAGCACGACACAGACTACATGAAATTACAAATAATGATCAACTCTTCCAATATTTCACAAGAGCGTTCAAAGAAAGAGTTGAACATAGATCTCTAGGTAATTTATGATAAGTTTTTGAAAAAATATTTGGGACTATGGACAAATTTTACTAAATGAATGGTATCTACCTAATTGGAGAACAGTTTAAAATATTGTTCATACATTTTTTTTCTTTTTGACTCCCATTGTTTAATGGTATTATTCCTTTTATTAAACTTAAAAAATAACTCGAAAATTGTTGACCAACGAAGATTTTCAAGGTAATTCTTTGAGGCTGTCCCATTGGCTTTTACATTAACCTCTTACATTTGGAAAAAGTGAGCGAAAAGAAAGAAAACATCGTTAATTAAGAAATAGAAGTAGCTTAGACACTGACACGGATTGTTAAATTATGTTCAAAAAGGATTGTGAGCATAGGTTAAGGTATATTTGTATTGGTTGTAGTTCCACATTGTTTTCAGTATTGTCATGTTCATACACTTTAAATGTGGGCATTTGCTTTTAAAACTTAAGGGTTTATAAATCTATTCCAGCAAGTATCTGTTCATAAAGAAATAGTATTGGCAACATTCCAATATTTCAATATTTGTTTGTAGACTGTAGTAAAATGTCATTGAACGACCATTTCGTGATGATGTACAACCGCGTCATTATCTAATTTTTAGAAAAACAATTTTCTACTTCCAAAATCCGTATCCTTTATTAATTTTAACTAGAACAAATTAAAAATTGAATGGCATTATCACACATAAACTGCTGAAATTCTCGGTGGTTCAACTGTACTTTTTTTGCTGATCAAAAGCGATAACTTTTGAATAGGTGTATTTATCTGTGGATGAAGACGGTCAGATAATGAACAGATGTAGGTATCATTAATCATTTTTAATCGAAAAATTAACAATTGAACTACTATATAAGATATTACCTTACTTAAAAGAAAAAAATAATATAAAATCTGAAATTAATAATCTCGATTTATGATCTGAGTTTGACTTTTGTCAATTCTCCATCTGTGCTGCTAATTGCAAATAAATATACTTTAACAATATAAGGAAAGTTCGTTTGATATCTTTACTAGTTGTTGCCTAGTTGTTATTTTTTAAGCCAAGATTGGGCTTTTAAAACGCGAAAAATATTAGCTTTAATTTTGAAAGTAAAATGGCCACATTATCCCTAGTGACATTTCATGAAACTTGTGATATTTTCATTGAACCTTTGTTTTTATTTACAATTCATTCCTTTTTAAATCTTGGGATTGTTGCAAAACGTTGAAAGTTTTAGTAGGTTAAGTATTAGATTTTAGGAAGTCAGTGCTAAGATAATTGTATAGAATATGTGCTTTTTACAGAAAGATACTTGTTATTCTAACTGTTTGTCACTCTTTTAATACTGATTTAACATGGTCTGTATACCTTTTAGTGGTATTGATGATAATAACAAAAAGAAACACAAGTTTGTAGAAATTTTGTTTACAACATAATCGAATGTGTCTATATTAATGTTCTTTTCGTATAATTTTTTCTGTTGAGTATTAAACTCAACACAAAGTGAAGAAAACTATTAAAAATCACTTCAGAAGTTCAAGATCTTATCTTTTATTATATGAGGCGGTGAAAGGAAAAGTGGTGTAAGTCATCTGAGCATCATTTTGAGATATAAAAGGTTTTACTAGAAACATTGTAATTAAATCTGTGGAACATTTATAAACATGTTTGTGATATTTTTTTATTTACTAAGAACATGTTTAACTCTATTAACATTTTTGTAAAAATAAAACTATGTTAAGGGTAGTTTTTAAGGGTTGAAATGACTTACACCACTTTTCCTTTAAGAGTTTAAAGAGAATGTAAAGAAAGCAAAACATGTTTATTGTTGTTACATTAGAAAATCAAATATAAATTCACTAGTTTAAGTCAATGTTTTCTTCGACATCAGGAAGTGGTCCAGCTTCGTCATTGACTTCATCAGATGATATAAGATTTCTAAAATAAGAATGGTGGACTGGAGGAATGTATGGTAGTAAGACTCAGTTGAAGATTTTTCAACAATGTTGGTCTTCCCTTCTGCTTACTTTGAAGGATATTAATTTGTGAAAAGGAAAAATCTTCATTTAATGTTTCTTTATAGAACAGTGAAAATGGCTAATCTTTTTTGACTCTAATCCACTGCATTTTTAACCATGACACTGGTTGGTTATCGGTATTGGTTTTTCGTTTTGAAATTGATTTAGTGAGATTGTTCAGATCTTTAAAGTCTTCTCTAAGCATTTTTGTGAAAATGAAAGCGTTTTTCTTTCTACATCGAACTATGACTGAAAACCAATCTTCAGGCACATAAATTAGTTTGCCTTTAGAGTGAGTTTCAATTGAACCAACGTCGGAGTCGTTTGGTAAGTAAGAGTGTCCGCTTATCATACACTTGTGATCAATTATTTCGATAGTATTGTTTTCACTTTGAACTAATCGTAACAAGGCCAAGGCAAAATTCCAGTTTCTATTTTGGCCGGTGCAGCTGTCACTGTACAATACAACATGCTTTGAATTTGCTGCACGTAATTCTATGTGCTTTGTGACACAGGCACTGATTTCCTGAGATCCTCTCGAAGCTGTTGTTTCATCCCATCCATACATGTAGCCTAAGCCAGATGATAGCTCATGGCAGCCCAAATTGTAAATGTACATATTACGTTTATATTAGACGATAGATGTGGTTAGTTTTGGGAAAGGTAGGGCTTTCTCTAAGTCAAAAGTGAATGCATAGTAAGAATCGTCAGTCTAGGCCTTTTCTGTATCTTTTTTCATAGAAGTACGTACCAGCTCGGCCTTCCTAAGATGGAGTTCGTGCTCAACTTCAATCTATTTTATCTCATTAGCATCTGTTGTTGCAGCTTTTTTTAATTTGTAAGCATCACACTTAGAGCACGTATCTTTTTGTTGTACATGAAAATAAAGGTTGTACTCATTATTGAATGTACGGCGATAAATATCACTGGAAACGGGGACAGTAACTTGTTCCTGACAGTACTCACTGTACAAACGATACAGCAGGGTAACATTTAGGTCAGAAGATAGATACCTACGATTGGGATTCTTATTCCTTGTGTAGTGCGATTGGTAAGATGGAAAATTTTGAATATGTTTCCGGACACAGTTCATACGTTCTCCAGATATTTTATTAGTTGGTATACCATGGCCTCGATTATCTGAACCAGGTGGTTCCCCTTGTTTTATCTTATTAATGGCCCGTGACCGATCAGATATCTGAAAGGTTCCAAGAAAGTATTTTTTACATACTTTCGTGGTTTTGCCTTGTTTTTGAATGGAATATTGGTTAGACACTGTCTTACCAGGTAGTGACTTCAAAACATTTTTTATTGCAAAAACAGTTGTTGTTTGAAAAAGTTTTACCTGCCACTACTTTTCCTTTTGTTGTCTTATACTCACAACCTGAGTTGCGAAGTCGCTTTATTTTTTCTTTTTTATTTTCATGCCTCTGTCGTTTTCGTGCTCTCTTGATTTGTTAAACTTCTACTTCTCTAATACTTTCGCTTTCATGGTCTTGCAGAGGGACTTCCTCATTTGATTCACAGTCTGAATCAAACTAACTTTATTAAAATAACACTCAAAAACGTTGTTCTATTTATACGAGTTTATTTATTGTTAGTGTAGAGAATTCAGCCTTTTTAGGGTAGTTTTTATTTTATACAAATAAATATAGTACACAAGTTTAACTTACCAATACTTTCTTGTTGAGCATCAGAAGGTACCCACTCCTCATCTCCTGAGTAAGCGAAAATACTAGGCTCAACACTCACATCACTTAAACTGTCGCTAACCATTGTATTGAAAAATCACAACTACAAAATACTAAATAACTGTCATAGGAATGACGGAATAATGGTGTAAGTCTGACTTGCACCACTATTTCCTCTACTACAACAGAGATTTTGTTTGACTGTCAAGTTTGTGCTGCTATCTGTGAGCAAATGGAAGACTTATGACTTACACCACTGTTGCGTCTGATAGATTTAAATATGGAGATTTTGAATATGCAATTATCTCTATTCTATAAAAAAAGTGACTTACACCACTTTTCCTTTCACCGCCTCATATAGTAATAAAATAATTATTTCATTATAGTTTATCATTTAAAATATAATGAATTTTCTATGTTGGAAGTTTTCCTGTAACCTTAAGATTTTTCCAAAAAAGTATCAGTTGGAGATCTAACAGGAGCAGTAAAACATTTGTGTTTCTTCAACTACGTGTTTATGCGATTTCGCTATTTACGATATATACACTGCTCTCAAAAATTAAAGCATCACTTTAAATGTACCATAAGTTTGAAGCTATTTTTGCGTTGATGACATTCCGATTTTTTTTTTCAAATTATACGTCTATTTCTAAGGAATTGCACAAGGTGTTGCAAAATAAGATGAAAAAACACAACTTTGTTCTGTAGCAAATAAACGTTGGATAGTTTGGGTCACACAAAATGAACGAGGCTGGGTTAGAATCGAAAGAGATATGGGCGTTGATATTTGGATATTCTCTTTGTTACACAAACTAACGTAGAATTGGGGGAAAAGAAAAGAAAAGAATAAAAGCTAATAGCTACTAGAGCTAAACCAGTAATATTAAATGATCAACTACATTGTATAATCAACTACATTATACAAATACTTTTATTTCGTATTAATACTTTCTAATCTCCTTTGATCAAGGTATAATGTATAAGTTAAGTTTAAGTTAATTAAATTTTTCTGTATGTGTCAACATCTAAAGAATAATCTGTACATATTTTCAAAAAGTATTTAAAAAGGATTGAAATTTCAAAATTATTTAACATTTCACATAAATTATTACTTTTACAAACTTTAAAAAAGAAACTGCAAAAATTAAGAATTTATAATCATTTAACATTGTGTTGAAGTGATAAAAAATTAGGTAATGTTAAAACTATGAAAAACTAATATTATTGGACTTTGTAAATTTTCTCTTATCGATGCTGGGGGAATGTCAACAAATGAAATAGGAAACGAAGTTCCTATCTGGATGGTCCATTTTTACATCGGCCAGAAAAGATATAAATGCCTCTACGCTGTCTGATTCCAAATTTGTAACAAGACGTGACGTGAATTGAAAAATAACATCCGTAATTTATAAATCCATAATTTCCACCAGAAGGAATATTAGCGAAAATGAATAAAGATGGTATACATTTAAAAATTTATACTTTTTTCTTCTGTAATCAAACAGAGAGAAAGGAAAGTTTTTTATTCTAAAAATTGTTATAAAAAAACCTTATGGAATAATAAAAAAGACATAACTGATCTAACTTTTCACAAATCGCAAAACATGTTGATTTCGACTCTGCGCATCGGGATGGAATGAGTCGCGCTTGTTGAAAATCTTGCTCGCTTCCTGCCGAAATTTACTCTGCAGTTTTTTTCGGGTGTTAATTTTGACCACCCGAGAAATGAATTTTTAAAAACAACCATAAATATTTATTGCTACTTTCGCAATTCCAAAAGGATGCGCTCGACTCAAGGTAATATAAACATTCGACAATATGTATTGCTTGATTTTAAAATCTTATACAGGATCGAATAAAAGTTAGTGCTTTGTGAATTAAATGGAATTTAAAATATGTGAAAAAAAGTTTCATAGAAAACGGCATTTGAAACACATTAACGACTTTATAGATTTTTTTCGAACCGTTACAATCTTTGGAAACGGAAAATATTGGTGCAGTCATCATCATCATTAACTAGCCTCTAACGTCCACTGCTGAACATAGGCCTCTCGCATGCTTTTTCACTTAGTCCAATTTTGCGCCATCTGAATCCAATTTGTAGTAACTTTTTTTATGTCATCTGTTCATCTCGTTGGGGGTCGATCTCTATTTCTGTTAGCTTGTATTCGGGGTCTCCATTCCAAAATTCTTTTTGTCCACCGGTCTTCAACTGATCTTGCTACATGACCTGCCCAGTTCCACTTTAGTGTTGTTATCCTTTCAATAAAGACTGCTACTACTGATCTTTTGCATATAGTATTATTGGGTATTCTATCACGTAGAGAAATCTCTAACACTATTCTCTCCATTGCCCTTTCCGCAACTTGTAGTTTACTCACTGTTGTTCTTGTGAGTGTTAGGGTTTCTGCGCCGTAGTTCATCACTGGCAAAATGCACTGATTAAATACTTTTCTTTTCAGACACATTGGAATCTTAGACCTAAAAATATCCTTGATCTTTCCAAATGTAGCCCAAGCGAGGTTTATTCTTCTTTTCAGCTCGATTGTTTGGTTGTCTCGACTTATTCTGATCTCATGGCCCAAGTATTTATAAGAGTAACTGGCTCAATATATTTGTCTTCTACTGAGATGTTTTTGTTGTGGACTAAATTTGTCATAAATTGTGTTTTTGAAAAATTTATTTTAAGACCAACTCTTTTTGTGGCAGTATGGAGTTCTTGGAGCATTATCTGTGCCTGATCAAAGCTGTCTGCAATAAGAACGATATTATCTGCAAATTTAAGGTTAATTAAAAATTCTCCGTCTACATTGATGCCCCTTTCGTTCCAATCTATTGTTTTACAAGCGTATTCTAGCAAATTTGTAAATAATTTAGGAGACATGTTGTCTCCTTTCCGAACGCCTCTTTCAATACGAAAGGTCCCAGTATCTTCATTAAGTCTTACACAGGCTGTAGCATGCTGATAGATGTATCTGATGAGGGATATGTATCGGTGATCTATTCTACATTGTGTTAGAGCTTGGAGCATTTCACTTTGATTGACCGTATCAAATTCTTTTTCAAAGTCGACAAAGACAAGTATCAGGGTCTATTATATTCAATGGTTTTTTCAATTAATGACTTACTGGTTTGCAAATGATCATTTGTTCCGTATCCAGCTCTAAATCCTGCTTGCTCGCAAGGTTGATAGAAGTCTAGCTTTGATGTCAACCTATTAGTTAGTATCTTCATAAACAACTTATAAACGTGAGATAACAAGCTAATAGGTCTATATTTCTTTAGTTCTGTTATATCTCCCTTTTTGTGCATGACTACCATAACTGGACTTTTCTCAACTTTTCTCAACCCCTTTCTCTATATAATTCTGAGTAAAATTCTTCAACTACCTTAATTATCTTATCTTTATCTGTTTAGCACTTTTCCATTTCGATCTGCGAGCTTAACAATATTGTTTTTACCTAGAGCTTGACATATCTTCAGCACCTTTAAACTTTTATTTTCCTCGACAACCGTTGTAATCTTTGGTGCAGTAAATCTTTAGAAATAGACCTACCTATAATGTCATAAAAATTATCGAAATCCAACCAACGGTTCAGAAGAAAAATACAAATTTATGGTACATCTAAGGTGGTTCGTTAATTTTGGAGTGTATATAGTACATTACTTTATTTAAATCTGCCTCTACAAGATATGATTGCGTCGAAAAATCCTTTCTTCTAATATGTTTCTTGTAATCTATTTTAAATTAGTATAGATCAGTTCTACTTATGTTCAGGTGAAGTTAACCTAGTCGGCGAAAGTAGAATTTGTATTTTTTTGCGTATTTTTGTGATCATGTCCATGCCTAGTTGGTTGATAGTTTCATCCGGGACATTTTGATGGATTTTTAATTTTGGATCCCAGTTGCTTATCCTCAGTGATCTTCTAAGTTAACTAAAGAAGCTCAGTGTGCCATTATATTTGCTTATATCCAAACTGGGCAGACGATTAATTTACATCCAAATTTGACTATGACACTGCCAATATAACCAGATAATCAGTTGAGAAAAATATTTTTGGTATAGTGTAAATTATAAGGACATTCCAAGACAGAGCATATATCAGTATTATCATGAGTTGAATAAATGGGAAAAATTAGGATTTTGTAATAGTTTTTACTGGATTTCTTGTTATTATTAGAAACATTACTTAATGGAAAACATAGCTCATACAATATTAATTTTAACAATGTATTAGATTCCTAATTCCGCATTCGAGTTATATTGAAACTAAAAAGCTTTTATACATTTAGTAGATAGATAGTGAGTCGTGTATTCGTTGATCTTCTCGAAAATCTTCGATCTGACCAATAAACGGCTCAATATTTATGTATTTTGAAAGTAGTTCGACTACAGTATTACTATGAATCGTAACAACTGATGCTTTCAGAATTTTTTAAAATTATTTTATAAAAGCAATTGCTTCTTGGTAGCTCTTTTAAATAATTTTGTACGTTACACTTCCAAAAATAGGTTTGCGTACAAGGTACAGTCCGTGTCAGCTAAAAAGAATCAGCGCAGATTATCATTTCGAACGGTGTTGCCACCTATTCACAGCATGATAGTTGTTAAGAATAGCATCCATCACACGATGACATTCGGATATACTGAGAATACGATCTGTCGTTTCTTCCTAGCTGGCGATTACTATTTGTTATTTGTGAGCTATGTTTTTCACAAATATATATTCGATATGCCTATTACCTAAACGAAAATTTCTATATATTTAATATTTGTGATTGTTAAAGACAATTATAGGGACCTAAGTATATTCTATAATAGGTTGTAAGTATCAAAGAGTACATTGGAACTATTCTTCTCTTTTTGTTAATTTGATATTTAGTTTTCTTTTGCTTAGACCTGTATACTATAATTCAGGACAGCACCAGCAAATCTGACACTAACAGCTTTCTTGTATTTCTTACTTCACATGAGGGATCATACATCGAAAAATATTTATTCGCATCAATAAATAAGGTAATAGCTACAAGTTTTTTGAAAATTCGAATTTATTGAATTCATACTTGGTAGTAGATGTTTTTTCATATTTTTTGATGTAGGATCCACAAGATAATTACCAAAAAAATGTACTATATAAAAAAACGTTGATATTGTATAACATTTTCGAAATGCATATCTTTTAGCTAGCGAAAATGGAATAAAAGATATTCTAAAAATGTAAACAATCGACATGAGCTTACAAAAAAAGAAATGTATTGATCTTTTATAAATTTTTAAAAGAAGTAAAATAAATAGTAAAAGAAATGAACTATACCCTAAATTTCAGCTTAGAGCTTCCATTGAATAGTAGATTAGCTCCCATTTTAGCTAAATAAAAATCATCTAAAATTATTTTAATAATCTTTAAGAATCAATCGTTGTATAGTGTTTGTACTTTTTGGTTTAGATTTTTAGGACAAAGAGTCGTCACTATATTCATGTATTTTAACGGAAAATCTACCTAAAAATATAATAATTGTAATCATCTATACGTCATAATTTAGTATATAATAAATTTAATTTGTAGCTTTAATACTCATTTTCTCTTGGATCCTGTATTTGAGCATCTTCACATTTTTATAAACTGGATTAGCTCCAACTTACTCTACTTCTTCTTTAGGTCCCGTCTCTAATGGATGTTGGCGACGATTTCTGCAAATCTGTCTTTATCCTGTACTTTTCGTATTAGGGTTTGAAGGTCTAGTACTGTCCATTGATATAACGCAACCAGATCATCTATCGTCTGCCAGAACCACGCTTTCCATCTATTTTTATTTCCATTATTAGTTGAAGGGAATGAATCTACATATTTTTAAAACCGAACCTTTTGCTGTGCTGTGGCACCTTCCTAATGCTTTTAAATTTTCTGTAACTTTGCATGGACATGACCTTAACATATAAATGATCTTTTTTGAATCACATTAAGATATTAAGTATGCTGTAAGTAATTTCCTCTAATGTTTCTCTGTTGGAGACTTGATTATTCGTAACATTCCGTTTAAAAGTTTGTTTCTAAAATCAGTACAAGACAATAGCTTCGAACCATAATTTAATGAATGAAATACTTGGCATCTACAACTGCTGTCGGCCTTCATCTACGTATTTGAAAAGATCACGCAGGTTCTATCTTTCAAAAGATTTTTCTATCAAGAGAAATTGGAATGTTGAGTGCACGTAACCTGAAGTTAAAGGCTAAATTTTTCTACGGTATTATATTTAAAGAAATCGGTTTTCTTAATGGACTATTACACTTCTACGTATATAGTTTTTCCTCATGCAGCTTTACCTGTTCATACATTGTTAATCTCCCTTTTTTTCTGCCTGTATTATACTTTCTTGAAAATGATTCATTTTTGGATTTTCTTTTATTTTCTCAAATAACTCTTCAACATATTTATTCCACATTGTACTGATGTTCTCTGAGCCTGCTGCACTTTTTTTATTTTCTCTTTTTATTTCACTAAACATGTTGGTATGTTTTTTTTTCTTTTCTTGGGTGTGTAACTTATGTCTTATATATGTTTACGAAGTTTAAATGATCAGTGACTTAGATTCTTTCCAAATAATTGATACATAGGTATAATTTAATCAAAAGCAGCTAACTATTATTTCCTTATATTCAAATTATTGATCTAGTCGTAACTCACGACAGTTATGTTTTTGTGTTATTATCAAAGCAACCTGTTAAAAATGAGCAAATTAAGTATATTTCTAGGTAGATATTCTGCGTACCATGTTTCTGTTAGTCACGAATTTAAAATTGTAGTTTAATTTTAAATGTACTCACTCCAGTTTTGTTAAAGACAGTATTGTGTTAGCGCCACTTGACACATCCAAAAATAGTGTAGAATATTTTGTTGAAATGTTTGACATTAAAAGTTTTACCAAATATAAAATTTGTTTGAATTTCTTTATCCTTATTTTATTGAAAATTTAACAACTTTTTTAACAACAAGACACCCCAAAAAACACATGATATTCGTGTTAAGTGGCCCCAAAAATTCGCGAATAGTAATATTAACCCCATTTCCGCCAATTGTTTCCGAATTAGAAGTGTATAATTTTTCATCACTGTGAAATGCACTTTGGAAAATGCATTTTCCTTGTTCAATAATACGATTCTCATTTCAATATCATCGTTTTTGTTCGTAAATATCCTGAGACTCTTACGAATCGAATGCAACAAGTTTCGTTAAGATCCATCCAACTAAAAAAAATGGTAGGTTTTGGGTTTTTACTACGTTATTGCCTCGCCTACAAGATGTCTAACTTAACATAGTGTATTACTGATTGCATAATACCGAAGAGAATTTTTAGAATACTTTTTAAATGTACCAGGTTCAAAAAAGAAGCAAATACTGCGGTGTTGTTGTATTTTAAATTATTTATTTTTAAATTTTATTTTACAGAATATTAACATAGACTTAATATCTCTATGGTGACATCTCTACATGTTTACTTAAACTACAAGCGTATAGTACAGTACAGAACTTGATTAATTTATTTATAAGTTTAGACATTACTCCTTAGAAGCAAAGGTGGTAGGTAACTGGTTGCATAACTATTAGTAACTCCGATTATTTGTCGCAACCAAGGATGTAATAGGTATACTCATCGAGCAAAAAGACAAAAGAGGAATCTAATCGTTATGAAAAGGAGACCAAAAAAGTGGCCTCTGATGGCGGACATATCCGGCAATGCGAATTCGCCAAATTTAAATTTTCCGACACTTATTAACAGTAGCTATATAATATTTTTCAGAATGTGTCTTAGGCGAGAAAGTTTTAATTAAATATTAACGATAACAGTCTAAAATGTGAATCAATTGTTAAAAACTTCAATATAAATAAGATTTTATGTGACAGTTGGGACAAAAAATAACATAACCCAACTAAATTTGATTTCTTAAACAAGGAACGACTCTCTTTCCTTGTCTAATTTGGCCTCTCAAGATGGCACTTCCTATCTAACAATATTTTTGCTCCCACTACCTTTAAATTCCCTCATTTGTCTTTTTGCTCGATGAATATACTAAAGATGGAACCTGTGAATAACTTGGTTGAATAAGTGTCTTGGTGAAAACATATCTTCACTAAGCCTAAGCAAGTAGGACTCAAGTTAAACCAATTATATTGGATTATAGGCAGAAACTCAAAGATATACGTAGAAAAAACTGCTAATTTAAAAACCCAGTTTAAAACCAATCTTTCCTACGGAATACAGCTCTGGGGAGCCGCCTCCTACAGCAATATAGAAACATTTCAAAGATTCCAAAATAAGACATTAAGCATGGTACTGGATTACTGGATAAAAAGGGATACAGCAATCCCATCAGTAAAAGAAGTGATAAATTAATACAATGTAACATGCCACGACAGCATCTGTGTAACCGAAATTGCTAGCTGAATGATTGAAGTCGTCAAGGAAACAAGAATAGTCAAAAAATTCAAACTTACTAATTAGACTTAATTAGTAAGTAATTAGACAAGAATTAATTCTTAGGTTTAACTAAAATTAAGCAAAAAACCTCTTAGCTTATATATTGTGTAAGTATGTAAATAGTAATTAATCAATTTAAGAATTTTATATGGACAGATTGCCTAATAATGGACTTGAATAGAGTTAATGAAAAATTGGATAGGGGCCATAGGAAATGCCCATAAGATGAAGTAGTATTGAAACAATAAAAAGAGGGCTGCGGCATACGGAATAGTTAAAAGCTGTAAAATTTGCGGAAACTTCTCTTCTGAAGAAAATATAAAATCTCTTTAATATCTGCTTATATAGTCAAAAATTCCTATAAATTTCCAAATGAATAAAAGCCTTGATTCAAAAATCTGTTGAATACAATAGACCTCTATAGTTTATTTTTATGAACGAGAGAGTAATTAGCATAATTTTAACTGGTACCTTCGACCACTCCATGGGCGTGCTCAAGATTAATTGAAAAATTACTTTGAATAATTGTAAAAAATAAATGAATTATTTCAGTGTTATAAAGTGTTATGTGTATGTAAACAAAAGTGACTTCTTTTATCACACACTATATTAGAACTGACTGGCCTACATTAAAATGGGTTTTAAAAAATTCACATTTTTTTTAATTTTTAAAAATTACAAAAGAGAAGAAGAGTTTTTAAAACCGTCTAAGGTATGTTAAATAGATGAATAAAAATATTAATATAAAACTTACAGCTACTTGTTACAAATCCAAATCAGATTCAGAAGATGAAGTTTCAAAACCAAGATTTATAATAACTGGCTCGATCATTTTATCAGTAATATTGTCCAACTTCCACATTTTTTCCTCTTCTTTAACAGTGTGATTTACTGCCTTTTCCCAGTTTTCAGGTTTTATATTATTTACGGCCTCCAAAAACAACTGTTTAACAATCATGAATTTTAAAAGTGGTATTTTTTCTTGAAACTTCACTCTTTATCTGTGCCCATACCAGTTCAATCGGGTTTAATTCACAATGATATGGTGGGGATCTAAGTACTGTCATTCCACGATTTTTGGCAATTTCATCAATTTCGTATTTTTTTAAATTTTTTTTTATGAAGGGCACACAACGAATAAAGTTCCTTTCTTATAGATCCGGGATGGTACGTAATATTTTTTGAACTCAGCCAATTCTGCAGTCTTTTTTAACCACTTGGTTGTGGGCAGTCGTTCTATAAGTCTAGAGTGATAACTTGCATTATCCATTACTATTACACAGTTCTTAGAAAGAAGATATATCATTTGTTCGTACCATTCTTGAAAGACATCAGCGTTCATGTCTCCATGGTAGTCACCGGTACGAGTTGATTCAAAAGTTAATAAACCACCTTCAACAAAACCGTCTGAACAGCCAATGTGTACTATTATCAGCCTGCGTCCCTTTCCTGATGGTGGGTTTAAACCAGTAGATAAGTTATTTACATAAGCGGCCTTTGACTTGTAACAGTTTCATCCTGCCAAAATTTATTTGGTGTATGACCCTCGTTGATCCATGTTTCATCAAGATAAAATATTTTTCTTTTTTGGTTTCTCATTTCCTTTATGGTTCTTAGAAAATGTCTTCTCCATATAACAATATCGCTTCTTTCTAATAAAATAGACTTTCTGGGATTCTTTTTCCAGCGGAAGCCTATTTCTTTTAAAAGTTTCCATAACGTACTTCGACTCATTTCTGGGTAATCCTTATCATCTCGAACTGAGACAAGAACTTTATCCAATGTTGGAAATTCTTGTCTAAAGAAGAATTCATGCACTTTCCGTCGAAGTCTTTCTTTAAAATGATATTATATTTGAAATTTTGGTTTCCCTGGAGCATTACGTGGCATTTGAAAACTACCACATTTCTCTACTTTAATAACTCTGTAAATCGTAGATTTCCCAACACCAAGTGTACTGCTAACTAACTCAACGGTCTCATCAACACTTTCACATAAACGTTTGTCTGTAAATGATTTAAAACAATTAAATATTAATGTTTTTTCATTAACTGTTAAAGGACCAATTTTTCGGCGTTTACACGTCACTTCCAAATTTTCAATAACACTAGTCTACACAATAAACTGCACCTTGCAAGAACCTACTTTTATTGAACTGTTAAGAATTTTGAATACGCCACTTGGACCTTCCTACAAAATGGAAAAACCCACTATCACATTTTCTGTGGAATAAGTTTAGAAGGTAATTATCTAGTCAATTACTGTCGTAGATTCCTGGAATTAAAGAATTAAATGTTTGATTGTTGAAACCCTTACTTCGTGGAATGCACTCATTTCAGATAAAATAAAACGTTTTATTTTATCTAAAGAATTAAACTTTATTTTGCAAATAGGTAGGTACTTATTAAACTTTTATTGGTTATATATAACCAATAAAATAAACATCTTACATTTCTTGCAAATTCATTAGTACCTGTTAACCTCCATCACTCCGACACTGGCAACCTTATTTAGGGATTAGTAACCCTCACAACTATTGTATTTTATTCTGCTCCAACCTTTATACCTGGTGGTCATACTCAATTTAAAATTGTTTTCCTATATACTTCTGTAAACTTGTTGACAAATATCTGTTTTTCATTGAGTCACCCGTATCAACAGTTTAGGGATTTGCATACATAATTTATTGTTTTATTACTCTCTCATACATAAAAATACACTATAGCACAAGGTTTGTGGACTTCTATAGAGCGTTTGGCACTATCGAACTACCTGCACTACTAAAGGCACTAGAAATATATATTATTGAACGTTCCTTTGTAAATACGTATTCCAAACATCTAAATTTCTCAGTTACTTTTTGGTTTTTTATGATTTATTGTAATATCAATTTAGTTTTTTTATATTTATCGCTACAGACAATACTCATACCGTAAAAGTAAAATATATAAAAATAAAATACAATAGCCGCATCTTATTTGCATAGTAATAATTGATACAGGAAATAGTACAAGATGTCTTCATTAAGTGTGGTCGTGAACCACCTACTTACAATATAAACCTGCCGCATTACTGTAATTCTTAATGAATCTGCCCACTCCACGAAGGCGCAATATGCATTAATACCGATGTTGACACCTGTACTTATTCATCCTGTGTTAATTCGCATCTCCATAATGCAATAAAAGGATTAAAGTTATTTTTCATAAAATTTTGTCCTTGGTAGTCAGTCAGAGATAAAAATATATTATCAATTATTCTATTATTCAATTAGATTAGAATAAGTAATTAATTAAGTATTTGGAATATGCAAAAAATCTTAAAATATTTAATAATACATATCTGTTAAAAAATATTTCAAATATGGTACTTATAGATTCTAATAAATATCGATAATATTTAGATATTATATAAGCCCATAACAATATATTATTTTTAGATCAGGTTTTTGAGTATATGATCTTTGGTACCAGTTAATGACCTCTAGGTGTATAAACACCAATCAGTCTTTGATTTTCACCCAGGCCAAATTTCCTCACACATTCGTCACCCAATATTCTGATATTCCTGTATGTTGCAAATTCGGTTTATCAATATCAATCAATCTCAAACCAAAGACTCAGACCCTCATATATGAAAGTTTTTCTTCCTTACATTAAAGGTATCACCGACACAATTGACAAACAGAGCAAATCAACAGAAATAACGACAATATTTACCCTCAAGAAAAATTTTTATCTCTTCTCCGATCAGTCAAATAGAGCATTCCAAATGAACAACAAGTTTGAGTTTGTAAAATTCCTTGTACAGACTGCCTGCGATCTTATATAAAACAAACCAGTCGTAGAATTCAAAATAGACTTTAGACCGTTCCATTTCTGTTTGCAATTTCGATTAAGTTTCAGCTCTAGTTCAAAATCATATTCATGTAGGTTACAAAATGGATTTTGAAATTTCTAGAACAATAGCGCTTATCGGGTGGACATGAGTACGCCACTCTGGTGCCAAGACAAAATCTTGTGAACTGCTCAGGAGTGCCAGAGCTATATTTTCTTTGTTTATTATCGTAAAACACTTTTAAAAATACCATTCAATTTCTCGTGAGAAACCCTAAATATTAGTATATTGAAACTTGTTTACCCAAGTGGGTGGACATTATAGTTTTTTAGTAAAAGACAAAATCAATGTCCACTCAAGTGGGTGGAAAAAATATATAAAAATATGCACGACAAAAGTGCGACTCATCTTCTGGCTTTGCCAAACTGTCAAATTTTTTATTTCCGTAGATAATGGTTAGTATATTTTATAAGTATTCTAGGCCTTACTTTCTTTTGGGGAATATTTAATGAGGAATAAACAATCAATTTAAAAATTTTCTAGATCTCCTTTTATACTGTAAGTCGGAATATATTATATATTGTAGATATTTGTAATATATGTTCCGAATATTAAATCATCGCGATCGGCTTAATACTTATGATACCCTCTAATGTATTTTCTAATAGCAGATGTATCAATCGAGTATTATTTATACAAACGTTTGAGCATTTTTGTTGGTTTTTCCTACCATTAGTTCAATTACATCCTCAAATAAAAATAATTAAAATAATCAGTGGGTTCTTATGTCATATCAGATGAGTCAAACCAGCCAGTTATGTTACACAAAAAATTTATTTTTTTTTATTCTTCTTTTTCTTCTTCTTTTTATATAGACATGACTGTCTGTTTTTTAATGTGCCTTCAGTAAGTTCCATTTCGTTCCATAATCGTTCCATTCTACTCTTCTGTTTCTTACCCAGTTCTTGATGTTTTCCACCTTGCATCTACGTCGTATATCTGTACTTCTAGCTCTGTCCCATAGTGTCTTACCATCAATTTTTCTAAGTGTTTTCATCTCTGCTGTTTCTAACATCCTTTTTGGTCCTCTCTGTATCAGATCTTGTTTCTGCCGCGTATGTCACCATTTTTTTGATGACTTTTTTGTAAATTCTGCCTTTCGTTTCTTTCCCGACATTTTTAAATCTCCATATTGTTTCATTTAGGCAGCCTGCGGCTCTGTTTGCTTTATTCACTTAATCTCCAACTTTGGTTTCGAGCTTTCCGTAGCTAGATAATGTGATGCCTAGATATTTAAACTCCATTACTTGTTTTGTTATCTGACCTTCCAGCTTCAATTTACATCTTAGTAAATTAGCTGTTGTAACCATGCATTTTGTCGTTTTTGGGGAATGTCAACATGTCAACATTAACATAATCAGGTTAAACAACAGAGGACTCAATGAATCTCCCTGTCTTACCCCATTGCCAGCTTCCCTATCCTAAGTGGATAACGTCTTTTAATTTGACCCGACCAAATGCCTTTGTAAGGTCCACAAAACATTGATATGCCGGTTTGCTGTATTTTAATGATTTCTCTTGCAGGTTCCTCATTATAAATACAGCGTCGGTGCATGATCTTACCGACCTAAAACTTTGTTGTTCTTCTGCTAGTGTTATCATTTTATTCAATTTATTTGATATCACATTGTTTGTTAATTTTAGTCTTGTGTTTAATAAATTAATTCCTCTGTAATTTTCCGGGTCTGATTCCTGGGTGATTCTCCCAGTTTCAGATTAATCAGTGTCGCTTTAGTAATTTATCTCTACTACGTTGTTGCCACTTCCTGATGAATAATATTGGTCAGAATCACTGGCTACAAACTCACTCCCTGATTCTAGAAATGACTCTTGATTGATATATTCTAATCCTTCCTATTCTCTTTGCTATTTCTTTTATTTCCTTTGTATTTAACATTTTTTTCAAGAGCTACTTTCCGTAAAATGGTACTCATTTACTTCACGTTTCATTGTATTTTATTTAAAATTAAATATCTAAATAAATCACTATTATCTTGCTAAATAATACTAATTGTTAAACACGTACAATCAAATAAAGTTTTTTACTGTCCACTCATATTGGTGTACTCCCTCCTTTCAAATTAACATTTTTTTGGTGAAGCAGTTTTCTATTATTACATTATCTTTTTAAATACGCATTGTAACGAATTATTTTGCCTACTACATAGGGTATGATTATAAGGGGTTGAAAATTCAGACAGAAACTAATGGGCTAGAGATAGGGCAAGCAAAATAAATCGAAACTTATGCGAACGGCACTCAGGGTTTATTTGGAGAGCTGTGGTCGTGGATAAGTGAATAAAGCAATGCGATTATATAGCGACAACTATAAAAAAGAAACAAAAAGAAGGTAATTACATGAGTCTCCTGGACAAATGGACAAAACGGAACAAGAAGGACCTCTAGCTATTTAAAATAAGGACGCCGCTTCGAAAGATCCCTGTCTTGCTGGATGAAGGAAAAAGGCTTTTTCTTCCTAAAAAAAAACATAAAAAGGAGGAGACTTTTCTAAAATAGGAGATAAACAAATTGGTTCAGAGAGATAAATCAAACATTTATTCTTGTCCCAACACAAACAGTTGCAAATACAGATAATACATAAACACTTACAATATAAATAGTTACAAGGATTTATACCAAAATAATAAAAAAACTTACATATGTCCTATTCGTTTACAAACTCTGTTTACAAGTGGGAGATGTTACAAAACTTACATAAAACTAGCTGTCATAATGCAAAACTAAATCTTAAACGGAGAACAGTTAAAATGACAGCATAGCCACACCCTTAGATTTACAATTTTATTTATTACATTTTAAATACCTAGTTATGAAAGCAATTATTATTATTGGAAAAAAATGTCTATCGTTACTTTAAAATTAAATCACAAAAAAAGTTACCTGGATTTCACTATAATGCACTAAAACTTTGGGAGTGGAAACTGGACTTACATTCCCTGCCACACGAACAAATTCATCTCCATTGGAGAAGGACTGACTATTTGAGCTTGAAATTGGGACACTGCACATCTTGGAAACGGCTTCTTAAGGAACTGGACAATGGAACATGTGGGTATCTTCCAAATATGTTGAGAACGTCGTTTGGCAAATATCTCACAATGGGAGACAGCTCACAATTAAAAAACAGTGATTAACCCTTTTACACGTATCAAAAATGCCGCAGAAAACATCGGACTTCTGATTAACATCCAGAAAACTAAATATATGCCGGCCATAACAAAATAATTTAGAGGTGCAACACGAAACGACAGAAACGGTAGAAGAATTCTGCTACTTAGGATCACTGGTAGACTACAAAAATAACACATCCAACGAGATAAAAAAAAATATGCGTGGCTAACCGCTGTTATTTTATCCTGGGCTCTCAACTAAGAGCGAGAAGTATGTCAATAGCAACAAAGTGCAAACTTTATAAAACAATAATACGCCCAGTGCTTACATACGGATCGGAAACATGGGCAATGACAACCCGAGATGAAGAGTTACTACGAGTTTTTGAAAGAAAAGTATTGAGGACCATATATGGCGGAGTAAACGAACAGGGTCTGTGGAGAAGGCGATATAACTTTGAACTTTAAAGACTTTTTGGTGATGCAGATATTGTGAAGACCATCAAAATAAACCGCCTAAGGTGGGTGGGCCACGTTATGCGGATGTATGAGAGTGATTCCACTAAAATAACTATGCTTAACAGGCCGGTCGGAAGAAGAAGAAGGGCTAAACTCAGATATCTGGACGATGTACAGGAAGATCTGAGGGAGATTGGAGTGAGGGGCTGGAGAAGACAGACACTCGATAGGGAAGGATGGAAGAATGTTTTAAAGCAGGCCAAGGCTCACAACTGATGATGATGATGATGATTAACCCTATCAGAGTTGATACATTACTTTGGGTATGCATCACTTTTTCTTCGACAAATTTGCCGATTTTTCGCAAACTACATAACTATGTCTGTCTACTTTGACCAAATCTTTCAATCTTCAATCGAACTCTCATGTACCAGCTGGCTCCTATGCCGCCCTTTTCCCCACGCATCAAAAGGGGGCTAGCGAACCCTAAATTGTTATTGGACCGCTTTAAAACTATCGTAAAATAACCTTGAATTACTTCCAGTTTTTAAAATCGTAGAAATAAACAAGTATTATATTATATGGATTATTTAACTTATTAACCCGATTCTTTCTTTGGGGGATTTGAATGTAAACAAAGACACCCAAATTTATATATAGCTCAGAAGTGTACTACATAGAAAATATTTATACTTGCATTTAAAAGGAAATTATAATGCTACAACATTAGGCCAAAACATAGCTCTGTAATATAATTACAGGTTATAGTTTTCGATTTTGACTTTGCACTTGGGTGGACACAAGCAAAAATTTGAGTTTATCCAGCCATTTAGGTAGAAATACACATTATTTGAATTTATTGAAAAACGCTTAGCACTTAACTTGCTGAAACAAATCGAACAGATTAAATCAAGTGAATAATCAAGGAGAAATATAATGTCATGTCTAGCAAATAGGAAAACAAAAAAAAAAACGAACTAGGTATATCAATGAAAGCTAAACGTAAATACGTATTTCTGAATATTTGGAGCATGTTAACTTGAATGCTGCCAAGTTATAAAAGGAGCATGTTAACTTGAGAATTAATCACTATGGGAGCAATGTGACCAATTTGTGACAATAGAATTAGAATTTATTTATTATTGACTTGCATATATAATACAGACGCATTAACCTCTTCTATTTGTTTTAAATATTTTAACGTTTGGTATTCCTTTTCTCAGTTTTCTTCGTGGTTTGTGGTTGGCCTGGAAACCATCAGGGTCTACTAACTCCATTGTCATAAATTAGTCGCATTTCTCTATTAGTGGTCCTTTCCCAAGTTAACTTTTCTAACTTGGCTGTTCAGTACTGATGACGACCAATAGTCAGAAGTACGTATTTACGGTTGCCTTTAATCGATATACCTATTTTGTTTTTTCCTGTTTTTGAGACATTTTACCTTAATTTGATAAAAACCAAATGTTAAAAGTCAAGTAATTTAATTTCAGATATCAAAACACTTGACAATTTAGAAAGAAAAATTAGTGTTTAAACTGATTTTAGATTAATTTTAATAACAAGCAAGAAAAAAGAAAGGTTTACTAATAATTAAATAATTATAGTTAATTAATAGACATAAATAATTAAAGAAATATGGGATGTTTTTCGCTTATGCTTCTTGTTTTACTATGAAAATAATTGCTACCAAATTGAGTGAATAATTTTGAATGAATATTTTTTGCTGTTTATTTTGAAATAAAGTGGAAAAACGCCAAATAATAGTTCAAAGTAAGTAAAAATAACAATTTAGATTACCATCATTATACCAATTATTCAATATTTTTATTTGAAACATCGAAGACAGCGCGTGTGACAACGTAACTTGGCTTCGTTCGATAAAACATGCTGTTACCTTGATGTCAAGATTATACGTATTTGAAAACATAATTTGTGATGTATTTAAGTACCGGTATTATTTTAAAATGGTGTGATTACATCAGTCTACGTAATTTTTTTTCGAAAATAGTTACTTGATATATTTTTGATATAAAGTTATCAACGCAGGTATTAAACTTTCATAATACGACATTGATTTTGGAATGATTTCAACTAAAGATAATATGTGGTGACATCTGGGTCGTAAATTTATTGTAAAATTATGCCTAACATAGCAAAATAAATTATTTAAAGAGTAAACTATATGTAGAGAAATTTTTAGCCACTTGCGAATGTATAGATTATTAAGCTGCAAGCATTTCTCAATTAGTTACCACTCTAAAAAGTGTCTAATTCAAAACTGTTTCGAAGCACCAAAAGTTAATATTTTTCTTTTTATTCTATTTATTTAAAAGGTTTAATACAAACGGCAAAAAATGGAAAAGCACTTGACCCCGATTAAGTAAGTGCTGAAATACTAAAGTTTTTGGGAGAAAATGGAATTAAAGCTCTGTGTAATCTCTTTAACAGAATTTATGACACTGTAATATTACCAACTGATTGGTTAAAGTCGACATTTGTCACAATACCTAAGAAACATCGTCCAAAGACATGCGGTGATTATCGGACAATAAGTCTGATGAGTCACGTTTTGAAGATCTTACTGCGAGTAATACACAGCAGAATTTACACGCTGTTAGAGGACAGAATTAGCAATACTCAATTTGGGTTTAGGAGCGGCTTGGTTACAAGAGAAGCCTTGTTTAGTATACAGGTGCTAGTACAGAGATGCAGAGATATAAATCAAAATGTGTACATTTGTGCAATCGATTTTGAAAAAGCTTTTGACAAAGTCCGACGTAACAAAATGCTAGAAATATTGGAAATAGCTGGATTGGACGATAAAGATCTACGAATAATTACAAATCTATACTGGCATCAAGTGGCAAAAATAAAGGTTGAACAAGAACTGTCGGATGAAATAAATTTAAAAAGAGGAGTGAGACAAGGCTGTACATTGTCGCCTTTACTTTTTAACTTATATTCGGAGGAAATATTTAAGGAAGCCTTAATGGAGACAACCTAAGGTATTATTGTGAATGGAGTAACCGTCAACAATATTAGATATGCCGACGATACCTTAGTCCTTGCTAATTGCGGAGAAGACCTTTAAAATCCAATGAACAAAATAAAACAGACTTGTGATCAGTATGGATTAAAACTCAACGTTAAGAAAACTAAATATATGATAGTTAGCAAACAAAATTATATACAAGATGACGGTATAAAAGTCGGAGATGCCACACTGGACAGAGTAGAAAAAATCGTGTATATTCAACCACAGAAATTAAAAGCCGAATAGAACAAGCCCGAGTTGCCTTTGTAAAAATGAGAAACGTACTTTGCAGTCACGATCTTGGCATTGACCTTAGAGTTCGAATGACATCTTGCTACATCTTTCCTGTCCTGCTGTATCGAGTGGAAGCGTGTAGCTAACTGAGGCTATGCTTAAACGCTTGACGGCCTTTGAGATCGTTATCTATATCGTTATTTAGGGCCGCTGTCAATAAAGTCACGATAGCGAATATGGTAGCCAACATGATATCCAACGATCGATAACGGTCATGGAACTAGAAGAAGAAAAGCTATTCTAACTTTCATTTTATTACTTTTAAGTCAGAATAAGGTGCTGGTTATAAAATTAATGTGATCCGGATATCCTGATATTTGAACAAGTATTTGAAGTAATATTGGCTAAGAGTATGTACTTTTTATAGTGTATTTTTATGTATGAGAGAGTAATAAAACAATAAATTATGTATGCAAATCCCTAAACTGTTGATACGGGTGACTCAATGAAAAACAGATATGTGTCAACAAGTTTACAGAAGTATATAGAAAAACAATTTTAAATTGAGTATGACCACCAGGTATAAAGGTTGGAGCAGAATAGAATACAATAGTTGTGAGGGTTACTAATCCCTAAATAAGGTTGCCAGTGTCGGAGTGATGGAGGTTAACAGGTACTAATGAATTTGCAAGAAATGTAAGATGTTTATTTTATTGGTCATATATAACCAATAAAAGTTTAATAAGTACCTACCTATTTGCAAAATAAAGTTTAAATCTTTAGATAATATAAATCGTTTTATTTTATCTGAAATGAATGCATTCCACAAAGTAAGGGTTTCAACAATCAAACATTTAATTCTTTAATTCCAGGAATCTACGACAGTAATTGACTAGATAATTACCTTCTAAACTTATTCCACAGAAAATGTGATAGTGGGTTTTTTCATTTTGTAGGAAGGTCCAAGTGGCGTATTCAAAATTCTTAACAGTTCACTAAAAGTAGGTACTTAACATTAACATTATTATTTAATTGTTTTAAATCATTTACAGACAAACGTTTATGTGAAAGTGTTGATGAGACCGTTGAGTTAGTTAGCAGTACACTTGGTGTTGGGAAATCTACGATTTACAGAGTTATTAAAGAAGAGAAATGTGGTAGTTTTCAAATGCCACGTAATGATCCAGGGAAACCAAAATTTCAAATAGAAAATATCATTTTAAAGAAGGACTTCGACGGAAAGTGCATGAATTCTTCTTTAGACAAGAATTTCCAACATTGGATAACGTTCTTGTCTCAGTTCGAGATGATAAGGATTCGAGAAGTACGTTATGGAAACTTTTAAAAGAAATAGGCTTCCGCTGGAAAAAGAACCCCAGAAAGTCTATTTTATTAGAAAGAAGCGATATTGTCATATAGAGAAGACATTTTCTAAGAACCATAAAGGAAATGAGAAACCAAAAAAGAAAAATATTTTATCTTGATGAAACATGGATCAACAAGGGTCATAAACCAAATAAATTTTGGCAGGATGAAACTGTTACAAGTCAAAGGCACGCTTTTGTAAATAACTTATCTACTGGTTTAAACCCACCATCAGGAAAGGGACGCAGGCTGATAATAGTACACATTGGCAGTTCAGACGGTTTTGTTAAAGGTGGTTTATTAACTTTTGAATCAACTCGTACCGGTGACTACCATGAAGACATGAACGCTGATGTCTTTCAAGAATGGTTCGAACAGATGATAGATCTTCTTCCTAAGAACTGTGTAATAGTAATGGATAATGCAAGTTATCACTTCAGACTTATAGAAGGACTGCCCATAACCAAGTGGTTAAAAAAAGACTTGCAGAATTGGCTGAGTTTAAAAAATATTATGTACCATCCCGTATCTATAAGAAAGGAACTTTATTCGTTGTGTGCCCTTCACAAAGAAAAATTTTAAAAATACGAAATTGATGAAATTTGCCAAAAATCGTGGAATGACAGTACTAAGATCCCCACCATATCATTGTGAATTAAACCCGATTGAACTGGTATGGGCACAGATAAAGAGTGAAGTTTCAAGAAAAAATACCACTTTTAAAATTCATGATGTTAAACAGTTGTTTTTGGAGGCCGTAAATAATGTAAAACCTGAAAACTGGGAAAAGGCAGTAAATCACACTATTAAAGAAGAGGAAAAAATGTGGAAGCTGGACAATATTACTGATAAAATGATCGAGCCAGTTATTATATATCTTGGTTCTGAAAGTTCATCTTCTGAATCTGATTTGGATTTGTAACAAGTAGCTGTAAGTTTTATATTATTATTTTTATTCATGTATTTAACATACCTTAGACGGTTTTAAAAACTCTTTTTCTCTTTTGTAATTTTTAAAAATTAAAAAAAAATGTGAATTTTTTAAAACCCTTTTTAATGTAGGCCAGTCAGTTCTAATATAGTGTGTGATAAAAGAGGTCACTTTTGTTTACATACACATAACACTTTATAACACTGAAATAATTCATTTATTTTTTACAATTATTCAAAGTAATTTTTCAATTAATCTTGAGCACGCCCATGGAGTGGTCGGAGGTACCAGTTAAAATTATGCTAATTACTGTCTCGTTCATAAAAATAAACTATAGCTTTAGTTTAACCCTGCTACCGACAAAAAGTTATCTCGTAGCTGCTATTGACGGGTCACTATGACCCAGTTTTAAAATTCTTAAATAAAGAAAAAAAATACATTTATTTCTAATCATAAACACTTCTTTATATAACGCTAAACCAATTTAATGTAAAATAAATTGGTATTGTCTGCCTGGGGATTATGAGCGCGAGGACTGGGTGGATTGAGTAGTTCAGAAGCCGCGTTCACGCCAACAGCCAGTCTCAAACTCGGATAAAAGAGGAGGGTTGATGAGCCAGGTTGGCATCCTACCCATTGTAAAAGAAAACAAGGCTCAAAGAACCGATATAAAGCCTCGAAACCAGACAGAACTTGAGATGACGAACCTCTCAAATAAAAGGAAAAAGAGAAGGAAAAATAAGCTCACAATCAGATTAGCAATATGAAACATTACTTCTTTTAACAACAAATACCAAGAAATAATAGAAGAACTGATTATTAAAAACATAGACATTTGTGCAATCAAAGAAACCAAGAAGAAAGGTAAACGTCAAAGAGACTATAACCAATATTTGCTAGCATAAAGTGGCATACATGAAAGAACAACGTGCACGAGCAGGCGTAGATATATTTGTCCATAAAAAATTTAAACACATCATAAATAACTGCCGTTATATTTTCGAAAGAATAATACATATGAACATCACAATGCACTACCAAAAATTAAATGTCATATCTATATATATCCCCGAGGAGTGCAAGAACGATAGGCATTCTACGAACAATTGCAGAACATCCTGGATAAAATACCTCATGAAGAAAACTTAATTCTTATGGGTGACTTTAATGCATGAATCGGAAATGAAATAGTTACAGGAGTAAAAGAAAGATTTAGTGTAAATCATATCGACGCAAGAAATAAACCAATCAATATTATACAAACCATCGAAAACATCTAGTTTCATAATCGAATACAAGCAAAGATAAATAGAGAACTAACACAGTGTAGCTGTGTAACTGATGGGAACTCTCAGTCCTTGCCTTTACAAAAGTTTGTTTTAAACAAGAAACCACTTCATCGGTGTAATACTCTGTATATTTTAGATGTATTACCATTTTTCAAGATTATTATAGTAGGACTTAGATAGCAGGAATAAACAGCGATATCTTGAAATAGCTTTTTATGAGGGAATTCAAAAGTGATTCGTTTTGGGACCAGTGTGTGAGGTAGATGGTACTTTATTGTAACACATAACTAGACTTCGGCAAATATGCAAATAAAAATGTAGAAAATATGCGCATAAATATGCACGTGTTTACCCGAAAATATGCAAATATTTTAGAAAATATGCATACAAATAAATAAAAAAATCGTAAAATAGTAACAATTTTATTTAAAAAAAAGTGTACATAACTAAATATTTCCTACTATTCATTAAGATTTACATTTATTTTAAGTAACTACATCATTTTTAAGTATGAATAAACTTATTTAGAATTATGGTAACAATAAATGACCAAGTGGTGTTCAAAATTTTCTAACAAAAACTTGTGGCTTCTGTCTGAGTACATATATTTATATATGGAAAAACTTTAACATCAACTGATCTAACGGATCAAACTAACCAAAACATTTGGTTCTAAATTAATTGTTTCCGAAATATTTCCAGCTAGAACACTGACTACTTCAGAAAGAATATGGTAACCTTTATTTTTTTCCATAGTAGCTTCAAATTTTTTTTAAAATATATTTTCCAATATTACCTCTAACGTTCCGACAACATGACGCAAATTCTTTTATTAATGCTGTACTTTCGAATAATGACAGTTTTGGTGATTCTAACTGAGTAATTGTTTTTTGAACAAAACTAAAATTTGATTTTATAAATGAAAGTTCTTGTTGAAGCAAGTTACCCTGAAAAGTTTGTTTAGAATCCAAAAGAGATTGGGAACTTTCATCTGTTAACGTATCAATTATGTTCTTTATTTTAACAAAATGATCTGCATAAAAATTAGCTGCTTCTAACCATGTTCCCCATCGCGTTAAAATAGGTTGTGGTGGAAGAGGAATGTTAGGTAGCATTTTTTTATAAAGTTGAATTCTTATAGGAGATTTAAGAAATACTTTTTTGACACTGAATATCATGGTATTTACAAGAGGAAACTTTTTTCGTATTTCCTCTGCAACTCTGTTTAATCCATGCGCTACACAAGTAACATGTATTAAATCTGGGAAAAATATTTTTAAATTTTGTCCTGCTTTCACCATATAAGGAGCAGCATCCGATAAAATAAGCAGTAATTTATTAGAAGGAATAGTTGTCGGAAGAAAAAAAGTTGCTAATGTTTCTTGTATAAAACGCGAGATTGTTAAAGCATTTGTTTTCTCAAGTTGCTGGCATGAAATAAGATGAGATTTTGGTAAGGTATCTTCTGTAAGAACACCAATCAATAAATGAGCAATATACTTTCCTGAGGAATCAGTGGTTTCGTCTACAGATATGTAAAAATAATTATCTGCAATTTCTTCCTTAATATTAATTAACACCGACGAGTATAGCCCGTTCACATTATTTCTTCTTAGAGACCGATCACTTGGAACATTAAGTTTGCAATATTTTTTTAGAAACGAACTAAAATTTACATTTGCTAATTTTGAAAGCGGTATGTTTGCAGACACTAATGCGCGACACAAGTCTTCAATAAAAGTTTCTTGCTCATCTAATTTTTTTGAAGTAGATTGGAAACATTTAGCCATTGAAGTTTGATGTTTTCCTCCTATTTTTCCTTTTTTTTGCAATGTGTTAAGCAGTTCTCACATGTTGGTCTATCTGAAATTTCTTCTCACATGCTTTCTATAAATAAAAATAAAAACCTTTATTTTAACCCAACCTTTAAAATATAAAAATATACAAGGTGTTTTTGGTTAATCGAATAACTGGTTTGGAAAAAAAAAAACACTCGGTAAGTGTTTTAAATGCAGTATTAATCCACAAATTAGTTTTTGTTACTAACCATTAGTACATCATATAACTTATTTTAAAATTCAACAAAAGTTTTTTTTTTTGTTAATTCAATTACAATAAAAATAATTGTGTTTTAGAATAGCTGACTTCATAAAAAAAGTAAAGGTGAAAAATTTTTCTAAATACACACCATTGTATTGTACCATGCACAATTTTTTCTCACTAAAGGAAGCTATTTTTCATTTAAAAACAACCTACGAGTACTAAATTTCAAGTAAATACGTTTATTGGTTTTAAAGTTATTGTTGTTATTAACTAAAAGAATTTAATTTTTTTTAATTTTAACACCCTGTATCTCGAAAAGTAAATAAGTTTGACCCCTCATTAACTATATCGTTTTGTTCAATTTTTCGAGAAGTATCTACAGTCAAACGTTATAAGTGTCATTTGGAAACACCCTGTATGTATGAAATATTAGATATTTAATAAAAAATATTAGATACTTACAATTTTGCCACAGACTGAACAGTAGATTTTTCCCATATCCATAGACAGCTCTGTATAAGGTTTAATCCAAGTTGAAGCACAGGTTGTTTTAGGCATTATAAAATCACAATCTTCCTTTTTGTTACGCACAACGAGTGTTTACGCTTTGAATATCAAAACAAAAATGATTTACAAATCTGAGCATCAAATTAGAAATGTTTAGGTACCTAATTCAATAAACTGGGAGATTTTGGAAAATCCCTAAATTAGGAACAAAACTATTACCCATTTACCTGCTGTTAAGATACAATAAATTGTAGATAGATTTGGGGATTAGATCATAAAATGCAAATGAGCGAACCCTTAGCGATTATCCAATAACTGAATGCCTCAGTGACCGAGACTTTCTAAGAATGTTAAGGGCTACTTAAATTGATCTTCTTTGAAATTGTAAATGTTTTGTACCTGTAGAGATTACGTACTTAGATCATTTCTTGATTAAAATGACTACAAAATTTTATACAAGAATTGAAATAAATTGGTATGTTTAAAAATTTTCAAATACAGTATAAAAATCTGAACTTTTATGCACTTTATGCAAACTTTTATACAAATATGCCAAAATATGAAATATTTGCATAAAATATGCACAATATGCAAAATATGCAATATGCATATTTGCCGAAGTCTACACATAACTATAGTACAACCAATCATTGTCATCATTTTGTACATATCTGCTTTTTTCGTGATTAATTTTAATTTCTGTTTTTAAATACTGCTATTCTTTGGTTGGTACAGGAATCAATATGCATAAATAAAGTACGTGAAATTAATTTTAGAAAAATATTAACAGGACGAGAACCTTTATCAATATTTATTATTGTTATCCCATTTCTCTGGGTATGCATTTCTTTTTTCGGACAAAAGTTTGTATTTGGTATATTCCATTGTGATGTTAATTCATTCCCTTCAGAATCCTCTTTAGATATTTCCGCGTTATCAAAACTTTCTTCGTCGAAAGCAGTGATGTTTACATCCACACGGTTAAGAGTACTCTCAAGTACTTTATAAGAATCTGAGGCAGAATCGTCACCAGGTACATAATAAGACTCTGAGGCAGAAGGAAGTTCTTTCTCGGATTCGTTTTCAGAAAGATTTGAGAGGTTTTAAATTTCTTCTGGAAGCTCTTTTTGTGTTAGAAATCGTCTACGTGCCATAGTAAGTCCGCAACTAAACAATACGAATGGGATAAATACGAATTCGTGTTAATCAGCAAATAAATTATAAATAATCGGTAAAAAAAGAGAACAGCCACTATTTATTTACTAAAATTGTATTATTTACGAGTTGTTGATTGTTTGTAAACATTGTTTGTTGATGTTTAGTAAATATCAATTTGAAATCCAGATTTTTTGAAATCCACTGGGACATATATGTCAGCACAATATTGAAAGGGTTAAGGATGAATTCCCTTAATACACAGTGCTTCTTGCCTAAGAACTTCCACGTACAAGTTAAATAGTAATTGAAAGAGAATGTACCCTTGCCGTATCCCTTTTTTAATTTTAATGTTCTCCTATTGTGTGATCTATTTTTTTTTAAATTTTTTAAGCATGTTTTTTATTGCAATAATGTAATAGAATCGTAAAAATCTTGGATAGAAGAACAAATGGGGATTTAGAAGATTTATATCATATACCTACAGTAACACGTGTATCAAAAGCTTAAAGGTTATAGAATTCGATCCAAATAATTAATACTTAACCATTTTTCAAACTCATTTGAAAATTGTGGATAATTAATCCATTAGGTATTTTTAATTAAAACCTCACAACTTTTCGATGTTTTTTGGACTAATTAATATACTCGTGTATACATAAATCTATCTGGCAATTTTTTCCCAAAGCCCATACATTCCAGTTAGTTTCGCTGACTAATGGAGAGATATCTGTATCTATATTAACTAAGTTTTAAAATTGCACCAAATAGTATTTTCGGTTCGTTTACGTCAAGTGATCAAAAATAAATTATTACATTAAATTAACTGGAAAGCATGTATATAATTACAAAGTGCTTTTATGTAACTAAAAATAAAATCAATTTTAGTCGAAATAACTGTTTTAGTTATTTTCGACCAGCGGTATATTTAACTAAAATTGGTTTCTAAAAATTATCATAATTATTCTGGTCTAAAGCCTATGGAGAGTTTCCCACTTTATCTAGTGGTTTTATAAGTAACTTACTTCGCCGATTAGGGCGCTGCAATCTCAAAAAATATTAGTTCTAGCAACTTTGAGCTTTTTTAGGCATATACATTGCCGATCATAAAATTAGGAACGCCTTGCAATTTGAATTTATTTTAGAACTATTTTTAATGAATTTATTTTTAACTATTTTCGGTTGTAACATAGTTTAATAACCGATTTCTTGAAGGAAACAAGGATTTTGTCCTTCAAAGTTTATTGAAAGTACCCGAAATTGAAATGGGCCAAAGTAGCCCGAGTAAACTCGGGCTACTTTGGCCCATTTATTAAAACCTTTTAAATCAACTCTCAATAAATCTTAGCATTTTTCTACTACTAAGCTGTGTTCACCTATTTTACATAATTAAACTATCTTAAATAAGATGCATAAAGCATTTTAGTGTTTTTAAAAAAAATAAATAACTTTTTAAAATTTTTCACCTGGGCCAATGTTATTCTTATGTTAGGGTTACTTTGGTCCAATATGATATTACCTACTTTAAAGCATTATATAAATAGATAGGGCCAAAGAAAGACATGGGTTTATTTATTCAGTATATTTTTATGACAGAAAAATATATTTCGAATTATGTTTTTTTAAAAAAGGTACAAACATAAAGCTTCAGCAAACAATTAATATTTTTTACAAATTACTGACGGAAAATAGTCCTCTTTTTAACTGTTTTGGAGATTGGATTTTTTTCTTAATAGCGCTCCATTTGTAAAACAAAGAGTCCTTTTCTTTTGGTCACTTCCAACACTTCTTGGTACGTTCCATGCATTCAACAACAGCACCTTTTTCTGACACATTACCAGCTATCCCAGGGAACTGTAGCTTATTCCATTCAACAACAACGAAGTTTCCTGTTTGCAGATTTGACTTTAATTCTTCTTCTTCGTTTTGTTCCGGGGGTTTTATGTCACTGAAAGAAGATGCAACTGGATCGACATTAAATGATTTAATGATGGTGATTTTCCTGGAGAACACTGACTGTGTTAATTTCCTCTTCTTCGTCCGTTGAAAGAATCATGTCACTATGACCGGATGAAACGACGCTGTGATGGTCACTATCTTCTTCCGAATTCGAAAGTTCCATGTCTTTTTTATTCATTTTTCTCTTTTGTTTCTTAATTTCTTGTTTCTTTTCTAAAACTGCCTGTCGCTTTTTTTCTAGTTTTTCCCTTTCTCTTTCTTCTTTTTTCTTCTCGTTTTCCACCTTCTTTTCTTTCTTCTTTTGACCTTTTTGATTCATTTGGTGTTCTTGATACTGAATAATATCGTTAGCTGTTATGCTTTTACCAGCAGGAACGTCTATTTTTTTTTTCGTTTTATTAATCGAGGTTTAATCACTTCTTGCCTTTTCTGTTCCAAATGGCGGATAAATGTTTGTCCTACCAATTCCAAATTAACTATCACATTGTTAGAAGGCAAGCGCTTCAATACTTCTTCTTTGTCTAAGAGATGTATGCCGGCCTTTTTAAAACCAGACTTTAAGTTTTCCCTTTCATGAAGCTCTAAGTCATCCAAAGATTTTTTCAACAATCTTGGAAAAATATCTTTTGGTAATGTAGCAACAGTTTTGCCACTATCAGACTGTTTCCATTCGGTAAGAATCTGTCACCACTTATTTTTGAGAGGCCTAAAATAGGCCACATCAAGGGTTGTGTTAGGTGTAAGGAGTTTGGAGGCAAGCATACGAATTGGATATTGTTCTCTTCACAAAGCCTGACCACGTTTAAGCTTACATGTGAGCTAAGATTATCACCGATAACTACTTTTTTATCTTCTTGTTTTTTTAAGATTGGAAGAAGATGTGTAGCAAACCAATCTTCAAATGTTGCTCCATCGATCAAACCTTGTTTTGTCCTGTTATAATGCGCTCCTTCGGGGCCACCTTCCAACCATGTGGTCCACAAATGTTCAGCCTTATAAATAGAATAAGGTGGAACATAGATACCATTGGCATTACCACAAAACATAACGCTAATGTTGGACTTAGTCGAATTCATGATACGCTCTGGGTACTTTGAACCCCTACGACAGATTACTTTCTTCCTGCCTAATTCGTCAGATATACATGTTTCGTCATAGTTATAAATGTTATGAGGCGGTACATTCTCAACTACTTCTTTTAAGTAGTCGAAGTAGTTTGAGATTATTTTTCTATCAATCTGAGCACGATTTCTTTTTATATTTGATGCAAACCTGACTGTCAGCTGAGGATGTCTTTTTAAGAAAGATTTGGTCCAGTCTCGGCCAGGCAAATTATTGCAAAAACACTGTATTGTCTTTCCTTGTCTTGTGACATAACTTTTTACAATATATTATCTCAAATCCAGTTGATCAATTGGAAATCCGAATTCACACATTTTGTCGATGTGACTAGCAAATGCTAACTCTTCTTTCTGGGTAAAAACTTTGGGATGACCCGGTGAGCTCGAAAAAAGATTTTTTAGTTTGTTTTTAGTGCTTCGTGGTATTTTAAAAATATCTGCGGCTTGCCTTTGTGTCATTTCACCAGATCTGATTGCTTCTAAACAGGTTTGGAGATGATCTTGACTGTAGTCGGCATAACTTCGGCTTCCTGGTTGGCGTTTGTAGTTATAGGGCATCTTCTGTAATCTAAAAATAAATTTATTCAACAAAAGAACACCCAGAATGTTGATTTTTAACAGTAGGTAGGTAATAATTAAAAATAAATAAATAAAATAAACGTCAGACCTACTTTGGCCCAAATATACGTTGGGCCAAAGAAGGTCATATTTTTGAGGTTATCTGAACTGGTTTTATTATTGAATTTTAAAATAAAAAAAGCTGAAAATAATGCAAATTATAGCCATTCCACTGCATTACGTATTAAATTCTGATGTTAAAAAACCACTTACCAATATTATAACAGGCGTAAAACGGTTTTTGCAGGTAAAAGTTTGAGACTTTAAAAAATCATTTGTTGCACATACAACATCAAAAGCACTCATGCTGGTTCTAGGAGACGAAACGTGAAACATTTGAAGGTCGTTACGAGTTGCGCAGGTCTGCACTTCATCGGAAACTACCGACATCGGCTTAAAATCTACTCTCTCGAGATACTTTAAAAACGTTTTATTTTATTTTTAATTTTGGCCAAAGTAGGACCCCAAGGCCAAAGTAACCCTTATTTACGGTAATGAAAATGAACAATTTTTCTTTGACATACTAAATGTTGAAAAAGGACAATTTGAACTTCATGTTTTTTTGTTGAAATAAAAAAGGTTTAAAAACTTCAGTAGCGACTATTCTCTTCTCTAGCAGTGATAGCAGCCTGCAAGCGAGGAGGCATGCTTTGGATCACATTATGCGAGCAGTCTAAACGAATCGTGTGATTTGAACCTCGTCAAGATACTCAAAGCCAAAGTAAATATCCAAGCAGTGTGGGGCCGTACATTATTATACATAAATGCTAAGTACTGTCCAAGAATAACCATAAACGGTAAAACATGGTGTTCTAGAACCTGTTTCAGGTACCTATGTGCAGTCAATGTTCCATTCTCGATAAAGACTAACTCTGTGCGAGCGTCAAAAGATATGCCTCCTCATGCCATAACTGACCCTCCACCAAATGGAGGTCGTTCGGCAACACATGCTTTAGCCTATCTCTCGTCTGGACGTCGTCACACTCTCATACGTTTATCTGAGCCGAAGCCGATGAAGTCGCTTCCTAACTCTCCATTCACTTAGGTTTATAAATCTCACTTCTTGCAGATGATTTCGAAGGAAAGCTTTATGGCCGTTCGGTTTTTCAAAGCACTAGAAACAACAAAGCAGTCATATCTAGCTGTTGTAATTCTGCCTGGATGTAAACCAGGTCTTCAAGTTAGCAGACCGTTCTCTTCGTACCGTGGCCATACTCGCTGTATACTTAAGTGACTTACACCAACGCCTCGCACAGTTTTGCTCTTACCGTGGCCAACTTCTAACGCCGTCGCAATTCTAGCCGCCACAACAGAACTTATGCCCATTGCAATACACTGACAGTGAAAAAACTACACGAATAGTTTAAAAGTGATGTTAAAACCACGGAAACAAAAATTATGCCAATAATGTTCTTTTTGACATTAACAAATTTTTGTTCTGTCAATTTCGTAGTGGGCGTATACCTACATTGGATTAACCACGTACTGAATGGCCTTCCGATGCAGGTACACCAAAAAATGTGAAGAAAATTTCTAAAATGATTTTAGCTGATCGTCAAGTGAAGAGTTTAAATTGACAGAAGCCATAAGAATTGATAAAAAGCGCAAAAAGTTTTGAATATTGGTTCATGAATTTCTTTTTAAAACAAGTACATTCATTTTCAAACTCAAAGAATTATCTTGTCCATTGGTGCTGCATTTGCTGACCGTTGACAAAAAACTTTATCGTGTCATCACTTCTCAGCAGACTTTTGGCGTCGATTGTTAACTATTAATAAAACCTGGATCCACTATTACACATATGAAAATATAATGAACTCGGCATTAGATTGAAGCCGGCAAAAGTGCCCTGAAGTAGCCAAAAGTAGTTCAATGGGTTGAAAAGGTTATAGCCACTGGATTTTGAAATTTCGAAAGCATAATTTGAATTTTTTATCTTGAAAAAGGTACCTATACGTAGTACTTAGCCTCACTGTCCGATCACGTCACTATCGCAAGGGAAATTTACCATCGTGTACTAGACTCTCGTAGACGGGTAATTTCAAAATTTCAGCTAAATCGGACACGTAGTTTTGTTTTGACCGCGTATGGAATACAGCGAAACTGCGCAGTGAAATCAAAGAGCACTTATATGCTGTGTACGGTGATTCTTTTCCTTCAAAAGCAATCATCAAAAATTGGTTTAACGAGTCGCACATCAGTTTTTGATGAGTCACACCTTGTAGCGTTTTTTATTTAAAGTGTATAGAAAAGATTTCTGTGTTACGCTCCTGTTGTTTTTACCAAAGAAAACAATCGAAATAATATTTCAAGTTTTTTTGACGAGATTTTTAAATGCGTATATTTCTACCGATTCAAAAGTAAATATAGATGTTTTTTTGTCTGTGTTTAGATTCAAATATCGAACCTTTTGTTATAAGCCAGGTAAAACTCAAGTTTAAAATACGCACGTATTTTGTTAATTTGTATTATGTAAATTTATGATGCCCCCTGATAAAAAAAAAGGTTTTATTTGTTTTCTTCGTTTAAAACGCAATAAACCATGAATTCCCCTAATATTAAAGTTGTTTTTCGTTATTAGTCGAGGGTCAAAAAAAAAGGATATTTGTTTGTTTAGGCAATAAAGGAACATTTAAAATTTGTTTTTTTGTCGATACGAGCGAGGGGATATTGTTTTGGTTCTTGAGTTTGTGGGGACAGGTTAGCTGCAAGACGGAAGGGAAATTTTTGGCTAGTTTCTTGTAAAATGTAACGAAGCAAGAGGAGTCGAGATTTAGATTCCAAGCGGGGCAGACATGTGATAAAAGTCGAGATTTAAGTTCCAAGCGGGGCAGACATGTGGGAATGGAGTAAAAGATTTGAGAGGAAGTGATGAAGAACTTCTAGAAGAAAAAAAAGCCGTTTAATTGTGATGTTGGAAGCCGGCATTCATTCGCCAAAATGGTGGAATTTTCACTCTAAGTAATATGTCGTTTCTGAAAGAGTGACCAGTAATCACTGTTTTTATTTTTGCTGAAGATTTATGATGTTTGAGCAGTGAACAAGTTTAGTTCCTGTTTGTTTTTCGTTTTTTTGAGAAATCCAGTTCCTTCCCGAGATGCCCTTTTCACCTCATGTAGAATAATATTGGAGCAGTTTTGATTTGGATGTGCCAGTTTCAGCTTCCAATAAAGCTTTCCGTTGATGTGCAGTTAGATACCCCGCAGAAGTTAGCCAGTTGTTCAAAAGTTTAAGTTAAGATGTGTGAACTGAGGTAACATTTACGTTATTAATTTTTAAAGTAAAAATAGACATTTTCTTTTAAAAAGACAAAATTTGCTTTCTTTTATAAATTATTTTTTAAATTATTTACTAAGAACCGTTTCGAAGAGTTTTGTAACCTTTTGTAAACAGATATGTAAGTTTTTTTCATTTGTATTTGACAGCTAATTTTATTTAATATGCCTTTGTATAAGCTGTATTTTTGAAAACTGTTTGGTGAGACAAAAATAAATGTTTAATTTGTTTCTCTGATCTATTTTGAGTTTTATTTGAAAAAGATATTTTTTTTTCTATATTTTTGATGTTATACAATTATTTCCCTAGTTACAACTAGTGGTTGTAATAGGTATAATTGGGCACCTCAAGTGGCGCCCTATATTAAATTTCTTGAGGTGTTTCCGTTAATTTTCATTCTGTTTGTCCCAAGAGATTTGTATAAGTACCCCTTTATTTCTTTTTTTTGTAGTTGCCCCAATCTAACCCCCAATATCTTCAACTTATCCACGATCCAGCTCTCCAACAACCAACTGAGTGTCGGTATGCATTTTGTTTCGATTATTTTGTTTGCCCAATCTTGTCCCCCATATTCTTACCCTGTGGTAAGCAAAATAGTCGTTACAATTTTGGCGCCCAACGCGAGTGGCATGAATTAGGTTGGCGCTAATTGTATCTATCGTTACAATTTTAGCGCCCAACGTGTGTGGCTTGTCTTAGATTTGCGCCAATTGTACCTGTCGTTACAAATTTTGGCTCCCAACGTGCGAGGCTTTTGAATATTCCTTAATTTTTAGATTTTTGATCCTTTTCCTGAAGCCACATATCTTTTTCAGTTTCCCCAGTTCCCTGCCATTTATATGAAACTTTTTTTCCTTTTGAATAGTGCCCCAAAGTGTCTCACAAACAGTAGTGTATTTGTATTACAATGTATGTATTTTGTACCAACATCATGTATTGTTGTTTTTTCAGGTAATGTACTTATAGTGACATATGTATTGTTCTTCATATATATGTAATGGTAAATGAAAGCAAATATTTGAGTTAAATATTTAAATATGAGTTTTAATTGAAGTATTGATATTGAAAAGAATTTAAAAACAGTAGCAAATTATACAGTTACTGTTACATTTATTTTTTTATTGATTCGACAAATTTTACAGAATAATCGGTTTTTGTAATTTTTTATTTGTTGGGTCATTTTGAGTAAATGTGTGTATTCGTTTGAGTGACTTTTGAGCTATGTAGTTGAGAAGTAGTATTATGCAGTTTGTCTTCTAATTAACCGTCTCTGAAGGTGTATTTAAATGCCAAGGGTTAATTAATGTTGTTGTACGAGGGGTAGTCATTGTGAGTCGTAGAGAAGATTCGACAAGTTTAGTCTCAGTAGTAGACTGTTTGTTTATTGCGTATCCTTTCTTGTATCTGAATGACCACAGGTGTAATATTTGTGATCAGGAGATGCTGTTTTAGTTTTGACTAGGAGCAGTCTCATTTAGTTTTCGGAACAAGAGTTGGTTTATTTTGGTATTATTTAGTGTAGCTCACTCAAAGGTCAAGTTTTCAATATTATTAGTATTTTGTCTTCCCCTGTATGTACGGTTTATGTTGCTTGTTAGTGTCCATGTTGTCCCATGTTGTTTGAAACCATTTTTTTAGTCCTTGTTAGTCGAAGTGTGAACTTTTAGGAGACAGGTTAAAGACCTCATTTTTGTTTACCAACTGATTACTAAGTCAAGAGCAGAAGTTGCAGCAAACTGATTGAGTTTTGGATTTCAGTACGCGGGAGTGCAAGTGAGACTTACTATCAGGTGATAAATGGAAACGGTTGTTTCTTAAAATTGTCATATTTTCTACCAGTTGTTGAAGTTGATTTTAGTTATTTTGTGTGTTTGTTTTCATCCAATTTTTGAAAAATGAAGTCCACTCAGGTTAATCATTTGAAATCAGGAGAGTTATCTTATGAGCTTTTCATAAGAGGTAAAAATGTCGCAAATAACACAGTTGATGATAAGAGAAAGATGTTAAGAGCTTTGTTGGCCAAGGAGGCCACTTTGTCTTCAAGTTTAGTCGATTTGGTTAATAATGTAGTAGATCCTAAGGAAGAGTTAAATGAGATCATGTTGATTATAAAAGATTTATATAGTATTGCTCAATCAATGAATGCAGAATCAAACAAAGCTGATTTTGCTAGATTTGAGACAAGGTCTACACATTTAGATACCAGATTAGAAAATTTCCCTATGAATGATGTTGAGGAAGATGTATTAAAGTTTGTTGAAGAGTGTAAAGATGATTTGTTAGTGTTGAAGGGTAATGTGTTAGAAAAAGAGGAAATGTTTGATGATATAGTAAAACCATCCACTAGTAGCCCAGTTTCAGTCCCTGTAGTTCCCAGTTGTACAGTCCCAGCCCCAATAATACAGGTTTCAACTCCTGTCATTATTTCTGATCTACATATTAAGTTTAATGGTGAGAGTAAAGCTCTTCCCACATTTTTAGAAAAAGTTAGAGATTCTGCTAGGTCTCGGAATATTTCCGAAGACATCCTGTTTCGTTCAGCCATTGAGTTATTTGAAGGTAATGCTGCTATTTGGTATAGGAGTGTTAGAGATAAAATTAATAGTTGGGATGAGTTGGTAGCCCTACTCAAATCTGCTTTTTTACACCCAGATTATAATGATAATCTCTTCGAAGAAATTAAAAGTAGAAAGCAAAAAAGGAATGAATCCATAACCATTTATTCAGCAGTGATGGAAAACCTTTTTAAACGTTTGGAAACTTATCCTAGTGAAGCCCAAAAAGTAAAAATAATGAGGAAAAATATTTTAGTGGATTACATTCCACTGATAGCCCTTCAAGATTTTGCTACAGTAGAAATGTTAGTAGCAACTATAAAACGTTTAGAGCAGAATGTCCTGCCCTTGTTGCAGACTACTAAAGGTCTTGCAGGTATTTCGATTGATGATTCAGAAAAGCCCAAAGAACAAGTTCATGTGGTGAATAATCAAACCAAGCAAGATAGAAGTGGAGTAGGTGACAGACAGGACAGAGAAAATTCTTCTAGGAGACCCAATCCCAAATTTAAGTATGAAAATAATAGACCCATTCCACCAGAGAATACTGAAATAAGAAATCAGTCTTTTTCTTCCCCACCTCCAATGATGCAATCTTTTTCGTCCCCACCTCCATTAATGCAGTCAGCCCTTATCAAGCTCCAAGAAATCCGAAAAAGATTATTTGTTTCAATTGTAATAAACCAGGTCATATTTCCCGTGACTGTAGAAGTAAATCAGTATCTTGTTGGCGTTGTGGTCACAAAGGTGTGATCATATCTTCTTGTCCTAAGTGTAGTATTTCGAATAGGTCTAAGTCCAATAGACCTTACAGGTCATCAGTGAACCCAATTTTTGAAAAGAAACATTTTGATAGTCGTCCCCATGTTAATTGTTTAGAAGTTAATGTAGATAGAATAGACCCTTGGTTTGATAATTTGAGATCAAAGATAGTCCGATCCCCTCTTGATTTTCCACAGTGGAAGGTGGAGAATGATTTTGTTTATAAGTTTGCCCCTACCAGAAATTCTTTTAAGACTAATGATGTAGAATGGAAAATTGTTGTGCCCAAACCACAAAGGTCTGAAGTTATGAAGTCTTGTCATGAGCCACCTACGTGTGCTCACTTTGGATTTTCCAAAACTTTGTCCCGTATTCAGGAAAGATATTATTGGCCCCAGATGCGTGTTGATGTGCTTAAGTTTGTCAGGTCATGTAAAGTTTGTGGTGCTCAGAAGACACCAAATTATGCTCCATTAGGTAAAATGGGTAAGCAGAGAGAGGCCAAGTTTCCTTGGCAAATAGTTGCAATAGATCTGATAGGTCCCTTTGTTCGTTCAAAGAAAGGTTATACGTGGTTATTAGTAGTTGCTGATTGGTTTAGTAAATATACTTTAGTCCAACCTTTGAGAAAGGCTACGGCTAAGAATATTGTTGAGTTTTTGGAAAATGATGTTTTCCTAATGTTTGGTGTTCCTCAATATGTGATTTGTGATAATGCCTCAAATCTGAACAATCCTCTCTTAATTGAGCTCTGTAATAGGTATAACGTTCAGAAAGTATGGTTTAGCCCAGTATATGCACCTCAGTGTAATTTTGTGGAGAGGAACAATAGAACCATTGGTACAGCAATACGTACGTATGTTAAAGACCACGTAGATTGGGACAAGAATTTAGCAAAGATCAGACAAGCTATTAACACTGCAAAGCATGAAGTGACTGGATATACTCCAGCTTTCCTGAATTATGGCCGTCATGTTCCTTTAAGTGGAAACTATTATGGTGTTGATCATAAGGATCAACAGAATCAAGATATCGAGATAATTCCAGGTGACCGTAACATGTATGCTTCAGAAGTCAAAGGTATAGATAAAGTTTTTGAAAAGGTTAAGGCTAATCTTCGAAAAGGATATGAACGTAACGCTAGAAGTTACAACTTACGTAGAAGAGAAGTCCAATTTCAAGTGGGTGATAGAGTTTGGAAAAGAAATAAGGTTTTGTCTTGTGCTGTCAACAAGTTTATGTCCAAACTAGCACCGAAGTATATTGAAGCAACTATCAAGGAAAAATTGTCACCAGTGGTTTATCGTTTGTCAGATTTAAATGGTTCGGATCTTGGTAAGTGGCACATTAAAGATTTAAAGCCTTTTGTGTCAGATGAGGACAATATGTCATCTTTAAGTAATTAGTTCATCCTATCCCATGTCTGTATTTTCGAGTTTATATGTTGATTTGATTTCATACCTTCGGAATATTGTTTCACTTTTGATAATTTTAATTCAGGTAACCCATTTGGGAGACACATGTGAGAATCACATTTTGTCATATGTAGGTATATAGATTTTGGGTCTATATCCTAATTTTTTTTGTGGAACCGTTGCCGAATTCCCTGTCTCGCTAGGCGTATAGTGGAGATAGTAACGCCTACATATTAAGTGTAGAGCAATTTATTTTGGATTTGTGTATAGCACTTGGTTTAGGAAACGAAGTGTCATGGCTATGCCTGCCCGACAAATCACTTGTGTTACTGCTGTGAATGTCAGCGAGGTTCACTGCAGGGCATAAGGTTAGCTTCCCCCAAGGCATAGAAACTCATGTCACCTACAGTTCAAGTAGAGTCAAAAATTTCAGTCTACTCGACTTTAAAGAGTCTGGCGATCGATGGCACGCTAGCCCATTCTTTGTAACTAACTTTGTTTTTGTTGTTTAATCCCATGCTAGCCATCATCTAAAAGATATTATTAAGAAGTTTCGACTCAGTTAAGAGGTCATCCTCTGATTTGGTTTTTGTTGTTTTGCCTTTATCAAAAACTGGATAAGAATTATCCGAGTTTTTTCTTTTAAGAAGGGGCATTGTAGCGTTTTTTATTTAAAGTGTATAGAAAAGATTTCTGTGTTACGCTCCTGTTGTTTTTACCAAAGAAAACAATCGAAATAATATTTCAAGTTTTTTTGACGAGATTTTTAAATGCGTATATTTCTACCGATTCAAAAGTAAATATAGATGTTTTTTTGTCTGTGTTTAGATTCAAATATCGAACCTTTTGTTATAAGCCAGGTAAAACTCAAGTTTAAAATACGCACGTATTTTGTTAATTTGTATTATGTAAATTTATGATGCCCCCTGATAAAAAAAAAAGGTTTTATTTGTTTTCTTCGTTTAAAACGCAATAAACCATGAATTCCCCTAATATTAAAGTTGTTTTTCGTTATTAGTCGAGGGTCAAAAAAAAGGATATTTGTTTGTTTAGGCAATAAAGGAACATTTAAAATTTGTTTTTTTGTCGATACGAGCGAGGGGATATTGTTTTGGTTCTTGAGTTTGTGGGGACAGGTTAGCTGCAAGACGGAAGGGAAATTTTTGGCTAGTTTCTTGTAAAATGTAACGAAGCAAGAGGAGTCGAGATTTAGATTCCAAGCGGGGCAGACATGTGATAAAAGTCGAGATTTAAGTTCCAAGCGGGGCAGACATGTGGGAATGGAGTAAAAGATTTGAGAGGAAGTGATGAAGAACTTCTAGAAGAAAAAAAAGCCGTTTAATTGTGATGTTGTAAGCCGGCATTCATTCGCCAAAATGGTGGAATTTTCACTCTAAGTAATATGTCGTTTCTGAAAGAGTGACCAGTAACCACTGTTTTTATTTTGGCTGAAGATTTATGATGTTTGAGCAGTGAACAAGTTTAGTTCCTGTTTGTTTTTCGTTTTTTTGAGAAATCCAGTTCCTTCCCGAGATGCCCTTTTCACCTCATGTAGAATAATATTGGAGCAGTTTTGATTTGGATGTGCCAGTTTCAGCTTCCAATAAAGCTTTCCGTTGATGTGCAGTTAGATACCCCGCAGAAGTTAGCCAGTTGTTCAAAAGTTTAAGTTAAGATGTGTGAACTGAGGTAACATTTACGTTATTAATTTTTAAAGTAAAAATAGACATTTTCTTTTAAAAAGACAAAATTTGCTTTCTTTTATAAATTATTTTTTAAATTATTTACTAAGAACCGTTTCGAAGAGTTTTGTAACCTTTTGTAAACAGATATGTAAGTTTTTTTTCATTTGTATTTGACAGCTAATTTTATTTAATATGCCTTTGTATAAGCTGTATTTTTGAAAACTGTTTGGTGAGACAAAAATAAATGTTTAATTTGTTTCTCTGATCTATTTTGAGTTTTATTTGAAAAAGATATTTTTTTTTCTATAGTTTTGATGTTATACAATTATTTCCCTAGTTACAACTAGTGGTTGTAATAGGTATAATTGGGCACCTCAAGTGGCGCCCTATATTAAATTTCTTGAGGTGTTTCCGTTAATTTTCATTCTGTTTGTCCCAAGAGATTTGTATAAGTACCCCTTTATTTCTTTTTTTTGTAGTTGCCCCAATCTAACCCCCAATATCTTCAACTTATCCACGATCCAGCTCTCCAACAACCAACTGAGTGTCCGTATGCACTTGTTTCTATTATTTTGTTTGCCCAATCTTGTCCCCCATATTCTTATCTTGTGGTAAGCAAAATAGTTGTTACAACCTAGGTGTCGCAAAAATGCCTACCACGGAGGATTGTCAAACCTCCGACTATAGATATGCAAAATATTCGAGACATTAGACAAAATACCATGTGGGTCATATCACTTATATCCTGCATGAAATTTTGGTCATGAGAAAGCTGTGAGCGCGATGAGTGCTGTATTTGCTGCGGACAACAAGCGCGCAAATGTGAGACCACTTTAGTGACATTGTTTAAGCGCAATCCGAAGGAATTTTTACGTCATTTCGTAACCGTTGATGAACATGGATCTGCTTCTATACACCAGAAGCCAAGGAACAGTTAAAGTAGTGGACGTCAGCCGGCGAATTGAGCTACGAACTGCTGCTCCATTCACCGTATTTTCCAAATTTGGCCCAATTCAAGTTCTTTTTGTTTGAAAATTTAAAAGGTCACTCGCCGGGCAGAAATTTAAGTCGAATATCAAATGTTGGAAAATAAATCGCCACTGTTCCAAAATTTTTGTTTTTCTTGTGAAGGCTAAGTAATTATCAAACATCCCTAGTAAATATTAATTACCAATATTATTGTGTGTTATCGGATTAATTAAAGCAAGAATTTTGTGAGAAACGATCATATATACAGAAGTGAAAGGTGTTGTTTTTCTTACATATTGCATAGTCTCACAAGATCGTTATGACAATGACAACAATTCATGAGTTGGGCTTCGAATTGATTTTTCGTCCGGATTCTTCTTTTGATTTGACCCCCTCCGATTGTTATGTGCCCCCAAATTTGAAGAGATGACCCGTAAATAAAAGATTCATCTCTAATGAATCGTTGTAGATAAGAGAAGACTATATGAAGAAAATAATAAAAGACTTTTCTGGAAAAACATTTTTTTCAGTGAAAAGAAGTTGCAGATAAAAGAAGACTATATGAAATCAAAATAAAAGAATTTACCAGAAAATATTTTTTTCAGTGAAAAGATTACTTATCAGAACAACTATTTGTAATTTATTTTTTAACGTATATTTAGCAATCTATTATTTATAAACATTCTAATAATAAGCGTCTTTGGGGATCGAAATATAAATTGACTTTAGAGAGGTCAGTCCAATGACTGAACTTCTGGTATGAAACAAACATAACATTCCGATAATGTGCTATGTACATACACTTCACATTTACAAAACAATACATATTATATCTAAAATATATATACAATTACGGTAAGTTACACCGTAATTTATTAATAAATCAGGTTTAATGGTATTTTACGCTTTAGTCTTTGAGTTTGTTGACTGTTATCAAGCAAGTATATTGCCAGGGCATTTGGATGATTTTCTAGACGTTTTACGTACCGAGCATTGCACTGAACTATTACTTCTCTGATCGTAAATATTTCTAGATAACAGTAAATACCTTTGTTTGACACAAACCATGGGGCGTCTATAATATAGCGTAATACTTTGGATTACAATCTTTCCACTATGGATAAGTTTGATTTTGCTGCTGTACCCCATACCTGGTTCCCACTTTGCGAGTAGGGTTGATTTTGGTTCGTTGTAATATTTGGAATAATATCTTCTTCTTGATGTGCCCATCCATTACGAATGTTGGCGATCCTCATGGCAATCTTTATCTTATCTGCAGCAGCGCGGAAAAGCTGCACATATGTTGTATTGAACCAGATTCTGAGGTTCTTTAACCAAGATGTTCTTTTTCTTCCTGGACCTCGCTTTCCAAATATTTTTCCTTGCAGGATGACTTGGAAGAGAGCATATCTGGATTAATTTTGCATAATATGTCCGAAAAATTGTAACTTTCGAGATTTAATAGTTGTCAGTACCAGTATCTCTCATTGACAAATAAGGACCTCCTCATTTGTCCAGGGGATCATAAGTATTCTCATTTTGTATCAAGAGGGAGGTTGTGACTATTGAAGAAGGCTCCATACGATTGAAGGTGGATCTAGCTTTTGCGATGCGTGCTCTAATCTCCTGGTTGTTGGTCCATTCTTCATTTATTATGGTGCCGAGCTAGTTGTAGTGCGTCACTCTTTCTACAGGAGATTGGTTGACGTAGAGTTCTTCTTCTTCATGTACCATGTCCTTTCAGAACGTTGGTTACCATCATAGCTATTTTAATTTTACTCTCTGCCACCCTAAATAGCATGCTTCTATCTACACCATACCAATCTCGCAATTTCTTCAACCATGAGGTTCTTCTTCGTCCTGGACTGCGTTTGCCTGCTATTTTTCCTTGCATGATATTTTGTAGCAATCTATATTTTTGACCTCTCATTACATGTCCGAAATATTCCAGCTTTCTCTGCTTGATGCTTTTTATGATCTCAGTAGTCTTGCTGAGACGTTCTAGTAATGTGGAGTTACGAATCTTCTCTACCCAGGAAACTTTTAAAATTCTTCTATAGTACCACATTTCGAAAGCCTCAAGGCGATTTAGATCGATTTTATTCACAGTCCAGGACTCGACAGCATAAAGTAAGACCGAGAACACGTAGCAGCGAAATAGGCGGATCCTGCGGATTCGGACATGTAATGAGAGGTCCCAAATATAGACTGCTACAAAATATCATGCAAGGAAAAATAGCAGGCAAACGCAGTCCAGGACGAAGAAGAACCTCATGGTTGAAGAACTTGCGTGATTGGTATGGTGTAGATACAAGCATGCTATTTAGGGAGGCAGTGAATAAAATTAAAATAGCTATGATGGTGACCAACGTTCTGAAAGGACATGGTACATGAAGAAGAAGGCGGATCCTTAATGCCAATTTTAGGTCTCTGTTACATAACACCTTGGACATCCTTCTAAAAGCAGCTCTAGCCTGCTCTATTCTGGATCTAATTTCGCCGTGATTTTCTACATTACAATTTAATTGCTGTCCAAGGTAGACGATTTTATCAACTTGCTAAAGTTTGGTATTATTTACATATATAGACGGTTTTATATTCTGTTGTTTACTTATTACGAGTATTTTGGTTTTCCTTATGTTAAGATCCAGACCTGCCTCCCTACAACTCTTAACGACACTATCAAGTAGTGTTTACAGATCTTCTTGACTAGAAGCTAGGAGTACTGTATCGTCCGCATATCGCAAATTATTGATGACTTCGCCGTTCACAAGTATTCCTTCTTGTTTTTCAGAAAGTACTTTTCTGAAAATTCTTTCGGAGTAAACGTTAAAAAGCAGGGGTGACAAGAGGCATCCCTGTCGTACACCTCTTTTAATATTGAGAGCTTGTGATTCCACACCATCTACTAAAACTGATGTTGTTTGATTCCAATATAAATTTGCAATTATTCGAACCTCTCTGCCGTCCAAGCCAATGTTTTTTAGAGTTTCGATCAATATAGAGTGCTTAACACGATCAAATGCCTTTTGAAAGTAAGTAAAACAACAGTATATGTCTACAGATATATCACGACATCTTTGAGCAAGTACATTCATTCCAAACAGTGCCTCTCTCGTTCCAAATCCGTTACGGAAACCAAACTGAGTGTCATCCAGGTATTCCTCACATTTATTGTAGATACGACCATGTATTACCTTCAGAAAAATTTTCAATAAGTGGTTTAACAAACTGATGGTTCTATAATCAGCACAGGTTTTTGCTGTTGTCTTCTTAGGTAGAGCTATAAACAGTGAGTTAGACCAACCATTAGGTAGTTGTCCGCTGGTATAAATGGTATTAAAAACGAAGTTATAGCCTCTAAAACATTGCTATCCTTTATAAGCTTATATATTTCATTTGGAATTTCATCAGGACCAGTCGCTCTGCCATCTTTTGATGATTGTATGGCCTTTATAACCTCACAGCGTGTTATTAGGGGTCCGTCGCAGTTAGTAATATCGGGAGGTGAACTACTCCTATCGTCTTCGAATAGGTTCGTGACGTAATTTTCCCATTCTTTAAGTTTGTCCTCTACTTCGAATATTACTTTACCATTTTCATCCTGTAGCAATGCATTTTGTTTCTTATTGAAGATACCAGCCGCTTCTTTTACTTTTTTATACATGTTAAATGTGTCGTATCTTTTTTCGAGTTCTTCAATGTCATGACACTGTTTGGCTAGATGTTGACTCTTTGCTTCTCGTATTTTACGTCGAATTTCTTTTTGTATGCTATTGTAAAGTGTTTCGTTGGTTTTTGCTAGTCGCCGTTGTTCCATCAAATCCAGTATATCATCTGTCATCCAAGCCTGCTTTTTTGGCTTTGACCTGCCTTGTCAACGTAGAGTTGACCTTCTGTTAACCTTTTCTTGCTAATTATCTTTGTATTTTTAACGTTTATATTGAGTCCATATTATTGACTGTAATACGTGATTTTGTTCATAAGAACTTGTAGGTCTTCTAAGTTATTGGCAAATACTATGGTGTCATCTGCATATCTGATGTTGTTAAGCCGGTAACCATTTAGTAGAATACCTTTTTCAGTTTCGTGCAAAGCTTCGATAAATATTCTTTCAGAATATATATTAAAGATTAGAGGAGACAAAATACAGCCTTGCCTCACTCCACGCATGATTTTTACATAGTCAATGTGTTTACTTTCAACTCTGAGATTTGCTGTCTGATTCCAGTAAAGATTTCAAATTATTTTCAGATCTTGGTTGTTAATTCCTGCTTCTTTTAATATTTGCATCATCTTGGCGTGCTGTACTCGATCAAACGCTTTCTCGTAATCAACCGGACATGCGTATACTTCACAGTTGACGTTTCTGCATCTCTGGAATAAGACTTGTACTGAGAATAAACCCTCTGTAGTACCAACAACATTTGTGAACCCGAACTGGTTGGGAGAAAGTTGACTTTTACAGAGCTTATATATTCTCTTATAGTACGGTAATCTTCACATTTTTTGGCTCCTGTTTTATTTTGAAAGTGTAATAAACTCAGATTTTAGCCATTCTGTCGGTATTTCTCCAAAGTTTTTTATGTTGTTAAATATCTTTGCGATTATTGCTATTGATTCGTTGTCCATCAGTTTGAGTAGTTCTGCTTGTATATTATCAGGACCTGCCGCTTTGCCATCCTTTAACTGTGTTATTGCTGAATAAACTTCCTGCTGTAATATTCTTGGTCCATCATTTACCTCATCTTCTAGCTCAAAGATGTTATCTCTTTGGTCTTTAAATAGTTTTTCTAGATATTCTTTCCACGTTCTTATTTTGTTCTGTTTGTCCAAGATGATGTTTCCGTCAGAATCAGTTATATTTCCTTTCTGCTTCGTCTGTGAGTTCTTTAACTTTCCTATGTACATTGTGACTATTGTACTTTGACTACAGAGTCTTAATTTCTTCTCATTTTTCCCTTACTTCTTTTTTTTTTTCGCTTCTCTGATTTTTGTTCTTATTAATATATTTATGGTTTTATATTTGTCTGTGCCATTTTTGGCTTCTCATCTTTGGAATCTCATCTGTCATTTATGATTTTTTCTTCATTAATCTATTTGTCTTTAAGTGTTTATCCTTTTTATTTTGCACTATTTCTGTAATTTGTTTTATCGTTTGCTCTTCGTTCGATTCGTATCTAATTGCAGTCACTTGCTCGTCTAACGTGGAATAATATGATTGTTGTTAATTGTTTGGGTTTATATGACTGGGAATAATATAATTAGCTTGATAACCGCCAATACTGGTCCCTTGCATTATATGGCCTTTGAATGAGTGGTCAACAAAAGAAGAACGAAGAAGAAAAAAAGAACTATTAGTAAATAGAAGAATAATGTTTTTTATGTCATACTACTTTATTATTGTTTTTATTGCTTAGTTACCACGTTATAGTGTGCTTTATGCCCTCGCAGGCATTAAGTGTACTTTATGGCCCGCACGGGCGTAAATATACAAACAAAAAGATAACTTTAGAAGATTAGAAACATCTCTATTTAACAACATTTCAAAACATTATTTAGAATTCACATAAAACTGGTCATTTTAAAAGGATCCGGTGATATTTAGATTACCCGCGGCAAACGTTTACTCATGTTTCATAGCTTGGGTGTCAAGTGTCTGCAAGGAAATGCCGGATCCAGAAGGTATGCCTGCTAGCATTGTTGAAACCTTATTCTTTAAAGATATGCTGTCCTCTAAATATCTTTTAGCAACCGACGTACTCTTTCATCTACCATGGCGCTTCAACGTGGTCATACTGACTCCAGCTTCTGCCAGAAGAGTTGCCGAAGTCCGATGCAGGCAATGACCTGTGTACTTCTCAGGACTGCTCAAACCCAGATATTTTGCAGTGTTGGACGGGATTTTTCCAACTTTGTTTTTTCCAACTGGCTGTACAGTACAACGATCTTCTCTGTAGGTCAAAAAAAGCTTTATTTTCTGAAGAACCACGGGGTCATAAAGACATTCGTTCGTTCGACACAGTTCATCTTCGTCAATAATTGTAAAATGATATTGTTTATCGGTTTTTGTCGCTGGTACGTTTACGACGAAAACTGATTTTCTATCTTCTACGTGAGTAACCAACATATTCACAAATTCTTGTCGTCGACACCCACCAAATACACCCAATATTAATGCTACTTTGTTCAATAAAAATATTTCGTTCGCGAATAAATTTTAAAACAATTTCTCTAGACAAGACTCTAGTCTTTTTTGGCTGGTAGCCTTTCGAGCCTTGCTTCAAATATTAGGTCAATTTATGGTAATTGGCAATGTTAATTTTCTTATTTACGATTAAAGTCTTCTTTACCATTGAATATTTGGACCACAGGGAACTTAAAGAAAATGTTTCGACCAGATCGGCAAAGTATATAAGTAGCACAGTTTCACTAACGTGTTGTACATGGTTTTTTCTGTCATCCAGTGCTGTAATTTTTCATATTCCTTGTCGTAGTCATCTCTCGACTTATGCGGTAGTCACATTTGCGTTGCTTTTCCGGTTTTCCGCTTTTTTTTTTTAAATTTGGTTAGGGATCTTAAATAGTTATTTATGCACCAAGGGTATTAAATAGATGTTTATGCCCAGTGGGCGACGATGTCGAGCGATCTCGGGCTAGAGGCCCTCCGGTTTGTATGTCGCCCGAGGGCATATACATCCATTAATAGCCGCGGTGCATACAAATTTTTATGTCATACTAGTTCGTTATTGCATCTACAAATAAATATGTTCTAAAAAATCCGAAAATTCGATTTTATTTTAAATACGCTACGGAAATGCTGTCAAACGTGTCAAACTAAAATGAAATCGAATTTTCGAATCGAATTTTTTAGAACATGTAGATGCAATAGCGAACTAGTATGACATACAAGTATGTATGCACCGCTGGTATTAATAGATGTATAAGCCCTCGGGCGACTTAGGGTGCGTTCATAACGGAGACCATGGCATCGTATCCTCGTCTAGAGCATAGAACTGACGGTGAACGCTCGCATTTAAAATAATGTATTTATAATTGATGGATTCGACCGTTACTTGATGGAAATTCATTTTATGTAACCACCAGAGGTAGTATTTCCACCACCAGAGAAAAAACCCAGTACCTTCTGCTCAATTACATATACAGGCAAAATAACAACAAAAATTGCCAAATACATAAAAAAGAAAGGAATAACACCAGCTTTCCGAACAAATAACAACCTAGGCAAATATATTAAAAATAACAAGAGCCAAAATAAAAAACACTTAAATAGTGGTGTGTACAAACTTGAATGTGGCGACTGCCCAAAAACTTACGTCGGTCAAACTGGTAGAAACTTTGATAATTGAATAGCAGAACATAAAAGGGCTTTCAAGAATAGAAAAACAGATTCGACATACGCACTTCTCCTTCTAGATCATAATCATTCTTTTAATGACAAATTTAAAATTCTTCACATTCAAAATAAAAGCCTTAAGCTATCTTTGTTAGAATCTATGGAAATCAACAAATTAAAAAACACAGATATAATTCTGAATGACCAACTTGAGACAAACAGTTCTCCCCTCCTCAACCTATTTCATTAGAGACTATAAATTTGTAAACCCAAGCCAAAAATAGATCACTTGAGAAAGGCAATCAGCCGAAACAGCTGTAGTGATAAGATTTAAAATAAATTTTGTGGAAGTTTGACAACAAAGTTGTCAGTGTTTTATTAATGCATTTATTTTACCCAAAAACGATAAGATGATACCATCCCATGCTCTGGCCCGAGGGTTTGTAACATCATCGGCCTCTGGGCATAAACATCTGTTTAATACCCTTGGTACATATATAACTATTATAAAACGTAATAGAAATATATTAATATCTTATTTATTGTCACCATAATATTTTCAATATAGGTATGATATAAGAAGTTCAACAAACTGGAGGTAAAACACTAGTATCTATGTAAACGATTCCAGTCAGTCTGGCTGATTAGATCTAGCCGAGCAGATAAGTTAGATCATTTTATAATTTCACATGGCTTTTTCCAAGTAAGTATTTAGTAAATACATTAGGTCAAATATTGAATATAATAGATCATTTTGATTTTTTTATTGATGCATGTATGTTATGAAAAAAATTTTAAATGAACTTTTGTTTTATTCTACTTTTCGATTCTATTTTAATTTTAAATATTCTATTTTTGATTAAATTAAATTACATTTAACAATTCGGCAAGGTTGCACTTGCCATTGTCAATTCAGGTAGTAACGCTTTTTGTTGGTGCTTGAAGTAAACTGACTCTCTCTCATACACGCACACACACGCACACACACACACACACGCACACACACACACACACCCACACACACACACACACACACACACACACACACGCAGTGATCAACTTTGCCGCTAGGAACATGTGTATAGCATTGTAAAATGGGATCCACATGTCCGAAGATCAAACCGGTCACACTTCGCTATTGAAGTGGTACCTATCTGACCTCCGGGCTTTTCCTCCACCCCTCCTTATCGCGTGACTTACGTGAGGAGGCTTATGATCTGAAAGTTACTTAGGATGCCCTGGGTAGTGGGACATCCTCTGTTTTTATTGACTGTGGTTAAGCCACCTAACTGTGGGGGTAGCACACATATCGGCTTTTCTCTCTATTTACTTTACTGACTCTATTGAAGTTACTTTAACGTGACATCGGGACTGGTGTCCTTAAAGAAAAAGAAAAAGCGTGTATTCTGAACAGACAGCCACCAACCTGGGTTGATGACTCTCTGTCCGAAAAATGTTTGCAAAAAATTGGCAAAATAAATTTTGTTCTCCTCGCCGGCTGGGTGCTCGAGTGGGGTCCAGCCACCTAGCCCATGTATGCCGCAGATGACCTCGGTGGTCAGTGTTCGCGTAAGGATCTACGAACGATCTGAGTGAGGGGCCTATGCCTATGCGGCTGGTTATAAAACGTCTGACGGGCCTTTTACATCTAAATAATTATTTAAATACGTTATTGGCGTGATGTACTCGGTTCGCTAGGCATTGGTTTTAGTTTAGACAGTGAGCGGGTTTTTTTGAACTTTTTTTACTTAACCTACTATTAAATCTACCTTAACTATGGGGTGTGCATTCCCAAGTGTATACTGCTCGCACACACCCCATGTATATGATTTTTGGGTTTTGTTTTTTTTTTGTATAATCTAAACTACTACTTAGTGTGCGTGTGTTGGGATATGCATTCCCAGGTATATATTGCCTTCACAGACCCCGGTGTATATTATTCTTATATATGTACTATCGTTTTAGTCCTGCCAGACTGCGACTAAATTGCTACAACCGTCCAAACTCATCCATCTATTGATTGGAAACTGACTCTCATTGTCCATACGGTTACTTAAATAGCTGATCAAGGCGCGCTTCTCTCGAACGGTCTTCGCAATGCTTCTCCTTTCTTTAACACCGTTTTCCATGTTGTTGGAAGTCTTTAAGTATCATCTCTTTCGTTTAGACGGTTGGGATTCTTTTCTGTTTCTATGGATTATCTGATTTCGCGTTTTCTTTTAATTTCATTGCTAGCTAGCATCGTAGTTTGGTTCAGGTTTATTATATGTCCTATGTTTGTCACATGTTGTGCAAGGGACGAGGTTTTTTCTCTCCTTTCAATGGCATTTCGATGTTCTTCTCGTCTAACATTGATTATTCGGTTCGTCTGTCCGATGTATATATATATATATATATATATTATATATATATATATATATATATATATATATATATATATAAGGATCACTCAGACGAGTGGTGGGTTCTTATATCGGTCTCTAGGTGGAGAAATAAAAGACAAAGTTGATAGGCTACTTTATCTATTTTAAAGACGTTTCGCTTTCGAGTTTTGAAAGCATCATCAGTTCATCTAAAAAGTACAATATGAGAACTAAACCTTATAAAAGCTTTGAGCTACAGATTAAATAAATTGACACATCCAATTAATCGAAGGGAATCCTTTAAGTTATTGAGAAATATTCTAATAGAGAATTCATATCCTTCCTCTATCATCAATAAATACCTTTATTCACATAGTTATGGATCCTCAATTTATGACATACCCGATGGTGACCAACTTAGAAACATCTCTAATAATTCTATAAATAGCACTGTTCTGCATAATACCGTTCTTGAGAATACTATCACACATTATTCTTCCTTACCTTATTTCCCTCAAGTTACTGAGAAGCTTATTAAATTGTATAAACAAAATAATATACCTGTTAAAATTGCTGTTAAGAATGCCAAAACTGTTAGAAATTTGTTCTCTAAAACTAAAACACCCTTGTCCATTTTGGAACAAGTGAACACAATTTATAAAATTCCATGCGCTAATTGCTATTTATGTTACATTGGTCAATCTGGTAGATCATTAAAAGGTCGTCTCACTTCACATCGTAGCGACATTAATTTATCGAAACACACTTGTGCCCTAGCACAACATGCGATAAATACAAAACATGAAGTGGATTTCAATGAAGTTAAGATCCTTGCCACTGAACGCAATCTAGCTAAAAGACAGTTTTTGGAAATGTGTTCAATATTAAAACACCCTAATGCGTTGAATAAGAGAACTGACATAAGTAACTTGAGCCAAATATATCATGCTTTAATTTTGCAGAATTAGGCTACTTGATCATTTCACTACATTAATGTCATATTAGGTGTACTAGTTGAACCTTTTTCCATTTTTCATAAAATAATTTATATACATAAATAGAAATAAAATAAATAAATATATCAATAAAATAACTTAATAGTCTTTACTTAATTTTACTATTACATATGCAACCTACATTGCATTTCAATACACTAATTACTTTAATTAGTGTTACCAATTTTATATTAAAATAATACAAATATTGTAATTGATTCATAGAATCCTTTGCAAATCACAGTTCCAAGTATATTGAACCTTGGGCTGTTTGGAAATTATCAAATCGTTAACCACCTGTGGCTGTTTAACTAGCCATAATGATTAACGTCATTACGTACTTATGAGGTTGGATGAAAATCTCCTGTTTGTAAATTTGGGCTGATTAGTGAGGGGAGTTGTTTTTACACTACCAACTTTTTTCACTGTGTTGTCCTTTGCAACCGGGTAGTCATCCAAACTCATTTAAACTTAAATTAACCGCCCAAAATTTGGGTTGGTATCTACACCTTGTTGATCTGTCAAAAGTATTTTTGACCTCAAGGTTGGCTGTCTTTTTGCGGTTTAGTTCGTTCCTGTTTCATTAAACGCCATTTTCTCGGCGACATTCATAGGGCTTTGATCGGTAACTTCATTTTTACTACTTTTTAAAATTTTTTTAATATCACTTATAATGCTACCTAAAGTTAAAATCAAAGCTTAATATCCATTAAATAGTTGGAAGTTATTTATGATTTTCTTGGTTCTTACTCACTTATTAATATTAAATAACATTAAATTTACTTTAGACCACATGGTCATTTGCTGTGCTAATTTTTTACAAGTTCATATATGTTTACAAGTTGCTTAACTGTTTATACAAGATCAGCGTATTATGTCCATTTACTTAGTTTCATTCACATGTTTGTTAATAACGTTGACTGCTACATATCTTTTTAAGGTAACAATTAACATCGTTTCCATGATTGTGTGGTTCTCATATTGTAAAATTTTTTAGATGAACTGATGATGCTTTCAAAACTCGAAAGCGAAACGTCTTCAAAATAGATAAAGTAGCCTATCAACTTTGTCTTTTATTTCTCCACCTAGAGACCGATATAAGAACCCACCACTCGTCTGAGTGATCCTTATATATATATTGGATTGACGGTCGTACTCCTTTTTCCGATATATATATATATATATATATATATATATATATATATATATATATATATATTGGATTGACGGTCGTACTCCTTTTCCGATATATATATATATATATATATATATATATATATATATATATATATTATATATATATATATATATATCGGAAAAGGAGTACGACCGTCAATCCAATATATATATATATATATATATATATATATATATATATATATATATATATATATAAGGATCACTCAGACGAGTGGTGGGTTCTTATATCAGTCTCAAGGTGGAGAAATAAAAGACGAAGTTGATAGGCTACTTTATCTATTTTGAAGACGTTTCGCTTTCGTATTCTGAAAGCATCATCAGTTCATCTAAAAAGTACAATATGAGAACCACACAATCATGGAAACGATGTTATAAATTTTACCTTAAAAAGACATGAAACAAGACAAAGACAAACTATCAGAAGTATCTATAAAGAAAAAATAATTGGAATACTTTGATGTATGAGTGGAATAACAAAACAATAAATGAAATAATGAATTATTAGGAAAAATCTAACTGTGGTACAAATTGATGTTTAAATAAGATATCATAATATAAAATGATTAGTGCCAGCTCAACGCCAAAGTGATGATCATCCAATATGAAGAACCCCTTATGGCAAAATCCTGGAACAAACGGGAAAAAACAAAGAAGACCAGGTGGTAGGCGCTTCGTCACGCTTATGAAAAAGATCAATAATAATATGATTCCGGATAGAGACTTATGGAGAAATGCAATCAGGTAGTCCGTCCTAGTATAAAAGAAAAGGGAATGATAATTGGACCCCGTTATGCAACAAGGAACCAACTAACATTTTATCAAAAATCGAGTTATTGATTCCCACCGACTCCAAATAATATTATTTAGGTTTTGCAACAAGGAACCAACTGATTTTGGACATAGGCGACATCTAGGGGACGATAGAACCATATTGCAAATTTGTAAATTCGGTTGTACAGGTTTCTAATTCGAACCAAGTAACTTTGGTTCTTTGTTGCAGAAATCTGTAACCTACGAAAGTTGGTTCCATGTTGCAGATTTACTTTCCCAGCTGTGTATTATCGTTGAGTGCCAGAAAAATAACTTTGAAAATGCTTCAAAGCGAGAGATTTCTTTCGCAACGGGTGCAAAAAATCATGAATAATGTAAGGCTGATACCAACGTCTTCCACTGAAGCTTGTATTTCCAATTTGCAAGAGGTAGGTTTATTAATTTATATTTTTTTTACTTCTAACCTTAAAAGACCTCTAAAATTTTGTCCTATGACTATATTATTAGGTATTTTTATTTAATAGCATGTTATTTGCCAATTTTTAGCATAATCAGTCCTGCTTATTTATAGTTTTTTATTTAATTTTGATTTTTTTCCGAATATGTAAGTTGGTTCCTTATTGCAAAATTCTTTTTCAGGACTGGCAAAATAGCAGCAAAGAAAATCAGGGACCAAGTAACAGCAATAGTGATTCCCATAAACATGATGATATATCGATTATTAACGGTAACAGTTACGACGAAGACTCGGATGATTCCGTCAAGGATAAAGATTTCCAACCTACCTACAGCGACGTCTCATCCGACGAAAGTTTAGGACAACCTTCAGACCATAACTCGAACCCTAATGATGAAGCAGAAACTAATTTAACTGCAGATGTATCTTTCACGGGTCGTCCAAAAAAAGGAAGAAAGAAAAAATATGCTGAACAAGACAGAAAGGAAAGAAAAAGGAAAACGAACAGTAATATGGAGTATTACTCCGCTCGAGGAAAACTTGTTAAGTCAAAAGCATTTATCAAATTTGTGTGCTCATGTGCTGCAAGATGCCATGAAAAATTTTCTGCTGATGATCTCCAACAGTTTTTCGAACATTACTGGAACTTAGCGGATTATAATCTACAAACAACATTTATATCAACATCCGTTAGAGAACATTTTGCTCAGAGAAAAAATTCAAATGCGATAAATCCTGCAACACGACAGTTCTCAAGGAAATATTTCATAAATAAGGTTATAGTTTGTAGAAATATGTATACGAATACTTTGCAAGTGTCAACTAAACGTATAAATACTGCTCTACAAAAAGTAAGAAATTTGTCTACACTTGACAAACGAGGTGTTCGCGGTGGACACAACAAGATTTCAGCAGATGAAAAAAATATTATATTTAATCATATAAATCAATTTCCACGCTATGTATCCCATTACTGTAGAGCACGGAAGATGGATCAAGAATTTTTGCAGGAAGGAACTACTTTACCGATAATGTATGATCTTTACAAACCAAAAAGTGATAAACCTGTAAGTTTTTCATCTTTTAAAAAAGTTTTTTTGAGAGATTTTAACTTGAGGCTAAAAAAGCCAAAAAAGGATACTTGCAATAAATGTGATGCATTTAAAGTGAAGATACAAAGTATTAACGACGATGAAAAACGGGAAATTGTTAGACAACACGAATTACATGTAGAAGAGGCAGAATTAGGAAGAAAACAAATGAATATTGACTTGGCCAAGGCAATAGAAGACGAGCAAACAGAAACTCTGACCTTCGATTTAGAAAAAACGCTTCCTTTACCTCGCATATCTTCAAATATTATATTTTACAAAAGACAGTTATGGGTATATAATTGTGGAATTTATGCAGGTAAACAGAAAAAATCAACATTTAATTTATGGCTAGAAGGACAGGCAGGCCGTGGAGCCCAAGAAGTGGGATCTTGCCTAAGAAAATACATTCTCGCTAACATAAGCGATAAAGTTCAGCATATTATTCTGTGGAGTGACTCTTGCGGTGGACAAAACAGAAACATTAAAATAGTACTTTTGTTAAAATGTCTTTTGGAGGAATCACAGCATTTAAAGACTATTAGGCTGAGGTTCCTTGTTCCAGGTCATACGTTTCTGCCGAATGATAGTGATTTTGGAGATGTCGAATGTGCTCTTAAAAAGCAAAATAATATATTTTCACCTGAAGAATACAGCAATATAATGAGAACTTGTAGACAAAAGCGACCTATTAATGTAAATATGATGGTAAAAGAAGATTTTCTCAGTACCTCAAAATTAGAAAAACAAATCACAAACAGAAAAAAAAGTATTACGAACGAGAAGATAAGTTGGTTACGAACCAAAGAAGTTAAATTATTTAAAGATAAGCCTTATAATATTTTTTTGAAGACGACTTACCTAGACAATGACGATTACCAAGAAATTAATATACGGAAAGTAGCAGGAAGACAAGCTTCAACCGGACCACAGTACAACACGTTTTTAGAACCATTATGGCCTGAGGGAAAACCAGTTGCAGACGCAAAGTTGAGAGACGTACAAAGTTATCTTCATTTAATACCGTCAGCACACCACAGCTTTTATACAAATCTAACGGCAGACAATTCTATAATAGAGGATATAGATGGATTTAATGGAGATATAGATTTCGAACCAGACGTGGATATTTAATATTACATTTAGCAACAAAGAACCAAGTGATTTTTTTCTACCTTAGGAGTTCATATTGTACTTATGTATTTTACTAATATCATTAATACCATTTTATTGTAATAAAAGTGTTTATTTTATTGTCGTCAATCATTTTTTTATGCCTAAATAATTTCATGAAACAATCTAAACATTATTCTAATTTTTCTCAAAACTTTGGTAATGTTGGTTGGTTCCTTGTTGCATAACGGGGTCCAATTGTGATAATGTCTGCGACGTAGTCAAAATTCAGATATATAAAAAGAGACCCACGTCTAATACGAGATTTCGATAGATAATATAATTATAATCTCAGCATTAAATATGTAATAATATATCATTATTCGGTACTAAATCAGATTCTGTTTGTTTTGAAAAACTTCAAAAATTCTCCGCTTCAAATAAATCCGTAGATAAAATAAAATTAATAATAAACGTAAAAGTAAAAAGCTATTATCCAATAAGACGCGTCGGATTCGCGGCTTTCAAAAAAATATGTATCTCCAATCTCCAGCACTTCAGTTCGTATCTAACGCGCTGAAGTGAGTGGTCACAGAAACATTTTACTCTCTCGCGAGTTCTCACGTGGATTTAAAAGTTTTTATAGTTGCGGTAATTTAGACACCGGCTGAAGAAAATAACAAAGAAAAACAGAAAAGGTAAGTAAAATTTATTGTTTTGATAATGAAAAAATAAGGGAGGACTTATGAAATAGAACTGTAAATGATAATTATTTTTTTGGTTTTTTTGTCTGTCTAATTGAAACAAATTATCTATTTATTATTTTATTTTCTCATTTAAGGTAATTTTTATTTTTAAGTTTCGCTTTTATCGCTTGCATTAAGTCTTAAAATTTTAATTTGCAATAAAACTACTTAAGTCTACCAGTGGTCGAATGATTTTTTGAAATTTTTTTATTATAATATTTTATTTTGAATGTATGCCTTTTTTGACAATTTTCTCTTCATCCGTGACCCCTTTGCTTCTATATTACTTCTGAAATTTTTAGCTCCAGACTTACTACGTATTAAATAAGTTAAATTATCCATCTTTGATTTTTATCATAAGAAGCTTGATCTTAAAGCTCTCATAGATCTCTTTATTAATTTTAAATCTGGATACATCCTTTTTCATAATATATCTAGACTCTGCTACATATGTACTCTGCTACGCTTGTACTTTAATTGGACTATTTAGATATTAGCACTATATATCATGTTTGTTCTTGATATCTTAATTGACTTATATATTTAACATTTTATTCCTCTTTTTTTTTTGTTTTCTATTAGTTGTATTAAACTTGTACGTTACTTCTTGCTCTATTATTTATATTCTAATAAATATTTTTTATATTTATGAACATTTTAATCTTTTCTGATATTCTTTTGCCTAAATCAAAACAAAACACTTATTGTGTCTGGTACTTGTTTGCAGAACATTTGTCTCAAACAATGTTTCATATTACTTTCATATCTTTATATTTCTGTACGCTTAATATAAGCCAGCAACTTCAGGTACTCTCCAAGCAATATTATTGACTAGTCTATTATAATACCTTGAATTCTTTCTAGATGTCCAAGTCATACTAGTCTACTTGTTTCACCACTTTTGTTATTGAAGAGTTAGCATGCAACTGATACACCGCTGCATTAGTTCGTCTTCTCCATTCTCCCTCTACTACTTTTCTACCAAACATTCTGCAAAGTATCTTTCTTTCCCATGCTTCCAATCTGTTCTCTATGGTTTTGTTCATAGTCCATGTCTTGGCATCGTATTGCATTGTGGGTCTAATTATAGTTTTGTATACTCTTATTTTTGTATTACGATATATATCTTTGTCACTTATTATTTTGCTCATGGCTCCAGCACACCTGTTGCTCTTGGTCAGTCGCAGGTTGATTTCAGTTTCTTCCTTACATGTCTGATCAATAAGAGTACCTAAGTACATATATTTATCCACCTTCTCGAATTCTACAACTGATCCATCTTTCACCTCCAATTTAAGGGATCCCCTGGTGTTTTTTCCTGATTTATTAATATTCATTTTCAGTCCCATTTTCGTGCTTTCTCGAATCAGTTTTTTTGCTATATTTTCCAGTTTTTTTTTTCCATTTCTTGCAATGAGAACCACATCATCAGCGTATGCTAAGCATTGGTTTTATGCGACCAACCCTTACAAATTTTTCTAGAACTATATTGAATAACAATGTAGACAAGGAGTCTTATGGCGAACACCTTTTTTCACTTTAAATTCTTTTGAGACTGTACCGTTGCATTTCACAGGACAAATGGTTTGTCTAATTGTTATTTTTACCAATATTACTATTTTTTCTCGCACTTGGAATTCTTTTAGCGTTTCTTTTAATTTTTTTCTGTTTATTGTATCGTAGGCGGCTTTGTAATCAATGAAAAGTACTTGTGCTAAAAATATTCTATTCATAGCAATTGATTAGGAGTTGTTTTAGCATAAAAATTTGATCGGTTGTTGATTTTCCTGTCCAAAATTTTCCCTGGTAGTCTTCTAGATTCTTCTTTACATATATTTCTAATTGTTTTTTAATTAGTATGGCGAGCACTTTATAGTATTACTTCTAATAAGGATATTTATCTATAGTTTGCTTATTCAGTTATATCTCCCTTTTTGTGTATAGGAATTAATCGACTTATTCTTTTCATAAGGCATTTCTTTGGCATCCCAGACTTCTAAGATTAGCTCACTAAGTTGGTTTATTAAAGCCTCTCCTCCATATAAGTTTTCTGTCACAATGCCGCTCTCCTCGGTGCTTTTCTGATTTTTCATATCTTTTATTATTTCTTTAATTTCTCCTCTTGCTGATAAATACGCATCTCTTTTTACCAATCATAAGCAGTTACAATCATGTATGACAGTATCTTGATTCATTTCGTATTTCCTACATATAGGGCCCATTTATCCTATCTATTTTGTAGAGGTTAGGAATATCCAAGCACCATTACTGTCATCCTCTTTGACTATCCTTAGGTAAGATCAAAAAAGACCGAAAGAAAGCCTCATACTAATCTTGCTAGTTATTTTCTATAAAGGTTTGCATCTGCAGGGTTCTCTATTTGATTTAATAACTATTTTTCAGCCTTTTTTCTTGGACTCCATCATGCCCCGACACCTGTGTTGGAGAGGCTTACAATTTTTGTTCCAGTTTGCTGCGTCTAAATATGCACATATGTTAAACAAAATATTGAGAAATAGATTAAACTTACAATAAATTACCTATATTAAGTAAACGAAAGATTTAAACAATTTTTATTTACTTTTTTTTTCAATTTTTTCCTATATTTTTTTGGTCTTTATATTATTACAAACTGCTTACAACTGTGCCTCCCAAAGTGTTTTATCATACTCTTATCATAATTGATTTCTGCTTCAGGCACAAAATGTTGTAGCAATTTAATATAATTCATTTTCCAAGCTTTGTCGTTTTTACCTGCTTTACTGTTGTCAGCAAAATGCAAAAATTACTTTTTCCCCATTGAATTTTTCACGATTTTATTACTTGTATTATGTTTTGAGTCCCAGTAGTGCTTTATAGCTGGATTGTATCCACTCAAAATTAGAATAGCAAGAGCACATTTTACCTCCTCTCTAGTAATAATTGGATCTTGGGCGTTTCTAAAAAGAGCATACTTTCTAGTCTAATCTGTAATATGGGAAATTATATTTTCATTCCGTAAGTTTTCAAAAATTTTAACTAGAGAATTTTTAGAGAAATATGAAAAATTAGCACAAGGAAAAGTTACGTTTTGAAATGTTTGCTGATGATCTGGAAGGCCCAGTCTCGAAAATATCAATATGTATTTCGGAATTTCTTTCATCTATCATTACATTTTCGTAAAATAAGTTCAACCGGTGCCCTAAGAATTTTCCCTCACAACGTTCAAATCATTATCTTCCTGATCACCAGACTCCTCATCTGTAAGCACATTAAATACTGGGGGTTCAGTATATAGAGCATCAACGTCTAAAGCTTCATCGACATCAATCATCTCTTTCGCACCTTGAAGGGAAAGCCCTTTCCAGGAACAATATACTTCTAAAAGTTCCGATTTTTGCTGCCATGTGTTGCTAGCATTACATTTACGTAGCAACAAAACATATATATATATATATATATATATATATATATATATATATATATATATATATATATATATATATATATATATATATATATATATATATATATAAGATTAATATTATTACTAAAATCAAAATTAATATCAAACTCACCAGTCTTCCGGGTTGAACCACGTCGATATCCATTTTGCCGAGCTTTCGGGATCCTTTCTGATGCCTTTCTCAGGGCTTCCGAGGTCTCAGTCTCCCGAGCCCCCAGACACTACTACACTGTTCACTGATCACTGCGCTGTCACTACTACTACTGCTGTCTACAGTAGTGACAGTGCAGTGATCAGTGAATAGTGTAGTACCATGGAACTTGAATTACATGCTAAACAAGTAAGTCTGTTAATAAACTAAAAACAAACTAAAATCCTGTTTGAAAGATAATCGAAAAGAACAATACGATCCTACCTAACAGTTAACAACTCAAAAAAAGTAGATAGCTTAATTTACTTAGGAGTCAACATGGCTCGTTGCTCACTTGCGCTTTGCAAGTTGCCTGTTTCCCGTCAATACACATTGAGCAGTTTCTCCGCTTCTTCAGTCTCATAACGCCTCCCAGCAGTATGTATGATCACAGGTAACGTGTTGCATTTGCATTACCTATTTAATTTTTTTCTTGGAAAGATTTCCCATTAAATCCTTCGAAGACCTCACATACGATGAACCAGGTTCTCCTATTCTTAATTCTGTCATGGTAATATTCTGATGTCGTATCCTACGTGACAGGCTGCGATCGCACGCAGCTTACCCGCAGCTTTGCAAGTAGCAGCTTGCACGCTACTTGCAAAGATGCAACTGTACATTGAGCCTAAGATATGAATCTTCAAGATCATATTCCGACCGATAGTGAGCTATGGATGTGAAACTTAAGCGTTGTCTCAACAATCTGTAAATCGCATGTACATCTTTAAAAAAAAAGTCATGTATTTGGAATGATGGAAAATAAAATTCCAAAAAAACTCTTGAATGCAAGGATGTTGGGGAAGAGACCTATCGGAAGACCGAGAAAGCAATGGAAGAATGATGTGAATAAGGATGCCAGAAATCCCCTTGGCAGTCGATCGTGGAGGAGAATAACTACAAACAAATGGAAAGGTTTGCTGAGGGAGGCCAGGGCTCGAATCTGTAGAACCATAGGATGGATGGAATTTTCTCAATAGTTTTTTACATTGCAAATAATTTAGGTATTTGTCTAAATTCATATTTTCTACGGAATCTTAGCTATTTACTACTATTACTCAAAATATCTAATTTATATAAAAAAATACCTGATTGATATGATTGTATTAAACCGTTCTTCGCAGTTATTTTTTAAATTTTATGCTACTAAATTTTGTCCTTATGAATTTTGAACGTTTTTAACAATATTTATCACCTTTAAATATAATACAAGTGTTGTATATATATTATATAGTTAACATATCAATAAATATATTTATTCCTAAATAATATTTGTTGAAACTTATTGATACTACAAATAGTCAATACTGTACAAATATGATGCTTAAGATATTTCGGCATTTCCTTGCAACGACTATAATACAAAATAATAACAAACCGATAATATAATACGACAGAATATCAATGACGCTAATGTTCTTTAAGAAAGGAGATAAGAATGACCTTAATAATTTTCTGGAAATAAGTTTAATGAATACATTAGAATAATATTAAAATCTTAAATAAGTGGGATATTGACCTTGTAAAACTAATAATCAGGGTTCAGGGAATTACATCAATGAATATTCAAAATATAACTTAATAATCGAGAGTCCCTGAAATGCAATAAGATTGTATTACAATGTCAGGAACACATAACTTCTATTTTTATGTATTATTAAAAAATACATCTGCGGTTAAGTTATTATATGATTTACATAAGTATTAAAGATAATTTTGTGGTCCTGAAGTTTGAAGGAAACGAAATCGAGACCCTGAAATGAAATACAGATTAGATGAAACGCTAACGATAGGCATATACCGATCACTTGATTCAAAACATTGGGTGTATTGTTCTTTGAGTTCAAAATTCAATACAGTGACATTTTCATGACAAGAAAACAGTTCCAGATAGACATTTTGACGTTAAAATAAAAAACAAATGTTATGCAAATTACTTACAACGATGATTAGGAAAATTAAATTTAAAAATAGTATACCATGTGTAAACAGCAAAACTTATTCATTGTCACATCCATACATGCATGAAACAAATTGTGATTGGCATTATTCTTTTCAAGAGCTTCTGGAAATATAATAGAATATTGGAAGACAAGAAGATGGTTAAAAAAGCAAAGTCAAACCAGAAAATTCTATAGATCTCAAAATAATGCAAAAAAAAAGAATTTAAACCTAGGCTTAGAATATGTAAAAATAAGAAGGGGTAAGAATACTTGATACAAAAGAGGACGTATTAGATAGGTGGATGGAACATTATAAAGGCAACTTTCCACTGAAGTTTAAGATGTAAATCCATCACCTCCAGAAGCAAGAAACAATAAACCATTAGAACATGATTTAATTATAGAATTACCACATACAACAAAACATCTAAAAATAAAACTCCAAGAAATTACGGTATACCTCCAGAACTTGTTAAATGGGGGGCTAATACTTTTACTAATCCGACACATAAAATAATAGTAAGCGCATGGAATGAGAAAAAAATTCTGGAAAATTTGTTTACTGGAATTGTTTGTCCGTTACATAAAAGGAGTGTTCAATAGAGAGTTTTAACACGGTATACAAAATATTTTCGAGTATCCAATATGGTCGCCGAAGTGCCTATTCAGAGGAACTTATTGGCGAATATTAAAGTCGTTTTAGGTCTGGTCGATCAAAGAGGGACCAAATTTTTGTGTTGAGATACATACTGAAAAGAAAACCGACGAATTTGGTAGTAGAAGTGAATTAGGAGGATAGAATAGTACGAATAGCACGAGATAAGTCACTGAATGGACGAAGAAGTATTGGCAGACCAAGAAAAAGATGGTGCGATAATTTAAACAATTTATTAGGCTAATATTGAACAAAAAACAGGCTTTAAAGCCTACACATAAAAAAAAGAAGAAGCAAATTAGAAGTAAATTAAATGAAGCCAAGGACGTATTCTACATTGCCAATAAACTAATATGGTAAGGGCTATGCATACAGGTATTTATTTTTAACAAACCCTCACAAATTATGGCCTATGCTGATGATCTATACCTTATTGATCATACAACAGGTAATTTAAAATATGTACACCACTTTCTTAAATGCCTCGAGAAACATGACCAACAAGTTAATAAACAAATATTATTAACCAACAACACAGTTAGAAATATCGGTCCCTAATTCACTGTTAATAATTCTCCCTTTAAAGTGGTAAACAAATTCACATACTTAGGCTCCCTAATGACCAATGAAACTTCCTTAACGAGAGAAATTAAAGGGAGAATATCTAGCAAACAAGTGCTATTTTGGGTGTTTGTAACCATATGATAAGTAGAAAGTTAAGCTACAAAACCAAAATAACAATATACACAAACCCTGATAATGCCAATACTGACATATGTATAGGACACATGGACCATCTCCAAGACACATAAAAACTTCTTGTCTTGCTTATATTTGAACGAAGAAACGGGAGAGGAATATTTGGTGGTATATATATGTGAAAACGGTGTTTGAGATTTAGCTCAAATACCAACAGATATCTTGTGGTAAAGACATAAATCTCTCATTAAACTAGGAATACTAAGATGAAGAGGACATCTAGCAAGATCACAGCAGATTAAATCCCTTAAACAAATCCTCACAGCCCGTGGGACGTAGATGAATAAGAACAAATAGGCCAAAACTTATACGAAAAAATGATGTAGATGATCATCCTTGAAAAATTGGTTCAGCAAACTGACAAACGGTTGTCAATGAATAGGGCTAACTGACAAAATAGACTTTAGAAGGTAGAGGCTGTAGCACTAATGATGACTATTATTTAATTCCACACATTTTTAACGATTTTCGTGAAGAAAATCTTAGATGCATGTTTCATAATAATGGTTTTTACAGTATTTTAATAAATTTCCTTGCAATAACTCAGAGAGACAGACTAATATCGTCGGTAGACAAACTAAAAATGGACGATTGACTAAATATCTATAGTATAAATAGAAATAGTGAAGCCATTTTAGCTAGATTTTAAAAAAATTGTTTCTGTGTAGATATAAATACAGAACTACTCCCAAAAAAGTATGTAGTGTTCTATCAATTTTGATTATAGTTTCGGTATTAAATGAATTAATCATTTTTTTGTTAAATTTTGTCGTTAGAAATTTTTTGTATAATAAAAATGCCAAGTAATATGGATATACAATAATTTCCGTGGAAGTAAGTGCATTACCCCAAAACATTTCAATTTTACAATCTACTATAATAGTTAGGGAACATTCGATAAACAAAACAGCTATTAAAAAAACGAAATAGAACTAATGAAATCTGGCCAATAATATAGACTAAAAATAGGTTTACTTAACCAATGATAAAATGGACAGGTGCCATTAAAATATTAGTAATCAACATGAGAAACAAATATAATGTAGTAACAATTTTTTGTCTCATGGCAAGTGGTAGAATATTTATATATATATATATATATATATATATATATATATATATATATATATATATATATATATATATATATATATATATATATATATGTTAAATCACTAACTTCTTGATTGACTTTTTAAAAAAGATTTATTTCACAATTAAAAGTTAAACTTTGTTCTGCGATAAAATGAAGCAAATAAAATGCTAATAAATAGTACATTGTTTACCGGGTAGGAAAAGCTTAATATTCCTGGACGACTGTGAAGATTGCTAAGTCGAGGCGCAAGCCGAGACTTAGCAACACAGAGTCCAGGAATGTGGCTTTTCCTACGAGATAAACATACTACTTTTCCGCAAATCGTTTAAAATTCGACAGATATTGATTGATTTAAAAAAAAACGCGATAATTTTATTCCCAAATAAATGGTGCTTTAAAATTCCTAATAAAATTACTTGGGTAACTATGGAAACGTATTGAGGTTGAATTGTCAAACTTGACGCTTATAAATTTAATTTATGTAGAACACTAACAACTGTACGGAAATATCATTTCCTTACAGTAAGGAAATGACATTTCCTTACAGTAAGGAAGTCCTGACTTTTTCTTCAAGAAATTTTGACAGGAATGTCAAAATTTCCTGGCGATTTGCGGAAAAATATGTTATCAGCAAGAAACTTAAATGACGAGTGAGACAATAATGTTAAAGTCCTAAATTTATAATCTTCCTACAAAATGTGGTGTCGGCATTTCCCATGAAAGACCAGCTATGGTGAGAGTTTGATGTCAGTGCATGGTCATCTATCTTTATGGGAACGTTTGTTGAAAGGATGATGAAATAGGAACTAATATTGCACAAAAGACAAAATAATAGGACACAAAGTGTCGGTAACCCTTGAGTGGTTCAAGGTGACTATTTTCACATATAACAGCTCCCCTCATTAGTAAAAAGTCGATACCTTGCTTCGACTTTTAAAGTTCAATAGGGGTTTCTGATACTTCTTTTAAAGGTTAATCCTTTTCTAAAAAGTTTCTGTTTATTGGAACTGCTGCGATGTGGTGAAGGTGGAGGTGAGTCCTACGGATAGTTCATAGCAAGTCTTAGAAATCTTTTGCGTCTACATTTGCAGAAGATGTATACAAAAACTATAATGATAATTAATGATAAAGAAAATATAGTGAACCAGAGCAAATGTTCTTCGATCATGTTTCGGTCGAGTTCCTCTGAATATTGGTCCAGTTTGTGTTGTGCAATATTTAAATCGTCTGCATTGATCTTATTGAGTTGTAATGATTTCAAATTTGGTATATGATTTCTTCTTTCGAAATGGCCACAATATCTGTATGAAACATTAACTGGATGACTTCTGTAGGTTATATTTGGATATTTATCGATTCGATCTCTGGCGTGGACTCTAGTACTTTCAATAAATGCTGTACATTCGAATAGTAATCTTTTGTCTGGGTACTCATGTCTTTTCTTTCACACTTAATTGTAACTGGTAATGGATCGGATACTGTTATTAATCACAAATTTCGGTCAATTTCTTGTACATTGTAATCTTGTGCTAATAACGTTGACATCTGATAAGTTTTTGGTAAAACGCTAACTGGTTTCAATAACTGGGCTTTACATATAGAATCGCTGTCTATTGGATAGGGAAGAATATCTGTGCACATTCTTTGGTTTGGACTAATTGATTTGCATTCTGCTGTGTTTCGGTCTGCATTCTGTATTGTAGAAAGTGTATGAAAAAGACCAGTTTGATTATCTAATATTGATATAGAATATAAATGATATAAGGTATGGATTTCGGGGCCGACTAGTGGAATTTCTAGGACGAATACAATTTTTGAATCGAGTTGATATGCTTGAAGTTTTATTATATCAATATACTGGGCTATTTTTGATGTATAAATAGGCAATGGTAATACATTATTTTGTAATGATTGTGTGATAGTTTTCAATGGATCTACAATAGTAAATCATTGGGCGAAATAATTGAACTGTGTTAAATGTGCAACCGAGAAAAAGTGATGGCATTCAAAATGTCATTGAGATAATTTTCTAAAAATATGTAGCTTTCCATTAATGATTCACACAAATATAAGATTAGTAATTGTGCACGGTAAAATGATATCTCGTTAGCAATGTCTATAAGAGTGGTTTCGATATCGTTTAGCCATTGTTAAAAGTTTCTTCGTCTATTTGTAATTTTTGGATAGTAGTGTTAAAAGATTATATAACAGAAGTTATAACAGAGATTTGGTTCTTTAGGAGTGTTTCTATTTGATTTTCATCTGTAGTGATCCTATTTATACATTGATTGGAATATTCACCGTCTGATGCGTCTAAATTTCCACTAATAGATTTCCATAAGGTTCCAACATCATTGATTAATCCTCGTTTTTGGCGTGGATTATAGGCTCGTGTGTCGGCAATTATTTCTCTATATTTTAAATTTACGGAGTTTGAAATTTGTCTGATCAAACTAATGTGTATTCGTACTTTGGATTGAAATTCAAGTTTTCTTGGTATATCGGCATTAGTAAATTTATCTAGCAAGTTTTCTAAAATTCTGTCGTTGGATATGGCAGTTTTTATAGGGAGCATTTCCTTGAATATAAGTAATATCCATTTATCGTTAGATATTTGAATGGTACCTTCTTCGCGATAGAAGATTCCGACTGTATTATTAATGGGAGGGAGGTGAAATTGGGAGTAGGCGACTGCAAATAGTCCATAGAATCTGTAAAGAAGAAATTTATTTTAAAAGAAGATAGAAGTATGGTTTTAGTCTGTCAAAATTTACTCTAGAAGTTTGATTCGTTTGGAAATTTAGGATAATAGAAGAATTTGTAAATATTTCTTGAATTTGAAAAGGTCCATTAAATAAATTTTCAGATTTTGATTTTATTTGGGATTCTTTTACGTATACTTTGTCACCGATTTTAAAATCAGGGCGTTGTGTTAAAATATTTTCATCAAATCTTTCTTTAGCTTTTTCTTTTGCTCTTTCTGTTTCCTCTCTGGCTACTTTATAAAAGTATTCCATACGGTAATTAAGGTCTTTAACATATTTGCTAATTAGGCTTTTTTGATTATATAAAGTTTCTGGTGGTCGTCCTGCAGTATTGTAAAAGACTAGTTCGTATGGCGTAAAACCAGCGTTAGACGCCAGCGTGCTAGACGGCTTCCTGGGTCTTTGATTGAAAATAGCCATGTAAGAGGTCGATGATCAGTGATAATAGTAAACTTGCGACCGAAAGATATGGTCTGAAATGTTTTACTGCCCATACTATATCTAGTAATTCTCTCTCTATTGTGGAATATTTGGTTTCTGCACTGCATAAGTTTCTGAGGCATAAGCGATTGGCAGATCTTTTCCTAATGCGCCTTGTGACAAAACGACTCCAATTGCGACAGCATGAGCGTCAGTAGTGAGTAAAAATGGTTCTTTAAAATTTGGATATATGAGAATTGGGTCTGTCATTAGAATATTTTTGAGATCGTTGAATGCTTCCTTACATTCGGCATTAAAAACAAAATTGTGATGTTTTGACTTAATTGTAATTAAAGGAAATGCCTTATTGAAAATACAGACAAGCCTATCTAAAAAATTAGTGAAATTATAGACCACGTCCATAGAGAGAAAATACCACCCAGAAGTCAAGCAAAAATTTTGGAATCTACGAAAGTTCTGAGCGTAAAAATCCTACCTAAACATTGGGTTTTCGACAATTTTTCGTTAAAAGTGTTAAACTTGGTATATATATATATTGCTTCATGATTAAATAGTCCTGCATTAATAAATTGTAGAGCGTACAATAAGGGGTGAGAAATCTGGGAGAATATAATCAATTATGGTAGATCTTGTTTAGGTGTGGAAAACTATTACCGCGCTAATATACAACGCTCTCCTCAACGGCCTTTAAGGGGTACAAATTCAGGACTACCATCTGGTACGTAAAAGAAACTCGTTAAAAATGCGGTCATTAAAAAATTGAAGTAATCCAGAATGTTCTAATTACCACATCATGGACTGTTTACTTTTTTTTATTAAACCCGAAACAAATATTATTGTTTGTAACTTTTGTTTTTATTTTTAAATTTATGAAACTAATTTTACCTATTCTCGTTTGAAAAGAAAGTTATTAAGATATTTTAATACTTTTATTGCACCTACCTATAGTTTATTTTTATGAACGGGAGAGCAATTAGCATAATTTTAACTGGTACCTTCGACCACTCCATGGGCGTGCTCAAGATTATTTGAAAAATTACTTTGAATAATTATAAAAAATAAATGAATTATTATTTCAGTGTTATAAAGTGTTATGTGTATGTAAACAAAAGTGACCTCTTTTATCACACACTATATTAAAACTGACTGGCCTACATTAAAAAGGGTTTTAAAAAATTCACATTTTTTTTAATTTTTAAAAATTACAAAAGTTTTTAAAACCGTCTAAGGTATGTTAAATAGATGAATAAAAATATTAATATAAAACTTACAGCTACTTGTTACAAATCCAAATCACATTCAGAAGATGAACTTTCAGAACCAAGAGATAACTGGCTCGATCATTTTATCAGAAATATTGTCCAGCTTCCACATTTTTTCTTCTTCTTTAATAGTGTGATTTACTGCCTTTTTCCAGTTTTCAGATTTTACATTATTTACGGCCTCCAAAAACAACTGTTTAACATCATGAATTTTAAAAGTAGTATTTTTTCTTGAAACTTCACTCTTTATCTGTGCCCATACCAGTTTAATCGGATTTATTTTACAGTGATATGGTGGGGATCTAAGTACTGTCATTCCACGATTTTTGGCAATTTCATCAATTTCGTATTTTTAAAATTTTTCTTTATGAAGGGCACACAACGAATAAAGTTCCTTTCTTATAGATCCGGGATGGTACGTAATATTTTTTGAACTCAGCCAATTCTGCAAGTCTTTTTTTAACCACTTGGTTGTGGGTAGTCCTTCTATAAGTCTGGAGTGATAACTTGCATTATCCATTACTATTACACAGTTCTTAGGAAGAAGATCTATAATTTGTTTGAACCATTCTTGAAAGACATCAGCGTTCATGTCTTCATGGTAGTCACCGGTACGAGTTGATTCAAAAGTTAATAAACCACCTTCAACAAAACCGTCTGAACTGCCAATGTGTACTATTATCAGCCTGCGTCCCTTTCCTGATGGTGGGTTTAAACCAGTAGATAAGTTATTTACAAAATCGTGCCTTTGACTTGTAACAGTTTCATCCTGCCAAAATTTATTTAGTGTATGACCCTCGTTGATCCATGTTTCATCAAGATAAAATATTTTTCTTTTTTGGTTTCTCATTTCCTTTATGGTTCTTAGAAAATGTCTTCTCCATATGACAATATTGCTTCGTTCTAATAAAATAGACTTTTTGGGATTCTTTTTCCAGCGGAAGCCTATTTCTTTTAAAAGTTTCCATAACGTACTTCGACTCATTTCTGGGTAATCCTTATTATCTCGAACTGAGACAAGAACTTTATCCAATGTTGGAAATTCTTGTCTAAAGAAGAATTCATGCACTTTCCGTCGAAGTCCTTCTTTAAAATGATATTCTATTTGAAATTTTGGTTTCTCTGGAGCATTACGTGGCATTTGAAAACTACCACATTTCTCTTCTTTAATAACTCTGTAAATCGTAGATTACCCAACACCAAGTGTACTGCTAACTAACTCAACGGTCTCATCAACACTTTCACATAAACGTTTGTCTGTAAATGATTTAAAACAATTAAATATTAATGTTTTTTCATTAACTGTTAAAGGACCAATTTTTCGGCGTTTACACGGCACTTCCAAATTTTCCATAACACTAGTATACACAATAAACTGCACCTTGCAACTGAAGTACCTACTTTTAGTGAACTGTTAAGAATTTTGAATACGCCACTTGGACCTTCCTACAAAATGGAAAAACTCACAATCACATTTTCTGTGGAATAAGTTTAGAAGGTAATTATGTAGTCAATTACTGTCGTAGATTCCTGGAATTAAAGAATTAAATGTTTGATTGTTGAAACCCTTACTTTGTGGAATGCATTCATTTCAGATAAAATAAAACGTTTTATTTTATCTAAAGAATTAAACTTTATTTTGCAAATAGGTAGGTACTTATTAAACATTTATTGGATATATATATAATCAATAAAATAAACATCTTACATTTCTTGCAAATTCATTAGTAAATGTTAACCTCCATCACTCCGACACTGGCAACCTTATTTAGGGATTAGTAACCCTCACAACTATTGTATTCTATTCTGCTCCAACCTTTATACCTGGTGGTCATACTCAATTTAAAATTGTTTTCCTATATACTTTTGTAAACTTGTTGACAAATATCTGTTTTTCATTGAGTCACCCGTATCAACAGATTAGGGATTTGCATACATAATTTATTGTTTTATTACTCTCTCATACATAAAAATACACTATAATTCATGTTTGTCTGTGTCCATGAACAGCGATTAAAAACTGTTATGTAATATATATATATATATATATATATATATATATATATATATATATATATATATATATATATATTTAAATGCGTGTATAAAAACATTTGCACGATAGACTGAAATATTTCCTTTTCATAATTTTGCAGACTTTTTGGCAGACACAATATTCGCATTTATTTTTAAATTTTTACCGGCTGGTTTCGATGTCCTCAGACATCAGAAATTAATTTTGATTTTTCGAGGGTTTAGAAATCTCTACTGACGCACGAAAAATCAACCACGGAGTCATTTTTCAAATGGAGAAATGTCAATTTTCTTAAACGGTTCCTAGTATAAACAGCTCCAGATGTAAAGCTTAATTTATTTTTAAGTTTTATTTAGATATGATTTATCGAGAAAGTAGACAGATCTAGATCTTTGAGATTTTTTTAGTTTAGTTTTTCTCGGTTATGGTTTGTTTTGACACGTTTGTCCCTAATAAAAAGTGATCCCATTTAAAATTAAAGTAAGATATGCTTTAATAACATGCTTTATTTTCGTACGGAATTAGTGTTTAAGATAATATAATCCAATCGTAAATAGTAGCAAAATATATCCAATGAATTAATTAGCATCCAGTAAAATAAATACGCAATACAAATGTATTAGATCAATTAGTTGAAGAAAGCAATTATAGTTATATTTTACTATTAACTAATATCAATAAGTCATCATCATGTCAATAACATCATGAACCCTTTCTTTATAATTAAAAAAGATCCCCCTTTAATTATTTTAAGCAGATCCTTCTCTGTTCACTCATCATTCAAAGCCCTTCCTCGTTGTTAAAGTATGTCATCTTAGATATCTTCAGAATGCGACAATAGCATCGCAGCTAACATGCTTCCAATCTGTTTATCGTTGATGCTTTTTTAGTTGACGACACTTTGATCCTATAGGATAGTCTCCAGGGTCTCTAAAGAGTTATTGGATTGCGTAAACAAGACAGGAAGAGAAATAGATCTAAAAATAAATGCTTCTTAGGCAAAATTTATCCTATTTAGTCGTCAAACTCACGACAATGCTTAAACCACAGCATAAACCGAAAATTCCGTAAAAGAATAATGCTTTATTTGCAGGGCCGCCCAGAGCCAGGCCGGGCCCCGGGGATGAGACCCGGCCGGGCCCCCCTCCAAACCCAGTTGGACGAAAATTACCAAAAATCTAATAACTCATAAACTGGGATATATAATAGTGAACATTCATGCTACTGACACAAGAAGGAAGAAAATTAAAACAGTTTCAACAATTAAACTTTGTTTTTAATTATCTACAATAGAACTGTTAGTTACAACATAACTTTTCTTGCTTTCATATCTGCAAAGTTTTGGATCACGTGCTCGAAATCAAGAGTTTTTGCAAGTTTCGACTCTATGCTTAACAGTCCCAAATCAGATAATCGTTGTTGACCCATAGTAGATCTTAAACAATTCTTAATTCGGCTCAAAACACTAAATGATCTCTCGGCCTGAGCAACGGATACTGGTAGGCAACAGAATATGCGAAGAGCAATGCACACATTGGGGAAAAGATTTGTCACATTAAGGGATACGAGCTTGTTCAAAAGTTTGGCTGGTTTCAGCGACGTATCTGAGATGTTTGATTTACTAACAGTTTTCAAGTAAATCATTTCATCAACTAGATCCCTGCTTACATCTGAATGGTACTCTTCGGCGAATCTTACACAACTTTCTGAGATCGTATTCTCGTCCATTTCGTTATACTTCCATAAAAATGAAAATTTCATTTCGATTTCTCTCAGTGCTGTGAACCTCGTTTTCAGGTTGGCCACCAAAACATCAATTATTGTGTAAAAAACTTCTATTTTGAAGCGTTCTTCCGGGGATAAATTAAACATTACATCTTCTGTAGCTGTTTCATCGTGAAGAGTCTTCCTCTTTCTCGCACGGGAAGTGGAGAGTTCCGGTTCGATACCATAAGCATTTGCAACATGTTTGCATTCAGACAATATCTTGTCCCAGTTATTTCTTATGGCACTTAAATCATCAATTAGGCTCTCTATATTACTACTCTCAACATCCAAAGTAGCGTCCATAGTTTGAAGTAGTTGACTTCTGTAGTTGATGGGTACCAACACTTTCACCCAAATTGACGCCATAAGGATGCACTTGAAGGTGTTAAGATATTCTAAAACCCCATTGATTGTGGCTCTCGTTTCAACAGTTACGTTAAGATTCAACAATGATGAAACTGCCTCAATGATTTTGCCTATGTGTGCCGCTATTGGTTTCACACATTCTACTCTAGCACTCCACCTCGTATCAGACAATGAGTGCAGTGAAGATCCTACTATCTCTTTCAGAAGCTCCCATCTTTTTGGGCTGCAACTGAATAAATTGTACAGATTCTGAACAACACCAAAGAAAGTCTGTGCTTCAGTACAACTCTCAGCAGCGCATACTCCACATAAGTTCAAACTGTGGCATCCACATGGTGAGTACACAGCCAGAGGGTTTGATTTTAAAATATGAGCCTGAACACCCTTATACTTGCCACTCATATTACTGCCGTTATCGAATCCCTGTCCTCTACAGTTATCTAAGGATATGTCATATTTTTTAAGAACTTCTTTGATTAGATTTGCGATGTCTTCTCCAGTTTTTTCATTGCAGTCGGAAAACTCCAAAAATCGTTCATGGATTTCATATTCTTTTACGTCTTCTTTGAAAATAATGTATCTAAATACAAAAGAGGTCTGTTCTACATGGCTTGAGTCTGGTGTAGCGTCAACCATAATAGAATAGTATTTAGATCGCTTGAGTTCGTCCACAATAACTTTCCTTACATAATCAGCACAACTTGCTATGAACTCGTTTTGAGTTCTCCAAGACAAATAATGCACTTGCATTCTCTTATTCGATTCTTGAGATTGCTTAACCTGATCTAGATGCTTCGATAAAATAGGGTCATAATGACCTAAAAGTTCTAGCACGCCCAAAAAATTGCCGTTGTTTGGATGACCCACCTTTTGAGTTTCTCCTCTAAAAGAGAGACCTCGCTCACTTAAAAATAAAGTTACGTGAAGGAGTCTGTGTAAGATCTGTTTCCAGGTAGTGATTTCATTCTGCAATTGTTTTTCAATGCTACCAAATATAGTACCTCCTTTGTTAAGATTTAATTCCAGATCTTTCCATTTTAAGTAACATCCTTTATGGCTAAGGCTGTTTTGGTGCTCAGGAATCTTTTCGTACAACTTTTTCCATTTATGTTCTTTTGGAAACCCACTAACTGAGGCGAATTTGGATCGCACCACCTCTGTCTGAGTACAAAACAACCGACAAGGAAAGCAAAACAAAGCCTGTTTCACTTCGCTCCAAACAAGCCAATCCCTTGGAACAACTTCATTATTGGGTAGTTTAAATTTAAGCAGAGATAAAGGAAATTGCCGTCTCGTTGAGTCTGCAGGAAACGTGTTGGGATGAGCTTGTGGCCCCTTTGTGACAGCAACTTCAACTTGTTTAGTACTAAGTTGTAACAAACTCAAATTGCCTACATCAAAAACTTCTGGTTGGCTCAAAATGTTCGTAGACGCTGACACTGCCTCATCCTGTTCGTCACGTTCTTCTAAGTGTAATGGAGTTAAAAATTCATCACTACTAAGTGAGGATAGCTCACGACCAACATTTGAGCTGTTGGAGGGTGTTTGTGAATTTGAAGTGCCCGGGAGGATTAAGGGCTCATTTTCAATGTTAGTTTCTTTCTCTTCATTTGACACATTTTTCGGCTGTGTTAAGAAAACAGACAGCTTCTGTTGGCCTTTCTTTGCCTTCTCCTCTCTTTCATGTTTTTCTTTCCTCTTTACGGCCCCAGATTTGTGTCGGTATTCCATTTTAAATTCTAAAAAAAAAAATGAAAACCTATGTAAGCTAATTGATTAAAAAAAACCGTTAGAGGATAGAGGTTAGAAAGGCCCTATATTTGTCCTTTTCCCACAGAAAAAAATTCATCCAAACCACATCTAGAATTAATTTAATTACAAAAAACAAGACCATTTGCACCTAAAAACTGTCTTTCGCCAACAGTTTCTATTGAAGCTATATCATATCCAGGACAGTATGCTTAATATATATTTGTAATTAAATAAATTCATTACATAATCTTACTTATGTTATAGCATTTAATCATTGGAGAGAACATAAAATAAAATAACAGACATGTTAGGCAGATAATAAAGCACTTCGCGAAATTCACGAATAATCTCTGCCAGAATACAAGATTAGAACTAGGAGGCCCATTATAACTACATATAGTTTTAAAGTTTTAGTTGTGAAAACTTACCTTATTTTGTTATTCTCAATATAATCACATATAATCTTCAGAATCTTTTTAAATAATCACATAACAGCTACTAAAAACCGAAAGTAAACAACAGAATAACACCAAAGCTGTGTTCAACGTCCTATTTAAACTCGAACTGCCGAAAATTGCAATTGAAACCTGTGACGAAGGGGGTATAATGGGAATGTTAAGGCCCGTTTTCACGCTACGTCTTATTGTACGTTTTGTTGGATAGGACAAATCCTATACAATAAAACGTGGCGTGTAAACAGCAAAACGTACGTCTTGTCGAATCGAAATGAAATCCAAACACGTAGTGTGTATACACTGGACAAAACGTACGTTTTGTCGTACGTTTTATATGACCCACAAAACGTACAATAAGACGTAGCGTGAAAACGGGCCTTTAGAGAGTCAGGACGTAAACTCGTAAACAAAACAGACGTCGCGCCTGCGAATCGTGTGGCAGTGGCCGATAGAGCAAGCTTCCGATCAGGGGCTCCACGCGCAATGTATTCCCGATATATTTTTATTAATTGTAACTTATACGAAGAAATAATTTCTTGCATATTGCCTTTTCCAAATGCATAATATTCATTATAATAATTTAATAATTAAAACCGCAAGCAAATTCAATCTGTTGTAAAATATTTTAATAAAAGGAATTTTTTTAAATTTGCTAACGACACGACGGCCGGGCCCGGGCCCCCTTTGGGCCCCGGGTATTTTGCCCCCCCTGCCCCCCCCTCTGGTCGGGCCTGTTTATTTGATCAGTTATTTAGCGTATAATTAATTACAATACGATAAAAGTAGTATTTAGATAATAATTATGTTCAAATTGGAATTGTAATCTAAGTTAAATATTAAATATTAATGTCCAAATTGCACAGCCATTTAATTGCACCAGGAGAACACTCTGCAAAATCTTGAAGGTCTCCGCTGTATCTGCGGATTGGGCAATCCGCCATGATGTGTTGGATGGTCTGTCTTGGGGATCCACAATCACATTGTGGGCTTTCTGCATGACCCCATCGGTATAGAGAATCGGCACATTTGCCATGACCCGTGCGTATGCGATTTAATTTTGTCCATATAGGGCGTGGCAGGTTTGATCCAGTGAAGCCGATCGACGTACTTGTTATTTTGATGACGTCTGGCTCTGTTGTTGGCATCCATCTTTTCGTCCACTGCTCTTGCTTATTGTAGCTATCACCCATACCCTGAACGGATTGGACAGGGGGTCGTCTGGACTTCAGTCTTTGTTGGTCTCGTGCGGCGTGCGGAATATACTGGTGAATTGGCAGACGATTATTTGCCATGATTTTCTGATATTCTCTGACAAGTGCTGCCGTTCGTCGAATATCTGGAGGTGCTATATTGCTCAGAATTGGAAGCCATCTTAGTGGAGTTGATTTAATAGTACCAGATATTACTCTCATAGTGTAATTTAGTTGAACATCAATCTTGTTGACATGAGCGCTATTTAGCCATACCGGTGCGCAGTATTCAGCGACAGAATACACCAGGGCCAGTGAGGAGGTTCGAAGTGTATCCGCAGTGGCACCCCATGTCGTTCCAGCAAGCTTTGTTATTATGTTGTTACGGGTTCTCACTTTGGCAGCTACATTCGTAAGATGGGTTTTGAACGTCAGTGATCTGTCGAGCGTTACACCCAGGTATTTAGGGTTGTTATTATGTTTCAAAGTCTCGCCATTGAAGGTGATGCTAAGGGTGTCATCCGAAAGCTGATTTGTGAGATGGAAGAGGCTTGTCTCAGTTTTGTTTGTATTAGAGCGAAGCCGCCATTGTTTAAAGTAGTCGCAGAGAACCCTTAAGTCTTCGGTAAGCGCCCTTTCTCCAACATCTTTGGCTTGGTTTTGAAATGCGATAGCCAGGTCATCTGCGTAAGCAAATTTTTTTGATTTTGTCTCTGGAAGATCGGCTGTGTAAATGTTAAATAATAGTGGAGCAACCACTGAACCCTGTGGGAGGCCATTATTTAGCTTTCTGACATTGCTCTTTGTATCGTTTATATATACTTGAAACAGTCTGTTGGTTAGGAGGTTATTGATTAGTTGGCAGGTTTTCAGACATGGTATGACCTTCATTAGCTTGTAGATCAGGCCTTCTCTCCACACAGTGTCATATGCAGCCGTCAGATCTATAAACTTTATGGCTGTTGTTTCCCGTTTTTCGAAACCGGCTTCAATAAATGTCGTTAAGGACAGTACTTGATCACTACAGCTACGCCCGCTTCTAAATCCGGCCTGTTCGACTGGTATCACAGTGTCGGTGATGGGGTATATCCTGTTATATATATAAGTCGCTCTAGTAGTTTGTAGCAGCAATTTGGTCAGTGTTGTTATATGACATCGAGACTTGGACTCTAAAGGCTGATCTGATCAATCGCCTAGTGACTTCTGAGATTTGGTTGCATAGAAGAATGCTTCGAATACCCTACACAACGCTGCAGATTACCGAAGCTGTATTAGATAAAGCAAATGCTGTTCGTGAGTTATTGAAAACTGTTAAAATAAGAAAAAATGATTACCTAGGGCATGTTCTTAGATAAGATCGGTACAGCAGATAAGCAGATGTTATGGCTCAAGAACATTTACGATTGAATAGGAACACGTAGTATCGAACAACTATCCCAATTAACTAAAAACCTTGAACAACTCACCAACTTGCGAAAATATTTTTCGAGTAAATATTTATGTTGCCTAATATGGTTTTCCATGACATGCCAGATATCTCAATTCTGGTAAGAATTTCTTTATCAAAGTCATTGTTAGTATTCGGCTAGCTCTCAAGATATTTAAAATGTCCTAGCAGTTCAACTACATCGTTTAGCATGATTTTATTTGGACCTACTCTGGTAAAATACATTACCTGTAGATTTCATCACTGAAGATTTAAAAAGCCCTGCTTGACACCTGGTTCTATTCTGAAATTAACCGCATGTGTATTGTTTATTTTTACTGTGCACTTAATGCTTATATTCTGCTATAAATTACCCCTAAAACCGTCTTCTTGGAGGCATTTCCCGTGAGGTGCAATCATTTGTAATGTAAAAGTTTAAATTCTGCGTTTTCGGTCATATTTCGAATGCCTCATATGTGTTGCCAAAAATTTAAATCGAGTTTTCATGTTACAGATTTTGAAGACTGGTCTCTAACAATAGAAATTTCACTACGACTGGTCTAAAAAAGTAATAAATTTTATCGAAAAACAAAAATGGCAAAAATCGGGCAAAGTTTATTTATTGAACAACTTCAGCTATTCTATAGCTGAATTAGAGCTCAACTATTTATAGAAACTGACTTCATTTACGGCAAAATACAAAATGCATTTTGATTCTTGTCGATAGGACACGCTGATCAAAAGATATCGATTTTACCGTCGAGTTGATACAAATTTTATTTATCATTCATTTTGCGCGCGAAACTGGCATTCAAAATCGCCGGTCGCTTCAAGCGTTGTTTCTTAGAGAAGAGTTTATTCTACGCAAAAAGTACTAATAAACATTTTTATTCAAAATTATCTCAGCTACATTTTTTATTTGAAACATTTTCTACGATCGATTCTTAACGTTTTTATTACCCTACGAGGGTAGTTTTAGGAGAAGCTTGGCGGTAAAAGAGGCAAAATTCAGCTTGTTCGTATGATTTTTTTTGGGTCAAATCTCTGACGACTGGACTAGTTACCTCGTGAAGAATGTGGCTCTTTACCATGTATTACAGTCTTGATTAGTGAGATGTTAAGTACATGGTAATAATAAAAAACAATTCTCTTTTCTTTATAAGCTTGATTTTATATTCAAACGATTTTTCCGATAAAATCTAAATTTGTTGAATTGTTAACGAAAAACCGTTTAAAAGCTATGTAATTTGTGAACTTTCAGTCACAAATAACTTCAAAACTATTGATCTTTCGAAAAACCTGTAAAAAACACCTTTGTCTATGTACTATTTTAGCGAATAACAGTTTTTTTTTATTTTTTCACCCCCGAGTTGGGGTGGTAACAAGGTTGGATACAGGACCAATTTTCGGGAAGGGCTATGAACTTTTTTGGGAGGTCTGGTGGAAATTTTTTAAAAGTTGGGGTTAAAATGGTGAGTTTTAAGGTAAATTTCTCACAATTTTGAGTGCTATAAAGACATTCAAAACCTTCATTATTAAAGTATTTTTCTTTATATTGTTCTGAAGCTATTTTCTTGTGGCATTTTAAATTTACTGTTTGTATTTTGAGAACGATTTCCGAAGTGGAAATTGAAACGTCAATAAACGTATTTTTATCTTTAATTGTGGTTTATTCCCAGTTAAATAGTAATTAGTATTTTTCTTTGTCTACTCAGCAAATTTTAACCTAAAACCCAATAAAGTACAACAAGTGCAAAGAAATAAATGTAGTTTAGTTTATGAAATTAAGAAAGGCGAATAATATTGGTCGTTTAGTTAGGCACGCGGGACGTCCCGTCCAGTCCTTTATCCAGCATTTTGTACCGAGGGAAGGGACGGGACGCGGAACGCGATAGCGATTTTTGCTGTGAGACGGGAAAGGACGGGATTTCTGCGGGTAAATAAATTTATTATTCGACTACCTTTATAAAAAAATAACATTAATACTGACCAAAACAAGGACATAGAATGCATTCTTATTAAAACTGTCTTTGCAGTTAGATCTTTTATTTTTCGATAAGTCGATATTGCATTGAAAACAGCCTTAGTCGCCAGGTTAGCATCAAGAGAGCATTTTTTTTTTGTAGAAGTTAGTTTAGTGGTAATGTTAATTTTAGTATTCAGTGACATCATTGACCCTAGAAACTCAGATGTGCATAAAGAATTAAGCAAAGTTGATGCAAGTGTAACAGTCTTGGGATCCTTCTATGTTCTTCTCCTCCAGTCCTCCATCTTTCATGGTGCTCAACCCATCTTGTTTCACATAAACTTGCTAAATTTTGTCCAATTTTCAGTTTTAAAACTTTATTTCTCTTGGCTGACATGTTAAAAAATTCTAACTGCTGTGATATGTTAAAAAATCCTAACTGGAGATCTAACTCCATTTATTTCGACCTTTTTTATTTCTGTTACTGCACCGACTGCTTTATAGCTCATTATGCTTCAACTGTCAGTACCGATTCCTACACATTTCTTCGGATCTAAGTGCAATTCATTCAACAAGTTTAATACTATTTTTCCCAAGGCTTCTTCTATTATGCGTTGTTCTTCCTCTCTTTCTTGATTTTTAGTAATTATTTTTGTTCTCATAAGCGTTAATGAACTTGACAAAGTCTTCACGAATGCTGTTATTGTGTATGTATTTTTTTTAGTTCTTGGGGGGGGGGCTCTCTGTATTCGTCCTTGGGTGGTAATCACCTTTAGAGGAAAAGCAGATATTGGCATAGTTTAGACTTTGCTAATTGAACTAATTTCTATATTGTCAAAATTTAAAGCAAATCTATATACATAAAAAGAATTCTGAGCAGAAAACCGTCATTTCCATAAATCAGGGGAGAAACTAAGCAAATGCCTAAATATCTTTCTTTAACGCAGGATAGATAAACTTTTCCAATGTGGTTACTCCGAATCAGACAATAAAATTTTGATACTCAGAGTAAAAAATTTAACGTAAAAATTTTACTGTCGGGTAATAATTTAACGTTATAATTTTACTCTGTAGTAAAAATTTAGGGGGGTAAAAATTTAACGTTAACTTTAACACTGGTACAAAGTTACTAGCTCTATTTATTAATAGCTGCTATTATTATGGCTTCATGAATACAGCAAATAATATAGATTTCATACAATGTATTTCCTAACCACCCTTTACGTCGTGAAATAATCTGTATTTAATCCTAATTGAAGGATGCGTATGCTTAATTAACACAAGCACACATTTGTGGTTATGGTTAATATTAAATTTTACTAAACATGCATTGTTTTTCGTAGAATATATTTTATACCGATAGAGTATTAATAATAGACATATTTACCTAATAATTGTGAAAACGTTGAAATGCAAAATCAACATTAGATTTGTATGTTTGCTAAATTTGATTTTCTGTGAAACATAAAAGTTGCACTAGGCTCAACGTAATCATTGTAGTTAATATTTGATTAATGAGTCAGTTCACCAAATTCTGCTCGACAGTTAAATATATTATTTTTTTATGAACTGTAAGCGACACGAAAATAAATAGCTTACATGACAAACCTTGAGCGAACTTTAAATTGATTTTTTGTATTTTCTAAATGAAATCCAAATATAATTAAACAGCGACGAGAGACGATTAATTAAGACAAAAAGCATAACGAGAGAGCACAACGAGAAAAAAAACATAATACGTATAGTATATAATATTAAATCCGTCATAGCAGACGTAACTGGAAGAGTAGTATAGTATCTCCCCAGATTTAAGTACTAAACTATCCTTAATTTGGTTGGACTATCTAGTTGGTGATCGTCCTCTTGACTTTCTCCCTAAAACGTTTCCAGAAACAATTAATCTTTTCAAACTATCGTTACCTCTGCGAACCACGTGACCAAAAAATTGCAGAATACGTTGCAGACATATTGCAGACCTTTTTTAATCTCGAAATGGTTTAGAATAGAGGCGTTTGTCCTATAAGTTGTCCAAGCATTGCGAAGCACTCTTCTCCAGCAGCATATCTCAGAGGCATACATTTTTTGGCGCTCGCGTCCAAGAAGAGTCTGCCGCATATAGAAATATTGAGAATACGCATTTTTTACAATACCAGTAGGTCTTCGAACTTCTGCTTCACAGTTACCATCGTTAGTTATACTAGATCCAAAATTGACAAAACTGTCCACTATCTGGTATTCCTGTAACATGTTAGTAGTTAAATAGTGTGGAATCTATCGACCACCATTATTTTTGTCTTAGCTTTATTGATTTTCAGACCAACTTTATTGGTTTTGTACTCAACTCTTCGCAGGAGATTAAACATTTCTTGCTTATTTGCTGCTATAAGTGTAGTGTCATCAGCAAATCTTAAATTGGAGATTTTCCTACCAGCCACTGTTACTCCACCGGCCCATCCATCTAAAGCCATCCCCATGATATGTTCACCATAAATGTTGAATAAGTCAGGTGACAATACGCATCCTTGTATAACAACTCTCTCAGTCTTGAATTGGTTTGAGAACTTCTGGTCTAGTCGTACTCTTGCTATATATGTCACCAGGTGCATTGGTGTGCCCATTTCTATCAAAATGGAGCACATAATTATTCATATATAGGTCCTTGAAATTCTCTAGACTTTTCAATGAGTTGTCTCAGGTTCAGGATTTGTTCCCATGTACCTTTTACCTTTACAAATCTCGCTTGTTCTTGAGGTATTTGGTAATGTAGATAGGTTTTTATCTGTTTTTGATGATATGCAACATGATTTTACTAGCATGTGCTATTAGTGACAGTGTGCGGTAGTTTTTACATCTAGTATAATAGTTATAGTAGTTATAGTAGTTATAGTTATAATAGTTATAATAGTGTTTTTTTGTGTAGCGGGATATAAATTAAGGTACACCAATCAGATGGCCATTTTCGTGAATTCCAAACAGGGACACAGATAGAATGGATGATATGTAATCCTTTGTTACCTAGACACTGTACTGTAGTATTTCACCTGGTATTGAATCTTCGCCTGGGGATTTATTTCTCTTTAGCGATTTAATTGCATCTTTGACGTCAACGAGTAAGGCAGTAGGTTCTATAGGGTAGCCAGAGGGCCACTGATTTTCTGCTGGTACCTTGATATTTTCATATAGCTCGAAACAGTAATTTCGCCATGTTTCCGATGTTTCGTCAGTATTGGTCTTAAGATTATCTTCCTTATCTATTACAGACCAATGTAATCAGCTTTGTGGCAGTGGCGCACCGGGGGGTATTGACACTATTCCGACACTGTTACTCACAAATTTTAAGGATTTAAAATGGTGGAGATGGCAAAAAAAAAATTTCGGTGCCCAACCAAAACTCCTCCCCCACAGGTAACTTCTAGGTGCGCCAGTGATTTGCGACACTGTTTGCTCTGTATCTAGTTTTATGTTTCGTTTCTGCGTTGAATCACAGTCCACGTATTATCGGAAATCCACGGCTTACGGCCCGTGGAAAACGATGCCTCATAGTCTTTTGCAGCCTCAACTACCTTATCTTTGAGATAGATCCAAGAGCTCTCAGAGTCACTATCTACTTAGTCTAAAGAAAGAGCTTCTTCTAGGTTTTGGTGGAACTCATTGATTTTTGATGGATTTAGAGACGTGACTATTCTTAGGGATCTGAGGACTTCTGACTTCGTCATATGATATCACTTATATCGTATTATATGATACGTCGAATGAAGATATCGATATACGATATATACGTATTATTGTGTAAATAAATAACACAAAAAACTAATAAAAAAGACTGTAGTTTTCTTCAAAATTTTAAGTGTTTTTGACATTAACAAAACATGAGATTAACACAAAAACGAGTGTTTTTTGATATTAAAAAGAGTTATAAAATATTAAATACAATAAAAAACAATAAGTTTTTTGAAACTATGGTATATAGCCAACCATTGGGATTTTCCTTTTTAATTTGTAAAAAATAAAAAAAATTAAAATAATTTATTTATTTAGCGTATGACTACATCACAGTTAAGTTCTGTGTATAAGCAAAGAGGACCATACATTACAAAAAGTAAATAAAAATAATTAATTTTTACAGACATTTAGTTGACAAATTTATTCAATGGCCTCTCTGGTCGCAACTAAGAAATCGGACAGACTGCCATTGTAGGATCTGATCGAAAATTCTTCCACTAGATGTTTAACCGTTTGTCTTGCAGCACCGCAATTGCAGTTTGTAGAGTGTATTTTTTCCCAGCTAAACAGTGAGTCAGAACACCACAGTTTGTTCTTATTCTGTTGAGTATGGCACCTATTCAGCTTGGTTGATCGAAATCCTCTGGTTTGCTTGTATTACATGGCATATTCGATTCTTGAACGAAGCTGCTTATGTATCTGCAAGTGATACCATCGTGGAAGTAGATAAAGGTTAATTTTTCAATATTCTCTGACAAGGGCATGTTCTCGGACGGCGTGTGAGGGGGCTATGAGGTTCAGTGTTGGTAGCCAGTATTTTTTTGTGGTATTCCTTGTATTCGATACAATACGTAAAACCTGGTCTATTTGGGCGTCAACACGTTTGTTATGCAGGTTTTTTAGCCACATAAATATAAAAATTTTATAAAATAATGTAATTTTTAAGTGCATTAAGTACCACCATTTTTTTTAACCTTCTTTATGTAGCAACATGTAATCTGAACCACAAATCTGTTCTAGCATTTAAATAAGTATAACTAGATATTTTTACGGCAACAAAATTTCAATAATCCTTTTTTTTATATGTATTAGATGAATCATACTTAATACCTATGATTATATTAAAAAAATGAATTCATTGCCCCTAGATAAATGTATGATCATTAATCATAAATTTATGGTAGTGGGTGAGTAACTGGGATGGTGATTTATGTAGTTAATCCAATCCCACTGTAAATTACCGAGATAAATTACTTTTATCAAGTATTTACAGATAACTGTATGCAGTCTTATAATAATAATTGCTAAATGTAAACATAATTTATCATATAGGTTACAAATAAATCTGGAAAAATGTCAGAAAAACAGTTTTTTCAAACACTAGATATTAAAAAGTATGCGTATTTTGATTATAATACCTTCTGGATATATATAATTATATATAATTATATATATATATATATATATATATATATATATATATATATATATATATATATATATATATATATGTATATATATATATATATATATATATATATATATATATATATATGTATTTAATATATGTATATGTTACACTTGAATAGCTATATGTGCTTTCTGTGGTTTTCCAGGTTTGACTCCGCGTTGAATAATTTTGGTTTTGAGAAAAACCAATATGTTGACGTCATTACGGCAAGGTGGTACTTGCTGTTGCCTTAAAACGGAAATTGGGTTTTGGAGACGTAATAATTGTAGAATAACTATCTATCTCTGTTACTTTTGATCTCTCCCTATCTACAAAGTCTAAATGGCCCACTGCCGAATGTAAAATACTCTCAACAGCGTCTCGCACTGATCACTTGATTTGGAATTAGGTCTTTTTGACTTATTGAATTCTCGGCTTGATCTTTTCATCTGTCTCTGCAATATATGTATTTCTTGTATATTCTTTTATATATATGGTTCTTCTCAGAACCTTCTTTTAGTGCGTCAATAATTATGACATCATATAATGTATACTGTTTCGAGAATTATTTCATGTAATTATTGACGAATCTGACAGATGCCAGAGTCGTACTAACCCATAGGTAAAAAACTTATGTCATTAAACTGGTAGTTTTATTGGAGGGTGGATTAAATGGAAAATAATATTGTTATACAACACAAAGTCACCATATATATTAGATTAGAAGACAAATTTCTGATATCAGGGATGTCTGCACAAAATAATGAAGCTAACTGAGAAAATATTTTGGACTAAAGCAAGTAATTTGGTTATTATAACCTTTTTCTCTCAGAGCTGCAGAAAACTGAACTTATAATAGTTACAGGTGTGGACATAAATCAATTCTCTAAAGTGGTATTTGGTATATATTTGGTTTGACTATTTTTATAGTTATCTTTCTTTCATGTAAGTGGATAACATACTTTAACTTGACCCTGTCAAATGCATTCATCAGGTGCACGAAACATAAATATGCCAGTTTGTTGTATTCTCATGATTTCCTTTGAACTTGCTTCATTATAAATATACCGTCTGTGCGACTATGCATGATCTTTCCAATCTAATACCTTTTGTTCTTCTGCTAGTGTTATAATTTTATTCAGTTTATTTATTACTTTGGGCGTTAATTTTAGTGTTGTTTTTAATAGATTGATCCTTTGTAGTTTTCTGGGGTTGATTTTTCCCTCTTTTTGATAACATAATTAACAAAGCCACAGAAGCACTTAAAGAGAGAAAAGTAACGAATACTGACATATCAAAAAAACCCATCATTTAGAGAGGAAGTGAAGACAAAATAAAAGATAAAAATAGAGCAATACTTAACTGCTCATGCTTATATGTCAAAATAAAAGTGCTTTTATTACAGATCGACATAAAACACCTCTTCAATAACTGTCTAATATCAATTCAGCAATAAGAAATGAAAGAGGTAGTTTTAACTCATCTAAAGAAGAATTGTAAAGCTTATCATTAGTCACTGACATATAGTTTGAATTAGACAAACATATTTAAAATTATGAGGAAAAATAGGCTGTTTTGTAGATTAAGAAGTCTTCTATGCTGCAGCTAATATTGTTTTTGTTATTAGGTGTTATTTGATATTAAATGTCATGTAATTATTAATATACACAGTTTAAAATCTCTTTTTGTATTATCGGTATTTAAAATAATGTCCGCCAGTTACATCTATTCTACACACACATCCCTCACACTATTCCCTCACAGCCAACATCGACCTGTCATAATCAAACTAGGCATACAAATTCCTATCGTTGAATCCACGCCGAGACCCCGTTGGAATTTTAACAAAGGAAATTGGCCCGAATTCACCAAAGAGCTGGACACCTGCATTCGCTTCATTGACCCAAAGGCCAACAACTATCACCGTTTTGTAGGTTTCCGAAAGAAGTACATCCCAGGCTGGACGGAAGAAAGCCAAAAACTATATGACGAATTTTTGAAATCAGAAGATCCCGAAATTGGTGACAACTTACTGAAGTCACTGGACTCAACAAGACTTAATAAATGGAAGTCTACCGTAGAACATATTGATTTCTCACGTTCCAGTCGAAAAGCATGGGGACTGATCCGCAAACTGGGCGAAGCAAGCAGAGCGCAACACTTAAACAGATCAACAATTGAGCCAAATAAAATAGCCAATAGAATAATTGAGAACTCCCGAGCTCCATCTGAGAAAACTCATACATCTACCGTAAAAAGAGCTCTTAAACAACTTAAAGCAAATACTCCCGCAACATCAGAATACTCACGTGCCTTCTCATTGGATGAAATAAACGAAGCGCTTAACCAAACTAAAACAGGAAAAGCAGCAGGCTTCGATGGAATGTATCCAGAGTTTATAGTCCACACTGGTACAAAAACACGACAGTGGCTCAAAAAATTCTTTAGCGACATTGTGAATACAACTGTGCTACCCCCAGAATTCAAAAGAACAAAAATTATCGCAATCCAGAAGCCTGGCAAAGACAACAAGCTGCCTGAAAGTTACCGGCCTATTGCCTTACTCAGTTGCTGTTATAAATTACTAGAACGACTTTTATATAACCGAATATGTAACACCATTGAGGATGCTGTACCAATTGAACAAGCTGGATTTAGAAGAGGACGAAGTTGCTGTGACCAAGTGCTGTCCTTAACTACATTTATTGAAGCTGGCTTTGAAAGACGCGAAAAATCTGCCATAACATTTATAGATCTCACGGCTGCCTATGACACGGTGTGGAGAGAGGGCCTTATTTATAAGCTGATGAAAATCATACCTTGCCTCAAAACTTGTCAGCTGATAAACAATCTACTGACTAACAGACTGTTTCAGGTATATATAAATGATGCACAGAGTAACGTTAGAAAACTCAACAACGGCTTACCTCAAGGCTCAGTGCTAGCTCCTTTATTATTTAACCTTTATACAGCAGATATACCTGAAACAAAATCGAGAAAATTTGCTTATGCTGACGACCTGGCCATTGGCTTCCAAGATAATAGTAAAGAAGCAGGAGAACGAGCTCTAAACGAGGACTTATCTACACTAAGTAACTATTTTAAGAACTGGCGCTTACGTCCTAACACAAGCAAAACTGAAACCTGTCTCTTTCATCTGTCGAATCAACTTGCGGGCGATACTCTCAATGTAACTCTAAATGACACAGCTATCAAACATAACAACAACCCCAAATATCTAGGCGTCACACTTGATAGAACACTCACCTTCAAAAGTCATCTTACAAACGCAGCCGGTAAACTAAGAACACGAAATAACTTAATATCAAAACTTGCTGGAACAACTTGGGGTGCTTCTGCAGATACTCTTCGGACCTCTGCTCTAGCTTTGGTTTTTTCAGTGGCAGAATATTGTGCACCAGTATGGCTAAATAGTGCACATACAAGCAAAATCGATGTCCAACTTAACCAAACCATGAGAATAATCACTGGAACAATAAAATCAACGCCAGTGAGATGGCTGCCTACTCTGAGCAATATTGCTCCACCAGATCTACGCCGTACAGCAGCATTAGTGAGAGAGTACCAGAAAATTGTAGCCAACGTACAATTACCAATACATCAAGATATCCCAGACATCTCAAAAGAGCACCAACGATTGAGATCTAGAAATCCTCCAATACGATCTGCCCGAAAAATTGGTAATTCCTATGATATACATAGGCAATGGACAACAAGATGGATGCCAACAGTAGAATCGGACTATATTAAGATATCCACCCCAACTCAGGGTTTCATCGGATCAAATCTGCCCCGGTCCATTTGGGCAAGGCTTAATCGTATACGTACCGGACATGGTAAATGTGCTGATTCGCTGTTCAGGTGGGGTCGTGCAGAAAGTCCACAGTGCGATTGCGGAGAATCTAGACAGACCATAAGCCATTGTGTTTCAGACTGCTTGAATCGTGCCTACCGTGGAAACCTCCAGGACTTTGCGGAATGTTCCCCAGAAGCAATTGAATGGCTATGTAAATTGGACATTAATATTTAGTGTCATTCATTCTATTCATTCTATTTTTACTATTTTTAGTGTTTGAATAATATATATAATATATATGTGTATATTATTGTAATTGTATTTGTATATTTATCGTACTGTGAAAGTCCATACGCTAAATAAATAAAATCTATTCTACAATTTTAAATCTTCTTATCTTAGTTTAATTCAATTCTTTTCTAATCTTATTTTGTCGTTAGTCTCAACCTCAACTCCGAATAAGCTTGCAGTGTAAGTGCTCATGGTTTAATCAAATTACCGTAGTTGACAACTATCCGTAGCTACATCACAATCTTATAATACTATTATATAATCAGGTCGACACGTACACCTGTATAACAATATTACTTTTTAAAATATGTCCTTTAGGGAGATTTATTTTTTTTTAGAATTTTCTTTGCGGAAATTAGAAGAAGTCAATCTCTGTAATCCTTTATATTTGATAGTTTTACTTATAAACTAGACAATATTTCCAGAAAAATTAATAAACAGATTCTAAAAAATATTCTATTAGTATGTTGGTGACGGAATTGACTTTACAGCAACTGATAAAACATTCTGTATGTTGACATTATGTACCCGTGCAGTGTATGTCTTATAGAATGTAGTTAAAAATGTAAATAAAGCAATAAAATAACAAATCCACTATAAAAACACAATATTACGTAAACAAAATGACAAAACATTCTCATTGTTTAAAGACACACGCATCCAATGATTATAATATTTATTTGAGGATGTAATTCTAGGATTACTATATTTTTACTTTGGCCATGAATAATTTTATTACTGATATTCTACACTAAAACCAGCCGTCATTTAAGAATATTATTTAATAGATATTTGTTACAAGATTGTTATTTCCCCAATGTGAAAATACATATTAAAATTTGAGCAAATTTGAACTCATTTATTTTAAAAAGGTTCCGAATCTACTTTCTTATGGCATGTCTAATTTAAGGATTATGATTATATGGGATTAAGCAATAATTGATTGTAATTAAAATTACATTTTTAATTAACTAAAATTTAGTGTTTCGATTTTCTCTACGGAAATCTTTCTCAAAAGAGATTATTTTTAAAAATTCTGGAATATAATAGTATAGCCATAGACGTATAATACAAGATAGACATACTGCTGCAATACAGTCCGCGTTCCCCCAGTGCAATAGAGAAAACTGACACAAAGCAGTACCTGCTTCCCTAATGGTCTAACAGACCGGGTTTATCGACTACGTGACCTTGTCATTGGTCATTTAGGTCATGTCATCAAATTAGAAAGGGGACTGCTTTGCGTCGGTTTTGTCAGTTCTGTCGTAGGGCGGAACAGACTGGTAAAGTTCTTCTTAGAGCCATCTTTAAGTGCATCACAGTTTTTCGATTTATTTCTAACGCATTAAGTTGGATGTGAAGGAAAAAGCGGTAGGTCCGTG